>OY747119.1:6741250-8101666 GCA_963556455.1 Epiblema foenella | reverse complement strand
GAACTAACTATGTCCACACGTTCGAAACATGTCGCAAATAGTGACTTTCCAAGTGAGTTTCAACCGTTGTTCTCTTATTAAGTACAATGGATGACTTTAGATTTGAGATCTTTTACCTATCCGAAATCTTAAAACTTATAATACTATTAATGTGGAACTTTGTATGTTTGTTATTAAGTCACGCTAAAACCGCTGAACGGATTCCGATCTACTAAAATAATTGCAATAGGGGGTGGAGCCACTATAGCCGTCTGGGTTTAAAAAAACTCCTCCTATCTACCTTTTATTTAATTACCCCTTATTTATAAAATAATGAAATTACTGAGTATCTATATTGTGTTCAAATAATAATATTACATTGCCAATGTAGGTAAAGTATATTACAATTTGAATGCCTAAGTAGCCTACATTGTACAAATGTAGTAAATAGCTATGATGTATTATTTAATTAATCGTATATAAATAAATTTCCTTTTTATATACCACCCCATAATTGAAATTATTTTTCTTCCTTACTTACTTGCTATTTTCATATTAGAAAATTAGGCTGTTAAGTTGCAATTAGACACCGTGTGAAAACGGTAAGTACACTATGATACGATACAAGATTGATCATTACCCCTTTATTTGGTATAATAAGTATCCATACCCGGACTGTCTGAAACAAAAACTGTATCCGCGCCAAATCTTATCAAAATCAGTTCAGCGTCAGAATGTGACAAAAATAACACTTTCGCATTTTCAGGAACGATACGATCAAAAAAAATTACAGTGGAATCCGGATAAAGCGACAGTCAAGGGACCGGTGATATTACGTCGCACTAACAGGACGTCGCACAAAACGGACTGATTTACTTTGAAAATGTTTGATATCAAGTCTAATGTGTGGTGATTTCGAAGTCGTTAAAAGCGGTAAAATGTTATAAGCGGAGTCGTTATAAGCGGATTCTACTATATTAAGTAAATAATATTAAGTAAATAATCTATTATATAGATTAGGTGTTTTATAAACACATTTGCCTCTTTGCTAAGCTATAAATATTACTTTACCATAATTCCATTTTTTTTTCTTTTCTTTGGTTATTTAGAAAATGTAGCACACATTTGTATTAACGAAATCGTAACTTAGAATGCGCTAAACAAAACCGTTTATCAAACTAAAGTAAACCTTTGTACATTATGATAAAATTTAGAAACGCATAAGACAATGTCTTTTGTGCGTTTCTAAATTTACTGACTATATATTATACTGACTATTATATTATAACAGTCAAAAGGTCAAAAATATATATTACTTTCTTGGTTGTTTTTAACACATCAGTATTTAATTTATATTTTGAACTATGTAATTAAGGGTAAATTGAATATTATTAGAAAATTGCCAACTTTGCCCTCCGTGTGATATTAATAGTGTGAAGTTATCGAATACACACTGATATTACATTACTAAGGAGTGTAACAAACATTACTTAGTAATTTATTTACGATTCCAAAAACGTGAACTATACTGTTTAAAAATGTAAAATAAAATTTGATACCTACAATAATTGCCAGCTGCAATTGCAACAATATTTTGTGTGATATTAATAGTGTGAAGTTATCGAATACACACTGATATTACATTGCTAAGGAGTGTAACAAACATTATTTAGTAATTTATTTACGATTCCAAAAACATGAACTAAGCAGTTTAAACATGTAAAATAAAATTTGATACCTACAATAATTGCCAGCTGCAACTGCAACAATATTTTGTGTGATATTAATAGTGTGAAGTTATAGAATACACACTGATATTACATTACTAAAGAGTGTAACAAACATTACTTAGTAATTTATTTACGATTCCAAAAACATGAACTAAGCTGTTTAAAAATGTAATATTAAAATTTATAACCTACAATAATTGCCAGCTGCAACTGCAACATTTATTTTTTTATTTACCTTATCAAGATAAATCGTTCTTTATATTTTGTTATCGTTATTATAATATTACATAGTCATTTTAGGCTTCAGCGAGTTTAAGGGTCCTTATCAGTTAAAAAATGCTCATCTATTTACGCCATTTTCTGTTTGAATTGACACGTATCTTGACATTTTCTCAATGTTACTATCTAGAACAGGACTATTGCGACCTTATGCCATAAACTTTAAATGTATTTTTTGGAAGTTTCATTAAGAAATATCGTTTCAAACATCACTCCAAAGCGACCATTTTCAAGCTAAAAACTTGTTTTTTCCGCTTAAATTCTTCTATTCAGAATAAAATCAAAAAATGGCTATGTTACTATCTAAAACTTTGATAAAACTATCGTAGCCTTCAAAAACTTTATTGTTATTATCAATACTTTTGTCATAATTTGAAATCAAAACATTTTAAAACTTATAAGGCCTCTTAAACAAATGATAATTATGCCGTTCTGAATTTTTAACGTTCGGGCAAAGTTGCAGTAAATTCCAAACACGAAAACCCCGGGCAAAGTAGCCAAGCTCCCAAGCTATATCCATTTGTCTACCTTTTTGAGCAGCGGTGTGTTCTCGTCTCTCTCTTTGCTGGGGCTGTCTGTCCCGTTCACGTATTGTGCCAGTTCGGTGTTGGACGCTATGTAGGGAACACCCGCGAGCTCTGACGAGAGGGGGTTGTAATACTGGCGATAGCATATTAAAGCGGTTGTGTAGCCGAGAAGTGAGCCCACTAATATATCTGAAAAAAAATTTTTTTTTTTAATGAGTATTGACTTAAACGTTGTACCATTGGGTGTTTGACGTGTAGTTTATAACATGGTGTCTTTCTATGGATAATAAACTATGAAAATATAGCAATAAATTCTAAATTATAAAATTTTACTGAAATTAGAAAAAGATATGTAACATCAAAGATTCTGAAGATTATGTTTTTTTCTTTATAGTTCAAAATACAAATACAAGATACCAATAAATAAATAAATATTAGTGGACAATTTTGTACACAAATCGACCTAGTCCCAAACTAAGCAAAGCTTGTACTATGGGTACTAAGCGACGGAATACATACTTATATAGATAAATATATACTTAAATACATAGAAAACATCCAAGACTCAGGAACAAATGTTGCGGCTGAGCGCGCCGGAGCCGAGGGAGCGAAGCGATGCTCTCTGTGAAGCAACACTCACCTTCCCAGTGATGGTGGTAGTCGCAGCTGCGGCTGAGCGCGACGGCGGCGGCGAGCGCGAGCGGCGCGGCGGCCGCCACGAGCCGCGCGCCGGAGCCGAGGGAGCGAGGCGGTGCTCTCTGTGAAGCAACACTCACCTTCCCAGTGATGGTGGTAGTCGCAGCTGCGGCTGAGCGCGACGGCGGCGGCGAGCGCGAGCGGCGCGGCGGCCGCCACGAGCCGCGCGCCGGAGCCGAGGGAGCGAGGCGGTGCTCTCTATGAAGCAACACTCACCTTCCCAGTGATGGTGGTAGTCGCAGCTGCGGCTGAGCGCGACGGCGGCGGCGAGCGCGAGCGGCGCGGCGGCCGCCACGAGCCGCGCGCCGGAGCCGAGGGAGCGAGGCGGTGCTCTCTATGAAGCAACACTCACCTTCCCAGTGATGGTGGTAGTCGCAGCTGCGGCTGAGCGCGACGGCGGCGGCGAGCGCGAGCGGCGCGGCGGCCGCCACGAGCCGCGCGCCGGAGCCGAGGGAGCGAGGCGGTGCTCTCTATGAAGCAACACTCACCTTCCCAGTGATGGTGGTAGTCGCAGCTGCGGCTGAGCGCGACGGCGGCGGCGAGCGCGAGCGGCGCGGCGGCCGCCACGAGCCCCGCGCCGGAGCCGAGGGAGCGAGGCGGTGCTCTCTATGAAGCAACACTCACCTTCCCAGTGATGGTGGTAGTCGCAGCTGCGGCTGAGCGCGACGGCGGCGGCGAGCGCGAGCGGCGCGGCGGCCGCCACGAGCCGCGCGCCGGAGCCGAGGGAGCGAGGCGGTGCTCTCTATGAAGCAACACTCACCTTCCCAGTGATGGTGGTAGTCGCAGCTGCGGCTGAGCGCGACGGCGGCGGCGAGCGCGAGCGGCGCGGCGGCCGCCACGAGCCGCGCGCCGGAGCCGAGGGAGCGAGGCGGTGCTCTCTATGAAGCAACACTCACCTTCCCAGTGATGGTGGTAGTCGCAGCTGCGGCTGAGCGCGACGGCGGCGGCGAGCGCGAGCGGCGCGGCGGCCGCCACGAGCCGCGCGCCGGAGCCGAGGGAGCGAGGCGGTGCTCTCTGTGAAGCAACACTCACCTTCCCAGTGATGGTGGTAGTCGCAGCTGCGGCTGAGCGCGACGGCGGCGGCGAGCGCGAGCGGCGCGGCGGCCGCCACGAGCCGCGCGCCGGAGCCGCGGGAGCGAAGCGGTGCTCTCTGTGAAGCAATACTCACCTTCCCAGTGATGGTGGTAGTCGCAGCTGCGGCTGAGCGCGACGGCGGCGGCGAGCGCGAGCGGCGCGGCGGCCGCCACGAGCCGCGCGCCGGAGCCGAGGGAGCGAGGCGGTGCTCTCTGTGAAGCAACACTCACCTTCCCAGTGATGGTGGTAGTCGCAGCTGCGGCTGAGCGCGACGGCGGCGGCGAGCGCGAGCGGCGCGGCGGCCGCCACGAGCCGCGCGCCGGAGCCGAGGGAGCGAGGCGGTGCTCTCTGTGAAGCAACACTCACCTTCCCAGTGATGGTGGTAGTCGCAGCTGCGGCTGAGCGCGACGGCGGCGGCGAGCGCGAGCGGCGCGGCGGCCGCCACGAGCCGCGCGCCGGAGCCGAGGGAGCGAGGCGGTGCTCTCTGTGAAGCAACACTCACCTTCCCAGTGATGGTGGTAGTCGCAGCTGCGGCTGAGCGCGACGGCGGCGGCGAGCGCGAGCGGCGCGGCGGCCGCCACGAGCCGCGCGCCGGAGCCGAGGGAGCGAGGCGGTGCTCTCTGTGAAGCAACACTCACCTTCCCAGTGATGGTGGTAGTCGCAGCTGCGGCTGAGCGCGACGGCGGCGGCGAGCGCGAGCGGCGCGGCGGCCGCCACGAGCCGCGCGCCGGAGCCGCGCCGCCGCGCGAGCACGCGCAGGCGCCCGCACAGCCACAGGCTGCCAGAGCCAAGGGAGCAAAACGATACTGCAAACAAAAAAACTCAAAAACGACCCGCAAATTAAACGTTACCCGCTACATATTGGAAGGTAATGTGTATAGTTAAAAGTAAGATCAAAAAAATAAGTTATTTCGTTTTAAGGTTATGTTTGGGTGGATCAAATTTTTTGTGTTGTTATCCCATTGTCCAAGGAACACTAGTGGCGCAGTTTGTTAAAAAAAACGTTGTATTAATTGTGTGGACCATTATGAAAATAAATTAGATTAAATTAGATTTATTTATTTCTTTAGTTCTGAAAATTTAGATGGTATTTTATAAAAATGACAATTAGTAAAATATCATGGATTCACAAAAAGATCGTCAGAGCGTATATGAATTACGAATAATAATAAAATAATAATGTAGTCTAACACAAAGGAAGGAATTTTTTTTTCAAACACTACAAAACAATTCAATAATAATAATGGCAAATATATAATAGCTTATAAGTACCACAAATACGTACTTATATAGCATAAAATCACGATTGTATTTCAATTTTGTCCCCTGGGCAACTAGACGTAACCACAGCGACGAGTGGCACTAAAAAGTGATTCACCCGTTTATGAAATTAAGTATTATTTCCTACATTTTTCAGAAAAGCACTATATTAGCCTCGGCTGTAATAGCAATTGCAGGCTTTGTATTATCCGTGCGTGCGTCCGTGCGTGCGTGCGTCCGTGCGTGCGTGCGTGCGTCGTTGCGTGCGTCCATGCGTGCGTGCGTGTGTGTGTTACGAGTAGCCCCGCTTATCAAATTGCCTCTTTAGAATTGATACATATAATTTCCGTACATAGCGGGAATAAGTCGATAACTTGAGATGAAAAAGAAAATTTAACCATAAGCAATCAAAATTTGAACTTACAGCTGCTATGTCCGCTCGGAAAAGATTTCCGGCCCTCCATGATTTCGTCCGGATCCCCAGTGCACTGTAGATCCATTGTTTCTAAGCCGTCAGGGAAACAACGGTAGAAAAAGTCCGGCCTCGGCCTGCCTGGTGAACAATAGGTACCATATTTATTTATTTAAAAAAAGGAACACTTTACAGACATCACACAATAAATGATACAGTTAAGTTTGCACAATATCAGAAGTTTATAGACCAGCATGACATCCAAAGCAAGTGCACACAGCATGATCAATAAGTAAGCGCATAATTGACCAACTGCACATATAAATAAATAAATAAATAAAATAAATATTTGTGGACAATCTTACACAAATCAACCTGGTCCCAAACTAAACAAAGCTTGTACTATGGGTACTAGGCGACGATATACATACTTATATAGATAAATATATACTTAAATACATAGAAAACATCCAAGACTCAGGAACAAATAAATGCCCTGACCGGGATTCGAACCCGGGACCTCCAGCTTCGAAGGCAGAGTCACTACCAACTAGGTTAAAGCGGTCGTCATATAGCACTAGTGTCAAGCAGGGATCGGATACCGGTATTTTTTCCATAGAAAAATACCGGTATTATTAAGGTTACCGGTTCATTATTTCGTTTTTAATGGGACAATATAATATACGACGTTGTTACCTAAATACATGATTCAGCCCTACGTAAAGAGCAAAAAATAATCCAAAATATTGGGCTAATTCAGGGTTTTTTAAAAATACCGGTATCGGTCCCTGCTGTCAAGTCGACCAACACAGAGCAGGGTTAATTACATGGGTTATTGCATTACAACGGAGAAAATTATCTGTTAATCTGCTATGAGAAGCGGAGAGCGGGAGAGATTTGCGAATGAGGAGGTGCACTCCGTCTTTCTTGTGGAAGGGGGAGGGGAGTGTCCGAAATATTTATTAAGAGGCCTTATAAGTTTTAAAATGTTTTGATCTCAAATTAAGACCAAACTATTGATAATACCAATAAAGTGATTAAAGGCTAAGATGATTTTATTAAAGTTTTAAATAGTAACATAGCCTTTTTTTATTTTATTGTGTGTAGTAGAATTTAAGCGGAAAAAACTAGTTTATACCTTGAAAATGGTCGATTTGGAGTGATGTTTGAAATGATATTTCTTAATGATAAGTCCAAAAAATACATTAAAAGTTTGCGTCATAAGGTCGCAATAGTCCTGTTCTAGATAGTAACATCGAGAAAATGTCAAGATACGTGTCAATTCAAACAGAAAATAGCCTAATAGATGAGCGTTTTTTAACTGATAAGGACTCTTAAATGGTTAAATGTTATTGGAGGCCTTATATGAATGTTACGAAGCAGATAGTTAAAATTACACATTACGAGGTATTCAGTAAAACATTCATATAAAAAATATATATGTAGGCCCTGGGCTGCTACCGTGAACGGCATTCGAAATTTTTCCTCTCTGTTGCACTTGCAAGCTTGCACATAAGTGCGACAGAGAGGGAAAGCTTCGTTTGTGGTTCGCGGTAGCACTCCTGGACAGGGTCTACGTTGAAAATAATAAAATCTTCTTATGAAAACTGCTTTATTTACATAGTACGTGTTACTTCTCTCCGGTCGAGTTTCATACTGAATCATACATCAACTCATTCGCCATTCCAAAACAATTCAAACTCCATTCGAACGATCCTTATTCATCATCCACCATCAATAAGTACCAATCCTTCATATATAACTTTACACACTTTTCTAAAACATTTTTTTAAGTGCCATCACAATATTTATATGATTTTAACAATCCACAAGTTATTTACTCTTTATTGGCATATTTTTTTTACTTTTAACTTACCTGCTATTAATTTGATCATGTTTGTAACCACTCCATTCATCCCCAAAGCTAGCGACCAGGCCAAGAGAAACTGAAATTTAAAAAAAATACAACATCTTTATGAACCACATTGTTTACATCCTCAACGAGATATCGTTGAGGGCAAAGTTGAATAGGTATCCATGGCAAAGTTGCCATTAATAAATATAAGCACGAAACCCTTGAACACAAAAAAATCTAATTATATGGATGGTGTTTAAGAGGCCTTATAAGTTTGAGCGTTCATCATTTTCATAAAATCTTAGTCGATAGATGGCGTTAGCGCTCGGCACACGAGCGCACTGCTCTACAGCACACTACTGCACATATGTGTGCGTTTTAACCCGGACGCAAAAAATCTTGATCGTTTTGACAATTTCCCAGTTGAAGGATACAGTTGGTTGGTTGGGGATACAGTTTTTTAATGTAATTAAAAATGTATTTGATATTTTGAAAGCAGTACTTTAATACTACATTTCAAGAAAATATACTCATACAAATAATAAAAAGTTACAACTCATAATTTTGTTTCGTTGCGTAATTTCAATCTACCTCTGACATTACGTAAATTTTAGCCTAGTTGGTAGTAACCCTGCCAAAGAAGGTGGTGGTCCTGAGGGCCTACTCTGAACATCGAAATCCGAACTTCGTATCGTGCCGTTCCTTTCACTCTTGTGTTATACGCAATATGAGTGAAAGGGACGGCACGATACGAAGTTCGGATTTCGATTTTCGGAGTAGGCCCTCTGGGTTCGAATACCGCGATTAGTACATTACTGCAGAGGCCGCGAAATAGGGGACTGTCGGCCGAGTAGTTATAGATGGCCGAGTGTTATTGAGGCCGATAATCCTTGTTAACGCCAAGGTTTGTATTATAGTGCTGTTCTCAAAAAATTCAATGAAATTTGTAAA
Source organism: Epiblema foenella (assembly GCA_963556455.1). Lineage (NCBI taxonomy): Eukaryota > Metazoa > Arthropoda > Insecta > Lepidoptera > Tortricidae > Epiblema > Epiblema foenella. Next base: position 8,092,903 of record OY747119.1, on the reverse strand, counting down.
TTATAAGCTAGAAAAGCACCTCGGAAACAAAAGACGATCTCTTTGCCTGCCGAGGCCGGCAAGTTTGATAAAAGATAATTTATTTGCCTTTTCTAAGGTTTGTATGTATGTATGTAATCACTTTATTGTACACAAAAACAGGTTAAAAATAAAGTTGTATTTTTAATCGCGAGTGTGGAATTAAAACACGAGCTAGCGAACGGATTCTAGGGTTAAACTACGATTTAGCGAATGTATGAGGACCTGGACCTTATCTATTTCGTTGGTACTCATCAAGACCAATACAACGAGCCCAAACACGGCGGTACTGTGATGAGCATATGAGGAGTTCCGGTGACCATCTCCTGACTCCATCATGAGGACCTGGACCTTATCTATTTCGTTGGTACTCATCAAGACCAATACAACGAGCCCAAACACGGCGGTACTGTGATGAGCATATGAGGAGTTCCGGTGACCATCTCCTGACTCCATCATGAGGACCTGGACCTTATCTATTTCGTTGAAACTCATCAAGACAAATCCAACGAGCCCAAACACGGCGGTATTGTGATGAGCATATGAGGAGTTCCGGTGACCATCTCCTGACTCCATCATGAGGACCTGGACCTTATCTATTTCGTTGGTACTCATCAAGACCAATTCAACGAGTCCAAACACGGCGGTACTGTGATGAGCATATGAAGAGTTCCGGTGACCATCTCCTCAGTCCATCATGAGGACCTGGACCTTATCTATTTCGTTGGTACTCATCAAGACAAATCCAACGAGCCCAAACACGGCGGTACTGTGATGAGCATATGAGGAGTTCCGGTGACCATCTCCTGACTCCATCATGAGGACCTGGACCTTATCTATTTCGTTGGTACTCATCAAGACCAATACAACGAGTCCAAACACGGCGGTACTGTGATGAGCATATGAGGAGTTCCGGTGACCATCTCCTGACTCCATCATGAGGACCTGGACCTTATCTATTTCGTTGGTACTCATCAAGACAAATCCAACGAGCCCAAACACGGCGGTACTGTGATGAGCATATGAGGAGTTCCGGTGACCATCTCCTGACTCCATCATGAGGACCTGGACCTTATCTATTTCGTTGGTACTCATCAAGACAAATCCAACGAGCCCAAACACGGCGGTACTGTGATGAGCATATGAGGAGTTCCGGTGACCATCTCCTGACTCCATCATGAGGACCTGGACCTTATCTATTTCGTTGGTACTCATCAAGACCAATACAACGAGTCCAAACACGGCGGTACTGTGATGAGCATATGAAAAGTTCCGGTGACCATCTCCTCACTCCATCATGAGGACCTGGACCTTATCTATTTCGTTGGTACTCATCAAGACCAATACAACGAGTCCAAACACGGCGGTACTGTGATGAGCATATGAAGAGTTCCGGTGACCATCTCCTCACTCCATCATGAGGACCTGGACCTTATCTATTTCGTTGGTACTCATCAAGACAAATCCAACGAGCCCAAACACGGCGGTACTGTAATGAGCATATGAGGAGTTCCGGTGACCATCTCCTGACTCCATCATGAGACCCTGGACCTTATCTATTTCGTTGGTACTCATCAAGACAAATACAACGAGCCCAAACACGGCGGTACTGTGATGAGCATATGAGGAGTTCCGGTGACCATCTCCTGACTCTATCATGAGGACCTGGACCTTATCTATTTCGTTGGTACTCATCAAGACAAATACAACGAGCCCAAACACGGCGGTACTGTGATGAGCATATGAGGAGTTCCGGTGACCATCTCCTGACTCCATCATGAGACCCTGGACCTTATCTATTTCGTTGGCACTCATCAAGACAAATACAACGAGCCCAAACACGGCGGTACTGTGATGAGCATATGAGGAGTTCCGGTGACCATCTCCTGACTCCATCATGAGACCCTGGACCTTATCTATTTCGTTGGTACTCATCAGACAAATCCAACGAGCCCGAACACGGTGGTGTTATGATGAGATGAGTATATGAGGAACAGAGTGTAAATCACTAAATATTATAAAATATATACTTACAGGATCTTGATCATTCAATCGCTGTATACGAGTACAGCTTGTCTTGGAATTCTGTGAATCCTATTCGCTATGCTTGTAACGACGCGCGATCAATAAAAGCGACATAGGTCCGACCTCTGAGAGCGCTCGGCTGGGACTGAGCGCGCGGCATCGGTGCAGCGTAATTTATGGGTAAATTAGGTAATATTTAAAAATGATTACCGAGTTGAATTTTTAAGCCGATTACGCTAAAAAAAATATCTGAGACATAAAAAGAGTTGCACTTTACTACACTTTTATCTTTAGAGCAAAATATTAATGCGTTTTGCCAGAAAAAAATAAAGTGTAACCCTATTTTTATCAAAAAACTCGGCAACATTCGGATGCTACTTAAGCCTAAATTTTAGATGAATCTGAACTTTTTAACAACGTTACTATCTAGTTTATGATATGTCGAATTGAATTGTGTTCATTTTGTACCAAAATCAGTCGTTTTTGTGTCTAAATTGACAATCGAAACGTCTCGCCTAGCCGCAAATATTGAAGAAACGCTGCCAAGAGAATGCGTTTTTACCAGGTTTAGCACTAAAAAAACAAAGATTAAGCAACGTTACTATCTAGATAAAGAAACGAACTATCAAATACTTTAGGAATTTCTTCAATATTATGGATATTAACGCCAGAATCGTTAATGAAAAACTAAGCATTTTGCGAAATACGCTTATAGGGCCTCTTAAATATATATTCGCTGTGTGCTGTCGCGGCCCACGCGAGCAGTGACAGCACACAGGGCACCGCCAGCACTATGGACCACAGCATTTTCCCCGGAACGAAGGACTCGTGGCGAGGATACTTCAAGGAAGTCTCCAGGTCTGTCATCATTGTCATACCTCAAGCGCGTCATTGCAATACCTCGAAATCATCATTATCTTACCTCAAGTGCGTCATTGCAATACCTCCAGAGCGTCATTATCTCACTTACAGCGTCATTATCTCACCTCAAGCGCGTCATTGCAGTCGTTGCACACGGCCCACGCGAGCAGCGACAGCACACAGGGCACCGCCAGCACTATGGACCACAGCATGGGCCCCGGAACGAAGGACTCGTGGCCAGGATACTTCAGGGAAGTCTCCAGGTCTGTCATCATTGTCATACCTCAAGCGCGTCATTGCAATACCTCCAGAGCGTCATTATCTCACTTACAGCGTCATTATCTCACTTACAGCGTCATTATCTCACCTCAAGCGCGTCATTGCAGTCATTGCACACGGCCCACGCGAGCAGCGACAGCACACAGGGCACCGCCAGCACTATGGACCACAGCATGTGTCCCGGAACGAAGGACTCGTGGCGAGGGTACTTCAAAGATGTCTCCAGGTCTGATGGCTGGATCACACGGACGTAGGGGGACATGGTTTCCATATAGCTGCAAGGGACATTATTATTAATACAAGCTTTTGGCCGCGACTTCATCAGCGTAAATCTCGTTCATCACGTTAGATTTTTTTTATACATGTCGGTGGCAAACAAGGTGACAGTCCACATGGTAATTTAATTGGTATTTTTTTTATTTCAGGCGGTTACCTAGCTATCGCTTTTCCCGAACATTCACCCCTTAAGGGATGATTTCTAGGATAAAAAGTATCCTATTCCCAGGGGCTCGAACTATATCTATCTCTCTATGTAGTTGGTGACAAGTGAGATCCATGGGATAGTGGTGCTAAATTCAAGCATGTGGTCTACTTTGGATTTCAAGATGGTAGACATGGACACGATTAGAACCCCGAAATCCCATGAAACCCTTGTGTCACATGAATTTTTCAAAATTTGTATCCGCCAGGTTTAATGGGCGAATTAGGAAGTGATCAAGTTGGGAAGTATACGATTTTGGAAGTGGCGAATTTAATTAAAGATAAATTATCAAGCGGACAAGTTAGGAAATAGACTAGTTCGGAAGTGGTCAAGTTAGGAAATAGCCAAGTTTGGAAGTGGACATGATAAGAAAGAGACAGGTTAGGAAGTGAACAAGTTTGGAAAGATACAAATTAGGAAGTGGCCAAAGTCGACCGGAGGGCAGACAGAGATAGCATTTATAATATGGCACAGAATACAAGTTACGAAACAGATGCTGCACGTCTCTGGAGTGGTATCTGTCTCGATCTCATCATCATCCTAGCATTATCTCAGTATGAGGGATGCCCGAGGTCTGCTACCTTTTTTTTCTCTCTTATTTATACTGCCATCAAGAAGGGGATCAGCAAACTGTTTTGTAGGTCCGGAACCGTTTGTGGGACTCTCGCAGAGAACCATAACACTAGCCTTGAAAGAATGCGCCAAAACCAAGCACCAACATGAGTGGAGGAATGAGGCGAGCTTAAGGCACTCAAAGCTCTTCATGGAAGGAGTGGATACAGGCTGGACCAAAAAACTTTGGAAATACAGCAGAAAGCAGCTCAGGCTGATAACTGGGGTGTTTACAGGTCACTTCGGGGTCAAAGGAATCTTCGCCAAGATGGGACTAGCAGACGACACAGAATGTAGGATGTGTGGCGAGGATGACGAGACAACGGAACACTTACTGTGTGAATGTCACACCCTTGCCAGACAGAGAATGAATGACTTTGGCAATGGTTACCCTGAACCAAAGGAATTTAGAGTACTCCCGCTGAACTCCATCATTCGATTTGTGGAAATGCTGGAGAGCAGCTTGGAGTAGGCATAAAGGAGGGGGCAATTGCACAAAAAATCCCACTGGGTCGAAGTGCATCTGCAAGGGCCCTCATCTAAATAAGATAAGATAAGATATACTGCCATCAGTCGGTAGCGACTATAATCAGTCTTGTTCAGTGTCTGTATTTGTGTTTCGGTTTAGGAGACCATCGCCTCACTCAACCGTTAAATTCGCCTACACAATGTGTTTTACAGCTTGTGTTGTATCCAATAACTTTGCAGCCAAATGATTAGGGGGTCTGCTACCTAATCCCAAGATTGGCGTAGGCATTAGTTTTAATAGAAGCAACTGCTATTTATTTCATTAAGTAATAAGGTTCGTCAGGCATGTATCCAGACTTTTGGTTCGGGGGGGGACAAACGTTGAAACAACCATGAGCTGTGTAAAAATCTCTGTAATCACTGTACCATAATTTTTAATAAAGATGTACCAAAACCTAATTTTTTTTTTATACTGAGAAATAAAATATTATTTGACTCTTCCATAATATGTACTTTGTTTTGATACTGGTCTGTAATTTATTTTTGGGTCCGTTTTTTTGGAGAGAAGCCTAGGGAAAATCCAAAGGAAACCTCCGACACAACCATGTGGGTGGTTTTGAACACTAGAATATTCTCCCCCCTGTACCATCCCCCCCCTGCGCAACCCCATGGTTATGGAGATATTCATGGTTAAAATTTTGAGGTTATAATAGCGATATTTAGTGGGGGGGGAGGCACAGGGGGTTGGGGAGGGATTGAAGAAATTTTTACCAAACTATGAATTACTATGCTATACAAAATGTATGCAAGAATGAAATGAACATACAGTTTTACTATGAACAATACTTTATAGTTTAAAAAAAAAACAGAGTACCATTGGGTTCTCCATATTTCAGGAAAGTATTAAGTGGATAAGCCATTCAAATAATAAAGATTTACAAATCATGTTTAACTATCTTTAGATATTTGAACATAAAGTAATATTCCTCATACATCAAAAAATTTACAGGAGAATTTAGCTTTTAAAGCCTCTAATTTAAAGGTGATAGTCCATTGAAATGTGTTATCTCCATAAATATGCAACTAACGGCACGATAAAAATTGATTACTCCCACAAAGAACACACATTTTATCCGTACCTTGAATGACCAAAACTATTAATATTTCAAGCAATTCTAAATAGAAACTCGATTTGACGGTGAGCTACTGGGTGTATTCTACCTTGTAAAGCAATATGTACGTACTTTTTACCTAATTTCATTTATAAATAAATGTTTACTTATGGTGAAAATGGTCTGTAAGCATATGGACGTTACTTACCAAAAAGCTGAAAGTAATGTAATCCGAACACCGATTTCAACACATAAATTCAGGCTCGCAGAGCGTATTAAGGGCATTTTCCTTTGTTTTTAGTTTATATATGGGCAGAAAATTTGTATTCGCAAAATATTTTGCGAAGTATGTTGAGGATTGATGACTATTGACGTGACATTAAGAATCCGTTCGGAAACATGTCAAGTCACAATCAAGTCGGTAAGTCAATGCACATTAGTGAAAAATATATTTAAAATTTCACAGGTACACTTCGCTATGTGGGTTCGTGTTACGTATTCGCCTCTCTTTCTTTTGCGACATTAAAGAAAGAGGTGCAACACGAATATTTGCCCGAATACAGCCAAATGAGCGTCGGTCTTACATGATTTCTGAACGGAATGTTGCGTTTTGATACTGCTACTATATAACACGAGCGTGAAAGGGACATAGTCATAAAGGGACGGGTTCATAGTCAGCCCTCTGAGGGGCTACCGCGAACCTAAAACGAACGAAGTTCGAATGTCTCCCTCTCTGGCGCACTTGCTACTTGCAAACAACAAAAACACATATTGTTACATCATAATTGATTGATTACATAGAACATTACTTACCCTAACCTATATAAATTGTATGAGAATTTGAAGCCTATACTAATTTATGATTAGGTACAAAACATTGAAGCCAAACAAAACAACTGCATAAGTACGAATATTTTATTTAGCTACGAGTAATTTGCATTAAAACAGATCTCCATTCTTATACGACAAGGTTTATCTACTGTATATAAAAAACATCGTATTACCGAATTAATATTAAGTAGGTATCTAGAACACCCGTAAAAATAAATGTTACATATGTAAATGCTAAAAATGCTGAAAAAAATATATAAATATAATGTGTCGCGAAAGGTATTGAAAAAAAAATGCTCATCCCCTTATTTTCTAATGACACACATACCAGAGAGTACATTGTTCTCAGCTACTTCACAATTAACAAGATTTGCGTAGACTACGATCACTTATGTACTTATTTTAAAATTTATTATTAGAATATGTAGTTTTTTATAATACCATAATACGGATGCATATTCGGCTGTGACATATGCTGTGTAGCTGCAGGCATCCATAGCCTACGATGACTGCGAACCGTACGGTAGGCTGTACACCCGTTTAGGACTGGTATAAAATATCAAGTGTGCTAAGAAACTCAAAATAAGCTATAAATAAAAACGGACGGATAACACAAATATTTCAAATGCGAATAAATAAATAAATAAATAAACAAACAAAAGGTTAACTTCAAAAATATAACAAAATCATTCTCTTAAACAAAAAACGTCTTAATAAAACATACCAAAATATTTCCTTTAATAAATGACTAATCTTTATATGTCGTCCAACAATGGTAAAAAGTGGTAACTTAAAAATAAACGTTTTACGTCAATATTTAAAAATGCTTTCATAGAACAAATATGTTACTTATACTGATTGTATCACACATAATATGGTAAGTATTTCGGGGAAAACTCAGATAAAAATGAAACTAAAAATAACCCACTAAAAGTCACTGAAGTAGAATTTGTAAATAGACAAAGTAATCTGACGTTTAAAGGCGCAGATCGGAAGTGATTATTAAATGGACGAATTGTAAAAAAAAATTACATTCCAAAAAATAAAATGTCTTCCTAATTAAAACATCTGTAAAAAAAAATATAGTAGCATAATGGAAAAGTACGATTATCTCGAAAACCAAGGGACTTTTACTAAACCTGAAAATCCTTTTTCTGGACCAGCCTCAGGTGCTCTATCGGTGGTTAGAATGTCCATTATTTACTGGACACCCTGTATATGTAGCTTGTGGTGTTAAGTAATAGTGTAAAACTACTTATAGAAGAAAAATAAATTCTCTACTCACTCTAAAGTCCTTTTTCACACACATTTTACTATTATTATTTCAGTACCTCTAAGTTGTATACAAAAAAACTAGAGGTGCGCAGATATTTACAAAAAAAAACCAAATACTGCGTGCAATGCTAATTCATTCACAGTTAAGAGTGCTTTAATAAAATGTAACAGGTCCACTAGCGCCACTCGTAAATCATTGTGATTGTTTAAATTTAACGATAGATATCTAAAAAAGGGGGCCGCTACGTACTGTTTTTGTATTTAAGTACTTTTTGAATCCATCAAACTAATTTTTACGTTGCTAGATTGGTCTCTCTATGAGCTCAAAATTAAAACGGCCGTTTTAACTTTGGACGCATAGATTGACGAATCCAGCAACGTAATAACTAGTTTGATGGATTTAAAACGTACTTAAATACAAAATACAGTACGTAGCGGCCCCCTTTTTAGATATCTATCGTTAAATTTAAACAATCACAATTATTTACGAGTGGCGCTAGTGGACCTGTTACATTTTATTAAAGCGCTCTTAAAGAGATTTATCACTGACCTCTCGAAAGCGTATGAGAAACGTCAAAATTGACATAATATGACAAACTGACTTGACAGCTCCTAAAAGGGATAAATGTTGTTAACTGTACATTACTAGAGACACCGTACATACAATAACTATCGTAAAACGATTGTGACTAGGACATGCAAACCGGGATCCCCGGATCTCGAAATACCGGGATCTAAGACAGATTTTTACGGTATTTCAATACCGATATTGAAACAGACCAATACCGATATATCATTATAAATTTTAATAGAAAAATATGAGTCTTATAAATAATAAATAAATAAATATTAAACAATCTTACACAAATCGAACTAGCCCCACAGTAAGCTCAAGAAGGCTTGTTATGGGTACTAGACGACGATATATTTAATAGATATAAATACTTAAATACATAGAAAACATCCAAGACTCAGAAACAAATATTCATGCTCATCACACAAATATTTGCCCTGACCGGGATTCGAACCCAGGACCGTCAGCTTCACAGGCAGGTGCACAACCCACTAGGCTAAACCGGTCGTCCATGCACAACCCACTAGGCTAAACCGGACGTCCTTCTTCTTATGTATTTCTCTTATGTATTTGTAAATTTTATAAGAAGGCACCTTTAAGAGAGTTGTTATTATTTGCTATTATTCTGTCCTACATTATTTTTCTACTTATACATAATAGTTACAAAGTGACAGTAAATTGTCGCTCGTATTCTCAGGTGAAAAGTTCCGGGATACCGAAATACTGAAATCCCGGGATTGAGGTCCAATACCGGATTTCAATCCCGGGATTGAATATCGTCCGGTATTGCATGCCCTAATCGTGACCACTCTGGGACGAAGTTTTAATGCGATTTTTGGAAAATCTCCGCCTCTATTGCTCGATGCAAGTGTGCCATCGATAGGAATTGTGCTGACACGGCACATAGTGTTAGATTAATAAGATAGTTCAATAAGTTACAGATTACGTAGAAGTCATTCCTGACACCTGTCACATCCATACAGTTTATAACCTAAAAGTGACTTTTAGGTTATACAATGTATAAAAATGACAGGTGTCAGGATTGGTTTCATATATGCCAGGGCTATAGTTACTAGTATATAATAAATCTAGAATATTTACTATTCATTGTATTCGGACGCTCAGAGACCATATACATCTCTGGGATATTTTATTAAATTCACGTACTCCTTGTCTATTCAGACTGAGACCTTATGCAATCTCTAACGTTATTACTATTGTAATATTTTGATTGTATGATTTGTTTTTTTATTTTTTTATTATGAAATTGTTACTTTTATTGCATTCTCAGACTTTCTTAAATTGTACATTAATACCTACGTTGACATCTAAAAGTTATTATGTCTTTATTTTTGTTTTATACATACCAATTGACTTATCTAAAGTAGGTTAAGTATAATAATTGCATTTAACATATATTTGGAAAAAAATTATAGACTGATAAGTTTCTTCTCGGCAGTGGTCCTTTGAGAAATGCTAGTAGATTTCGACTTGTAAAAGTGCCTTTGCGCCTACTTGCAGAATAAAGTTCATTTATTCCATTTAATAAGGTTTTATTAATAAATAGCCAGTGCAGGGCAGTGTTCAGCAGACAGTAGTTCTGAGTCTTTGGGTGTGGACCCTCTGGAGTCTCTAAATCTCTAACTTATCTGAGGCACATATAGTCTACTATCTTTACATATAGTCTATTAATCTAACACTATGTGCCTTGTCGGCACAAGAATATTAAAACTTCGTAGTAATATAGTTCCGCTAGCTTTGATCACCCGTTCTATTAAAGATAGTATCCCATTGAATGTGTTCTAGCGTTTTTGTAGTAATCGAAATACTCAGCCGGAGAATGGGCGTGTTTCTTGACAACGTCGTCTAATTGCATCTGGTCGCCCCAGTCGGCCTGAAATAATATTTTGAACAATTAATAAGTACAAATATCTATAGCCGAGAGGTAAGGCACGCAACTTTCGGCCTAGCTGAGTTTCTTGCTGAACTCTTCTCAGCTTTAGTGAATCAGTGACAAATTTCCAGTAGTTCGATTCCACTTACACCTCTCATTTGGTGGAAGCCGCTCAACCAATCTCACTGGAACGCAAACTCTTAGAGTATTCCAGTGTTTAAAACGCCCGAGAGGTCGTGTCGGAGGTTTCCCTTGGATTTTCCCCAGGCCACTCTCTTGCCAGACATTTCTATCACTTTATTATGCCCGGCCTATAAAGCCACACGTAGGCTGTCGCTCTCGTATTGGCCTTACAAGCGACGAACGCAAGTGCTGCAATTCAATGAACGCTCCTTAAATCATCTTTTCAAAGGTCAATGATGACCGATAATGCGCATGTGAGCGCCCTTGGAGTTGCACACGTTCATAGGATACGATGAGCGGTTAGCCTTACGCAGGCTGTACGCTTTTCAATTTCCACCAACAAGGAGTAAACTTAAGCTATAAGTAAGTATCATCACTTGCTTCGTTAAACTATCCCTGAAAAAAATAGTCACTTTGACGTTTTGAACAGCTGTTGACTTACAAAGTTAGGGAAAAGCGATCGTTTGTCGTCAAATTTCTTCTCATTGACGCACCGCAGGAGGTACAGGCGCTCTACCCAGGGCCAGATCATGTAGTCCAGCATGCCGGGTCGATCGCCCCCGAAGTAGTTTGTTCCTGAATCATATATTTACAAAGATTACTTATGTTATGTTATGTTAATGTGAATACATTGTATATGAAGTCATGCCGGTATTTCCGAAAGGGATAAATATAGTACATTACGTGAATGAACCACTTCAAATGTCGTGCAATTTATCAATGTATTTTTTCCGACAAATTAAGCCATGTCATAACTTAAAAGTAATGAATAAATCTAGGTAACTATATAATAACTTTTGGGATAATACAAGTCGGTAGTAAAATTTATAATAAATAAAATATGCATACCTCTAGAAGTTAGTTCCTTTTCAAAAATATCCAAAGTTTGGACGATTTGTTCACTGCCATAGGCAAAATTTGTGTCGAAGCACTCCAGACTTCCTTTTATTAGCTGAAATTGAAATAAAAATAATTTAGGCATGATCAGTACAGCCGCATCCTGAAGAATGCCCGGGGTCCGCTACCTAATCCTAAGATTTGGCATAGGCACTAGTTTTTACGGAAGCAACTGCCATCTTCAGATTCTTGGAATTAGGCTTGTCAAGTGAGTAGGCAATTTGATTGTTAGCAGTTCTCAATCCGCCCGAAAGCCTCTAACTTGGACTAACGACTAATATAATAGACAGCAGCCGGGATCTTTTGTGGATATTTATAATTATGTGTTTAGCTGGGTAGGATTTTAAAATAATAAAATCAGTCCTAATCTAACACGCCTTTCATTCACAACAGGATCAACGGGTTAACGTGTCTTCCAAATCACGGGAGCGCTGTTAACAACCGCTCATAGCGGTGACCCATCCAAGAAATGACCTCAGCCCACGTTGCTTAACTTCGCGTACCGCGGTACGTGGGCGCCGTTGGGGTACGAGCGCTCCCTATAAAAATAAGTGCCTAAGACAAATCTTGGGATTAGGTGTCAAAGTTGACTCAAGGTGAGGGTGAGAAAAATACTAACCTCGTTAAACCTTTCAATCAGTAGTCTGTCTTGCGCCTTCACATACGGGTCCCGGGAGTGGAGCTGCCCCCGCCCATACTTCTCATCCAGGTAGTCGCATATCACTACACTCTCGAACAGAAACTTGTCTCCGTGCTCCGTTGGGATCTCCAGCACTGGTATTTTCACTGGAAGACAGGTTATTTATTTATATATCATATGGCAATTATTTCGAACCGTGAGATCTTCGAGAAGACAGTACGGTTGCCAGTTTTTGTTGCACTTTTAGCACCACCCAGGGGTCACATGTTGCGGTGGGTCACCGGTGGGTACTCCCTACGGACGTGGTGCAACTTCGACCCTCCTTTGTCAAGTGAGTGGGCAACTTGACTGTTAGAAGTTCTCAAGCCGCCCGGAGGCCTCTAACTCGGCTTAACGACTACTATTATAGACAGCAGCCGGGATCAACGGCTTAACGTGACTTCCAAAGCACGGAAGCGCTCAGATAATAGACAGGTGAGTACTTCAGATTTTTATTGCGAATGGGTTTGCTCTTGGCTAACACCTAGCCCATGTATAAACGAGGCTAAAAACGGAGCGAGCTCATCCAGAAGATGATTATCACTCGACTTTAAAAAAAGTTCGGGTTGAAGTTGAGTTTTGAGTTTTAGTCTCTCTGAGTCCGATGATATTTAATCTCGTAAAAGCTATTGCCTACGCCAATTTTTGAAGTAAACTTGAAAACTACAGCTGCATGCAAAATACAGCATACTATAGGGTGGCCTTACGGAAGACCGCAGCCGAAATAACACCACTACTTTTTATTTAGGTGCTGTATTCTAGTGGTCAGTAATGGGGTCTCCAGAGCTCCCGAGGATGCGCTATGTTCAGAGTAGGGATGCAAACCGGGATCTCGGACTGATTTTTACGACATTTCAAGACTGGGATTGAAACAAACCAATACTGAAATATCGAAATTCCGGTATTGGAGTTTTCGCATTAAAATTTAATTTAAAAAATATAAAAGTCTTATGTATTCGTAAAATTTATACGAAGGCAACAATCAGAGTTGAGAATTTGTAATTATTTCGTGGGTATTTGTTACTTTTCTCCGTCCCACATTATTTTTCTACTCATATATAACATAGACAGTCACAATGTGACGGTAAATTGTCACTTACTAGTATTTTCCGGAGAAAAATCCCGAAATATCGAAATCCCTGGATCGAGGTCCAATACCGGATTTCAATCCCGGGATTGAGAATCGTCCGGTATTGCATGCCCTATTTGAACATGCCAAAGTGAGAACGTGTATTAGTCTCTACCTATCAAATCAGTCTCTCGAGCAAGTCAGTAAAGTGTCGGACCCGTTTGTGATTCTCCTGGAGTTGCAAGTGTCTACAGGCTACGGTCATCTCATCATCATCTTCTCCTAGCCGTATTCGGCCACAGCGACTGTTTTTTTTTTATTGCTGAGAGCGACGCTGATTGGTTCTCTGGTGACTGACAAAGCCAATCTTTGCAGCGAATGTGCGGTTACACTCGCTGCAAGTCAGCACCCCTCCGACATAGTTATAGGTTATGGCCGCAGGTGGTCTGGCCTTAAGCTCGTCGCGCTTAGGCTACGGTATCTGCTTACCAACAGGCAGGCCGTAAGCTTGTTTGCAACTCGTATAAATACTCACATCTAGGATTAGCAGTCCTGAACCAATCGGGGAGCTTCAACGGATCCAGCTTGTATACCTCATATTTTGTCCTCTTAGCTTCGAGGATCAGCAGGACTCTGTGCCCGTAAGGGTTCATGTCCACATGGTACAGTCGAAGCTTGTCGCCTAGCGGTGGAGGTGGCACCGAGCCTGTGAAAATGGGGAAACTTATTTGATCATGTACAAGCGAAACGTTTGGTGGTACAGGTACTATATTAACTTAATCCTTGGTACAATGTATCGACACGCGTTGTCAGCCAACTTTTTTCTTTATAGGGGATTGACGAGAAACATCATCCCGTTGTGGATTTGTTTTTATTATCAGTGACTTAGAGACCATGACCATCTCTAACAATATTAAATTAATTTTAATTTTGACGCTCAGAGACCATGTACATCTCTGGGATATTATATTAATTTCATTATACTCCTTGTTTAATCTTGAGACCTTTACATCTCTAACTTTACTGATGTTGTAATATTTGTAATAGATAACTTTACATGTTTATCTTCACTGTATGACATTAATTTTGTTATAATTGTAAACTCGAAATTATTATTCCTTCTTGAACTGTAAATTAATATTTTGACATTAAAAATGTATTACTTATTATAGTCAGACTTTCTTAAATTGTAAATTAATATTTTGACATGTAAAAGTGCCCTTGTATCCTATTTGCAGAATAAAAAAAAACTATTACGTTTCCGCAACATATCGCCTAAACTCCTATCGTCACATCAGGCGACCCGTTTCGAAGACTTCGGAAGCTCTTGCGTCTTCAGGATGGGTGCATCCGCGTCGAGGCCGCAACGTACACCACCGCAAGGATGCCCGGGTCCGTTACCCAATCCCAAGAGTTACGGTAAGCACTAGGCACTAGTTTTGACGGAAACGACTACCATCTAAGGGAACATACCCAAACTACCTGACCAATTTTTTTGCGTTTTTTACCCCCCTCCCCCCCTAGGTGACCAAGCGCAGTATATGCCAAGACCCCCCTTCCCCCCCTAGTTTTCACGTAGTATATTTTATAAAAAAAAATTTGCGGAAAGTTGAAAAAATAATGGCTTTTCTTTGTATTTTCTCATACGGCCCCTAAAAATGCATACTTCTAGAGTACAAGCGTGGTATAGCGTAGCTATTCAATTGTAATTGTATTTAGTAAAAAATATATTAAGAAGAAACAGTACATTGCGCACCAAGGGCGGTTAAAAAAGGATTACAATCAAGTGCCTATAAATGTAATTTTGTTAAGTTTATTGGCTTGAGTCTGCCATCCCTTTTTCCGCCCTTCAAAATGATTTTGATCATATTTGCGGGGAAAGAAATAAAATCAAAATACAGGAAACACAATGAACTATTTATTAAATTAATTATTAAATGTCTTCAATAAAACGTTTCCAGAGTCGATCCACTCGGAAACGTTATGTATAACGGGGGCGGTGGTTTCTGAAGAAAGAGGGGTGATGGGGTTAAACCGTGGCGCGTGAGTCCGCTTCAATTAGAATGTTTCTCAAAAGTATTCTACCGGCTACGTGACAAGAAACCGACCCCTCCCCTCCCCCCGGTGACCAAGAGTGGTACTTTGACGACCCCCCTCACCCCCTAAACGGGTCACGTAGTTTGGGTATGTTCCCTAACCTTCCAATCCGAGGGGAAACCAGACCTTATTGGAATTAGGCTTGTCAAGTGAGTGAGCAACTTGACTGTTAGATGTTTTCAAGCCGCCGGAAACCTCCAACTTGGCTTAACAACTGCTATCATAAACAGTAGCACATTAACACATCGGATTTGTAAACAAACATTGTCAGCAATTGACTAATCATCGATAACATCGCTTGTTTATAATTATAACTACTGTTTTTTATCTTGGTGGAAGTGGCTATTGGTAGGGTCAAATAGGGCTTGTTGTTTGCCTTGCTTGCCCCTATCAATGGCTATCCATACGTTCCTTATTTATTGTTTTGTTTTGCTATATATACACATGTCTCACTAACATAGTTTCTAAGATACTCTGTTACTAACAATCTATGGATCAATTGGTCTGAAAATAAATGATTTTTTAATTTTAATTTTAATTTTATCGACCGATATCAGAAAATGTCTTAATGAATCACGTCTAACTGAACACAGATGTTGAAATCGCGGATTGCTGCTAAATAGGTCGAGAACTGGAAATACATTCGAGTGTCATAAATTTCGTAATGCTATGCCTCGATGTGCGGTCTGTATTGCCGCAAATCATTAACCTAAAACACTGACACAGTGTTTTATAAAGATACATTAGCCCAAAAATGACAGATTAAATTTTGATACCCAACTCGGTGCATTTTAGGCTCGGTTTTATAAGATGCGTGTTGTATATGGGTTAGTTATGCCCACCGAAGGTTCCGTAAAAATTTTTAGGTAGATAAATATACGAAATGATTTGGTTAGTAATACAATTGTACCTCGATGAAAACTTCTTCGTCTTTGTTCTATCACTGGAAACTAAAACTTGAACATAGAAATACCGTTTTTCGCTATCTCTTTGCATAAAATAAACATACGATTGCCAGGATCTATCTATAGACTTGTGACAGGCTAAATGAATGTCAACAGAATAATCATCAGGCGTAAGTGAAGAGCCATTAGCAATGCTATTAGATAAGATACACCTGCTAGTTTTACTGGCACATCAATAATGCACTCGATAATTAGGTACTTTAGTGGGTAATACGACAATATCCAGGAATCCCACATCACCGGGCCTACCCCCAGGAACGCCAGTAGCTATTATCCGACATAAATAAAAACAGTGCTTAAAATACTTTAAACAAGGATTGAACTTAAAACCCGATTTAAATAAACAACTTCCCCTGAGTCACTAGCTCTGTATTACAAAAGCAGTCAGCATCGTAAATACGTATACTTTTTTCGACCTTATATCTAAGCAATAAAGTCCTAGAATGTATACATATTTATAACGCTGACGGTACACGTAACGGCCTCAAGTATAACTGTATAAAATGACGTAAGATTAGAATTGTTTTTCTTACAAGGTCCGTTTAAGTTAATAGCGTAAAAGACGAGCCAAGGATGATACAAGCAGTTTTTTTTTTCACTTAATTAATTACTATTTTATACATTTCGTTACCTTTATTTTGATTAATAGGCAAGTTATCACTACTAACTAATGTGGTTTCGAAACTATCGAATATCCTTCACCTTTTATAATAATTTACAACATAACTTTTAAATACATCCTTATAGTTATATTATACACGCAGCAGTGATTATTTATAACTTTATCAACTGTATTTAGACATGCATTCATTTGAAAGCATTTAAAGGTAGAGTTAGACCTATTTAATATTTTTGTTAAACATCAAATATTTAAAAAAATCGTGGTAGGTACATAATTCCATATTACATAATGGTCGTAATATGAAATTAAGTCAAACCAAATCGTTAGTTAATTAACATGCTACACCTATCCAGCCAATAAATTCACCTGGGAATAAAAAAAAAAGTGTGTGTCAGCTCCGACGCGCAACTGGAGTTTATTCTTTATGAACGATTATAAAATATATTAGTAAAGATTAGCAAATAATTAAAAAGATTAGTGAATGAGGATAAAGGAACTCATTTTTTATATTAGGTACCGCAATGTGGGGCTATTTGAACCCCAAGGGGCCCCACTTTACAGTACAGAAATGCATGTTGCATTTATTTATATGAATAAAGACTTAGCGCGTAGACGTTATCGATATCGATAAATGTTGACCAGAGGGCCTACTCCGAACTTCGAAATCCGAACTTCGTATCGTGCCGTCCCTTTCGCTCTCGTGTTATACACTATATGAGTGCGGATTACTTTTGATTTTATACCGCAAAAATTTTCAAATCCCGGGCTTATATATGAAAATCGATTCTAAAGGCGTAAACTCCAATATACACACATACATTAGAAAGTTATATACACATAACATGTTTTACTTTTAGTTGATGTGGCTGTTGTTGACAAGTACGTAACAAATTAGAAACATTGTGAAAATATCTAAATCAAATAAGCTACACCCGTCGTCTACCGGTCCCTGGGATCCCCGGGCTCATTACAAAAGAATGCTATTGTTTATTTTTTCGGCGGGCGAGCACGGCTTAAGAGAAGGTAACTATACTGAGATCAAAATAATTAGTTTTTCCATACTTATACATCGTAAACTTCAAAATATACGACCGCCTTACCCTAGTTGGTTAGTGACCCTGCCTACTAAGCCGGTGGTCTCGGGTTCGAATCCCAGTCAGGGCATTTATTTGTGTGATGAGCACGAATAATTCCCGAGTCTTGGGTGTTTTCTATGTATTTAAGTGTACATATATCATCGTATGGTATCCATTGTGCATGCCTTGCATAGTTTGGGACTACTACTTGCAAAATCTGTGTAAGATACCACAAATAATTATTTATTCATAAATTTCTCAAACAGACTCAAGAACCATCGTTGTATCTTGAATCAAGAGGTTTGCGCTAGAAATGGTTTAACGGCTGCACAGCATGCAACATAAACAAACCAAATACGTTTCAGGTCAAGGATTTTTGCGTTTCTTCAGTTGCGTCACTGCTACATTGTAACGCTTTATCGATGTGAACTACCTATACCTAAGAACTACAAACCGGTTTTTAATGTTTACTTATTTACTGTTTTTTTTAGTATTAGGTACGTCCTCAATTTTGTATGACTCTTATCCATAAAATACTAAATAGCTGATCGGTTTCAAAAAGCGATGTTCATGTGGACTCGCCTTTATAAACGTACGTTGTTTGTATTCAGTTTAAGGCTCGGTTTTATAAAGACCCGTTAGACCTTATGTCGGTTTGTTATGTCAAAAAATGTACTGAGTTACTGAAATTTGATCTGACACAACTGAAATTTGGTCTAACGGATCTTTATAAAACCCGGCCTAAATGAATCGGTTTTACTATAAAATATCAAATAAAGAACATAGTAGTAGATAGAATTCGGGCATCAATCATTAATATTAACAAAACGCAATAACGACGTCACTTTATTACAGCTGTTTTTATTTCACAAATAATTTTCTAAACTGACAATCAGATTGTCGAGTAAGTAGCAAAATTAAATTAAATAATATTAAGTCTGAAGGTAGTTGCTAAAGTTGTACCTTAGTATTTAAAATAAAACCGCGTCATTTTCATTTGAAATAAAGATGAATAAAATTATAAAAACATTGCAGCAATATTAAACTTCCGTATCTAAAATTAACACAAATGTTAGGCTAATTAATCTCATTTCCTGCTTAATGTTTGTTTAAATTGATTAAACCCATTTAATAACCATGACAACCGGTAATCACCTAAACAAACAAGGAAACATATGGGTAATTAGAATTAACATTCACACTAAAATCGACTTAACGAACAAGAAAGTCACTTACCGGCGTATCTCTGTTGAAAGTACGACATATTTAAACACTAGTTGAGTAAAAATAACTATTTACAATAAATAGGTGTTCTGTCTACCGAATTTCATGTAGAAATGGTACGTCACTTTTAAAATTAAGCTAATGATATGACATCATGCTTGACCCTATTTCGTTTTAAGCGACCAAATTGGATACGTCAAAACATGCATCTGAAATAAAGAGTGTAAGGGTTCTTTTATATTTAGTTGAGTTGCACTCTAACCCAAGGCCACAGCTATAAAGTTCGAATGACATTTTAATATTTTATAAACCATTTACTAACGTCGAATAACAAAATCTTATGAAAATTATAAAAATATATTACTGTATTTCAAAAATGCGCCGCAATGTCCATGGAATTAAGAAAAGTTCAATTTAGAATGCCAATGAAATTTCAGTGAAATATCAAAACGCAAAGTTGAAGTTGCCAGCATTATAAATGTCTACTATTTTAGAATTTAAAGCACTAGAAGATTTATTTTGTAGTTTCGATATTCTGATTTATACTTATGATACAAAAGCAATATAAAGAAAAAGAGTTACGTTCTGGTACTGATATGATACTTCTAAAATTAATTTGTTACACTTTACACTTCTTGAAGTTTTATTGAAAATTCATGTTCCGGTGCTTGACTTCGTGTGATTTAGTACATTACAAAAATATATCTATGGTAACATTACGCTGTCCACTTGACAACAAATTATTGAATTTTTCTTTTGAAGAAATCAAAATAAACTTGAAAACATGAATTATAAGTTGAATTCGGCAATTTAAACAAAGGTCGAAGCCGATTTATCGGAAATATAATTGAGTGGTGATACTGGAGCGCTAATTGTTAAGTTTTTGATCTTGTAAGTGTATAATTAATTACAAAAACATGGAAGTTTTTTCATAATGCCATTAACATTGTTTGTTCGTGGCAGGCGATTATAACCAATTTTGGCAGGTTGCAGGCTTAGGTTTATTAATTTACTAAGTATACAACATTATGCAGCTAACTGACCGTGAATAGTGGCTGGAAAACTAAGTTCTGACTATTTAAATTGAATTCTAAGTTTTGAGTGCAGTACAATTCATAAATGTTATGACAGAAATGTTCTTTACTAAAATACTAAATAAAATGTCAACATTAGTAGTTACATGAAAATATTATTATATTCACTTTATGTGATTATATTAATTATTAATATTACACTCCTATTGACCATTTACATTACAAGGTCATGGCCAGAAGAGCAATAAGCTAAGAAAGTGGTCTATCGGTTTTCGACATTATCTGTATTAAGGTTCACAAAAGCTATAAAAAATTCTTGGCTGACTACCTAGAAACTAAGAAAATATATTTACTTCATATGATAGTTAAAGAATAGATCTATTTGAGTAGTTTTTGAGCCACGGGGGTGGCAGAATAACAGCGTCTGTAGACAAGAGTCTAGTGGTCTTGGTACAGACACAAGCTGAGCCACCTACCCTTTCAATTGTTTTTGTATACTTTGATTTATTGTACCTGTCTTGGTTACCTTTAAATGTATACAATCATTGAATAAACGTCTTATTATTATTATTATTATTATTCTCTTTATTTATTTTAGGTCTTAGGTCAGATTTTATAATAATTATATAAAAAGTAAAATATAAAACAATATTTACAAAACATCTAGCGAGAGTCTCTTGATTGTTATTATTATAATTATTATTATTCCGCCGATCCTGCCTGGCTGCTGACTGTGATAGCAGTCATTACGCCAAGTTTAGAGGCCTTCGGGCAATTTGAGAACTTCTAACAGTCAAGTTGCCCACTCACTCACAGGTCTGGTTTCCCTCGGATTGGATGGTCAGACGGCAATAGCTTCCGTAAAAACTACTGTGTGCGCCAAATCTTGGGATTAGGTAGTGAACCCCGAGGGGCTACCGCAAACCCAAAACATACAAAGTTCGAATATCTCCCTCTCTGTGGCACGTATTAGCAAGTGCGACAGAGAGGGAGATATTCGAACTTCGTTCGTTTTAAGTTCGCGGTAGTCCCTCTGGGTGTCCTTTAGGATGCAACTGTACTGGGATAACGCTAGGAAGATGACAAAGACTACCAGACAAACAAAAAAAAAGTTCATGTCGACAGGCGAGAAGCAAAACTCACTATCAAATCTGTCATTACTTTTCAAAATCTCATATCTCAGTACTGAAACAATGCTAATATACGAGCTTTATTTTAAGTAGGTATTTGTTACTTAGTGACTTTTGCTTGTAACAGGTGAACTTCGCTTTTATTTAGCTGTTGTTCGTCTGTACAGTTTGTTATTAATTCAAGTTATGTATGTTTTATTTATTATGTATATTTGCTAGGCTAGTTATGCGACCAGCGTCAGTTTGCGACTACCTGAACATAGAATTTTTTTAGTGTATGAATGGATGTATTCATATGAACATGAACATAAATTAATAATTGTAGATATTGAAACAGTGAGTTGTATGTGTATTTGTTAGTAGTTGAAAGGAAATTCATATAACAGGGTTCGAAATTATCAAGATAATTATGGTCTTTGATAATTATCCGATAATTGTCCCTCTTATGGGTAGGGTAGTATACGTTAGTAGTATACGTTATTTTATTAGTTAAATTTATTTTCCGATGTATGATATGACTTGTAAATACCAATAAAGACTACTCTGTACTAATATATAAAAGATTATGGTGTTGTAGGCTGCAAAATAAATAGTTGCTGTACAATATTTTACTAGTTTTTTATTAACTATTAAAATATAATCAATTAATCATTACAACGTCATTAAAACATATACAGAGCGCAATTATTAAAGTTCGAATTCACGCACGTATTTTTTTAAGACTCATGCCGAATTTACAATTTTAGGTCATTATCAAATTGATAATTATCAAAGCATAAAAATCACGATAATTATCCTTTTGAACCCTGCCATAAAATAATTAGTTAATAATTTCATCAATGCAATTTAGTTCAATTCCAAGTGGCCGCAAACAGGTACACCAAATAAGCTGGTCGCTAACCAACCTATCAACCCTAATGTTGCTATATTAATTTCAGAATACTATTGACAATGGATGGCAGTCTAGCGGTAGAAGAGATAGTGATCAAACCAGAAGTCATACTCATCTCTGATGACGAGACAGATCCGGAGCCACAAAAGTAAGACATTTGCGATAATCCACATCGAAATGAGGTCGAGTCGTTTAGTTTTCTCGGAATCACAGTTGACAAGCACCTAAACTGGAAGGCACACATCGACAAAATCTGCAATAAACTAGGCCGTTTTGTATTTGCGCTCAAAAGGCTGAGAGACACTGTGTCAGTGGAAAGAGCATTAACCGCTTATCATGGTTACGTTTCATCTGTCCTTGGTTATGGGCTGATATTGTGGGGAAACGCAGTGGAAGTGGACAGTCTTTAAACTACAAAAAAAGTGTATCAGGGTCATTAGTAGTTCGTGGTGGGACGAAAGTTGCGTACCTCTTTTCAAAAAACTTAAAATCCTACCTTTGCCATGCCTATACCTAAGAGACATATGTAATTTTGTCAGATCCCATCACTCTTACTTTAAAACACGTGGTGAAGTACTTGAAAGGCAAACCAGGGTAAAAATAATGAATCTTTTATATCACCCTCGTAGTCACTACTGTCTATGCAAATAAAATAAAAAAAAAGGAACCTTATGGCGGCAGGCGCTTACGTTGCACCTATTCACTATTGTATTGGAACAGCGGCAATAAAGGCGTAAGTGCCGGCCGCCATAAGGTCCCTTTCAATATGGATTATTTTATTATTGAAAACAACTTAAATGAATTTCAGATGTTAGATACATACATTTAGAAGAAGGCGATTCGGAAGAGGCCTAGGTCAGAAGGACCCTACAAACATACGTTAAAAAAAAAACCGGCCAAGTGCGTGTAGGACCACGCACAATGAAGGGTTCCACATTTAAAATCACTATCCAATACATTGAATCTAAAAAAGTCGTATCTTCATAGGGAACTCACGGCATTTACGACCTTTTGTTTGGGCAAGACAGTTTTTAAGCGAAAACTCAAAAACCGTAAAACCTATATTGTTCAAACCAAAAATCGTTGAAAGTACTAACTAACTACTAACTAATGCACACCACCTCAATTTTTTTCAGAATTTTAAACTTTATAGTGTGGAAATTAGAGGGGGGGACACACACTTTCTATGACTTTGACAGCTAATATCTCACCAATGGTTGACTTAAATGGACAAGTTTTATGTAGAGGTTTATAGAATACACCTTCCTTCCAAATTTCATAATTGTAGTGCTTATAGTCTTCGAGTAAATCGGATGTGACATACGGACGGACGGACAGACATGACGAATCTATAAGGGTTCCGTTTATGCCATTTTGGGTACGGAACCCTAAAAACGGCAAAAATTACGTTTGTTGTATGGGAGCCCCCTTAAATATTTATTTTGTTCTGTTTTTAGTATTTGTTGTTATAACGGCAACAGAAATACATCATCTGTGAAAATTTCAACTGTCTAACTGATGGACGGAGGGGCGATGAAGTCTTAATAATAGGGTCCAGTTTTACCCTTACGGAACCCTATAAGAAATATTTGAATGGACTTCCCACTAGATGTCAGTGTGCACGGAATTCCATTTAAAATATGAGAAGCATTATTATTTGGATTGCGACTATCCCAGGCTGATGATGAGAATTTAATTAAGCTATAACCTAGCGCGACCGCTTTAGCCTAGTTGGTAATGACCCTGCCTTCGAAGCTGGAGGTCCCGGGTTCGAATCTCGGTCAGGGCATTTATTTGTGTGATGAACATGAAATTTGTTCCTGAGTCTTGGATGTTTTCTATATATTTAAGTATCTATTTATTTATATAAGTATTTATATCGTCACTTGGTACCCATAGTACAAGCTTTGCTTAGTTTGGGACTAGGTTGATTTGTGTAGATTGTCCACAAATATTTATTTTATTATTATTTATTTATAAAATGCGATATTATTGCAGAAAACGCCGCCGAAGAGTTGTAAAGAAATCCCCTCATCCCTGCGAAGATTGCGACAAGATCTTCCAAACTGGTTACGAGTTGAAGAAACACAAACGCACGCACACGGGCGAGCGGCCCTACATGTGCACGACCTGCGGCAAGACTTACACACAGCTTGGCCATCTGAGCATCCACGCGCTCACGCACCAAGGTACTACCACAATGGCAGTATAATGTCAATTTATTTATTTATTAACCAACTTACATTTACAGATAAACCAAACATGCAAGTTATAGGTTACAAAGACTTATTACTAATGGTGCTTAAGGAAATTACTCTATACTTAGTGATATTATTATTACTCATGTCAATATAATATTATATTAGTGATATAGCGTATCATCATGTTATCATTAATTTTGTGAAGTCTAATTTATGAACAATAGATTAAAATAAACAATGTAAAAAAATAAATATAGAAATGTCAATAATGTCAAATATTAAATTTGGGCACTATAGTACCACACAAGGCACAGAACCTTAAGTTTTTTAGAGTAATAAAATAAAATAAAAATAGCCTTTAGTACTGAAGTTTTTCAACATTAATATTAATATTTATTTATTGCATCCATGGTTTACATTTCCGTCTCACATTATTAAAATAGGTTTCACATGGACCCTGGTAGGGCACATCAATTAGAAGTCTTAAGTCTAGCTTAATTATAAGTAAGTAATAATACTCTATCTAAATAATATTTAATTTTATATTTATATTTTTGGACAATCTTACACAAATCAACCTAGTCCCAAACTAAGCAAAGCTTGTACTATGGGTACCAAGTGACGATATACATACTTATATAGATAAATAGATACTTAAATACATAGAAAACATCCAAGACTCAGGAACATATATTCGTGTTCATCACACAAATACATGCCCTGACCGGGATTCGAACCCGGGACCTCCAGCTTCGAAGGCAGGGTCACTACCAACTAGGCTAAAGCGGTCGTCAAAACTACTTAAAAATGTACCTTAATTTTTCTCTATACAATTATATATATTTCTATTTCCATCGACAACTTCAGTTTGTCCCCTGACATAGACAGTCCTCTTCCAAGGCCTTCCAGGTGACGCGGTCTCTTTCTTAGAGTGGTCTATATTATATTTTTTTATTGTTAGTAGATTTATTATAGATATCAAAATTGTTGCCGGTTTTTTTTTTTAGTAAATATCGTTTTTATGCAATATTTTTTTGAATCTTATCTTTGCCATGCCACACGTTTGGAGGCATTAATATAATCGTGCTATTTATGCTCACAGATGTAACTGTTACATTTGACATCTGTTCATAGATGTAAGGGTCATTCTACTTTTTCATGACCAGTTTTCTATTACAAAAAAAATCTATGATATGTATTGAATTAGTGTACAAAAATAGGATTTCCAAATAGTACCTGAACCTAGTAAAAGGAATTTATAGGTAAAAATACTTAAATATTAACCTATTGCTGTAAAAGGTGGGTAACACAGTGGTAAAAACCATTTTTTCATACAAATGTTGAGACATCCAAGGACCACTGAGTTACTCGATTTATGGATATTAGCTGTGGTTCGTTAATTACCAAAACTATCGGAAGTGATACTGCAATTAAACCCTCTTTCTAAATAACGATACAAAAATATGAAGTGAGAGCCAAGTACTCCAAAATCTGCATTTAAAAAAAAGTGTCTGATAATTATGTACATGACAAAGTAGAATGGCCCGTAACTGCCACATTTGTCAAGTTGATGTTATTCTTTTTTCGCAGCAGACCAAGGCACGATCCATTAATGCCTCCAAATGTGTGGTATGTCGACGTCGATGCGAATGCTAACACAACGTCTTTCGACGACGAAAGACGTTGTGTTAGCAACTGCGGTATCAAATAAGATGGTACTGTACTAAATTAGTCACTTGTACAATGTTAGGCAATACTTTACCAAATTAGACTCTAATGTCAGTATAGTTAGCACGGATAGGTTTGACTG
Source organism: Epiblema foenella (assembly GCA_963556455.1). Taxonomy (NCBI): domain Eukaryota; kingdom Metazoa; phylum Arthropoda; class Insecta; order Lepidoptera; family Tortricidae; genus Epiblema; species Epiblema foenella. Next base: position 8,066,594 of record OY747119.1, on the reverse strand, counting down.
CTTTCCAATGACGAGTAAAGTAACTTAATGGACCCTGTGGGAGACCAGCGCTCGCTGTATCTGTAGCTAGGTCCATTTGGCTGGTTTTTTTCTATATCAATCAATCAATCAACCAAATATTTTTATTGTCTGGATGAGTACAAAGTTCTTACATATATTTATATTTTAACGTCATGCATATCCCGCAGAGGTGTACAATAGTCTAAGAATATAATTATTAATTATTCATAACATATATTACGTCATTATACGTAATTCTCTATTGTCTTATAATTAATTTCATATTTCATTATGGTTGATGAATAATAATATCTATGCATATTTATTAATTAGCTCTCAAAAAATTCATTTATTCTGTATACAAAATTTTTAACAAGTCATTGAATTAATTTATTTTTAAATCATTTGATACAGAGAACAATTACAAAAAAATGGACTGTGAACTCGCTCATAGCCTAAAGACGGGAATCGAACCGACGCCTCTGGTTTTGCCGGACTAGCACCCTAACGTGGTCTCTGAGCGCCAAAATTAAAACTAATTTAATATTGTTAGAGATGTATATGGTCTCTAAGTCACTGATAATAGAAACGAATCCACAACAGGATGATGTCTCCCGTCAATCCCCTATAAAAAGACACTAGTATTAACGTAGTCATGTCCTTGCAAACATGAACAGACCGGACTCCACAAACAGCACCCGATCACGAGTATGACTATCTCAGCCATTGAAATTGAAAGTGTTTGTATATCATACAGGCTGCCTAGTTTGGGTCTCAACAGATATTCGCATAATTTGCATTTCTGTGTTTTTGTGTAATAAATAATAATTATTATTATTCTCTTTATTTATTTTAGGTCTTAGGTCAGATTTTATAATAATTATATAAAAAGTAAAATATAAAACAATATTTACAAAACATAAAATCATTATAAAAACCTAACCTAGGGTGCCGCCGGCAGCGGGGCGGGGCCTAAGCTACCGGTGGTTAGAGCGACAGAGAGAGGAACCTCCTGACTATCCGCGCCGTGTCCAGGAGTACCGCCTTCTGTATTTGACCCTTGACCCAGCCATCTAGCGAGAGTCTCTTGAGGTGTTGGTCGAGACTCTTCGCTATTAGACCGTTCGCAGAGACGACTATCGGGACAATGATCGTTGAATCAACATCCCACATGGCGGTCACCTCGTGTGCCAAGTCTAGGTACTTGCTGACTTTGTCCTTCTCGGCCTTCACGAGGTTCTCATCATGGGGGATGGTGATGTCAACGAGCACTGCCTGGCGCTTCGATCGATCTGTCAGCACGATATCAGGTTTATTGGCTACAATAGTCCTGTCCGTGATGACAGATCGATCCCAATAGAGCGTGGCACGACCATTTTCGAGAACTGGTGCAGGTGTATACTTATAGTACGGCACTTCGAAGTTCACAAGACCGTATAAAAGAGCAAGTTGCTGGTGTATGATCCTGGTTACTAAGTTATGTCTGTGCAAGTACTCGCCGTTAGCAAAATGACCACAACCGGAAATGATTTGCCTGAGTGATTCTCCGGGACGGCGGCATGCCCGGCAAATGTCGACCGTACCGTCCTTCAGGATATACTTCCGGTAGTTGTTCGTCATTATTATTATTATTATTATCGTAAAACTTTCACATAGCTATTTCTTCCAGGCATAAAGAACTTCAACTGCGGAGAATGCGGCGCGTCATTCTACCGGAAAGCTGATCTGGACCGACACGAGAAGATACATACCGGGGACAAGCCACACGAGTGCGAAATATGCTCCAAGAGCTTCGTACAGAAGAATAACCTGGTGATGCATCTGAAGATGCATTCGGGGGAGAAGCCTCATGAATGTCAGGTGAGTTTTGCTGTCAACACCACCCCGTCCCACTGCTGGGCACCACTTGAATGTCCATGGACACTAGAGTAACCATATAATAATATAAGCCGTTTATTTATTTATTTTATTTATTCCGGACAGCAACAGCCGTAGATATACATTTTACAGGAGTTTGATTACATAGCAGGAGGCCAATAATAGTTATCCATTGATTACAAATTATACATGTAAGATGATAATTAAGTGAAGTGAGTTATTGTGACAGCGTCACAAATTATATCTAGCATCACATATTAAACACATGATAACACTGATAACTTAAATAATCAAAAGAAAAAGGAACGAAAAGCAACGTTCCACATCAGATGTGTATCAGCTGTAAACAACTGTGTTATAAGGGTGTGACCTCACTACAGAGGGTCCACAGCTATTAAATAAATTACCAGGTGGTATGAAAAACAAGAGCCCGAGTGAATTAAGTCCTGTGTTAGAGTTAGTTGTTCTCTCATTAATTGTAAATATGTCTCACGTTAGTGTAAATTTATGTAATTCTATGTTACTTTGTATATGATTAAGTTTGTGACATTTGTATTTTATTTGTCGTACGCCGAATGGTACATAGTTGTTCCATTGTAATACATATCTCCTGTACATAACCTATATACCTATGATGACGAAATAATTGATTGATTGATTGATAGATATAATGATTGATTGATTGATATAGGCTGGACCAAGTGCCTGAGAGAAAACGGGGAGTAGTTCCCACCACACTCAGTGTGAAATATGTTCAAAGAGTTTCGTATAGTAGAATGATTTCCTAGTAGGTATATGTAATATGAGTATGAGTAGAGATACCGAAAGTTTATTTGCTTAAAATGTGGTACAAATATGTGGGTTTATAACTAGAGTCCGACCACGTTAACTCTGCAAGGAATAATTTGGCAACACTGCGTTATACGTCATATTTGTATGAAAATGTGACGTTTGAGGTAGTGTTGCCAAATTATTCCAATGCAGAGTTAGCGTGGTCGGACTCTACGTACAGTAAACTAAAATTAAAAGTATTACTAAAAATAATTATAAATAAAAAAATTGCCCAAATCGCCTTCTGATGGCAGCGTGCCCAGAAGCCTGGCAGCATTGCCACGTTGAATGGCAAATACAAATACAAATCCTTTATTCGGTTCTCCTATTTGGCAATGCTGATCCTTTGTACCAGATAGGATCCAGCCTTCCGGTCATATGGTAGAGATACCTGTATCAGGCGATATATACGTATTAATAAACTAGCGACCGGCCCCGGCTTCGCACGGGTGCACTATTTAATGGATGTTATTATACATATAAAACCTCCTCTTCAATCACTCTATCTATTAAAAAAAACCGCATCAAAATCCGTTGCGTAGTTTTAAAGGTTTAAGCATACATAAGGATATAGGGACAGAGAAAGCGACTTTGTTTTTAACTATGTAGTAATATTGTTTTATTTCAGGTGTGTAAAAAGAGATTCCTGACTCGAAGCAAGCTCGTCCTTCACTCGAAACGGCATGAAAAAGACAAGAAAATTAAAAAAGAATTCCTTGAACAGATGATGGTTTAAATTAGGCACTAGACTAAGATTATTAATGATAATTATTTTAAATCAGGCCTTTAAGTCAGCTGAGATCAGGGATGGGCAACATTTATTTGAATAACGAATAAGAATAAGTAAATTATTTGCGAATGACGAATAAAAATATGAAATGATTATTCTTATTCGAATAATTTATTCGTCGAATTAACTGGCATGGATAATTTATCTTTTTGGATACCTGAATAGTATGTAGACTACTCATAAATGTGTACCTTTTTGTACTTATTCAACAGAATCTACAAAATAATAGTGATAGATAGAGCTAAAAAAATATACATATGTAAAGGTAAGACCTGCTACAGGGGAGATTTGGGGGACTTATCCTCCAAGCCTTTCCCCTGTAGCAGGCCTTTTAAATAGCTAATTATTTTTTGACTAAAAAGAATAACTAAAAAAAACTGAAAAACTGCTGTTTGTACTAAAGGACTAAGATTTTTGTTTTATATACCTAGCGTCTGACTTTGTCCTTGTCAAACTGGAAACCTTAGCCAATTTGGATAGTTTGAATTTGAAAGCCATTTGAAAAGTGGTTGATTGATTTATTCGCGAATAATAATATCATGAATTATTATTTATTCGAATAATTATTCGGATGAAAAATTATTCGAATAATGCCCATCTCTGGCTGAGATGGTATTGAAAACTGCATACTACAATAACTGAGGGTGAGTTGCACAAATGTACGAACTATAGATCGATCAGCGTTAAATGGATGCGGTTATGCAATAATGTGCCAACCTAGTAGGAAAACCATAATAATTAATTCATAATTCATTTATTTGCAACCATGGTACAGTCCAGGTGTTACATTATGTTTTGTTATCTCATGGACCCTGATAGGGCATAGCAAAATACTTAAAATTAAAATTAACGATATACATTGAATAATTATGAAATAATTTTACCTAACACGTGTATATATAACATTAATGGATTATTCTAATTCATTCAACAATTAATTATTTTTGATATCATTATTTACATTATTATTTTTATACATTATCAAAATACATCTCACTTTAATTAATTAATGTCTAAAATATGAATATACCAGTTAGAATACAAAAGTTGAAAGTTAAAATACAAAAGTTAAAAACCTATAATAGGTTGACACATGATTGCATAACAGCGTCCAAATATGGCGCCGGCAGCTGTCAACTCATAGAGAATTGTGAGCGCTAGTGGCGCCCGCGTCCGGTATGCGAGATTAAGCAACGTCGGCCGGGGTCAGTTCTTGTATGGCTGACCGCATTGAGTGGTTGCTAACGCTCTGCCACGAGATATCTGCCGGGGCCGTATTTAAGGTTGATCGATTAGGGGCCCTCCATAAAGTACTTCACACGCTAAGGGGGAGGGGGCCGAAGAAGTGTGACGTTGTGTGACAAGGGGTGGGAGGGGTCATAAGTTTCGTGACGTCACATTTCAAAATACAAAAGTGTTAAAATGCCAAATTTGAACTAAAAACTTGAAAATATTTCCAACTCTATGAGTATAGGCGTAAAGTTTGAATTGTTTTAGTTGCCGATATATCGAGGGTTGCGTGGTCAAACCCGACAAGTCACCCAAAAGGTTTTTTGAAAATAAAACTATTCTTATTTCAAAAAGCAATTATCTCGACCTATCGGGTTTGACCTCGCACCCCTCGATATTATTGTTTTGTTATTTTTTTCGAATTGATCGATATTGGTTACTTATATTAAAAAATGATTTAAACGGTAATTAAACTAATTTCGAAGCTGCTTTAAATTTGCAAAAAATGTGACGTCACACTATGGAGTATAAAATCTAAAATTAGTGTGACGTAATTTATGGATGACTCCTTAGTAATAATGAGTTGGTGTAATCCACTCACCCTTAAACGGAATAAGACAAGGTGAAACGCGTGTTTTTTTTTTCAGATTATCCCCGTTTTTATGGGTTGTGTTAAATGATCTCTCTTCTAAATGAAATATAATAATAAAATGGATCGCTCAATAGGGATCGTCCATTATTTAAACACCGACCAGAAATCTATGACCGTGGGCCGTGTTACCGAATTATACCCGTAAAGGAACAAACGTTGCTTCATCCTTTACGAGTCAGAGAGAGGATACAGTAAATCGTGTCATAGTACATTATTCCGCTTGAATTGATACTTGGGTGGATCTACTATTCTTTGTTGCTCGTTACCATGGTTACGTCTCCTGAGTCACTCTTTAAAACTGTGATTTTATAGGATTTTACTGTACCAAACAAGATTTAGCAATGAGCATATATCCATTTGGACATGGCTCATCTCCTGAGCATGCTTGAAGTCCATATTATAAACATTTTTCTAAGAAACTCGGTTACTGTTGTCTCCTCGCTGACGGGACAGAATAACAACAAGAAATAGTTGATTGACCCACTTCCACAGCAGACTCAGATTATTTAAATATCATACATTTTCTTTTTGGTAATGTTATCGCACAGTATGTACTGAACTATGTAGTGAGAACATTTTATTTTGTTGCCCAAGTATCATTATTGTTTTGTCACATTATACACAGTGTTGCACCATGTGGATTTTTTAAATTTTGCGCTCTTTTTTACAGGCACGTATCCAGAGGGGGGGGGGGGATAGTTGGGATTTATCCCCCCCCCCCCCCCCCCCCGAAAACGTTTTTAGCCGTCTGTTTATTTATTCGCTTGCGTGTTGTTTCAATGACATTCATCATTTTCACACGGTTGTTTCAATGTTTGTCCCCCCCCCCGAACCAAAAGTCTGGATACGTGCCTGCTTTTTTAGTCTCAGCTTTGGTTAGCCAGAATCTAGACAAAGATGAGTACCTAATAACCCGTTGTCTACCGATCCCTGGGATCCCCGGGATCATAACAAAATAATGCTATTGTTTTTTTTCGCCGGGGGACGACGGCTTATCCACAAATTACCTGGTCCCGTGAACACCTCACGTAATTAATGGATGCTCCCTAGCCTACCAGACTCGCGGATCAGCACCTGCGAGTGCTATATCTATGTACTTAAAATTAGAAAAATATTTTATTTTAATGTATTTTGAAATCGATTTGGGATGTGTAAAATTGTCTATTACACTTTAGTGTCAATAATGAAGTAAGAAGCAATTGTGGCGACTATTATCCACGGAATTATTTTTAATGTTGTTTATTAAATACATACATAGTTCTTTACGATATTTTTTCAATCATTCCTATTTAGTCTAAAAACCAATTTTAAAACAGCGATTGTAAAACCGGTTTTATTTAATATCTGTATAGAAATTGACAAACTATTACCGCTAATGAAAGAATACCTATATTCTAATTAGAGGTATTGTTGTCATTCCGCTTTTATCTATACCTCTATGTATAGACTATTTACGATATTAAATACCTGTATTCAATACCGCTATTCATTGCACTTGAAAGGTAAGATATCAATTAAACATTACTACTAAAACGCAACAAATAGGTGTAAATACCTACTTTTTACATTATGCCAGTTTGCAGAATCAAATAATCGAGTATATTGACACTGACAGCTATTACCGGTAATGGTTTTTATGGGTAAAGTGTGAAATAGAGGTATTGTTGTCAATTGGCGAAACCGCTAACATATTTGAATACCGGTTTTAATTATACCGCAAATCAGAGCTTTAGCGATATAAATAGCAAAATGCAATTATAACCGGTTATACCTTATTTAAAATACAAAATACAAACATTTATTCTGCAAATAGGCCACAAGGGCACTTTTACATGTCAAAATATTAATTTATAATTTAAGAAAGTCTGACTATAATAAGTAATACATTTTTCATGTCAAAATATTAATTTACAGTTCAAGAAGGAATAATAATTTCGAGTTTAACAATTATAACAAAATTAATGTCATACAGTGAAGATAAACTTGCAAAGTTATCTATTACAAATATTAAGTTAGAGATGTATAAGGTCTCAAGATTAAACAAGGAGTGAAATAAAACCGGTAACGATCCATTTTAAAATGAGATATAGAAACGCTGTCACTCACCATGGCACGGGAATTTTAAACGCGAAATTGAACCCTATATAAATGCGTTTAGGTTGATATCGCATTGGATGCCGTGACGGATATATGCGTCGTTGACGTCGAAAAGGTTAATTAAAAAGTGAGTTTCTGCGAGTATGACACTTAGCACTTACATGCTTACAAGAGAAACACTGGAGGGGTATTCATTATAAGCCGTGATCCCGAGACCTTAAAGCAAAAAAAAAATCAAAAATACAAATTAAATCATTCGTTTATTCACACATTCCATATATAATTAATTAACACCAATTAGCATAAATATCACAAATTCTATATTTTAAGCAAGCCGAGCTATACTCCGAACTTCGTATCATGCCGTCTCTTTCACTCTAGTGGCATACACTGTATGAATGAAAGGAACGGCATGATACGAAGTTCAAATTAGCCCCTCTGGTGTCACTTAACACCAGAGACTAACGAAAGGTTCGTAACCAATTACGAAACTTTCAGCCAAATAGATTGGCTTTGAGATTTTAATAATAAGTAGAGATGCGCCGAATATGGGTTTGACCGAATTCGTAACATTCGGCCGAATATTAGGTCCAGCTGTTGCCGAACCGAATATTCGGTTCAACGTAATTCCTTCTCTATTGTTGTAAAACAGACTAATTGAATGGTAATATTTTTGTTCATTATCAAAGCTAAATATTGACTTTAAATAGGTTAAATAACTGTTAATACTCTTGTAACTTGTAACAAAACCCTCTCAAAATTGTTCGGTAAATATTCGGCAGCTGAATCGAATAATTCGGCCGAATATCGAATAGTCGGCACATCCCTAATAATAAGTATTCTTTGGGACACTAATATAAGCATTTATATGAATAACTAGTTAATTTTATTTTAAGCTTGTGGACACAAGCCGCAATACACCGCATTACAAGTGCCACAGTTCAAATATATAATGCATAGCACTAAAGGCTTGGTCACACTGCGTGAGGGACTGGTACTGTTCAATATGATGCCTACTATTCTTCCTCACACATTAAAACCGAAATGGTCGCGTATAGAGATGCGCTGAATATGGGTTTGACCGAATACGAACATTCGACCGAATATTAGGTCCAGTTGTTGCCGAACCGAATATTCGGTGAATTATTCGGTTCAACGTAATTCCTTAAGTAAAATTTTTGGTCATTATCAAAGCGAAATATTGACAAAAAAAGTTAAATCACTGTTAATAATGGGTCAAGTATTCATTTCACAAAGCAGCAACTATAATACACTCTTGTAACTTGTAACAAAACCCTTTTATTTTTAGGTAGGTTTATGCTTAGCTTATTTTTGATGACATGAGGGTGGCGGGTCCAGATGGTGATTACGTCAGCAATAGCTATTTATTTTTTTACACAAATGGCAACCCACACATTGTCTATACTTGAAAACGAAACGCATTTTCGGGGATTCTCACAAATAATATATAATTGTTTAAGTCAATTAATATTGTGTGTGTTAGTCTTCTATCCGAAAAAAATAGTAGGTACCAATGTTTACGTAATCATGGGGGGGGGGTAAGAGCTTTGCTTACTTTTGCTGACAAGGGGGGACGGGAGTAAATAATTGTAATAAATTTGCTTACATAATACTTGAACGGCCCCTAACCTATAGTTACGGTTCAAAGGTATAACGCCGTATATTTTCCCGTTTCTCGATTGTCTTCCTCGACATCGCATGACGGATAAAGGCTTGGTCACGCGTACGCGACGCATTTAGTACGCTCGCTCTATGTACGGTAACAGAGGGGCTGGCTATACATGGGATTTCCAATCTTATGTCATGATGACAGAGGCGAATAGGTGTCATCTATTGGGCACTAAGATGTAGAGTACTGGGATGTTTACCATATAGTCTCTTGAAACATGTTTACACACATTCCCTCCCGTTCCCGTTTAAGCCATCAGAATCGCAATAACATGTTTAACTCCGTTAACTATTACCTTTTATTAATTGTATTTATAGTTACGGAAACACCGTTTATGCGGGTTACTAGACCAACACAAAATTAAGCTTTGTGGCCCATAACTTTTTGATATGTCCACCGAAAAGACGCGAACCTAAATCTGACAATGACCCGTAACTTAACACATGAATAGTTCTTAACTACTATGACTTTAAACCTTATTTACAAGGGAGATAGTCTCATTTAGAACTAAATATTCATCATAGGGAAGTTCAGTTATAATCCTGTTATTCATTTATAGTTAGTTATTTATTATATAAACAATACAATTCAAGGTTTCACTTGATATTGAAGAAATGAAACTTTATTTTTAATATTGAGGGTCGATTTTTTAATGGCCAGATAAAATTATACGTCAGTTAAAGTTATCACTGTCACTTTCTAATATCTTATGAAAGAAATGAACAGAGCTAACAAGATAATTTTATCTAGGCATTGAAAAATCAGCTCTAAGATAAGTAATTACCATATAATTCTCTGGGCATAATCAAAATCTTTCCACATAATCTCCTTATTAAAGAAAACATTAAAAGTAACAGCATTAATAATCAAATACCATAAAAATTCAAATAGTACAATTTTGTATGTCGGCCTAACAAATCTTAATCGTAACACTATGTACGGTACCAAAAAATATCTAACTTCTATCATTTTCTGTAACACAAGCACTAAGAATAAACTAATCGTAAATGGCAACAAAAATGAAATACAATTCTGGTCTTTCAAGTTATCATATAAACTAAATAGGAGGAAAATGTAAACCGGAATGGTTGCATATTTTGCAAATTCAAATTTACCAAACCATCTGTTCCAAACATAAAATGTATAGTGGCGATTATCCGCAAGCAGATACGGGTGTGTTACAGTATTGAAATGAATTATTATACTGAAAAGAATACTGAATAATACAATTTTAGTCTTATTTCGTAACAGTAGTGTTATTGTTGACGGTACTTTAGCTATAATGTATGGTAATCCAAAGATCCCATAAAATAAAAGGAAGTATAGCATCTGAGGTAAATGTAGACTAGCCTCATGGGCGCTTTTGTCTCCAACAACTATGGAACCGTTTTTGTAAACGAAAACGACAAATGAAATCAGTGTAATGCCATGTGTAATTATTACGAGCCAGTCATGTTTAGTTAGGAATTTAAAAAATGTCCCGAAACATGTGGTTATGTGGTATCCTAATGCCAGAAACACATCATTTGTGCTGTAATAGCGCTTCAACTTTGAAGCGTCAACATCTTTAGCTATTAACGAATTCTTATTCAGCATTGTTTTCGTTAAATACTTATTGCCAAACACTCGTGAGCTCTTTATCATTATATCTAATACTTTGTGACCTAACACCATGGCTATAAAGACTATATTTGTCTGACGCAACAATACACTGCACAGACCGAAGACCAAAATGAAGAATAAGTGCTTACTCGTAAAACATAACCTGGAAAATGCTAACAGAAATGTTAAGGAAATTGTATCCGTGTAATACACATGAGAAAAGAAATATAGAGGCGGAAGAATGGCCAAATTCAATGCTTGCAACACTATTTTAAACTGACTTTCACTGTTGCTACCGTAAACAAACTTTAGGATTGAAGAGAATAGAAGCAGGTTGACACAGGAGGCGATTAAGTTGATCAAACGCAAGTGGTATGTATCACATGGGAAATAGGTCCCGAGGAAAGCAGCGGAGACCAAATACAGGCCTGGCAGAGTCGTGATCTTCGGATCCCAAAGAGTGAAGTTCCGTTCGCAGTACGCTACGCCTTGTGGTATGTGGAACAACTCATCGATGACTATCTGAGTAGTGGCATAAACTTTGTCAAAGATGAATTTAGAGGCAGCGGCGTAGGCCGCCAAGGCCAAAAATAAGCTTAGGTAGTATTTGTGTAACTGCTTCATTGTTTGTTGTGCTCTGAAAACGAAAAAGTAACAAGTTTGGACTACATTTGTATTAAATATCTTAGTAAAATTAACATGCACATTCACAATGCACTTTAAACTGTCGGTACTTAGCTATAAAATACAATGAAGTAACAGTAATGCAAAATATGCGAAGATAATACGTTTAAAACATTAGCACACCTCATTATCGAAACAGGATACATTAAAATATGTGAAAAAAAACCTTTAGGTTATACATATTATTTACCTGTGCAACAGCTTTTTGGTGTTGTAGAAAGTGAAAATGAATGTGTTGTGTAATTATGTGCCAGTTCTAACTTGAAAAGGCACAGTTCTTATCGGAAAAGTAATAGAAATCCGTGACCGGCATTATAGGACCACAAATAACATGGCGGCCTGGCGGGCGGCGTACCAGATAAACATAAATGCTGATAAGACGTTGACGGTTGACGGGTGACCAGTGTTGCCAGGGCCCTTAGGGCGAAAATTACGTTTCTTTTCTTGAAAAGTTAGGTACATTTTCGATGCAAAAGTTTCATTTTTTTTATTTTTCATAATTACTTTCGTAACGTTCGATTAATAAATTAAGAAATGAGTAGCCACGTACAACTATAATTCGGTGAGTTCGGCGACAGAACTACGCCAGTCTGATGGGCGGTATCTCGAATGTCATACATAGTTGCAACAGACAGACAGACTGAGGCGTACCACGTAGGTTCTTTTGTCACCTTTTTTTGTATGAAAGCCTATAAATTGTCTCGATTGGTCCCGGTTAGATACAATTGACCTTTCTTTTTAAATAGAGTTTTATTATTCTCAAAAGTTACAAAAATTTCCTTTACAACAGAAGTTACTTACATGTTACGCGAGCCGGTCAAAAGTTACGAAAAATGTAAGAAATGTAATCTGGCAACACTGCGGCTGACGCGATTGACGGGTAGGTAGCAGTGTTGCTAGATGCCGAAATACAAAAAGCGGAAGGTGCAAAACGCGAATTTTTGAATGAAAATGTGGAATACATTCATTGTTAAATATTTTCTTTATTTCATGTTTCAAATGAAAAAAAATTGCTCTACGCCGTCACATACACTATCAGGGAAGTTATAAATGTTACTTGCAGTCATTGTAGCTAATTATATTTGTTAACGATGAATAATGATAAGTGTTAACAACGAATAATGATAAGAGATAATGTATTTAGATTAAGAGTTAAATCTAGACTAAGCATTGTTAATGTAAATAAAGAATTTAATATCGATCGTTTCATTACTCCTAAGATAGACAAAGAGATTAGGCTAAAGTTGTAAATAAAAATAGTGCTTATTACGAGACTTATAAGAATTAGGTATGATATTAAATAAAATATAATATGTAATAAAATATAAAAAATAAAGCATGAGGGGCAGGCGCGGGGGATGGGAGGCGGGGCGCTTAAATACAGTGCCTATAAGAGACGGTGCGCGCCCCGCTCTCCACGCATTATCGATCGAACCGCCACAAAGGAAGCATCTCCTCAAGCCTCTCTCTCTCCTCTCTCGTGAAGTCACCCACATTGTTTCACTACTCCCGCCCCGACTCCCTGTGTAAGAAGAAAAAGCTCAAGGTACAGTCACCACCCCGTCAATCCTTAAGGCCGTAGGCCACACTATTCCTTCTATGTTTTGCCTTTTCACTGAAAAAATGGTAACATTTTAAAAACGCTACCGTGTCCGTGTTAGCTTAACCCGTCATCTACCAGTCCCTGGAATCCCAGAGCTTATTACAAAGGAATGCCGTTGTTTACTTTTTTCGCTGGGAGACGACCGCTCAGATAGTAGGCCAGTAGCAAAAGTGAGGGGAAAAAAGCGGAAAATTGGGGTGTCTGGCAACATTAGTTGACGGGTTGACGCCTTTGCGACGTTTCGTTACTGCACTAGTCAATCAAAATGAAAATTCAAAATTATAATTATTTTCCATGGAACGTAATATAATAAATTAATTAAAAATAAGAATAACCTAACCTAAAAGTAAGCTCGCAACCAATCAGCCCTTTTTTCAAAATTATTGTTATCTTTGTGGAACTTACATACTTACTTTCTGTTATTAATTCTATTTACAGACTAATATAATAAGAGATTAATTATATTTAAGGTTGTTAGGCCGTTACACCTTATAGTTAAAGCTCAAGACAAGGACGTAGTTATACGCTAAAAGGAAAAAGGCAAACTTTTATCTCATTCCACCGAATAGCTGCGTCCTTGTCCTGCGTTCACACAGGCCGGTGACAAATAATACGCGATGAGGGACAGGGGCGCTACCGCGACCCGAAAACGAACGAAGTTCGAATATCTCCCTCTCTATCGCACTTGCAAATTCGTGCGGCAGAGAGGGAGGTATTCGAACTTCGTTCGTTTTCAGTCGCGGTAGCCCCTCTGTTCGCGGTAGCGCCCCAGAGGTGCTTCTTCGAAATCCGAACTTTGTATCGTGTTGTCCCTTTCAATCATATAGTGTATAACACGAGAGTGTAAGGGACGGCACGATAAGTAGTTCCGATTTCGATGTTCCTCGTCTGCTGCTTATAAACGCCTAACATTTTTAAAGGTGAAGGCACCTTAGCCACTCGTTTATCAGGTTTCTCGTTGTACCATCGTGATTGTATATTTTCATATTTGGCTTTGAATTATAAACGGAACTCTATTCCATTGTAATAAGGCTTGCAACTAGAGTAGCCAAAGGTAGAGTGCGAGTGGTTATAGGAATTAAGTTTATTCGTGCAGTGTCGTAGTCATCTCTATGGTCGTAGAAATGGCGAAAACAATCGTTTGTCTGTATGTGCTACTGCTTTTTGGGATAAGAGGTTAGTAAATAGTCGCTTATATATTATATAAAACAGAGGACCTATCGAAGTCAATCCGGAAAAAAACACTGCGATAGTCTTCCACCCGTCTGACCGCGTTAGCACGGAAAGGCGTGTGGCTCCGATCCAGATGTTTGACCGGCCCATCCCCTGGGCCAACGAAGTCAAATATCTTGGAGTGACCCTCGACAGAAAACTGACTTTCCGTAGCCACATCAGTAGGGTACGCAACCGTGCGTTGTTCGTGCTAGGAAGGCTTGGGCCGATGATTAACAAGTTTAGTAAAATGTCACTTAGAAATAAGCTGACACTCTACAAAACTTGTGCCGTCCAATCATGTCTTATGCAAGTGTAGCTTTTGCTCACGTGCCTATGACATCGCTCAAGCCGCTTCAGGTCATTCAGAATCGTTTTCTCCGTAGGGCGACTGGTGCTCCGTGGTACCAGTCGAACCTCAGTCTGCACCACGACATGGGGAATAGCATAGCTATGTATGGTTTCTTTAAGCAGACTGCCAGACGTTATTTTGACAACGCTCCCCTCATAGGAATCCGTTAGTTAGGAAGGCTGTCGACTACGTTCCCATCCCTCCCCCCTCTGTCGTTACTCGGCGATCACTGATTAGGGGCCACACGGTCCGGCGTCCTAGGCACACACTTTCGGACCCGGACGATGTAATCACAGCGTCTATCGAAAGATCGAACGCTGCGCTTACGGCATCCAACTTTGACGCGACGCGTACACTTAGGCATTCCCGCCGGCGGGGACGTCCACCGCGCGATCGCGACAACAGTGACACATATATTCCCTATTCGTCCCGGTACCGCCGCACACCGGGTAGAGTCAGTCCGACCCAGGTCGGGCCTAGCTGAGTTTCTTGCTGGACTCTTCTCAGCTAGGCTAGGTTTAGTGAACCAGCGACAAAACTCCCAGTAGCTCGATTCCACTCACACCTCAGATTCGGTTGAAACCGCTCAACCAATCTCACTGGAGCGCAAACTCTTAGAATATTCCAGTGTTCCAAACCACAAGCGTGGTCGTGCCGGAGGTTTTCCCCTGGATTTTCCCCAGGCTACTCTCCAACTGCGCACTCCTATCGCTTTATTGGGCCCGGCCTATAAAGCCACAGTCAGGTTCAAAAAAAAAAGAGGACCTAAAATGTACCTATGCAGACGCTTTTATGCCGTACACTCGCTGGATTCCCCACGATATCGTGACGATAAAATGTACATGTATACTTCGTAAATATAAGTACTTAGGGTATAAATATTTCTAAAGAGATTCTATACGCGGACCACCAAGAGTGACGGAAAAGATCTTATGCAGATAAATTTAAAATGGTTTAAAATGGCTGCCGGTTTACCATAAATTACTTCCTTAACTTGGGCGGGTAATCGCTTGTGTGACGTATTTGGGCACAACTGTCATATAAAATAAGTTGTGCTCGACAAAAAAAGTGAAACTGTGACAGGGCCAACAAATGATATGTAACTCTCTGTAGCTCTTATACAAAAATGTATACGACTGTCTCGCTCGGTTGTGACATTATTATTTGCGTGTCGCGTCTGGGGCGCTACCACGAACAGCAAACGAAGTTTTCGCTCTCTGTCGCACTTGCACGTTCGGACGTAAGTGCGACAGAGAGGGAAAACTTCGTTTGCTGTTCGCGGTAGCGCCCCAGTTTCTTTTTTTGGAGACACGCGCGACCCGGCCTTTGGGCCGAGACGAGGTTAAGAAGAAGAGGAACCAATTTAGGAACAAAGAAATTTTTGAGGCAATAGGCTCCCACTGTGCTAATCTCAAATTGTAGTATAACATAACTATAGTATTTTATTTTTTATTTCAGTAATAGCAACTTTCATGGCAACTTTCTAAATTTATTCCTGGTACATACATCGACATGACGCTGGCTAGTCGCCCAATAGCCATTAAAAAAAAAAAAAAGAGGAAATAGAACAGAAGGACAGCACCAAAAGTATAGAAAAGAGAAAGTGAAAAGAGGAGGAAAGAGAAGAGAAGAGAAGGAACAATACAAAATTGTTATAACTAAAACTAAGACCATTTAGGATTTCCTAATTTTATTTGATTTTGAGCGCGAGGTGTGTAAATAGAGGGGTGCGTGGTCAAACCTGATAGGTCGAGATAATTGCTTTTTGAAATAAGAACTCAACATCCATTACGCATAGTTCTATTTTCAAAAATCTTTTGAGTGACCGGTCGGGTTTGACCACGCAACCCTCGAAATAATAATAAGCCTTCGCCACAGTATACAGTTTTAGCGCAATACTACAAAGTGTTTGAGCTTTGTGGGAGACAAAAATTAGATAATTGTTCCGAGGGGATCAGAAGGATCCGGGGGATCTGGCGGATCCCGGATTCTGATGTAATGTCTGTTGCCGAATCTTGCGTCTCTAATTGCCTGCAATCTGGCATCCCAGTGAGGCCGATTGTTGTGGAAGTTTACTGCACGTCTAATGTTGGGTCTATATATAATTCGGGTATT
This sequence comes from Epiblema foenella, assembly GCA_963556455.1. Lineage (NCBI taxonomy): Eukaryota > Metazoa > Arthropoda > Insecta > Lepidoptera > Tortricidae > Epiblema > Epiblema foenella. Next base: position 8,049,858 of record OY747119.1, on the reverse strand, counting down.
GGGAGCGTTTCGACGGGTCTCAGCTTGGCGCCTGCGGTAAATTAATGCGAGGAGCTCACGTTGCTCAATTTGGGCAACGGTAATTGGATCGTTGGGATCTGAGGGGCTACCGCGAACCGAAAACGAACGAAGTTCGAATATCTCCCTCTCTGTCGCACTTGCTAATTCGTGCGGCAGAGAGGGAGATATTCGAACTTCGTTCGTTTTTATTTCGCGGTAGCCCCTCTGAGGGGCTACCGCGAACCACAAACGAAGTTTTCCCTCTCTGTCTCACTTATATGCAAACTTGCAAGTGCGACAGAGAGGGAAAACTCGTTTGCTGTCGCGGTAGCGCCCCTGTTAAAGCCAGGCCGCTACCGCGAACAGCAAACGAACGAAGTTCGAATATCTCCCTCTCTGTCGCACCTGCTTATTCGTGCGGCAGAGAGGGAGATATTCGAACTTCGTTCGTTTTCAGTCGCGGTAGCCCCTCCGGGCGAGCATCGGGCGCTGAGGCAAATGCTTGGTCTGTGTGGACGTGCCTCGGGTCAATCGGGCGCACGTTGCCTCAGCCGAGCGCGTCTCGGGCTCGAGCCAACGGCTGTCGGTAAACAGGACGTGCTCAAAGGTGCCTCAGTGTGCGCTGAACGTTATATCTGGACGGTGCTCGGCGGCTCACGAGCGGATTAGTTATAATCGAACACTCAAGAGCAGACAATTCGTTTAATTCAATTATACGGTAAATACAAGATGTTGTGGGATCCTAAAGATCCTAAGCATTTAAACAAATTTAAGCGCGAAACTTGACTCCTTCCTCTTTCTTAAACAATAAGCCAGTAGAAAAATAGCTGCAGCAGAAATTACACAACTATCCATCGTGAATCGTCGAGTGAATCTGATGGCTCGGTCTGCCTCGCGAGGCTCGCCTGTGTTTCGGGCTGCATCGCGAGGCTGCCTCACGAGGCCAAGCTCGCGAGCCAACACATCGAGACTGCCGCACGAGCCCGTGCGCCCGGTGCGCGCCCGGTGGAAACCCGGCTAAAGACATGCCTTGGACGATGCACCCCCTTCCTGGGCGGAAGCTCTGGGGCGTAGTCCGAGGCATGCCTTATCAGATGGTTTGGACTATTGATAGCTGATGAGAAGAAATATTGACTCACCGTTTTCAGTTTCTATTGACGAGGGTCAATCTCAACCAACCTCAATCGTACCTCAACCTTAATCGATTGTGAAGTACTCAGAACATAATATGCATAAGATATGCATAAGTGGTCTCTTCAGATAATTGATGATCGATTCATATTATTCACGACTTTTTGCAAATTAATAAAACTGTGGACATTTTAGTCTAATTTACTGTCAGTTGTGTTTACAGAAGATTTCATAGCCAAATTTGGTCCTTTTTACTTAACGCGGTTACAAAAATATGGACCAGGGTCGATTCCCGGTTATGTATGAGAGCTAATAAAAAAGTTTGAATGTAATTATTATTAAATCTAAAATCGACGTCATGGTTCCTAGGAACAGATCTCGCTATCTCTCTGTTAGATATGTATATGCATGTGTGAGTGCACACCGTTCCAATAAACCAGTGTTAAACTAGCTCGCTTGTTTGGTGGTCGTGTACCCTCCCGTAGCGCCCCTAACCGTATACTTAACACGTGGCGACGTTCGGACTCGCGTTTCAATTAATAATGGCCGCGGGAGTATCGTTCGGCGTTATTTCGAACTTCGATCATATTACACATGAGTGGAACAGCTACAAATCGCGACTAAATCAGTGGTTTATCGCTAACGACATCAATGAGCAGACCGACAAGTCCGCGGTGAAGCGAAGGGCGATTTTATTAAGCGCGCTGAGCGAACCGACTTTCAAGTTAGCTAGTGACCTGGATTTGCCTGACAAGGTAGAAGAGTTGGAATTTACTCGCAAAACAAAGCTCCTCGACGACCACTTCACACCGAAACGATTCGGGTTCGCGGAGAAATCTACCTTCTATTCGGCAATACAGCGGCCAGGTGAAAGTCACACACAATGGGCGGCAAGGATTAGGGGATTGGCAGCACATTGCGGATTCAAAAATTTGGAAGAAGCCTTGCTGGATAGATTTATCATGGGCATGGCGGCGGGACAAGAAAAGGACAAACTGTTCGCTCAAGACCAACGGGACCTTACCCTGGCCAAGGCTTGGCGGAGAGCGTGCGGTGCGCGCGTCGCGCCGCCGCGCAGGCTCCGGGGGCGAGCGCAGCGGGCGCCGGCGCCGGCGCGGCGGGCCTGGACACCGTGTTCAATATCTCCAAGAAGGAAAAGTGCAATGTGTGCGGATTTACCAACCATAGCACCAACCAGTGCGGTTTCAAGAACTATAAATGTAAAAAGTGCAATAGGAAAGGTCACTTACGTAAGATGTGTTCATTCAAAGATAAGGTGAAATACATGGAAGAAGGTAATGAGGACGAAGGAGACGACGGTAAGCATTTTTATAATATTCGGTGCATAAAGGGCAAACCCATGACGGAGCGCGTCCAAATTGGTGATCTGTTTTTGGAGTTCGAAATTGACAGTGGGTCGGCGGTTAGCGTTATATCACAGGAAACGTACAATACATATTTTAGAGATATGCCATTGTCGGCCACATGTAAAAAATTGTTAAGTTACACGGGCGAAAACATTACGACAATAGGTATAATTAGCGTTCCTATTACGTATAGCGATGCAACCCATTTATTAACAGTATATGTGGTGCGAAATGGTGGGCCACCGATTCTAGGAAGGAATTTTATTCGGGCATTCAACCTAGAGCTGGCGCCAGCGGCCGCTGGCGGCGCGCGCGCCGTGCACGCCGTGTCCACGGCACCGGCACCGGCACGCGGGGAACACCATTGCGACCAAGACATTGTTAAAGAGTTATCTTTAAGATTTCCTTACGTTTTTTCAGGCAACCTAGGGACCTTTAACAAATATACTGTTGATTTACACCTAAAACCTGACGCCAAGCCGATTTTCTTCAAAGCGAGATCGGTGCCTTATGCGCTAAGAGAAAAAATTGATAGGGAACTAGACAGGTTAATTGGGTTAGGCATATTAAAACCCGTTCAACACTCGGACTATGCTTCACCGATAGTGCCCGTTTTGAAGAAAGACGGCAGCATACGATTATGCGCCGACTATTCGGTCACTATTAATAAACAATTAATAATTGACCAGTATCCGCTGCCTACAGTTAACGATTTATTATCTAAGCTACACGGGGGAGTCCAATTTAGCAAGATAGACTTATCAATGGCCTACAATCAATTCGTCCTTGGAGAGAAGTCGCAGCCCTTAACATGTATCAACACACATCGTGGCCTCTTTATGTTTAGCCGATTGGTATTTGGGCTGGCCTGTGCGCCAGCGCTGTTCCAACGTGCCATGGAATGTGTGCTGGCGGGAATAGAGGGTATCATATTTTTATTGGACGACATCCTAATTACGGGCGCGGATAAAGATCAGCATATGGACCGGCTAGCCGCGGTGTTACAGCGTTTAGAAGATGCACAATTAACCGTCCAAATGGGTAAGTGCGAATTCTTCAAGGACGAAATTTCTTATCTCGGTCATATCATAGATAGAAACGGGGTCAGGAAATCACCGAACAAAGTTAAGGCTATTCTGGAAGCGCCTAGACCCGCAAACGTATCTGAACTTCAATCGTTTTTAGGCCTAGCAAATTATTATCGTAATTTTGTACCCGCCGCGTCGTCAATCTTAAGCCCGCTTTACAATTTATTAAAAAAAAATGTTAAATGGGAATGGACATCTGTCCATGACGATGCGTTTCAAAGAGTAAAAAATATTCTTGGATCCGATAGTACGCTTGCCCATTTTGACCCAAATGCTACTTTGATATTGACGGTAGACGCTTCGCCAGTCGGGTTAGGCTGCATTCTTTCGCAAATAGGTACTGATGGAATAGAAAAACCAATATCGTTTGCATCCCGAACGCTTACGTCAGCGGAGAAAAAGTACGCGCAAATTCAGAAAGAAGCGACAGCAATAATTTTTGGGATTAGACGATTTCACCAGTACCTATACGGCCGGTCAATTCCCTTTGTTTTACGAACAGACCACAAGCCACTACTCTCAATTTTCGGTCCGCATAAAGGCATTCCCGAAATATCCGCCAACAGACTGCAACGCTACGCTATATTTTTATCAGCCTACAATTACACAATTGAATATATAAGTAGTAAACAAAATAGCGCTGATTATCTATCACGTGCCTGCCTCCCCACACGGGCGAGGTCGGGGGACGCGGGGCAGGCCGAGGATACAGAACGCGAGGTGAGCACTGCTTACGTTAATTTTGTAGTGGAGGGTAGTTTGCCGGTGACATTGACCGACCTGCAGCGCGAAACTGCTAACGATAAGCTACTTAGTACGGTCAAACATTACGTCATGCATGGGTGGCCTAAAAAGACGACCGATGTTAATTTAAAACCATTTTATTATTGTCGATCACAGCTATCGTACGAGAATGGATGCTTAATGCGAGGGTATAAGGTTGTGATTCCTTTGTCATTAAGAGATAGCATATGTAATGAGCTACATAGTTCACACTTTGGCATAGTCAAAATGAAAGCCGAGGCGCGGAAACGGTTTTGGTTCCCCGGGGTGGACGCTGCGCTGGAGCGGCTGGCAGGCGCGTGCGCCGTGTGCGCCGCGCTGCTTCCCGCCCCGCCTCACGCGCCGCTAGCGAGCTGGCGCCTGCCTCCGCACCCGTTTTATCGACTTCATATCGACTTTTTGGGACCGTACAATAATCACGTTTTCTTAATAGTAGTCGATGCGTACAGTAAATGGGTTGAATGTTACAGTATGTTTTCGTCCTACGGTTCAAAAGCGGTCATTGATCGATTATGCGATTTCATGTCGCGATTTGGTATACCCCACACTCTGGTGAGCGACAATGGCAGTTCCTTTACATCCCAGGACTTCAGTTTATTTTGCGCCGTTAACGGCATAAAGCATGTATTTTCACCAGTTTACCATCCATCCAGTAACGGCCAAGCGGAATCATTTGTTAAGATTGTAAAAAAAGGGCTTAAAGGAATAATTTTAAGCGGTGCCAACAATAAATTATTACAGGCAAAAATTTTAAAGTTTTTATTTGACTACAGGAACTCCAAAAACAGTACCACCGGTAAGTCACCCGCGGAATTAGTATTCGGCCGGGAATTACGCTCGAGACTGGATTTGATTAATCCGCTCGCGCCTCCTTCGTCCACAGCCCTCACCGAAACCGTGGAACACCACCAGTTCTTACAGGCTAAATATTACAAAGGAGTTCAAAGACCAGAATTTAAAGTTAATGACAATGTGTGGTTAACTAAACATACAAAAAATAATAAAAAAATAACTTGGATCGAGGGCGTCGTCAAACAGAAAATTGGGAAGGTTATGTATCTAATTTACATACCACTACTGAACTGCGAGGTAACACGCCACATTGATCAACTGAGGGCTCATCCATTTCCAATTCAAAGCGACAGATTGCAATGGGATCCCGACAACGTGCCAGACTTACCAACGTCGGAAGCCACCACAAGGGCTGGTGCTGCAACTACAAGTGCAGCTGCACCAACGCCTACCGCCGCATCGGAACCAACGGATTGCGAGGGCTTAACACCTCAGCCAGAAGAGGGAGAGAGAGTGGATGTAGCAGACGAGCTGGAGGATGCGGACCCGAGCCAGGCCGTAGGGCTGGCCACGCCGCCTCGCGGCGCCACCGATAAGCGACGCCAAGCGATCAGCCCTCAGTTTGCCACGCCTTCGCCAGTAAATGACTGTGACTCTTATACCGAGTGAATACCTACTTAGATTTAGCAAAAACAATGTAATAGTGTAGTTATAGCTATAAGGTGGAGGGATGTTAGATATGTATATGCATGTGTGAGTGCACACCGTTCCAATAAACCAGTGTTAAACTAGCTCGCTTGTTTGATGGTCGTGTACTTAACACTCTCATAGTTTCCGACTTCTCCATACTGACCCATTTGGATTGTACACCCGGTATAAGGAGTTTAAGTAAAACAACAATAATACCGGCACACATGCAAGTATTATTGTTGTTTAAGAGATTCAACTCTATTACTTACTGTACATGATTCAAATATCTTTTCCGTTTTGTATGGTATTCCAGAGCTTAAGGGCCTTTAAACACCATAGGTCTCACATAGAATATGGCCACGGTATCCTCTGCCTGTCGTAGAAGGCGACTAAAAGGGGGTCCTCGGGGTCGTAGACGGTCGTAGTTGGGGGCTACGATCGTCATAGAAACATAGCGGGACACACATAACTGGACTCTAGGGCGCCCGAAATGGGTTGAGAAGGACACGCGGGGGGTTTTTAGTCGGTGCAAGTCCGACATAACCATCCGCGCCGCCCCCACGGTGCGGAGGTATCCATAACGGATTTTCCCCCCGTCGAAAAAAAAAAGGTCTCACATGCTCGCTTTTAACCGTGTATGGGTTTCCTGTGTCAACACAGCGTTGATGTGTGTGTACGTCGATAAAAGTAATAAAAATAAATGTTGCGTTTTCCTTATAGAAACTTGTTTGGCCACTAGGATGAATAATCTGATGGAATGTATTAATATGTTTATTATAGCCCATTGGAGGAATTAAAATCTCGAAATGTTGGTAACTTCGTTGATATTTGGTACGAATGTTCATTGATGGCCTTGTTTTCGTCTCCCAAAAGTCCTCAAGCCAGGACCTTCTAGAGCCGCCGCTATTTTGGAAAATGTACCCCATCCGGAAAATATTCGCATTTTGTGCGAAATCTACGTACCGTGTTAAAATATGGTTAAGGGCAACATTGAAGCTTAGTAAATTCTGCACTAACCTGTAGTGCACAACTGTGACGAGGAAACATGTCTTCGTGAACTAAAATGCATCCATATGTGACATTTTCCGTTAATTTCTCTCCAGGGGAGAATATCCGAATTTGAAGCTTTCAAGAATTTCAAATCTACTTAGACACACAATAGGATATGAGCTATTTTGATATTAACATTTTACCCAACTACGGCTAAGGTAAAAAGAAGGATAATGGTTTAAATAGTTCGTGAATTACTGATTATGCAGCCATCTTCCAGTCAATATGCTTGATGGATTTCAACAATTGAAGTGGTGTTAGATTTATCCTAATTCTGCTTACGTGTTTGTGTATATTGCGAGCGCGTGAGAAGATGTTAAATCTGAAATCATAACTTTGCTTCTAGCTCTTGTATTACCAGGTGGATTTCAATAAACGTGACAACACAGTAGATAGCTCATGTAGGACGTATTTCTCCCCTTCGCAGACGTGTTTTCGAGATGTATGGCATCAAACTTTGGCAATTTTAGGCCAAAAAACCAGTGTTTTGGACGTAAATTTTGTGAAGATGAGTTAAAAATAAAAACATTGTTAAAGACTAAAGACGTCAATAAGGACTAGTTGCATGTACATTTCATGTATATAAGTGCATAAACAACATATACTAATATCGAAAATAGAGCCTTTTTGGACCATTTTTGAAAATAAACGTAAAAAAATAAGTAGTCAGTTTTTTCAAAATTTCGCTGTTGCTAATGTAGATAAAGGATTGAAGAACCGATAACCGTATGCGTCATTAATATATTTATAGTTTTGACGGAGCTATATCAACTCAAAAGTCGTCAAAAATCGATGAATAGCGCGTGGAGCCCCTTGCTCTGAACCCTCAGTAGAGGAGAACAGTAGAAGAGACATAAGAACGTTTTCGCTGAAACTGAGCCAATGGGGGCTATCGCGTATATATGTATACACAATATCACATAATGTCAAATAAGTAAACAAATGTATATTTAAATTATAGATAGGGAGCCACTCCCAACACCCCATAGTTTAATAAAATCTTAAATGTAAAAGATTATAAACTATGTAGACTGTAATAAATATATTTGTAATTTAATACTGCAATAAACAGATTATATTTAAAAAAATTTTTTTTTTTTTAGTATGAATTCGCCGCTAGAGGCGCTAGTGTAGCGCGGGGTCTCCGAAACTTCAAATGTCACTCTTTGTGGTTGCGCTACGCGGGTTAATATCTAATTAGAACATTATCGTGACTATTTTGCAATACCTGAGTTTGATTATTGCAAATATGAGTTACGGGTGACTGTCAGTGCTTTGAGACAGTTTTGTCTTTCGGAAACTTATTTCCTCCTTTTTTCCGAACAAAACGGGACTGCTCTATAATGCGGGATGTTCGATATTTTTACGGTACGGTATCAAGGTATTAAATATGATTTAAATGTAATCTTCGTTCTCATGCCCATAGTAACCAATAACAATTTTTGACAGCTGGTTGTTACTCGACAGTGGCGCCAACTGGTGAGCACAAAAACGATAGCCCTCATTCACTCGCTTCGCTCGCTCTGCCATAAAAATCTTGCTATGGATTCACAGATGGTTCACCACAGTCTGACAGCGCTGGTACAGAGCAGACGGCAGAAGGGAGACAACTGGACTCGGAAGACTACGTATTCTATGAGTCCGCGATGGGCTCGTTCAAGCTGCATCGCACGCCGGCTGCGTGGAGGGACGCTCGTCTGATCTGTTACGATGAAGGTTTTTTTTCATTCATTCATTCAGTTCAGCCTGTATCTACCCACTGTAGTGTAAACGCCTGGGGCGCTGCCGCGAACAGCAAACGAAGTTTTCCCTCTCTGTCGCACTTGCAAGTTTGCACGTAAGTGAGACAGAGAGGGAAAATTTCGGTTGTGGTTCGCGGTAACCTCCTGAGGGCCTACTCCGAACTTCGAAATCCGAACTTCGTATCGTGCCGTCCCTTTCACTCTCGCATACACTATATGAGTGAAAGGGGCGGCATAATACGAAGTTCGGAATAGCCCCGCCGCTCATGTTCACGCCAGTTTGGCCTGTTTTTAATCGACTTCAATAAAAGGAGGTTCTCACTTCTGAAGTGCTGCCGCGAACCACATATGAAGTTTTTCCTCTCTGCCGCACTTATGTGCATACTTGCAAATGTGACGGAGAGGGAATACATCGATTGCCGTTCGCGGTAACAGCCCAGTTGTATATCCTTTATTTAATGTGTGTTACCTGAGAACTCCGTCGTTAATGAACCGATTTCGATTTTTTTTCTTTGTGTGAAAGCATATGCTTCAAGGTTGGTTCCATTGTCACCAGAATCTAGTTCTGATGACGGGATCCATGAGGAATTCCTCAAAAGCGATTTTAGTATTTTCGGTAATAAATCGAACATTTGCATTCAGAAAGTAGCATTTTGCTGTCAATCAGTATAGGTATAGAACGTTTTCAGTGTTCGGCAGCTATGCTATACTTTGCCTCTCATTTTCGTCTGTCATGTGGCTCTAATTGTAGTTGGTGCCATACAAACATTTTAGCCTCTCTAAAAACTGTTTCAAATGGAATGAGTAAAAAAATTAGTCACCTAGCTAATGTATATTATGTGTATTCTTGCCAGGAGCTGAACTTGCGTCCCCAGAGAGCCAGCCCCTGTGGATCGCCCTCACCAAAGTCCTGCAGACCAGCCCCCAGCCGCCACTGCGAGTATTCACCGGTATCAACGATCTGTATGCTAAGGGTTTCTTCAACTCTCTCGGAGGTACGTTGAATAAGGAGAGGAAAAGAAAGCTGGAAAAATGACTGGCTGGAAAAATTTGATGAAATTTTGAAGATGGGAATAGTGCCTTTACCATGAGTTTAAATGACCGTACTCGCTAGCGACTGCGTAAAAATTTGTATTCGTAAAAGTACAGCGCCTCTGACGGTTACGCAATAGAACTAAGAATCGGCATACTAAATCGTTTACGCATTCGCTAGCGAGCACGGTCATGCAAACTCATGGTAAAGGCACAGGAGAAATCGAGGCAATTCCTCAATTGGAACAGCTCGCATAGCGATTGGTACTTCTCAGATTCTGATAAGCTTTTGCTGACATAGTAATTAATACTCATCAAAATACCTACACATATTTGTATAATTAAAAAATCTAGCACTGATAAAAACAAGACTAAGGAATAGAATAGAATAGAATAGAAAAACATTTATTGATAAACCAAACATACAGCACCACATGAAAATATTTAAACAAATAGAACAAAGTAAAAAAAAAGTAACACATTTTGAATTATAAAACAGACAAAAAGAACTTATACCAAGGGTCCAAACCTTATACTAAGGGTCGGTTGCACCAACATACGATCACAGGCCGGCCATCGTCAAATATGGCGCCGGCAGCTGTCATCCCATAGAAACTTATGAAACTTTTCATACAATCAGATTTTAATGAACACCGCTTACGATTACAGACGGTTTGGTGCAATCCACCCTAAGGCGCCGCTTCCAACGAAAATATGAATTTTGTTATTATGATAATCGTTTATTATGATAGTCGGGCATATGCTACTTGAAAATATGCATTTTGTTTTTATGGTGACTGAACGGCACCCATACATAATACTTTATATAAAGTAGGGGGCAGTTTCGCAAAAGATCCCATTGGATAGAATTCCACCTGAAAGGGCCCTCATCTCATCTATGTATAATATGTATAAATAAGACAAGTGACTGTGAGGTTTAGACATTGTGAGAGATATATTCTCCGAAAACTGGACCAACCTTAAAAAAATAAGTATCTAATTAATAACCTAACCCTGCTCATAAAATAAAATTTCACTAGAATCGGTCGCGAAAATGTGACTTGTAGAGGAGAGGCCCGATTTTTGAGTGTCGAATGCTCGACTTTCCACTCGAAATCCGTCAAAAAACTGTGATGATTTGATAGATGTCGAGTGAAGAGTCGAGCGTTCGACACTCAAAAATCGGGCCCCAGGCCCCTGTACCACAAAACTTTACAAGTCTACAATTCGACAATATTATACAATTTTCCATAGAAAAAGTTGTCAATTTTGTCAAATTGTATGCTTGTAGAGTTTGTGGTACAGGCCCCAGGTAAACATACGAAAGGATTTTTATCTAAGATGAAGTGGAAACATTCTTCGCTCAGTCAATATGATAGGATCACCTGCATACTAGAATAGAAGCCTATGCTCAGTATGATTACTGTTAGGGTCCTATTGGGACTTAAATAAAAGTGGACTGTACTTTCTAATAGGCTGATTTATTCCGCCTTAATACAATTGGGGACCCGGCCAAACAGAAGGTAATTTTAAAAAGAGAGTCGTCCGTCGCCGGTGGGGTTCGAGAAGCCGAGTGTCGCTCGCGGGTGGCCGCGCCGTCCGCGATGATGACGTCGCGCTGTGTCTGCCGCCCGCGCGTCTCCTCCCGAGCGCATGCCGATGGAAAATGGGGGCTATCGTTTTTTGTGCTCACCAGTTGGCGCCACTGTCGAGTAAGGCCCAGCTGTCAAAAAACGTTATTGGTTATTATGGGCATGAGAACGAAGTTTACATTTAAATCATATTTAATACTTTAAACTCGTACCGTAAAAATATCGAACATTGTAGCGCAGTCCCGTTTTGTTCTGAAAAAAAAATCCGAAAGCAATAATGTCTCAAAGCACTGACAGTCCCCGTACTTCCTCAAATTTTATAAACGGTTGGCAGCGCGTACGTGACGTTGCGGGCATCTATAGGCTGCGGTGGCCGCTTACCATCAGGTGGACCGTAAGCTTGTTTGCCACTGGCGTTGTAAAAAAAAACTTATATTTGCCATAATCAAGCTCAGGTCTTGTAAAATAGCCACCATATCGTTCCAATTAGATATTAACCCGCGTAGCGTAACCACAAAGAGTGACATTTGACATTCGAAGACTTCACGCTACACTAGCGCCTCTATCGGCGAATTCATACGCGATAGCCCTCATTAGATATTAACCCGTAGCGTAACCACAAAGAGTGATATTTGACATTCGAAGACTTCACACTGCACTAGCGCCTCTAGCGTCGAATTCATCAAAGTAGATTAAAAAAGACATTTCTGGCCAAACTACACTAATACTTACCAAAAAACAAAAAAAAAGTTAAATTGTTATAGGTAAAATGTAATGTTTATTGTTATAAAAACTTAAAAAAAATATCACAGTTAAATGTTTAGGCATTGTCATATTCAGTGTTTAAGTTTAGTTCATAATAGCATAGTAAGTACCTAACATTACCTAGTTAAATGAGCGCGATCTCGCCAACAAACTGTTATGGCAGTTTGACGAGTAATTAAAAGGTTGTAACTGTTATGTACTTTTTTGATAAATAAATTTAAAAAAAAAATACGCGGTAGCCCCCATTGCTCTGTTCCAGGTACCCCATTATCAGCGATGCCAGCGCGCCGTGTGCCCGGCGATCCCGACAACAACAATGATGACCACTGCATGGTCATGCAGCGTAACGGGATGTTGCTGGACAGCAAGTGCGATGACACCCATCCCTACATCTGCTACAAGAGACACCCGCCGAACCAGGACACCTACTGTGGTCCCAAGGGCAACGGTAAGTAACGTTCTATGTCTAGGGTAAGTAATTCTACCGCAGGGTCCACCTACTATAAGTAACGGCACTAGTTTTCGCGGAAGCGTCTATTTGTCCACTCGACTTACTTATGTTCTTCTGGAAGTACAGTAGTTACTTCCGCAAAAGCTAGTGCTTAGGTACGCTTACGCTTTATCCACAAACCAGATATAAAATCGATGGCCTGAATCGCTTCGAGAAAAGGATGGTACAGCCGTGCCTCTTTGTTTTGCTCGATTTGTCGGGGCCACTACCTGCCCCCAGATGAGTGCTGTACGAAGAAAAAATATCAAGATACCTAAGACCTACATGTCAAAACAGAAAATAGCATAAATAGAGTAATAGAGTAAATTTATTGATCCTAACACAAATGATACAATACAACAGGTTACACGGGATTTCTGGTGCAGTCCAAACTAGGCGCGCCTGTATCTTGGAATGCACCATTTGTAGCAGTTTCGAGTATAAATCATGAAAATTAATAAACTAATTAAAAGTGTTTGTGTGTAATATGTGTGAAGATGTGTGAGTGTGTATGTGAGTAGGGGTGTGGTGTGTGCGTGTGTGACGTGAATGAGTGCGAGTAGCTTAGCTGATAAAGAATTAGCTGACCGCAGACCAAGAGTAAGTGCGTATTATGTCTTCTGTATCATTGTAAGATAGAGTTGCAAACCATTTTTTTAATATTGATTTGACTTTTATCGAAGTGCAAGTTTTTAGGTCACAGAATTTGCAGACAGCGTTATATGTAAATGGGTGAATGTAATAGACAGATCGTTGAGCATGAGCCGTTTGGATGGTAGGTACAGGGACTCTGTATGTACGTCTAGTCATAATGGCATCTTTTAGGGCTGATTTTCCTAAACATTTGTGAACTCTGATAACTGCATTGAGAATAAATAAATAATAGATGTGCGTTTTTAATTTTGAAGCACCCAGCCGTCTTCTCCCGGCGAAAACATAAGCAATAACATTCTTTTGTAATGAGCCTGGGGATCCCAAGGACCGACAGACGATGGGTCAAGTATTTCCTTCCCCAGGCTACGTATACGAGAAGACCACAAACTCCTGCTATAAGTTCCACTCGGTACCGACGACGTGGCCCGACGCCTACGCCAAGTGCTCCCGAGAGGGGGGGTACCTGGCCATCATCAACAGCAATGTAGAAGGGGACGTTATCAAACGGCACTTCCCGGAGGGCCATGTGTGGGCGCACATCGGGTATACGTTCTGGAGGAAGGACTTGTGGGTCACTATTCATGGTACGTGAAAGTTCCCTTCTTCGTCTAATAAGAAATAGTTTATTGCAACTCTGTAGGTGCTTAGACGTACACAGGATGTAGCAACAATCAGGTAAGTTATAGCTAGTTTACAAATTCGTACGCTAAGTCAGCTATGGAATAGTGAGACTTTACGATCAGTATCGATTTAAGGCAGGCACGTATCCAGACTTTTGGTGGTTCGGGGGGGGGGACAAACATTGAAACAACCATGTGAACTGTGTAAAAATCGCTGTAATCACTGCAAACAGACGGCTAAAAACGTTTTCGGGGGGGGATACATCCCAACTATCCCCCCCTCTGGATACGTGCCTGATTTAAGGATAGCCCAGTTGAACTATAAGGCAGCTGGGGTTTCTTCTCCAACTATTTCAGTCAGGGGGGGGGGGGGGGGGGCACTATCAGGCGAAGGGTGGTAAGTGAGGGGAGCACTTTTTATAGTTAGAATAGAAGTTATGTGTGAATCATGTTAACGAGAGAAAGACATACTTTCATCTCATTCCAGTACGATTACTTTAATTTTCACATCACACTGACAGATGCTCTTATTTGATTGGGTTTACTTTAACACCAATAGTTTCTATTGAAATCATACGATCGAATTTTAGACAGTGTCTTTGTAATAGCATCTCTATTACACTAGTGTTAAAGTAGAATGTCCAATGGAAAAGAGCATAGATCAGTGTCATAATTAATAATAGATTGTGTCAAGGGAGCAAAATTATATATTTAGGGCGAGGGTGGTATATTGGATCCTGAGTGAAGCGAAAAATACTATTATAGAATCTTAGCGTAGCGAGGGATTCAAGTGTTTACGCCCAGGATGGAAATAATTTTGCTACCGTGTGACACATACTGCTTTTCACACCGCCTATGAGGTCCGCTGCTAAAACATGATAGGTATGTCTTACAAATAATTTTATTTTGCTACAGAGTGGCATATACTGTTTTTCACACCTTCTACGAGGAAAAATCATTGTTGACCTCAAATGAGGGAAGAAAAGTACGACTGATCCCTCATTCGATGGCAACAATGACTCTTTGCCGGATCGCAGGTGTGAAATAGTAGATTGTCTCAAGGGAGCAAAATGATATATTTACGGCGAGGGCGGTATATTGAATTCTGAGTGAAGTGAAAGATTCTACAATACAATCCTGAGCGTAGCGAGGGATTCTAAAGTAGAATCTTGAGAGTAGCGAGAGATTCAAGTGTTTACGCCCAAGACGGAAATAATTTTGCTACCGTGTCACACATACTACTTTTCACACCGCCTATAAGGTCCGCTGCTAAAACATGATAGGTATGTCTTACAAATAATTTTATTTTGCTATCGAGTGGCACTTACTGTTTTTCACACCTTACGAGGATAAGTCATTGTTGACCTCAAATGAGGGAAGAAAAGTACGACTGATCCCTCATTCGATGGCAACAATGACTCTTTGCCGGATCGCAGGTGTGAAATAGCAGATTGTCTCAAGGGAGCAAAATGATATATTTACGGTGAGGGCGGTATATTGAATTCTGAGTGAAGTGAAAGATTCTACAATAGAACCCTGAGCGTAGCGAGAAATTCTAAAGTAGAATCTTGAGCGTAGCGAGGGATTCAAGTGTTTACGCCCAAGACGGAAAAAATTTTGCTACCGTGTGACACATACTGCTTTTCACACCATCTGTGAGGCCCGCTGCTAAAAACATGAAATATCATACAAATGATTTTACTACCGAGTGTCAACTACTGCTTTTCACACTTGCTATTCAGAAAAGAGTCATTGTTGCCCTCAAAAGAGGGAAGAAAAGTACATCTTTGATCCCTCATTCGAAGGCAACAATAACTCTTTTCTCAATAGCAGGTGTGAAAAGTAAATTTCCTGTGTGTATATTTTGTCGCCGGTCCTGTGCCGTTCGTTTCCACCGGCACAGGACCGGTCTAAATGGCGAGCCTTGGGGGAGGCCTATGTTCAGCAGTGGACGTCTTTCGGCTGAAATGATGATGATGATGATGATGGTATTTTGTCGAACAGGTCAAACCCTGGCTGAGGCGGGTTTCGAACGATGGGCGAATGGAGAACCGAATAACTACAACACTGAACACTGCGGCGCAGTAGCCCACGATGCTACGCTGAATGACCTGGACTGCCACCGCCACGTGTCGTACCTCTGCGAGAAGAAACCTAATTTGATGTGATGCATTTAGAAATATTGTAATTTATTATGAGAAAACTTAAAAAAACAGATAGGTTTTTTTTTTATTAAAAATGGGATCGCCCTTGGCCAGCATCTAGCCAGGGGGCAAAGATGAGGCCGACGATGAAGCGAGCTCACCCAGAAGGTGCCTATTCACTCGTGCCTTAAAAAGGTCTAGGTTATATGAGCTCGGAAACACAAACGCCGGCAGAGAATTCCAAACCTTAGAAGTGCGCATTATAAAAGATGATGCAAAGCGCCTGGTTCGAATAAGAGGAATTTCGACCAAGTAAGGATGGTATCCAGCCGTACGTCTGGATGGCCGTGTGTCTGGAGGTACTTAGAAATAGACTCGTTGGAATCCATACGTACTTTAGCTGACGTTGTAACCCTATATAACATCTGCAGGGGTCATTACAATAGCACTGAATTGTTGGATAGGATCTGCTTCCGAGTGCCGTCTCGCTGCACCTCTCGCAAAGCCGCCTTGTTCGCCGTTCCAGTGGCGTTCAGCAACGCCGGAGTCCGCGCTCCTTCAGAAGCGTATTTTTTAAATTTGGCGCCCCGGGCCAATAAGGTTCGCCGCCCCATAAACCAAGAAAAATAATGTAATTTTTTTTAATAGTCTACATTTTTATTGTATACTAGCTTTTGCCCGCGGCTTCGCCCGCGTACTAAAAGTAATTTTTAACCGTCTACAAAAAAGAAGGTTCTCAGTTTGACCTTCATGCAGATATGTATTGGATGTCATTTTCGTAATCGGCACCCAGAGGAACCTCGAAAATGACACCCATATTGATTTTTAAGAAAATAAATGTCGGCCTTCTTGGATTTGAAAATGGATGTCATTTTTGTAATTTGCACCCCGAGGAACCTCGAAGATGACACCCATATTGATTTTTAAGAAAAATAAATCTCAGCCATCTTTGATTTGAAAATGCATGCCATTTTCGTAATCGGCACCACGAGGAACCTCGAAGACGACACCCATATCGATTTTTAAGAAAAATAAATGTCCGCCATCTTGGTTTTGAAAATGAATGTCATTTTTGTAATCTGCACCCCGAGAAACTTCGAAGATGACACCCATATTGATTTTTAAGAAAAATAAATCTCCGCCGTCTTTGATTTGAAAATGCATGCCATTTTCGTAATCGGCACCACGAGGAACCTCGAAGACGACACCCATATTGATTTTTAAGAAAAATAAATGTTCGCCATCTTTGATTTGAAAATGAGTGTCATTTTCGTAATCGGCACCCAGAGGAACCTCGAAAATGACACCCATATTGATTTTTAAGAAAAATAAATGCCCGCCATCGTGGATTTGAAAATGGATGTCATTTTTGTAATTTGCACCCCGAGGAACCTCGAATATGACACCCATATTGATATTTAAGAAAAATAAATGTCTGCCATCTTTGATTTGAAAATGCATGCCATTTTCGTAATCGGCACCACGAGGAACCTCGAAGACGACACCCATATCGATTATTAAGAAAAATAAATGTCCGCCATCTTGGATTTGAAAATGGATGTCATTTTTGTAATCTGCACCCCGAGGAACCTCGAAGATGACACCCATATTGATTTTTAAGAAAAATAAATCTCCGCCATTTTTGATTTGAAAATGCATGCCATTTTCGTAATCGGCACCACGAGGAACCTCGAAGACGACACCCATATCGATTATTAAGAAAAATAAATGTCCGCCATCTTGGATTTGAAAATGGATGTCATTTTTGTAATCTGCACCCCGAGGAACCTCGAAGATGACACCCATATTGATTTTTAAGAAAAATAAATCTCCGCCATCTTTGATTTGAAAATGCATGCCATTTTCGTAATCGGCACCACGAGGAACCTCGAAGACGACACCCATATTGATTTTTATAAAAATAAATATCCGCCATCCTTGATCTGAAAATGAGTATCATTTTCGTAATCGGCACCCAGAGGAACCTCGAAAATGACACCCATATTGATTTTTAAGAAAATAAATGTCGGCCTTCTTGGATTTGAAAATGGATGTCATTTTTGTAATTTGCACCCCGAGGAACCTCGAAGATGACACCCATATTGATTTTTAGAAAAATAAATCTCAGTCATCTTTGATTTGAAAATGCATGCCATTTTCGTAATCGGCACCACGAGGAACCTCGAAGACGACACCCATATCGATTTTTAAGAAAAATAGATGTCCGCCATCTTGGATTTGAAAATGAATGTCATTTTTGTAATCTGCACCCCGAGAAACTTCGAAGATGACACCCATATTGATTTTTAAGAAAAATAAATCTCCGCCATCTTTGATTTGAAAATGCATGCCATTTTCGTAATCGGCACCACGAGGAACCTCGAAGACGACACCCATATCGATTTTATAAAAATAAATATCCGCCATCTTTGATTTGAAAATGAGTGTCATTTTCGTAATCGGCACCCAGAGGAACCTCGAAAATGACACCCATATTGATTTTTAAGAAAAATAAATGCCCGCCATCTTGGATTTGAAAATGGATGTCATTTTTGTAATTTGCACCCCGAGGAACCTCGAATATGACACCCATATTGATTTTTAAGAAAAATAAATGTCCGCCATCTTTAATTTGAAAATGAATGTCATTTTCGTAATCGGCACCCAGAAGAACCCCGAAAATGACATCCATATTGATTTTTAAGAAAAATAAATGTCCGCCATCTTGGATTTGAAAATGGATGTCATTTTTGTAATTTGCACCCCGAAGAACCTCGACGATGGCACCCATATTGATTTTTAAGAAAAATAAATGTCCGCCAATTTTAATTTGAAAATGAATGTCATTTTCGTAATCGGCACCCCGAGGAATCTCGAAAATGACACCCATATCGATTTTTAAGAAAAGGAAAAATTTGCTCCCCGCTCAAACTTGGAACCCTCTTTTCACCCCTTAAAGGGAGCAATTTCGAAAAACGCTGAAACATGTTTTGTTGTATTTAAACAAAGAGTCTATATACGAAGTTTTAAACCTCTCACTTCAAAAAAGATTTGCTCTCCGTACAAACTTGGAACCCCGTTTTGAACCCTTTAGGGGAGCAATTTCAAAAAACGCTTAAACATGTTTTGTTTTATTTTAACATAGAGTCTATGTACGAAGTTTTAAATGTCTCACTTCAAAAAAGATTTGCCCCCCGTACAAACTTGGAACCCCCTTTTGAACCCTTTAGGGGAGCAATTTCGAAAAACGCTTAAATATGTTTTGTTGTATTTAAACATTGAGTCTATGTACGAAGTTTTAAATGTCTCACTTCAAAAAAGATTTGCTCCTCGTACAAACTTGGAACCCCCTTTTGAACCCTTTAGGGGAGCAATTTCGAAAAACGCTTAAATATGTTTTGTTGTATTTAAACCTAGAGTCTATGTACGAAGTTTAAAATCTCTCACTTCAAAAAAGATTTGCTCCCCGTACATACTTGAAACCCCCTTTTCACCCTTTTAGGGGAGCAATTTCGAAAGACGCTTATATATGTTTTGTTGTATTTAAACAGAGTCTACATACGAAGTTTCAAATATCTCACTTTAAAAAAGATTTTCTCCCCGTTCAAACTTTGAACCCCCTTTTCACCCCCTTAGTGGAGCAATTTAGAAAAACGCTGAAATACGCCATTAATATATTTTAACACAGACTCTATATATAAAATTTCATGTCTCTCACTTTAATAACTACGGTTTTTCATACAAACTTTGGACCCCCATTTCACCCCTTTAGGGGATGAATTTTGAAAAATCCTTTCTTAGTGCACCCCTAGACCTTATAAGGAACCTACGTGCCAAATTTGGAATCTCTAGAACCAGCGGTTTGGGCTGTGCGTTGATAGATCAGTCAGTCAGTCAGTCAGTCAGTCAGTCAATCAGTCAGTCAGTCAGTTTCTTCTTTTATATATTTAGATTACTGAAGAGGCCGCGAAATAGGGGATGGCTGCCGAGTAGTTATAGATGGCCGAGTATTAACGAGGCCATCTAGAGATACGAGGCTGGCAATCCCACTACCGCAGAGGCTTTTATAGTGTTTTTTTTTCAAAAAATGCAATAAAGTTTGAAACTTAAAAGAAAACTTGAAATGAAATTCTAAGGATTCTGTAATAAAAACACACGTTGCAGCTGCCGGTCGGGGGCGGCTAGGCGGTTACGCCGCCCTGGCGGATTGGCGACCCGGGCCATGACCCTGATGGCCCTAGGGTAAATACGCCCCTGCGCTCCTTTACGCCGTTTGTGCAACATGTATAATAAACGCTTTGTTTTGGTTGATATGTTTAATATGAATAAAAAACAATTTCATTATCAAGTGGCAAAAATGTTAGCATCAGAACTTTAGCGGCCAAATCTAAAGCTGTATGTGGAGCTAGGTTAAGTGTAGCGTAGTGTACTTATACCTACTTAATTATTATGTCAGTGGGAACTGTCAAGGGGGTAAATCGTAAATGCATGTTTAGCAACTAAGTACTGGTACTTTCATGTTTTCCTTTTGTACATTTACTTCTGTTTGTTTCTCCTAAAATAAATAAATAAAAGTGTAAATACATACCAAAACTACGATTAAATTAAAACAACTAAAACTAAACCTTAAATTAGAAAAATAAAGCATTTTTTATTCTATAAGTAGGTCAACATTTTCATAATTTATTTATTTATTTATTTACAAATATGAGTTATCAACATAACAGCTTACGTCATGGCGTTGCTAATCTAAAAGTTATCTTAATCTATTTACATAGAGGACATACAATATAGCAAGGTAAAAAATAACAAAACAGAATATGAAGTCTCATTAGAAATAATTTTCATAAAACTGTAAAAAGGTGGAGCGAAGGCTGTTCCATTTATGGGCAAACAGGTCGCAATCCGGTGCATAGGAAAGACATTGATTAAGTAGTTTACACATCATAATTTACTCAAATAGACCGCCCCGTGTCATTCCGGGTGCATTGTGGGTGGGGAATGGTGCCCATCACGCGGGCCGCATTACCGCGTTGGACTGCAATAGACAACCTTTGCATCAGGAATGACCCGGAATCATGTCCTCTCTCTCGGAAGCGGCGCCCGATTACTGCCAAAAACGTTCTGGCCTCTGATCACCAACAACCCATGGTCTCCATTGCAGGCGGGACAAATGAATAATTCATCAATGCGGAGTATTTGTCTCGATCCTGCGCGCAGCTGCCTCGGTGACAGCTCCTGCTGCGTCGACGGTGCGGCCAAGGTACGAGGCAGCGAAAGTGCTCACACAAGTGGCGCCCCATAGCGGGCACTTACCCTTCAATCATCAGGTATCTTACCATCCGACCGGCTAAGGCCTGAGGGCTCCAGGACGCAAGGGATATTAGCCGGGACTAGCCGCGAAAATCGACCCGCACAACGGCTGCAACTCAATGCGTGGTGCCCGTTGCTCTCCACCGCAGAGAAAAATAAATAATTAATTAAATACGAGGGCTGGGCCTCTTGGCAGACTGCCAATCACGCAGGCAGCATTCCCGCGCTGAACTGCGATTGCGAATCTTTGCGCGAGAAAGCTGCCTGCGCAAGGGTCGCCTGTTGCCTCTCTCATTCTTTTGCTGAGCTCTCTGTGGAGCTCCAGCGCACCTTTACCCCAAGGACCTAGTGTCTTGACGGCGAAAGCAAAGAATTGATATTGGGCGCCGAGACTGCTGTATTTTGTGACCTTGAGGCGTTCCTGAGCGTTCGCCGCCGCGTCCGCACGGTTGGTAGTTGCTGGTAGGTAGGACGCCGTCAGAGTGTCTGTACAGGTGGCGTAAATGATGCATTTGGTAAAATCCAATAAAAATATTATTCTAAAGTTTCTAAACAGGTCTTTATTTTGATTATAATTATTATAATTATAATAATCTTTCACCCCGCTTTCCATGGCAAACGAGAACTGGACTATTGTAGCCAATAAACCTGATATCGTGCTGACAGACCGATTGAACCGCCAGGTTGATATCACCATCCCCCATGACAAGAATCTCGTGAAAGCCGAGAAGGATAAAGCCAGCAAGTACCTAGACCTGGCACACGAGGTAACCGCCATGTGGTACGTTGATTCAACGATCATTGTCCCGATAGTCGTCTCTGCGAACGGTCTAATAGCTAAGAGTCTCGACCAACACCTCAAGAGACTCTCGCTAGATAGCTGGGTCATTAGTCTATGTCACAGCCGGTGTAACACAGACTAATGGGGTACTTGACACATGTAATTAATGATTAAAAAACGTATTGTTAAATGTAGCTTATAATTCCTAGAAGCCATATAACTCAATGAAAATCATTTAAGGTGTCCTGGAGTAATTCCGGATGTTGGATAATTCCGGATGTCGGGTAATTCCAAAAATAACAAATTCCAGTCTAAGCGATTTTGTTGCACTACCAAATATCAACAAAATGGAAGAAGGAGAGGAGGAATTACCTAACATTCGGATTTACCCGAGAACACCTTAATTAATTAATATAATTTTAATAAGTTTGTTTTTATCATCTGTGCCTCAAATGATAGAAAGCATTGAGGCAAAGTACAAAATAGATAACGAGCACTCAAAACGGTTCATACTGATTCATACTCACGTCGGCAAGCCACGCGGGGTGGATTGAGAGCGTCGTGTGGCCTTAGCTAAAATAGATACTAACTTAAATAAAAAAGAAGTCAAAAAATTCCATTAAGGCCGTCCAATGAGAAATATCACGTTTTTTGAAACGCTGTTCTGCCTAGACGAGGAAACATGATTGCTTAAGATTTTCTCGATAGAAAAAAAATCCAAAGTTGAGTCTTTATTTTCCTTTTTTTACTCAGCCTACTAAAACAACGCATTATTAAACGATACAATTAAATTAAAACCATGGTATTTTATCTCACCTAAACTCTATCAAGAGGAAATTTAATAAAACTGCACACAGCTAGATATTTATCGAGATTTGTCTAAAAATGCCATTCCCGAAGAGTGTTGCATAAGCGTGTCTCTTTCACGGGGGGCGTGGCTGACCGAATCGTTTTTTTTGTGTTTTCATCCCCTTAAGCCTAATGGGATGAAAACACAAAAAAAACCTTAGTGCAGTCAATTTATTTCTTTCACTTCACACGAGTCCCTTAATTCTTACAATAGCAATTACAGACGAGCGTACTGCCACCCTCCACTGGGACCCTCACCACGCTCCGCTCTCCACTCTCTACACTCATCATGACCATCTTCTGCTTCATTACTGGTTCCTTGATATATATATTGAACATTCGATCGACAGCATCAGGCAAAGCTACTCCAAGTTGTTGTATAAATATTTGTTCACCTTGTGTTGTGGAATTTTCTGTTTCTGGTATGGTTTCATTCTGCAAGAAATAATTTAAATGCGTCATACCTAATTCATATAAGCGCTCGTGGCCCAGCGGCGCCCGCGTACCGCGTGCGGTATGCGAGGTTAAGCAACGTCGGCCTAGGTCAGTTATTAGATGGGTGACCGCTGAGTGGTTATTAATTGAGCGCTCCCGTGCTTTGGAAGGCACGTTAAGCCGTTGATCCCGGCTGCTGTCTATGATAGCAGTCGTTAAGCCAAAGAGGCCTTCGGGCGGCCTAAGAACTTCTAACAGTCAAGTTGCCCACTCACTTGACACGTCCAATTCCAATAAGGTCTGGTTTCCCCTCGGGTTGGAAGGTCAGATGGCAGTCGCTTCCGTAAAACTAGTGCCTATGCCGAATCTTGGGATTAGGTAACGGACCCCGGGCATCCTTCAGGATGCAACTGTACCTGGATAACGCTAGGATGATGATGATGATTCATATAAAATAAAATACCTATATTGTATTTAAGCCGTCAACTCCTTGTGCCAGCTTAAATACAATAGGTATTTATCTTCGGACACAAAAGATGTTAGGTATTGTTTATTTTTTTGGCCTGGAGCGGACGGGTTGGTCAATCTCACACAAATTGACCATGACCTATGCCTTTACCACACATTTGCATGACTGTACTCGCTAGCGACTGCGTAAAAATTTATATGAGGAAAAGTACAGCGCCTCTGGCGGTTACGCAATAGAACTAAGTATCGCTATACTAAATCGTTTACGCAGTCGCTAGAGTACGGTCATGCAAACTCATGGTAAAGGCACTGTTCTCACTCAAACTTAGTAAAGCTTGGGAACGACTGTACTTCATGTGACAACGCCAAACATGGTAATTTTTTTTATAATGCATGGTTTTTGAGAAAAACAAATTGAAAGTTTCCATACAAAATTCACGTCAATATTGAGCGGGTGAAAAGTGCATAAGTCGTTTGAAGGCCATATGTTCATAAATTATGGCATGGGGCGATGGGGGCATGTATCCCTATCCGTGTTAGAGTCGATTTCGCCCCACCAGATCTTTCTGGCTTTTATAAAAAAAAACACGAAGATTAATCTTCCAGCCTATCTGCTTTAGAGTCGATCTTGTCCCAACAGATCTTTCTGGGCTTTTATAAAAACAAAGCCTCGAAGATTAAGACGGGACTGAAGCGAAGCGAAGCTCCCGTCTTAATCTTCCGACCTATCCGCGTTAGAGTCGATTTTGCCCTAGCAGGTCTTTCTGGGTTTTATTGTGCATATTTAACATGAATTAGCAAATAATGAACTTACTAACTTTGACAGGAGCCATGAAATAGTGAATTTTGTATGGAAAGAACAAATACAACAACATACTAACTTTGAGAGGAGCCATGAAATAGTGAATTTTGCATGGAAAGTTGGAGAATTTAATTTTTTTTCTCAGAAACTATAGGCTTCCGCAATCTAAGATTTGGTGGGGAGACTCCTTATGATGAGTACAATCTATAAAAAAAATATGAGCCCTGAACTCCATGGGACATAATCTACAGTCGAGTCTTTACTATTGGTACAGTCGCCATCAGATATATCGGAGCGAACAAGGTGCTCACAAATATCTGAACACGACTCTATTGTGAAGACGTTAAAGTGCATGTTCAGATATTTTGGAGCACCCTGAAGAGTACAGATGTATTTGATGGCGGCTGCACTGGGCGACGATGTACATACTTATATAGATAAATAATAGATACCACTATCTCATCCATCGTCACTGGTTCACTGCCACTACCGTTGTCTGACACAATATTAGGTATTCCATCGTCAGTTGCCACATTCGGCGAAGCTACTCCAACTTCTGATGTTTTTACATTTTCCTCTTGTAGTGTGGGGTTTTGAGTATCTCCTATGACGGTTTCATTCTGTAAGTAATAATCCTTTTCACACCTGCTATTCAGAAAAGAGTTATTGTTGCCTTCGAATGAGGGATCAAAGTTGTACTTTTCTTCCCTCATTTGAGGGCAATAATGACTCTTTTCCTCATAAAAAAGGGTGAAAAGCAGTATGTGACACTGTAGTAAAATCATTTGTAAGATATTTCATGTTTTTAGCAACGGGCCTCATAGACGGTGTGAAAAGCAGTATGTGTCACACGGTAGCAAAATTATTTCCGTCTTGGGCGTAAACACTTGAATCCCTCGCTACGCTCAGGTTTCTATTTAGAATCTTTCGCTTCACTCAGAATTCAATATACCGCCCTCGCCGTAAATATATCATTTTGCTCCCTTGAGACACAATCTACTATTTCAGCTCACTTACAAATGCTGTCACTTACACACCATGAGAAGGGAACGTCAAACGAGAAGTTGAACTCTTTAGAAATGCATGTAGGTTGATATTACTGTACGCCTTGACGGATGGTGCGCATAGTCGTTGGCTTTGAAAAGGTTAAATCTCAAAAAGATGGTACAGTCGAATGAAAAATATGGGTGTATGCAAGCTACTCAAAAATATGTCCCATGGATATATATTTATGAGAGGATTCATTCGATACATATTTCTACATTTGACTGTACCTTTTTGGCGCCATCCGTATTTCTTGATATTTATACAAATGGGTCATTGTCAGTTGCAAAACAAAAGTTGTCCCTCCGGTGGTCAATAGCTAACGGCTTATGTGCATGTTACCTATGTTTTTATTACATGGATTTATAGGAACGGAGACACTGTTTATGCACGTTACTAGACCAATCCAAAATTAAGCTTTGTAGCCCTTATCTTTTTATTTATTTATTTAAAAACTCCTGTGAGCTTACAGGTCATCCCAAAAATGCCCACAAGATTAATATTGCATACGTACATAATATCAAAATATTAACAACTTAAATTTAGAAGAATATTACAAGGTGAGTTTAATTAGAGCTAAACAGTTAACATTGATTCAGTGAATACTTATACATAGGTACATTATAATTTTGATATGTCCACCGAAAAGACGCGAACCTAAATCTGATAATGACCCAGTTAGAAATCCTTATTGTCTCGCTTGTAAAGCTGTGTCTGTGAGCAAACCACATCTATGTTAGTGACCATTTAATTTTGGAGGAGACAGTTTAGGACCAAACTTCGAATAGAACCTTTTTCGTATGGATTTTATAAAGATCCGTTAGACCAAATGTCAAATCAAACAGTAACTCAGTACACTTTTTGACATAACAAACCGACTTAAGGTTTAACGGATCTTTATAAAACCGAGCCTAAATCTGCTATTCATACTATGCTGATGTTCGCGGAGGGGCGCGCGCCGGCCTGGCCCGCGCTGCTGCGCAAGAGGACCGCCGCTGCCAGGAAGGCAATTTACGCTTCCTCCAACACTATGCTCGCGGCGGTAAGAGAGTGGGACGCCAGCCCGCTACACGAGCGTTGGAGGGAGTACAGTCGCCATCAAATATATCTGTACTCTTCAGGGTGCTCAAAAATATTTGAACATGCACTTTAACGCCTTGGTAATAGAGTCGTGTTCAGATATTTGTGAGCACCTCGTTCGCTCCGATATATCTGATGGCGACTGTACCATAGACCTGTAGTCGGGGCTCGGGGTATCCCGCGATTTGGAGAGGTGCATGTTAATTCATTGTAATTTTTTTTTTTTATATTCAATTTAATTTAGTTCTATTCAATATCATTTTTATTTTATAATTTTATAATGCTATCTATGGACTGGTTCTGGAATAAATTATTTTCATTTCAGTTCATACCTGTATTACAGCCGATGTAGTTCCATTACTGTCCAATTCCTCGCAGCCCTCCCTGATATTCGGCACGTGTTCCAAAAGGAACGCGCTGTGCGCCCGCGCATACGTGAAAGTGGCTACGGCGTACGCGTTACACTCGTTGTCGTCGCGCGGCGCTGTCGACGCGATGCCGACCAGATACGGGACATCGCGTGAGTTGTAGACGAGCCCGCCGCCACTGTCCCCGCGGCATAGCGCTCGACCTGAATTAACGATACAATACGGATGTTGAGACAGAATAAGAAAACAATAAGTTCAATTATTCTCGAAAAAGGATCAAATTTTCAATCAAATGGCGAAAAAGTGACTGATAATAAATATTTTTGGACAATCTACACAAATCAACCTAGTCCCAAACAAAGCAAAGCTTGTACTATGGGTACCAAGTGACGATATACATACTTATATAGATAAATAGATACTTGACGACCGCTTTAGCCTAGTTGGTAGTGACACTGCCTACGAAGCTGGAGGTCCCGGGTTCGAATCCCGGTCAGGCCATTTATTTGTGTGATGAACACTAATATTTGTTCCTGAGTCTTGGATGTTTTCTATGTATTTAAGTATATATTTAACTTATTAAGTAATACTTGTAATTGTAAGAACTAGAACAATAAAAAATATACATATTAACTAACTAAATCTGTTAACAGTTAAGGTAATTTTTGTAAAAATGTCTTTTTTAGCTTGCTTTTCACTACATTTAAACTTAAACTACATTTTTTCTCTTTTCTTAACCAGTTAAATTCGTTATAAATAGTTGGAACCATAAACTGATTTGTTCTTCTGCCATAGTAATTCTTAACATAATTTTGCACATATTTTCCTAGTCTAATATTTCTCGTTTTATTGTCGTATTTGCTTTGCATCAGCACCTTAAATTCCTCATTAAAATAATTCTCTGCGGCTATCAAATAATGAACCCTTTCATGTAACATACATAAATGGCACTATATACCCTTTTTGACTGTTTTTTAACCTTTTGTTTTTTTTTGTTATACTTATCATTTTCTTCCTCTGTGTATATTACAAAAATTCTGTAGGTATTAGATTGTAAGTACTGTCTTATTGTAAATATTTATACTTAAGCACGGTAATTTGTTAGCCTGCGATCGACCGATCTCTCGGGACCAGTCTGAAAATCAGCGCTGGGCCTCGCCCAGCACATGCTGAGACTGGGGCCTATTGCCCACTAATTCTGTTTGATTTTTTTTTTCTTTTCTTATTTTTTGTATTTAATTTGTAAGTTTATTTTTAATTGTTTTTTGTAAATTGTTTTTCATTTTATTTTTTTGTGTGGCAATAAATACTTTTCTGATTCTGATTCTGATACATACCACTCTTCTGGTCCCCCGCACAGATCTTGTCACTGGTGATATACTTCAGGAAGCTGGGATCAGCAGTCCGGATGCAATCCTCGATGTCCACGTAAGGAAGTTCGAGGTAGGTCAGCCGTTGGGACGGCGGGCCATTTGGCATGGTCAGACCCCATCCGGCGATCTGGAATGATTGACTTGTGGATAAGCAATGTGTGCACCTATAAAGGATAATGTGCAATGTTGAATATATACAGGAAACGGGGTATCTACAGATTATATACATATTTATTAATCAATAAACATAATTATCAAAAAAAATAATATTAAAACTAACCTATTACTAAATATAAACCTAATAAAGATCACCCAAATCGATCCCCCGTGGCAGGCTGCCCACAAGGCTACATTCCCCCGCTGGAACGCAATGCCTATCCTTTGGCAGAGGAATGAGCCAGCCCTGCGATCTGCGTTGGACTCCCGTAGTTTTTTATTAAATTGTGGGCGTCCGAACTCCATGGCCTTAGGGTTTCGACAGCAAATGCCGCAAATATGTTATTGTTTGACAAATCAATATATTTGCGGCGCTTTAAGGTTTCAGCTGCTGCCGCCGCCCCGCCAGCTCTCAACGAAGTGGCTGGCAAATGGGACGGTGCCAGTGTATCCACACAGGTGGCATCCCAAATAAGCGGTCGCCCCAGTTGCCAAGGAATTAAGGTCATTCCGTCGGGCCTCTTGCCATCGTCACGAGCCAAGCCAGGTGGTTTTAGTACAGTTGGCACATTGACGCTGGCAAGAGCCCGACGGATGTGTCGTTGAGGCTGGCGTGGCGAGACAGGCGGCCGGCGCTCCTACAAATTTTATATCTTATATCTTTATTATATACATTTATGCAACAGATAGGAGACACAAGAAGAAACGACAATAGAGAGATCTCTCAGGGACCGAAGTCCAATGAGAGTTGTTAGGAAGTTATATTTATGCAACTGATTTTAGAAACTTCGATAGGGCGATGCAGAACATGTCAGATTTGACAGTTGACAGGAGTGACGCTACAGACTTATTCATCATCCTTCCAACGTTTTCTTGGTTCTACCATGAGGACCTTGGTGTCCGTCATGACTAGGGCATGCAATAAAGAAATAAAATAATTAAATAAATATTAGAGGACAATCTTACACAAATCGAACTAGTCCCACAGTAAGCTCAAGAAGGCTTGTGTTATGGGTACTAGACGACGATATATTTAATAGATATAAATACTTAAATACATGGAAAACATCCAAGACTCAGAAACAAATATTCATGCTCATCACCAAAATTTTTGCCCTGACCGGGATTCGAACCCAGGACCGTCAGCTTCACAGGCACTACCCACCAGGCTAAACCGGTCGTCAAAGCAATAGCGGACGATTCTCAATCCCGGAATTGAAATCCGGCATTGGACTCAATCCTGGGACTGCGGTATTTATTAAGTCCCGGAATTTTTCATCTGAAAGCACGAATAAGGTGTCTTCGGGTAATTCCGAAAATAACAGATTTCTGTCTAACTAAGTGATTTTGTTGCACTACCCAAACATCAACAAAAAAAATTAACATTTCTTTTTGATGGGATGATGATGAGATGCAATAAAATAGCTTAGTTAGACTGGAATTTGTTATTTTCGGAAGTCTAGCGGTGCAAAGGGGCAACGCCGCCAGCGTCCTAGGGACCATGCCTCAAGCGGGTGAACTGGGTGGGGTACCTATTTTATATATAGAGGTAGTTAGTGTTTCTTTTAATTATAGATGTGTCTTATCTAAATATACATATTTAAATATTCCATTACATACATACATAAATAAAACATTATTTTAAACAGTAAATTACGTTTTAAAGCAAATAAAACTTTTTTTAATACCACGTCGGTGGCAAACAAGCGCACGGCCCGCCTGATGGTAAACGATCACCGTAGCCTATGGACGCTTGCAACTCCTGGGGTGTCACTTGCGCGTTGCGGACCCTTAAAAAAGTTATGCACTCCTTTCTTGAAGAACCCCATATTATAGTCCCTCGGGAAAACCTCGGCAGGGAGCTCATTCCACAATCGGAGCGTCCGTGGGAGGAAATTCCTCTGAAACCGTACAGTTTTCGGAATTACCCGACATTCGGAATTACCCGAAGACACCTTACTTAAGTGACCTAATTTGCTGTAACATTGTACTATCTGTGTTATATATAAGTAGAAAAATAATGTAGCATAGAGAATAATAACATGTACTAACGAGATAATTACAGATACCAACTCTATTATTGCTGCCCTCGTATAAATGTTACGAATACATATAAATTTTAATGCAAAATCTTCAATACCTATATTCCGTTATTACGGTAGGTATTGGTCTGTTTTAATTCCGGAATTAAAATATCGTAAAAATCGATGCGAGATCCCGGTATTTCGGGATCCCGTGATACCCGATGTGCATGCTCCTTTGAATTTCCAGATCATTTTCAAACTTTAATCACTTTAATAAAAAAAATACCATAATGCTAATTAATACATAAAATTAAATAAAAAATCGTAACAATACCTAACTATAAAAAAACCATGAGAATATATGACTAAAAATTAAAAAATTAAAACTAAACTAAACTAAAACTAAAATATATTTAAAAAATTTGGTCCCCTAGGCATAGTCCCTAAGATGCTGGCAGCATTTCCTCGCTGAATCGCTATGCTGATGCGTTGAGCGAGGAAGCTGCCAGCTCTATAATCCCCCGTGGAATCCACCAGCCTTTTAGAGAGGTCTTTAACTAGCTGACGGGCACTGGCACCCCACGGGCCAAGGGTCTCGACACCGAACGGGATAAAAGTGTAACCAGTGCCGAGACTCCTATATTTGTGCCTTTTGAGCTTTTCCGCTGCTTCGGCTGCCGCACCTGGGTGATTGCTCGTCCCGTGGAGGTGAGAAGGCGCCAAAGTGTCAACACAGGTAGCATCCCAGACTAGCGCCTTACCTACCTTACAAACTAGTTCTATTTTTTGATAGTTTTAAATTTGGTGTTTATGGGTGCATTTGAAATACTATAAAATATGGATTCCTTTTGCAGCTCTTGGCAATTCGGGCAAATTTGGATTATTACGTGAAACGAAATAATTAATCCTGAGAATGGCGTGCGACCAGTGATTTTTTTTGAAATTGCTGAATTCTAACAGACGAAAGTGTTAATAAAAGCTAGACCACCATACGACATGCCTATATTTATTTATATGTGAAAACTTATGAATCTTATGACCCCATGAACTACTCGTAGTTGCGTTGCGATGCAAAATGCACTAAAATCGGTTGATTCCTTATTTCGCCGTGTAGCCCCTAACGGATGGAATGGGACTAAAGGATTCCCGTTTCGTAGCCGGCTTCGAATTGGGAATATTTTTCCATTTGGAAGCCCGCTAGCTACCACATCCGGGTAAGAGATGGGAGAGTGTTTTCCATTTCATAACTAGCTACCAGTCTGGAAACCAGATTTCCTATTTAAAAGCCAGCTATTATCCGGCTGCAAGACGGGATTAAAGGACACCTGTTTCGTAGCCAGCTTCGAATTGGCATATTTTTTCCCATTTGGAGGCCAGCTACCAAATCCGGCTAGGAGATGGGCAGGTTTTTTCAGTGTTGTGTAAAGTGTTTTCCATTTCATAACTGGCTACCATTCGGGAAACCAGATTTCCCATTTGAAAGCCAGCCACTAAATCCGGCTGCGAGGCGGGAAGGTTTTTTCCATTTTATAACTGGCTACGAGACCGGAAATAGTTATTTGTTATACAAGGGTGCAAAGTTGTATTTCAACCGCGAGTGTGGAATTGAAACACGAGCTAGCGAATGGATTCTAGGATTGAACCACGAGCTAGCGAATGGAGTCTATGGTTGAACCGCGAGCGTAGCGAGTGGTTCGAAAATAGAATCCTGAGCGAAGCGAGTGGTTCAAAAATAGAATCCTGAGCGTAGCGAGTGTTGCAACACACGAGACGTAAAATAACTTTGCAGCCGTGTATAACACAAATCTTATCACCTCACTAGAGCGAGGAATTTTTTTTCCTCTTCCTCGTCCTAACGTTGACAGTTGCGTCTTAAATATAGTTGTCCACTATCTAATCCCGAGATTTGGCGTAGGTACTAGTTTTTTAACACAACAGCACAATATAAAATTATTGTTGCTGGACTGTCTGGACTGGCCTTTACATGTTATTACGTTTAAAAAAGTTACAAATGGCGCGTTTGGATTTCAAATATTCTTTGCACTCTTGTGGATAAAATGCAGTTTTGCTATTTGTTTTTAAAGAATAAAAAAGGGCTTTCCGAGCTAGTGAGGTGAAAAAACATTTCCCATTTGGAAGCCAATCTGGCTACGAGATGGGACTAAAGACCCCTTTTCAGAGTACAGGTGTGATTTATGAATATGATACCGTTCCCAAATTTCCGCTCTTGAGGTGCCTTCGCTCCATCTCCTGGTCAAGACTGATGCAGATCGGCCTGACTCCTGGCGCGTCTTCGAACGGCTTGCTGAGGAATATAATGGCGAGGTCGTCTTGGAAACTGGTCTTGACGCCCCGGAAGCGGGGAGGAATCTTGATTTCTTTTATCTGAAAAGAAAAGAAACTTTACTCACCGAAGTATAGGTATGTGTAAGTACGCCGTGTGGTTGCCGGGTAAGAATTGCGCCACCCCATCTCTTCCCGTGGGTTTCGTAGGAGGCGAATAAGGGAAAATCGGAGGGTGGGCAGCAGCATCCTTCGATCATTACCACCATCAAACTGCGGTCGCCAACCC
Source organism: Epiblema foenella (assembly GCA_963556455.1). Classification (NCBI taxonomy): domain Eukaryota; kingdom Metazoa; phylum Arthropoda; class Insecta; order Lepidoptera; family Tortricidae; genus Epiblema; species Epiblema foenella. The sequence continues at coordinate 8,016,653 of OY747119.1, read as the reverse complement.
GCTTGCCAAGCGTGGCGACTATGGCAAATCCCCCCCAAGGGAAAAATAAAAAACATGCCCGACAAAATCAAACCTAGACCCCTAGTCCCCGGCGGCCCCGCTATTCCTGGCTCCGGTAGCGGCCATGGTAACGGCGGGGCAGGGGGTGCTACAGTGAATCCCCGGCAGAGACCCGGCTACCAAAACCGACGACCTGGTGAAGGTCGCGGGAATCCGGTGGAAACGAACGGCACAGGACCGGTCTAAATGGCGAGCCTTGGGGGAGGCCTATGTTCAGCAGTGGACGTCTTTCGGCTGAAATGATGATGATGAATGATGAAACTTTCGTCTGCCAAAACAATGGTAAGCCATCAAAAAGACAGACTCACGTCGGAATGCTGCCTGAAGAGCTCTCCCACTGTCTCCCAGGGTCGCAGCAGTTTCCCGCCGGCCACCGCGAAGAGACCAGCGCGAAGTGCGCCCACTTCGTCATCCCAGAAGCAGTGTGCAGCTGCAATGTTAGACGGGTCATTCTACAATTACATGACCAGTTTTCTGTTACAAAAAAAACTATGATTTATGTATTGAGTTAGTGTACAAAAATAGGATTTCGAATGAATACCTGAACTTAATCAAAGTAATTTATTGGTAAAATACTGCTGTAAAAAGTGGGTAACACAGTGGTAAAAACCATTTTTTCATACAAATGGTGAGACATATAAGGACCACTGAGTTACTCAATTTATGGATATTAGCTGTGGTTCGTTAATTACCGAAACTATCGGAAGTGATACTCCAATTTAATCTCTTTCTAAATAACAATACAAAAATATGAAGTGAGTGCCAAGTATTCCAAAATCTGCATTTCAAAAAAAAATGTCTGTAAATTATGTACATGAAAAAGTAGAATGGCCCAGACACCTAACATCAGGTGGTTAGCTCAACTGCCGTGACGCAAGGCTAGATGAGAATAATTTACCCTGATTTTTCTATTTCTCACAATGTAAATGAGACCCCCGTGTGGTTGCCGGGTAAGAATTGCGCCACCCCATCTCTTCCCGTGGGTTTCGTAAGAGGCGAATAAGGGAAAATCGGAGGGTGGGCAGCAGCATCCTTCGATCATTACCAACATCAAACTGCGGTCGCCAACCCGCTTGCCAAGCGTGGCGACTATGGCAAATCCCCCCCAAGGGAAAAATAAAAAACATGTCCTTGGGGGAGGCCTATGTTCAGCAGTGGACGTCTTTCGGCTGAAATGATGATGATGATGATGAAATGAGACAGGATTAGCCGAGTCGCGCGTGACGGGCATGACAGCAAGTTGTGCTAGCCCACCACGTACAAGTAGTACCCAACTGATAAGGCGCGTCGTGAATCTTCGTTCGCGCAGAAAAGAAAGTATCGCTCCGAAGATTAACGAAAGAATGCTTAAAACTTACAATTAACCTTAGATCACTACTAGAAGGTTCATAATACACTGTTCATAATGCGCGTGCACTCGATCAGAAGTATGGCGGCTGACTAATATGCCACGCGACGCGCGCTAACATGGCGGCAGCTGCGGACCAATAGCGGTACAGGAAAAAGAAGCGCGGTGCGTGGAGCGTGCCGATTGGTCAATAGCATTTCCCGCGCTTTAAAAATTCATCTTCTGCGCAGGTACATCGGTAAGCCATATCAGTTGGGTACTACTGTACTTCCCACTGCTTCACACAGGGAACCTCCAATGGATGTAAGCATGGCAAAAAATAATCGATTATTAAAAAATCGATTATAAATCGATTAATATTTCAAAAAGAATTGATTTTCTAATCGATTTGGATTCTGCAATAAATCGATTAATAAAAAATCCATTACGATTTTCACAGCCGATTAATAGTAACATAATTTGTTAAAGAATATTGTAAGCTACCACCTTGGAAATGAGGATATTAGACGTCTACTAAGTCCTAATAAAGACCCCGGCATTATGAGGACATTTCTAGCAATGAAGCTAATATTGAAGCCACGCCCCTTAGGTATCGCGGATTTCAAAATATCCGGATTTGCACAGACATTATCACAATACTGCAATACATGTCAACATTCTAGTGATACTGATCATACGAGTGTATCGCGTGATAATAATAACCGTGTAGGAAAAAAAAATTAAAAATCGATTATTGAAAAAAAAACGATTATCACTTCTTCAAAAATCGATTGCTTTTCAATCTATTTTAATTTGGAGCATAATAATCGATTATTTAATCATCGATTTCTCAAGACGTTATTGACGTCCCTAAATGGATGGCGGATTCGGTTACAGTTCCCATGGTGGCCCAATTACTAATGTGGCATTGTCAATGTTACCATTTGCAGTAGTTGGTGAGTGTGTGGCAGTGGCGGCGCGTCAAAAATTTGCTCAGGGAAGCCGGAAATAATTTGCCTTTCTTATTCTTCATGAGCCGTAGTGAAAGAACTGGACTGGCTGAATATTAGGCAAGCCGGTGGGAATCGAGTTGTATGTACGCTCCGCCACTGGTGTGTGGTTAAAATTCAGGCATTACTGACAACCCAGCAATGCCTGAATTTTAAAAGCAAAATATACTGTAGATATTATTGTGCATTTGCGCAACCTATTGAGAAATATGCGGTGATGTTGGGACTAGCTACGACATTGTCCTTTCGTACTAAACGGAGGGTGCGTCACTTGCGGAGGTTTTGGTGCTGTTGAGTAGTTTTTCTTTACAAGGTCCATTAATTGCCCGTTGAGACAGATTTATAGAGAACTCAAAGCAGCAGCACGTGTTTTCGCAACTGAATTATTAGAATCCTTGCACTTTTTGGGAAAGTCCCTTAGTAACCTCGGGGAGAACACGGATAGCCTGCTTCGTATTACTAGACGGACTTGCTAGCGCTCGGCCTATTTAGTAACGGGCTACTCACCAGACAAAACCACATCAGGTAGAACCAGCGTCCCCCCGCACACCTGCATGTACGGAGTGAACCTTTTCGAATAAATCCCCACATGCCACTGCAACGACGGTGCGAACTGTTTGCCCAGCGTTGGGACTGGCTGCGACATTGTTCCCGGCTCCGGGCCAGACGGACGCTGCGTCGTTGGAGGAAGTGGTGGTCTTTGTGTTGTCGTGTCGTTTTTCTTTATATGGTCCATTGGGTCGTTCTCAGTTGTTGGTTTTGAGATGTTTCTTATTTCTGGCATTGCTTGAGAATTGTCGCTTGGATTTGAGGCGAGGTCCGGCGACGGTAACATTTCTGGAATATGGTCCATTGGGTCGTTCTCAGTTGTTGGTTTTGAGATGTTTCTTATTTCTGGCATTGCTTGAGAATTGTCGCTTGGATTTGAGGCGAGGTCCGGCGACGGTAACGTTTCTGGAAGGAATAGGTAGGTAACTACTTAACTAGGATATGTATTTAAAATGAAATCGAACGCACCCCTCTAATTTGACTGGTTGTTTTATAGTAAGTAAGTAAGTAAGTATTTTTTATTTGTGATACACAGGTTACATAATAGGATGACAGAAATAATGAGTTAGACAGTCCTCTGTGATCTACCCACAAGGGTGTACAAATATTTGGCCTTAAAAATTAAACATTACCTATACATTAGACTATGGTTGGTGGTGGTTATGGTGGTGGTGGTGGTTGGTATTATGTTCTTACCTTACATTAAACTAAAATCTAACGACTAACAGAGCCCAAACCAACAATGATTCTAGGTCCGTCGCTTCTGCGAAAACTTACCGTTACCATAATTACGTCCCATCTCAGTTGGTACATCGGTATTATCACTCAGCTTGTTCCATTCTGTCTGATTGCCGGATCCAAAATGGCCGAACGATGGCGCAGTTGGCGTATTAAACGGTGTAGGCGGCGTCGGGTACGAGTAACTGTAGCCGTGAGTATGCAACACTAGTCCTGAAACTGAAATTAATATTTTTAGGGTTCCGTAGCAAAAGTGGCGGAAACGGAACCCTTAGTTTTGTCGTCCGTCCGTATGTCACAGCTGATCAACGTTCCATCTGGCGTGCAACTCAGACACAACGCGTACACTTAAGTATTCTGGCCGGCATCGGCAGAGACGTCCAACACTGTTTTTTTGGTCCAAATTTGCCAAAGTTGGATGCCATATACCCAGAGACCGATACCGGTATTTTAAAAAAACCCTGAATTAGCCCAATATTTTGGATTATTTTTTGCTCTTTACGTAGGGCTGAATCATGTATTTAGGTAACAACGTCGTATTATTAGATTGCCCCATTAAAAACGAAATAATGAACCGGTGACCGTAATAATACCCGTATTTTCTATGTAGAAAATACCGGTATCCGATCCCTGCATATACCTCGAAGACAGTGAGTTTCGAAGTAAATATGGTATACTATCTCGGTAAACCTCGTTGTTCTTAATACGATAAGCCATAAAAACTCGAGAAAAGGAAGAGTTACAGGTCGAAGGTCATTGAGAGCTAGGAGCCCCAACACACGTCGCGCCCATGCGATGCGAATTATTGTGTTCTCATTAGAATTACGATTTGAAACGGGATATTTACCATGTATATTTGTATTTTTGAGTTCCCGATATTTCGGCACTGTTGCAAGCGCCATTATCAAGGTTTAACTGACGTACTGCGAGTTTTAGTTGTGGTCTACCCATGGTCTAAGAAAACAAGGTCTGACAATAAGGATCGTGACACGAGGTCGAGTTGCCACTTTATAGTAACAAAACGGATAATTAAGGAAACAAAATCTGCCGTTATCATGCAAAATAAATTGTTTACGCATTAAAATTGGCATTTACTTGTTTAAGCACACAAAATAGGTCAAGTTGAACATGAATGTACTTAATAATTTAATAAAATACTCGCAGAATATATGGAAGTCAGGGAGTATCATAATACACTACTGACAACACTGCTTACTCACACATACAAGCTTCATGATAGTCGCTTTGACGTAAACCGCGATCTCGCTCGGATGTACTGAATTGCATATATCGCTCTCGGTCGGTGTCAGTTTAAGCAGAAATTGCCAAACTTTTTTGCGGTGCCGTTGCTAATAAGAGTTGATGTAGGCCAGATTTTAAAATGGTTGGCTGTTCTATTTGGAACTGTAAGAGTAGAAGTGTTAAAGGCTGGACCTTATTGTTTTTTTTTTCACTTCCACAAAACGAGTCAGTAGCCAACGAATGGCTTCGCTATTGTGGATCGAAAACAAAGAAAAAAAATGGTACACCGTACTACGTAAAATTCTTTATTTTCTTAATTTGTTCATTTTAATGTTGTTGGGGTCCTTTTTATTCAGTCAAAATATAATTTTGACACTAAATGATAAAAATAATGATGTGGCTAAGTCGATACTTGACAATTGGAATATCAACCGATTATTTGCAAAAAATCGCAATCGTTGTGTTATGTTGTTATACTGATTAAATATAGCTGGGTCTATACTTTGGTATAGATGATTAGAATTCTTATTATTTTGCAGAGAGAGTATGTTCAAAGCACTTTTTACCTTCTGACTATTACAAGCCACTGCCGCAAATTCTCCTTAATCACGATGGACGACATGCAAGACAATTAAGGCCAGATGCAATACCTTTTTTTGTCATTGTTGTAATTTTGTTTTTTATACAGTCGTTTAATATAATTTATATCCTATTTTTTAAGTAAGACAACTATTTTCCCCAAAATACAAAGTTTGAGAACCATCGATAGCAGGGACTCCGAAGGTCGTGTCACCCACACTACTAAGCGACGTATCCGTTTGCCATACCTGGCGAAGTATATTATTGTACCATGGGTCTACCCACACACCATAGCGATCTACCCTCTTGCTGGTTCGCTTTTTTCGCAGTGTCACCGTCACTACCACCGTCCGCCTTGTCACTTGAAACTCGATTACGGGCACGACACACCACACTCACAGTATCAATACGCGAGTTCTTTCCGGAAACAGTCTCTTTTCGATTTGAGAACTTTCGGATCACTGGACGCAATGACCATGTAAGCTGCAAATCTTATATTGTGTTCTCTTTCTCTCTCATTCAATCCACTCACATTTTCGAGTACCAGTATTTTAATTGCTAAAAACTAATAATATTTCATAAACTTAACCGGTTTAAGCAATACCGGTACCAAGTGTAATAACGGTTTTTAAAGGTCACGATACCGGTTCCGGGAAATACCGCTATTTCAAGCCCTCGTGAGGCTCATACAGCCACCCAGGCCTGTTCCTCTTACCGCTTCAGCACTGAGGGGCTATCGCGAACCACAAACGAAGTTTTCCCTCTCTGTCTCACTTATGTGCTAACTTGCAAGTGCGACAGAGAGGGAAAACTTCGTTTGTGGTTCGCGGTAGCAGCCCTGGCTCTGGTACACCTCCGTGGTGTCCAGATACCCTATCGCGCTAAGTACGAAAGAGCACGTGCTATGAGGTGAACGCGTGCGAGCGGGATGCCATGACTAGCTGTCAAATATCAGTTTTAGATAGAAAACCTGTACTGTATGTAAGTACTATTCATTATTTTGTGAGGGCGCTAGTTCAAAAACTTCTCAAAGATTTGATTCACTAGTCAGTCAATTCAAGAGTAATTCTTGCAAATCTTAGGCCCGTATCGGACTTGCGGGAACCGCGCGGAAATCGCGCGATTACTTATTTACATGAAAATGTTCCGAGGTGTTCAGATATAACCGCGCAGTTGTTTCACATAAAGCCCCCGTTCCCGCAAGTCTGAACCGGGCCTTAATGATCAAATATGAAACATAAAATATGTGATCACACCATAAACATGTAGAAACATTAGAATCTCTTAGATGAATTCACATTTAATCGTGTGTAACCTTCGATAGAACATTTTCCTTAACGATTGACCTCGAGAAAATAATAGTATAATCGATTTTAGTGATATTGCTATTTAAAATATTATTGGTAAATATCACAGCTGCGAAGCATTTGCATAGTAGTTATCTGCGGTTAACCAATTTGATTTCTAGGCCTTTTCGTACCATGGTTTAAATAATAAATATTAGAGGACAATCTTACACAAATCGAACTAGCCCCACAGTAAGCTCAAGAAGGCTTGTGGTATGGGTACTAGACGACGATATATTTAATAAATATAAATACTTAAATACATAGAAGGGTTAATCAGCTTTTCTTTATTGTTATTCTGTCCCGTCAGCGAGGAGACAACAGTAACCGACTTTCTTAGAAAAATGTTCATAATATGGACTTCAAACATGCTCAAGAGATGACCAATGTCCAAATGGATAGATACTCATCGCTAAAACTCATGTTTGGTAGCTTTAACACCTATAAAATCACAGTTTTAAAGAGTGACTCAGGAGACGTAACCATGGTAACGAACAACAAAGAATAGTTGATCCACCCAGAGAACATCCAAGACTCAGAAACAAATATTCATGCTCATCACACAAATATTTGCCCTGACCGGGATTCGAACCCAGGACCGTCAGCTTCACAGGCAGGTGCACTACCCACTAGGCTAAACCGGTCGTCAACTTAAGAAACCTAGGCTTGTTAATCCGGATGATGACACCACGTATGTCACTGTCGACGACACACACACTTACGTGCGCGTACCGTTGATAGGCTGATGCCGTAGGTCGTGTCACACACACTACTAACCGATGTACCGGATTGCCATACCTGGCGCAGTACATAAAGCGGCATAAAGCGGGTAGCATAAAGCATTACACTTCGTCGTTCACCTAATGCGGTCGCCGAATTCATTTTGAACTACTTAGGCCAACAAACGTCGTCTTTACATTAGTCTGTCCGCCTACCTATAAGCGTTGGCAGCTGTCGATCGCCGAATGCGGCCGACTAACGTGTTCACAACGTGTTTTTACACTTTTGCGGTCGCCGCATGCAGCATGCGGCGAACGACGAAGTGTAATTGCCGCTATATTGTATCATGCTTCGTACCTTGGCACAGTGACATTAATATAATATCTCTAGCTGCTTTCAAATTGATGTTCACTGTGACAAGGTACAAAGTGGCCCAGAAATCTAATTGGTTGACTGTACCTAACTATAACATTTAATGTAATTAATTATTTTTAAGTATGTGTTCCTAATTAAATGTATGAATATACATTTTTTTTTATCTGTGGTTATTGCTTATGCTGCCAAACCGACCGCTACCTCAGGCCTATACCACCACAAAACTTTACAAGCGCACAATTTGACAAAATTGTCAACTACGTTTATAATTTTTTTTACAATTTTGTCAAATTGTATACTTGTAAAGTTTTGTGGTATAAGGGCCTGTACAGGACGGGACTAATATAAATTGTAGGTTTAATTGAAGTAAATTAGGACAAAGAATTAAGGAAAAAAACAATGCTATAGCCATGCCATTAATTATCTTCTACGGGGCTAACGCGAACCACAAACGAAGTTTTCCGTCTCTGTCGCACTTGTCTATAGACTTGCAAGTGCGATAGAGAGGGAACACTTCGTATGTTATTCGCGGTAGCCACTATAGTTATTGAGTTCGAATATACAATAAAATTAGTCAATACTCACCACATATCAGTAGGTAGAACATCACTATATTCATAAATCAGTACAAATCCATTGATAAGTGTCATCAGTTGGAAATGAACATGTGAACTAATAGGTGAACATCGTTTTGAAATATATTTCGCCATTAGGGTTCCGCCTTAGCAACGAATTTGCAGTCGAAGTGGGAGTTCAACAAGGTTCCGCGCTCAGACCGCTTTTGTTTAACATAAGTCATGAACTACATAACTAAAGATATTCAGCAGGAACTACCATGGAACCGATATCATGATGATATGGCACTAGTTGCCAAGTCACTGTAAGCGAATGGATCATTTTTTTTTTTAAATGGGTTCTTTAAGATTGGCCTCCAGTGGGGCCAGTTTCTTTTTCGGGATGACCCGCTCGACTCGGCCTTTTGGGCCAAGGTCGAGGTCAAGAAATAAAATAGAAAAGGAAAAGTGAAGAGAAAGAGTGAAGAATAAAGTAGAAGAGAGAAGATGATAGAGAGGAAAGAGGAGAGAAAAGAAGTTGTTTTTTTTAAACTACTAAAAACGACTAAAATTATTCACTTAAAGTCAGTGGTAGGGGTCACAAAACCGCTAGTATTTTTGAAAACCGGTTTTTCGGTTTTTGTACATTACAAAACCGGGTTTTCCGGTTTTTCGGTGATTTTTCGGTTTTACATATAAAAAGTGAAAAAAACTGCATTTTATGAATTTCAACTTTAATATTCAGTCATTTAACAATGGATATAAAACCTTTTTTATATCTTATAATTATTAGGAACAAAAATTCAAAACAAAATAACTAAAATAATATCCTCCATGCACTTCTGGAACGCTAATGCAATAGTTAAAAAATATCTCGTTCGGTATGTTTATTTTAAACCCGCACACACTTTGTTTTAAAATGATCTTTTGTCATGTTAATTAACTTACAGATATTGTTCTTTATTTTTATTTACCGTGTATTCATTTGGTGTATGTTACATGCTGTGGTTTCACTGAAATGATTCCAAGTTTCCAACGAGGACCAGAGATGTTGTATTGAAAAACAAACTATATGTAGGGTAGGGCAATTAGCTAATTTTTATTAATTCAATTATATGTTCTATATTTACTGATAAACTAAAAAGTAGAAATTACAAATAGAAGAAGAAGTTATAAGTAGTAATAAACTGATAATCAAAGTAATACTTACAACTATCAAGTATTTAAGTGTGAAACCGAAAAACTCGAAAAACCGGTTTGTTCAAATTTGAAAGCCGGTTTTCTCAATCGACGAAAAACCCGGTTTTTCCGGTTTTTTCGGTTTCGGTGAAACCGGTTTTGTGACCCCTAGTCAGTGGGTGCGGCCACACTGATTGCTAGGAGTGTCACAGTATACAGTCGAACAATCACTGCTTTGGAATACTCAGGACTACGGTTCAACAGATCGAAGACTGAACATCTAGACTGCAAATTCGGCAATGCGGCAAGCGTACGCAACTGCTACCCGGATCGGACACAAGTGCCGAAGGTCGACTAATTTAAATATAGGTTCAATTGTTATACCCAATGGAAACGTGGGTGCAGATGCGGCTCATAGAGTCAACGTAGCTTGGTAGAAGTGCCAGACGCTTACAATACAATACAAATACTCTTTATTGCACACCTCAATCAAAGGATACAATAAAGTACAAAAAACACAATGAGAAGAGGCAAACAACAGGCGGTCTTATCGCTAAAGAGCGATTTCTTCCAGACAACCTTAGGGTAGCGGAAATCTAAACAGAACGATTTATAGCAGGTGGTGCAGAGTTAATACATATGAAGCCTACTAACAATTACAACAATAACATACTTATTGGAGTTCTCTGCAACGCCTATACAAATAAAAAACAAGGTGTACAAAACTGCGGTGAGACCAGCGATAATGTACGGAGCTGAGTGGTGGACGGTCAAGACGCATGTTCAAAAGACATATAGCCGAAATGAATATGCTTAGATGGTCAACCCGGATTACGAGACTAGACAAAGTACACAACGAAACACGTTATAGGCAGCTTCAAACCTTCAAAGTAACGCCCATCTCGAAGTTCACAGAAACCCGATTAAGGTGGTATGGCCATTCAATCCGGAGGGACAACTACCACGTGAGAAGGAGATGGCTCTCCCGGAGGGTAAGAAAGGACAAGGACGACCCTCTTTGACGTGGTGGACTAGTATAGCCAAGCTTATGGAGAGAGCCCGATCACCCGACCCGACAACTCAGGATAGAACATCTTGGCGCCGTATTAGGATAAGTAGAGCCGACCCCTAATGTGGGATAAGGACAAGATAAAGAATAAGAAAGATTAGGGTTCCGTAGTCAGATTTAAATGCTCTGTCCTGTAGTCGTCTGTCTCTTTGTATGTCTCATTGTTTACCCGAAACGTTTATCACATCATCATCATCAGTATATTAGTCTAAAGACGTCCACTGCTGGACACAGATAAACAGCCCCCCAAAGTGTGCAACAATAGGACATAGGGGATCTTGGGTTCCCGAAATACCGGGATCTCGGAGCGATTTCTACGATATTTCAATACCGGGATTGAAATAAACCAATACCGAAATATGTAGTGTATAACACGAGAGTGAAAGCGACGGCACACGAGAGTGAAGTTCGAATTACGAACACGAGAGTGAAATTCGAATTACGAAGTTCGGAGTAGGTCCTCTGTACTTCCAATCTTTGAAATCCGAACTTGGTATCCAAGTTCATGTTGTGCTGTACCTTTCACTCATATAGTGTATAGCATGAGAGCGAAAGGGACGGCACGATACCAAGTTTGGAGTACAGGCCCTGCTTCAGTTTCGGTCGTAAGCGAAACCAGATGTTTGGGCTAAAACTGGCCGAAACCGAAGCTTCGGTCGGACACTATCGGACATTAGCCTAAAATACGTTCCACTGCTAACCCCGAGCTGGTCACATGCACTTTTGAAGTAAAGGTACGTTTCTCTCCTCTCGTGTCTTTAATATCTTTACTACTTTATCTAAACAATGTATATATCATCTGAATCTGAACCCTCTGGCATCAAATCCAGTCCAGTGCCTTTACCATGAGTTTGCATGACCGTACTCGCTACTGCGTAAACGATTTAGTACGCCGATTCTTAGTTCTATTCCGTAACCGCCAAAGGCGCTGTACTTTTGCCCATACAAATTTTAACGCAGTCGCTAGCGAGTACGGTCATGTAAACTCATGGTAAAGGCAAAGTTATGCAAATTTCTCCGTTAGTTGTAAACCAAATGTAATAAAGAACGCTACGGAACTCTCCAAAGCATGGCCAGATTACGCTTGACGAAGTTATCTTTGTTTGTCTATCGTGCGATACTTGTTGCATAAAACCGGTTTAGTTTTACAGGTGTGGCCAGTCTGGGACCTGAGATCGGAGTCATGCGACATGATTATTATGATTACAAAATTAAGTCTGGATTATATATACTGTATAACTTAACTACACGACTATAATGTCCCTCAACTAATGTATAAATTTCAATCTTGCGGTGTACGCATAGTTTAGAGCAGGGGTGGGCAAACTTTTTTCATGGCGGGCCAGTAAGCTTGAGAAATTTCGGAGGAGGGCCATAATTGCAGCAAAACTGCACTTTTGTATAAAACCGCTGCTCTGGTTTTTGGCTGAACCGTCAAAATATAATCATCGCGGGCCATGTACTAATTAATTCGATGTATCGGCGGCGGGCCGGATAAAATGCTTACGCGGGCCGCAGTTGGCCCGCGGGCCGTACTTTGCCCACCACTGGTTTAGAGCATCAGTCTAGTTTTTATAAAAAATATTGCTGTATGGTTGTAATGATTGATACTTGTTTTGTGTGCCTATTTAATAAATAAATAAATAAAAACATGGGGTCCCGGCGAAGCATAATTGAATTCAGTTCATTAGTAAAAAAGCCTTAATTACCTACCATGATAGTTAATAAATAAATAAAATATTCGGGGACAATTTTACTCAAATCTAGTCCCAAACTAAACAAATCTTGAACTGTGGGTACTACACGACGATATTAGTAGTTTATGCAACTGCTACATAATAAGAGGCATTAAAACACGAGTGTAGTTCAAAATACGATCACACGAGTGTTTTAATGCCTAATTATGTACACTACTTTATCTACATCCATTTCATGTGTTCAGGAACCATACTTGTTATAACTTCCGCCAAACTGTATAACAGTTTGTTGGCAGAAATAAGCTCCCTTTCTTTATATTACTGTTTTAAGTTAGCTATATAGTTAAGTACATCAACTGCTGTAGTAGTGCAAGTTACAAATGTAAAATTATAAGTTTGTTATTGGTGTTTGTCATAATTTGATGGTTTACTATTCATATAGGGTCGCTAGGCCAGTTACGCGGCCTGCGTCAGTTTGCGGCCTTCAGAAGAACGAGGTTTTTCCAATTAAAGATATTTACTTTTTTACATGCCCTAAGGAAATAGTGAGTCGTATACGTTTTAATTAATAGCTATTGAATGGAAATATATTAAAAAGGCAAAATATCCTTTCAGTTCATCAACTCATCCAAGTGGCCGCAAACCGGCGCATCAAATTAACATGTCGTAAACTCACCTACCAGTGACATATTATTATTAATTCCTCATGCATATTCTCTATTATGGCCATACATATGAAACTAAAATTTCGTTTTCAAATCCAAAAACGAGTTTTTGATTGATTCAAGGTTGGGTCATGAACTTTAATAATAGGTACAAACTTCCACTTTCAGTTGTTAATACGATCGTTGTATGCTAAAATGGTAATTTAGTATTGCCCCAACTTGAATTATTATTTAGCCAGCTGCAAATGTTAAGTTTGTTGTGATATACCATTTATTTTTATATAATTGTTATGATGTTGCCACAGGTAATATTTAAATTTGACGTTAATTGAGGTCAATAAACAATTACATACGTTATTGAGCAAGTCTAGGTATATTAAATAGTATATTATCTTTTATCTTTAATAGAGGTTAATTTTTTTGGTTAGGAGGATTGGTTGAGCGGTTTCAACCGAATCTGAGGTGTGAGTGGAATCGAGCTACTGGGAGTTTTGTCGCTGGTTCACTAAACCTAGCCTAGCTGAGAAGAGTCCAGCAAGAAACTCAGCTAGGCCCGACCTGGGTCGGACTGACTCTATCTGGTGTGCGGCGGTACCAGGACGAATAGGGGCTATATGTGTCACTGTTGTCGCGATCGCGCGGTGGACGTCCCCGCCAGAGGTTAATACATCCAATTCTTATTACTTAATTATTTATAAAAAAAAACCCTTTACAAGACAAGACAAAATATAAACACAGCCTAAGGCCAAATTTTAAAAAATCCGCCAGTATCGTTTAACCGAAAGCTCAATTATTAATTTTTGTATTACTTAAGCTGTAATGCTGCTAACGCAAATTACAAATTTCAATTTTAAGGGAAAAATTTAAATGAATGGGGGCTATCGCGTATGAATTCGCCGCTAGAGGCGCTAGTGTAGCGCGAGGTCTCCGAAATGTCAAATGTCACTCTTTGTGGTTGTGCTACGCGGGTTAATATCTAATTGGAACAATATGGTGACTATTTTGCAATACCTGAGCTTAATTATGCCAAATATGAGTTACGGGTCAATGACTGTCAGTGCTTTGAGACAGTTTTGTCTTTTGGAAACTTTTCCTCCTTTATTTCCTAACAAAACGGGACTGCGCTACAATGCGGGATGTTGGATATTTTTACGGTACGGTTTTAAAGTATTAAATATGATTTAAACGTAAACTTCGTTCTCATGCCCATAATAACCATTAAAAAAATTTGACAGCTGGACTTTACTCGACAGTAGCGCCAACTGGTGAGCACAAAAACGATTCTCTCTTCCCTCAATGAGTATGGGATACGAGGGCTGCTACTTATGTAACCGGAATCCTTGTTCCAACATTTTTAACGCTATGTATCTGACCTCCTTGGTAAAAATTTAACTCTTTTGTAATACTGGCCGCTAAGATATATTTTTTTTTCTTATGTACGCTAGTCTTTTGTTTTTGGCGGGTTTAAAATGTCAGCTTGCTGCGAATGGAACTCACTTGTGAAAATATTCGTGCTATGATTTATTACGGTTTTCGGCATGGTTTAACGCAACAACAGTGTAAGATCAATTAACTTCACTTTTGGTGATGAAGCTCCATCGAAAACAACTGTGTATCACTTTAGTGAGTTCGACCGTGGACGTAGTATGCTCACCGACGAACTTAAGGAAGGTCGCCCGAAATCGGTCGTTGTACCACAAAATATTGAAGCTGTGCGAAAATTTATAATGCATAACCGTCATGTCGCGTATCGCGAGATAGAGGCGACTCCGGGCATATGTATGACGAGTATTAATAAGATATTACCAGGGACCGATACCGGTATTTTATAAAAACCCTGAATTAGCCCAATATTTTGAATTATTTTTTGCTCTTTACGTACGGCTGAACCATGTATTTAGGTAACAACGTCGTATTATTAGATTGTCCCATTAAAAACGAAATAATGAACCGGTGACCGTAATAATACCGGTATTTTTCTATGGAGAAAATACCGGTATCCGATCCCTGGATATTACACGAGTATTTAGCTGTAAAAAAAATTTCTTCGCGTCGGATCCCACACAATTTAACTATGGATGAAAAAAAGGGTCGCGTCGAATTGTGCAAGAATATGTTGAAAAAATATAATCGAGGTGACTCAAAAGCTGTTTATAATATCTACACGACGAATCGAGGATCTATGCTTAAGATCCCAAAACTAAACAACAGTCAACAGTGATTCAAAATGAGCCGAACCCTACGAAAGTAGCTCCTACAAAAAGTACCTTTAAGCAAATGGTTGCCTGCTTTTTTGCTATTAATGGCCAATATGGCCATGTTGCTACAGTGCCACTATGGAATCGTAAAACGGTTAATTCGGAGTGGTACACGACCATTTGTTTGCCGCAAGTCTTTGAAGAAATACGTAAAAACAACTAGCGACGCAGAATAATTAAAAATAGTAACATCAAGCCCCCATTTCATGATTATCAAAATATATAACCACATTCCGAACCCTATAAAAAACATTGAAAAAAATACGCAATTCAACAAAGAATTAAAAATATACCTTATTGACAGATGTTTCTATAGTTTAATCGAATTCTTTAATGACAAATAATTAACAGCGCTTCGTTAGCTCTTCATTTCTACATCCATCCGTGCCATTCTATGGTACTCAAAAGGGGAAACAATTTTTCAATTACAAATGGGGCACCTTCAAAATTATTGTTTAGTGACAAAATTATTAATTCTAGCACGGGCTGCCAGCAAGGAGATCCGCTTGGACCCGCGATTTTTAGTTTGGCTATTCATCCAATAATTTCTATTCTAAATTCTAAATTTAACCTTTGGTATTTGGACGACTGCTCCCTCGGTGGAGACGCCGAAACCGTTCTACAAGATTTGGAAATAACAATCGACAAATTCTCTGACATAGGCCTGTCTCTCAATTTTACGAAGTGCGAAATTTTTCTACCCTACCACCTTCCCCAGGATAGAAAAATTGAAATACTGACCAATTTTAATGCAATGTTACCTAATATTTCGGTTCATCAAAAATCATCGCTCACACTTTTAGGCTCTCCCATTTTTGACGACGCAATCAACCCTATTATTAACTGCAAGTTAAACCATTTTAAGTGTATTTCAAAACTAGTTATATTGTATTGTCAGTAGTAGTAATGGTATAAGTAGAATTATGTAATAAATTAGTCCTCTTAAGTATGTTGTTGTGCCCTAGCAGGGCGTCACATGCATACCTACTCTTAATGATTTTGAGTTTGACTTTGATTCTTCACAATGACAATGCCAGCTGTCATACTTCACACGAAACAACTCGATTTTTGGAAGGTCAAAATATAGAATTGATGGGTCATCCACCTTACATCCCTGGCTTGGCGCCCAATGTTTTTTTTTTATTTCCAAGTGTAAAGAATAAATTACGTGGTCAACGATTTTCAACCCGTGAAGATGCCGTCGCCGCGTTCAAACAATATGTTTTGGAGATACCTCAGTCAGAATGGAAAAGTGTATTAAATATTGGTTTCAGTTTCAACTTATGCAAAAGTGCATCGATCATATGGTTGTTTGTTTATTCTATTCAGAATATTATATTATTATTATTATTAGAATATTATATTTTTATTATTATTGTTTTTTATATTTAGTTTTAGGATACATAAGTAGCAGCCCTAGTAAGGATCGTTTTTTTTTTTGAACCTGCCTGTGGCTTTATAGGCCGGGCCCAATAAAGCGATAGGAGTGCGCGGTTGGAGAGTAGCCTGGGGAAAATCTAGGGGAAAACTTCCGGCACGATCACGCGTGTGGTTTGGAACACTGGAATAATAAAGAGTTTGCGCTCCAGTGAGATTGGTTGAGCGGTTTCAACCGGATCTGAAGTGTGAGTGGAATCGAGCTACTGGGAGTTTTGTCGCTAGTTCACTAAACCTAGCCTAACTGAGAAGAGTCCAGCAAGAAACTCAGCTAGGCCCGACCTGGGTCGGACTGACTCTACCCGGTGTGCGGCGGTACCGGGACGAATAGGGACTATATGTGTCACTGTTGTCGCGATCGCGCGGTGGACGTCCCCGCCCGGATCGTTTTACTGGCAATATCCCAATGTAATCTGAGACTGGTGCTGTTATGGAAGCCTGAGGGCCTACCGCGAACCGCGCGAACGGAAAACGAACGAAGTTCGAATATCCCCCTCTCTGTCACACTTCCTTATTCATGCGACAGAGAGGGATATATTCGAACTTCGTTCGTATTCGGTTCGCGGTAGCCCCTCTATTCTTTTTAACAGAACAGAAGCACAAACAGATCGTATTCGCTTGCGTGCGGTGCGGTCCATCTTTGTACATATTTTTAATAAAGATTTAAGTAATACTAGTGTTCAGTTACTATGTTGAAAATCATAGTAGTTTTAAGTTTATTAGGTGAGTTTAGTGACTTTAGTGATATATTACTTACTCACTTACTAAAAAAATAAAATAAAAATAAGTTGTGACCAAGAGACAGTAGTAGCCCAACGGTAAGCGGTAATGTAATACGTATATATTCATAATATGTATTTATTATATGTTATAGTTGTTATATATTTATTTAGTTCTGGTTTTAGCTATAAGTTTCCTCATTGAAAAGTTTTAGTACACTGTGTAAGTTTGTCTATCTCATTCTCCCACTCTACACTCAATCCCTCAAAGGTTAGCTGGAAGAGATCCCTCGTAGGGATAAGTTCGCCTTTGTACTCTAATCTTATGTGACATGTATATTGTTTTAACCTGTTATTGTGCACAATAAAGTGCTTACATACATACATACATACATAATGTATACAATTTTCGACCTTATCGTTAAACAGTAAAGTGCTCGAATGTATATATATTTATGACGTTTTGAAACAACATGTACGAAATACGGTACCACTAGGTTTATGAAAAATATATGTATTATATTATATTGGGCGAATGTTAACTTGCTTTATTGTCAATAACTAATTACAATATCATTTGATATTTAACAGTAACTTTTCGGTGAAGGAAAACATTTTGAGGAAACCGGTGTAATCCCAAAAAGGTTTTTTTAACCTGACTGTGGCTTTATAGCGCCGGCCCAATAAAGCGATAGTAGTGCGCGGTTGGAGAGTAGGCTGGGGAAAATCCAGGGGAAAACCTCCGGCACGACCACGCGTGTGGTTCCAAACCACACATTGGAATACTCTAGAGTTTGCGCTCCAGTGAGATTGGTTGAGCGGCTTCAACCAAATCTGAAGTGTGAGTGGAATCGAGCTACTGGGACTTTTCTCGCTGATTCACTAAACCTAGCCTAGCTGAGAAGAGTCCAGCAAGAAACTCGGCTAGGCCCGACCTGGGTCGGACTGACTACCATGCGTCGGTACCGGGACGAAAAGGGACTATATGTGTCTGTGTCGTCGCGATCGCGCGGTGGACGTCCCCGCCGACGGGAATACCTAAGTGTATACGTGTCGTGACTGAGTTGGACGCCGTAAGCACACCGTTCTCTTTCGATGGACGCTGATGTCATTACGTCAATCGAGTCGGTGAGTGAGTGCCTTAGGACGGTCTTTAAATGAGATCTGAAAATACTGGGTTTCGTGGATTATTGCATGTAATAGGTGGTATCAAGGTTCAGTACTTTCTATTATGATAAGGATAGCAGAATTGGGTCAAAAAGATGAACTAGTTCTGAATGTGGCAAAGAGGAGCAGTCACACGGTTTTATCTTGTAATTTCATGATTGAAAGAATACTCATTGTTTAGATTTCATTATTTCGTGATTATGATAGCAATGAAGTTCCGTATTTCGCAGATTTATATTCTATGAAAAATAGATATTCATATATGGGGATGTGAATAGGCTAGAAGGGTTGAGTAGTTAGAGATGATCTTCAATCATCTAAGGCTTACTAATGAGCTTACCTCATTAGTATGTCTAGTTCTGGTGTAGGTTACGACCAAACTCCATTTTGGCTTGATTTTATGCTATTTAAGTTTATCAAACATACGTATTTGGGTCATACTTAGTTGAAAAAACAAAAGTCGTCCCTCCTGTGGTCAATAGTTAACGGCTCATGTGCATGTTAGCTAGGTTTTTATTACAGGGATTTATAGAAACGGAGACACTGTTTATGCGGGTTACTGGTCCAATCCAAAATTAAGCTTTGTAGCCCTTAACTTTTGCTATGTCCACAGAAAAGACGCGAACCTAAAGCCGCGTATGACCCATTTGTGGTACTTATAAGCTATAATGATGGTCCATCTACTGAGCATGTTAGTAGAACTTAATACAACATTTTTGAACAAACTGCGCCACTAGTGTCACTTGGACAACGGGTCAAGATAACAACGCAAAAAAAGTTGATCCACCCAGTGACTATTTCTACTGCGTTAAAATGTTTTAATGGCACTTCAAAATGTCAGTAGCCAGTAGTCCTTGACCGGTAGACATCGTAGATACTAATTTATTGTTAAGAGCGTTTCACTCAAATGTCCACTAGCGCCACTCGTAAATAATAGGGATTGATTCAAAATTTGACTACTCCATAAGACTAATCCTAAAGAAACAAGGCAAAAAAATATGCTACATGGTGAAAATCCTATTCAAATATCTCAAAAAATAACAAAGCTACAACCGTTTTAATGTTGCTGGTTAGAGAGAGAAAGCACGGCAGATCAGTGACGTCACTGACCATAGATTAAATTTTATTAGAAAAACAATGAATATAAAAAACAAGAACATACTAAACTAAAGATAAAAACCTACTTACAAATAAAAAATGGGCTCTAATTCAAAGCCCAGTGGTAGGGTGCCCAGAAGGCTGGCGGCATTGCCACGCTGCACAGCAAGACCGATGCGCCGAGCGAGGTACGCGCCAGCCTTCTGGTAATTTAATATTTTTTTGTAATTTCACATCACTTTTATGTAGCGAATCATAGAATACACCTTCCTACCAAATTTCATAATTGTAGTGCTTATAGTCTCCGAGTAAATCGGCTGTGACATACAGACGGACGGCCAGACATGACGAATCTATAAGGGTTCCGTTTTTGCCATTTTAGCTACGGAACCCTAAAAAGGTACTTAAATATAAACTAAATTACGTAGTTACCCCCTTTATATCGTATAGATCTATCATCATCATCATCATCTTAGCGTTAACCCGGTACAGTTGTATCCTGAAGGATGTCCGGGGTCCGCTACCTAATCCCAAGATTTGGGGTAGGCACTAGTTTTTACGGAAGCGACTGCCATCTGACCTTCCAACCCGATGGGAAACCAGACTTTATTGGAATTGGGCTTGTCAAGTGAGTGGGCAATTTGACTGTTAGAAGTTCTCAAGCCGCCCGAAGGCCTCTAACTTGGCTTAACGACTGCTATCATAGACAGCCGGGATCAACGGCTTATCTTATATATCTATATCTATCGTTAAATTTAAATAATCACAATTATTTACGAGTGGCGCCAGTGGACATATTACATTTTAGTTAAACACTCTTAATAATACCAGTTTATCCATAGTTTATCAAAACTTAAGCAGTGCAGACGTGGGCGCTAACTTAAGAAAATACGTCTATTTTGTAATATACTAAACTATTAGACCATATATGACTTGTGATAAATATGGGTTGAGAAATAGCGATGTAGAGGTAGACACAGCCATATAATAATGAATACGTATATGTACATAAAGTCGTCTATCGATTACAAACGACAGACCGACCGATTGACAGCTATAAAACACCGAATCATGCTATTCCACTCTACCGCATAGCACGTGCTCTGTTGTCTAGTTAGTCTTGATTGCGCGTCAACGCTCAACTAACAAGGGTGTAGAATTGAAGCCCCTTAGGTATCGCGGATTTCAAAATATCCGGATTTGCTCTGATATTATCACGATAGTGTGCAATACACGTCAACATTCTTGTGATACTGATCATGAAACGAGTGTATCGCATGATAATAATCACCGTGGAGCCGACCCCATAGGAAAAATAAATAAAAAATCGATTATTGAAAAAAGCGATTCCTTTTTAATCGATTTACATTTGGAGCGTGATAATCGGTTATTTAATAATCGATTTTTCAAGACGGATGTGACATCCCTAGCAGGGTGCCCATCACGTATGCAGATTTCCCGCGCTGGAGTGCTACCGCGAACGGCATTCGAGATTTTCCCTCTCTGTCGCACTTGCAAGTTTCCACATAAGTGAGACAGAGAGGGAAAACTTCGTTTGTGGTTCGCGGTAGCCCCTCTCATTGAACTTACCCCAAGGACATTGTCTCGACGGCGAAATTAAGAATTGATATTGGGTGCCTAGACAGCCGTATTTTGTGCAGGGATTGTAAAACCGGTTTTATTTAATACCTATAGAAATTGACAAACTATTACCGATGATAAAACAATTCACCTATATTCTAATTAGACGTATTGTTGTCATTATAAATCGAAACAGTAATTCGTTGTTATTAAAATATAATTTAAAAGAAAAATAAATCAATCAGTAATCGTAGTTTATATTATATTAATTAATTACTCAAGTGTCAAAATGTCAGAGAAATAAAGGCTATTTTTATTTATTTTGTTTATTTATTAGAACCATCCAAGACTTATTAAAACTAATCTTACTTAACTTTTTATACGCTGTTATAGTTGTTACTGCATATTTCCCCGCACGAGTCCGTCGAAGGCGCCATGGCAAAAACTATTTATTTCCCTAATCTTTATTGCTCAAAAACAAATCTAGACGTACTGAAAGAAAATAATTAATGACATGAGACATTCTCTGGTGATTCTCATCGTTAAAGTTAATTGATGTCCTTACCGGTCCGAACGTTAAGTGAAAGTTAAGGAAATCAGAGTGCAATTTAAACTTATTGTTGACTCCAGTTTACTCTCTACCTGGATCCCTAACCGTTAAAATAGTTAAAGTCAGAAATAATCACTCACGAGTCGTTAACAATCCGGGCCCGGTAAGGACAAATTAAGAAAATGTTAAATTTTGGAATGAGAATCACCCGTTAGCGGTAGAGACAAGATGCCAAGGTGGACGGCTTCAATTAACTTAAGTTTTGTATCTAGTTAGAAAATGAAATATGTATGTAGGAAACTTAAAACAGACATGTATCTTTTTTACATTAGCAAAACGTAGTTACGTGTTTTACTAGTTATGCGATAATGGTAATCAACATAATAATATACTTAATAACATAAATAGGTTTATTAAATGAAAGCACAATACAAATTCTAAGCTAAGATAAAAGTAAACTATATACTATATAAAGTAAATTATAAAAACTAGCCTAATCGAATAACCCACCCCGAGTCACACCCGGTGCAAAGGTGCCCATCACACTAGCGGCATTGCCTCGTTGAATAGCGACTGCCAGCCTTTGCACCAGGAAATAATTATGTTACTTAATTATGTTAAATATGTTTATCGTTTTCATATTAAAGAAAACAGGCCAAGTGCGAGTCCGACTCACACCGAGGGTTCCGTACACAGACATGTAGCCGTCCCGACCTATCTAATTTAGGAAAATCTTAACCACATGGTGTAGAGATTGAACACCATGGGTACAGCGCCATCTATCGGGAATTTGTATGGTGGTTTTCCAAAGATTCTTTATCACGTAAACCGATTTCAATTTTTTTTCGTATTTGAAAGAATCTGTATTTCAGCATAATCATGTAGGAGTTTCTAAAACAAAAATACGTGCATAGGTGATTAAATTACATGCTTGGTATAGAAATGTTTTTTGATGATAAAAAAAAGATTAAAATAGATAAAGGTATGGTTTTATTTTTCCTGTAAAATATACATTGATATTAATGTTACGTAATAATTTAATATGTTTTGCTTGGTAAACTTCAGAGATAAGGGGGGGACGGTATTTTTTTTGACGGAATGTATATTTGTGAATACGTGTATATATATTACATATTCCGTCAAAATGCATGACAGATATTTCTATGGGAAAAAAAGAAAACCATCTTTAGGCAAAGTTTTGTTTGGAAATAAAATGGACAAACATATTTCGGTAAAATAATCTCTTTTTTTCATTTACTGTATTTTATTCGAAGACAATTCCGTGCAACTTAGGTACATTATTTCATAACATACCTAACTACAATGAAAAAGAAATGTAATAAAAACTACTTACCTAAATAAAGCCAATTTCTTATTTTTATCAGCATTGGAGTACCAATCATGCCGCGGAGAAAAGATAGACGACTGGAGAGAACAAGGTTTCTATAGACCTCGGCGGAACTATCCCAGTCAAAGTCAGAACGATCACGCCCTCCAGGTGAATCATGGTCAGAACTCGCCAAGTCAGAATGCCGTCCGGTCAGAATTCAACCAAAGTTCCACAACAAATAGAAATGCAATAAATACTTTTGGAATAAATGATCAGAACACACAGAAGCAGAGTATATTCGGATCGAGCAGCCAGCCTCAATACTCATTTGGAAGTGGAAGTCAGACTGCTAAAGCCTCGGATACATCAACGAGTTTTCGTCAGAATTACAATCAAAATGTATTCGGAACTATCAATCAAAATACACAAAGACCAAATTCATTTGGATTTAACAGTCAAAACTCATTCGGAGCAGGATATACTCAGAAGGCTGGAATTCAAAATGCTCTAGGATCCGCTAATCAGAATTATTTTGCCAGTTTCAATCAGAATGCACAAGGGACGAGCAACGGTCAGAATCCTTTTGGGTCGTTTAGTCAGCTGCATCATAATGGGGTTAAAACAAGCAGTCAACCATTATTTGGCAGTTACAGTCAAAATACTCAAACTCAAAACTACTTCAACAACCAAAAGAGTCAGAATGCATTTGGCAATATTGGTCAGAATACTCAGACTCAAAGTGCTTTTGGTCTCCAAAGTCAAAATGCGTTCCCCACCTTCGGCTTCAATTCTGGATTTGCCAAGGGCCGCAATTATCAAGGTCCTGACTATTTGCCACCAAAACGTTTCATGGCACCAGAATATTTACCACCCAAGGACCCAACCACTTCAACAACTACTCGTAGACCATTCTACACTACAACTAAACGACCATTTTACACCACAACAACTAGACGAACATTCTACACAACGACCACAACCAAACGGCCATTCTACACTACAACTACTACTAAAAGACCACAAGATGACGATGATAACGATGAGATACTGCCTGATAAGATGATATCAATAGGATCTGTTTCACCAGCCATGGCTATGCAAGTACCACCTGAGCTTGATGATGATGATGGAGAAAACATTGACGACTTTCTTACTACTACAAAACGACCGGTTGCAAAACCAGCTCCTGCAATGGCCATTCCCGTGCCGCCTGAAGAAGACGAACCTACATTATCTACTACTTCATCTACAACCACGTCGACTACACCATCAACTACTACCAGTACTACTCCGTCTACAACCACTACCACTACACCATCGACTACCACTAGTACCTCTACCACTACCACCACACCATCGACTACTACCAGTACCACTACACCATCGACTACCACTAGTACCTCTACCACTACCACCACACCATCGACTACTACCAGTACCACTACCACTACACCATCGACTACCACTAGTACCTCTACCACTACCACCACACCATCGACTACTACCAGTACCACTACCACTACACCCTCAACAACCACTAGTACTACTCCTTCAACAACTACTTCGTCAACTACAACAACCACTACTACCACACCATCAACTACTACTAGTAGTACCACTCCGTCAACAACCATCAGTACCACTCCATCTACAACCACATCGTCTACGTCATCAACTATTACCAGTACCACTTCAACTACAACGCCAGACCCCAATCGCTATCTGATAGACGAAGAATCCAGCCCAACCACACCGCCCCCAATACAACTACCTGATCCCGAATGTGATCCTCTTGACCCGAACACATACCCGTCAGAATTAGATCAGCGATACTTCGGAGAGTCACCATGTGCACCAATAACCACAACCACAGTTAAAACACCGTACAAAGGACCTTTATATCTACCGCCTCCTCCAGAAGAACCTTCGTGTGTGCCGAAGACCAGGGTTAGAAGATCCACAGAAGATACGTTGAGGTTGGCAGACTTGCCAGGAACGCCTCGCCCGGTTTGGTACGCTGGAATATATAAGAAGGTTACTGACCCGTATTTCCCGATATGTGGAGGATCGATCATCCGCGAGGATATTGTCATATCAGGTCAGTTCTTAGAACATTTCTTTCACGCTTATTCACGAGTCAAATCATTTTGTTAGTAGCGGCTCAGAATGCAAAGCAAAGATTCGCTGTGATGATGATGACGTAGTGGTCAAGTGGCCTAGGAGTAAGTGCTCTGGTCCGGAAAACGAGAGGCGCAGGTTCGATTCCGATCTTAGATTGCGGGCGAGATCACGGTTCATTTTTTCTTTGTATTTATTCTTTGTATCAAATAACTGGACATTCTGCCTGCCTGGTGGTAATCAGACACCATAGCTTATGGACGCTTGCGACTCCAGAAGAATCACAAGTGCGTTTCCCACCCTTTAGTGTCTGGAGGATTTGTTGTGTAGACAGTTAGGAACATAACTCCCTGCCGAGGTTTCCCGAGGGACTACAGTATGGGGTCCTTCAAGAAAGGAATGTTAATTTTTTTAAAGGGTCGACAACCTGCATGTGACACCCCTGGAGTTGCAACCGTCCATAGCCTGCGGTGACCGCTTGCCATCAGGCGGCCCGCATGTTTGTTTGCCACCGGCGTGGTATAGAAATAAAAATATGTAGATCCCGACTCTCAACACAGAGCATTCTCGGAACATACTATGTTTTATAAATTTTCGTAGATTTTACTATTAAAAGGGGATAGTCAGGCCATTAGAAATTGGTAATTCACCTCCACTTCACTGCCGGCTGCATATTTACCCTGATGTCAAAATCGCGGTGATTCACCAGCCGATTTCGCTAAGTACTTCAGATATACTCGTAGCGTGGGGTCCTAAAGCCGTTATCGTTGCTTTGCAATTCAAGCTGTGTTTTTTTAAACCTGACTGTGGCTTTATAGGCCGGGCCCAATAAAGCGATAGGAGTGCGCGGTTGGAGAGTAGCCTGGGGAAAATCCAGGGGAAAACCTCCGACACGACCACGTGTGTGGTTTGGAACACTGGAATACTCTAAGAGTTGGCGCTCCAGTGAGATTGGTTGAGCGGTTACAACTGAATCTGAGGGTGTGAGTGGAATCGAGCTACTGGGAGTTTTGTCGCTGATTCACTAAACCTAGCCTAGCTGAGAAGAGTCCAGCAAGAAACTCAGCTAGGCCTTACTTGTGTAGGACTGCCTCTACCTGTTAAACTGTGTTACCTTACTTACTAACTATTTCAATCCTCATTTTATTATATGAATACCTACTGGGCTCCAGCTGCTCACTGCTTCTGGGATGACGTCGTTGGCAAGCAACCAGCCGATCTGTTTGCGGTCGCAGCCAGTAAGATATATAAGCCCTGGAAAGACCCTATGGACAAGAAAGCACAGAAATCTGACGTTAGTACTACTTTCAAAATTCACTACCTCAATTTTGACAGCTTAATGGCAAACATTCATCGCAGTTGAATGGTAAACAACCATTTAGGTGCGATATCTGTTAACAACGAATTGGTTCGTTGAACAAACCACGGGCGGTCATCATTTGTACTGGAATGACAGCTGTCAACGCACCAGAACTCTGTTAAAAACACTATAGTAACGGTATTATACCTAACTCGTTCGCTTCAAGATGGCCGTCGCAAGATGACGTCACAGGTACAATGACTAGTACGTCGACGGGGTAAGTGGGGAAGCCAGGATGGGCGGGAAGGGAGGCAACGGCCATCTCGAAACGAACAAGTCGCACTAAAGCACGAATTGTTGCGTGACTTACTTGACTTTAATGGTGCATTGGTGATTCCAGGTATTGGACATAACGATTCCCCCTCGCTACCTCGGCGCTAAAGCGAGTTTCCAGGAGGACATAGCTATTTTGAAGCTGGCAACACCATTTAAGATTACGCGTGGTGTGCGTCCCGTCTGCGTCGATTTTGATGTTGGCTTCGACCGCCAGCAGCTCAAGGCTGGGCATTATGGCACGGTAAGAATTTAACTACAAATTTTGAAGCTGGCAACACCATTTAAGTATACGCGCGGTGTGCGTCCCGTCGGCGTCGATTTTGATGTCGGCTTCGACCGCCAGCAGCTCAAGGCTGGGCATTATGGCACAGTAAAAATTTTACTACAAATTTCAATAGTAATATAATATTTATTGAATTAAAAACCTACTAGTGCTTACATAATATATTATTACAAGCGTCTGAAGTGGGTGATCCTGTATTTCCTGTAGGAATGTTACCTACGACTAAATACTTAGCTTAGAGCATTTAAGACCAGCACAATATTCCGCCAAATTTTGGGGGGTGGGAGGGGGCAAGGTAACACACATATAGAAACTACGCACACATGCAAACAAAACATTCTCCCATTACTACGCACCTACACTAAAACAATGACGCATGCCGTCTCTAGTCTCAAATTCTCTATGACTGCATATTTCCCCGCACGAGTCCGTCGAAGGCGCCATGACAAAAACAAAAACTATTTGTGATAATCCATATTGAAAGGGACCTTATGGCGGCCGGCACTTACGCCTTTATTGCCGCTGTTCCAATACAATAGGGAATAGCTGCAACGTAAGCGCTTGTGCCATAAGGTCCCTTTCGATGTGGATTATCACATTTATTTCCCTAATCTTTATTGCTCAAAAACAAATCTTAACGTACAAAAGGAAAATAATTAGTGACATGAGACATTCTCGGGTGATTCTCATCGTTAAAGTTAATTGATGTCCTTACCGGCCCGAACGCTTAGGAAATAAGAGTGCAATTTAAACTTATTGTTGACTCCAGTTTACTCTATACCTGGATCCCTAACTGTTAAAATAGTTAAAGTCAGAAATAATCACTCACGCGTCATTAACAATCCGGGCCCGGTAAAGACAAGTTAAGAAAATGTTACATTTTGGAATGAGAATCACCCCTCTACCAGCCAACTTTGATGAAATGCAGAAATCTAGAATAGAAAATGAATCTAGGTGAGGCTCAGCTTTTCGTGCTAGGCATTAATAGTAGTTTACGCAACTGATACATAATGAGAGGTCTTAAAACACGAGTGTGGCTTTATGAAACGAGCGTCAGCGAAGTCACGAGTGTTTTAAGGCCCAATTATGTACAGTTGCATACACTACTTTATCTACATCCATTATTAAATCCTCTTTCATGTGTTCAGGAACCATTGGGTTGCAAGTGTAATGAGGTCGAGCGTGAGCCCGTTGAAGTCTTTTGAGCACGAGCCTGTATCGTTATGGGCGGAGATGGCCATAACGATACCGTTGTCGATGTTATTATGGCCATCTCCGCCCTGGGCCGGCGCGATATTGTAAAGCTGGTCCTTACGTACACTTTTTGGGCACATTAAAGAGGATTTACTGTATGGGTGTAGATAAATTTATTTTTGTAAACGAAATTAGGTTTTTGAATGCAGCCTGAATAAGTATTTTATTTATTCAGATTGCAGGGTGGGGCTATACGGACTCGAAAGGCACGCCGACCCAACGCCTGCTGTGGTTTGAGCTACCATACATAGAGATAGAGAAGTGCATCCGCGAGTCAGAAGAGTCCTTCCTAAAGTACATCACTAGCGACAAGGTGTGCGCGGGAGAGAAAGATACAGGTGAGAGAATTATTGTATCTCAAGGGAGCAAAATGAATTTACGGCGAGGGCGGTATATTGAATCCTGAGTAAAGCTAAAGATTCTACAATAGAATCCTGACCGTAGCTAGGGATTCTAAAGTAGAATCTTGCACGTAGCGAGGGATTCAAGTGTGTACGCCCAAGACGGAAATAATTTTGCTACCATGTGACACATACTGTTTTTCACACCGTCTATGAGGCTCGCTGCTAAAAACATGAAATATCTTACAAATGATTTTACTATAGTGTCACATACCGTTTTGGCTACGGAGCCTCACGTGATTTCTGGGTATGGATAAACCTTTGGGCTCTAATTATATTTGGTCCCATATAGACAGTCGATCGTATAGACATTAGATCAAATAGTGTTTTCACACCTGCTATTCAGAAAACAGTTATTGTTGCCTTCGAATGACGGATCAAAGATGTACTTTTCTTCCCTCATTTGAGGGCAACAATGACTCTTTTCCTCATAGAAGGTGTGAGGTGGTGAAGGTGTGTTTCACACCTTCTATGAGGAAAAGAGTCATTGTTGCCCTCAAATGAGGGAAGAAAAGTACATCTTTGACCCCAAAAAATTGAAGTGGTGTGCATTAATAAATACTTTCAACGATTTTTGGTTTGAACAAGATAGGTCTTACGGTTTTTGAGTTTTCGCTGAAATACTGTCTTGCCCAAATAAAAGGTCGTAAGTGCCGTGAGTTCTCTATCAAGATACGACCTTATTAGATTCAGTGTATTGGATATTGGTTTTAAATGTGGACTAATGGTGTTGGTACGGAACCCTTCATAGTGGGTGATTCGAAACGCACTTAGCCGGTTTTTTTTTTATTAAAAATGGGATCGCTCTTGGCCAGCATCTAGCCAGGGGGCAAAGATGAGGCCGACGATGAAGCGAGCTCACCCAGAAGGTGCCTATTCACTCGTGCCTTAAAAAGGTCTAGGTTATATGAGCTCGGAAACACAAGCGCCGGCAGAGAATTCCAAACCTCAATCATCAATTTTTCCTCGTCCATTTTCGCAAGTAAGTAATTATTGCATGTAAACAAACTAATGCACTTTGCTAAATGGACACGTTGTGATACTTGTGATAATGACGCGGTCGACCGCCCGCACTCCTTGCATCCCATGCGTAAGCAGCCGTTAGGGGGCGTCCATAAATTACGTGAGGTGTTTTTTTTTTTTCTGTCCCTCCCTCCCCCCCTGGTGAGATGTCGTAAGATTTTATTCAACCCCCTCCCCCATCCCCCAATCTCACGTGAGATTTTTTAAAATGTGGGTTTCTTACGTAAACGCGTTGGATTGCTATTGTAAAAAGAAAAAAAAATATCTTCGTGCTTTTATTTACGACTAGTTACGACTAGTAATCAATATTGCTGAGAGTTAACGTCGAAGTATGAATGAAATTATTCTCTTTCGAACGAATTAGTGAATAATCTTAATCGTATTACGATTACGCTTAAGATTAAATCTTATAAGCATGTACAATCTGGATTAAATGGACCAAAATAGTATAAATTTTTTTTTGTTTCAATCAGAAAAAAAATTGCGTGATATTTGCCGAGAACCCCCCTCTCTCCAACGTAAGATTAGATGAGATTTGACTCGACCCCCTCCCCCCCTTAAACATCTCACGTAATTTATTGACGCCCACTTATCAATCGCAAGCGTTATGTCTCACGCGTAATCAAGTATTCTCATTCGCAAGCATCTAGTTTCACGTCCTAGCCGCCGTCCTCATGCTTTATCATGATTAAGCATTCTTCAGTATTTTAAATGGATAGCTACACTTATACGCATTTAATGCTGAAGCTGAATCGATGCGGAAGGGTGAATTGATGCGGACGCATCTTCATACAATATTGCGTTTTTGTATTACAAAATGCGATTCGATGCTGATAAGTGTGGACCTTTAGAAGTGCGCATTATAAAAGACGGACGATTTTATTACACTGGTCCGTACCTCTCTCAAATCAATGATTTAGATAGATAGATAGATAGATAAACTCTTTATTCATATCCACAACATACATGGCATAACACAGTACTACAATTAAATAAAATATTAACTCTGACAGTATATAACATGCAACTACTTAAGAACTAAGACTTAGAAACTAATCAGATAAGCCATGTGTCGTGGCAGAGAATAGGCGCTGGCTCAGCATAAATGCTGTGGCATGCCACAGCACTGGTATTCTGCCAGAACCTTATAAAATAACGGTCAGTGCAACACTAAACATCCCTTAACAATACGTAGATGCTGACCTTATAATTAACAGCAATGAACACAGAAAAGTATATTATATTGAAAGTACAAGTGAAAGTGTGCATGCGTGTGTTTGTTGTGTGTCTGTGTGTGTATGATTGTGTGGCAGTTATACGAATAATTACTGACAGGAAAGAATATATAAAATGGGATAAACTACAGGAATCAAATATAGTGAAACAGGAATTTAAAGGTAATTTTTTTGAGCATTTAGAAGATGTAACCGATATTTTTCTTTGAAACTAGCTTTATTCTTTCCAGGTAAAGCGCTGTGCCGCGGCGACAGCGGCGGCGGGCTGACGTTCTGGCAGGGCCCGGCGTCCCGCGCCACGCCGTACCTGCGCGGTGTGGCGTCCACCGCGCCCACGGACAAGAACGCCGCGTGCAATGTGTACGCGTACGGAAGCTTCACGTGGCTGTACGCGCACCGCACGTTCCTGAGGGACCACGTGCCCGACATCGAGACGTGCCGCTATTGGGAATAACATTTGAAAATTGAATGATATTTGTTTAATTTCCGCTACACCAAAATAATTATCCCCTTACCTGTCGCTCTCTCTCTCTCTCTCTCTCGCTCTCTCTCTCTCTCTCCTGCTCTCTCTCTCCCTCTCCTGCTCTCTCTCTACCTCTCCTGCTCTCTCTCTCTCTCTCCCTCTCCTGCTCTCTCTCTCTCCCTCTCCCCCCCTCCATTTCAGACAGAGATCAAGAGAAAGCTCTTGATCTCTGTCGACCCTGCCCTTCTCTGCAAGTATATCACATTTGCACTCTCGCGCACCCTGACTCTCTCTTCGAGGCGTACCGCTTTTGGGAATAACATTTGGAAATTGAAGGGATCTTTTATACAATACAATACAAATACTCTTTATTGCACACCTCAATCAAAGAATATAGTACAGTACAAAAACACAATGATATTTGACGACCGCTTTAGCCTAGTTGGTAGTGACCCTGCCTTCGAAGCTGGAGGTCCCGGGTTCTAATCCCAATCAGGGCATTTATTTGTGTGATGAACACAAATATTTGTTCCTGAGTCATGGATGTTTTCTATGTATTTAAGTATATATTTATCTATATAAGTATGTATATCGTCACTTAGTACCCATAGTACAAGCTTTGCTTAGTTTGGGACTAGGTTGATTTATGTAAGATTGTCCATAAATATTTATTAAAAAATATTTATATGTCGGAGATACATTACATAGCGGCCTGTTTAGCAGATCAACGCTACGAGATCTAGATTTAAGAAAACTAAGTTTAATGTTGGAAACGCCAAGCGGTGATAGCTTGGGAGTGGTCTGCGTTTGGTCCGTGGGGGTACTTGCTAAAACATGCATTGACAACTACCCTTTTCTAAACTAACTACGTTGACAGTATAAAAGGCTCTGGCCCCTTGTCTGAGGACGATTATTCTTTCTGACTTTCTGGCGCACGGACGTAAACGGAGAATGCTCCGCGTTTCTGACTGTGCTGAAATTGCCTGAAGGCTTATCCTGAAGTTGTAACCGATCCAGTGCTTACTTTGAAATAACCAATACAGTGTAATAAACCCTATTAGTGATGTTTTATTCCTTATTTCCGTGCGTCAGTGTGAATATCTAGTTACGAAGTAGTGATGATGAAATGTGCTCGATGCCATCCCTACCAACCACTGGTCTATTGCATACACCGCTCGACCAACCACCGATATATCACCCATCTTCCCACCCTCGTCGATATATATTAGTTTATATATTATATATTGGTTTATAACACTGAAAACACCTATTTATTGTTTTAGCTTTTAAACCCGTTGTCTACCGGTCCCGGGAATCCCCGGGCTGTTTACAAAAGAATGCTATTGTTTATTTTTTTCGCCGGCTTAATTTATCATTTTTATACTTGAAATACAATAAACGCATCAGCGCCCAAAATCCCAAATGACCGTTTTTTTGTTTACACCTACATTTATCTCTCTCTCCCTCTTGATCTCTGCCGACCCCGCCTACAAGTATATCAAATTCGCACTCATTTGCAACCTCACTGTCTCTCTACTCTCACTTTCTG
Source organism: Epiblema foenella (assembly GCA_963556455.1). Taxonomy (NCBI): domain Eukaryota; kingdom Metazoa; phylum Arthropoda; class Insecta; order Lepidoptera; family Tortricidae; genus Epiblema; species Epiblema foenella. The sequence continues at coordinate 7,983,441 of OY747119.1, read as the reverse complement.
TCTCGCTTTATCCTTTCCGCCGCGCCGTGATATTTTTTTCTCTCACCGTTTGTCACTCAGTTTAGTTCACTTTGAAATTGGTACCTACTAATTAGTATGTTAATGAATCACTACTAATGTGCTTAGTCATTTCCGTATACGGTTATTACTGCTACCTCCTACTGGCCTACTCGTATGTGGTAGATTAATTATGTTTGTATACAAATGATTATATAGAACACATATCAGACAAGGAATATTCATCGTATGAGGATATAAATGCCGATCTTAATGAGGAAATACTTCAAATAACTTTAAACGAGTTCTGAGTGCGTGTGCGCTTCAATTATGTCCAACGAAGAGTATAGTCATATCGTCGGGGATAGTGCAATATTGCGTATCTAGCACTGGTAAATACTACGTATATACACAACACCCATAGGACAAATCCGCGTAACAGGCATTGGTTAATACCGGGTATCTAACAAATGTAGCCAAATTAAGATATCCCGCCAACGAACGTCAAATCCTTTTCACCTCACTAGCTCGGAAAGCCCTTTTTTATTCTTTAAAAATTGATAGCAAAACTGCGTTTTATCCACAAGAGTGCAAAGAATATTCGAAATCCGAACGTGCTATTTGTAACTTTTTTTAAACATAATAACATGTAAAGGCCAGTCCAGAAGTCCAGCAACATTAATTTTATATTGTGCTGTTATGTTAAAAAACTAGTACCTATGCCAAATCTTTCGGGATCGGGATTAGGTAGTGGACACCGGGCATCAAACTATATTCAAGGTGTAACTGTACTGAAAAAAAAAATTCCTCGCTCTAGTGAGGTGAAAAGATTTGTGTTATACACGGCTGCAAAGTTATTTTACGTCTCGTGTGTTGCAACACTCGCTACGCTCAGGATTCTATTTTTGAACCACTCGCTTCGCTCAGGATTCTATTTTCGAACCACTCGCTTCGCTCGCGGTTCAACCATAGAATCCATTCGCTAGCTCGTAGTTCAACACTAGAATCCATTCGGTATTAGCTCGCGTTTCAATTCCACACTCGCGGTTAAAATACAACTTTGCACCCTTGTATAACAAATAACTATTAAAAAAACCGCGCAGGGTTCCGTAGTTGCCCGTCCTTCACGTCACCGATCATATGCGGAATTACGGACCCGTAGAAGGGTTTTTACTGATCTTAGTTAGTACTGATGATGTACTTTTTTGAGATGTTGTGTTGTACATATTTTTGCCCTTTACGGTAATTTCTAATTAGCTGTTATAGTTTTCCTTTTAAATTCATCGTATATACTACTACCATGATTTTTTTAACCTGCCTAGTAGCCACCGTTTAGCTGGCAGTGGGGGGACACTTGACCATAGCAAAAATTATCACTTCAAAGCTTACTATCACGCTAACCGATTCTTGAATCAAAAAATACTTTTAGAAACCTTATAATATTTTTGAAAGAGTTTTCCAACGATATCCCACACGATGGGTTTGGAAGAAAAAAAAATTGCACCACCACTGTAAAGTGGGGATGTAGGGGAGGTACCCTAAAAAAAAATTTTTTATGATTTTATTCTACCGTTTTGTCGGCGTCATTGATATGTATACTCAAGCCAAATTACAGCATTCTAGTACTAACGGTTACTGAGAAAAGCGGGGGACGGACGGACGGACATGGCGAAACTATAAGGGTTCCTTGTTTACTACGGAACCTATTTACCAGTGATAGTTACGCAGTATTGCACTATCCCCGACGATATGGTGTGGATGTGGATTTATCTTCTTATATCTTGATTTATGGTTTAGTTGACGTCAAAAATTTATGTATACACTTATTAGGAACTACAGCAGTACAAGGTGCCAAATAAATAAAATCATTTGATAAGAGTAGTTTTTCAGTAAAGGAAAACATTGCTAGGAAACCGGTCTAATCCCAAAAAGGTCTAGTTTTTTTTGAGAGAGTCAAATAAATAAATATTAGAGGGCAATCTTACACAAATCGAACTAGCCCCACAGTAAGCTCAAGAGGCTTGTGTTATGGGTACTAGACGACGATATATTTAACAGATATAAATACTTAAATACATAGAAAACATCCAAGACTCCGAAACAAATATTTATGCTCATCCCACAAATATTTGCCCTGACCGGGATTCGAACCCAGGACCGTCAGCTTCACAGGCAGGTGCACTACCCACTAGGCTAAACCGGTCGAAACAGACCACACACACGACAGTCACTTTCGCAAAACTTTTTTTTCAATGCTGTTTTGATTTGAATTCAATCCCCGCGAAGAAAATGGTCAAGTGCGAGTCCGACTCGCGCATCGAGGGTTCCGTACACAGATGTGTACCGGTTCCAACCCTATTAACGCGGACGGTATTTTTTACATTTTCCCTCAAAAATCGAAAATTAATCAACGTAAAAAAAATTTGAAATTGTTTCAGAATATGCAACTCAAGCCATCCCATTTGTCATATTCACTAGATTTTCAAATTTTGAACCACCATATTATCTGTCATTTTTCCCAAAAAAAAAAACATGTTCTATGCATCTAGGTTTCTATGCATCTTCTTTGTAACTGTTCCAAATTTCAAATCGATAGCATAAGTAGTTCTTGAGATTATTAACGATGTGATAGACAGACAGACAAAGTGAAACCATAAGGGTTCCTTTTTTACCAATTTGGTACGGAACTCTAAAACGAAAGTCTTCAACCAGTGCATACTTCCCGTTATGGCCTATTTTATTTTGTTTTTTAGTATTTGTTGTTGTAGCGGCAACAGAAATACATCATCTGTGAAAATTTCAACTCTCTAACTATCACGGTTCATGAGATACTGTCTCGTGACAGACTGACAGTCAGACAGACTGACGGACAGCAGAGTCTTAGTAATAGGCTCGCGTTTTGCCCTTTGGGTACGGAACCCTAAAAAACGCTAGGAGGCTGATTAGGTGCATAATAAAACATCTTTCGACGACCGGTTTAGCCTAGTGGGTAGTGCACCTGCCTGTGAAGCTGACGGTCCTGGGTTCGAATCCCGGTCAGGGCAAATATTTGTGTGATGAGCATGAATATTTGTTTCTGAGTCTTGGATGTTTTCTATGTATTTAAGTACCTATTTATATCTATTAAATATATCGTCGTCTAGTACCCATAACACAAGCCTTCTTGAGCTTACTGTGGGGCTAGTTCGATTTGTGTAAGATTGTCCTCTAATATTTATTTATTTTATTTTATTTATTTTTATTGGTAATACCTAAGTATCAATAGAAACATATTACAAGTTAAAAAAACACGTGAACGAAACTAAATTTGAAAACAAATAAGCTAATGCCCCAGTCCTGACCCATGGCACTTTCAATCTTATGCTGATAGTGCTAAGTGTCATCTATTGGACATTAAAGTGTCGAGCACTGGGACGTTTACCTTACCAGAAATATTTATTAACTCTTTTATTAACTCGCTATTACAGAAAACAAATAAGTACGAGAGGTGACCATAAAAATAAAGTAATATTATAGGAATCTTAAAAAAGAAAACAAATTCATTTTCACCTCACTCGCTCTGAAAGGCTTACTTTATCGTTTCAAATCTGCGTGCAAAAGTCCATTTTATCCGCTAGCGGATAAAGTGATTTTGAAATTCGAACATGACGGAGTACCGCGCTACCCAATTTTTTTATGGATGCGTTCAGATTCAGAATCATGGTTCGGCCATGCGGTCTTAAGGCCTGGCATGTATTTATATAGCGACGGCCCGCTCGCACAAGGAATGTGTCATACGATGAAACATTTTATTTTAGGTTATTTTACCCACTCTTTTAATTTATGGAAATACAAAAATAAGGAATATATTCAAACAATATTCGTATTGCAATTTTATTTAATAATACTTGAATAGTTTTCGTGTACCTACGTTTTCTCGCTAGGGTGAGGTGAAAAGTTATGTGTTTCGCTCGGCAGCAAAGTTATTTGGCTTCTCGTGTCTTGAAACCCTCGCTACGCTCAGGATTCTATTCTTGAACCACTCGCTACGCTCGTGGTTCAATTCTAGCATCCGTCGCTAGCTCGGCTTTCAATTCGAGCACTCGCGCCACAACAACTTTGCAGCCTTGCATAACAAATAACTATTAATACTTGTAAATTTGTTACTCTCTCCTCAAGGAAACATCGTTGATTGTCTTGCTAAAGTTTACCAAGAACTCGTACATACAGTAAATATACAAACACTAGTCCCAAAGCAGTTCTAGTGAACTTCTTTAGGAACATAAGGGCTTTTGGTCTTTACAAAGGACCCCGCTGCACCCTGGTTTTTAGAAAAGATGATGGAAGGATGTACGAAGGTCCTCTGAAAGATGCTTCAGTTAACTTCGGTCTGTTGCCACTTGATGTATCAGAGGAACGTGGATCTATGTCTGGAGTGTTATTTGGATCACTTTCGCAAGGATCTTTAGGCACTGGCTTAGCCATTTCTGGAGGTGGAACTAGGGGTATTTTAGGAGGTAAGTATTCAGGAGCCTTAAAATTGGTATCTGTAGAAATTATAGGCGTCGTGCTAGGAGTTTCTGCCACTCTAAAAGAAGATGGTGTAGGTAACGAAGATACTTCTAGTGGCGACATAGAAGAGGGAATCGATATGTCTTCTGGTTCAGGGGGTACGGGCATGGCCATAGCTGGTCCAGATCCAGACGGAGATGTAGCTGGGATTCTTGCACTATCTTTAGGAGGCTTTGAAAACGGTGGTAAATATTTGGGCCCAGTGAAAGATTTAGGTGTGGTAATAATTGGTTGACCTGTTTGATACCGGTTCTCAGGCGTTGTCATCAATGATGTGTCGACAGTTATTGGAGCTGTTGTGGTGGCCGTCGATGGTGGAATTGGATCTTCAGGTTCTGGCGGCACAGGCATGGCCATCGCAGGGGCAGGATCCGGTTGTGGTGCAGTCGTAACCGCAGGGACTTTTATTATGTTAGGAGGTAAATATTCATTACCTTTAAATGAAGTCGTATCTTTCATATTGATTTGATTTGTAAACCCAGGTTGTTCTATTAAATGACGATCGTTGTCAAAATTGAAGTGCTTGTTGCTAGGCCTATTTGAATAAAGAATATTTTGAGTTTTGAGTTTGATCATTGGTATTATTTTATGTGAAGTCGTATCTTTCATATTGATTTGATTTGTTCCCACCCACCCAGATTGTTCTATTAAATGACGATCGTTGTTAAAACTGATCGTTGGTATTATTTTATGTGTAGTTGATGGACCTGTTATTAATGTCATCTTGAAAGTAGTGGCAACGATCCTTGGCTGTGCGGTAGATGGCATGTCTTTTGTTGAAGTAGATTGATGTTCATGTTCTATGGGAATGGCTATCGTTGGCTGTACAGAAGTAAAATCATTTTCCTCTTTTTGATCTTCTTCATCAGGAACATTACCGCGTTCATTAACACGATCAACAGGACGACGTGTAGTCACATTATTTGGTATATTCTCTTTCAGTTCGACGCCATCTTGTCTTGGTCTATTATCTGCCTGCTCACTTCTAGGTGGTAAAATAACATTTACTGTTCCATCATCTTCAGCTGGCACCACCATTGCTTTAGAAGGATCATATTCAGTTTTTGTTTCGTATTCATCAGGCAATGTTGTGACTGAAATATAGACCGGTCCCTCGGTAGAATTGCAAGTGCTACAAACAGGTTGCGTGGACGCTGGTTTTTGATTCACAGCTGGAATATAATCCGCAGGGACTTTTATTATGTTAGGCGGTAAATATTCATTACCTTTGAATGGAGTCGTATATGTCATATTGATTTGATTTGTAAACCCAGATTGTTCTATTAAATGACGATCGTTGTCAAAACTGATCATTGGTATTATTTTATGTGTAGTTGATGGATCTGTTATTAATATCGTCTTGAGAGTAGTGGCAACGATCTTTGGCTGTGCGGTAGATGGCATGTCTTTTGTTGAAGTAGATTGATGTTCATGTTCTACGGGAATGGCTATCGTTGGCTGCACAGAAGTAAAATCATTTTCCTCTTTTTGATCTTCTTCATCAGGAATATCACCGCGTCCATTAACACGGTCAACAGGACGACGTGTACCCACATTATTTGGTATATTCTCTTTCAGTTCGACGCCATCTTGTCTTGGTCTATTATCTGCCTGCTCATTTCTAGGTGGTAAAATAACATTTACTGTTCCATCATCTTCAGCTGGCACCACCATTGCTTTAGAAGGATCATATTCAGTTTTTGTTTCGTATTCATCAGGCAATGTTGTGACTGAAATATAGACCGGTCCCTCGGTAGAATTGCAAGTGCTACAAACAGGTTGCGTGGACGCTGGTTTTTGATTCACAGCTGGAATATAATCCGCAGGGACTTTTATTATGTTAGGCGGTAAATATTCATTACCTTTGAATGGAGTCGTATATGTCATATTGATTTGATTTGTAAACCCAGATTGTTCTATTAAATGACGATCGTTGTCAAAACTGATCATTGGTATTATTTTATGTGTAGTTGATGGATCTGTTATTAATATCGTCTTGAGAGTAGTGGCAACGATCTTTGGCTGTGCGGTAGATGGCATGTCTTTTGTTGAAGTAGATTGATGTTCATGTTCTACGGGAATGGCTATCGTTGGCTGCACAGAAGTAAAATCATTTTCCTCTTTTTGATCTTCTTCATCAGGAATATCACCGCGTCCATTAACACGATCAACAGGACGACGTGTACCCACATTATTTGGTATATTCTCTTTCAGTTCGACGCCATCTTGTCTTGGTCTATTATCTGCCTGCTCACTTCTAGGTGGTAAAATAACATTTACTGTTCCATCATCTTCAGCTGGCACCACCATTGCTTTAGAAGGATCATATTCAGTTTTTGTTTCGTATTCATCAGGCAACGTTGTGACTGAAATATAGACCGGTCCCTCGGTAGAACTGCAAGTGCTACAAACAGGTTGCGTGGACGCTGGTTTTTGATTCACAGTTGGAATATAATATGGCGTTTTAACACTAGTTAGAGTAGAAGAAATTAATGTAGCTTCTGTACTGAAAGGACGTTTTGTTATTTTATTAATTGTATAAGGCCGTTTAGTTGGTGGCAAATACTCAGGCGCTGTAGTGTTATCTACAGAGGGTAAGTAGTCAGTTCCTTTAAAAGAATTGTGGCCATTATTATCAGATTTTGAAACTGAATGACGGACATATAATACATTAGATGTGACACTACAACAGTCAGACAAAATTTTATTTTTCTCATGTGTTTGAAAATTGTCATTCTTTCTTAGGTTTTGTTCAGTTCTAATTAATTTTTTTAAATCACCCTTCCGATTATTTGTCGGTTTATAAATCAATTTTGCATTGATGTTTGTTTCAAGTGAATGTTTATTGTTCTTCAATCCATTTCGCCCATTAACGTTCCGATTAAAGCGTTTTTCCAAAGAATCTCGAACGTGTCTCTTTATAGATGTATTTTCATTGTCACTGTAGTTACTCTTCCATTGATTCGAGTTATGAGTATCTAGCAAATTATTTGCTTCTTTAGAGATGTTCAACTGTCTTTCTATTCTTGGTTTGACTCTTAACCCAAATGTTGCTTGACTGTGAGTATTGTGACTGTTTTTACCCAGATTTTCATTTTGAATCTGACTAAAATAGCTTGGTCGATAGAAATGTTGCTTCCGTTCATTTGTTTGAATCAAATTTCCATAGCAATTTCGAAAGTCTGTAACAAAATATTTTAAAAGTTACTAGCTACTACTATATTTGTTCATTCAAGGGTTACTTGAGATACCCCGTTTTCACTAAAAACTAGTACCTATGTGTTTGTCTAGGAATGATCCCGATATTAAGTTAGCATGATTAAGTTATAGATTACGTCTTAAGTATACAACATTTGATGGGCCTTAACTGTCCACTGCCATGAGTCGGGTCAATATTCTTATTTTATAGAACGACGGTGGCAAACAAGGCTTACAAAAAACTTACCAAAAATTAGCAAAACATATATAATCCTAAGCATAATTTCTTTCATGGCACTCTATTCTTTCCACACAATTAACAAAAACAAATTTAAATCAAAATGCTGGGATTCGAATTAGATAGGTTTATTTTATTTTAAAATACACCTTTAACCCAGTAAATTTATAATTTTGCTTGCAACTCTACACGCAAGCAGTTGTACTAATGGAACACTGTGATTACTTGTACCAAAGCTTTTACCGTCATCACAATTTATCTATGACTATATTATTATGTAGCAAACCGAATGCTTGCCATTCCTTGACCTTTTTTGGTACACTAGTCATCGCCTTAAGCTACAGCATAGTAGAGATCTTTTGTTCTGGACAATATTTTATTTTTCTGCCAATGTCACAAAGACTATGCATCCAGTATGGGAACGTGACTCCATAGTGGGAGTATAGAATTCAAAGCACCCGGACATCCAATACACTTTTTTTTACAATGACAAATCCGTTTTTTCAAAATTTTACCATAAAAATAACACCGGATTGGTTAAATCATGGCCTTAACTAGCGACAAAAATGCTCGATTCCACTCACACCTCAAATTTGGTCGTAACCACTTAACCAATCTCGCTGGAGCGCAAACTCTTAGAGTATTCCAGCCCAGTGTTTAATTCGTCCGCGCGGTCGTGTCGGAGGTTTCCCTGGATTTTCCCCAGGCCACTCTCCAACCACTTTATTGGGCCGGGCCTATAAAGCCACAGTCAGGGTTTAAAAAGGCACCCTATCACTTTTGACACCCGTTGTATGAAAGACAAAACGTCGTGGTAGGTCGGGGTAGGGTGAATGCATCCCACTGGGCAAAGACGATGAAGATAATGATATATCATGCGAATAAAGCGGTTTCAACCGAATCTAAGGGGACAACCAATCTCACACCTCAGATTCGGTTGAAACCGCTCAACCAATCTCACTGGGGGCGCAAACTCTTAGAGTATTCCAGTGTTGCAAACCACCCGCGTGGTCGTGTCGAAGGTTTTTCCCTGAATTTTCCCCAGGCTACTCTCCAACCGCGCACTCCTATCGCTTTATTGCTCCATGCCTATAAAGCCACAGTCAGGTTCAAAAAAAGCGAATAAAACAACCTCTATCTATTGACGGTTTATTGCTTTGACTTCAGTTAAGATTTACAGTTACAGTTGCACACAAAATGGTTAGGGTAATAAGGCAATTGTGACAATACTGGTGCTACGCTTACTGCATTCCCCAGAGTTCCTCCTATCACATTCAAGCCTTCATTTCCTGTTGATCCCACATTTCCTGTTCCTCCATTTCCGTTTGTTCCCTCACTTCTTGTTCCCACATTTCCTATTGATCCCGCATTTCCTGTTGATCCCACATTTCCTGTCCCCTCACTTCCTGTTCCCACATTTCCTGTTGATCCCGCATTTCCTGTTGATCCCACATTTCCTGTCCCCTCACTTCCTGTTCCCACATTTCCTGTTGATCCCGCATTTCCTGTTGATCCCGCATTTCCTGTTGATCCCACATATCCTGTCCCCACATTCCATATCCCTCCATAGCTCTCCGTTCCAGCTGCGCCAGCGCATTCCTTCTCGATATCCGGTATGTTGTCCCTGATGAATCCGCGATGGGAGTATGTGCTGGTGATGGCGGCTATAGCGAAGGCATTGCAAAGGTTCTGATTGCCGGCGGCGGTGGAGGCGACGCCATGGATGTAGGGGATTGCGCCGGAGTCGATCACGTAGCCGCCCCCGCTGTCTCCGCGGCAAAGCGCATGGCCTGCAAAAGTACATGTAAATTACTTATTGACCTCAATAACTCAGAAAACCCTATTGTCTAACTGCATTTTTATCCACAAGAGTGCAAAGATTACTCAAAAAATCAAAATCAAAACATTTATTCTGTAAATAGGCCTCAAGGGCACTTTTACAACTCAAAATCTATCTAGGTACATCAAATAAAAATAATACAATAATCAAAGTATCATTAATTAAATGTAGTGTTACATGTCAAAAATTAGACAAAGAAACTAATAACAATCGAGATTTGTTAGAGATGTATAAGGTCTCTAAGCGTCAAGACAAAATGTAATAAAGTAGGTACACTAATCATAATAAAATATGTTGAGCTATATCTATAACACGTCGACATGAAAATAATAAAATCTATTAAATAAATATCCTCAGAGATGTATAAGGTCTCTGAGCGTCAGTCTAAAAATAAAATCAAATGAGAACAGAGCGAAGTCTCTCATCATTAATCAATTAAAACTGGAACGTATTAATTACTTACTTTTTTAAACATAATATCATGTAAAGGCTAGTCCAGACATGACAATTTTCGCCTATATGATTAAATTGTCTGATCAAATCAGGTGGTGTTAATGCAAAAATAATTTTATATTGATTGTATTTAATTAAAGTGAATAAAAAAATGCTGATTTTACATATTTCAGTTGTTTTTCATATATAGTATTTTACTCGCTTTAGTGAGGTGAAAAGATTTGTGTTTCAATTACACCGGTTAAAATATAACTTTGCACACTTGTATAACTAATAACTACTTTCACACCGATATATGCTCTTATTTTATTCCATTGGACATTCTACTTTAACGATTATATAATAAAGTTTCTATTACATGGACACACCATGTACAAATTGTATGTTTGTAATAGGAACTCTATTGCATTAGCATTAAAGTAGACTATCCAATGGAATAAGAGTATGTGTTAGTGTCATAGTCAAAGTAATCATACTGGGCTGTTATTAACAAAACAACTCGTCCTCACCAGAGGGGCCAAAGGGGCTACTCCGAAACTCGAAATCCGAATTTCTTATCGTATCGTCCCTTTTACTCATATAGTGTATAACAAAAGAGCGAAAGGGACGGCACGATACAAAGTTCGGATTTCGAAGTCCGTTTGGAGTACAGGCCCTCAAATGCTACCGCGAACCACAAACGAAGTTTTCCTTCTCTGTCGCACTTATGTGTAAACTTGCAAGTGCGACAGAGAGGGAAAATTTCGAATGCCGTTCGCGGTAGCAGCCCTGTCACCTCACCGCTCACCCGTTTTTATATGGAAACTGTCAAAAAGTGACAAATGACATTTGACAGTTCCATATGAAACTGGTGAGCTGTGAGGTGCCAGGTGAGAACGGTGCTAATGTAGTTATAAATTTGTGATAATCCACATCGAAAGGGACCTTATGGCGGCAGGCGCTTACGTTGCACCTATTCACTATTGTCTTGGAACAGCGGCAATAAAGGCGTAAGTGCCGGCCGCCATAAGGTCCCTTTCAATATGGATTATCACATTTAAATAGGGAGTGGAAGTTTACGCGGACTAAGAACATTTGTTATATTGTATAAGAACCAGGCCGTGTACTCCGAACTTTGTATCGTTCCGTCCCTTTTACTCTCGTGTTATACACTATATGAGTGAAAGGGACGGCACGATACGGAGTTCGGAATTGTCCCCAGATTCTACCGCTATACGTGTCGCCCGCGCAGATCTTGTCGCTAGTGATGAACTTCATGAACGCTGGCTCTGAGTCGGTGAAGCAATCGTCCACTTCAACATACGGCAGATCGATGAAGTTGAGCCGCTGCGACGGCCGGCCATTCTCTTCTGTTAGACCCCAGCCAAGAACCTGTGAGCATGAGCCAATGTTTCAGACAAAACCATTTTTAGGTTTTTTTTTTGAACCTGACTGTGGCTTTATAGGCCGGGCCCAATAAAGAAAGAAAGAAAGAAATATTTATTTGGTACAAGTTGTTTACACATTCTACGAGTAGGATATAGTAAATAGGTACCTATTTAGTACCAAAATGGGTGCCGCTCAGCATAGTGTCATGAAAATCATGACGCTGATTTTCAGGGCAACCAGGGAACAACATGAAATTACAAAACAATAAACATGAGAGAGAGCTGTCCTTAACATACAACATGACATTGACAATGTGGGAAATGTGTAGCCATACAGAATAATATTTTGTACCTGCACATACAAGCTAAATCGTTCATTATAATACAGAATTTACATGAAGCTATGTAAACACTATAAAACATAACACTAAACATCTGCTTAGGTATTGGCAATTTGCTTTTCTGTTAAATATTTTTTGAGATTGTGTTTTAAAGCGATAGGAGTGCGCGGTTGGAGAGTAGCCTGGGGAAAATCCAACGCAAAACCTCCGGCACGACCACGCGTGTGGTTTGGAACACTGGAATACTCTAAGAGTTTGCACTCCAGTGAGATTGGTTGAGTGGTTTCAACCGAATCTGAGGTGTAGCCATTTTTAGGTTTCCGTGGCCATAATGATAATCATCGAGAAGTGGATTTCAATGGCCACATTTACCCCGGAAGAAATAGAATTCATAAAAGTGAGAGGAAACGATTACTGTAGGCGTGTATGATTGGACCTGTACGAGGGTGAAAGTGTGGGTCAATCTACTTTTTCTTGTTGTTATTCTGTCCCATCAGCGAGGAGACAACAGTAACAGAATTTCTTAGAAAAATGTTTATGTTATGGTTTTCTAGCATGCTCAAGAGATGACCCATGTCCAAACGGATTTATGCTCATCGCTAAAACTCATGTTTGGTAGATTTAAACCCTATAAAATCACAGTTTTAAAGAGTGACTCAGGAGACGTAACCATGGCAACGTTCAACAAAGAATAGTTGATCCACCCGAGAACTTTGCTGATGAACAAAGTGTCAAAGATTTTATGTTGGACAAGTACGAGAAGAAACGGTATTATCTCGATTCGCCTTTGAATAATCCTGTAACGAATGGAAGTTTATCATCGAAGAATAAGTCGAATGGCGAAAACGGAACCCTTAGTTTAGCTGTCTGTCCGTCCGTATTACCGTTCCAAGACGAAGTGGTTGCAACTGCGTCCTCTCAAACGTAGCGTTGAAACTGACGCAGGCGGGCTGCACACCCAGGGTGTAAGTGAAGGGGTTGCTCAGGCGTAGGATGGCTATGTCGTCTTGGAAGCTCGTGGCACTGCCGCGGAAGCGGACGGGAAGTATTATTCTTGATACCTAAGGAAGTCCAATATGTTTTAGTGAATAAGGGTCGGTTGCACCAACATACGATCACAGGCCGGTCATCGTCAAATATGGCGCCGGCAGCTGCCACCCCATAGAAACTTGTCAAACTTTCCATACAATCAGATTTTAACGAACACCGTTTACGATTACAGACGGTTTGGTGCAACCCACCCTTAATGTTCTGGTGAGAGTGCTTAGCTCGTGAGTTCCTAGCTTATTAAGTTATCCTGTACACTTCAATTTCAATTTATTCAATAATTGCAACCATGGTAGACATAGACATAGACATAGACATAGACATTATTTATTGGTAATAACACATTACAAGGTCTTATTTCTAAACATTGAGCAGGTACATCATGGACCCTGTTAGGGTGTAGCAATTTATATTAATCTAATCTAATGTAAGTATTCTAAGTTATGGTAGCTGTAGGTTAACAATAAAAATGACTTAAATAAGATAATATGATGAGAATAATTTAACGGTGGTCAAAATACAATTATTTGCTTTGAGTATATTATTTCTCATTGTTTTCCTATAGAGTAAATAAGTAATACAATATGGTAACCTACACTTAAATGACCGTACGTCATTATTATTTAAGAGGTTCATTCTCGTTGGTGCAGTTCTCTCCAGTCCGTTCCGACCGTACGTCAACAAGTCGGAAACTTGTAAAAACAGTAAATAATACAGTGACCAGAGGGCTGACTCGTTCCTTGGCCAACGTATAGGCATTAGCTTGCCGGCCGCCATGGTGAAGGCTGTTGCCCCGCCGTGTCGTCCCAGAAGTAATCTCTATTATGTTGGCAGTTAGCACTCACATTAGAATGTTGCGCATAAGTATCCTGCGTGTTGTTCCACGGACGGAACAACTTGCCGGCCGCCATGGTGAAGGCTGTTGCCCCGCCGTGTCGTCCCAGAAGTAATCTCTATTATGTTGGCAGTTGGCACTCACATTAGAATGTTGCGCATAAGTATCCTGCGTGTTGTTCCACGGACGGAACAACTTGCCGGCCGCCATGGTAAAGGCCGTTGCCCCGCCCTGTCGTCCCAGAAGTAAACTCTATTATGTTGGCAGTTGGCACTCACATTGGAATATTGCGCATAAGTATCCTGCGTGTTGTTCCATGGACGGAACAACTTGCCGACCGCCACAGCGAACTGGCTCGCCAGCTGTTGACCCGACGTGTCGTCCCAGAAGTAATCTCTATTATGTTAGCAGTTGGCACTCACATTAGAATATTGCGCATAAGTATCCTGCGTGTTGTTCCATGGACGGAACAACTTGCCGACCGCCACGGCGAACTGGCTCGCCAGCTGTTGGCCCGACGTGTCGTCCCAGAAGCAATGGGCGGCTAAAATAATTAATAATTCTTGTAATAATCAATCTTAGAGCTACTGTGGCCGGACGGTTAGTCATGCGACGCTTAATCTGGAGGACGTGGCTTCAAACTCCAGCTCGTACTTGGTTTTTAGGGTTCCGTAGCCAAAATGGCGAAAAGGTAACCCTTATAGTTTCGTCGTCTGTCCGTCCGTTCGTCCCTATGTCACAGCCGATTTACTCGGAGGCTATAATATGTCGAGTGGGGTGTTATATGAAAGGGCTTCGGTTGCACATTCTGAAACAATTTTTTTTTTTTTTTTACGTTGAGTCATTTCTATTTTATGAAGGAAAATGTAAAAAAAATACCGTTCTCCCCCCCATTATCTCCGAAGTACACCAAGGAAAAAATATAAAATTATTACATAACATTGATATCAATGTATATTTTACAGGAAAAATATAACTGTAGCTCTATCTAGGCTTTCTTTTTTTTATCGTCATATAACATTTCTATACTATGTTTGTAATTTAATCATCTTTGCATGTATTTTTGTTTTATAAATTCCTACAAGATTATGCAGAAAATACCTTATTTGAAATAAAGAAAAACAACAATTGTAACAAAAGTCGCCGATAGATGGCGCTGTACCCATGGCGTCGAATTTCCACACCATGTTGTTGAGATTTAACTGTTTTAATTGTTGGAACCGGTACACATCTGTATACGGAACCCTCGGTGCGCGAGTCCGACTCGCACTTGACCGGTAATTTTTATTTATTATTTAGGACAAAATATTTCCATGTTATTTATGATTACTTGTGCGGGACGCTATCACTACCAAACATCGCTATCCATGATGTAATCGTTTATCTTATTAGACGACCGCTTTAGCCTAGTTGGTAGTAACACTGCCTACGAAGCTGGAGGTCCCGGGTTCGAATCCCGGTCAGGGCATATATTTGTGTGAGTGACATGAATATTTGTTCCTGAGTCTTGGATGTTTTCTATGTATTTAAGTATCTATTTATCTATATAAGTATGTATATCGTCGCCTAGTACCCACAGTACAAGCTTTGCTTAGTTTGGGACTAGGTCGATTTGTGTGAGATTGTCCACAAATATTTATATTTATTTTATTTTTTATAATATAATATGATTTAAAAATAAGTGTTTGTATCTACAGTTGGGTCATTGTCAGTTGTAAATACAAAAGTTGTCCACCCGGTGGTCAATAGTGAACGGCCTATGGACATGTAAGATATGTTTTTATTACAGGGATTTATAGTTACGGAAACACCGTTTGTGCCGGTTACTAGACCAATCCAAAATTAAGCTTCGTGGCCCTTAACTTTTGATATGTCTACCGAAAAGACGCGAACCTAAATCTGACAATGACCCAGTTATAACCTTATATCTACAGTTCTAACCTACCAGATATAACGAAGTCCCGTTTCACCAGCGTCCCTCCGCAAATCTGCATGTATGGCACCCAGGCTTTACTGTAGATCCCCACATGCCATTGATACACGGGAGCACTGGTCCCCTGTAACACAGGCACCGGCTGGGACCCTATAGCTTGTATTTCAAACTGTTGCCCAGAAACTTCGTCACCATAATCAAATTCAGCCGTCTCAGGTGCTTCAGTTGGATTTTTCTTGTACAAATCCTCACATTCTTCTAAATTTACGTAATCATTAATTTGATTGAGGAGTTTCTCTAAATATTTGGCGCCGCCGATGATATTAGAAAAGCTACGTGTGTAAAAGTCGGTGCAACGAGCGTCTATATAGGTGTCAGTGGTAACGCCGCGGAGGTAAGGCACTTTGTCTTGGTAAAACACTAGACCGTTGCCACTGTCTGTTGCGCACTGGGTTGTATCTGAAAGGAAAGGAGTCTAGGATGGTCTCATACATCGCGGGGTAAACGACAAGCATCTTTCACGACTTGATATTAGAGATGTACCGACTATGGATTTTGCCGATTAGCCGACTAGGCGGGTCATTGTCAGTTGCAAAAACAAAAGTTGTCCCTATGGTGGTCAATAGTTAACGGTTTATGTGCATGTAAGCTATGTTTTTAGTACGTGAATTTATAGTAACGGAGACACTGTTTATGCGGCTTACTAGACCAATCCAAAATTAAGCTTTGTAGCCCTTAACTTTTGATATGTCCACCGAAAAGACGCGCACCTAAATCTGACAATAACCCAGGCAGCGCCGAGGTGGCCAACTAGTCGCCGACTATAAATGTAGCTGGGTAGTCGGCTTTCTCGACTAGTCGGTACGTCTCTAGTCAAAATAATCTAATTAGTCTATGATCAAAATAAAAATTTCCCATGTCTAAGATGATTTTTTGTTGTATTTACTAAGAAAGATACTTAAAAATATAAAACTTGAATGAAATATTGGTGGCTTTTTTATTATTATGAAGTAAATTATTAAGTGCCGAATAATCGGTATCTTTTGCCGACTAGTCGCCGACTAATCGCCGTTTATAAATGTAGCCGGATAGTTGGCTTTCTCGGCTAGTCGGTGCGTCTCTAATCAAAATTATCTAATAAGTCTATGTTGTATTTAGAAAGATACTTAAATATATAAACTAGAATTAAATATTGGTAGCTTATTTATTATTTTGCAGTAAATCATTAAATGGGTGATAAAAGGAAAAGATATGTAGGTATAGAATTAGTGTACAAAAATAGGATTTCGAAATAGTACCTGAACATAATAAAAGGAATTTATAGCTAAAGATACTTAAATATTAACTTAAATATTAATAGGGATAGCACGTTACGAAGTTCGGATTTCGAAGCTCGGAGTAGGGCCTCAGTCTCGGTTTTTTATTTAAAAAAAATCAAAATCAAAACATTCTGCAAATAGGCCTCAAGAGCACTTTTACAAGTCAAGATTTATCTAAGTACATCAAATAAAAATAATACAATAATCAAAGTATCATTAATTAAATGTAGTGTTACATGTCAAAAATAACACTAAGAAACTAATAACAATCGAGATTTGTTAGAGATGTATAAGGTCTCTAAGCGTCAAGATAAAAGGTAATAAAGTCGGTCAACTAATCATAATAAAATATTTTGAGCTATATCTATAACACGTCAAAATGGAAATAATAAAATCTAATAAATAAATATCCTCAGAGATGTATAAGGTCTCTGAGCGTCAGTCTATATCGGTTACATTTCGGGTGTGCAGCATATTTTTTGGTCTTGTTTCTTTTCAAGTATATAACAATATCATTTGAGGCAAAAACCCAGTCAATAACACGAAGACAGACGCACACCTCAGATTCGGTTGAAACCGCTCAACCAATCTCACTGGAGCGCAAACTCTTAGAGTAGTCCAGTGTTCCAAACCACACGCGTGGTCGTGTCGGAGGTTTTCGCCTAGATTTTCCCCAGGCTACTCTCCAACCGCGCACTCCTATCGCTTTTGGGCCCGGCCTATAAAGCCAGTCAGGTTCAAAAAAAAAACAAACAAAACTTATAACAGTGTTAATAAAAATGGAGTTCTCAACTCACTATTTAACTCTCCCGCGCAGATCCTATCGCGTCCAATGGTTTTCGAAGAGGTCTTAACCTGGCATACATTCCCTTCGACGAATGGGAGAGAAAACCAGTTCAGGCTTTCCGAAGGTAAAGGTATACATTCACCATCCTCATATATTGCCCAACTTGGTACCTGCAACGTGGATCGATATAGTGGGTAGATGCAGACTTATCTTACGTAAGCCAAACTCGTAGTTGTGGCATATATGTGTTTGTTATAACAAACACATAAGCAATGTAGAGAATGTTTATTTCTTGCTAAAATATTAATACAATAACTAATAATAACATGATATATGACTAAAAATTAAAGCTAAACTAAACTAAAACTAAAATGTATTTAAAAAATTTGGTCCCCTAGGCATAGTCCCTAAGATGCTGGCAGCATTTCCGCGCTGAATCGCTATGCTGATACGTTGAGCGAGGAAGCTGCCAGCTCTATAATCTCCCGTGGAATCCACCAGCCTTTTAGAGGGGTCTTTAACTAGCTGACGGGCACTGGCACCCCACGGGCCAAGGGTCTCAACACCGAACGGGATAAAAGTGTAACCAGTGCCGAGACTCCTATAACTCACAGCTCTTACGCTTATGCACACATAGATAATGCGCATGTACAGAACCAGGGGCGCTACCGCGAATAGCAAACGAAGTTTTCCCTCTCTGTCGCACTTACGTCCGAACGTGCAAGTGGGACAGAGAGCGAAAACTTGCTGTTCGCGGTAGCGCCCCTGTACTCCGAATTTCATATCATGCCGTCCCTTTTACGCATATAGTGTGTAACACGAGAGTGATAGGGACGGCACGACACGAAGTTGGGAGTAGCCCCTCAGCTCAACACACAACCGTAGCTCACCCGCGTTTATGGGATAAAAGTAGGTTTTTTAATCATGGTGCAATGGGGGCTATCGTTTTTGTGCTCACCAGTTGGCGCCACTGTCGACTAAGGTCCAGCTGTCAAAAATTGTTATTGGTTATTATGGACATGAGAACGAAGTTTACATTTAAATCATATTCAATACCATAAAACCGTACCGTAAAAATATCGAACATACCGCATTGTAGCGCGGTCCCGTTTTGTTCGGAAAAAAGATGGAAATAAGTTTCCGAGAGACAAAACTGTCTTAAAGCCCTGACAGTCATTGACCCTAACTCATATTTGCCATAATCAAGCTCAGGTATTACAAAATAGTCACCATATTGTTACAATTAGATATTAACCCGCGTAGCGCAACCACAAAGTGACATTTGACGTTTCGGAGACCCCACGCTACACTAGCGCCTCTAGCGGCGAATTGATACGCGATAGCCCTCATTCCACAGGTTCTGGATACTCATTAGCTGCGGTCGCAGTAGTAGGGATAAAAAAGCACCAACCGTTCCAAAATTTCCTTTTTTGAGTTGTTGTTCTTGGTCCCAAAAAAAATTAACGCATATTGGCTTCACGGCGTCGGTATACTTGAATGGGGTAGCCAGGTTGACGACGGCTAAATCCGGTTGATAACACGGTTCCACCATTTTGGTTATAGTTATTTTCTCGACCTGAAAATATAAATCTATACAGGGTGTCCCAGGCTATGCCACATGGAGGGAAAGTACCTTGAATATTGTAGATGGAACATTTAAACTGCATTCACAGATATTTAAATAATAATTAAACCGTGAACCGGGAATCGAACCCGTTACATAAGAAAAATAATTACCCTGTAGCTTTATCATACCAATCGAAAGGCTTCATCATATGGATTATTTTTTGCTAAATAATCCATATGATGAAGCATAGTATCAGAAATAAAAGGAAGACCATGAATTTTAACATTTTTAATACAAATATCACGTGTAACGGATTCGATTCCCGGTTCAACCATAAAAATATTTAAATATCTGTGAATGCAATTTACAATGTTTTTTAAATTCAAATAATGTCTTCATTCAGTAAAATGCTCCATCTACAATATTTAAGGTACTTTCCCTCCATGTGGCATAGCCGTGGGACGCCCTGTATATTACGATAAGCTTTTGTAAAAATTTTCATTTTTGTTACCATGCTTTTATCGCCGACTGTACTTTTTAGGGTTCCGTGTAAACGGGACCCTATTGCTGTCACTCTGTCCATCGTCTGTCATGCAGGTTTTACAGCGACTCTATTGCGGCTACAGTCGTCAAAATTCCATTTCGCAATTCTCAACTACCCCTAGAAACGGTCCCGATAATCCCAAACAAGACGAGTTTATTATGTAGTTTAAAAGTTGCTATGACCCCCGTCTGTCTCCATCATTAGATCAGTTCGGTGGTACCTACCATATTACATTGCCACCTGGGTCATACTTAGTTGAAAAAAGAAAAGTCGTCCTGTGGTCAATAGTTAAAGGCATATGTGCATGTTAGCTATGTTTTTATTACATGGATTTATAGAAACGGAGACACTGTTTATGCGGGTTACTGGTCTAATCCAAAATTAAGCTTTGTAGCCCTTAACTTTTGGTATGTCCACAGAAAAGACTCGAACCTAAATCCAAGTATACCACCTACGTTACAAACGTATGCCAAATTTCAACTCAATCGGATACCGGCAAGTGGCTGAAAAAAGGGACGTAATATTTAGACAACCACCCCTCAATCCAAAAGAGTGTTCCAACGGGACACATAAAAAGTCATATTTATTGTTTTAATCCGTCACATGTAAAGTTAGTTCTACCGTCCCGTCGTCTACCAGGTCCTGGGATCTCAGGGCTGATTACAAAAGAATGCTATTGTTTTTTTTCGCTGCGGGACCGGATTATGACGGAGACGTGAAACGGGTTGACGTCATAAGCGGCAATTACACTTCGTCGAAGGACGAAGTGTAAAGAACACGTTAGGCCGCATTCGGCGATCGACAGCTGCCAACGTTTATAAGTAGGAGGAAAGACGACGTTTGTTAGCCTAAGTATTTTAAAATGAATTCGGCGACCGCTTTTTTTTTGAACCTGACTGTGGCTTTATAGGCCGGGCCCAGTAAAGGAGTACGCGGTTGGAGAGTAGCCTAGGGAAAATCCAGGGGAAAACCTCCGGCACGACCACGCGTGTGGTTTGGATCACTGGAATACTCTAAGAGTTTGCGCTCCAGTGAGATTGGTTCAGCGGTTTCAACCGAATCCGAGGTTCGGCGTCCGTATTAGGTGAACGACGTCGCTATAATACATTGAATCTAAAAAAGTCGTATTTTCATAGGGAACTCACGGCACTTACGACCTTTTGTTTGGGCAAGACAGTGTTTAAGCGAAAATTCAAAAACCGTAAAACCTATATCGTTCAAACCAAAAATCGATGAAAGTATTTACTAATGCACACCGCCTCAATTTTTTTCAGAATTTCAAACTTTATAGTTTGGAAATTAAAGGGGGGGGGGGGACACTTTCTATGACACTGACAGCTAATATCTCACCAACGGTTGACTTAAATTGACAAGTTTTTTAGAAACCTCCGTATCATTTTTAAAGGCCTATCCATCGATACACGGCATAAGCGAACTTTGACAGCATGACGAATCTATAAGGGTTCCGTTTTTGCCATTTTGGCTACGGAACCCTTAAAAACTAGTAGTTATATCGAGCCTTACATCAGAGAACTGGGCGGCAGTGTCCCGAGGATCATCATACTCGGGATGTATCTTGCCGGCTGCGACCCTGAACAATTTTGTGTGGAGTTGCACCCCAATGAGTGACCAGAAGCAGTGACCAGCTGAAATATAGAAAATTTAAGTTATTACCATCATCATCATAGGCCTTTACGTTTATTGCAGACGATTTAAACATTGTTGTGTAGTTGTGTTACAGTATAATAGAGAACGTAATCGTGGGGGGCAGTGTCTGCGATACAAAGACGTATTAAAACGCCATCTCAAAGCCTGTGATATTCCTGTTGAGCGCTGGGAGGACCTTGCATCGATGAGACCGGAATGGCGTAATGGAGTCCGAAAAGGTGTAGCTTCTTTTGAAGAAACTCGACTCGAACACCTGGACCATAAGCGCCATCTACGGAAGACTCGGCCCACGCCCTCATATTCCTACACAAGAAATGATCAGGGGCAGTTATACTGCACACAGTGCGACCGAACATTTATATCCAAATTCGGTTTTGCGAGCCATATCCGTGCTCATCAGAGAAAGTTGTAAGGGTCGCCGTCGTCGGATACGACAAGGAGGACTATAATAGAGAGAGAGAGGTTTTAAGAGAGGTATGACACAGCAAAATGTCATCTTGCTCGAATTTGGAGCAGCCCAACTGGAGAAGTACCTTGCAGAAGACCACAGCCATAATAACATTATCTACTATACAAGTATGTAGTGTTATGTTCCTGGAGGTGAGAAAGGTTGCCAGAGCTCCCGAGGATGCACTGTGTTGAGAGCGAGGGACTTAAATTTGTCCCTTCTGTTGTCAACACAGTGCATCCTCAAATTTTATGAAGGGCAACGCGTACGTGATTCCTTTAGAGTTGCGGGCGTCTATAGGCTGCGGTAAACTATGATTAACTTAAAGAATGATTTCCGGGATAAAAAGTATCCTATATCCTTTCCGGGGATTCAAACTACCTCCATACCAAATTTCATCTCAATCGGTTCAATGGTTTAAGCGTGAAGAGGTAACAAACAGACACTTTCGCATTTAATATTAGTAAAGATACAACCTAATACAAAAGCCGCAAGTACGCGTTCCTCTCGAATGAATACGAGTTCGTGGCACTCGCGGTGGAGACCTTGGGCCCTTGGTCGTCCGACACAAAAAAAATCATTAAGGAGGTGTCTGGACGTTTAATAGGCGTCTCAGGGGACCACAGGGCTGGAGCCTTCTTTGCACAGCGTATAAGTCTTGCGGTGCAAAGAGGGAATGCCGCCAGCGTCCTAGGCACCATGCCACAAGGGGGCGAACTGGGTGGGGTATTTTATATATAAGTAGTACATAAGTATAGTTTAAAGTTCTATACTTTCAATTATGAATTAAGTTACTTCCTAATTTGTACATGTACCTAATACCCACCTGAAACAACTATATATTCCTTCACCAAAGATCCACCACATACATGTTCATAACGACCGTTTTGCTTCACCCTCTTCTGGTACACCGCTACGTGCCATAGACTAGTCTTCCCATCCGGCCTCGCTTCCAGACCAGAAGCTTCTGGCTTAACAGTGGCTGCATCTAGTAGTCTCTTCAAGTTCTCATACTCGCCATCAGGACCAAAGCTCTGTGCTTTGTAAAGAACGTCTGCCTAAACAAATAGAGAGCTTGAAGTGACTTGGTATATTGCAGTGAGGTAAACGTCTAATGTTTGAAACCTTATGTTCTGGTAGGTACATCACTAGGAAAAGGGTTCGTCACTACTGATCGGCTCTGTGGGTTATCTGTGGTAAATGTCGGGGTCAGTCAGCCATATTATAACTGATTGTAAAAAGTAACAATAAAAACTACATTGGATTAACTTGTATTATTAGCTACCAATACACCTTGTAACCGATTCTCACCCTTAGGCCAGGCAACGAAAAGGGAGGGAAATGTCTGGAACAATTTTTGACTTCGTAACTTTGTTTTAGGAGTTGAAGATATAAAAAGTCTCCGCCCATAGCTCTTAAGCATAGGCTTTGAAAGTCCCATTTTTCGGTTTTCGAAAAAAAATTATAAACGCTTACCGCAAAAATGTTCTTAGACAAGTAATTTACATAGAATTCTCTACAAATAAAAAAACCGGCCAAGTGCATGTCGGACCACGCACAATGAGGGTTCCGTACCAACACGTACTAGTCCACATTTAAAATCACTATCCAATACATTGAATCTAAAAAAGTCGTATCTCCATAGGGAACTCACGGCACTTACGACCTTTTGTTTGGGCAAGACAGTTTTTAAGCGAAAACTCAAAAACCGTAAAACATACATTGTTCAAACCAAAAATCGTTGAAAGTATTTCCTATGCACACCACCTCAATTGTTTTCAGAATTTTAAACTTTATTAGAGGGGTGGGGGGACTCTTTCTATGACTTTGACAGCTAATATCTCACCAACGGTTGACTTAAATGGAGAAGTTTTTTAGAAACCTCCATATAATTTTTAAAGGCCTATCCATCGATACCCCACACGACTATGTGTGTTGAAATTTTTTTTTTCATCCACCGGTTACATATATGGAGTACCCCCCCTAATTTAATATTTTTTTGTAATTTCACATCACTTTTATGTAGCGGTTCATAGAATACACCTTCTTACCAAATTTCATAATTGTAGTGCTTATAGTCTCCGAGTAAATCGGCTGTGACATACGGACGGACGGACGGACGGACAGACATGACGAATCTATAAGGGTTCCGTTTTCGTCATTTTAGCTACGGAACCCGAAAAAGGTTCCACACACTTCTTCGTTGGGATGAATATTTAATGATATTTTAAAGGGCCAAAGTTAATTATAAGTAGCTACTCGTTATCCTTTGTTTTTAAATATAAAAAAAATACAGTAAATATTTTATGTACTCAACGAGCGCTAATCAACGATACCCCCCACTCGTAGGCTAGGCCAATTTTTTTTCGCGTCCTTTTTATCTTTTTTTTTATACAACGCCGGTGGCAAACAAGCGTACGGTGCACCTGATGGTAAGCAGCCACCGCAGCCTATAGACGCCCGCAACTCCAAAGGGATCAATCTTTATGGGAGCCACCCTGATAACCAATTAATAATATGTTATTTTTAAAGTATTGGAAAACAAAGTAATATGGAGCCACTTATAATCGACTTTCCCCCAATTTGATTGCTATGGGCCACCGTTTACGATTTTCTTACGAAAGATTAAGAAATGGACCAAAGTTACGAAGTCAAAAATCGTGTTCCAAGCATTTCTTTCTATATCTGTTTTTAAGCATTCCTTGCCTGAACTATCCATTATAGACTGTATTCACCTCTATAATTAAAAAAGAAAGACTCATGAAGATATTCTGAACATGGTAGGGGAGAAAAGAAACAGCGACATTAGCGATGGCAAGAGAGGTAGAGGGAGGCCTAGATTCCAGTGTTGCCAGATGGTTACATTTCTTACATTTTTCGTAACTTTTGACCGGCTCGCGTAATATATAAGTAACTTCTGTTGTAAAGGTTTTTTTTGTAACTTTTGAGGATAATGAGACTGTATTTAAAAAGAAAGGTAATTTTATCTAACCGGGATCAAGCGACACCATTTATAGGCTTCCATACAGAAAAGGTGACAAAATAAACTACATAGTACGACTCTGTCTGTCCGTCTCTTGCAACTTTGTATGACATTTGAGACATCGCCCATCAGCTCGGCGTAATTCTGTCGCTGAACTCGCCGAATTGTAGCTGTATATGGCGACTCGTTTCTTAAAATCGAATTTTTTGATAAGTAATTATGAGCGTTTTGATAAGTAATTATACTAATTATGAAAAATATATAAAATGTAACTTTTGTATTAGAAAATGTAACTTTTCAAGAAAAGAAATGTAACTTTCGTCCCAGCGGCCCTGGCAACACTGCTAGATTCACTTATCTAGGTCAAGAGAAGGAGAAAGTGGCTTACGAGGGAGTCAAGAGGCTATAGCAGTTAATAGAGAAGAGTTTCGATTAGGTACTCCACTAGACAACAGCAGCTCTTAGTAAAATAATGATGACCCTACAAATTTTAAAATGTTTTTAAGGAACTCGAATTGTGATAAACTGATAAAATCAATGATTATTCCAATAAAGTGGGATAAAGATACCATGATTTGATTAAAGTTGTAGATTATCACGGAGTCATTTTTATACTAGTAGAATTTAAGTGAAAAAATTCTTTTCACTTGTTCTTGATTTGGAGATATTTTCATTGAAAACTTCAAAAATACCTACTTGTCAAATCAGCATGTATAAAATAAGTAACAATGAGGAGCAAATGTCAAAATACTTGTAATAACACAGAAAATGGTGTAAAACTGTAAATAGTATAATCGTTACTGATAAAGACCATTCACTCCGACGCGAGAGGAAATTACGTCAAAGAACAGCGAAAAGGGGAGTGGGGCCTGCCCTACCATCCATTCCCAGTTGGTAGTGACCCTGCCTACGAAGCCGAAAGTTCCGGGTTCGAATCCCGGTCCGAGCATTTACATGTGTGATAAACACGAGCATTTCTTCTAGAGTCTTAGATGTTTTCTATGTTTAAATATTTATTTCATTATGTACCCATAGCACAAGTTTTGCTTAATTTAAATTACTTGGGCTAGGTTCATATGTGTAAAAATTACCTTATCTTGTTCTGTGAGGTCCTGTATAGATTGAAAGCTAAAACCGACCAGTCGCTTTAAGCTTTGCCATGCCTCCCCGTCTTCTGAACCAGGATCAAATGCTTGCAATGTCTGTTGATTTGCCTCTGCCTTCACAAATTGAGAGCTTGAAGCGTCTGGTATGGACTTTACAGTCGCAGCTGCTACTGCAGCTGTGTCTTCCGTACTAGAAACAAATGCTTGCAATGTCTGTCTGTCTGTGAGGTCTGCCTTCACCAATTGAGAGCTTGAAGCGTGTGGCATAGTCTTCACACCTGCAGCTGCTATTGATGTCTCGCCATCTTCAGATCCAGGGGCAAATGCTTGCTGTTTCATTTGGTCTGTAAGAACCTCTGCCTTCACATATTGAGAGCTTGAAGCTTCTGGCATAGTCTTTACACCTGCAGCTGCTATTAATGTCTCGCTATCTTCAGGTCTAGGGGCAAATGATTGCAATTTCTTTAAGTCTGTAGGATCTTCGGCCTTCACATATTGAGAGCTTGAAGCCTCTGGCGTAGTCTTTACACTTGCAACTGATACTGAAGTCTCCATGTCTTCTGGACCAGGAGCAAATGCTTCCAATGTCTGTCTGTGTCCTGCCTGTGTAGATTGGGAACTTGGAGCGCCAGTCGTGGTTATGACTTCGCCTAATCTTATATCAACGTCACTTATGGTTGGCTGTGCAGCTGTCGTTGAACTAAAATTTAATTTTGAATTGTAATAAATATATCTGATGGAGAATCCAACAACCTGTCATTAGGTAGGTACTACCGATATTCTACATTAAACGTAGTATTATGATACAGTGTTTCCTATTTTTGATATTATCTGTGGCACTTGTCGGCATATCTAGCCTCTAGTATCTCCTAAGTAGTCTGTGCTAGCCTCTTCTTGTGCTAGCCTTCATGTTCGCAATACATAGTTCCCTGAATTTATCATTTTTACTGCTCATGCACCTCCCACCACACGAGAATCAACGCATCACCCTTAACAGTCTACCCAACATATCAATGAGCATTTAATCATCAGTAACGGTGTTAGCGACTGGCTGTGGTGCGACCTTTTTTATATATCAAATGTCAATAGTTACTTTTCCTACTTATGTTTTAGTTGTCACCTTGTGTCACGTTCGCCTGGTCAAACTATATTGTGCTGATTGTTTAAATAATATATTTTCTTTAAATAACTACGTATTTCCATCATCATTACGTCCCAATACAGTCCGCTCTCGTCACTAGCTATCATTTTGGTCCTTCGAGCCGTAATTATACCATTCCTCGTAGTTACAGCAAACGTCAAATTTTTTCACATAAGTCATCGTAGTTTTTCATTTCATTTCAAAAACATTTCACGCATTACTTACGTACATTTTTACCATGGTGGAAACACGCAGCAAAGCAAAGGCGGACCTGACGGCTACAGAAGTCGAGCGGGCGCAACGCGGCGCGCCGCGCGGCGCCCGGCCGGTTTCAGCCACGACAACCGACAGCGCTACGGCAATGCCTGATAGTGCGAGCATACAACAGGCGGGCACCGTTCCCAGCGGCGAGGCACAACCTGGCCCCGCTTCCGAACGCCCAAATGCTCGTGCTAACACGCATAACGAGGCAAATGCCAATGCGCCACCTAAAAGCGTTTCTAGTGTCCACAGTATACATTCGTGCAGCGAGCGCACTCACTCGTCGCGTTCTTCGGCGACCGTCCGCGCTCAGAAACTAGCTCTAGAAGCAGACGCAATACGCCGTCAAGTGGAACGTGAGCGCGAACTCGCACACCAACAGGCGGAGCGCGAACGTCAACAAGCAGAACGCGAACGGGAGCGCGAGCGCGAGCTCGCTCGTCTAGAGTCTGAGGCAGAACACGCGGAGTTACAAGCAAAACTAGCTGCTCTGGAAGCTTCAGATAAGTCAACCAAATCTCGTAGTTCGTGTTTTTCTAGTCGTCATTCCGAAAAGCGCACTGTAGATTGGGTTTTACAACAAAATACAAACATGACTAAGTCAATTCATGTAAACATGCCTGGTGAGGTGCCGACTGTCACCTTGGGTGATAAACCTGAAGGACATCATGCACAATCGGTTCCCCCCACCAACGCGGTATCGTTTTTCATGCCCGATGTCAATCGTTCAACCCATTCAAAACGCACACATTCCGCTTTAATCACCGACTGCGACAATACGGCTCGCAAAAAACTACTATCTGAACTTTCTGCTCCAGACCCCATAACTAAACTTTCTCAAGCGATTAATGCTCTATCCAACAGACCAAAGAAACCCGAACTTCTTACGTTCTCAGGTGAAGTTAGTCAATGGATGGCATTTAAGAGTAGTTACGAGAGAACTAAATCAAACTTTTCCCCTTCAGAGGACCTAGATCGTCTGAACAGCGCCGTACGCGGCTCGGCGTACCAGTCCGTCGCTTCACTCTTATGGACCTCCGGGCATCCTGAGGACGTTATGAACGCCTTGGAGCAGACGTACGCGCGACCGGAACTGCTGGTGGCCAGGGAGGTCGCCGAACTGCGCAGCATTCCTAAGCTAAGTTCCCCTGAGGATTTAAACACGTTAGCCAACAAATTGCGCAACTTCGTTACTACTCTTAAACTACTCAAACAAAATGAGTACCTGTGTTCACCGGAGATCTTTCGGTGCGTCTTAATAAAGCTAAGCGAGCACACTAGATCTCGCTTTACGGATTTCGCCTCCGTTTACGTACCCGAGGAACAATTACTTACAAAATTGGAGTTATTGTCACGCTTCCTTTTGACCGAGGCCGACAAACAGTTACGATTCAATTTTATTGCTGACGGTACTGTTAAGGCACCGTTTCCGACAAATTCTTCTAAATTCCAATTAAGAAAGGAAACTGTACACGCCACTGTATCTCACGATAAAACTCCCGAGCGTTGTACATATTGTAAGCAAGGACCTCACAACATAAAAACCTGCAAGAGCTTTTTAGTTCTGACACTCGAGGATAGATGGCGTTGGGTTCGAGAGACTAAAGTATGTTACCGTTGCTTAAAATCTAATCCGCACACATGGAACAACTGCCGTGCTAAACGTTGTGGAGTTGATGGATGTTCGAGACGTCACAACGCACTCCTTCATGGTACAGCGACTTCTGATGCTAAAAATAGCGCGGTATCCAGCGGTCAGTGCAATAACACTCAAACGTCTTCTGCTAACGCTACCGGGCTCAATAACATAGACGTTATCGACAGCAAACATGAGCCCACTGTTAAAATTACGAACACGTCTGACTGTTTCATTAATGCAACAGGATCATTGTCGTCGGTTTCGCGTCCCCGCGGTCTGCTGAAAGTGGTGCCGATTGTACTCGAGGGACCTGACGGCGTGTTTGAGACGACAGCGCTACTCGACGAGGGCAGTACAGCGACGCTGATTGACGGGGAGGTCGCAGCGCGCATCGGTGCGAAGCCCACCAGTCAAGAACGTCTACGCATTGAAGGTGTCAGCGGTATGACCAAGGAAGTCGAAGTAAGTTACGTAGACTTCTACATTCGAGGACGCTACCAGGCTGATCGCTACCTAGTGCAGCACGCGCGGGCAATTAAACCGTTAGGCCTTCGCGCACAAAATCCCGATATAATAAACTTCATGGATTACGCTCACCTGTCAGACTTATCCGACGAGCTTTCATACGCTGACTTTCCTCCAACTGTCCTCATCGGTGCGCCAGATTGGCACTTATCTCTGAGTCGCGAAGTGCGATGTGGGAAAAAGAACGAACCCGTTGCCTCTAGAACTTTATTAGGCTGGGTGCTTCATGGCGCACTCTCCGTCTCGTCCAAGCCACTGGAGTTTGTGAATCACATTTCAGACGACCTAGATGCCCTCATCAAAAGCCAATACGATATTGATGCTCTGGGTATTACGAAACATGTTCCATGCCCAAACGATGATGACAAACGAGCCGTAGCGCTCATCGAATCGTCGGCCCGTCAGTTAGACGATGGCCATTTTGAAGTTGGGCTGCCCTGGAAAAAGGATTTTCCAAAAATCATACCCGACAGCTACCCGCAGGCACTGTCACGCTTTAAGGCTCTCGAGCGTCAAATGTCAAAGGACCCAGCGTTTTCTGCAGCTTTTCAACAATTCATAAACGACATTATCGACAAAGGTTATGCTGAAGAGTGCGATCCAAATACCTTCATCAAACGTTTCATACGTCAACGCAGATGGTTCCATTCGTTGGTACTTGCCTATCTTTGGCGTTCTTCATCCTCAGAAAAGGAAGCTAAGAGCTGTCCATGACGCTGCTGCTGCCACAAAAGGCGTAAGCCTTAACAGCCTACTTCTGCAAGGCCCCGACTTGCTGTCTCCACTCCTCGACATTTTGTTCCGCTTTAGAGAAGGCGAAGTTGCCTTGAATGGGGACATCAAGGAGATGTTTCCCCAAGTAAAAATCTCCCCACGTGATCGGGACGCCCAACGATTTCTCTGGCGAGGAAAGGACGGCAACCTGAAGGAGTACAGAATGTCTTCAATGATATTTGGAGCGGTGTCGAGTCCATTTATCGCGCTCTACATTAAAAACAAAAACGCGAAGATGCTGGAAGCCGATTACCCCTTTGCCTGTAAAGCAATAATCGACGACCACTATATGGACGACTACCTCGGTAGCCACTCCAGTGCTACTGATGCAGCGCACCTGGCCGCTGATGTCATCACTGTGCATAAGGCATGCGGTTTTGAAATGCGCGCATGGACGTCAAACCATCCAGAGGCTCTTTCCCTCGTTCCCAAGGAACTTCGAAGCGACGCAAGCTCCGACGTCTATCTGCCACCTAGTAACGAGGTTGGCGTTTTGGGTGTTAAATGGAACGGCACGACTCGTTAGGTTTTCGTACCATACCCCAGATACCGACTGACACATTAACCAAACGCAGCCTATTGTCAAATGTCATGAAAGTTTACGACCCCCTCGGCTTGCTGATGCCAGTCGTTATCTGGGGTCGCATTTTAATTCAAATATTATGGCGTGCAGGTGTTGGTTGGGATACGCAACTTCCCGAGGTGTACGTAAGTGAATGCAATGACTGGTATACACAGTTAGGGATTGCAGCCAATATAAAAATTCCTCGCTGGTACATGACTAGGTCGGATGTTTTGGATGTTCAGCTGCACGTGGTCGCCGACGGTGGTGAGCAAGCTTACGCCTGCGTCGCTTATTGGCGTTTCAGTTATAGCGACGGCACCGTATCTACGGCTCTCATTGGGAGCAAGGCACGAGTCTCGCCTCTCAAACCGGTCTCGATTCCTCGTTTGGAATTACAAGCCGCCCTGATCGCTTCGCGTTTTGCCCAAACAATTGTCTGGGCCCATCGTATTAAACCCTCCGAAACCACCTTTTGGACCGATTCAACCACAGTCCTCAAGTGGATTCGGAGCGATGCTCGCGCGTTCAAACCGTTCGTGGCGCACAGGCTGGGAGAGATACTGGAGACCACCAATCCCTCCAATTGGAGGTGGATCCCTACCACTCTCAACGTCGCCGATGACGCAACTAAACCAAAGAAAATTAATTTTACCGCGTCTCATCGGTGGTTTGCCGGTCCGCAGTTTCTTATCGAACCACCTGGAACTTGGCCGACCGAGTCCGTTGTTGACGAGGAAGAGACCTCACCAGACCTCGAGTTAAAATCGGATCTGGTGGTTCTGCTCCTCGACTCCCCGTCATCGAATTCAGTCCCTAACCCATCGCGTTTTAGCTCTTGGCTGCGTCTACTTCGCGCCACCGCCCGCGTCCTCCAGGGCGCACGACTATTCCGGCTTAAACTGTCTCGGCCTATAGCTCCAAATTCTAAACTGTACTTAGATAGCCTCACGTCACCCTACCACCTTCACGCTGCAGACATCGTGGAAGCCGAAAAGATGGTACTACAACGAGCCCAGAAAGATAGTTTTTCTGACGAGCTAACAGCCTTACGATCCTTAAAGCCAGTGCCCAGAACTAGCAGAATTGCAAAACTCGGACCGATTCTCGATCAAGATGGCTTACTGAGATTGGACTCACGTATAAAATCTGCTCCAGGGGTCAGCGACAGCTTGAAGTCCCCGATTATCCTCGACGGCCGCAACCACGCTGTACGACTTCTCATCCTCTACGAGCACATCAGAGCATCACATCATTTCAACGAGCTGGTACTGAATGAACTTAGACAGAGATACTGGATACTCAGAGCACGAAATAGTATCCGCGCTGTAGCACATGCCTGTTTGCAATGCCGAAGATGGAAAAGTCAACCTTCTCAGCCCCAGACCGGTAATTTACCTACAGAAAGACTCGATCATCACAAAAGGCCTTTTACGCACGTAGGCCTCGATTATTTTGGCTACATCATGGTAACAGTACACCGCCGCCAAGAGAAGAGGTACGTCGCACTATACACTTGCCTAGTGACAAGAGCACTTCACTTGGAAATAGTCACTTCACTGTCATCTGATGCCGCCATAATGAGCTTAAGGCGCTTCATCGCTCGCAGAGGCTCTCCTACAACCATTTTCTCTGACAACGGAACAAACTTTGTTGGAGCCTCCCGCGAGCTACGCAGTCTACACGACGAATCCGTGAGAGAATACGCCACTAATCACCGAATCGAATGGCGCTTCATCCCACCGGCATCCCCGTTTATGGGCGGCGCATGGGAAAGGCTTGTGCGAACAGTTAAAACCGCTCTAAAATCCTGTCTCGCAAAACAACCACTAAAAGAAGACGTCCTGACGACGCTATTACTCGAAGCTGAGGCCATAGTAAACTCACGCCCCCTGACTTACATAACTTCATCCCCGGACACACCAGAAGCCATAACCCCCTTCCACTTCATCCTTGGCACATCGTCAGTCGTACCATGGACCTCAACACTTTCCGATGCAGATCTAGTGAGAAGATGCGATTGGCGAAAAACTCTGCGGCTCGCTGACATGTTCTGGGCACGATGGGTGCGTGAATATCTACCAACGCTTCGACCGAGAGGTCACACCACCAGTCATGCATCGAATCTAGGTGAGGGTGACGTGGTGTTAATAGCAGACCCTAGCCTGCCTCGCGGCCTATGGCCCCTAGGAAGAATAGCGAAGGTCTACTTAGGGCCTGACGGAGCGGTCCGCGTAGCAGATGTCCATACCAGGGCCGGCTTGCTGCGCCGACCGGCCCGTAAACTTATATTAATGGAAGCCGAACCCCAGTCAGTCGCCACCAGGTGTTAGTGTCCCACTGGGGGTCCGGTATGTTAGCGACTGGCTGTGGTGCGACCTTTTTTATATATCAAATGTCAATAGTTACTTTTCCTACTTATGTTTTAGTTGTCACCTTGTGTCACGTTCGCCTGGTCAAACTATATTGTGCTGATTGTTTAAATAATATATTTTCTTTAAATAACTACGTATTTCCATCATCATTACGTCCCAATACAGTCCGCTCTCGTCACTAGCTATCAAACGGCTTCTGATATACTATTTCTACTAATGTACTATTTATAACCCTTACTATTTCGTCAGGTGGATGCACTAGGGACTTGGGTTGGACTGCCCTTAAAAATAATATGAGCTAGATGACATTACGCTATGCTACTCTAACTTCAAGGGAGTACCTTCTGGATTCTGGACTAGGTGTCGCAGTGGTTTTCACCTTTGTCTTCGCTCGCTGTGTAGAATGACCACTATACCAGTCGCCCCCCCAACCGTGCCAGTGCTGGCCCCATGTAGGCTTGTCATGACCATCATGGTTGTCGTGGTAGAAGCCGCCCGGAGTGCTGTAGGTTAGGATGAGAAGGTCTGGAAATGAAAGATTTCTCTAACGTTAACTATGGAAGAAGTACGAGTAACTAATTAGATAGATAAATATTACTTTATTAATATACCCAGCACACAAGGCAAACTGGCAGTAGGATAGACCTAGTACAGACATAATCGTTTTCAAACTCGCTTGACAGCCCGCGCCGACCTGCCTATCGCCTAGCTTGAGCATAAACAGCCAAATTATAGTCACAATTATTTATTGTCGAAATTTTATAAAACTGTCATTAGATTTTGGCGACGTTTAAGACGGCTATTAGGTCGATTTTTGAACGAACTAATCTGATTCAACTCGGCCAAGTCAAATTATTCTTTAATTACTTGTGTAATCATAGAGTAGAAATTGTGAACTATAATATTCACAATAAAACAGTAGAACGTGTACACAACTTACGTTCGAAAAATTTCATTCCTCAAGGTGGCATTCTCGGGCCACTCTTATTTCTAATCTACCTTAATGAACTTCCCAAATTTGTCGATGTGCCATGCGTGTTATATGCGGATGACTTCACTCTTCTATTCTTGAATAAAAGTTCTGATAAAAATATTGAGGGACATATGAATTGTGTGCTAAGAAACATTATAATCTGGTTTAGTTAATTACACCTCCGATTTTGATATCTTTTATAACTACCAGGGAGCGTTTCTATCGACGTGCTCTACCGATAGTTTGACTCCATGAATATCCGTTGGTCTCCGGCTGATATCGGTGACTAGTTTCCGTCCTCCGCTTGCATCATAAGCTGATGGGAACCCAAAACGTTACGTAGAAAGTCGTTTTTACGTAAAAGTCTAAATCCACCACAGTTATTTTATCAAGATTAGAAGGATATGTATGAATTAAAATCAATATTAGATCAGTCGAGAGACATGTTTTTATTTAGAAATCTTTTACAAGTGTCCAAGCATGATGACAGGTCACGTGATCCAGTCTCATCTAGTTGCGTTCAAAATCTAAGACTATGATACAGTTATTATGAGGATGCTCAATTGGGCAATCATGGAGAAACTCTTGGATAACATTTTTTGGCAGGATATTAACCCATTATTTTAGTAAATTATACATAGGATTCGCTGGAATAGTCTCGAGTTGAGCCCGATAGCCTTGTCCATGGGTCATTGTTCATTGTCAGTTGTAAAAACAAAAGATGTCCACCCAGTGGTGAATAATTAACGGCTTATGTACATATAAGTATAAGTTAAGTTAGTATTAATTTACAGTTATGGAAACACCGTTTATGCGGATTACTAGACCAATCCAAAATTAAGCTTTGTGGCCCTTAACTTTTTATATGTCCACCGAAAAGACACGAACCTAAATCTGACATTGACCCCCATAATATATTTTCTTGACGATTTTGGAAGGATCATAAAGTGTTTGGATACGAAAGTTAACCACATTATTTCAGATGAAATGGTTAACAAACACCCTCTGGTCATATTCTCAGAAAATTGTACTTAATAATAATAAATAAATAAATATTAGAGGACAATCTTACACAAATCGAACTAGCCCCACAGTAAGCTCAAGAAGGCTTGTGTTATGGTTACTAGACGACGATATATTTAATAGATATAAATACTTAAATACATAGAAAACATCTAAGACTCAGAAACAAATATTCATGCTCATCACACAAATATTTGCCCTGACCGGGATTCGAACCCAGGACCGTCAGCTTCACAGGCAGGTGCACTACCCACTAGGCTAAACCGGTCGTCAACTCGTCGTACTTATTTAAAAATAATACGCATGTCAGCAGTCAGACTAGGTTTTGTCTCTCTTTATACTTAACGATGCAGTCTTTATACCGGTCGGCTTGTCGGTGTTTCCAAACAAAACAAAGAAATCTGAAAACCGGTTGTAACTTATTCAAAAGGTCATAAGCGCCACAAGGTCGCTATATAGAGATAGGGCCGTCCAAAAACTACTTTAAGGAGGGTATGGATCGCCGACGTGTGACATTGTGTGACAAGGAGTGCACAGCAAAATGTCATCTTGCTCGAATTTGGAGCAGCCCAACTGGGGAAGTACCTCCACCTTGCAGAAGACCACAGCCATAATAACATTATCTACTATACAAGTATGTAGTGTTGTGTTCCTGGAGGTGAGCAAGGTTGCCAGAGCTCCCGAGGATGCACTGTGTTGAGAGCGAGGGACCTAAATTTGTCCCTTCTGCTGTCAACACAGTGAATTCTCACATAAAGGGTCGGCAACGCGTACGTGACTCCTTTGGAGTTGCGGGCGTCTATAGGCTGCGGTGGCCACTTACCATCAGGTGGACCGTAAGCTTGTTTGCCAGCGGCATTGTATAAAAAAAAGAAAAAAAAGGAGTGGGAGGGATCGGATTTCGTGATGTCGCATTTCAAAACCTAGTTTGTCTAAGTATTTAGACACAACATTTTAAATATTAACGATAAAGATGTGAAGTTGCAAAATGTGTGACGTCATACTAGGGAGGGGCGTGTCTTAAAAATATGTCCAGCTGTGGCAAGGTCGGCGGAAGAGTCAAAAAAATTATTAAATTCATGTGACGTAAATTATCAATGACCCCAATAAACATACGATCTTTTGACTTAGCGCCACATTTACCTTGACATTTACAAGATAATTAGGTAACTTGAATATCTACATACCGGTATAAGTTGAAATTATTCAAAATGTCCGACAATTTATTAAACTATCATTGGACTTTAAATCTTTTAGTTAGGGCGGTAAAGTAGCTTTTTGAACAGCTTAACAGTTGCAATGTATCAAAATAACTACAAATAATTATATCAATTGTTTGCAGTTATTTTGATACTCTGCAACCACAGAGTCTGTATCTGCAAGTGTTAAGTCGATCATTGACCGCTCAGGGTCGCTACCGCGAAACACAAACGAAGTTTTCCCTCTCTGTCTCACTTATATGCAAACTTGCAAGTGCGACAGAGAGGAAAAACTTCGTTTGCTGTTCGCAGTAGCGCCCCTGTTGATGCCGCTGAGAGATATAATTATGCGCGTGCGATAGAGATAGATGGAGATAGGAAATGGCGTGTGAATGTAAGAAATTATTCGTGCTTAGCGTTATTACTTTCCTTAAGAATAAAAATACAACCAACAAAAATCTCAAAAAGCAATGTCTTAACAATAAAATCAAAAGTGGCGTAGGTTAGTAGGTTCTATAGAAATGTTAGCATTCACTATATAAAATAGCTTTTGCCCAAAGATCGTCTGCGAGAAACTCCTTATTTAATTTACATCACAACATCTTCGAGGAATGTTTTTTGGGATAAAAAGTGTTCTATATTCCAGACTATAAACTAGTTGTATATAAAGTTTATCATAATTCGTTAAGGTTTCTTCTTCCCATCTCCTCACAACAAACATCTATCCCAAATGGGTATAAAACAAAGTGCAGCATGCAGGTTCTGCCAAGAGTCGGAGGAAACTGCCATCCATATCCTCTGCTCCTGTGGACCACTTATGCGCAAAAGAAGTATCTATCTAGGGAGGCACATTATGCCCACAGATACAACAGATTGCGACCCAAATAATCTGGAAATTCCTGGAGGCAACGGGTATAAGCAAAGAACTTTAAGGGCTGCCACAATAGATCAATACTGGTCGAGGCGGCAAAGAAGGCCCACAACTAACAATAATAAATAATAAAGGTTTCTTCTTCAGTCCACAGTAATTTTGGTGTCTTTTAATTCTATATTACTTTTACTTTTATACATAGGTTACGTTTGTTATTTTGACTTAATTTAATAAATGTTTTAACGAAAAATTTAAAAAAAAAACATTGATAGCTCAAACTTCATTATTTTCGTCAGGTCTCTGAATAGGCCTTGCCTTAAGCCGTTTTTGCGTTAAGTAACACATCTAAATAATAATAAGTTACCCGATGAAATTTTGAATTTACCCTTTCCAGCTCTTAAAAATTACATAAAAAAAACTTTGATGGCTTATTATAGGGTTGAGGACTATCTAACAGACAGAAATGCATGGCCCAAACCAAATACCTAAATAGCGTAAAGAGTCTAATATTTTCATTGTATCTAGTTGACACATTTCTTGCAGGAAAGCATATCAAACGATTCGACATGTTTTGTTTTCTTGTGTAACTACACATTGTAAATACCTATTGTTATTTTTTCCTCGTTTTTCTTTCAATTCTCTTTTGTTGTGTACCATATACATTTACTTAAGTAGGTTAAGTAGTATCATTGTAATAAGCATATTTTGGAGAAAATGACTGACTGTCGAGTTTCTTTCGGCGTTTTTCGTTTGAGAAACGCTAGTAGTTTTTGACTTGTAAAAGTGCCTTTGCGGCCTACTTGCAGAATAAAGTTCATTTGTTTCATTTTTATTTTATTTCATTTTTTATTTAAATTTTCACATTTGTAATAACTACCCAAACAAAGCTTTTGAACACTTTAACCGCCGTCGTCTTTTGTTTTAGGTACTCTAATAATACTTTATACCAAGTACTCACCCAACACCACAAAACACACCCACTTTCCATACATATTTGTCTAAATCGTTTCTTAAACTTAGAAAAATATGAATCATAAATAATAAAATAACTTTCTTAAACTAAACACAAACACATTTTAAGTTTCCACAATTTTGCTCATGCGAAATAAAATCTTAAACCCTCGTATAATGACTGGAGTCGCATAACTATGTAAACTAAATGTTTATATGTATGTCGTACATGTCCGACCAGCCATTTCAAGCTCACAGATTCGACTGATGGAACAGGAATCTCTACAAAGACTTCAAAACGCTATAATTTGTACATAACTGTATTTTGTCAAGCGAACGATACCATTTTACAACAAATACATAATTAACAACAATTACGCTTTACATAATTACCAAGTTTCTGGTCTGATATTAGCGATTTGAAGTGTTGTTTGCAGCGGTACTTGTTTGAAAAAAACCCTGTACAATATCTAATATAATTACAGAAGTTCTAGATAAGTGTTAAGTCACACAGATATATATTATTAACTAATAAGGACCCTTAAGTAAGTGGTATACTGAATAAGTGGCAGCTACTCCGGTTACCAGGCGCCACTGAAAATCAGCGCCACGACTTAATGCCTAATAGCTTATTTCGTGGCACCAAGCTGAGTGGCGACCATTTTAGCATATATTAGTTGTATTTTAATTTTCCTTTGTTTTATTATTATTTTAATATTGTATATGCTAAATAAACATGTTTTCTTTCTTTCTTTCTAATTATTTTATTACAGGTACTCCTTATATTCTCATTATCTAACGTACCTAATGATAGAATTTTGAAGAGTATGAATTTATAATTTTTATTTTTTTATCTAAATATATATAAAAGAAGAAACTGACTGATTGACTGACTGACATATCAACGCACAGCCTAAACCGCTGGTTCTAGGGATTCCAAATTTGGAAGGAAGGTGTATTCTATGAACCGCTACATAATAGTGATGTGAAATTACAAAAAAAATATTAAATTAGGGGGGGGGGGGGCACTCCATACATGTAACCGGTGGATGAAAAAAAAAATTCAACGCACATAGTCGTGTGGGGTATCGATGGATAGACCTTTAAAAATGATATGGAGGTTTCTAAAAAACTTGTCAATTTAAGTCAACCGTTGGTGAGATATTAGCTGTCAAAGTCATAGAAAGTGTCCCCCCCCCCCTCTAATTTCCAAACTATAAAGTTTAAAATTCTGAAAAAAATGAGGTGGTGTGCATTAGTAAATAATTTCAACGATTTTTGGTTTGAACAATATAGGTTTTACGGTTTTTGAGTTTTCGCTTAAAAACTGTCTTGCCCAAACAAAAGGTCGTAAGTGCCGTGAGTTCCCTATGAAGAATACGACTTTTTTAGATTCAATGTATTGGATAGTGATTTTAAATGTGGACTAGTATACTCGTATTC
Source organism: Epiblema foenella (assembly GCA_963556455.1). Classification (NCBI taxonomy): domain Eukaryota; kingdom Metazoa; phylum Arthropoda; class Insecta; order Lepidoptera; family Tortricidae; genus Epiblema; species Epiblema foenella. The sequence continues at coordinate 7,943,482 of OY747119.1, read as the reverse complement.
ATTTAACATTTCAATAGCGGTCATCAACTTGACTTTCATCCCGATATCGCAATTTTTTTGCGACAAATCAATTATCTATACAAAACTGTCGCAAAAATGTCATCGCTTGTGTATCATAGTACAGGGTAGGATGGAGCCACGGAGTCACTAGGTACGCATAACATTAGTCAATTACTGATAAAATGACAATTTTACAGCCAAAAATAAAATCTAAATGCATTTAAGTTTGTTTGTTTATGTGCACATGGAGACGAAGTCATTTCAAATAACAAAAACGTCAACTGAACAGTTATGCCACCGGTAGTCACCGCTAGCCGTTCAGCTACCCGCGGCCGTCAATACCACGGTCTTATGTTTTATGACCCGATTCGGAGGCGTCGAGTCAGGGGAGCGGTACGCTCGGTCCGCCATTTTGACGAACGGAATGAAAATAATCAATAAATTATTTAAATAAAAACTGTTTTTTAAATATAGTAATTCATAGTACCTATACCTTATTAAAACTGTGTATAATACTTTCGTATTTATAATCTGGCAACTAGGTCACTAAAGCCTTTTTTATCGTGCTATTTTATTCGCACCTGTACGACCTTAGGTAGTGTGAGTCACTCTAGTACAAAGGGTGACCGCCCGACTTTTATTGCCCTAGTCGCCAAATGATGTTACGGAAAGTAAAACAGTATTACCTAAAGTAGCGTCTAAACCAATGTTCCGATGGGGTAATAAAACCAGGTAGAATAATAGACCGGCTTTTCACCAACAATAGGCGACTTAGATTTTATTACCCCATCGGAACGTTCGTTAAGACGGCTACTCAAAATATAAACGATAACATCGGCTAATATAAAAACCTAAAACGTACAATTCAATATAAATCAGTTTTACATGTATGAAAGCCAAAATTAAATATATAACTATAAAAATCTTTGTCATCACTGCTGTACTATAGACAAGATATATGTACTTACAAAGCGTTACTGTCTCAATAGTATTTTTTTAATGCTTCAGTTTTGATTGTTTTCGACGGATATACTTTGACATTTAGTTACCGTTTTACTTTTGTATGTTCTACGCTTTTAAAAGTTGACAATGAACAAATAATATATATATATATATAAATATAATAATATATATATATATATAGTCTTTCGAATACTTTACTTTCTGATTCCTTCTTTTACTTTGCTAGTCTATGTAAGTGTACTAATAAAATCCCAACTATATTAATTATGGTGCAAATAAAGGTTTGCGATACCTGCTTGTCCTTGCGTCACAAGGATGCCGGTACCACTGTATTTCACCGATAGCAAGAAATGCTTACTTTGGGGAACATATGCAACTGTCGTTATTGATAATTACATTTTAGTGGTGAAGGGTGGTCAATGACCGCTATTGAAATGTTAAATGGATTCGGGTATAGGTGTTGGTACGGAACCCTTCATTGTGCGTGGTCCGACACGTACGTGGCCGGTTTTTTAAGTGAAAGATTTAAAACTTCGTAAATAGACTCTCTGTTTATATACATATACTACAAACTACAAGTACAGGGAAAAATCTGAAAAGTATGTATTTGTAATGGAATCATAAAATATCCTACTTAATATTATACATACGAAAGTTAGGATGACTTGAATGTTTGTTATTCAATCACGCAAAAACGGCTGAACGGATTAACCACACGCGTGGTCGTGCCGGAGGTTTTCCCCTGGATTTTCCCCAGGCTACTCTCCAACCGCGCACTCCTATCGCTTTATTGGGCCCGGCCTATAAAGCCACAGTCAGGTTCATGTAGATATTTACAATGCCTGCTGACGTACGGAAAAATCGTCTAAGAAAGACCAGTATAAGGCTGACCTCCAAATATGCGCATATTTGTCACGAATCTCAGGGTCAAGGTACAATACGGATGGTGAGGCGACAGACAGTTGTCAATATCACGATATTGGCGTGTCATTTTATACCGATGACTTGAGTCTTATCGTGGCTAAGATAAAGCAGGTTTTCGCATAATTTATCTTTTATTTTTACGATAGTGATTTCGCTTCTGATTTAGTTCGAATATCTGTGACTGGTATGTATGTATGTATGTAAAATTCTTTATTGTACATGAGTAAAACATAACATACAACAATTACAATACAAGAGCTATATGATCTCTAAACCAAAACGACTTATGTCAATCAAAATCAAAGCGAAATGCTTCCTCCTAACGTACTAGCAATTGGATCATTATCTATTTCTTAATGACCAGTTTTCTATTACAAATAAAAACTATTATGTATATGTATTGAATTAGTGTACAAAAGTAGGATTACAAAATAGTACCTAAACCTAATAAAAGGAAATTATAGGTAAAAATACTTAAATATTAACATATTGCTATAAAAGGTGGGTAACACAGTGGTAAAAACCATTTTTTCATACAAATGATGAGACATCCAAGGACCACTGAGTTACTCGATTTATGTATATTAGCTGTGGTTCGTTAATTACCAAAACTATCGGAAGTGATACTGCAATTAAACCTCTTTCTAAATAAGAATACAAAAATATGAAGTGAGGGCCAAGTATTCCAAGATCTGCATTTAAAAAAGTGTCTGAAAATTATGTATAGTGGAATCCGGATAAAGAGACAGTCAAGGGACCGGTGATATTACGTCGCACTAACAGAACGTCGCACAAAACGGACTGATTTGCTTTGAAAATGTTTGGTATGAAATCAGATGTGTGGTGATTTCGCAGTCGTTGAAAGCGGTCAAATGTTATATGCGGAGTCGTTATAAGCGGATTCTACTGTAGATTGACCCAATTACATCCATAATCGCATGACAATAGGTTCTAATTACCTAATATACTGACCCACAGATAGTTAAAGAGTTACCCTTGTATTTATGCCATGGGCGCTCAATTCTACACCATGTTGTTCAGATTTTCCTGAATTAATACCTAGGATTGGAACCGGTACAGATCTGTGTACGGAACCCTCGGTGCGCAAGTCCGACTCGCACTTGACCGGTTTTTTGTTAGTAATTTAGCTACAGATGTATGTATGTACAGACCTATAACACCTACATTTTAATATTTATTCTATTGCTTATTGTTTACGTTTACTACCAAAAAGTAGCTGGCGTAGCTGATCTCGAACCACTTGCACGGGTGCTCGACCAGCGCGTGCAGTTGGATGGCGATGGCCCCCGCCAGTGACACTAGTAGAGATGGGTAAATCCGGACTTGAAGATTTAAATGATTCGAATCCGTAAGCGGTACCGATTCCTTAACGACTCTTTTCAAATCTTATCGAATCCGAGGAGTTATTAACTCCGACTCGGTACGGAGCCGAATGAATGACCGGTTTGCGCCGGTATCGCGGACCGAAGACAAAATTGGTGGACTTTCGTGTATTTCTAACAAGTCCGGAGTTAAAAGGATCAAAAGATTCGTAGAACTATTAAGGTCACTGGATTTGTATTGAAACCAGCGAGTCCGGAGTGAATCGATTTGAAGGATTAAAAGGAGTCGAAGAGTCGATAAGCGGAGTCGGTACCAATAGCGGAGCCGGATTTAGTGATTCGAATCGCTCCCCGGAGTCGAGATTACACATCTCTAGACATTAGCCGCTGTATTCGGCCAGGGTACGCCGCGTTGTAGAACGCACCTTCAATTCAATATCATTCCACAGAATTAGTAATGAGCTCTAGCGAAGCGTCCCTGTTCTCCACTACACCTACAGTGCCTTTACCGTGAGTTTACATGACCGTACTCGCTAGCGACTGAAAAAATTGTAAAAAGGAGTAGTGGTGTACGAATATCGGCAATATTCCTGCTTTGTTGAACAATCGTAAATATTGCTTTGTTAAAACTTCTAATGATTCTATCATTTACATGGCTACATTTTTGGAATAGTTCATATTATTAGACTAGTGTCGCTATGACAAGGTTCAATGGGTTAAAAGTGAAAGATAGAACCCAGTGCCTTTACCATGACTTTACATGACCGTACTCGCTAGCGACTGCGTAAAAATTTGTATGGGCAATAGTACAGCGCCTCTGCCGGTTACGCAATAGAACTAAGAATCGGCGTACTAAAAAAAAATTTTTTTTAACTTTAAACTGTTTATTTCATTGAATTCATAATAAAGTTACATTTTTTTCTATACTTAACTACTAATCTTAAATATAAAAGATTTTTTGAGTTAAGTAGCCTTCTTACATAATCATTAACTTAAACTATTACATATATCTTCTATAGTTGATTTTTGTTTTGCAGCATATGCTGTTTGACAATGGTTCTTGTTTGACTACAGGTTTTACCCTCAATTTTAAGTATTAGATCACTAGAAAATCTATTTAGTATTGAAGGGAGAATACTATTCCATACCCTCTGCCCATATTCATTATTATTATTGCCTACTTCATAGGTTAGGAGATCAGATAAGTTACGCAGGCGGGTGGGTCTTACTTTTTTCTTAAGGTTAGGTATATTATTACAATACTGTGATATAATTGCTAGCTCCACTTTCTCGAATACGTTTAATACTTTGCAATAGTTAAATAGATTCTCATAAAAATACCATAACTAAACCGTTTACACAATCGCTAGCGAGCACGGTCATGCAAACTCATGGTAAAGGCACTGTAATATCGGGGCAGCGATTTGTATTTAAATACGCTGATAAAGTTATCATTTTTAAAGTCTAAGCCTTTTTCCACAAGTTTCCTTTTTTAAAAGTTGTAGGTTGTAGGCTCACCTAGTCTAATATTTTTTTTAGAGAGGATCAAATATCTATCTATATGAAACACGGGCGCCGCTGAGCCACGAGCGTTCCAACGTTATCTTATCGGATAACGATAATTAAATTTATCTATTGTATTACGTATGTTATGTATTACGTATCACTCACAATATCACGGTATCTATTTGACAGCTATATTTTTTTGCACTTTTTAAAATTTAATGTAAATGATATTATATATAGACTCGCTGTTTTTTTTATACTACGCCGTTGGCAAACAAGCCTACGGTCCACCTGATGGTAAGCGGCCACCGCAGCCTATAGACGCCCGCAACTCCAAAGGAGTCACGTGTGCGTTTTGATCAGTCGTGACTGTGAGGGGTTCGTAAGCCTCCCTTCAGAGCCACTCGTGATTTCTGAATAAATCCTTACCAGGAAGCGAAACACATTGATAGCAAAGCAAATTCGAATTATAAGTCGTAAGTATAACATCATATTCGTGACTTGTGATAATGCCGATAAGCTATAGATAAACAGAAATGTTAATAATAAAGACATAATTCTACTCGGTCATAAAACACTTATGACATTTTTAACGCTAAAGTCGTGTGAAATTGTATAGCGGTCTACTCAATGAAAATGTTCACTCTTCATTGTAAATTGTTTTTAGTGTTCAACTGACGACTGTCTTTTGTCTTGTGTTTAGTTAACGCGGTGTTTTTCAGTGTGAATAACAATTTGTGCAATTTTTAAGCAAAGGAAACTTGAGAGACGCCGGACCATACTTAACAAAATTGTGAATTGTGGCGCACTGCATATTTATTGCAATTTTAGATTTATAATACGCATTGTAGTTTATAGCGAATAGTGAATCCAGACGGTTAGCCGTCCGTAACGGATACGTTTACAAACATTGATGGTGCCAGTTGGAAAATCTTTGCATGCACTTGGCTGAAATGTCAGAAAAAGTTATGAAAGAGTGGTTTTTAGACGTGCCGTGGGGAAAATTGGCAAGTAAGTTACTTTTGCATGTGTTTATTAGTTTAGTCATTTTAACAGAATGAAATGCATGGCCCAAACCAAATACGTAAATAGCATGAAGATTCATGTATATTTTCATTGTATCTAGTTGACACAGTTCTTGCAATGAGAGATAACCTAATTAAAATTAAAAATAAAAAAATTGGCTCAAATCGCTGTCAACTGGTAGGGTGCCCAGAAGGCTGGCTGTATTTCCTCGCTGCACGGCAATGATTATTCGCTGAGCGAAATAGAGGCCAGCTCTCTGGTCACCCGAAGCCTCTATTAGGCGCTTCGACAGATCTTTATAAAGTCGACGCGCGCTTGGCTCCCACAGCCCCAAAGTTTCGACGCCAAACGCCGCAAACATGTAGCCACTTCCTAGGGCGCCATATTTGCGGCACTCGTGGTTTTCGGCCGCGGATGCCGCAGCACCAGCAGCGATTTTGGTATCAACGCAAGTAGCGTCCCAAACTAGCAGCCGACCCATACTCTAAGCCACCAGTGTCATTCCATCGGGCCTCTTGCCGTCGTCTCTGGTCAAACCGACCAGACTCTAGCTACCGGCAGTATGGCACTGATAGGGGCCCTTCGGATGACATCATGGCGGGGGATCCACCCAGCGCTTCGGATGCATGAAAGGATGGGTGACCTAGGCTGTCAACCATGCCACCGCATTGACAGCGATGTGGCTGGTTTGTTGGGGCCCCTAAACTATACTAGCTGCCAGGCGAAAGGTAGTGTTGTCCAAAGTTGTCTTTGGAGGCGATAATGTATGACGTTTATTGGTAAGTCGCGTTCACGGATACGAGATATTTAGTTTTATTTTTATATCATTTTTTATTAAATTTAGCCGTGTTAAAATTCTTGTGCCAATTTTTCTTTTTAGCTATTTGTAATATGTCTTTATAGTTCGTTTTTGTTTATGTGTTACCCGCCGTGAATTTCACCAATTGGCTCCGACGGAAGACCAGCGTCGACCAGTTAGGTTGGCACCATGCTGAGTCGGGACCATTTCGTGGCATTATTGATTGTTTTCTTTTTGTTTTACACCTTTTTTTACTGTTTCTACTCGTTTTTCAATTTTAATCCTTGGTATGTGTATCACTCCTGTGCCACGAATAAATGTTTTTTCTTTCTTTCTTTCAAAAGTACCAATATTTTGAGAGGGTAGTGCTTGGACCCATAGAATTGTCATGTCTAGACATTGAATTAAATCGTATTTTCTATTAATATTATTTTCCTTATCTCGTATTTCGTAATACGTATATAGGTACGTCACGTTAACTTGTGGATGTATAGTTTAGTGTAGTGGATTGTAAATAAATATTGTTACTTTTTTCCTCTTTTTTTATTTATTTATTTTTTGTTGTTTAACCACACAGTTTCATTATAATAACCATATTTTGGAAGAAAGTGACGATATTGACTGTCGAGTTTCTTTCGGCGTTTTTTCTCGGCAGTGGTCTCTTGAAAAACGCACTAATTCTTCTGCAAGCAGGCAGCAAAGGCACGACATTTCCAAGTCAAAAACTATACTAGCGTTTCTCAAGAGACCACTGCCGAGAATAAAAGCCGAAAGAAACTCGACAGTCAGTCATTTTCTCCTAAAATATGCTTAATTGCTTATTGATATTTAGCTGTCAAAGTCGTAATAAGTTTAGTGTGTCCCCTCTTTCTTCTGAGGTCTATTAAAGATTCAAGTGAGCCCAGGTTATATATGGAGCAAATGGCTCTTTTTTGTCTGATATGTCAGCTGCTTTACCCCAATACAGAATACTATACGACATAACACTATGAAAATAGCTATAATATGATAAACTAACCGGTCTGTTTCTACATTGGTCAGTTGTAATTTTTTTTCTAAAAACATAAGCAACTGAACTTAATTTACGCGCCATAACGGCTATATGGGGACTCCATTGTAGATTTTTGTTTAATGTTATACCTAAGTATATTGCTTTGTCTACTATTTCTAAACACTTGTTATTTAAAAGTATACTAGTTTCCACCGGTCTAACATTCGGCAAATAAAATCTGATACATTTAGTTTTCTTAGCATTCAAGTATCATATCAAGTACTTTCACCAGTTACTATAGTCTATTGATTTACGGTCAGCCTTAAAGATTAATGCTACATCCTCAGCGAATAATATTATATCACAAAGATTACCTACTATAGTATATACGGCAACTCATTTATATAAACCAAAAATAAAAATGGACCTAGGATTGAACCCTGAGGCACTTCTACTGTAGTCCTAATGTTAACTAGACTGGGTTCCATTTACAACAACTGTTTGAGTTCTACTGCTAAGATAGGAGGACATAAGGCTTAATGCATTATCAGACAGAGCATGTTTTTCAAAATGAGCGTTCAATGATCCATTGCTTTGATGATTAATAAAAACGGTGTTATTTAACATATTCATATGTGTCTGTGGCATCGTAGCTCTCAAACGGGTGAACCGATTTGTGTGGGGTTTTTATTAGTCTTGATGGAATGGTTTTTTAACGTTTTGGGACAGGTTTTTTAAATGTTTAATTATTTCAGTTTTGTCATGGGGCGACACCTCGCTGCGGCCAGTCCTGCTGATCCACGGGTACCTGGACACGGCTGCCACGTTCCTTCCCCTAATGGCCGCCATGCCCGCCTCATACCACTACGTCACTTTCGATCTTCCTGGTAACTACTCCTCTATGCTCCGTTATGCTGATGACACCCTAGTCCTGTTCAGCCGGCAACACTTGGGACGAGGCGTACCTGTCAGCTGAGTTGTCTAGGGCAAGGGTCTCCAAACTGCGGCCCTTCCAATCCGGCTCGACAGCAGGCCGAACCGTGGACTAACAAAAACTCAGGCGCAATATGGCCTTCGGGAAGTAAAGTTGGAAACCTCTGGTCCAGGCGCGGATACAGGGGGGGGGGGGGGCAACAGGGGCAATTGCCCCCCCTGAAGCCTGTGTCAGGGGAGGGCAATTAATTGCCTATGTCCTGACGTAGGAAATATGTTCTGACAATATAAACAGTTATCAAAAGTCAGTTTTATTTAAGAAAAGTTCGAAAGTGCCCCCCCCCCCCCCCCCTGAACAAAATCCTGGATCAGCGCCTGCTCTGGTCTAGGGTCAAACTGGCTTGATAACAAATTTCTCGCTCTGAATGTATCTAAGAGTATAAGAGCAACGAAATAGCTTGTTTAAAAACAATAGTTTCCTCTCCTCCTGTCCCTTCTTGTCTAAAAAAATCACTCTTATCTCATGATGGCAGAGGTGATTAATAATTGTCATCTATTGGAAACTAAGTTGTCGAGCAGTGGGAGGTTTCGTTTACTTTACTGCTCCGGTGGTACTATAAAAAGTTTTTTTTTATATCTTTAGCTTTGGAGCGAACCTCCAATAATAATTATGACTCCGGGCCGCCTTTTGAACACCCCGGGGAACACAGAAAAAGGGACAGTGAAATGCCTATTGCCTTAAGGGCAACTATAAAAAGGTGCAATATGGTAAAGTACTCGAGCCTCATCATGGACGGATAGCTCACCTTCGAACAGCATATAACTGCTCTATCAAAAACCGCACTAGAGCTTTGCGCTAAGCCGAAGGCATCATGCAAGCATCCTGTTAATGTGTCATTTATATGAAATTAACATCGTACAGCTAGGCCTCTATAGAGACGTTATCATGAGAAGAAGTCCGATCCTGGCCCAGCGGCGCCCACGTACCGCGTGCTGTATGCGAGATTAAACAACGTCGGCCCAGGTCAGTTCCTGCTTGGGTAACCGCTTTGAGTATCTATTGACTGAGCGCTCCCGTACTTTGTAAGGCACTTTAAGCCATTGATCAGCCCGGATACTACTGTCTATGATAGCAGTCATTAATCCAAGTTGGAGGCCTCCGGGCGGCTTGAGGACTTCTAACAGTCAAGTTGACCACTCACTTGACAAGTAGGTCGAAGTGCATCACGTACACGTGACCCCAGGGTGGTGCGAAACGGTACAACAAAATTGCCATACGATAAATAAATTTAAAAATGATGAGAAGTGGCCGCACAAGTAAAATTCAAGTTTTCGCGATTGTCAGTGTACCTAAATTAGCTTTTTTTTTGATTCCCGGATAGGTCACGGCCGCTCGGACACGCTGCCGGGACCGCCATTCTCTCCTCTGCATTTGGTGGAAGTTGTCAGACAAATCGTTGAGCATTTGCACTGGGACACATTCTACTGCGTTGCTCACTCCATGGGCTACCTTATTAGTAAGTTGAATTGAATTGAATTGAAATCATTTATTTCGTGTAACATTGACACAGAAATTATATACATAATGCAGCTATATTAAATGCACACATAGTGCTACCAATTGATTACACTGGCGGAAGAATGCAGCCCCACACAGTGTAACATGATAGCACAGTCAGGCTTGTCCGCAATCATTCTCAGAATGGTATTGGGACTGTCCCGCACCCGGCGCACCAGGGATGCGGCTCGCTCGCGCATGCTCGCATAAAAACAGGCAACACGCGCCTCTGCAAACATCCCTGATGCGCTACAGAAACGAGGCAGCCCAACTATCACCCGGAACGCGTTATTGTATTGTACTCGAAGGGCCCTAAAGGCCCGCTGCGAATACTGCACCCAGAGGCTGCAGGTATACATAGATGAGAAGTACTGAGTATTTGAAGGTTCATCGTACAATCACTATCATCATTATTTTAGCCGAAAGACGTCCACTGCTGGTGTCATTCACCAAGGATCTCCACGATGACAGGTCCTGCAATTCATCAATCATCACGTCTTCCCGCGATCTTGACAAGATGCAAAAATGAATCTACAAAATAAAACTTTTATTATCAAACTTGCTAACAAAATTTCACGGGAATCGGTTGGGAAATGCGACCTGTGCCTTTACCATTAGTTTCCATGACCGTGCTCGCTAGCGACTGCGTAAACGATTTAGTATGCCGATTTTTAGTACTTTTGCCCATACAATTTTTTACGCAGTCGCTAGCGAGTACGGTCATGTAAACTCATGGTAAAGACACTGGGTTCTATATTTCCCTTTTAACCCATTGAACCGTGTCATAGCGACACTAGTTTAATAATATTAACTATTCCAAAAATAAAGCCCTATAAATGATAGAATCATTAGAAGTTTTAACCGGGCAATATTTACGATTATTCCCAAAGCGGGAATATTGCCGATATTCGTACACCACTACTCCTTTTTACAATTTTCAGTCGCTAGTGAGTACGGTCATGTAAACTCATGGTAAAGGCACTGTAGGTGTAGTGGAGATGAGGGACGCTTCGCTAGAGCTCATTACTAATTCTGTGGAATAATATTGAATTGAAGGTGCGTCCTACAACGCGGCGTACCCTGGCCGAATACAGCGGCTAGTGTCACTCGCGGGGGCCATCGCCATCCAACTGCACGCGCTGGCGGAGCACCCGGACAAATGGTTCGAGATCAGCTACGCCAGCTACTATAGACGCTATTTCCCGTGAGTAAATGTTTTTGTCACACCAGTGCCTTTACCATGAGTTTACATGACCGTACTCGCTAGCGACTGCGCTAAAATTTTTATAGGCAAAACTACAGCGCCTCTGGCGGTTACGCAATAGAACTAATATTCGACAAACCAAATCGTTTACGCAGTCGCTAGCGAGTACGGTCATGCAAACTCATGGTAAAGGCACTGTGCCCTTAATTCTATTGCGTAACCGCCGCTGCGCTGGAAGAGATCCCTCGTAGGGATAAGTTCGCCTTTGTACTCTAATCTTATGTGACATGTATATTGTTTTAACCTGTTATTGTGTACAATAAAGTGCTTACATACATACATACCGCCAGAGGCGCTGTACTTTTGCCCATACAAATTTTTACGCAGTCGCTAGCGAGTACGGTCATGTAAACTCATGGTAAAGGCATTGGCCATATCGCAATTATGAGTATTACGACACGCTCCGCTCGCGTATAATCCCACTGCTTGACCAGGGGAGACATAAAATTACGTACTTACCACGGGCGGTTAAAAAGCCTCCGATCACATATTTATATTTGACGACCGCTTTAGCCTAGTTGGTAGTGACACTGCCTACGAAGCTGGAGGTCCCGGGTTCGAATCCCGGTCAGGACATTTATTTGTGTGATGAACACGAATATTTGTTCCTGAGTCTTGGATGTTTTCTATGTATTTAAGTATATATTTATCTATATAAGTATGTATATCGTCGCCTAGTGCCCATAGCACAAGCTTTGCTTAGTTTGGGACTAGGTCGATTTGTGTAAGATTGTCCACAAATATTTATTTATTTATTTTATTTATCGCCCTTGCCTTCGGCCCGAATCAAATACCGGTGATCTGAGACATTCTTTGTTTTACCGCCCTTGGTAAGTAATGTACTATTTCACTGCTCATGCTCGAAAAGTGGAGTGGATGTTGGATTTAATATGGTTAAGTATTTTGATTGATCATATTAGAATGATATGTAAATCATCAATATATAATTGAGAATATTTTTATTGAAAAATCCGTTATATAATATTAATGAATATATGGACATAACAAAATAATTTTTGTAACTGTTTTTGACATTTAAAATTTTAGTGTTAATCGTGTTTTCAATTATTATTATTTCGTGTTTTTCTATATACAGTTATTAGTTTTTAATTTGCCGAAGTTATGTGATGTAATTTTTGTAAAATAATTCTCAGATGACATTTATTAAATTTCGACTACATTTATATTATTTCATAATCATTAGTTTGACATTTTATGAAATTGAATAACATTTTATTTTATTATTGACGATCATAATATAAATTCGTATAGATTAAGCTAGCTTTAATTTGTATTGTAATTGTATATTATTAAATAAAAAATGTAATGTATATTCATATTTTCCCTAGGGGCGAAATGTACTACTTTAGCCCCGCTTGATAAGCCTAATAATAATGACACACTTTTCGAACATGAGAAGTGAAAAAAATATTTCGTACAGCTATTGTGTATTAACCAATCAATCAGGAAAGAATTCATTTCTCTAAAAATTAAGTTTGCAGTAAGTAGTCCTTATTCCACAATAATTAAAAAAGTGATTAAATCGTTTGTGCAACGCTTTGAAGCGCTTTGTGAACCGCGGTGTCTAAGTTTTATGTGTCAAAGAGAAAAAACATGCCGCCAAATGAGTCATATGTTCGCTGTGGAATTATAGTTACTTTTGTATGGATGATCTTTGTTTATTTATTTTCTTGCAATCGAAGTGCAAAGTAGAGTGTATAACTCTGGTCTAAAAAGCCATTTTCCCTCATCGTGGTTATACATATATATGTTTCATTTTAGACCACTGTCATACAATCTACTATTAATATTTAATAACTTTTTCCCCCGTTAACTTCCAGTCCCTATTTCATCTCTTCGAGGAATGATTTTCGGGATAAAAATTTCCTATACTAATATCACTACATAGTATAAAACAAAGTCGCTTTCTCTGTCCCTATATCCCTATGTATGCTTAAATCTTTAAAACTACGCAACGGATTTTGATGCGGTTTTTTTTAATGAATAGAGTGATTGAAGAGGAAGGTTTATATGTATAATAACATCCATTAAATAGTGCACCCGTGCGAAGCCGGGGCGGGTCTCTAGTATAGTAATATACTACAATACACGTTGTCTCTGTCCAGGCCACCACCTCCAACAAGTTACACTTACAAGGAAGCTGTGAAGTCGCTGGCGGCAGCGAGACGCGTGAGCGAAGAGCAAGCCGCAGGCTTGGCGACACGGTGTCTGGAGTCAGTCGATGGGAGAGTCAGGTAAGGCAGAATATAAGATTTCAAGTTCTCCCAGTAGCTCGATTCCACTCACACCTCAGATTCGGTTGAAACCGCTCAACCAATCTCACTGGAGCGCAAACTCTTAGAGTATTCCAGTGTTCCAAACCACACGCGTGATCGTGCCGGAGGTTTACCCCTGGATTTTCCCCAGGCTACTCTCCAACCGCGCACTCCTATCGCTTTATTGGGCCCGCCTATAAAGCCACAGTCAGGTTCAAAAAAAAAAAAATTCAAGCTTACATTGCCATGTATGTACAGTCACTCGCGTATTGATACTGTGAGTGTGGTGTGTCGTGACCGTAATCGAGTTTCAAGTGACAAGGCGGACGGTGGTAGTGACGGTGACACTGTGCGAAAAAAGCGAACCAGGAAGAGGGTAGATCGCTATGGTGTGTGGGTAGACCACAACTAAAACTCGCAGCACGTCAGTTAATCCTTGATAATGGCGCTTGCAACAGTGCCGAAATATCGGGAACTCAAAAATACAAATATACATGGTAAATATCCCGTTTCAAATCGTAATTCCAAGGTAAGGCAGACTCCGTCTCCACCCAGCAGGGTAACTGCGGAGCGCTCGTGGCCCAGCGGCGCCCGCGTGCCGCGCGCGGTATGCTCGCCGGTGATCCCGGCTGTCTATGATAGCAGTCGTTAAGCCGAGTTAGAGATCTTGGGGCGGCTTGAGAACTATACCAGTCAAGTTGTCCAATAATAATAATAATAATAATGGTTTATTTTGTACATAGCTACAAACAATCACAATACATCATAGAAATTCATCTGGACAGTACAACAACGCCTAAAAGTAGTGGTCGATATTTCCGACCCCCGAACTAGGCGGGAGACCTGTGTCTCGGGAGTTAGATTTATCTCTTCTTCAGTGTCAGATTACATAAATGCCGTTCGGACAATAGTAATTAGCATTTGAGATGAATCGGAGTATTAATAACAGTGTTTTGTAAGATGCAAAATAAATTAGATACATAAGTATTAAAATTGTAGTTCATTAATATTCATTATAAATACTAACTTTATAAGAACTATGAATTTATGAATTTAGATATAAGTTTACATTACAATTTGGGTTAAAACTAAAAATACATAGTGACAAAGTAGACGTGATGCAAAATCTTCATTAAGTGATAAGGGGAAAAAACAATTAAAGTAAATGAATTGACAAGGGGAGTTGAAGTTGCACCACGTCCGTAGGGAATACCCACACCCTACACCTGACCCCTGGGTGTTGTAAACGGTGCAACGAAATTGCCATTCGTAAAAAAGGGGTGACTGTAAGCCGCTCGAAGCGAGGCGCGTGGGCCCTTGCCCACTCCCACTTGCCAGCCCCAGTTGGCGCCAGCGTGGTGTCTTGAGTCGGTTCATTCAGCGGGACTGATGAGAACGGACCACGTACTAATTGAAAAGTAGTTTCTTATGTAAGTCTCAGTGCTAGTCTCATCCATAGTGATGTGGCGTTGGGAACAGGAAATTTCCGGTAACGGTCGATAATGCTAACAGAGGCTGTCGCAGGCGCCGTATTTTTTTTTAAACTATGAATATGGGTTTAAAGACATTTATTCTCATATAAGATCTACAATCACTTCCATGAGAACATGGTTATAGACAAATACATGTATTCGACTTGGTTGTTGTCACCGCAAGAATGCAAAATCATATTTAAGGTAGACAACACATACAGTACTATAAAGTAATGAAAAAAATTAAAACAATAGTAATAACAGGAATTAAGTCATGCAAAATATTATTACAGTATTATACAAATATATATTTAATTACAAGGTATATATATTTATAATATATCTAATATATCCAGTTTGTTACATCTATTTTATTATTTATCCGAAAACTAGTATTTTTAGTCATACACTTTTCCCACTTGTACATGCTTGTTCAGTATGTCTGCCATATAACATGTCCTCTCAGTTTCTCAAAGGTTAGCTGGAAGAGATCCCTTAAAGGGATAGTTCGCCTTTGTACAAATATCTAATATTATTAAGTTTGTTTTCTAGTATGTACTTGATTTTTGCAATAAAGTGTTTACTATTACTACTCATCATCATCAAAACTTAAGAGCTTCGCTCTTGTCGGTGGAGTAACCGCCACTCTTCTCTATTCATTGCCAGTTTCTTGACTTCCCCATACGAATCGGCAACTTCCTCCCTCACTTGGTTAAAGTAAGTCAGTCTAGGTCTTCCTCTTCCTCTCCTGCCTTCAATTTTGCCCTCTAAGATGTTTACTACTACTACTACAGTTAAAAAAATAGGCACCACTGCCAACAGTTGGCAGATTTAAGAAGCCGACTTGGAAGCACAGAACTTGTTAGGATGAAATATGATCTGCCCCTAGAAAATTCATAACTAAATAACTAGCGCATAATTACGTCCAAATTGTTCTTTCTACGTAACAGGTTTTCATTAATCAATGATCTTCCCAGGTTTACATGGGACGTGAAAGCCAAGAAAATCTTCGTAGCGCCAATCTACGAGGAAATGGTGTTCGCGACCATTTCTAGCCCCACTCCCACGCTCTGCCTCGTGCCTACTGAAGACGAGACTCCCATCACCTTCAGGGAATACCACGAGAACATGTTGGGGAGGTTGGCGGGCGAGAGATTTATACTTGTGGACGTGCCGGGAGGACATAGCGTGCATTTGACGAATCCTGAGCACGTCGTGCCGCATATTGTTAGGTTTTTAAATGAGGACAGTATTAAATCAAAGATGTGAATAAATTAAAAACTTTTTCAAACCCCATAGCTCTATTAATTAAAAAAAAAAAACAAAAACAAACAAATATGCGAGGGCCCAACCTCGCAAGCGGAGCACAGCGCGCACCACGCGACGCGTGCAGGCGGCGCGCGGGGAGCGGGAGCCACGGCGAGCCCTACTCCATGCCCCACACACACATCGAAGCCGGCCGCTATATAAGGACGCGCGCGCGCGGCAGCAGGGAGTCAGTCTTTGTCTCGGCTCCGTGGCGGACACAAGGGCTGACCAGCCTAGAGCGCGGTGCGGGCTACCGGATTCGCGCCTAGGTACCTATAGGCAAAGCCTCAGAGGCCGCGTGTGTTATCTCCCTCGGGAGCCGCGTGGCTTGCCTCTGAGGTTCTATCCTTCCTCCCTCTTCCCGATCCCCCTGTAGTTGCGGCGCGGGCGAAACCGGGTACGTTCTGCCAGGCTCACACCTGGTAGTTGCGGCGCGGGCCAAACCGGGTACGTTCTGTCAGGCTCACACCTGACAGTTGCGGCGCGGGCCAACCGGGTACGTTCTACAGGGTCCCTCGTTCTCCGGAGAGCGATCCGCCATCCAAACCTCCTGTAGCTATCCATCGTGTCCGTAACGTCCTACGGGACCCGCGTTATTCGTAGCTTAAGTTTACCGTCAAACATTAGATAAGGCTTTCATTATCAATAAAGGGCATAAAAGACCCATATTTATATATTAAGTAAATCTGCGTTTGCTATTTAACCTAGCGTGATTCCTTCAAACCCTGAGCTAGCTAGGAAACCTTCACTACGCCCTTCAGGCGGAAGGATATGTGTGGCTCGCCCTCAGCGACAACCATCACATTTGGCGCCCAACTGAAAAACTCACGTTTTACTAGCTCAGAAGGACTACACTAGATAGCTTCATAACCGACACACAGGAATATTAACATTTGCGACGCACCCGCCCACCCGATAGAAGGGGAGAGTTCTGACACCACATTTCGCCATTTACGTGTATAATTATAACCGTTTTACCCCACTTAGTCCGCCGTTCACCCGCCCGCCAGTACGAGCAACATCACCGAGGACAGGTTTGCTCCATATCCCGCCCGCCAGTCTTCATCAGCGCCTCAGTAAGTAAAAATACACTTTACACAGTCACACCGTAAGCCCAGAGCGTCGCTCCCGCCGGAAAACGAAGCCCGCCGCTTTACTAATGTCTACAACTTGGATATACCACCTGAAGAAACCAGAACTAGTGAAAGAGGCCGAGGAGAGAGGTTTGTCAACAGAAGGACTGACCGTGGAAGACATTAGGAAACTTCTTGTAGAAACCGTGAGAAACGCGGAGGAAAGCAGAGCCGAAGAATTTAAAACTCCGGAGAAGAAACAACCCATAGAAATGGGAAACAACGAGGACCAGCACAAGGTAAAAAACCTTAGTAAAATCATAAAGGAATGGAACTTAACATTCACAACGGCGAACAACGCGGTCGAATTCGTAGAGAGACTCGAGGAACTAGTGTCAGCGAGCGGCATCGAGAAGGACGAGGTACTACCGACCCTACCGCAAATCTTACAAGGTAAAGCCTTGCTATGGTACCGGAATAACGCCAAGTCGTGGCAAACATGGGACCAATTCCTGGAGTTATTTAAATTATACTACTTTCCGAGTAATTATGAAGAGGACCTGATCGAGAGAATTGTAGCAAGGAAACAAAGGTACAGAGAACGCTTTACGGATTACTTAACCGATTTACAAACTTTAATGAGGAGATACGACAGGCTTTCCAATGGCGAACAGTTACACCGCATCCACGAAAATATGGTAAAGGAATACAAGTTATACATCAAAAAACAAGATTACAGCGACCTACCAGGACTCCTAAAACTTGCAGCAGAGTACGAGAACATATCCGCAACGACATACAGAGACCGTTACGCAGCATACCCAGACACAACCGGAAACCAGGTCAGGCCGCACCAGCAAAGACAATGGGCCCAAAACCAGGTAACACCCCAACTAGGAACAAGCGCAGACAGAGGCCAAGCCCGTGACCAACGCCCAGAGGGTGCCAGAATGGAAAACGGGAGGGGAACGAAAATACACCCCAAGTACGACCCGAAAACGTGCTGCTGGTCGTGCGGTAAACCGGGACACGACGCGAGGGAGTGCAGATCCAAGCGCCAAATTTTTTGTAGCGGCTGCGGAAGAATGGGCGTACTAAGCAAGGATTGCTGCAAGACGGGGATCCGTCAAAAGAGAGAATTCCTAGGCGAGGCGAACGATCAAACCCGTGAAGATAACCGAATTTACACAGAAGCGACAATAATGGGTACCACACACACTTGCTTGGTGGATACGGGATCCACAAACACCTACATTAATGAGCACGTGTATAACGCCTGCCAAGGACAGGGGGCGTTAGAAAGACACACTCAGAAAGGAATCGTACTAGCCGACGGTACGAAAACGCAAATCACTAAGAGTCTTTTGGCGAACATACAGATGAAAGGGGCAAGTATCAAGCACTGGGTACGGGTGCTACCATCAGCCGCGCATACAATCATCGGGATGGACGTGTTAAAACGAGTGGGAATGGCGATAACATGGGCAGGCGAGACACCGGAGACAATCGGGGCAGCCACAACGGAGCACCAACCACTCGAACCACAAGCGCCACCCACAGGACATCCAACAGCCGAAGCCAACGAGAGCGAAACACGCACCGTCAATGACTTGCACCTTACCAATCAAGTCCTAACAGAGGCTCAAAAGAAAAAACTCGCAGACACACAGCAGTACCAATTTGACATAGTATACCGAAGCGGCAAACAGAACAAAATAGCCGATGAGTTATCCCGCAATCCCGTTTGCGCCGTTACCGAACGCGACTGGTACGAAACTAAACGCGCGCAAGTAGAAAACGGAACAGAACCGTCACAAGAATACCGCATAGAAACCGGAAAGTTATATTGGAGGGCACCCCACCTCACACACAATAAATATACAGACCCCGATTCAGAATGGAAAATATGCGTACCTAAAGCCGACACACAGCAGATAATATGCCAAAACCATGATTTACCAAGTGCCGGTCACTTAGGAATAGCGAAAACTATCAAACGAATATCACAAAGGTATTACTGGCCCAGAATGAAAACGGAAATAATAAAATACGTAAGGAAATGTAACGCCTGCCAAAAACATAAGGTCTCTCAACAAAAAAAGAACGGACTCATGCACATAAATAACGCCATTACGGAACGCAACGGCCAGCACAATAGCAAAGGCATTCGAAGAGCGAATAGCGTTGCGCTACGGCTCACCGCAGGCGCTTTTATCCGACCGTGGACCACAGTATGTATCGAAACAATTCAGAGACGTACTACAAAAATACGGCACAGAGCACAGACTAATCCCGCCCTACAGTCCGAATTGCAACCCTACCGAACGTCAGAACCGGACTCTGGAAGTAATGATCGCAACATTCATCGACGAAAACCACAAACAATGGGACAAACATCTAGCAGAATTCAACTTCGCACTCAACACTTCAGTACAAGAGTCAACAAAGCATACTCCGGCCTTCCTATTATACGGGAGAGAGTTAAGGAATCCCAAAGATCAAAACACATTACCGACCCCACGAGTGAGAGATACCAGCACACTACAAGAAGTGTACGAGCAAGTAAGGCAACACCAGAACAAAGCATCCACACTACAGAAAGTATATTACGATAAACATAGGCGACACTGGGAACCAAAAGTAGGTGACATAGTACTAAAAAGAAACCAAGTATTATCCAATGCGGATAAAAGCTTTTGCGCGAAATTGGCACCTAAATACATTGGACCATTTATAATACAGGGACGGACTTCACCAGTAATATATACATTAAAACATACGGAGGGAAACAATAAAATCATTACAGTGCACATTAAAGACCTAAAAGCATATAGGTAGTAAAAACATACAGAATCCCACAGTATAACCACAGCCATTAAAATGAACGCCCACCCGGAACAACATACCGTTAGTATACACGCAGAACCGACTCACCGAGAAAGATGATCGGCAGCGACCCGAACGAAAAGCAACCGTGACGCAAAGGACATAAGGGCCATGTTTCATAAAACTTACAATTGTCAGTGACAGGAGATAGGTGACAAGTTGACAATTCGACAAGTGAACGTTTCATAACATATTTGTCTAGAACTATTTGTCACCGAAAAACTGACATATTTGTCAAATTATTACGACAAGTCGACATTTTTCCGCGGCCCCTGGTTGACAGTCGAGGGCGCGCATGTAACCGCCGATACCTAAATAATGAATTTTAACACATTTAAACGACGAATACCTTACCTAAGTGGTAACCGAGCCCTAATCAACGTCGTTCGTATTTTTCAAGAGAAAGGGGGTTTTTCCCAAAGATAGGACTAGGCTTGAAGTATGTCGCGGGCGAGGGGCTAGCAACCTATCATTGCGATATCACATTTGCGCCGTTTATAAACCTACAGCTGCTAAAAGCGGCACGGAAATTAAATTTCATGGGCTCTGCCTACCCCCTTTCGGATGTATGTTTACGTATGGTACTGAGTGCATTGATTATTCGCACCCATATAAACACCAGTATATTTTTTTTTTCTCGAGGGAGCCATTCCCGAAATGCTCGAAACAAATAAATAAATGAAACCGCAGC
The DNA here is from genome assembly GCA_963556455.1 of Epiblema foenella. Taxonomy (NCBI): domain Eukaryota; kingdom Metazoa; phylum Arthropoda; class Insecta; order Lepidoptera; family Tortricidae; genus Epiblema; species Epiblema foenella. The sequence goes on along the minus strand of OY747119.1, from coordinate 7,922,469 downwards.
AATAATAGTCTAAACAAGTAAAATAATAAAACAAAACATAGATATAGCCACTTTAGACTACACATAAAAGCAATCTATAGGAAAGAAAACATCTCCGCGCCGGCAAGGCATACAAAGTTGTTTTTATTTTTTTTTTCACGGTGATTTTTCCCCTAGGTAAAAATCTCCTGAAGGGGAGAGGCAATGCGAGGGCCCAACCTCGCAAGCGGAGCACAGCGCGCACCACGCGACGCGTGCAGGCGGCGCGCGGGGAGCGGGAGCCACGGCGAGCCCTACTCCATGCCCCACACACACATCGAAGCCGGCCGCTATATAAGGACGCGCGCGCGCGGCAGCAGGGAGTCAGTCTTTGTCTCGGCTCCGTGGCGGACACAAGGGCTGACCAGCCTAGAGCGCGGTGCGGGCTACCGGATTCGCGCCTAGGTACCTATAGGCAAAGGCTCAGAGGCCGCGTGTGTTATCTCCCTCGGGAGCCGCGTGGCTTGCCTCTGAGGTTCTATCCTTCCTCCCTCTTCCCGATCCCCCTGTAGTTGCGGCGCGGGCGAAACCGGGTACGTTCTGCCAGGCTCACACCTGGTAGTTGCGGCGCGGGCCAAACCGGGTACGTTCTGTCAGGCTCACACCTGACAGTTGCGGCGCGGGCCAACCGGGTACGTTCTACAGGGTCCCTCGTTCTCCGGAGAGCGATCCGCCATCCAAACCTCCTGTAGCTATCCATCGTGTCCGTAACGTCCTACGGGACCCGCGTTATTCGTAGCTTAAGTTTACCGTCAAACATTAGATAAGGCTTTCATTATCAATAAAGGGCATAAAAGACCCATATTTATATATTAAGTAAATCTGCGTTTGCTATTTAACCTAGCGTGATTCCTTCAAACCCTGAGCTAGCTAGGAAACCTTCACTACGCCCTTCAGGCGGAAGGATATGTGTGGCTCGCCCTCAGCGACAACCATCACAAATATATCTAGGGCCGTGTGGACCAGGTGCTCACAGCACCTATAGCTGACTAACCGCCTTGTCGACGCAACGGGGTGTCCAGTAGCGTATCTCGCTCAACGCATCGGTCTTGCTGTGCAGCGCGACAATACCGCCAGAGTATTTAAAAAAGGTTTGCCAATTTTCAACCTTATTTTATTGATATTAAGGTCCATAAAGTGACAAATATTATATTCTGCGACTGTACAATGATTTTAAAGTGAAATATACGAACACTATACGAAGCTGCATGGCGGAAGTGGTTCGACCTTAAAGGCGTCTGTCCATATGCATATTTTTTTATGATCTTGCTGGCCTCGTCTTGCGCATCAATAACCAGTTTTTATTTATGAGTGACACAAATACTGACCTAAGACAGCGGACTCGACGGCTGCGGGCAGCGGGGCGGCGAGCGGGGCGGGCAGCGGGCCGACGCAAGTGACGTGATCAACATAGACTTTTTTTAATCTTTATTTATTTCGAAACTTTCGTCAAGTTGACGATGTCAGCTCCAGCAAGCCTCTAACTAGGTACATTACAACTTCTTAGATGTAATTAAAAAAAAACTAATAAAAACCACAAAATTTGTATTCTTAATGTTTAGACTTGAATGACTATTGTTATAATTTTGACATGTATGCAAATTTGTAATTTAAATTTATCATGAAATAAATAATATAATCTATTCTAATCTAATGAGCCTGGAATGCTACCGCGAACCACAAACGAAGTTTTCCCTCTCTGACACACTTATGTGCCAACTTGCAAGTGCGACAGAGAGGGAAAATTTCGAATGCCGTTCGCGGTAGGAATCCAGAGGGCCTACTCCGAATTCTGAACTTCGTATCCTGCCGCCCTTTCACCTGTATAGTGTATAACACGAGAGTGAAAGGGACGGCACGATACGTAGTTCAGTGGCGCTACCGCGAACAGCAAACGAAGTTTTCCCTCTCTGTCGCACTTGCAAATTTGCATATAAGTGAGACAGAGAGGGAAAACTTCGTTTGTAGTTCGCGGTAGCCCCTCAGATTTCGGAGTAGGCCCTCTGGGCTGGACAGCGGCGCGATTCCATTGTTCTCGCGGCGCCCCGCTGCTCACGCCGCTAGCCGCCCCGCTGGCTGTCGAGTCCGCCGCCTAATACTTGCGATTTTCAATCTTATGTCATAATATCGGAAAACTGTAGGTCACAGACTTTCCACACTCGACACGCAAATAATAATACCACAACCGAACGATACGGTCATATACATTCTTATAAGAGCGACAGAGAGTTACATATCATTTGTTGTCACTGTCATAGTTTAATTTTTTTGTCTAGCACAACCTATTTGATATGACAGTTGTGCCCAATTGCGTCAGGCAAACGATTACCAGCCCAAGTTAAAGAGGTAATTTATTTTTAGGTAAACCGTCAGCCATTTTGAACAAATTCTCAATTTGCCTGCGTAAATCCTTTTCCGCCCCTCTTACACTTTACACGCGTATAGGATCTCTATAGAAGTATTTGTACTCTAAGCAATAGGTACCTATATACAAAAATCGGATCTGAACAAATGATGAAATATCGAGCAAGTTCACGAGATCTCGAATTGATGCGTATCAGATAGGCACCTGATACTCGTCTTATCGATGTTGTTGAGAGAACTATCTTATCTTACATGTGTGGCTAAATTCTATGAGCATAGGTATATCTAAACAAAGTCCATCTTATTCAGTATTGAGAGATACAAGCTTCTACCAACTTGGTACTCAATTTATTTCGTGATGATTACAATCGCTATAGTAATCGGCCTGCTAATAGCTTTTTACTTCTATCTCACTCGAGATTTCGATTACTGGCAGAAACGGGGCATAAAACACAACCAGCCATGGCCTCTCTTCGGAACCAATGCGAAGAACTACTTCTTCAAAGCCAACTTCGTGGATATGCTTACTGAAACGTACAAGAACTATTCAAATGAGAAATTCGCTGGTTATTTCCGGGGTTCTCGACCAGAGTTGGTTATCAGAGACCTGGATATTGCCAAACGTGTGTTGTCTACCGATTTTCGTTACTTCCATAGACGAGGGCTCATTCCACATTCAACAAGAAAAGATTTTTTGGATCACAATCAGTTTTTTTCCGACGGTGATCTGTGGAGATTGCTCAGGATACGGATGACTCCAGCGTTCACGAGTGGGAAGATCAAAGCTATGTTTCCTCTTATCCAGGAGAGAGTAGAACGCTTACAGAAGAGATTGCAAAATTTGAAAGACGAATCCATCGACGCTAGAGATCTCATGGATCGTTTCACTACGGACGTCATTGGAACGGTTTGTTTCGGCGTCAACTCCGATTCGCTCACCAACGACAATGATGCGATGCGGCAGCTGGCACTTAAAATACGCTCATCCAACTCCTCAAGAGTACTACGGCGAAGTTTGAGAACACTTTTACCACCTCTATTCGGTAATATAAAAATCTCCGGAACCGAAGAACGAGATGTCCTGGAACTAGTCCAATCGATTATGCAGCAGAGGAATTGGGAGCAAAGCGGGCGACACGATTTTATAGACTTACTTTTAGAAGCTAAACAGCAGGGAGCTATGACTGGAGACTCTATAGTCGAAATGAATGATGGTACTCCAAAGAAGGTCTCCATAAAGATGGATTGGTCTGTCATGACAGCGCAGACTTACATGTTCTTCAAAACTGGATTTGTGACTTCTTCTACTGTCTCTAGCTACACGCTGCACCAGTTAGCTCACAATCCTCACATACAAGAGAAAGTTCAAGAAGAAATTGACAGGATACTATCGAAGCATGATAATATATTGACCTACGATGCGATTTCGGAGATGACTTACTTGAGGTGGTGCCTGAATGAAGCTATAAGGATTTTTCCGCCCGTAGGATTCTTGCAGCGGCAAAGCGTCAAACCTTACACATTTCCGGATACAAAGGTACAATATTTTAACTATAGTAAAATCCACTATTAGGCGAAGTTGTTTGACAAGTCAAAATGCACAAATGTTGCCACAGCATGGCCAGTGCTGTACGTTTCGATATTATTTAAGGCTTTACTAGACTTACCGATCTTTCAGCGCAATTTATCGGGTACTCCAAGGTGCTTGCCGAGAATACAGAAAATCGAAATTAGTAATGTTTCTCTCAGTCTAATATGCTCTGAATTTGTCAATGTTCTATGTAATTATAAATCTTATGGTTCATTCCTATTTAAAGGGCAAAATTACATATTTAAATACCACTTTTGTCCCGCTTAACGACCCTTTATGCATATTTTTATGCATATCTCATAGATTACAACATTGGAATAACTTTGATGGTACAACGTTATGCTTATCGATATGTTTTTATCGATATATACCGTCACTATTTAGTTCTTTTACACCTGGCAACATCTGGCGCTAATCGCCCCGCATTATTATTTATTAGCCAAACAGCATATAAGCCAATGTAGCCGAGTGATAAGACAGTCGACTTTCGATTCGATGCAGGTCGTTGGATTCGAACCGCGGTTCATGCCTCCGAGTTTAAAAAACTTATATACAAGATTTCATGTCATATGTACAGGTGAAGGAAAAGCCCTTGAGTAAACCAGTCTGAACCCACCAAGGTCTAGTTTTCCCTCAAGGCTGGAAGTTCAGATAGCAATCGCTTCGCTTCCGTAATGGCGTCTATGCCAAAGCGAGAAATTATCCGCAAAGTCGGACCGGCCTCTTTAGAAACGCTAGTATGAGTGCATTATTATAGAATATTATAGAAAAACATGGACGTCCTACAGATAACCATAGACGCTGGTGTGACGGTCCTCATCCCCTTACAAGCCTACCAGAACGACCCGACCATATTTCCGGAGCCAAAGCAGTTCCGACCGGAGAGGTTCGACCCCGCAGCCGTTACTGCCGAGCAGAGGAAGGCTTACTTGCCGTTCGGAGGCGGCCCACGTTCTTGTATAGGTGGGTTATAGCTGCACACAATAAGGTTTAGAACGACCTGGCCTTCTAACCGGAGCCAACGCAGTTCCGACCGGAGAGGTTCGACCCAGCAGCCTTTACTGCCGAGCAGAGGAAGGCTTACTTGCCGTTCGGAGGCGGCCCACGTTCTTGTATAGGTGGGTTATATATCTACTATCATCAGTTCATCACCATCTCAGCCGAAAGACGTCCACTGCTGGACATGGCCTGACAGATGTCCCTCAAAGAGTGCCACAATTACCGGTCCTGCCCATCCATCTCGCATCCAGCGAATTTTCACGAACATTACCAGGTCCTCAGTCCGATTAGTGGGGAGTCTAGCCACGCTGCGTCTTCCGGGACGTAGTAGCCAGTCAAGAATCTTTCTGCCCCAAAAGCCATCAGTCGAATCGATATCTAGTATAGGTGGGTATTAAACTTTTTCAAAAGATGTAAAAACAGCGCCATCTTTGTCACTACCTAATGTGGTCCGGGGCGCTACCGCGAACAGCAAACGAAGTTTTCCCTCTCTGTCGCACTTACGTCCGAACGTGCAAGTGCGACAGAGAGCGAAAACTTCGTTTGCTGTTCGCGGTAGCGCCCCCGAGGGGCTACCGCGAACTGAAAACGAACGAAGTTCGAATATCTCCCTCTCTGTCGCACTTGCTAATTCGTGCGGCAGAGAGGGAGATATTCGAACTTCGTTCGTTTTCGGTTCGCGGTAGGCCCTCCGGTTAGAATGAGGTCAAGCTTATAACTTACCCATTAGAGTGGCGAAAGGACGTGAGTCTTTAAAGAAAATACAGAGGGGTCGCTAGTAGTAGCGGCTTATAATGCAAGGCAAAGATTTGCTGGGGTGACGTAGTGGTCTGGGTGGCCTAGTGGCAAGGGCGCTGGTCCGGCAAACCAGAGGCGCGGACTCGATTCCCGTCTTAAGCTGCATGCGAGATCACGGTCCATTTTTTCTTTGTATTTGTTCTCTGTATCAAATGATTAGGTGGGTATTATTTGTGCCCCAAAAATAGGTATCCACATACTTGTGGTTAGGGCAGGTCACAGGTACAGTCGGCTTCATAAGTAGCTGGATACTTTGGGATTTTGTCGCGTTCACTCGTTGGCAATTTAGTATGACAGTGTAAGCATACCATTAAAGCGACATTGTAGAAGGGTAGCTCCTTGTGAGGCAAATCTTACAAACCTGCCCTAATAAACGGATTATAGACGAGACGAGCGGAGTGAATAGATATGAAGCTTAGGGTCGGTTGCACCAACATACGATCACAGGCCGGTCATCGTCAAATATGGCGTCGTCAGCTGTCATCCCCAAAAAAGTTGTCAAACTTTCCATACAATCAGATAACGAACACCGCTTACGATTACAGACGGTTTGGTGCAACCCGCCCTTAATATTTAATAACTAGTTTTTTCCGTCCGCGTAGAACTCGTTAATCACGATAGAATTTTATTGCTATTTGTTTATTACTCATCACTCTTCCATACAAACTTCCACCACTTAATAGGGTGACTCACTTAGTCATCACTCTTCCATACAAACTTCCACCCCCTTAATGGGGTGATTTCTGGGATAAAAAGTCGCCTATCTCCTTTCCCGGGACTCAAACTATCTCCATACTAAATTTCATCTAAATCGGTTCAGCTGTTTAAGCGTGAAGAGGTAACAGACAGACACACTTTCACATTTATAGTAATAGTATGGATACCTAATTATAGTAGGTAGGTATCTACTTTTATCTCACGAACGCGGCCATTATATTAGCCATAGTTGTAGTTGTGACTTGTGACACAACTAGCTATGAGTTCACAATGTCTGTGTTCGTATGTACAAACACATAGACAATGTGAACTTATAGCTCCTACGCCGACGCACACATATACAACGTGCCTGTCTATCTCAACACACAACCAAGGGTCACCCGCATTCCTGAGATAAAAGTACTAATAATATTATAATCAATCTAACTTTACACAGCTGAGCGGCTCGGCCTGATACAGTCGCTAGCGGGCCTCGCGGCGGTGTTAGCGCGATTCACCGTAAGCCCCGCCCCCAACGCACGCGCTCCGGTCACTGACCCCGTGTCGGGGTTACTGCAACTCGTCAAGGGAGGCCTGCCGCTCGTCTTTAAGGAAAGAGTAAACAGTCATTCTGAGAGATAGTTCCGTGTAAAATCAAAATAAAGAAATTAAAATCCGTTTTACGATGGTTTTATCTCTTATTTCGTTTATTCAATGCAAAAACTCCTCTAGAACGGTAAAACCAATAATGTCTCAAACCGGAAATAGGCGATAGATACGCAAATCTTAGATGTTCTTTTTTGACGCCCGTTGTTTACATATATGCTTTTATTATTACGCATGATGCGTAATTGCGTCAAAGTGCTAGGCCGAATTTATAATACATACGGAGATTAATCTGCCACAGACCGCGACTAGGACGATGGTAATTCTACATACACTACATATACTCAAGCCCGATCAATAGGATCGTTGGGGTAGGCAGAGATCAGAGAAAGGAGATATCCAAATACTACGCCCTTTACACACTGCTATGATGATACTACTTCTACGTCAAAGAAATATTGAACTAAAAGACAATGTATATTTCCAATGTGTTTTATTAAAAAAAAAAAAACAACAGAATACTTACAATGTAAAACTAGGGGCCATTTGACAGACGCCTGTAATACAAGTTACTTTTTCTTCACTCCTTAACTTTTACTTTTGCTTGTATTACAAGTTACAAGCCTTTGTAAAAATGGTTCCCGAATACTAACTTGATACTATTTACAAGGATGACAGTGTGGCATTGGAGATAGACAAACATACACAGTGTACAACAATGTTGCAATAAGTCGTTACTCGTTTATCGCCTTAGAATTTTATTGCCATTTCTTTATTTCAGGCGCTTAACTATAATTATCGCTCTTCATTACAAAGGCATGATTTCCGTGATAAAAATTATCCTATGTCCTTTTAAGGGGCTCAAATTATCTCCATAGGGAACGTGCACAACGAAGGTGCTGCCAACTGGTGCCGCCAATCCGAATCTTGTACTCTATCAATACTTGAAATCAGGCACGTATCCAGACTTTTGGTTCGGGGGGGACAAACATTGAAACATCTATATTTTTATTTACCTACTTATTGAAAGAACACGCAAGCGAATAAATAAACAGACGGCTAAAAACGTTTTCGGGGGGGGGGGGGGGGGGGGATACATCCCAACTATCCCCCCCTCTGGATACGTGCCTGCTTGAAATTTATAACAAGTACCTAAACAGACTTAATGTTATTAGTGAAAAATATTATCCCAGCTAATCATAATGCATTGTTGCTTTTCTGGATGTACCAATACATCCACAAAAAAATACTAAAATTTTATTACTTTCCAAAGAATAATAATCCCATGCCATGGTTATGTGTAATGTATAACTCAAAAACCGGCCAAGTGCGTGTCGGACCACGCACTCACGCACAATGAAGCGTTCCGTACCAACACCTAGTCCACATTTAAAATCACTATCCAATACATTGAATCTAAAAAAGTCGTATCTTCATAGGGAACTCACGGCACTTACAACCTTTTGTTTGGCCAAGACAGTTTTTAAGCGAAAACTCAAAAACCGTAAAACCTATATTGTTCTAACCAAAAATAGTTGAAAGTATTTACTAATGCACACCACCTCAATTTTTTTCAGAATCAGATTGGAAATTAGAAGGGGGCGGGACACACACTTTCTATGACTTTGACAGCTAATATCTCACCAACGGTTGACTTAAATGGACAAGTTTTTTAGAAACCTCCATATCATTTTCAAAGGCCTATCCATCGATACCCGTGCGACTATGTGCGTTGAAATTTTTTTTTCATCCACCGGTTACATGTATGGTTACATGGATGTATGAAGTGCCCCCCCTAATTTAATATTTTTTGTAATTTCACATCGCTTTTATGTAGCGGTTCATAGAATATACCTTCCTACCAAATTTCATAATTGTAGTGCTTATAGTCTCCGAGTAAATCGGCTGTGACATACGGACGGACAGACATGACGAATCTATAAGGGTTCCGTTTTTTCCATTTTGGCTACGGAACCCTAACAATGGATAAACTCAGTAAAGACTATGTCAACATACGTAACTATGAGTTATAAAGATATAGATATAAAAATATTTTAGTTTGTGCTACAATTTTGCCAGTTATCACATCCTCATTTTCTTCATTTATTATCCCCCTTATTTCATAAACGTCTATCAAACCTATATTAGTTAACTAGCCGCTAAAGTTCGTTTGTCTTTCACTTTGACACATGTACTTGTGAGACAGTGACAACAGACATTTTAGTTATCAGAGGTTTGTTATTTTTTATGAATAAGGGGGGTTACCCTTCAACCTATAGGGTCGGTTGCACCAACATACGATCACAGGCCTGTCATCGTCAAATATGGCGCCGGCAGCTGTCATCCCATAGAAACTTGTCAAACTTTCCATACAATCAGATTTACGAACACCGGTAACGGTTACAGTTTGGTGCAACCCACCCTAATACATGGCCGAACGCGAAGAGCTTTTGGCCTTTTGACAGCCAATAGGCCATGCCGACGATCATTATTAACAGACCGGAACGTCCGGATCCCATATTTTATACCTTTTATCATATATCATATTTTCTTTTTATTTTATTTATTTATTTTATTTGGAGATCCAACAGCTTTTATATAACATTACACAATCAAGTAGATACAGATAGCCAATTATAGGAACTCACAGGTAGTGCCATGATATTTAACTAATAGGTACTAATACGCGCTAACGTAACCGCACATGCAACAAAAACAAAAAAAAAAAGGTAAATAATCTGTTACAAATTAAAGGTTTAGAATTAAAACTTTGCCGAAACTGGAATTCTCATAACTAAATTTATTAGTACATTGTGTAACATACATAACGAGGATAGTAGGGCAGCAGCAAAACACTACTGAGCACCAACTCAATGAGGACAAGGATAAAAACAAGAACGATAGTAAGAAGCTAACACGCCCACTGCAAGCACTCAGAATACTGCTGCACTATATTACGTCTCACGCTAGGAATTCCACAGTTGAATACATCAATATCATCATCATCATCATCATTTCAGCCGAAAGACGTCCACTGCTGAACATAGGCCTCCCCCAAGGCTCGCCATTTAGACCGGTCCTGTGCCGTTCGTTTCCACCGGATTCCCGCGACCTTCACCAGGTCATCACTCCACCTTGTCGGAGGCCTACCGACAGCTCGTCTTCCGGTGCGTGGACGCCACTCAAGCATTTTCTGGCCCCATCGACCGTCAGTCCTGCGAGCAATGTGCCCTGCCCACTGCCACTTAAGTCTCGCAATTTTGAAGGCTATGTCGGTGACCCCAGTTCTGCTACGGATAGCTTTATTCCTAATTCTATCACGCAGAGAAACCCCGAGCATAGCTCTTTCCATTGCTCTTTGGGTGACCTTGAGCTTTCTTATGAGGCCCATCGTTAGCGCCTATGTCTCGGATCAATATGTCATCACTGGCAACACACACTGGTCAAAGACTTTTGACTTGAGGCACTGCGGTAAACTGGACCAATACATCAATATATAATATTAAAAATCATTTCATTGATGAGATAGCTTTGTATACCTACATTAACTGAACGTACGATGACAGGTCTGATAAGGTCCTTTACTGTCCGCTGCCACCTTTAGTTCTTGCTAGAGATGGGTAATCTCGGCTCACTGCTGTGATTCGAATCACTAAATCCGAATCCGCTATCGGTACCGAATCTTCTTAATGACTCTTCAACTCTTTTAAATCCTTGGCTCTTTTGGCTTTGTTGGCAGTGCAGATGTACCGATTTATTATAAGAAGGAGTGACTCTTTGAATCCCCAGGTTCGTTTAAGTATTTTTTTAAATGCTATGACATTTTACACCTATAAAAAAAAATTACGTATAATATATTATGATAATTGTATGAGAAGAAAAAAATATAAATTTAGGTTTTTATGTACAAGGTTGATTTCCCTTCGTACTTTACACAGCCGCACGGAACCGAGTGGAACCGAACATAGGCGGACGCCACCGAACCAAACGAGGATCGGCGCTAGTAGGTAACTCCGCGGATTCGATAATCGAGCGAGCCGCGAGCCCGAACCGATTTACTGTTTCGCGCGGCCCGCGGTACCGATGAGTCGAATCGGAGTTAATAACTCCTTGGATTCGATAAGATTTATAAAGAGTCGATAAGGGATTCGGATCCGCTTACGGATTCGAATCATTTAAATCTTCAAGTCAGGATTTACCCATCTCTAGTTCTTGCACGTTCCCTATACCAAATTTCATCTGAATCTGTATTGCATTTTAAGCAGGGATCGATACCGGTATTTTTAAAAAACCCTGAATTAGCCCAATATTTTGGATAATTTTTTGCTCTTTACGTAGGGCTGAATCATGTATTTAGGTAACAACGTCGTATTATTAGATTGTCCCATTAAAAACGAAATAATGAACCGGTAACCTTAATAATACCGGTATTTTTCTTTGGAGAAAATACCGGTATCCGATCCCTGGTTTTAAGCGTGAAGAAGTAACAGACAGACATACTATAAGATTTCAAGCTTACATGGTCATTTACATTAGAATTACGATTTGAAATGGGATATTTACCATGTATATTTGTATTTTTGAGTTCCCGATATTTCGGCACTGTTGCAAGCGCCATTATCAAGGATTAACTACACATACATGAATTATATTTGACGACCGCTTTAGCCTAGTTGGTAGTGACACTGCCTACGAAGCTGGAGGTCCCGGGTTCGAATCCCGGTCAGGGCATTTGTGTGATGAACACGAATATTTGTTCCTGAGTTTTGGATGTTTTCTATCTATTTAAGTATATATTTATCGATATAAGTATGTATATCGTCGCCTAGTACCCATAGAACAAGCTTTGCTTAGTTTGGGACTAGGTCGATTTGTGTAAGATTGTCCACAAATATCTATTTATTTTTTATATACATGATGGATTATATACATGGTAAATATCCCGTTTCAAATCGTAATTCTAAGACAGACATACTTTGGCAGTTATAATACTAGTATGGATTATGTGTCCAGCGGGGTAATCACGTAACTTTTGTACTACCGTTAGGTAGATTTTAATGTCAAATTTTAATTGTCAGCTCATACATTTATACTTCAAAATTGACAGTAAAATCTATCTACCGTTAGTACATATAGTTACGTGATTCGCCTGCAGATAACTGATCAACTCTGCGCGATCCTCTTCAAATCTTGAAAATCTAACACCTGATGCGAACTAATATGTGTAATGAAGCAATTCTTGCTAGTGTATCGCTTCCCACACATACTGCACTCATACCTGCCAGTATTCTGTTCCGCAACCTTCCTCACTCCGCGCTTCTTCACGTGACCTTCCTCATGCCTCCGCAGCTCAGATTTCATGAAGAACTGAGCTTCGCATAGAGAACACTTATAGTTCCTCTCATTATTGTGCTTCCTGCGTACGTGCGCGAGGAAATAAGGCCGCCAATCGAATGATTTCCCGCACAATTCGCATGTAATCGATTTAATTTTCTCACTATGACACTCGAGCACGTGTAAGTGTCTCGGATAAGTACCTAAGAATTTCTCCGGACAGTACAGACAGCGAATGTTTTCGGCCTGTTTATGAACTAATTCTACATGTTTCTTCCTGTATTTTTCTAGAGTAAATACTTTCCCGCACTCATCGCATATGAAACGGCCGGTTTCGTGTATCTTTAGATGTTTTTTAAGTCTAGAAGCGGATAGGAAGGTATCCCCACATTCCGAACACATGTAATTGTTATAATGAGCGTTCATATGAGAGTCTAAATGGTGATAATTTGGGAAGCTTTCCTTACAAAGCGCGCAGCGAAGTTCCGAAGTCAATATATAGGGAATTACTCTAGTGTATACTTCATCGAAGTCTACATTGTGTTTTTCTTTGAGATGTTTGAACATATCGTTCCAAGACATGAGTATGGTGCAACAAACCGTACAGTGTAAGTTCTCAATGTCGACTTTAAGGACCTCATTCAGCCATAGAGGCCGCAGGATTTGTTCTATGGCTTTGGTTCTTTCACCTGAAAAAAAGTTAGTAATTTAAACTGTTGTCGATGGCCGAATTTCTATAAACATGTATTTGGATTTTGAGTTAATATCCGTTAATATTCATTAATATCTCTGTTCAGGGCTCGGAGACCGGTTTCGTCTTCATACAATTATTGAAATATTAGACTAGGAAAATATGTGCAAAATTATGTTAACAATTACTATGGCAGAAGAACAAATCAGTTTATGGTTCCAACTATTTATAACGAATTTAACTGGTTATGATAAGAGAAAAAATGTAGTTTAAATGTAGTGAAAAGCAAGCTAAAAAAGACATTTTTACAATGATTACCTAACTGTTAACAGATTTAGTTAGTTAATATGTATATATTTTTTTATTGTTCTAGTTCTTACAATTACAAGTATTACTTAATTATGTAACTTAGGTGCATGATAATAGACTTGTTAAAATGAGCGCGGTCTCGCCAATAAACTGTCTTGTCAGTTTGGCGAGTAAAATTGAAACTGGAAACTTTATGTACCTTTTTGAAAAAAAATTATAAAAAAAAGACGGTTAAAAATTTCTTGCGTTTTACGATATTTTTTTCATATTTTAAAAACGCTAACAAATTGTAAAATACAGATGGGGTTATGAAAAGTGCTTTAGGAGATATTTCAAAAATAGTAAAAACCGGTTCCGATCCCTGTCTCTTGTCATTCGATTGTGAGACCTTTCTCAAGACACATTTTAACTAAAAAAAAAATGTACGGATTCTCTTGACTTGTACAATTCGGCCAATTTAAAAAAAATATATATACCGACGACCGGTTTAGCCTAGTGCACCTGCCTGTGAAGCTGACGGTCCTGGGTTCGAATCCCAGTCAGGGCAAATATTTGTGTGATGAGCATGAATATTTGTTTCTGAGTCTTGGATGTTTTCTATGCATTTAAGTATTTATATCTATTAAATATATCGTCGTCTAGTACCCATAACACAAGCCTTCTTGAGCTTACTGTGGGGCTAGTTCGATTTGTGTAAGATTGTCCTCTAATATTTATTTATATTTATTTATACCAGCATGACAAGTCCTGGTGTGTGTCCGAAGCTGGTCGGGGTCCTCGAATAGGGCTCCGTCGGTGCCGCAGTACGCGCAGTGGTAGTGCGCCGTACGGGTTTTGTATGGGGTCGCGTTAGTGTACGTGAGAAGCGTCTTTATCTCGTTCACCATAACGTCGTTTTTCAGTTGTTTAACGCCGGTGGACACTGGAATTGGGACCACAGTCATCATCAGTGAAATAGTGCCTACGTCAAATCTTGGGATTAGAGTAATGAAGCCAGACATTATTCAGGATGCAACTGTACTAGGAAAACCGGCCAAGTGCGAGTCGGACTCGCGCACGATGGGTTACGTACCATCACTACATAGTATAAAACAAAGTCGCTTTCTCTGTCCCTATATCCCTATGTATGCTTAAATCTTTAAAACTACGCAACGGATTTTGATGCGGTTTTTTTTATAGATAGAGTGACTCAAGGGGAAGGTTTATATGTATAATACATGTATCAGAATTGCACCCATGCGAAGCCGGGGCGGGTCGCTAGTTATCTATAAAAACCGGCCAAGGGCGAGTTGGACTCGCGCACGAAGGGTTCCGTACTAGTATCTATAAAACAGCAAAAATAACTTAACCAAAATTACAGTTAAATCAACCTATCTCAAAAACTATAAGAGATACTTTGATCAAACCAAAAATCGTTGAAAGAGTTAATTAGCATGCATCACCTCTATTTTTTTTAGAATTTTATACCCCGTAGTTATAAAAATAGAGGGGGGGGGACATACTTTTTACGACTTTGAGAGCTGATATCTCAAAAACCGTTCACTTTAAGAAAAATGTTTTTTAGAAAACTTTATATCATTTTAAAAGACCTTTCCATTGATACCCCACACGGGTATGTACATCGAAAAAAAAATTTTCATCCCTCAGTTACATGTATGGGGGGCCCCACCCCCAATTCTTTTTTTTACTATTTAGTGTCATAATTTTGTAGCGGTTCATACAACACATATTCCCATCAAATTTCATCACTGTAGTACTTATAGTTTCCGAGTAAATCGGCTGTGACAGACGGACAGACGGACAGACGGACAGACGGACAGACGGACATGACGAAACTATAAGGGTTCCGTTTTTGCCATTTTGGCTACGGAACCCTAAAAACGGCAAAAAAAACACGTTTGTTGTATGGGAGCCGACTTCAATATTTATTTTATTCTGTTTTTTAGTATTTATTGTTACAGCGGGTACAGAAGTACGTCATATGTGAAAATTTCAACTGTCTAACTATCACGGTTCATGAGATACAGCCTAGTGACAGAATGACAGACGGACGGACGGCAGTCTTAGTAATAGAGTCCTGTTTTACCCTTCGAGTACGGAACCCTAATAACGCTAGTGTGATGATCATTATCATATAAAAGATCACATCATCGCATTGCAATAGTGCATGCAAACCGGGAACCTGTGCCTTTACCATGAGTTTGCATGACCGTACTCGCTAGCGACTGCGTAAACGATGTAGTATGCCGATTCTTAGTTCTGTTGCGTAACCGCCAGAGGCGCTGTACTTTTGCCCATACAAGTTTTTACGCAGTCGCTAGCGAGTTCGGTCATGTAAACTCATGGTAAAGGCACCGGGGTCCCGAAATACCTAGATCTCGGACCGATTTTTATGATATTTCAATACCGGGATTGAAACATACCAATACCGAAATATTGGAACACCAGTATCGAAGATTTTGCATTATAATTTAATAGAAAAATATGAAAGTCTTATGTATTCGTAAAATTTATAAGAAAGCAAAAATAAAAGAGTTGAGTATTTATAATTATCTCGTTAGTATTTATTATTCTGTGTACTACATTATTTTTCTACTTTTATATAATATAGATAGTTAGAATGTGACGGTAAATTGTCACTTACTTTTCAGATGAAAAATCCCGGGATACCGAAATCCCGGGATTGATATCCAATACCGGATATCAATCCCGGGATTAATGTCCAATACAGGATTTCAATCCCGGAATTGAGAATCGTACGGTATTGCATGCCCTACACAAAGTCTAACTACCCTACAGAAAGTTTATAAAAATGTCCGTTGACAACACGTGGAGTGTTTGAGGACCGGTGCAAATGGTGCAACCTGTGTCGAAACATCGTTAACAAATTAAATAAAGAAATATCGCATTTATTTATTTATCGTATGGCATTGTTTTTGCTCATAAGGAGGCTCAGTCACTCAGGGGGCAATGGAGAGGGCTATGCTGGGAGTTTCTCTGCGTGATCGCGTCAGAAATGAGGCCATCCGCAGCAGAACTAAACCGATATAGCCTTTTTTTTTAACTTGACTGTGGCTTTATAGGCCGGGCCCAATAAAGTGATAGGAGTGCGCGGATATATAGCCTTTCCAATCGCTAAACTTAAGTGGCAGTGGGCGGGGCACATTACACGTAGAACCGGTGGCCGTTGGGGCCGGAAGGTTCTCGAGTGGCGACCACGGACCGGAAGACGTGAAGCGTGGGTAGGCCCCCCACAAAGTGGACTGATGACCTGGTAAAGGTCGCGGGAGTCCGCTGGATGCGGGTGGCGCAGGACCGGTCATTATGGCACTCTTTGGGGGTACGCCATAATGACCGGTCCTTCAAAAGCACGGGAGCGCTCAGTTAGTAACCACTCAAAGGTATCACCCATCCAAGATCTGACCGCGGATTTTTTATTGAGTTTTCCTATTAAAACTAACTTAATTCTGCAGTTGGTTCGAAACCCTAAATGTGCGAAGTCCGACACGAATTTTTTTTTTTAAATAATACTGTCGAATGCACTCGGAGCGATGGGCCAAAGTAGCCACTGAATGGATCCCACAAGATGGCTCCCGAAGCAGAGGCAGACCGAAAAGAAGATGGCGGGACGACCTTGATACATTTTGTACGGATTGGCGGGAACTGGCACACGACCGAGACGAGTGGCGAAAAAGAGGGGAGGCCTTTGCCCAGCAGTGGGACACTATATAGGCTAGTAAAAAAAAAATACTGTTATACTCACAGCCTCTCTTTTCATTGAGCAACCTAGCAGCTATAGTCTTCCTCGGCACGTTATACTTGGCAGCCGCCTCAGCCACACTCATTCGCCCGCTTTTAGCAGCCTCGAAGCTCTGCATCAGATCATCATTGGAGTAGTTCTTGTAGGTGCGTGAGCGTTCGCTTTTCTTCTTCTTTTTGGGCCATTTTCTTGTAGTTTTCACGAGCTCTGGGTAGTGTTCGGGATCTGCAAAAATAAATATTAAATTAAAGAGGGTGTTTAAGAGTAATTTTAAGATATTGTGGCTCTCCGTCGACTTGTGTTTTGTTTGAATCAGGGCTCGGAACTGGTTTTTACTATTTTGGAAATATCTGCTGTACTTCTCATATCTCCATCTTTATTTTAAGATTTGCTTTTGTTAGCCATCATCAAATAATTTATTCCATACATGAAGTCTGAGCGAAAAAATATGGTAAAACTCAATTAACCGAAAATTTTAACCGGTTAATTGTATGAAGACGAAGCCGGTTTCCGAGCCCTGATTTGAATAATATATTTAAAGCCTGACCAGAAATATATGATCATTGTCAAGAGGGCGTTATTATTCTCATTTATAGGGCCAGTAACATCAGTATTTTAACTTATTTACGCACGCACGCATGCCTTCACGCACACTCACACGCACATGCACACACGCACACACACACACACACTATAGAATACCTACCTGAACACACTTCCTACTGTTAATATTATCCAAACGGTCACCACGATACAGGCTGTGCCTAGTGTGGGATTGTTTTATTATTTATTTATTTACTTATTAAAGATCGCCAGTCTACTAAGGCCTTAAATAATATCGATACGAACAGCATGCACGCCTAATGGAGGACTTTACTGTAGAGTCAGACGGAGAGAGCTCACCGACAGTCAAACTCTTAAATTATGATCATGATTATAAACCGTTTCCGGGCCTTGGTGAGTCATCATCATCATCATCATCATTTCAGCCGAAAGACGTTCACTGCTGAACATAGGCCTCCCCCAAGGCTCGCCATTTAGACCGGTCCTGTGCCGTTCGTTTCCACCGGATTCCCGCGACCTTCACCAGGTCATCACTCCACCTTGTCGGAGGCCTACCGACAGCTCGTCTTCCGGTGCGTGGACGCCACTCAAACAGTTTCTGGCCCCATCGACCGTCAGTCCTGCGAGCAATGTGCCCCGCCCACTGCCACTTAAGTCTCGCAATTTTGAAGGCTATGTCGGTGACCCCAGTTCTACTAGCTGCATTCCTTGGTGAGTACAAGCCACTAAACTTCAGCACTAATAAATAATACACACCGTCAACCAGTTCCTCCTTGTTAAGTTCCACCTCCAAGTATTCGACTTCTTCATATTCCTCAAGCTCAGTGTCGGGCTCGCTCGGTTCTACCTTAACTATCAGTGCTATATCATCCGATTCAGCATCTATAAACAAGATGTAACCAGAAAACATGTACAAGATTATTATTCTGATATCCATAATTTTAATACCAGGAATAAAAATAAAATTGCCACTAACAAGTTTCGTGTCCGTAAAGTTTACAAGTCTTTTGTAGGTCAATGTGTTCGTTTTTATAATAAGTTACCCGATGAAATTTTGAATTTACCCTTTCCAGCTCTTAAAAATTACCTAAAAAAAACTTTGATGTCAAAGGCTTATTATAGGGTTGAGGACTATCTAACAGACAGAAATGCATGGCCCAAACCAAATACCTAAATAGCGTAAAGAGTCTAATATTTTCATTGTATCTAGTTGACACATTTCTTGCAGGAAAGCATATCAAACGATTCGACATGTTTTGTTTTCTTGTGTAACTACACATTGTAAATACCTATTGTTATTTTTTCCTCGTTTTTCTTTCAATTCTCTTTTGTTGTGTACCATTTACATTTACTTAAGTAGTATCATTGTAATAAGCATATTTTGAAGAAAATGACTGACTGTCGAGTTTCTTTCGGCGTCTCTTCTCGGCAGTGGTCTCTTGAGAAACGCTAGTAGTTTTTGACTTGTAAAAGTGCCTTTGCGGCCTACTTGCAGAATAAAGTTCATTTATTTCATTTATTACTCTTTGAAGTACCTTTTTCACCAAGCAAATGCGAAGCGTATCCGTTTCAGTTGGGACAAAAATGCTTTCATACGTAATGTCGGGGGTGTCTATTATTTTATCGAAATATCTTACATCGATTTTCATTTCACCGAAAACTGTTCGACGAATTTCATTAGGTTTTTTTTTCTAATCACATAATCATCAATTCATTGCATTTTATATAATCGAACCACTTTTCATAGTTAATCGTTTCGAATCCGTCTCTAGTCGTAGCGTAACAGTACATGGAATTTACCTTTCATAGAAATATTCGTTATTATATAGTATATAGTATTAATTTAACGAAACATGATTCACAGATAGTACGTTCCATATAGTATTCTTTCCAAGAACAATGTTTCATCGAACAACCAAGCAAGCATGATTTTTCAAGGTGCATAATCTTTCTGAGCTTACATAAAAAAAATAACCTCGATTCCTAAGTGAAATCTGCGAATAGTGTTATAGGAAACGATAATCGATGTAACGATTTTCGGTAAAATGATGGATTCCCGTATTGTCGGTCTAGGATGTCCGTTCGCGTCCGCAGGTCGCATTTCTCAACATTATAAACATAGAGCACGTATAGGGCGTGCAATACCGGACGATTCCCAATCCCGGGATCGAAATACGGTATTGGACCTCAATCCCGGTATTTCGGGATCCCGGGACTTTTCATCTGAAAATACAAGTGACAATTTACCGTCACATTTTAACTATACAGACCAGTTATATTGCCGGTCAGGACAAATATTTGTGTGATGAGCATGAATATTTGTTTCTGAGTTTTGGATGTTTTCTAATTTTCTATGTATTTAAGTATTTATATCTATTAAATATATCGTCGTCTAGTACCCGTAACCCAAGCCTTCTTGAGCTTACTGTAGTTCGATTTGTGTAAGATTGTCCTCTAATATTTATTTATTTATTTATTTTATACAGGGTGTAACAAAACCAGTTAAGGGCATATTCGGTATCGTGTTCGGATTAGGAAAAAGTAGAAGAAAACTTTTTTTGACGCAATACATTTTTGGCGCAATACATTTTTGGCCTTTGTATGGACAGTTGGCTGACTTGGACACTTTGCACGTTGCAAGTTGGCACATTCCTTTTTTTCCGTCTCTTGGGTACCACATAGTGACTTTCTGGCTCCATTTTTGTAACTTGCATCTTACGGTGTGTCCAGTCCATCTCCATTGTTACATATCTATATGGGTGAGAATGTCTACTATTTTGGTTCTGGATATTATGTCTCAAATGAGGATTCTATTTTGCAGCTTCAAGATAACAAAAGAATGCTATTGTTTTTTTTTTCGCGAGAGAGGACGGGTTAATAGTCATAGTCATAGTCATTTATTAATAATATTATCAATATTACATGTCATTGTTATAGTTCAATTATACAGTATTAATTATTATGTGTCAATTCAATTCTACAAATTACTGAAATCATTAAGTATAATCATAAGTAATAGGTATTTTTAATATTAATTATTGGGTAGGTCATAAAATTCTTTAATGCTATAAAATGAGTGAGTGAGGGGCCACGATTTTAATTTTTTTAAACATGTGTAGACACTACCCGCATTTTTCACTTCTGCGGGAAGTAGATAGATAGATAATAGATATTATCCCTTACCAAGAACATCAGTTAGTTCAGTAGGCAACTGGGAATGACCAGCCAGCTGGTCTTGGCTCATCAGCACCTGCTGTCGGAAGCTGAAAGCATCTGCAGTACGCTTGACACATTCATCGCAGATCTGCTCCAAATGGATGTTGTCCGGTTTCTGCCACTGGAAAATGAATGCAATTTTTTTTTTCACAACAGTGTTACACAAGCAAGCAAACAGTGTCTGTCCGAGGACTTACCACGCATTAAAATCATGATAATAATATACTGCGCCAAGTATTGTGATATTTTTTAATATGTCAAATAGCTACCTTTCATTCTAGATGATAAGGTTCAAGTTGTAATGACTTGGAAATAAAACTTATCTTATATCCAAAATAAATGTTTCTATTCATAAGATGATTATTAGTTGTATTTAAGAAAGATACTTATAAATTTCAAACTTGAACAATATTGGTAATATTTTTTTAATTATTTTGCAGTATATCATTAAGTGCTGAATAGTCGGCGATTAGTCAGTTCGGTTAGTCATTTCTAGTGTTTGAGTATCTCCCTCGCAACAAGAGAAATATGTTAACAAACTTTGTTTACAGTTCTGCCTATAGAACTGTTATTAAGGTTGTTTCTGTGGGCACTCCAAATATATGTGAGATGAAATTCATTTCTGCGGGACAACAAATTATAAATAGGAGACTGGTGAAAACACCAGTATTACATAATAAGCAAACTCAGGAGTAGTACTGCCTGTATATCATATGAAACTTACAGAATTAAAAATATAAATAAAGTATTGTATTCTCTTAAAGCTGTTTAAAAGAGTTATCTTGTGTTATGAATTCTAAAGGCATTTTTAGGGGAAAGGATAATGCATAATATAACCCTACTTTTAAAAGACCATACACTTAGGAATTTGTTAGAAAAATACTTGTTCAACATTCTAACACACTGACCTCAAGTCAAAGTATTGAATATAACCGGGCAAAACAACCTTAATACTCACATGGAAAGAAAAGCATTCGTTGAGCATCTGCCCATAGTTCTGTACGACTCCATTCTCATCATATTCAACCCACAAGCTTCTAAAACAACCATCTTGTAGACAACACTTGCACAAACCGAAAAATCTGACTTCTTCCACATCCATTATATTCAAAATTTGATTAAAAAACAAACAATCTCAAATGCAAGGAATTCGAACAAACGAAAAGACAGACGCCATCACGCGCATTTCTTTTTAAACCACAGACTAGACAAAAGTAAAGTGCCAGATAGTGTCGATTGTGCTACCTCCATAATCGAGATGAAATTTTTACCCGACCTACAATAACAAAACGCGATTGGTTATTGACATTTTAGCGTGTAGCGAAGCTTTCGGCTATGAATATAGCATTTTTATTGCTTAAAACGTATTTATAATAGTTTTTAAGCGACTTTTACTTATAATAATGCATAAGTATAATAAAAGTGATAAGTTTAAATGTACTTGATCAGTGCTAAGTGAGAATAAAACAGGAAAATTAAAAATGAGTGTCCCTAAGAATAACGGGCCTATCATAGACCCAGCTCTGTGTAGATGCTGTCGAGCTATAAAGAAATGTAGGGTTCTTACAGCCGAATATAACTGGATGGGCAAGAAGGAAGTCTATGCCGATATGGTAATGGATTGCTTTGGTATATTGGTGAGTAGTCCTTTCCTAAACCTAAACTAAGAATAGGTAATTTGTCGTAGTAGGCGGAGAACAACGTTAAAAATAGTGTCTTAATTACAACAATTAGATTAATCTTTAGTTACATTCGATTCCATCTTATGAATGAGATTTTAATAAAATTAAATAAGGCACATATAAGAAGTGTGCATATTATATATTTTTTTGCCAATTTGTACCTTGTATCAACATTTGAATAAATTGGTGACAGCTTGTTTTTTATTGCAACAACTAAATATTGTATGACCTCAGATTTATACAACTCATTGCATCTCAAAGTTATGTACTTACCATCTGTACATTTGAGGGTAATCTGGTTCAGGAGGATATCTAAACAATTACAATTGTTCAATGTTTCAGTTGTCTCATGTAGACGACAACGAGAAAGACTCTGGAGTGTGTGCCACATGCGTGGTGCGGCTGCGTGAGGCTATAGCTTTCCGGCATCAAGTGCTGCAGTGCGAGGAGTTATTCTTACAAGCCAAGCTAGCACCGCCAGAGGAGGAGAGCAACACCACCACCAACTATGGTAAGGCCGGGGTCAATGCAACCTCGTGAGCTGTTTAGACTTTTAACAAGTAACTAATGTTAAATGCAACAAATTGCATTTAACATTAGCCCTAGGACCAATGTAGTGTAGCTAGGCGTAGATACGAGGGGGGGAAGCAATAGAGGGAAATGCCCCAGGCTGAGTGCAACCCATTTTCAAAAGCGTGCTCTTCATCTGTATAAAATATCAAAATTCATTAGTTAATTATTAATTCGTAACAATTAGTTTCAATAAATAGTTAAACCAAATAATTGAGAGCAAACACTAGAATGCACTCTGCTCCTTATTACACACCCATTATTTATTTATTGCAACCATGTTCATTAAATACAATAGATGTGAATATTTCAATTAGTATGTGCATGGAATCTACCTTGGTAGACGAGGATCACTTCTTTATTGAACTAGAATCCAATGTACGTAATATTTTATATAATTTCAGAAAGTAAATTGAAAAAATTAGAGCTTGAGAGCCTGGAACTGAAGACTGAGCCCAAAGACTATAACAGCGACCACAACTCCATTGACCTTGATGACCATGATCACGACAACACACTGCAACCCTACAGCGATGATGAAGGTAACTCACTAATTAATTAACTACTGTGATGACAAAGGTAACTTACTAATTAATTAACTACAGTGACTACAAAGGTAACTCACTAATTAATTAACTATTGTGACGACAAAGGTAACTTACTAATTCATTAACTACTGTGACAACAAACGTAACTCACTAATTTATTAACTACTACAACAACCTTTCAATCAACCTTTTAATCTTTCTGCTTCGCCTTAAGGTTGACTGGTAGAGAATGCCATACGGCATTAAGTCCGCCTTTTGTACGATAAGGTTTCTTTTGTGCAATAAAGATTAAATAAATAAACAACAAAGGTAATTCACTAATTAATTAACTACTGTGACCACAAGGGTAACTCACTAATTCATTAATTACTGTGATGACGAAGGTAACTTATTGATTAATTAACTACTGTGATGATGGAGGTAATTCACTAATTAATTAACTACTGTGAAGACAAATGAACTCACAAACTAAAGCAATAACAACTCAACTACAGTGACAATGAAAGTATCTAACTACCAAGTATGAAGGTAAATCACTAGGTAGTGTGACGACTAAGGCGACAACTCACTTACTATTATTTATGCCTCAACATAAAAGATGCACTATGTTAGTATAAACTACAGTAAATAAAAATATATGGACAAAACTTACAAAAATATTTAGGTAACATGATCTAATTATTTATGCTGTTTTATAGATTTCTAAATAATAAAAAGATGAAAAGCCACGCACTTTGATCATAGAAAATAGTTACCTCATTAGTCATAAATGTCATAATTCTCTACTAACTTCATATTGGTTGAGCGTTTTAGATGTTTCATAAAAACTTGCTAACTTGTCTACCACTATACCTTGCTTTTTTTTAAAAAAAATAGCTAAACAAAGAAACAGTGGTCGTAAACACAGACACATTGAATTCGCAAGTTAGTGACTATGACAAATTACTTTTTTTAAACCCGAACCGACTTCTTTCCATCTCTGCCTTTCTGGGTTTTTTATTGTACAACTTTTAGATAAATTAAATGAAATCCAATTTAAAAAAAGAATTGATGTATTATCATTTAAAAAACTATATAAGTACATAAATGTAAATTAAGACATATTTTCTTATTTTTAAATAACAATATATAACGTAATCATGAAATAATGGTTTAAATATTCATTGAGATTATTTGACACTTTTACCGCAGAACGTGCCTGATAAAAAACCTCGAAAGTCGGATATCATTCTACCTAAAGCTAAAAAGACGACGTATAAAATATTGTTTTTTATTTTGTATAAAAAATAATAGTTTACGTTAGCAGCGGTACTGCTTAATACGAAGGAACAGTTGATGAATTTGGAACTGGGTAGCGATTGCACCTATAGCTCAGTTGACTAGAGCGACTGGCCGCGAGTGCCGGGAGGTCGCAGGTTCGAATCCTGCTCGGTGCCTAAATTTTTCAATTTTTCCTTCATTCTAAATTTGGCGTATAAAATACCCTATTACATTGCATTTGCAGATAATAAACCCCTAAAGGCGGAGACTAAACCCGCCGAACTGCCCCTAAAAGACGAGGAGGTCAAGAGTGAAGAGTCAGAGGACTACAACGGGAGCTCCAGTGACTCCGATGAGCCTATCAAGAAGAAGTCCAAGCGGAAGGCTAAGGCTAAAGCGAATGGGGCTAAGAAGAAGCCGGCTAAAGCGGCTAAAAAGCAGAAAGCAGGTACGTTATGGGCTCGAAGGGCAATGAATTGAATGGTGCACATTACTTACAACAAAGAGAGTGGTAAAACAATGTGTCAGATCGCAACCCTTCACTCGGGCGATAAATATGCAACCTGAGGCTTTCTTTATTACCGCCCGCGGTGAGTACAACATTTTACCCCTTGGCCAGGAAGTGGGATTTTTTTAATGGCTCTGAGCTGTAGCTGTAGACGTCGCGAATGATTTTAGATTTCAACCTTTAATTACTATTATTTAATTACATTTGAATAATCTGCATGTTTTACGATAACTACCTATCTATACTGTATTGTCTCGACAACAATGCCACGTTGAACTAAATGCTTAATGTCTCAGTGGGAATTGTTTTAGGATATAGACTATACCTATTTTTAAAATATCTTGTATGTATTCCTCTTTTTTTTATGTCTGTTTTTTTCCCCAATAAACAAAACCCATTAACAGGCTTGGCTATTTAGAAAAAAATCCCAAATACTGAATTAACAAAAAAAACTAAAATAATTTTAAATTGAATCCATTAGAATACAAACACATCTTCATTAGTATGCTTTTAATACAAACATTTATTCATGTTTATGATTTTTTTTTATAATTTAATCTTCGCTACAGTTACCTACTAATTCTAACACCTGTAACGTATTAAACTGTATTTTAGTAAGAATGTAAGGTCAGTTAAGTCGAGCATTTCAAAAATTATCTTCATCGAGCGAAAACAAGAATTATTTTATCTACAATATACAAAAAGGTATTTTTTCTCAAAATTTTACATTGTTCAATCTATAGTATGGGTATTAAAAATAAGACGTTGAAAAATCGGTGTGAGCACAGCGCTAAGCTGGTTTTAAGCCCACCCGTAGTCAGTGAGTTATCTATTTTATTACCTAAGAATGTAAGGTCAGTTAAGTTTCGGATTATTAACTTCATCCAGTGAGAGAACAAGAATTACTTTTGTTTTGCACAGACACAGAAACACCATCTTTAACCGAAGAGATTATCATCGAGGATGAAATTAAAATGGAGTTTGAAGATGAATCTGTGGATGACACCGGGGAATATTATGATGTGCCCGTAGAAATAGATTCCTTTGAGATTCCTATGGAGAATACGGAAGTTAAAAAGAAGAGACAGTGGATACGTGAGAAGAGTGGGTCTCTAACTGAATTGGAGCAGCTAGAGTCAGAAGCGAATGAGGATCTCTACTTCAGTTTCTTCAATATGTCTAAGAGCTCATTCGAAGAGTTGCACAAGATAGTAGAAGAGGCGATAGAAAAGACAGACACACATATGAGAAAATGTGTTTCTTCTAAAGAGAGACTGGCTATATGCTTAAGGTATGTAACCTATCATATTTTCTCCATCTTTTAATCCTACAATTTGGGAGTATTCCCAAATTGTAGGATATAGACTATACCATACCCTGTATAGGCCTGTATAGGCGTGAGTTTATGTACGTATGTATGTAGACTTTTCGGTCTATTCATTTATTCAACATTTATGTCAAGTGCATTACAGGAGATGTTACAGGTAGTTGGTAGGTACATGACACCCAGATAGGGCACATAATGTTTACTAGTGTTAAGAGAACACAATGCATACGAAAAATATTTAAATTCTAATCGCAATGTCAAGTTCTGTTATTAATAAAATCCAATTTTAATGTCAAGTTTCCTTTTTCTAGATTCTAAATACACTGTCATTAATTATTTTAACCATTTAGTTGTGATAAAAGACCATGTCTTTTTTTGACACATATCATAATTATGCGTGAGAGCCAGATGTATTTATTTATTTATTTATGTCAATTTAGCACTTACAGTTAAACCTTACATGCTAATTGGTATTACATGTCAATGTATTCATTAATGTCGTTAATTACTATTATAACATACAATATTCATTAGTGTCGTTAATTATTATAACATACAAAAATGAGATAAATTAAGGTATTAGATTTTAATTAACAAACTTAAAAATAAGAAATAAAAATCAAAGAAGTACATTAACAAGTCAAGGCAATTAATAAAATTACAATAGTTACAATTACATTATTATTTGAGACAAAGCTAAATTACTAACAACAATAAAATAATAATACATTTACAGTCAGCTCTGATGTTAATTTTAAAATGTTTTACAGGGATATACGTCCTTTAATTTCCTGAGCGTTCTTTTTTCAGCTATTTATTATATAAATTATTAATAATGTTCCGCTCTTGACTATGAATCTTTTTGGGCAAATATTGCCATCTATCATTTATGCACGACAGCAACTGACAATTGCTGACACTGACAATTTTGATCATTAAAATTATTGCCAGTGTAAGAAATTAGTTCCAATGAAATCACGCAAAATGCCGCATGGTCATATATTTCTGATCGGGCTTTATATTCTTGTCTGTCACTCCGACAGTTTTGTATACGATAATGACAAAACACATTTGTATTATAGTGCATTTCATCCCCGACGTCGTCTATGTCCCTGAGATCCCCGGGCTCATTACAAAAGAATGCTATTGTTTTTTTTTTCGCCGGGAGACGCTTAAAATTACCTTATATTGGAGAAATAATAGCAATTCGAAATTTTACCTACACGATTTTATTTTTGGTGACATTAACAACTCAAATGGCTTCATTTTAAGTATAACTTGGTCATGCGACTTAGAAGAGTAGGCTTTCACTACAGATTTAGTTCCTATAAGTACTCAAAGGTTCCCATAGAAATTATGGTTCAATACAATGTTGTAAATCTAACTTTAACCCTTTAACGTATCCTGCAATTTTCAACTCTGTCATAAATTAAGAAGAAGTCATTTACATTGTCACTTCGTTCGCTGTTTCGGGAGGATAGAATAGAATAGAATAGAATAGAATAGAAAAACATTTATTGATAAATCAACCATACAGCACCACATGAAAATATTTAAACAAATAGAACAAAGTAAAAAAAAAGTAACACATTTTGAATTATAAAACAGACAAAAGAACTTATACCTATTTGGTGCTGTTTGGTGTTTTGGTTTGGTGGATAAAACCTTTATTGAACAAGGCATCTCAATTATTTATAAGTACTTATCGAATTAATTCTTGTATTAAGCAGTACCGCTGCTATCGTAAACTACAAATTTAGAATAAAGGAAAAATTGAAAAATTTAGGCACCTAGCAGGATTCGAACCTGCGACCTCCCAGCACTCGCGGCCAGTCGCTCTAGCCAACTGAGCTATAGGTGCAATCGCCACCCAGCCCCAAATTCATCAACCGTTCCTTCATTTATACAAACGCCTTAAGGGAGGCGTACAGCGACATCTACCAGAAGACTCATGCTTCATTAACGGCACGACTAGAGCGACTGGCCGCGAGTGCCGGGAGATTTTTCAATTTTTCCTTTATTCTAAATTTGTAGTACTTATCGAGTCAACGACTCGTCTCAGTATGTATGTATATACATATTTGGGATCAAGTGTGAAGCGCACACTATTAGGCTCCTTAGGCCTGACTCGGGAAAACGCTGGGACGATGGTGATACCTCCCTCCGCATACCCACTCAGAAGTCCACTTTATTTTCATTGCTCAATAACTTGCTACACTTATTTATCTTTTCATTTTCAGACACTTCCGCACCGGACAATCTCAGCTATCCCTCTCAACGAGATACAACGTCGGCGTCAGTACAGTATCGACAATCATCAAAGAGGTATCCAGGGCGCTCTGGGGCGTCCTACAGCCTATATACATGCCTGCCCCGCGCGAGCACACTTGGAAACAGGCTCAGAAAGGCTTCCAGGAAGCCTATAACTTCCCTAATTGCGTTGGAAGCATCGGAGGAAGACATATCATAGCCAAACACAAACTGGAGTCCGAATACCCCAAAGTTTCCGACCTGGCTTGTCATAGGAGATTTGTGACTATAGCAGTTCTAGCTGTGACGGACCCGTACCACAAAATAGTCGCTTTGGATATAGGGAACTACGCTAAAGCTGGTGATGGCAACATTATAGAGGAATCAAAATTCTACAGCAAGTATATGGATAGGAAGAATTTTTTACCACCGATACCTTTGCCTGGTGACACGAGGCCATGCCCCCACGTGCTTATCGGTGATGGGACATTGACGGGGAAATATAATTTGTTAAGACCTTTCCCTAGAAATCCGATGTTCGACGATTCTAGAAAAACTTTTAATCTCTGGCTGGACAGGGCGTGTACCGCTGACAGAACATTCCAGATGTTAATGGACTCTTGGCCGATTCTACACAGACCTATGGAAGTACAAGTTGAGTCTGCTGTAGCGGTCATGAAAGCTATATGCTGCTTGCATAATTATATTTTAGCGAGGGAAGGGAAATTGTATCCGATATATCCAAATATGAATAATAAAATACTTGTGAAACGAGGTGGACGAAAGAAACTGAAAGCTTTGAAACCACTCAGACCATCCAGCCATAGACCGACCAATGTAGCAATATCAGTTCGTGAGCGATTTGTTGGTTATTTCAGTCGCTTGGATCCGATTCAACCAATCAGAGCTACCATTGGATCCGATTCCGCTCAAAATGAATCCATTGATACTGTTGAATCATTGCAGCAACAAAATGAATCTATTGATGATAATAATGTATCATTGCATCAGGCAAATGAATCGATTGCTGTTACAGATGAATCATTGAATCAGCCAATTCAGTTTACTGGTGATACTGTTGAATCATCGGATCAGCCGATTGAATCTATTAATGCATTAATCGATTCGTTAACCAAATGAATCGATTGATGATACTGTTGAAGACTGATGACATATTTGAACCAAGTAGTTGTCAAAATACAATCAATAGATTATATTGGTAACCTATCGATCTTTCGAAAATCTGTTTACCGAATTTCACTTGTCCGAAAACGGTTTACCGAATCTTTGCAATCCAAATACTTTATTTCGCAACTGTTTGAAATACCACGGATTCATTTTACCACAATGTCATTTGTCCGCAATTCAAAAGCCCGCTTTACAGTTTCCAATTTTTACATTTGACAACTTATACGTTAGCCACATTTTCATAATTTCAATGATACGGAAAGTCGACGTAACATTTTCCAAAATTTCGTTATATAAGACTAAGCGGGAGCGAAGCTCCCGTCTTAATCTTCGAGATTATTTTTTTTATAAAAGCCCAGAATTACTTATTGAGACAAAATTGACCCTAATGCGGATAGGTTAGAAGATTAAGACGGGAGCTGAAGCGAAGCGAAGCTCCCGTCTTAATCTTCGAGGTTATTTTTTTATAAAAGCCCAGAAAGACTTGTTTGGACAAAATCGACTAATAATTGTATCGACTGTTTGTAGGCTGATCATAATAATGAACGTAATTTTTAGTCCCAGCCGAAATATAATTAATTATGAGTTTACTCAATCAGCGCCTGCATTTAAATTTGTTATAACTCGATGGAAATGAACTTTGTTATCTTTTTTCTATCTGGATAATGTCGTAACGGTATTTTAACCCAACGGACAAATAAAACTTTGGCAAATGAATGTACGGAATTATAATCATTGTGATTTTAAATCAGCTGGATAATAAAATTGTGACCATACAAAAATCTGTCAATAGAAAATATAGAAAATGAAACTTCGGACAAATGAAAAAAAATTAAAATGAAAAAAGGCGTTTCGTTTTCGGACTTTTAATATTCGGCATAAAAAATTTCGAATTTGCGATAGGTAACCGATTATATTACATAATAATTGCTTAAAGCATTGCAAAATAGTTATTTACGATACAAGTTCGGAAAGTAAGCAATTCCCAACAAATGGTGGTGAACAAAAACACAAGCGATTAGCGGGTATTTTTGACTGACACGAGTTGGGAATTGCGTTTCCGAACACTTATCGTACAATGTTTTATAATGGATTGTGCGAGGAAAAGAAAAATTTAATCGAAAAGTGAATTTAAATTTATAGGTTATAATTTACATTGTTCAATACGTCAATGTCAACGGAAGGCACAGGCTGAATCTGCATTCAGCCAAGCATGTTGGTGAATATTTACAATTTATTTATAGATGAAAATTTAAATCTAAAATGATGAAAAATACATTTAATGAAGTATTCATATTTATGTACCTTTTATGAGAATTTAAATCTATAATTGACTAATTTCGGAAACTAATCTCAAATAACAATTTCTGTTTGCGTCGGGCTGACGACGAAGATAAAAATTTAAAAAAAAATTGAAAAGTAAAAAGCACTAGTGCGGAGAAGTGATACTTTCCGCACAGTTTGGCTGCTTAGAAAACGCACTTTTCGAGCACATACATCATAAAAGATATTGTTATTTTATAGTGTAACTTATTGATATATAATAATTGTATTGATCCTGAGGGGCTACTCCGAACTTCGTATCGTGCCGTCCCTTTCACTCATATTGTGAATAACACGAGAGTGAAAGGGACGGCACGATACGAAGTTCGGAGTAGAACGTCTGCATAGTTGAATGAAATGGCATTGGGATTGAATTTGCAGGCACCTTCGCTCGCCAGTTGTTAATTTTATATTCTCTATTGTGAAATTCAATACATTGGATAGAATAAAGACATACAATAAAACAATAAACCCCTTATTCATAAACGTCTATCAAACCTATATTAGTTAACTAGCCGCTAAAGTTCGTTTGTCCTTATCTGTCACTTTGACACATGTGCTTGTGAGACAGTGACAGTAGACATTTTAGTTAGCAGAGGTTTGTTAAGTTTTATGAATAAAGGGGTTAATATATAATGTAAGGCATGAAATAACGGTTTTAATATTTATTGGGATAACCTGACACTTATACAGCAGTACGTGCCTGATTAAAAAACCTCTCAAATCGTGCTATGTCATTCTTTCTAATGTTAAAAAAAACAACAGTACGAATTGGGCAGTTACTCTTTTTTAATTAAATTATCACGGTGTATGGGGCCATGCGAGTAACGTCATATTTTTATTAAACTAATTTAAACTTTTGTCAAAGGCCCTAGAGTTGATAATCCGGCAAAATGTTAATGCATATGCAGTCTTTATTTAAGTATAGTATGCTTATCTTTTATGACGGACGATAATATGGTACTAAACCGCACAATAGGACAATGAATTGAAGTAAAAAGCAAAGAGCTTTAATTGGATCGGGGAAAATCACTACATAGTATAAAACAAAGTCGCTTTCTCTGTCCCTATATCCCTATGTATGCTTAAATCTTTAAAACTACGCAACGGATTTTGATGCGGTTTTTTTAAATACATAGAGTGATTGAAGAGGAAGGTTTATATGTATAATAACATCCATTAAATAGTGCACCCGTGCGAAGCCGGGGCGGGTCGCTAGTTGAAAAATAAAGATTATACCATTGATACAACCCGCCTTGACATCCGGTAAACCAGCATTAAATATTAACATAGTGAACTGTTGTTGTGCTGTGTCCTTTTCCATCTTATTGATAGTTGTGTTTGTGCGACAGAAATAACACTAGATTGTTAACCAAGGGATGAAAGTGACCCATTCCACCCGAGATATTTTGGCGACGAAGTGAGAGCGCCAATAGTTCAAGTGTGAAATGGATGTTTTCATCCGAGTTAAACGCTCTAATTTTCATTACGACTATGACGAAAATAAATGAGAAATAAAAGTGGATTCAGTTATAAAAATGCGCTCCAGCAGCCGCCGCGCGCCGCTAGCGCAAAACCGCCGCCTAAAGAACTTCTATAATAAATTAATGGATTTTCCCCAGGCTACTTGGATTTTCCCCAGGCTACTTGGATTTTCCCCAGGCTACTTGGATTTTCCCCAGGCTACTGGATTTTTTCCAGGCTACTTGGATTTTCCCCAGGCTACTCTCCAACCGCGCACTCCTATCGCTTTATTGGGCCCGGCCTATAAAGCCACAGTCAGGTTCAAAAAAAAAAAATTAATAAATTACTTTCCACCCTAGGATCGGAAAAGCGACTTTCAACCCGACTATCCGAACAGGAGAGATGAAAAATATATTAGTCAACAGACGGGCTTGTTAAGTTTTATTAATAACTTTATTGTAGACTATTAAGACTTACTTTATTTTAAACACTAGTTGGATACATGATTTTTATTTGGGAGGGGGTTTGGCCCCGTTTTGGGGGATTTCGACCCCACAGAGGTTCAATTTTAGTTCGATGTAACCTGTTTCCTGGAAGAAATCAAATTAATCTGTAAGTGACAACTCAGTGAAGTGATACTTGACTCGATTAGACAAACAGCTTTACCACCTTACAGCTGGCAATTACTCTTATTTTATTGGATTATAATTTATAATACAGTGGAATCCGGATAAAGCGACAGTCAGGGGACCGGTGATATTACGTCGCACTAACAGGACGTCGCACAAAACGGACTGATTTACTTTGAAAATGTTTGATATCAAATCTAATGTGTGGTGATTTCGAAGTCGTTAAAAGCGGTAAAATGTTATAAGCGTAGTCGTTATAAGCGGATTCTACTGTATATCAAATAATGTATACTTAAGTTGATACGATTGTGTAACGAAAATTAAACATGCAATGTACAAGGGTAACATTCGTTACACAAATGAATGTTATTAAATGGTCGACGAATTAAGGTCTCTATTTATATATTTTCTGTTTTCTTGTTCCTGTTGTGTATAATTCATATGTGTAACATTCGTTACACAAAAAATTTATTAAGTTGAATTAAAAGGCGTGTGTATTATTTTAATTCACATTTTGACCAAGAAAATAAGATAATTTATTGGCCATGGTTAACCCGTGGTACGATATGTTAAAAAAATGTATTCACATTTCTACCTATACAAAAGGTAGGTTCGAATTTTAAATTTTGTTAGTAACACACGTGTGATATTAAATCGCTCCGCGGGTTAAAAACCGGGTTCACTGTGCTTCGTTTTTTTTAGATCAGAAAATCGTGCGATTGTCGTCATGCGATTTAAAAGAAAACATTCAACGGGGAAATATGGGGCGTGATGTCTTTGAGATGTGATAGGCTACTGAAATAAGTGAAAATACAATATTATCCTCTGATGTTTTAGGGAAACGAAGAATTGTAGGAGAAAATGGCCGTTAAAATTCTAATCTTAAAAAAAAACGGGGTATAGTACTCCCATCTTTCTTTTTTACTTGGTCTGGGCTTATGACAGCTGACAACTACTATGTCATATGGCGTATATAAGGAAGGTTACATTTTGTTATAGTTTTGTATAAAAGTACCTAACTAATATTATCGTATAATAAATACGAAAATTATTGTACCTACATGTTTGTTTATTTATCTCCATATTTTCATTCAAGTGCCGTTGTCGCTAATATACACATGATATATATATATAATAATAATGTATTTGCAGTCTGATACTACAAGTGTAGTCGGTAGACCCCGTTATCTTGTCGCACAGAAATTGTTTTTCAGTAGAGCGTGAATGTTTTTTTTTTATCGATCTTCTTGATATCGATGTTTAAATAATGCAATTGAATTTTCGCCTTTTAAGTCTATGCTCAATTTTAATGAAAACATTTTGTATTACCATCACCAGCAGCTTTTAAAAAGCAATTGTTATTTGAAATTGTGCGGGGCTGGTCAGTGCGTCCTTCGCATGTACATGCAGCAGGACTTACAGTTGCCGCCTAATGTGGAACTTGTCATCACGAAAATCCCTATATAATTCTAGTTACACTGACGATGTACAATAGTGTAAAGTTTATTGTAATTATTGTGGAAAAACTATGAAAAATCCTAACTAACGAACACCCTAAACTTTTATTTCTTCGTTTATTATTATATATTTTTTTTATATAAAAGTAATAAGTAGTAACTAGTAACGCCTCTTTGAAATTATCAGTGACATACAGTATCGACATTTAGATAGTCGATAAAAAATACGTTCACGCTCTACTTTAAAAACAATTTCTGTGCGACAAGATAACAGGGTCTAGTAGTCGGTATCAAACGAAAACCAATCACACATTTATATTAGTAATTTTCTTAACACAAAAGAAATAGTAGTCGAATTAAGTCTTTAACTATGTACTTTAAAAAAAAGAGTATTAACAGCCAACGACGTAGCTAAATATATCGTTACATATCCTTACTTCTACGGTAATAAAGAAATATTACTATTGAGGTACATTTATATTTGACTATATTGTCTGCTACATAGAATTTCATGTATATTAAATTCCCCGCCAGCGTCTGTCTGTTATTTCAGAAAAACATGTAAAACAATCGAGTACATGCAAAGCCAATAAAATTTACCAATGAAACAAAATTCATGTAATAAAAGTACAGTTTGTATGGATTATTGGTGTTTATAAGTATAACGACATTATACAGTTCGATCTTTTATTAAGTGTCTTTTCTTTAGACGCACTTGGGAACTGGTAAATTATTTTTAGTCACTGCAAATTAGGCTATCACTAAAATAATGACTACTATTGCCATAGTATTCGTCGTGTTTGTCCTGTTAAATAAATTAGTTGAATATTTTTACTATAAAGTATTGGATATTTTTAATTACAGGTACATCCGTAACCAAGAAATCACCAAAAATAATAAAGAAACCGCCCGTAGAAAAGAAGAATACTTACGACAGAGACCTGGATTGTATGTCAGAGGAAAATCTTCTCACAATCATTGAATACTCATATGTCTGTCCGTTCAAGAATAGGAGAAATAATTACTACTGCTTCTACTGCAAGGTACGTGTGTATACATATATACTGGTGACTAACTGTTAGTGAGTTAGTGAATGTTAGGTTAAGTGTAGAAATATATTAACCCCCAATTCATAACCCAATTCCCGCAAACACAAATTTTAACAGATAAAGACAAACGAATGTTAACGGCATTATATTAAAAAACAACACAGATATAATTTATTACATCTAAATTATGATAATAATAACAAATATTTTTAAAAGTTTAAAGTCCAGTGCCACCTCTCTACCTGCTCTCTGACCGGTGTTGCCCTTAAGGCCATTTTATAATGTCGCTATTTTATGGGGGCCCATCTAGCAGAGGGCGAGTCACCGCCTGCCGGAAATAAATATCTGAGACAGTTTTATTAGACAGGCGTCTGTTGTCTCACGCAATAGCCCAGCCATTAATCCATCATTTTCACCCAATAACCCAGTTTATTTGGACTCCCATCTCTCAGAAATAGTTCCTGTACACCCTGGCGGGTGCTGTCTCTGTGTGTCCCTTGCATTTCATTAGTGTCAAAAGGGCCTCTACGTGTTG
This sequence comes from Epiblema foenella, assembly GCA_963556455.1. Classification (NCBI taxonomy): domain Eukaryota; kingdom Metazoa; phylum Arthropoda; class Insecta; order Lepidoptera; family Tortricidae; genus Epiblema; species Epiblema foenella. The sequence goes on along the minus strand of OY747119.1, from coordinate 7,885,733 downwards.
GCTATGTGGTACTCGTTTGGTATTTCGGCGCCTCGGTACTTCGGCTCCACGCACGCTTCCCAAAGGTCCGGGATATCATTGTCCCGTGAACGGGAAAGACATACAAATAATAAAAGGACTACAAACTAAACTTAACATATGAACTTAAAAATAAATAATCTAAAATAAGGGTATCCCCCAGCGGCATAGTGCCAAAGATGGTGGCAGCATTTCCCCGTGGTATAGCAATGCTGATGCGTTGTGCGAGGAAGCTGCCAGCCCTTTAGTCACAAGTGGAGAGTGGAGTAGAGATAAATGTAGGTCCCTCATTCTCAAGTCATTCTCATTATTCACATTCGGGAGCTCTGGCTTAAAAAAAACGAAATAAAATTAAAAGTTTTGGAAAGACAATTCTCAAAATTTCAGGACGCTCAGGAGATGAGAAAAGGATTAGAACCCGTCGTCTACCGGTCCCTAGGACCCCCCGGTGATCATAACAAAAGAATGCTATTGTTTATTTTTTTCGCCGGGAGACGACGGCTTAATCAAGAATTTTATAAACCACAACAATATCTTGTTTGTTGTTCTATTGGTTGATATTTTTTAGAACTTTCAAACTGGGTGAACAATATTAATGGTCACCAATTAATTTTGTACACCCTTAAATGTTGTTTACCCCAACGATATCGTTAGTTTTATGACAAATTAGTTGTGGGAACAAATATTTAATAATCTTATTGTACTTTATGTGACAGTAAAAGTAAATTAAATTTTAAATAATTTCATTTCATTGTCAGGATTACTACGCAAAGCCCGAAGATCTCAGAGCCCACACTGTGTCCCACGACACCAAACCATTCCAGCTGCTCATGGGCTACAAAAAGATGCCCAAAATAGACATCACCAGAATCGACTGCCGACTCTGCACCACCAAAATCGACGACCTCAACACCTTCAAACAACATATAGATCAGATACACGGGAAAAAGATATATTTCGAAGCACCGGACAAAATGCTCTTATACCGTTTAACCTGGAATGACTTAGTGTGTGTTATGTGCAGTGATGTTTTCGAAGATTTTAACGCTTTAAACACCCATATGGTGGAACATTTCAGTAACTTTACTTGTGATATGTGCGGTATGTGCTTTTTGGAGAAACCTAGGTTGGACGCTCATCTGAAGCGACATAAGGACGACGAGCGGCATACTTGCGAGGTTTGCGGTAAGGTATTTAAATCTAATCATTACAAGGACATGCATGTTGATATTGTTCACAAGAAGAAGGCGATTATTCGATGTCCACGCTGCGATGAATGTTTCATGTCTTACGCGTTAAAGAATAAGCATTTAACAGAAGCTCACGGGCAGAAGCGCACGTATCCTTGCAATTTATGCGACAAAATTTATAATAGACAGAAAACTTTAACTGAACATCAGCGGAGAAATCACCAAAAAGTGCTTAAGCATCAGTGTGAGTATTGTGACCAACGATTTTACCTGCCATCCCGGCTTAAAGAGCATATGGCGACGCATACTGGTGAAAGGAACTTCCGTTGCGAGTATTGTGATAAAAGCTACCCCAGACTTAAATCGCTGCAGTATCATATAAGGACGCATACGAATGATCGTAGATACAGATGTCACATATGTGGGCAGGCCTTTATTCAAAACGCTAGCCTGAAATCGCATATAAAGAGCCATCACCCGGAGTGCGATATCGAACAATGCTATTTTTAAGCGCCACTAACGGTGCCAATGATTTTATTATGCCTTAGTTTTTGTAACAAATACAGAATGAAATAATATCCGTTGAATTTTCACAGTGGATTCCTTGGCCAAAAATAAAAATACGTATTTTTTTCGGTATCTTTCAGTTCTAAAATATTGAGTCACAGCAGCTGAAAGATATCCTAACTAAGCGTGGATACCGCGGCAGCGCGTTGTATGGGAGGTGGCAATAACGCTCGCCCCGCCCACACGTTGAGTCGCCGAGACAACTAACTTACGCGTCGAAAAAAAAAGTGGTTGTCTGTAAAGTCGATTTACGGACGATAATTTTACGTGATAACGCCATAATAAAACATTGATATGGAGTCGCCGGGGCCTACCGCTACGCCGCCGTCGCATCCCGCCTAGCACAGTCCTAACAGCACGCCTGGTTTGCCTTCGCTGTCAGATTTATTGATATGTCGCTAACCGATCAAAATTGACAAAACTCTCAATAAAATTGAGGAGAGAAACCGGTTTCACCGTCAACTGTTTAGGTATAACTTGTAATCATTCAGTTGGCCGAGTTGCATCTAATAATTCGTTCAAAAAGCTATTTTACCATTCGAACAATGAGGTTCAAAATCCAATTCCTTTTTTATAGAAATTCGCTTAACAAGGCTCAGGTTAGTCGTACATTACGTCACATTTTTTCGTGTTGGCATCCGTTCATCGATTTATAAGACGTTATCACGTCAAAAACATAGTTTGCAATTTTCCTTCGTATTTTTTTTTACCAATACCCGCACCCCGCACCATTTCATATTACTCCCGGTTTGTAAACATTGTTGTGTGTCACGTTCGCGATCGCGCGACTTTACGAGACATGCAACACGGAAGTGCACGACCGGTTAGCGAAGATGCGCGTGCGACTAATTGCAATTTGTATTGGTCGAGATAAGATAGTTGAGCCCCTCCCCCCCGCACCGCTAACCCGGAGCGTCATTCAGCTCCTGATTATCTACACGTTACTAATAAAATTATTTATTCGGACAGCATATTTTATTGTGAAAATTTTACTTATGTTTTTTCCTGAAATGCAATCTTTTATTGATAACTAATGCCTGAATTTGAACGGTCAATATTATTTCATCCTGTATAGTCATCTTGTCCAGTTACACAGATGACAATAAAGAATATTTAAATAAACAAAAAATGTTACACAAAGGAAATTGAACAACTCTACCTAGTGGCATTCAACTGTCTTTAAAATTTTAATTGTATTTTGTGTGCATAGAGCCTTGAGATTAAAACAGCATTTAAGCAATTTCCAAGACTACTAGGATAAAATATTTTCTTTAAAATGTTTATTTTATAATTATTTTAAGTTGTGTAGCTATTTTAAATCTTCAATAAGTAAATAATTTACTATTTATAGTTTCCCAATTGATGTCCTCTTAAAGTGGGGGAATTCTTAAGGCTGCGTTTACAACGCAATGGAATATATTTAGTATTTGAAATATTTATATGTAACAATACCCTGCATAATATCCGTTAGTGTGTGCAAAGTGTGAGCGCAATAATAGTCACTAAGTCGCGCGCGATAGCAAGTCTAATGACTTAGCACCCTAAGTCCTTTGACTAATATAAAGAATTTATCCTTCTCGCACTTACATACTTGCTAGAAAAAGCGTGTTATATTGATCATAAATAAAATCTGCTAGGGCCGAAACCAGTGCACGCCAACATAGCATACGTCCTTTACTAGCAAATGTGTAAGAGCGAGGGGGGCGAACGCTATATGACCTATATAAACCCGATCATGCTAGCTAGGTACGTCGCTACGAAGACTGTTTTAATGGCATCACAACAATTTCTATTTATTGTTTGTGTGATATTAGTTTCAGTTGTAAGTATGATTTACATCAGACTGGGCTGTAAGGATGGTAAAACGTCAGATATAATTATTATTGCCTTCGTCCATGCCTCATGTCTCAAACGCCTGAAATCTGAGGTTTTGCTGCCTTTCTAGATCGGTGTGGCCTGGAAAAGGGTTAACCTTTCACCACAGCGATCTAGAAAGATTTACGAAAAACAAAATATATATTTAAAAAAAGTTGTTATGTTTGGTGAATAATTTCAACTTTCAAGACCAGTTACTTTCCCTAGAATTAAGATAGAAATTCTATTGACACGTACGTGGTCGATAAATCGTACTATGACTGGAAAGGGTTAAGTTGTCGTGTATTGTTAGACTATTAATCCAGTAACCTTGTAGCCTGAGGGTTGTATTATAGGGGTAGTTTGCGTAAAATCCGGTAATTCTGATTTTTCGAAGACTTGTTTCTGATGCTGGCCCAAATGCTGGCTTTTTCGAGTTTTGACAAAGTTGCGTTTGGCGCTTGAGGTCACAAACTTCGATTATTCATTGGACCAACACGATAAACAAGTCTGCAATAAATCAGAATTACCGGATTTAACGCAATCTCTGTATTTATAAAGTTACTGGATTATATATTACAGAATACATTTTAAATTTTAATTGTAGTAAAGTAAAGTGAAAGTAACAGAATGGAATGCCTTGAATTGTGTTACGTTACCTGGACATTAGTGCTCATAACTATCAAGAACTAGATACCTAAAGCGCTTCTACTTAAATTTATTGCTTTTAAGAAAGAAACCTCAATTTATTATTAGTGTAAATTTGTTTAATTTATCACAAATTGCAAATATGCCGCCTAATTAATACTTTTAATATTTTACACGCTAAGTATTGTTTTATCAGAAATTGATTATTTTAGTGTTTTAACAATTAAAATTGAATACTTAATTTTGAAAACACTTATTGTTTCACATTTTTTAAATTTTCAGTATACGCCATAATCTATTTTATTGTACCATTGATAAAAAGATGGACACAGAATTTTTTTACGTATTAGACGAGTAGACCGGGAACTGAACCCAATAAGTATCTTTGGTATAATACTAAAATCTATCTTAAAATTAACGCTCCTCCAGTGCGTTCCCACGGCACAAGCTATCAGCATCACAGGTGACCATTTGTGAGCCTTATTGCAACGTGATAAGATGCAAAAAAGGTCAGTTAATTGTGGAATGAAGCCGCGGGCGTTCGTTTAAGATTGGCCTTAGTATATACTTTTTATCTCGTATTTAAATTTTTCGTAGCATTTACAATTGTAAACCTTATTACAATGTAAGGCCATATGCTGTTCGCATTGTGTATTCGCCTCCCTTTTTTTGTTAAAGAAAGAAATACAACACGAATATTTTCACGAATATGGCCAAGTGTGGTACCGGTATAACATTTTTACCACAACCAAATTGAACAGTACACACGCTGAATATGTATATATTAATAAAAAAAACATATTTTATACAGTAAACCTCAGTATTAAAGCATGGACCGATACCGGTATTTAAAAAAACCCTGAATTAGCCCGATATTTTGGATTATTTTTTGCTCTTTACGTAGGGCTAAATCATGTATTTAGGTAACAACGTCGCATTATTCGATTGTCCCATTAAAAACGAAATAATGAACCGGTGACCGTAATAATACCGGTATTTTTCTATGGAGAAAATACCGGTATCCGATCCCTGTATTAAAGTAGCATGTAAATATACAGAATTTTCATTAATTAAACGCAAATAATAATTTCTATCACAAGTGAAACTACATTTATTTTTAATTACGTACATGTGTACTTATTTCTATTGATTTCAGTAATATTTATTATGTACATATAGTTAACGATGGGCTTAAATTTGTCAACAAAATAATTAATACTTGTAACGAAAGTTACGCAGTGGACATCTATATAATTTAATGATTAATTTTCGTTACACATTGGATTGGAATCTTAAAGCTAGGTAGAAAATAGAATCGACAATTCGATCTGAGTAAATTTTACCTTGATTTATTACAGCTAGCAATTTTTCATGATCAATTTAATGTAGTTAGAACTGCCGTTTGCCGTGACAAATTGCTGTTTTGTAGATTGCTTTATCCATCCATCCATCTCTTTAATTTGCAAAAAACACAATTTTACTTATGTAATATAATAATGCTAACTTATATTTATATTAGGACTTATACATCATTGATCTGAGTATTATATAATATACAAATTAGTTTTAAGGCTCGGCTGGATAAGTGTACATTGTAAAGTTTTGTAATAAAATATTTTCCAGCGATGTTGGTATTTGCTTTTCCACTACTAATAAATTGCTAAAAGTAAAGTATTTGATTTGGACTGTAATAATCTTGTGCTATTATGACAGGTGATTAATAATGAACTAAGAATAATGTCGGTTGCACCAACATACGATCACAGGCCGGTCATCGTCAAATATGGCGCCGGCAGCTGTCATCCCATAGAAACTTGTCAAACTTTTCGTACAATCAGATTTTAACAAACACCGCTTACGATTATAGACGGTTTGGTGCAACCCACCCTAATACTGGAGTTCACTGGAGTCGGCAATACACACATACAAAGAGATGCAAGCATAGACACCAACACACGTGGGAACGAGATATAATGTGACATCTGTTCCCATCTCGTATTATTTGTTACCGAAACGGCATCAATGTATTCAAGCATATTGGCTTAATTTAAATTTGGTGCCAATGTATATACAGTCTGACTAATTTTGATATGTCAGAATTGTGCTACATCCATATCAGCCTTCTGATACATCTCAGGTTAGTCATCCTATCATAAGTCCGTCCCCCTTGATGATTCACAAATCCTCCTTCTATCTAATCCTCTTTCTGTTTCTACTATTGGGCACTAAGGCGTCGAGCATTGGGACGTTTACCGTGTGGCGTCACTCCTGTCAACTGTCAAATCTCACATGTTCTCACCATGGTCTAAGAAAACAAGAGGGGCTACCGCGAACCGAAAACGAACGAAGTTCGAATATCTCCCTCTCTGTCGCACTTGCTAATTCGTGCGGCAGAGAGGGAGATATTCGAACTTCGTTCGTTTTCAGTCGCGGTAGCCCCTAAGGTCTGACAATAAGGATCGTGACACGAGGTCGAGTTGCCGCTTTATAGTAACAAAAAAGATAATTAAGGAAAAAAAAATCTGCCGTTTACATGCAAAATAAATTGTTTACGCATCAAAATTGGCATTTACTTGTTTAAGCACACAAAATAGGTCAAGTTGAACATGAATGTACCTAATAATTTAATAAAATACTCAGAATACATGAAAGTCAGTGAGTATCATAATATACTACTGGCAACACTGCTTAGTCACACATACGAGCGTCATGTCAGTCTCTTTGACGTTAACTGCGATCTCGCTCCGATGTACTGATTTGCATATATCGCTCTCTGTCGGTGTCAGTTTAAGCAGTAATTGCCAAACTTTTTTGCGGTGCGGTTGCTAATAAGAGTTGATGTAGGCCAGATTTTAAAATGGTTGGCTGTTCTATTCCGAACTGTAAGAGTAGAAGTGTTAAAGGCGGAACCTTATTGTTTTTCTACACTTCCACAAAACGAGTCAGTAGGCAACGAATGGCTTCACTATTGTGGAACGAAAACAACGAAAAAAAAAGGTACACCGTACTACGTAGTTATTTGTTTTCTTAATTTGTGCATTTTAATGTTGTTGGGGTCCTTTTTATTCAGTCAAAATATAATTTTGACACTAAATGATAAGAATAGTGATTTGACTAAGCCGATACTTGACAATTGGAATATCAACCTATTATTTGCAAAAAACCGCAATCGTTGTGTCATGTTGTTATACTGATTGAATATAGCTGGGTCTATACTTTGGTATAGATGATTAGAATTCATATTATTTGGCAGGGAGACATGCAAGACAAATAATGCCAGATGCCATACCTTTTTTTGTAATTTTGTTTTTTATACAGTCGTTTAATATATTTTATATCCTATTTTTTAAGTAAGACAACTATTTTTCCACAAAAAACAAAGTTTGAGAACCATCGATAGCAGGGAGTCCGAAGGTCGTGTCACCCACACTACTAAACGATGTTTCCGTTTGCCATACCTGGCGAAGTATATTATTGTACCATGTGTTCTCACCATGTTCTGCATCGCGCTATCGAAGTTTCTAAAATCAGTTGCATAAATATAACCTCCAACCAACTCTCATTGGACTTCGGTCCCTGAGAGATCTCTCTTTTGTCGTTTCTTCCTGTGTTTCCTATCTATTGTATATATGTATATAACTTGTAGATACTCCATTTCCTGTACATATCCAATATTGTATATTATTATCCAATATTGTATAGGAGCACATCCTACTTATCCACAACCTTACAACAGAAAGAAAAAAAATGATTTATTTAGGACAAAGAAACACAAAGTAATTAACCGAAAAACAACACTAACAAACTGAACACAGGAGTGCTACCGCGAACCACAAACGAAGTTTTCTCTCTCTGTCCCACATGTGCAAACTTGCAAGTGCGACGGAGAGGGAACGGAATCCACTGTAGTTGAGCAGTCAAGGAAGGTGAGATGGCAGTCGCTTTTATAAAACTTGTGCCTACAATAAATCTTGGGATTAGATGCAAAAGCAAGAACGCTATTGAGCAGAGGGAGATGACAATCTACTGTACGCTACTTTTCTTAATTTATGCCATTTATGCCTTACGCTCACAATATTAACTTGAACCCTACTTTTTATTGCGAGTAGTCCCAGAGGGCCTACCGCGAACCGCAAACGAAGTTTTCCATCTTTGTCTCACTTACGTACGGACGTGCAAGCGCGACAGAGAGGGAAAAATTCGTTTTCGGTTCGCGGTAGGCCTTCAGGCTATGGTTCTAAATGCGCTAATGTACTTTTAAGCTGATTTACATCGTCACGTTTCATGCTAGAAAGAGATGGAAAATATCCCTAGACCCAACTTGATTACGTGAATCCATAATCGATCGATTGTAATGTTTGAACAATGTCTTTGGTGATGATGACTTTCAATGCGAAAACAAAACGTAAATAGCACGTTCAAGTAGTGAACATATTAGATTCAGGAAATTACATATTTTTGGCATTGATTTACATGTTTTTGGTGTTTTATGACGCAATACATACTTCTTGTTATTCAGTATTTCGAATTAAAATGTATTTAATATCATTCAATATTATGCATATAATGACATAGATTGCGATACTTATGTGGTGTCAAAAACTCATGTTGTCTACTTGAACTGTACTTATCTAATGTCAAAAGCTGCTAATGTTCACAGTAGCGATTATCCTACGTTTGTGTTTATAAATTGCATTTCTGGATAAATTTAACGCCATGGCGGCGGCTGGTACGTCGTTAGGCAAAACTAAGGGACCTGTAGTAGACCCTGCGCTATGCCGATGCTGTCGATCCATAAAGAAATGTCGACTACTGAGCAGCGAATATGAGTGGTTAGGCAAGAAGGAAGTCTACTCAGATATGTTGATGGATTGCTTCGGTTTGCTCGTAAGTTTCCGTTATTTATTTAACCCTATTAACGTTACTGTCTGGCAATTGATATACTAAGGTTGTATATGGATAGGCGAGCCATTCTGCGGCGAGAGGCGTGTGCTGATAACTACGGAAATTTACACCTGTGTCATGTTATTTATGTATGTATGTACCTACATAAAGTGACCTAGGCTATGGCCGAATGTTAATATTCGTGTGTCCGTGTCCATAAAGACAACTTAATCTTATTAATGTTATAGAGCGAAAGTTTATGTTTGGATTTGGATGTTTGTTACTCAATCACACAAAAACGGCTGAACGAATTATAATGAAATTTGGTATACAACAATACAATACAATACAAACATTTATTCTGCAAATAGGCCACAAGGGCACTTTTACATGTCAAAATATTAATTTATAATTTAAGAAAGTCTGACTATAATAAGTAATACATTTTTCATGTCAAAATATTAATTTACAGTTCAAGAAGGAATAATAATTTCGAGTTTAACAATTATAACAAAATTAATGTCATACAGTGAAGATAAACTTGCAAAGTTATCTATTACAAATATTAAGTTAGAGATGTATAAGGTCTCAAGATTAAACAAGGAGTGAAATTAATATATTATCCCAGAGATGTACATGGTCTCTGAGCGTCAAAATTAAAATTAATTTAATATTGTTAGAGATGTATATGGTCTCTAAGTCACTGATAATAAAAACGAATCCACAACAGGATGATGTCTCTCGTCAATCCCTTATAACAGACCGGACTCCACAAACAGCACCCGATCACGAGTATGACGCGTATCTCAGCCATCGCCTCCCTCGACCATCTGTTAGGGAAGGTGGCGACCCGATCAACGACGCCACCGTAGGCAAAGCCCTTAAAGCGAGCATGACATATTCAAGCTGGCGGACATTGATAATAACAAAGTTAAGGCGACTGTGAGGCGAGAAATAGCATCGTGTTACATAAAACGTAACGGAACTATTATACAAGAATATATCCTAAAATAAACATAGATATATTAAAAGTAACAGGATTAAACTACCACTGGCTTGAAAGCATTTTTGTCATTTAAGAAATCGTTGACAGTATAATACGCCTGGCTTAGCAAATACCTTTTAATATGGGACTTAAATTTACTGAATGGCAAATTAACTATTTCGATAGGTATTTTATTATAAAATCGTATACAGTTCCCCACAAATGACGTGCTAACCTTTCGGAGACGACTGGCCTTCACTGCAATCTTGTGTTTACTTCTAGTGTTGTAGTCATGGATATCACTGTTAAGCTTGAATTCCTGTAAATTTTTCCGCACATGCATAATATTTTCAAGAATGTATTGGCATGCTACAGTAAGAATGTTTGCCTCTTTAAATTTATCTCTGAGAGATTCTCTGGCTTTTAGTTCGTAGATGGAGCGTACAGCTCGTTTCTGTAGCACGAAGATGGTCTGGATGTCAGCCGCTTTACCCCACAACAGGATTCCGTAGGACATAACACTATGGAAGTAACTATAATACACCAGCCTGGCCGTTTCAACGTTAGTTAACTGTCTAATACGTCTAACTGCATAGGCCGCAGAACTAAGTTTGCCAGTCAGAGTGGCAATATGCGCATGCCATTGCAGTTTTGAATCTAAGGTAATGCCTAAGAACACTGTGTTGTCTTCAAATTCCAGTTCATCATCCTTTAGTTTGATCTTAGAATAGTTTATTTGCTTGACATTTGGCAAAGTGAATTTGATGCACTTTGTTTTCTTGGAATTTAGAAGTAAATTATTTGCTGTAAACCAGTTCACAACAGTAATTAGTGCCTCATTAATAACATCATAGTTTTTCTCTTTCCGTCCTATCTTGAAGATAAGTGACGTATCATCTGCAAATAGCACTATATCATGTTTATGTTGCACCAAGTTTGGTAAGTCATTGATGTAAACTAGGAACAGAAATGGACCCAGAATCGAGCCTTGAGGGACTCCAAGCGCAACAGTTGTCCCTGCAGATTGAGTTCCATTAATGACTACTCGTTGAGTTCTTTCCGACAGATACGATGAAACTAGGTCAAGAGCACCGTTTTTTATCCCATAATGTCTTAACTTTCTAATTAAGTTCACATGATCAACGCAATCAAATGCCTTTGATAGATCACAGAACACTCCAATAGCATCTTGAGCCCCTTCCCAGGCATCATGTATATGTTTAATTAGTACCACCCCGGCATCGGTGGTAGAACGACCTCTAGTGAATCCGAATTGATTGCTATTGAGTAGTTTATTGCGATTAAAGTGGGACATAAGCTGATTAAGAATAAGTTTCTCAAAAACTTTGCTTAATGCCGGTAGTATTGATATTGGCCTGAAGTTGGTAGGGTCAGTTTTTGCTCCCGATTTAAACAAGGGGATAATTTTACTGTGTTTCATCAGGTCAGGAAAAACTCCAGTATCAATACATTTATTGAAAATATCAGCTAAGAAAGGTGCGATTGATTCTATAATGGAATGTAATACTTTTACTGAAAGGCCCCAGAGATCTTCAGTCTTCTTTAAATTTAATGACTTAAAAGCTTTTATTAAAGTTATGGGAGACACATAAGTAAAGCTAAAGATTTCTGTACATTCTGTTACATTTGCTTTCAATAATGATTCAGCGACATCTGGTGATGAGTTTAAGGACTTCGTAGTCTCGACAGGTACGTTAGAAAAGAACCGCTCAAAATGATCCGCTACTTCGTAGTCAGAACTTACCAGAGTATCATCGATTCGTAGGCTGTAGTGCGGATCTTTTATTTTACTTTTCCCAGTTTCAGTGTTGATAACTTGCCATACAGTTTTGACTTTATCTTTGGAGTTTTGGATCTTTTTTGACAAGTAATCGGCTTTAGCGGCGACACACATTAATTTAAAAGATTTCGAATAGTTCCTAACATACTCTAGAAATTCCGGCCTTTTATCAGTAGTTCTCGAATCGTACAACTCATAGAGTCGGCGTCTTCTCCCGTGAATATCTGGGGTAGCCCAGTCGCTGAACTTAGGCTTGACCTTGATTTGAATTTTCTTTAAAATAAAACTGGCATCAAATTCGGTTTTGATGCAGTTAAACAATTGAGCACATAAACGGTCAGGGCTTTCCTGAACAATTGGAAGGTAACGTAATCGTTTCGTGATATTGCGATTGAATAAATCTAATCTTTTTTCAGAAATAGGTCTGCACATTGTGTCTCGTGGAGCTTCATCAGTTTTTCCGCTGAAAGAGACTTGTTGTCCACAGTGGTCAGAACTTAAGGTGTTTATGATTGACTTATTAATAGCTTCCTTGTTACTGAAAACGTTATCTATACATGTTGCGCTGGTTGCTGTAATACGAGTAGGTTCATAAAATAAGTTCACTAAGTTAAATGATTTAAAAGTATTCACTAGGCTCACGCACATGTGCGATTTCTCAAGCAAGTTAACGTTAAAATCACCACACACAATAACACATTTTGCACTCTTGAAAATACTACTCAGAACTTCTTCCATAACAGACTCAAATAGACTGTAATCCGCGGATGGGGGCCTGTATACGCATATAATTATAAATTGATCTAACTCTACGCAAGAGACTTCTATGTGACGCTCGACGGACATGTCAACAATGTCTTTACGCTCTTTACATTTCAAGTTATGTCTTACCATAATTAAGGAGCCTCCTCGCCTACATGACTTCCTAGAATATGAGCTTACTATGCTATGATTGCTAAAATTAAACATAAATTCATGATTTCTAAGCCAGTGTTCCGTTATACAGAGAATATGAATATTTGAACATTGTATAAACAAGTCAATTTCAAGTTCCTTATTCGAAAATCCCTGTATATTTTGATGAACTATATTAATACTAGTGCTACATCTATCAACGGGTTCGAGGCCGGTGATAACACGCGTTGTCTTATCGGTCAGTTTAAATTACTGGCCGGTTCGGACTCCATTACCGACCCCACGCTACTAAAGCGTAACACAGGGACCGCCTTAACATTATCCGACGTCGTACTAGTTACGACGGGGTCTACAATATTATATGCTAATAATTTAGCACACTCGCGTAAGTACCTCCTCGGTAGGAAGGTACGCTTCTGAGTCAATACGAAATTTTTAACAAATTTATTGGTGTCGAAGTACGAGATCGTACAGCTGTACAGCGATAACCTAAACAATATGGAATTAAAGTAATCTAACTTTCTATTTAGCTTTGCCGGCAAACTATTCGAAAAAGGCAAAGCACAGATTATTATTTTGCCTACACCTCGCTGGTCTATTTCAGTCAGGGTCTCAGCTAGTTTAATGACGTCTCGCTCAGTACATCCTAAACTATCTCCTACGAAAACTACCAGCGTAGCATCGCAGTCGAAGTCGTCAGCGGCAATGCACGAGGCCAAATGATCAACGGAGGCTCCCGGGAGACAGTTGTTGGTCACCCGCTGCGTCAGGCGGCCCGCCAGCAGCGCTCCGAGGCCGACGCCCACCTGGTCCGTGTACACGACGGTGCGGCGCGGGCGCCCAGGCGCGCCGGCGGCGGGGGCGCCGGCGGCGGGGGCGCCGGCGGCGGGGGCCGGGGCGGGGACCGTGGGCGGCTGCACGGTGCGGCTCGGCGTCAGCTTGATGTAGCTCGGCGTCAGCAGCTCAGGCCGGCTGGGAGGTGATGTTGGCTCGGCGTGGCTCGGCGACGACTCACGCAGGGCGGGGGCGGCGGGGACGGCAGGGGACGCGGCGGCGACGCTCGGCGGCGGCGCGGGCGAGCCCGGCGCGCTGTCGCAGCACGGAGCCGCCAGGCGTCCCGGAGCCCGAGGTGACTCGAAGTGCACTGGGATGCCGCTCCCCGGTTCTAGAACACGATTCATAAAGCCTATGTATTCCTGTAATGTTTTATTTTCATGTTCATACTTCTTCTTAACATCTACAAGTTTTGATTCCAATAATCTAAGTTCTTTGGAGCGATTACTTAATTCCATGGCAGCCTGGTCTAGTTCCCGTTGGCAGTCAGAGAGCTGATCCCTCAATGCCACATGATTATACTTTGATGAAACTACTTTAAAAAATGATTTGTGGCGTTTCAATAAAATCTTGGATCTCCTAATAAATCTATTTAATTTTAAATATTTTTTAAGTTTATTTGACCCTCTTATGATTATTTTTTTATCCATACTGCTCTCTTTACAAACAGAATTAGTCAGATCAATAGTCTCAACTAATGGGGGGCTTATTATACTATCATGCATTATGTCTATATCGCAACAACTATTTAATTCAGCATATATACTTAAATTGGCATCACCCTGTCCGGAGCAATACTTGCAAATGTCAATCTGCTTAGCCTCGATTTCCTCCAGCTGTTGCTCTAGGTCCCGGATGCGTTGCAACGCCTGCTCGTGTACCTCCTGGCACTGCTGGAACTGGTCTACCGAGAGTTGGAGTTCATCCCGCTGGCTCAACAGGTCCTCATACTCAGCTTCTTGTTTAGCGAGTTTAGTTTTGAGGGTTGTGTTCATCCTGACAACCCGCTCGACCTCCTCTTCACTCTCATCCCGCTCCTGCAGGAGCTTGTGATTTAGTTCTGTGGCCCCTTTGAGGTCTTTTTGTGTTTGTTGCAGTTTGCTAATTAAAGCATCTCTGCGTGTGGTCGGTTTGGTGATTGGTGCTGAAAACATATTGAAAATGCAAGCAAGCTGGATCTAAAACTTTGTATCAAGGGCTTACAACAAAACAGTTATTATAATAATAAAAGTAATTCATATAAATTGTCACAACTTATAAATTTGACTAAATATTTAACAATTTCTCAATTTTTTGAACTAAAATCAAACTAAACTCAATAAATTACACTTATTTTCTCTTAAGCAAATTATTATACACTAATTTGGGCTAGTTTCACTTTATTGACTTCTAATTTTGTAACATATGCTAGGCTTTCTAGAATTGCAACAAAAGTTAGAAAAGGGTCATGTTCTGTGATCACATACTCACTTAGACTAAACTTAAGGTAATAATTATACAAAACAATACTCCCCTGGTTTTAAATTCCGTCGAAATGCACCATACACTCCGATTTTTTCAAAATATGAACGTTGACCGGCGGTTAGCTGTCATTTCTTGATTTGGCGATTTGTGACCTCGATACTTATTAAAAATCACGGATAACATTTACACAGCTTAATTATGCACTCTAGATTAAGTTTGTGAATAGTTTTAAACAAATATTAGATATTTAACATTAATTACACAATTATTAAATACGCTACTCATTTTTGACGTTTAGCTCCGAGTGCGTTCGGATACTAATCGAATCGAATTCGAAATATATCCGGAGGCTCTGGTGGAAAAGCAACCTAAAAATTGATTTGAAACATAATCCCCATGTTCCATTCGACTGCACCCCGATAGCTACAAGTTTTAAAGTAACTAATTGTAGCCTGGATGAACATGTAGAATACTTATTACTTTGAATATCCTCCCTTGAAGGAATGGGTAGAAATAATTAAAATATATAAAATTATGAAATAATTTCGTTTATTTGTTGAGTTTTCCCAAAAAGCCATTGCTTTAACCTACCATTTCATAACTCTCACAGCTATCACACTTAGATGGGGATCCAAAAGATAGCGGTGTGTGTGCCACATGCGTGGTGCGTCTCAGAGAGGCAGTGGCCTTCCGACAGCAGGTATTACGGAGCGAGGAGGCTTTTCTTAATGCCCGGCTAGATAACAAAGACGGTAAGATGAATAAATGAGATTTATTTTCTAAGTACGCTGTAATGGACTAGTATATTACGTCACAATTAACCCTGTTTCAGAAGTGGAAGTGCCGCTGTTGGATACTAAAGTCAAAATAGAGCCAACCCCCGACTCTGACACTTCTATGGGAGCTGCTGACGACCACGACTATGGTAACTTACCTTTTTTAAAGCACCTTAAGGCTTGTTCACGGCGCGTGCGCAACGCACGCGTGAAATGAAATGAAATCATTTATTCTTCAATTTAGGCATGTTACATGCACTTATGAATGTCAAAAAACTACCACCGGTTCATAAAATAAACCTCTGCCTCGAGAAGAACCGGCGTAAGAAACTCGTCACACCACACGCCAGAATGTATGATGTAGTCCCACTCTTCTCGCGCAGTCTGCGAGAAGAGCGGCGTAAGAGCTAATAGATCATGTTGCCTATGTGTTTGTATGTATCACAACCACAACTATGGCTAGCCCTCACTTGTGAGATAAAAATACTGTACCATTCGTTCCAGTGCGAATTGAACGCACAAGCTGTGACCAAGCCTTTATCAGTTAACTTAAGTTTCATCTATGTAGGGTCGGTAGGTGGGTTTACGGCCTGTTAATTTGATGTGCCAGTTTGCGGCCACTTGGATGAGTTATTCAACTGAAGGGACATTGTCTTGCTTTTTTGATATATTACGATTCAATAGCTACTAATTAAAACGCATACGACTGACTATTCTTCTTTAGGGCATGTAAAAGTGTAAATATATTTAATTGAAAAAACTTCGCTCTTCAGAAGGCCGCAAACTGACGCAGGCCGCGTAACTGGCCTAGTGACCGTACTCTATTTTCTGTGTGAACTGACAGATAAGACATTTTCTCTCTGTAAGGTACATCTAGTACATGACTATTACGGCCTAATGTCATAATTATACATGTGATTGTTGAATTTTTCATTAAAGTCAAAGTCAAAGTCAAAATCATTTATTTGTAAACATAGGTATAAGGCTGGTAAAAATAAACTTAAATTAGGTATCACTATGTTTTGCCATTTAGGCATACAAATATTTTATGTCAGGATGGAGCATGCATACAGAATTGTTTAAAAAAATAGCAATTAATGAGTGTAAATAATGCGTCACGATACACCTACAATTCAAAATCCGTAAAGTATTCCTTCAGTGAATAGTACGCTTTTCCGACTAAAAGTGTATACAGGCTTTAAGAAATATGGTTTCAAGCAACCTTCCAAATTCCAATGATCATTCACAATACAAGCATAAAATGGCTTCGTTGCTATAACGTTAATAATGTTTACGCAATTTCATCTTCAATTTTACTTCTACCACCTAATAGAAAAATAACGACATATTTCACATAACGCATAGATTTTATTTGTAGATATAGGCGTATTAGATTAGATTATTTAAAGTTTCGACAGATGGCGCTTTATACTAATAATTTCACATTTACAGAACCAGAATGCAAAGTGGAGATAGAACCAAAACAGGAGATTCCTGAGAAGCGGCGGAAAGGCCGGCCGCGCGGCTCCAAGAGGGAATTGCTGGAGCGCGCACTTGCTCTGCAGGACAAGCTCGACGACATGCTCGACAACAAGCGTGAGTATATAAGCAGGGTGCAAAAAACGTATTAATTTAGCAAAGTTACAAAAAGATGAATCATTATTTCACATTCACATATTAATTTATCAAATTTACAAAAAGATGAATCATTATTTCACATTCACGTATTAATTTATCAAATTTACAAAAAGATGAATTATTATTTCACATTCACCTATTAATTTATCAGATTTACCAAAAGATGAATCATTATTTCACATATATTTTCTGCATAACATAGAGCATCAATTAAACAATCGATTTAATAACATTTGTACTTAACCATTCACGCTTGGCCGCTATTTTGACATTCCACTTCACCATATTTCTGGACGTAAAGACTACTGTCTATGAGAATTTCTATGAAATGTGATCCTTGGCGACATTGGTCAGTTAAGCTATCCGATAAATAAGTTCGAATTTTATTGCTCAAATTTAGTGTTATGAGTGTGCGTGCATTATTGTTTTAGTGTAGGTGCATAGTAATGGGAGAATGTTTTGCAAGTGTGCGTAGTTTCTTTATATGTGTGTTACATCGTCCCCTCAGAGTTTGGCTAAACATTTTGTTCGGAAATGTGCGCTGAAGGCGTCTCCTGTTTTTAATGCTCTACGCTGTCAGTATTACACCGGTTTCTTAACGATGTTTTCAGTGTTTTTTGTCGTATGTCTTACCGCGCGGCTACAGTCAATTTTTTTATCAGACCGAGTAAACTTTTTATTTATTTATGTTAACAATATCTATCTATCTATCCTTACCGTTTTATTTAACACCAAATTGATAAGTCCATCTCACACCCTTCAACCACCCCACCCAGTACACCCAGTCAGTATTTCACCCTTTAACTATTGGTTCAAAATATCTCGGGTGAAATGGGTCACTTTCAACCCGTGGTTAACAATCTACTAGTTCTTTTGAGTTACTTTTTTCGCCATTTGATTAAGAATTTGATCCTTTATCGTGCAAATTTGTTGATTTTTCTTATTTGGTGTCAACATCTCTATTCAAAAAAGGCTGTACAAATGTACACTGGCTTTTTCGCTACCTACAACCTGATTTTGTTTCTTCACAGCCACACCGCCCAAGAAACCGCCTAAGAAACACAAGAAATGTCTCGACCACGACGAAATGATGTTTAGCAACACGATAACCATCGTGGAGTGTTCGTACGTCTGTCCCTTTCATAATCGGATCAGCAACTACTACTGTTATTACTGCAGGGTATGTATCTTAAGAGGATGCCTTAATTCGGTCAGCCACGCCCTTGAAAGAGACACGCTTGTCTTTCGCGCACGACAAAACGGGATGCAACACATCGGGAATGGCTTTTTTAGACAAATCACAATAAATATCCGAATGTGTGCAATTTTATTAAATTTCCTCTTGACAGAGTTTAGATAAGGTGAAATACCATAATTTTAACCTAATAGTGTCGTTTAATAATGCGTTGTTTTAGTAGGCTGAGTAAAAAAAGGAAAATGAAGACTCGACTTTGGATTTTTTTCTATTGAATTTTTAAGCAATCGTTTCGGCTAGTGTCTGAAAGACAGTCATATGTGATAATCCACATCGAAAGGGACCTTATGGCGGCCGGCACTTACGCCTTTATTGCCGCTGTTCCAATACAATAGTGAATAGGTGTAACGTAAGCGCCTACCGCCATAAGGTCCCTTTCGATGTGGATTATCACATATAGTCAAGAATCATATATCTGATAATCAATGCTTATTGTTTCCTCGTCTGGGCAGAACAGCGTTTCAAAGAACGCGATATTTCTCGTTGCACGGCCTTAAAGCTCGATCACAAATACATGACCGTTGTCAAGAGGGCGCTATTATTCTCATTCATATGGTAATGTCAGTATAGTTTGAACAATGACATTTTTGTTTTTGCGAATCTAAGTTTTTGTTTTTTATTTTGTGTTTGGAATTCTCTGCCGGCGTTTGTGTTTCCGAGCTCATATAACCTAGACCTTTTTAAGGCACGAGTGAATAGGCACCTTCTGGGTGAGCTCGCTTCATCGTCGGCCTCATCTTTGCCCCCTGGCTAGATGCTGGCCAAGAGCGATCCCATTTTTAATAAAAAAAAAGCATCTTTATAGTCCCATATCTTTATGATTCTAATTAATTTGTCTAATTTACTGTATTTAATGTGGTAATTTGATGGTTTTCTATCCATATAGCCACACCATGTTGTCAATCGTAACATGAGTCATCATCCATAATGGCGGTAGATTTTGATGGCATTTCTGAGTAAGATCCCTCAATCGACAAAATAGTGACCACGAAAGTGATTTGGTACAAATTCTTAAATAATGACCCATTTATAATGTTAAGTATGGATTGTGTAGGACCAGTTCACACATCCCAACGAGTTGCGAGAGCACACGCTCACACACAAGCCGAGTCTGTTTGAGAGCATGACAGAGAACAAGAAGATACCCAAGATAGACATCACCAGGTAACTGAACCTCCTTCATGTTATAATCGCTTAGTCCACTAAGGCTCGGTTTTATAAAGATCCGTTAGACCTTATGTCGGTTTGTTATGTCAAAAAATGTACTGAGTTACTGAATTTGATCTGGCATTTGGTCTAACTAATCTTTATAAAACCCGGCCTAAGTTCGTTTCATTGAACCCAGTCAGGTCAAAAAAAAATGTACTTGGAATCTCCTACCCTTACAAGGTTGAATTTTTTTTTGTCGAATTTCAATTATATGTTATTAGATTATGAATGTTAATTGTTTAAATGGTAAATTTTTTTTGAATAAATTACTCTGATGCAACTCTTTAACTGGATCATTGTCAGATTTACGTTCGCGTCTTTTCGGTGGACATAAAAGTTAAGGGCTACAAAGCTTAACTTTAGAATGGTCTAGTAACCCGCATAAACAGAGTCTCCGTTGCTATAAATCCATGTAATAAAAACATAGCTTACATGCACATAAGCCGTTAACTACTCCAACGGAGGGAGAACTTTTGTTTTTTGCAACTGACAAAGTTTTAGATATAGTAACGTAGCCAGTTTTATCGATTTGGACTGATGTTTGTAACAACATTTCTTCGGTCGTCCCGGTCCCGGGGATCCCCGGGCTCATAACAAAAGAATGCTATTGTTAATTTTTTGAATGAATGAGAGAATTTTTAAGAGAATGCTATTGTGAATGAGACGATGTTCATATTTAATTCACATTGAAGTACATAAGTGAACAGAACATAGGTGAAACTTGAGTGAATGTTGTAAGTGCACACACGTGGGAGCCAGATACAATTGTTGTGGATAGGGATGTTGAAACCAAGTAAGGAAATCAATAAGTTCGAAATTCCTCGAAAAAGGATCAAATTGAACAAATAATTACATAATTATAAGACTTCAAAGTTTTAAGAGGGGGCATATTCTGATTACTGTCCCTTTTCCGCAAAACCCACCTTTGTATTGGAACGATCGTCATTTACTATGGCGCTCGTGGTCAATGACGTCACTGATCTGTCGCGTTTTCTCTTCCTAACCAGCAACATTAAAACGGTTGAAGCTTCGTTATTTTTTGACATATTTGAACACGATTTTCACCATTTGTCACATTTTTTTGCCTTGTTTCTTTTGGATTAAACATTGGAGTCAACAACCCTATTATTATTGTTAATTAAAAGAAAATATAATTAATTATGAATTAACCCTTAAGTTATTTCAAATTCCAGAATCGACTGCCGTCTCTGTACAGAGAAAATCTCAACACTCGAAGACTTCAAACAACACATAACAACTGTACACAACAAAGTCATCTATCCCGTGCATAACGAATTCCTGAAGTTCAAACTAACATTAGACAATATAAAATGCACAGAATGCAACAGCACCTTCCCATACTTCGACAGTTTAAAAAAACATATGATAGAACACTTCGGCACTTTTATATGCGACCAGTGCGGTGCCTGCTTTTTAGAGCAGAATTCTCTAAGAACACACATCAAAAGTCATAATAAAGTCGAAGCGAATTATCCCTGTGAGATATGCGGGAAAAATTTAAAGTCTAAATACAGTAGATATTTGCACGTAGCTACGGTGCACGAGAAGAAACCAACAGTCAATTGCTACAAATGCGAAGCCAGTTTTCTATCTTATGCGTTAAGAAATAGACACTTAATTGAGGTTCATGGTGATAAAAGGACGTTTCCATGTAAGCTGTGCGATAAAGTGTACAATAGAAGGAAAACTTTAATGGAGCATAACAGAAGGAATCATTTAAAAGTGTATAGGCATCAGTGTGATTTGTGTGAACAGAGATTTTACTTGCCGTCTAGGTTGAAGGAGCATATGGCTACGCATACAGGTGAGAGGAATTTTAGATGTGAGTTCTGTGATAAGTGTTACCCGAGGCTTCAGTCGCTGCAGGAACACGTTAGGTCGCATTCGGAGAGGCGTTTTAAGTGCGATTTGTGCAACGCAAAGTTTACGCAGCATGTGAGTTTGAAGAATCATTTGAATAGTTTACATCAGGGTTTTGAGGTTAATTCGAATTTTGCGTGATAACCGGAATTTTTTACAAGATGGTCTAAATTTGAATTTCGAACTTCGTATCGTGCCGTCCCTTTCACTCATATAGTGAATAATAATAATAATAACATCAATTTATTTAAGACATTACCCATAAAGTGTTAGTAGTAGGGATGCGCACAATATTCGGTTATTATTCGATATTCGGCATGTTTTTGAATGTTCTGTATTCGGTCGAATTATTCGGTTTAGCTGCCGAATATTTACCGAACAATTTTGAGAGGGTTTTGTTACAAGTTACAAGAGTGTATTATAGTTACTGCTTCGTGGATTTAATACTTGACCCATTATTAACAGTGATTTAACTTATTTTTTGACAATATTTCGTTTTGATAATGAACAAAAATTTTACCATTCAATTAGTCTGTTTTACAACAATTGATGGAGGAGTTACGTTGAACCGAATAATTCGGCCGAATATTCGGTTCGGCAACAGCTGGACCTAATATTCGGCCGAATGTTCGTATTCGGTCAAACCCATATTCGGCGCAACTCTAGTTAGTAGATACAGATTTTTATTTGTAAATCTTACAAAACTAGTGTTAGTAAATGACACAACATAATAAACAAGAATAACACGAGAGTGAAGGGGACGGCATGATACGAAGTTCGGAGTACAGAGGGGCTACCGCGAACCACAAACGAAGTTTTCCCTCTCTGTCTCACTTACGTCCGAACGTGCAAGTGCGACAGAGAGCGAAAACTTCGTTTGTGGTTCGCGGTAGCCCATCAGTTTCTTTTTGACAATTATGAATTGACGTTTGTAATGATGCGGCTAAGACGAATCGATTGTCATAATTATCGATTATTAATGAATATTGAATGATTATTGAAATCGATTTTATTGTAATTTCTTTAACGGATGTATGCGTCGTTGGCCTCAAAAAGGTTAAACAGCTATTGACGACTGCCGTCTTAGACTGCCATAGGGATAAAAGGCTTATGCCTGAAGAACCTTTTCGCCGCCATTAAGTTGATATAAAGTAGTTTTGCATCCTATAAATAAAACACCATAGTACCTGCAATTCTTACGCCAACTTTTATATTAAAAATAACTAGATAATACGAGTACCAGTACGTAAGGTAAAGGTCCCAGCGCTCGACACCCCAATATATGACACCTATTAATTGCTTCTGTCATCATGACATAAGATTGAAAGTGCCATATATTGGTTAAGTGTCGAACACGGGCGTTTACCTTAAGGCAAATGTTCCAGTTATCGACACCTGAATTTTAATAATTGACACCCAGTTGACTTTGCTATGAATTAAGATTGGCTGGTGTCGAACACTAGAACGTTTATCTAATCTTAATAATTTTAATTTAATTATGTATTGTAATGAACTATTTATTCAATAGTATTAATGTAATAAAATATAAGTAATTTAGTAAATTCATTTTTTATTTATTCCTTGAATACCTAATAGCAGTGTTTTTTAGGGTTCCGTACCCAAAGGGTAAAACGGGACCCTATTAGTACTACTGTCTGACCGTCTCCAGGCTGTATCTCATGAACCGTGATAGATAAATAAAAAATCAGTATAAAATAAATAAATAAATATTTGTGGACAATCTTTGTCGACTAATCAACCTGGTCCCAAACTAAGCAAAGCTTGTACTATGGGTACTAGGCGACGATATACACACTTATATAGATAAATATATATTTAAATACATAGAAAACATCCATGACTCAGGAACAAATATTCGTATTCAACACACAAATACATGCCCCGGGATTCGAACCCGGGACCTCCAGCTTCGAAGGCAGGGTCACTACCAATTAGGCTAAAGCGGTCGTCAAAATCCATATTTAAGAGGGCTCCTCTCCTATACAACAACTACTAGCTACTCTCCAACGGCGCACTCCTACGATAAACCTACCTAGTTCCAAACTAAGCAGAACTTGGTCACCCTACTTAGAACGAGATGCATCGCACTAACTTCACTTCTCTGTCGGTCACACTTTCGGCGCAGTACTCAATCCGTCTTAGGTATAAATCCGGTAATCCGGTATGTACATATATGTATATATATATATTTAAATATATGTTTATCAATGTGTTATAGATTCAGATTCATTTATTCACAATATAAGATTACAATATAAATTACATGTCAATTTACAGGAATCTCTATTGTGATCGTCAATAACATTAAATGAAAACAAAATAAATTAAAAATCAATGAATAAAATAGCAGTTAAATAATACAATGAGTATGATAAAATTCACCTGAGAGGATCGTCATGAATATATTAATATTTTTGGTGCTCTAAACACGGTTAACAAGGAATTAAATATCAATATCTCGTAACGATCGTCAAAGTAAATATTAAAACAAGAATTAAATTAAATTAAACAATGTCAACTATATTTTATTTCCATGTATTCGCTAATGGAATATAACGGGGTTTCCAATAAAAAGTTTCTCAGTTGACGTTTGAATGTTTCGTCAGATGGTTCAGTTCTTAATACATCTTGTACACGTGTTGGTTTGTCTATCGTTTAGTTCCTATTCTTCACTCAATTGCTCAAAGGTTAACTGGAAGAGATCCCTTACAGGGATAAGTTCGCCTTTGTACATGATTGATCTGTTTTTTTCTGTATAATTTATTTTACTTGTCTTGTGTACAATAAAGTATTTACATACATACATACAAATCCGTGATGTTGACAGCTAGAGACGTGTAGGTGCGTACGGCATTCGAAGTTTTCCCTCTCTGTCGCACTTGCACGTTTGCACCTAAGTGCGAGAGAGGGTGTGTTCTTTTTGTGTGGTTCCATAGTACTTTATGGTATAGGGATCGTAAATAAAACGCATTGGTACGTCTCCAAAGTTTAAATACTATTTCACAATGAAACAAAGACCAATAATAAAGAAAATCTCATTCTTACATTCTGCGGATTAGAGATGCGCCGAATATGGGTTTGACCGAATATGAACGAATGTTCATATTCGGTCAAACCCATATTCGGCGCATCTCTAATCCGCAGAATGTAAGAATGAGATTTTCTTTATTATTGGTTGTTGCCGAACCAAATATTAGGCCGAATTATTCGGTTCAACGTAGTTCCTTCATCTATTGTTGTAAAACAGACTAATTGATTGGTAAAATTTCTGTTCATTATCAAAACGAAATACGGACAAAAAATAAGTTAAATCACTGTTAATAATGGGCCAAGTATTAATTTCACGAAGCAGTAACTGTAATACACTCTTGCAACTTGTAACAAAACCCTCTCAAAATTGTTCTGTAAATATTCGGCAGCTGAACCGGATAATTCGGCCGAATACCGAATAATAACCGAATATTCGGCGCATCCCTACTGCGGATGTTATGGTATGACATAATTATTTATACATAAACTGACATGTAAATATGTATTTCACACAATATTAATCTGTTCATCGCCACAATAGATTCCGTTAGTTGTCTCACACGCCAAAGTCCTTGTAGCAAGACTGAAAATGAACCTTACTTGATAGCACGCGTAAGTTGCCTTTACATCGACTGGATCGACTCGATACGAAGTCATACTTGATAGTACGCGTAGGTTGCCTTTACATCGACTTGATCGACTCGATACGAAGTCATACTTGATAGCACGCGTAGGTTGCCTTTACATCGACTTGATCTTCTCGATACGAAGTCATACTTGATAGCACGCGTAGGTTGCCTTTACATCGACTTGATCGACTCGATACGAAGTCATACTTGATAGCACGCGTAGGTTGCCTTTACATCGACTTGATCGACTCCATACGAAGTCATACTTGATAGCACGCGTAGGTTGCCTTTACATCGACTTGATCGACTCGATACGAAGTCATACTTATAACACGCGTAGGTTGCCTTTACATCGACTGTATCTACTCGATACGAAGTCATGCTTATAGCACGCGTAGGTTGCCTTTACATCGACTTGATCTTCTCGATACGAAGTCATACTTGATAGCACGCGTAGGTTGCCTTTACATCGACTTGATCGACTCGATACGAAGTCATACTTGATAGCACGCGTAGGTTGCCTTTACATCGACTTGATCGACTCCATACGAAGTCATACTTGATAGCACGCGTAGGTTGCCTTTACATCGACTTGATCGACTCGATACGAAGTCATACTTATAACACGCGTAGGTTGCCTTTACATCGACTGTATCTACTCGATACGAAGTCATGCTTATAGCACGCGTAGGTTGCCTTTACATCGACTTGATCTTCTCGATACGAAGTCATACTTGATAGCACGCGTAGGTTGCCTTTACATCGACTTGATCGACTCCATACGAAGTCATACTTGATAGCACGCGTAGGTTGCCTTTACATCGACTTGATCGACTCGATACGAAGTCATACTTATAACACGCGTAGGTTGCCTTTACATCGACTGTATCTACTCGATACGAAGTCATGCTTATAGCACGCGTAGGTTGCCTTTACATCGACTTGATCTTCTCGATACGAAGTCATACTTGATAGCACGCGTAGGTTGCCTTTACATCGACTTGATCGACTCGATACGAAGTCATACTTGATAGCACGCGTAGGTTGCCTTTACATCGACTTGATCGACTCCATACGAAGTCATACTTGATAGCACGCGTAGGTTGCCTTTACATCGACTGGATCGACTCGATACGAAGTCATACTTGATAGCACGCGTAGGTTGCCTTTACATCGACTTGATCGACTCGATACGAAGTCATACTTGATAGCACGCGTAGGTTGCCTTTACATCTACTTGAACGACTCGATACGAAGTCATACTTGATAGCACGCGTAGGTTGCCTTTACATGGACTTGATCTACTCGATACGAAGTCATTGGCGTGTGGGGATTTAGTACCCCACATTTGATTTTATATCAAGTCAATGGTGGCGAAAATGTTAAAATGGGTGTATTCATAGAATTACCTTAATTCCAAAAATTACATCAGAAATGAATGTATATAATTATATATAAACTTATTGGTGGTTGTGCAGAAAATATAATAAAACGAAAAAGGTGCATCAATGTATAATATAGCATATAGCTTATTAATGTAGTAAAATAATTATAATACTTGAAATATAATTCTCTTCTCATTTCTGTCATCCCGATTTTCTTAAATGTTTCATAGAATGTAATCTGATAATTTGAAAAATTTGCGTAGGTTCTAGTTTTTATAGAAGAGACTCCCATCTGACCAAACCCACGGGAATTAAACCTTATGGTTACGTCACTTTTTTGTTGTTTCCCTATAAAACTTCATACATACTAAAAGCGTTTTAGAAGTTTTGTTAACTCGTTAACCTTTTAGACGACACCGACGGATATACTCGTCACAGCGTCCAGTGCGATATCAACCTACATGCATTTCTATAGGGTTCAACATCGCGTTTGACAGTCCCGTGTCATGGCGTGTGAGTGACAACGTTTGTATTTAACATAACGCTGAAAAGGTTAACCCTTTAAAAGCCATCGTCTGATATCAGACAGTGACAATGTAAATGACACCTTGATTTATGACACAGTTGAAAATAGCGTGTAACTTTTTTGTTTTGAGCTTTCAGCGGTTAAAATTTATGATCTGACTCACTCAATCTCACTTCCTCAAATTCTCCTCAACACTTTGATGCTGCTTCTTCACATGATTCCTCAAACTAACATTTTGCGTAAACGTCGCATCACAAATTTGACACCTATATTTATTCTCACTATGACTCTTCATATGCAACCTTAACGCCCTGAGCCTAGGGTACGATTTCCCACAATATTCACACCGGAAATTCCTTTCCCCCGTATGCGTTGTCATGTGCTCCTTCAACTGACAAGGCAGATAGAACATTCTGTCACAAATATCACATTTATGTTTGGAAACCTTCAAGTGAGCTCTCCGATTATGCTCTCTCCATGATTTTCTATTATCGTAGGACCTTTCGCAATGCTCACAAGCAAATTCCCTCTTTTCACCATGAACTTCTATCCTATGACGACATCTCAGAGCGTATGAGAAAAACACAGCATCACACTTCCCACACTGATAAGTAGGTTCTTTCTTATGAGTTGTCGCTATATGCAAATACCGTCCATGTTTCGATTTAAAATCCTTCCCGCACTCTTTACAAGGATAACTAACTTCTGTTTTCTTCATATGAGTCTTCTGGTGTTCCGTTAATCTTCTCTCTTCAAAGAAATGAGCGCCGCACACATCACATATACAATTACCATAATGCACTGCCATATGATTACGTAACGCGTGAAAATATCCAAAAGTCGCATCGCACACTAAACACTCTAAGTGGCTTAGAGTAAGTTTGAACAGTAGAGCTTCATATTGAATCTTTTTGAATATGAATTTACCATGTTTGGATGTTACGTGTGTTTTAAACGTGTCTAGATCGTCTATTTTCTCATCGCATAGTCTGCAATCTACTCTGAATACATCCAGCTGTGGAATCCTTTTAGTGACCCGTACTAAGTCTTTGTATTTATTTGGATCGTGTGTCTGTGTGTGCTCCCTTAGCTCCTTAGGGTCTGTGAAGACTTCTCGGCAATAAACGCAGTGGTAATCGCTGAAGGAAGTCTCGAATGGGCATACGTAGGAATTCTCGACTATTGTCGTGCAGTTGTACAGCTGTTTGTCGTCTCTGTCCATCACTCGGGGGCGGGGCCTCTCTTTCTCCGGCGCAGGCGGTTCTGAAATGATTTTATTAAACATAAAAAAAAGGAAATTGAATAAAAATGATTTAGAATTTATTTTTAACAAGTGGAAAAGGCTTTTAGTACTGGAACGATGTCTTTAAAATATTTTATTTGTACTTTCGCTCAAAAACTGACATCGTCTAGCATAAGGAAAACAACAAAAGTCTATGACATTACCCACAAAATAAAAAGGTCAAAATGGCGTTGGGCAGGCCATATGATACGAGGTAAAGAAAAATGGTGCAAGAGAACTACAGAGTGGCATCCTCGAGAAGGACACAGAAGAAGAGGGATGATGACAAACAACATGAGTGGAAAAGGCAGGAGGCCTTTGCCAAGGGGAAATCAGACTTGCAAAAGAAAAGCAAGACACAAATAGTAGTGTACGACTAAGTCTGAATACAAGGCTAATACACAATATCGATTTTATACCTTACCAGTTTTACACTGTCCGTCCTGCTCTAACATGCGCAGTTTGTTCCCGAGCGTGCGAATCCGTCTCAGTACATCTCGCTCGCTCTCCTTCTTGAGTTGTTTGCGTTTGCGGGGTTTTTCTGTTCCCTTCTTAATGCTGGTATCGGAAACTGAAACATAAAACACGGATTATAATAGTTCCTTTAAGTTTCTTTTTTTTAATTTTAAAAACTCAATCAACAAATAAGGTTTATATAACTATCGAACCTGCTCATTAAATTTCACGAGAATCGATTGAGAAATGCGACCTGTAGAGTAGAATTTGTCTAACTTCAAATGCGCACTTCTAAGCTTTGGAATTCTCTGCCGGCGTTTGTGTTTCCGAACCCATATAACCTAGACCTTTTTAAGGCACGAGTGAATAGGCACCTTCTGGGTGAGCTCGCTTCATCGTCGGCCTCATCTTTGCCCCCTGGCTAGATGCTGGCCAAGAGCGATCCCATTTTTAATAAAAAAAAAAGTTTTGTTATTTCGTACATCTAGTAACATTATTGTTTATGTCGTGGTATTGATTAGCTCTAGTGGATTATGGATCAAGTGAATGGCCTAACGTAGTTCCTATCATGATAATGAATATTATTAATACCATTTTATAATACGCATGACCTAATTATGCGAGGCCCTGATTAAATAAATCTTGCTCAATTTTCACCCAATTTTAGAATAAAGGAAAAATTTTAAAATTTGGCACCGAGCAGGATTCGAACCTGCGACCTCCCGGCACTCGCGGCCAGTCGCTCTAGCCAACTGAGCTATTGGTACAATCGCTACCCAGCTCCAAATTCATCAACCGTTCCTTCATTTATACAAACGCCTTAAGGGAGGCGTACAGTAAGGGGGTTTTTTTCCTTTATTCTAAATTTGTAGTTTACGATAGCAGCGTTATCAAAAAAATCAAAATCAAAATCAAAACATTTATTCTGCAAATAGGCCTCAAGGGCACTTTTACAAGTCAAAATCTATCTTGGTACATCAAATAAAAATAATACAATAATCAAAGTATCATTAATTAAATGTAGTGTTACATGTCAAAAATAAGACTAAGAAACTAATAACAATCGAGATTTGTTAGAGATGTATAAGGTCTCTAAGCGTCAAGATAAAAGGTAATAAAGTAAGTACACTAATCATAATAAAATATTTTGAGCTATATCTATAACACGTCAACATGAAAACAATAAAATCTAATGTTACTGCTTAATACAAGAATTAATTTTTCACCCAATATTATGCGATACGTAATTAAATCAAAAACTCACTGTTTCCACCGATTGCATCCACGTGTGTGTCCGTGTCCATGTGTGCATCAGAGTCCACGTGGTCCGCGGCTATCTCTATCTCCACCTTCACTACATCTATTTCAGTCTTTAGCTTTATCTCTGGTTTAGTGTCTGGAAATAAAGACTTAATTAAAAAAAAATAGTATAATCCTTTTTTTTTTCAACAATAACACTGACATAACATACAAACGCCTAGTATCGGTTGACATATTCAGTAATACTCGAACAAATTTCAAGCGGAAAGGGAACTTTCGAGCCATCTACGATCCGGGGCGGTCCTTTGTGTTAAGTTAA
The DNA here is from genome assembly GCA_963556455.1 of Epiblema foenella. Taxonomy (NCBI): domain Eukaryota; kingdom Metazoa; phylum Arthropoda; class Insecta; order Lepidoptera; family Tortricidae; genus Epiblema; species Epiblema foenella. Next base: position 7,854,906 of record OY747119.1, on the reverse strand, counting down.
TTTGACGAAGCATGTTGCGGATTTCATTTTTGGATTAATAGTACATTAGTTGGTTAATTTATGGAATAAATGATTATATTTGTAGCGGAAAGTACATCAATTGTTACAAGTTTCTATATAGAAAGCTATCTGCATGTTGCCTTTTTGTGTTATTTTTCTTTTTTCTATGCTGTACACTGAAACTAACCGTAACTTCATTTTGAGATCTCTGTTTTGTATCTCTCTCTACTATTATTTAATTACATTTGAATAATCTGTATGTTTTACGATAACTACCTATCTATCTATACTGTATTCTCTCGACTACAATGCCACGTTGAACTAAATGCTTAATGTCTCAGTGGGAATTGTTTTAGGATATAGACTATACCTATTTTTAAAATATCTTGTATGTATTTTTTCTATGTCTGTTTTTTTCCCCAATAAACAAAAAATAAAAATAAAATAAAATAACCTTTAATCCAGTAACTTTAAGCATTCAGGGCTTGCGTCAAATCCGGTAGTTGTTTTTTCAGACTTGTTTATGATGTTGGTCCAATGAATAATCCAAGTGGGCAACCTGACTGTTAGAAGTTCTCAAGCCGCCCGAAGGCCTCTAACTCGGCTTAACGACTGCTATCATAGACAGCAGCTGGGATCAACGGCTTAACGTGCCTTCCAAAGCACGGGAGCGCTCAGTTAATAACCACTCAAAGCGGCGACGCATCCAAGAACTGACCTGGCCCGACGTTGCTTAACCTCGCATAAAATTCTTAATTTTATAATTATTTAATTGAGTAATTTCAGTTTGTAGTGACACAAGTCACAATCTTTCTTATAAAATAGGTATGAAACATGCTGTTATTTTATTTTATGTTGTTTAAAAAATAAGATTTTTAATTGATGTTTGGAAGCTACAACTCAAAAACGATTAATTTGATGTTTTTTCTCTTTTACTTCGTGCATATTTTCCTTATAAGTGTAGATATATTTGTGAAAACTTTACTGGCTTATGATCTACCTTAATTTATTAACTTTATGTGTGATTGATGATGTTTGTTTTCCTTAATAAATAAATAAATACCGCACGCGGTACGCGGGCGCCGCTGGGCCACGAGTGCACTAATAAAATTACCATTAGGCTGGTGCACATGGATGGATGCCTGCAGGAGCCGGTCCTCGCACATCAGCACCTGCTTGCGGAAGGTGCAGGCGTCCCGGAGTCGCAGCACGCACGTCGCGCACACTAGACGCTCCGACTCCATTGTACCTTCCAAGTGGGATAGCTGGAAGATAATCAAAAGAAAATTATGATTACATACACAAACTCAGATACTCTAATAGAATAGTAAAGGCATGGAACAAATTACCTTCAGAAGTAGTGAACGCTAACCGTGTTAAGAGCCCTTATGAGTTAAAAAACGCTCATATATTTAAGCCGTTTTCTGTTTGAATTAACACGTATCTTGATATTTTCTCACTGTTACTATCTAGAACAGGGCAATTGCGACCTAATGTCATAAATTTTAAACGTATTCTTTGGATTCTTCATTAAGAAATATCGTTTCAAACATCGCTCCAAAACTACCATTTTCAAGCTAAAAACGGCTTTCTTCGGCTTAAATTCTACTACGCACAATAAAATCAAGAAATGGCTATGTTACTATCTAAAACTTTTATAAAGTCATCGTATCCATTAATCACTTTATTGGTATTATCAATACTTTTGTTATTATTTGATATCAAAACATTTCAAAACTTATAAGGCCCCTTAATCAGTTTAAAAACAAACTTGACAAACTAAGATCTAAGCAGTGTTAACCAGTGCCAAGTGAACTATGATTTAGACGTATCAGCGTTAGCTGCCTGTCTAAAATATATAATAATAATAATAACTTGAGAAGAATTCTTAACAGGTGTAGGGGTAAAACAATCTGGAATCTACATTGATGCGAATCTTAACTGGAAACAAGAGCTGCGGGGCTAGCACAACTGCCTCTGCGACGCGACGCGAGTAGAGAAAAATCTACTCTCTTCTTTCTGATTCGCACAGTTCGAGTGAGACAGGAATCGTTCAGTCGCACGAGATACGACTTGGCAGCAAGTTGTGCTAGCCCACCTGGAAGCAATGGAAAACTCAGTCAACTCCGCTTGCTATGCTTTGAGAAGCCTTAGAGACGAAATAAGCTTAGATCAACTTGAAGTAGTGTATTTCGCATTATTTGAGTCGAAATTGCGATATGGCATTAAGTTTTGGGGCAATAGTTTGAACTATAATATTAATAGTCTTTATTGCCCAAAAAAGTGATTTGTATGACACACATTCCTCCAAGGTCATATCTCATGTAGATATCATTTTTTTTGAGACTGAGCATTCTTACAGTGCCCTGAGGGGCTAATACGAAGTTCGAAATCCGAACTCCGTATCGTGCCGTCCCTTTCACTTATATAGTGTATAACACGAGAGTGAAAGGGACAGCACAATACGAGTTTGGATTTTGAAGGCCCTGTTTGTACGTTTTTATTCTCATTACCGAAATCAAAAAAAGTCGCATTCAAAAAAGTCAAATATGTATTCGAAAATTTCCAAAAACTGACTCGACAAAAAAAAACTATATAATTACCGGACCTGCTCAGAAAATCTCACGAGAATCGTTTGCGAAATGCGACCTGTAGAGGAGAACAAACCATTGAACAAATATATATTTTTTTAATTTCCTAAAACTTATTTGACAAAAAAATCTGTCTATTTATCCAACCTGCTCACAAAATTTCACGAGAAACGGTTGAGAAATGCGACCTGTAGAGGAGAACAAACCGAAATTCGCCCGCAGAAACTTACAAAATCATTGATAAAAAAATTGTTTTTGGAATTTTCCAAAAATTGTCTCAACAAATAAATTCTATATAACTATCGAACCTGCTCACGAAATTTCACGAGAATCGGTTGAGAATTGCCACCTGTACATGAGAACAAATGGAAATCCGGACATACAAAAGCATTTTTGTCGAAGCTGATGCAGAGACCTTTGTTTCACTATGACTATTTTTTCGGTTTTGGACATTCTACAGTAACAATATTAAATGATAGGACAATGAGGAAAAAGTATGCTGTAAAACACTGAATATTAATCCTTTCATTTCAAACAATGTTCTAGAATCTTATGTAGCAATATTTAAGGTGTGTCACAGTAACAGAAAGACATACAAAATGGACTGATAATTTTTATAGTGCTCTGTACGAAAACCCAATGTGAGTTTATGCATCTACAAAAGCAATAGATTATCATACGCAATATGTAGTCATAATAAATGGATTCTACTTAACAGGGAAATTACAGTAAAAAGAACAGAAAAATATAGTGATCTGTACTGACTTAAATAAGGATTAATTACAACGAGCACTAAGAGAACTAAATGATTAAAATCTTTCTTAATATTTACATGAAACGATTTCGAAATGCTATTTTAACATTTATTAGGCAAAACGAGATCAAACAAATATTACTGTCCAGCTTTTATGAATGAAATAAAGATTTCATACTCTTAAAAAAAAACAATATTTTCGGAGATATTTTTTCTCAACATACCATCAATCCAAAACAGTCCATAAACATATCGGAATACACTTCCTTTTCACCCTGGAATTCATACTCTAAGTTCAACACGCGGCATTTCTTGATGGAGCCGCAACAGCGACATAGGCCTGGGTCATACACAGGTCCTTTACGCCTTGTGGCACTCATTTTTAAGCAGATTTCAAGGAAAATTTTATAGAAAATTTCTAATACGCTTGGCTTGGCCAACTTCGGTTTTTGACAGCTTTTGACGTTTGTGTTTACTTTCGTTCAGAAATTTCAGTAGGCATCGTCCTATTATTCCATTTTGTTTTGGGGACCATTTTATTCGAGTCATATTCTACTTGATTTAACACACAAATATAACATTTTTGTCATCAATTAGAGTTGAAACATGGGGAAAAAATATATAATTGATAAGTGTTTGGCATGTAAACTTGCGGTTCTTAACAGGAATTTACTGTTGGGATGGTAGGGCCATCTGTTGTTGAGTAGATAAACTAGTACGGCCACCAACCACGTCAGTAGCGGAAAAGCTGAAAACATTTACTTATCCCTTTCTTTACGGGCTTCATAAGGGCATAAGGGTATTGTGTGAATGGATTTTTTTTACTTTGTTTCCAAGTATATGCTTACCAATTTTCTAGCCTTTAAGTCACAAATTGAAGGACTTCTCATACAAAATTCATCTCCTGTTTTCACCCCTTTTCCAATCTGTATGTTTTTGGCCGAAGATCTAATAAACGTAATAGAGAAAGTTCCACTATAATCTATTCGCTACTTTTCACCTGATGCCTAGACAAATAAACAGACAGACAACCAGACACAAATTCTAAATATTGTTGAAATGTGTTCCGTTACCGATTCTAAGAGCCCTCAATCGATTTTTTTACTAATTTCTTCAATGTACAGATTGTTGACCCTCAAGCCCAGCTTTATTTATGCATTATCAAAACGCAAACTTCAAAGAGAATGTCAAAATAATTATCTTTTTGCTCAAAAACCATTAAATAATCGCTGTGTTTAATATAAATATGAAACTAATTTGACAATAATGAGTGTCGCTAAAGGCAAAGGGCCGATTTTCGACCCGGGAATGTGTCGGTGCTGTGGCTCGCTGAAGCGCTGCCGGGTGCTAAATGTAGAATACCAGTGTATGGGCCAGAAAGAAGTTTACGCTGATATGATCATGGACTGCTTTGGACTATTGGTAAGTGGAATGGATTAACATACTTTTATTATTATTATAGCTTTTTCCCACTTTATTGACTGTTTTTATATTACAATATTATTAGTAGCTTTTCACTTTTTATTTGTGGTCCCTAGAAGAGTGAAATCCTCCCCCATCTTCTTTCAATATTCTCTATCTTGAGTTTTGTCCAGCTACTTCCACAATATCGTCCACCCATCTCTTCCTGTCGTCCTACACTCCTCTTTCCCAGGGGGCCAGTCCATTCTGTGGTGGACTTGCTCCATTTCTTGTCCTGGTACCTTGAAACATGGCCTGCCTAATTCCGTTTTAGGTTTAAGGCATGTTGGAGGGCATCTGTTTATTTTGTTAATTAACATACTTATTTGGGTATAATTACCCAGTTACGACAACTCCACAGTCCATAAGTGTTCTGTTTATGAATATCTTGTCTTTATTGCTTTTATGAAAAACATGTACAAAGGCAAAGTTATTGCACATCAGTTCTCTTCCAGCTAGAGATCACTCAAAGCAATAAGAAAAGTTTGTCTTTGTGCGTTTTTTGTGTAGAAAAAATTTTTTTTGTGTAAGATTGTCCTCAAATATATATTTTTTTCAATGGTCTTTACCAAACTTTATACTCAGCTATCACACCTGGATGACCAGCCATCAGCACGTCTGGTATGCGCGACTTGCGTGGCGCGCCTGCGTGAAGCGGCCGCGTTCAGAGCACAAGTTCTGCGCTGTGAGGCAGCATTCCTGCAGCTGAGGATGGGGGAGACTGAGGCCGCAGGTACCGTCTCTATCGCACCTAGCGCAGTCTCAGTACATTTGTCTTTGTCGAACAAGTACTGGCTTGTGAGGAGTTTTTCTACAGCTGAGGCTGGGGCAGATTGAAGCCGCTGGTACTCTCTATCGTACCTAGTGCGGTGTCAGTGCACTTGTCTCTGTCACACGTGTGCTGCGCTGTGGGGCGGCGTTCCTGCAGCTGATAACGGGGGGACTGAGGCCGAAGGTACCATCTCTGTTGCACCTTGCACTGTGTCAGTACACTTGCCTCCGTCGCAAAGTTACTGCGCGGCAAGGCTGCGTTCTTCCAGGCACGTATCCAGACTTTTGGTTAGGGGGGGGGACAAACATTGAAACAACCATGTGAACTGTGTACCTACTTATTGAAAGAACACGCAAGTGAATAAATAAATAAACAGATGGCTAAAAACGTTTTCGGGGGGGGGGATAAATCCCAACTATCCCCCCTCTGGATACGTGCCTGGTTCTTACATTTTAGAATGGGAGAAATAGTTATTAATGTTATTATACAAAGTTCAGTTACTAACTAAAAAGATAAGTTACTAAACAAAAAGGTAACTAGTAAGGAAGGTAAACGTAGCTGCTTGTTGAAATCAAAGGTGTAGACAGGATTTTCTTTGGGGCTTTTTGAGGGGTGAAAGAAGGACCTCCTTAGTTTTTTGTTTCCAAGTTTCAAGTATGCTGTCTGTATGCATGTTATATAAAGTCCATAAGTTATGTTGTTGTGTTTTGATAACTTCACCTTTGTACTCTAATCTTCTGTATTGTGTATGTTGTATATTGTTTAACCTGTTATTGTGTACAATAAAGTGCTCACATACATACATATAATTATATTATGTAAGCACTATATTATACACAATAAAAAGAGTAACTCCGAAAAGGTGTAGCTTCTTTTGAAGAAGCTCGACTCGAACACCTGGACCATAAGCGTCATCTACGGAAGACTCGACCCCTCATATTCCTACACAAAACATTGAACATTTATATCCAAATTCGGTTTTGCGAGCCATATCCATGCTCACCAGAGAAAGTCGTAAGGGTCTCCGTGTCGGATACGAAAAGGAGGACTATATATATTATACTTAATAATAGGTTAAACAATTTACATATCACATAAGATTAATGTATAAAGGCGAACTGATCCCTACGAGGGATGTCTTCCAGCTAACCTTGAGGGATTTAGTGGAAAGAGGGAGAATGGGATAGACATCATAATTGTAAGTGGATGTGTACACAGTGGTGTACAAAAACATCTCCATAAGTAAAGGTAACTTGTAGCTAAAATCATAACTAAATACATATTATAAACCAAAACAACCAGCTCTAGCCAACTTTATTGGCCCTTTCCTCTCTCAAAGAGGAAAACCAGTCTTTCTCTGCGGAACTTTCCATACAATCAGATTTTAACAAACACCGTTTGGTGCAACCCACCCTAACTAAATGACACGACAATTTTCACACTGCTTATTGTAATTTGCAATGTAATCTTATGTAGTAAATGCATTTTTTAATTCAGATCATCAAGCGCGTTTAGACGCGTCCGCCTTGTTAGAAGTTGAGATCAAACCCGAGCCGCCGGACGGCAGCGAGCCCGGCGACCCGCCTGACCCCGGCTCTCCTGGCCCCGACCCCGATGACCCCACCTCCCCTGGCCCCGACCCCGATGACGCCGAGCCTGATGACCCGCGCACCGACGATCCTAGTAACGGCGAAGTTATTGATGTGGCAACAGAAAAAAGTAAGTGCAGTCAAATGTGCGGGTGCGGGACAGTCCCAGTACCATTCTGAGAATGATAGCGGACAAGCCTGACTGTGCTATCATGTTACACTGTGCGGGGCTGCATTCTTCCACCAGTGTAATCAATTAGTAGGGTGGATCAACTATTCTTTGTTGCTAGTTACTATGGTTACGTCTCCTGAGTCACCCTTTAAAACCGTGATTTTATAGGGTTTAAGTCTATCAAACATGAGATTTAGCGGAGAGCATAAATCCATTTGGACATGGGTCATCTCTTGAGCATGCTTGAAGTCCATATTATAAACATTTTTCTAAGAAACTCGGCTACTGTTGTCTCCTCGCTGACGGGACAGAATAACAACAAGAAAAAGTTGATTGACCCAGTAGCACTATGTGTGCACTTAATATCTAGCATTATGTATGTTATCGTTTAACTTTTATGAATTATTTTCTCATTGCATCCACATTTGCTAGTTTCTGTTTGGTCCTATGGTCGACTGGTAGAGAATGCCTCATGGCATTAAGTCCGCCCTTTGTACTTATATTCTTTTTGTGCAATAAAGTTTAAATAATAATAATAATAATTTCTATGTGTCATGTTACACAAAATAAATGATTTCAATTCAATTCAAAAAATTCAAAAGTATGAATATATTATTTTTACGTTACAATTCTTTTATCTGACGAACGCAGGTGAGCCGTAGTTAGCAAATGTGAACTCATAGCGCCTACGCTGACGCACACATATATAATGTTTATGTGTATGGGTGGATCAACTACGTCTCCTGAGTCACTCTTTAAAACTGTGGTTTTATAGGGTTGAAATCTATTATATACATGAGTAGTACAATTATGAAATTTGGTAGGAAAGTGTATTCTATGAACGGCTACATAAAGTGATGTGAAATTACAAAAAAATATTAAATTAGGGGGGCACTCCATACAGGTAACCGGTGGATGAAAAAAAAAATTTCAACGCACATAGTCGTGTGGAGTATCGATGGATAGGCCTTTAAAAATGATATGGAGGTTTCTAAAAAACTTGTCCATTTAAGTCAACCGTTGGTGAGATATTAGCTGTCAAAGTCATAGAAAGTGTCCCCCCCCCCCCCTCTAATTTCCAAACTATAAAGTTTAAAATTCTGAAAAAAATTGAGGTGGTGTGTTTAGTAAATACTTTCAACGATTTTTGGTTTGAACAATATAGGTTTCACGGTTTTTGAGTTTTCGCTTAAAAACTGTCTTGTCCAAACAAAAGGTCGTAAGTGCCGTGAGTTCCCTATGAAGATACGACTTTTTTAGGTTCAATGTATTGGAATAGTGATTTTAAATGTGGACTAGTAGGTGTTGGTACGGTACCCTTCATTGTGCGTGGTCCGACACGCACTTGGCCGGTTTTATTTGGCCTACCTCGTTTCTTGCATCCATCCACATTCATATCGTTTAAATCTAATTAGGATCTCGAGTCTTAGCAATGTTAACGTATAATACGCATTGTAATTGTAATTATTATTATTATTAGTTAAGTAACGCAATAAATAAATAAAAAATATAGAGTAGATTCAATGCCATGGTCATGCAAGCAGATATGCAGATATACACTTCTCAATAATTTTAAAAATATCATTTATTTGTATACGCCACTGTTGTAAGTTTACCAATGATCATGTCATCTAGTGATTGACTTGTAATTTATCTCATTAATCTGTCTGTGCACACATATATATATGTGGGCCTCTTAAATAAGCTCAGAGTTGCTCAGCGTGCGATGGAGAGAGCTATGCTTGGAGTTTCTCTGCGGGACATGATCCGAAACTCGGAGATTCGCAGAAGAACGAGGGTTACCGACATAGCTCAGAGAATCTGCATGTTGAAGTGGCAGTGGGCGGGCCACATTGCTCGTAGAACCGATAACCGTTGGGGAAGAAAGGTTCTCGAGTGACGGCCTCGCACGGGAAGACGAAGCGTTGGACGGCCTCCCACTAGGTGGACTGCTGACTTGGTCAAGGCAGCGGGGAGTCGCTGGATGCGGGTGGCTCGCGACCGTGTGCTGTGGCGCTCCTTGGGGGAGGCCTATATCCAGCAGTGGATGTCTTCCGGCTGAATGATGATGATGATGACACATATATAAGAATTACAGTCCAGATCTGCACTTTAAAATTAAGCTATTTATGCAATTGTGTAATAGACTGTAATTTGTTGTGTGAGCCTTATAATAAATAAATAAATATCTAATACTCTTCTTGTTACATGGCTTTCATCCGTCCTCATGACATGCCCGTACCACACAAGGCAATAAACTCAGATTTTAATCTCGGTAATTATTCCTACCAGAGCGAGTGAAGTGCGAGTCTTCAGACTCGGACGACGTACCGCTCGAGAAACGCAAACGACGCGCAGACAGACGCTCCACGCCTAAACTACACCCCAAGCCTGTGGACGCCGGTGAGTACTGTAGGGGGGACCATTACGGGCATTTCTATCGCTTTTTTTTTTTTTTTTTTTTTATTATAAATGGGATCGCTTTTCCTATTTATGTATTTGCATCAGGCAACAATTTATAAAGAATATGAATAAGAAATTTAGGATAAAGGAAAAATTGAAAAATTTGGCACCGAGCAGGATTCGAACCTGCGACCTCCCGGCAGTCGCTCTAGCCAACTGAGCTATAGGTGCTATCGCTACCCAGCCCCAAATTCATCAACCGTTCCTTCATTTATACAAACGCCTTAAGGGAGGCGTGCAGCGACATCTACCAGAAGACTCATGCTTCATTAACGGCACTAACGTCTCGCCTACGCCTACGCCTCGAGAAGAACCGGCGTAAGAAACTCGGCGGTGAAGGAAAATGTGAGAGTACCGGCAGTTTACCCTCCGGATTAGGTCTGATATGGCAGCCGCTTTCGTAAAACTAGTGCCTACACCAGATCTTGGGATTGCGTGTCAAAGCGGAGGAGTAAAACAATAGGAGGATGGTGAAATACTCATTCGCTACTAGACTACGAAGACTCCTCACATGAAATAGGAACTATAGCCAAGAATGACAGTAACGAATATCGCAATATTTACAATACATACAAATATTATAGATTAGATTATTTATTTCATGATAAAAATACGTTATAAATTTGCCTACATGTCAAAATTATAAGAACATTCATAGTCATATACATTTAATGCATTTTGTTGTATAATAAGGTCTTAAATCTATATCACATGCTTTCAACATAAACCCTGCATGGGCACTGCAAACTTGACTTAACCTAGTTAACGTATGTAACAAAAAATGTATTATTTTCATGTTCAAAGTATTCCCGTAAGCTATATAAATAATTATCCAATAGAAATCTTTTTTTATTTCTTGATTGGGGGCGGTACCTCATTATAATTTTTTACTGCCATATAGTGTGTGGCTGTGCTTACTAATTTCGTGAATGAGCTTACTAGCTGATTCCTCTTCCTGAGATTTCATTGGCATCGATCATCTCTTTCGCGTCCAAAAATATCTTTGTAATTCTTTTTTCATGAGTTTTTAGGAGTCCGATTTAAACCAGGAAACGTTAATTTTAACTGTTATTTTTGCTGGTTAGATGTAAAATTAAATAAAGATCATGACAGGATTAAAAAACTGTACAAGTTTGCAATATTTTAGGAAATATGGCAGTATTTTACCGACCCGTATCCCATTGGGGTAGGCAGACGATAAAGAGTGCCTATTGGCAGTCCTTACAGACATATCGCCTCAATCACTTTAATACATCTCATACAGGCACGTCGATATTTCTGACCGGGCTTTTTTTCAGTATAGCAATAATTATCAAGATACCAAGCCAATAATGGTTGTAAGATTCCGAAATCCCTTACCGTGGACTGAGTTCATCTATCACGTTATACTTACTAGGTGGTGTAAAATCAGTGAGTTAAGCCAAAAGGAAAAACAGGAAAGAAGAAAGTAGATTTAGGGTGGGGTTGCACCAAACCGTCTTTAATCGTAAGCGGGGTTCCTTAAATTCTGATTTTATGGAACGTTTAACAAGTTTCTATGGAATGACAGCTTGCGCCATATCTGACGATGATCAGTTTGTAGCCGTTACTTGGTGCAACCGACCCTTAATCATGTACTTTTCTTTGTAGGTCTCACGGAAGACCAAGAGCGAAGAATGAGCGCAGAAGACGAAGTTGAAGTAAAGAAACACCGCGCCAACGTAAAGATTCTTCTAGAATTCACCAACGCCACGCCAATTCGGTGTTTTAGTGGCGTAGGTTATAAATGCTGCTATTGCACAGACATGTACCCTGATCCGAACGACTTAAAAACCCACACGTTGACACAGCATGACGTAAAAATACGCCGGTTGCTTATGCAAAGAAATCTGCTCTTCGCCTTCTTAGTAAGACTGGACATAACTGGATTGAAATGCGAAATATGCAAGACAGAATTTGACTCGCTAGAACCCCTAACGGAACATCTGATATTAAATCATGAGAAGAAATTACATACGGATGTAAAAAGTCATTTACTACCATTCAAATTCGATGACGGCTTGAAGTGTGTTGTGTGCGCGAAGGTGTTCACAAAATTTCGTAGTTTACAGGAGCATATGAACGTACATTATAGGAACTATATCTGCGATGTTTGCGAGACTGGATATCCTACTAAAAGGATGTTAGTACAGCACTGTAATATGCATAAAACTGGCGTTTTCAATTGCGAATTCTGCCCTAAAAGCTTCAATACCGAACAGAAGAGAAAGCTGCACGAACGCTTTATTCATATATACGGGAAGTCGAACTTTTTGAATAAGTGCGGGGTTTGCCAAGAGCGATTTAAAAGCTATAGAGCCAAAGAGCAGCATATGCTCGAAATTCATGGGGTATCAAGTGCCGTCAAATGTCAAGCTTGCGAAAAGAGTTTCAAGAACCAACGTCTGCTAACTGTCCATATTCAGAGGGACCATCTAATGCAGCGCCCTCACAAGTGTCCTCTCTGCGAGATGTCGTTTTTCGAAAAGCAAGAACTTAAGAATCATTCCGTGAAACATACGGGGTTGAGGGAGTTTCGGTGTGAGGTCTGCTTGAAGGCGTATGGGAGGAGGAAAACGTTGAGGGAGCATATGAGGGTGCATGAGGAAAGGAGGTTTAAGTGTGATATTTGTAAAGTGGGGTTCGTGCAACGGTGTAGCTGGCGGGGGCATATGAGGTCGAAGCATAGTGAGGTGTGCTAGGGAACTAACTGTAAGTGTATTGTATATAACTAACTGACTACTAACTGTATACAAAATGTTACAAAACGGGTACACTTTGTGTTGTATTTCCATAGAAAGTGTACCCGTTATTTTGGCTCGTGAGTCTGTCTAGTACCCAGATGACGATACTGGATATAAATACATAGAAAGCATCCAAGACTCTGAAACAATATTCATGCTCATCAAAAATATTTGCCCCGGCCGGGATTCGAAGCCAAGACTTTGAAGAAGGAGAGCTTTGTAGGCAGGGTCATTAACCTCTACGTTAAACCGGCCTACAACATCGGTCCGATTACGTAAACATATTTTTTTTCTTAACATTTACTTGCCCACAATCAAGCATTTAAGACAGGAGACATCATTAGTGCGTCTTTCCGAACAAAATATTTCACCAAATTCTTGGGGGGACATATAAAGAAACTACGCACACTTGCAAAACATTCTCCCATTACTACAAACCTACACTAAAACAATCACGCACGCACACTCAACACAATCAATTTGAGCAATAACATTCGACTTATACAAGCGTTTACACCAGTGCCTTTACCAGTAGTTTGCATGACCGTACTCTCTCATACATCTTTTTGATCGATTCTACACAAAATTAATTAAGATATTTGTTAATACTTGCCGATGGACTAGTTGGTAACAAAAATTTTAAAGTATGTATGTTTGGGTTTACAAAGCGAGAGAGTACGAAGTGTTATACATATTGGTTCATGATTCAAAACTTGACTACTCCAAAAGAAATATGAGAAATGGTGAAAATTCTATACAACCGTTTTAATGTTGCTGGTTAGAGTGATAAAGTGCTACAGATCAGTGATGTCACTGACCTCGAGCGCCATAGTAAATGACGATCGTCCCAATAGAAAGGTGTGTTTCGCGGAAAAGGGACAGAATATGCCCCCTCTTAAAAATTTGAAGACATAATTATGTAATTATTTGGTCTTTTGAGTTCGTTTTCTCGCTATTTGATTAAGAAATAGATCCTTTTTCAAGAAAGTTCGAAGTTATTTGGTGTCAAAATCCCTTATGTTTCAGTATTTCAATGAATTATATTTCCCATTTTGTTTCAGAACTACCGATGCACAAAGTACAACAAATAATGCGCGAACGCGACCCCTCATACATGATAGATTCAAACGTGGTCACAATCGTCGAATGCTCCTACGTATGCCCTTTCAAATGTCGGCACAACCATCTGCTCTGTTACTACTGCGGAGCCAACTTCTCCGACCCGATTCTACTCCGAGACCACACCACAAGCGAACACCATCCGAAGAAATTCAAAGTAATCGAACACAAGAAAATGATCAAAATGGACTTGACTAGGATCGACTGTCGTTTGTGCAGTGAGAAAATTAGTGATATAGAAGAATTTAAACGGCATATAACAAGTGTACACAAGAAGAAATACTATTTCAACTCTAAAGACTTGATTCTACCATTCCGTTTGACGTCGAATGAGCAGCAGTGCGCGTTGTGTGACGAAATGTTTCCGTATTTTCACGCGTTGAACAAGCATATGAACAAGCATTTCAGTAATTATGTGTGTGAGACGTGTGGGCTAGGTTTTGTGGATAAAGGACGCTTTGTGATGCACCAACAGAGACACGAGGAAGGAGATTTCCCGTGTGACACGTGCGGGAAGATTTTTAAGGCTCAATATAATAGGTGAGCTTTTTAAACTATTAACAAATTGTAGACCTATAATGTTCTTCTTCTTGTAATAAGCATATTTTTGGGGAAAATGACTGACTGTCGAGTTTCTTTCGGCGTTTCTTCTCGGCAGTGGTCTCATGAGAAGCTCTAGTAGTTTTTGACTTGTAAAAGTGCCTTTGCGGCCTACTTGCAGAATAAAGTTCATTTATTTCATTTACTTCCTCGATCCCTCACTGCTGAGGATCGCGACTACACGTGACTTGTTTCCAAATGGTGCGGTTGTAAGCTGTGTGAATCACGTGGTGCATGTCACCCAGTGCCTTCTTAATAGGATCAGACTACCTAACGGGTGCCCTGCCTTAATAAAATTCTATCGCGATGAACGAATTCTACGCGGTAAAAAGCTAGTAGAGTATAATTTTACATACTTCCATAAGTACTGATGAAAGAAGAAAGAAAGAAAAACATTTATTCGTGACGATACAGACATAAAATATAGATAAATAAAAGTAATTAAAAGAACATGGAATCGTCACAAAAAGGTCTCGCCTCAGCATAATGCCGACTCAGGGAGCTGGCTCTGATCTTCCGGCGAAACCTAGGTGGTTAGTTACGATGCGTGGTGTAGCACGCTTCTTCTAAAAATTGAACGCGACCTATTACAATTTGACTACCTTATACGTCTCTAATTTTACTGATGTCGTAATATTTGTAATAGATAACTTTGCAAGTTTATCTTCACTGTATGACATTAATTTTGTTATAATTGTAAACTCGAAATTATTATTCTTTCTTGAACTGTAAATGAATGTTTTGACATGAAAAATGTATTATTATAGTCAGACTTTCTTAAACTGTAAATTAATATTTTGACATGTAAAAGTGCCCTTGTGGCCTATTTGCAGAATAAATGTTTGTATTTTTTTTGATTTATGTTTTATGTCATCACAGGGACCTGCACATAGACCGTGTCCACAACAAACGCGGCCGCGTATTCTGCCCCAAATGCGACGCGAAACTGATGTCATACACACAGAAACTAAAACACTTAGTGGAGGTGCACGGCGACGCACCATTGTCGTTCCCCTGTTCGTCTTGCGAACGCGTTTTTGGCACCAGACGAACGCTCACCATACACCGGAGGAAGGACCATCTGAAGGACTACAGGTATGTTGCTCACCAGTGGAGAAATCCCGGGACTTTCCGGGAAATCCCGGGACTATCCGGGAAATCCCGGGACTCCGAGACTTGTCATAGAAACCGGTACCGGTATCTCTGTCTACGAAACCAGTCGTCAAATCAATAAAGGCTAGGCGAGGCCCTTGTGATGCCATCACCATCTTTTGGAAACTAATACATGCAGAAACTAAAACGCTTAGTGCACGGCGAGGTATACCAGGCGAACGCTCACCATACACCGCAGGAAGGACCTTTTGAAGAACTACAGGTATGTTACACACCAGTAGACCAACTAGTTCACCTACAGCGACGCGACGTGAGTAGAGAAGAATCTACCGTCCTCTAAATAGAGAATAGAATGTCCCGAGAAATCCCGGGATGTCCCGGTTAATCCCGGGATTTTTCATAGAAACCAGTACACAGCAAGCCCAACCTCTTTTTAATTCGGGCGAGACATGAATCGTTAGGTCGCGCGAGATAACTTGTTAGCAAGCTATGCTAGCCGACATGGTTCGTTGACTCTGGAGCCAATGAACGTATGTGTATGCTTGTAACAATAAGAAAGCCATAGATGTACCATTTAAAGGACTACAGGTATTTATGTTACTCACGAGCGGAGAAAGCATTCATGGTTCGTTGACTCTGGAGCCAATCTTCGAGTCACTAAGTAACAAATACCTACCTAAAAACAAGCCCGTACCTACCTGAAATTAAGCTCGTATCTCAGCATCGTTTCAATACTGAGATACGAGGTTTCTAAGAGTAGTGACAGACTTTATAGTGAGTTTTGCTTGTCACCCGACGATATGGTTGGCAACCCAAAACTAAAGCAACGATGAGAAAGGGATTGGCAGTTGAGTAACTAAGGTGAGTCAGTCAATATTGTCATAATGCCAACTGCGCTCACGGCTACATAAAAAAATAAAATAAATAAATAAATATTAGAGGACAATCTTACACAAATCGAACTAGCCACACAGTAAGCTCAAGAAGGCTTGTGTTATGGGTACTAGACGACGATATATTTAATAGATATAAATACTTAAATACATAGAAAACATCCAAGACTCAGAAACAAAATTCATGCTCATCACACAAATATTTGCCCTGACCGGGATTCGAACCCAGGACCGTCAGCTTCACAGGCAGGTGCACTACCCACTAGGCTAAACCGGTCGTCAAACAAAACATAAGGACGGCAGAACTCCCAGGGATGCGCTGTGTTCAGAATGAAGGACCTGATATAGTTTCTAGTTGTCTATTCAACGAATCCTCATATAGAGGGTCGGTAACGCCCTTGTGAATCAACTATTTCTTGTTTCTCGTTACCATGGCTCCGTCTCCCGAGTCACTCTTTAGAACTGCGTTATAGGGTTTAAATCTACTAGTGACCACTTTGAAATGAAATGAAATTATTTATTCTTCAATTTAGGCATATTACATGCACTTATGAATGTCAAAAACTACCACCGGTTCATAAAATAAACCCCTGTCTCAGGTGTAATTTTTCATCAGTATCATAATGCACCTTTCCTATGCACCGGATTGCGACCTGTTTGCCCATAAATGGAACAGCCTTCGCTCCACCTTTTTACAGTTTTGTGAAAATTATTTCTAATGAGACTTCATATTCTGTTTTGTTATTTTTTGCCTTGCTATATTGTATGTCCTCTATGTAAATAGTTTTAAGATAACTTTTAGACTATCAACGCCATGGCGTAAGCTGTTATGTTGATAACTCATATTTGTAAATAAATAAATAAATAAATAATACTACAGAATTGCAATGCTACAATAGAAAACATTTTTTTATGTTAAGAACAAAATATTTCTGTGTTAGATTACTTGTGCGGGACTTTATCACTGTGAGCTGTTTCCATAGGTACACGGTTTTTTTATGGATTCCGTTTTGAGAATTGTTAAAATACCTTGTCTCTAAAATTAAGATATTCTCCCCAGATATGAATGTCACTTCTGCGGCCAGAAATTCTTCACACGCTTCGCCCTCAATAACCACATGCCGACCCACACTCGAGAACGGAACTTCAAGTGTAAAGTCTGTGAGAAGACTTACCCTCGCCTGAAGACCCTTAAAGACCATATGAGGATACATACTAATGACAGACGGTATAGATGTCACGTGTGTGGGCAGGCGTTTATACAGAATTGCAGCTTGAAGGGACATATGAAGAGTCAGCATTCGGAGTACGGGTAACCAATACAGTTCCAAGGTTTCCTTACATAATAGGGATGTTGACACCAAATAAGAAAATTAATAACTAGATTTTTTTTCGAAAAAGGACCATATTCTCAAACAAATGGCGAAAAAAGTAACTCTAAATAATAAATAATTACATAATTATAAGTTTTCAAAGTTTTAAGTGGGGGCATGTTCTGTCCCTTTTTCGCAAAACGCACCTCTGTATTGAACGAACGATCGTCATTTACTATGCGCTTTAGGGCAGTGACGTCAATGATTTGTAGCGCTTTCTCTCTCTAATTAAAAACGTTGTAACGGTGGTAATTTCCTTATTCTTTGAGATATTTTAATAGAATTTTCACCATTTGGCATAGTTTTGTCTTCTTTCTTTTGGATAATAATTTAGATACTAATAATATTTGAGTCAACATCCCTATTGACCGAGCGAAGCGTCGTGGGCCGTAATGTTTTCATTTTCATCTACAGGTCGCATTTCTCAACCGATTCTCGTGAAATTTTGTGAGGTTCAATTATTATATGATTTTTTTGTTAGACAGTTGATTTTTTTTGCAAAATTGTGGAGCGACGGGAAGGGCACATATTACCGTCTACGAATAGTTACTAAATGTGAAATATAAGATATATGTAACTCTCATCACATTATCCGATGTTAAGTTGGTTCCTACCATCAGTTACTGGTGTAAATAGTTACCTAATCCTCCATTACAAAATAGAGGCTAATAAACACTCGAGACTTATTATTAATAGTACATGGGGCTTAAACTTAAAATTAAGTTTATTCACTTTTTAAAGAGGTTTTTCCGACGTTTCGGATGTGTCACATCTTTAGTCGCAAGCTGATTTTTGCTGATATAACACGAAATGTTCGCGGTTTCCATGATGGTTGATGCGATGGTTATTTAAATTTAAAAAATACGTTCAGACATTAACTTTTGTGAAGATGTGTTAAAAATAAAAAAAACTTGCGTTGTTAGAAACGTTGACAAGGAACAGTTACATGTACATTTCATATATAAGTGCATAAACAACATACTAATATCGAAATTAGAGGTTTATTGGGCCATGTTTCAATAAATCATAAAAAAAGTAGTCAGTTTTTTTAAAAATTCGGCTCTTGCAAATGTAGATAAAGGATTGAAGAACCGATAACCGTTTGTGCTATAAATATATATATAGTTTTGACGGAGGTATATCAACTCAAAACTGTCAAAAATCGATAAATAGCGCGTGGAACCCATTAATAAACAGTTGCCCCTTCGTAAAATACCGTATCCTCAGTAATCTATGCTAGAAAATTCTTTTAATGTTTTAATTCTTATTTATAATAGTATTGTATGTAACAGTTGTATAACAGAGGGCAAAACACGCAAGTGGCGTGAGTTTCGATGTGAGCCGAAGGCGAACATCGTAAATCTTCATTTACGCCACGAGCGTTTTTTGACTTAGTTATACATTGCATACGTGTGCTTTATCTACATCCATATATTGAATTCTTTTACATCTGTTCAGGATTGCGTTGAAAGTGCAGGAGCTCGAGTTCGAGAGCTCGTTGAAGTTTTTTTAAGCACAAGCCTGGAGTGCTACCGCGAACCACAAACGAAGATTTTCCTCTATATCGCACTTATGTGCAAACTTGCAAGTGCGACAGAGAGGGAAGATTTCGAATGCCGTAGCAGCCCTGTGGGCCTACCGCGAACCGATAACGAAGTTCGAATATCTCCCATCTCGCACGAATAAGCAAGTGCCACAGAGAGGGAGATAGCACTCCTGTATCGTAATGGGCGGAGATGACCATTACGATACCGTTTTTGATGTTGTAATGGCCATTTCCGCTCCGGGCCGGCGCGGTATTGTAAAACTGGTACTTATCTACTTTTTGACCACATAAAAGAGGATTTACTATGGGTGTAGATAAATATTTTTAAGCTGTACTGAGGGCTTACTCCGAACTTCGTATCGTGCCGTCTCATTCACTCTCGTGTTATACACCATATGAGTGAAAGGGACGGCACGATACGAAGTTCGGAGCAGGCCCTCAGTGACTTATCGTGTGAAAATATAGGTTTAATGTACTCAAAAACGTGTAAATATGATTTTAAGACTACATAATGTTGACGTTATTAAAAACTTATTTATAGAGACCGTTGTTTGTTTTAGAAGGGAGAAGGACTACGGCGAATTTAAAAATACAAATACAAATAGTTTATTTACAGTTGATAAACATACTCTGGTAGATTAATGCTGACCCCCACACTAGGCATGGCCTGTCCCGTGGGGGAGATCTTACGATTTGTTAAACTATGTCTATTTAGCAGCTACATCGGCAAACGGTAACAATTTAAAAAGAGAACTACTTATATAAAATTATTGAATTACCATTAAAACTAAAAGGTGAATAGTTATACATTAAACTAAACTAAAACAATAAGAACAAAATCCCCAACAAGATAGTGATAATAAAATTTTCCTAATTTAAGACAAAAGTTCTGCTGTATACTTAGCTGGATGTGTGTTTTGTGTGTGTGTGTGAGTGTGTATGTGTGTGTGTGTGCAAATATTTTGCGGTAAACAATACTTTTTTTTTCACCAAACATCTCGAATGTACTCCACAGAAACCTTCACCGCCGGGCGAATATTCAGCGTTTTTACGGCGGTTATTTTACGTCATTGTCGTCTCATTAAATATTGTTAAAGGAGACGATGATCTGAGTAAACTTTTGTTAAAAGCGTAAACCAATGTCGGGTCCGAGTCTTATTTGATCAATGTTTTCGCCGGTTTATCCCAACTTTGGGTAAATAATCTTGAGTCGACAATGACTTTTGAAACGAGCGTTTTAAACGCTCGGAGAATCGCTCCGCCACGGTAGATTTCGTAAGTCGTGTCTCACATGCCAAAGTCACAGAGCAAACGACCGAAAATGAGCCTTACTTGATAGCACGTAGGTTGTTCTACATCGACTTGATAAGAAATCATAGCGTCACTAAGGCTCGGTTTTATAAAGATCCGTTAGACCTTATGTCGGTCTGTTATGTCAAAAAATGTACCTAGTTACTGAAATCTGATCTGACATTTGGTCTAACGGATCTTTATAAAAAGTTAACATTTTTACTTACAAAACCTCTCACTCACACGTCATGACATGGGAATGTCAAACGCCAAGTTTAACCCTATAGAAACGCATGTAGGTTAATATTGCACTGCACGCTGTGACGGACGGATATATCCATCATTGGCGTTGAACATATGCGTGCGGATATTTTCGTCGTCGGAACAATATATATCCAAATCGAGCATTGGTACATATGGTTTGTATTTCGCTCGCGCACAAGTATATACCTCTTTTTTTTAAGATTAGAATTTTAGCGGTAATTATCGTACAGATTTCTTCGATTCCTTGATATATCTGAGAATAATATTGTACTAATTTCACTTTTGTCAGTAGTTTATCACGTGTCAAAGACAGCACGCTGCCTATTTTCCAGTTTCAAAATAGTTTTCTTTAAAATCACACAGCGGATAACGCATGATTTTTCTAATCTTAAAAAACTGAGTATAAATAAAAAAACACTTTATAAATAGTAATATTTTTATTAACTAACTTACACTTAAAAATAAATAAGTTAAATAACTGTTACAAAAAGTCATTTATAAAATAATACTTCTGGTTAACAAAAGAATACTGGGCGAGATTCTTTATGAGGAAGAGCATAAGATTCTTATACAAATAATATCATCAACTTTACAATATTAACATATAAAGAAACGGGTCGCTCGCGTCTTTAAAGTCTAATATCGCTCGACATATTTTAAACAGGAACACGCTCAACAAATGTAAAGTTGTCAATCAAATACAGGGTGTAACAAAACTAGTGGGCTAGCACAACTTGCTGCCAAGTCGTATCTCGCGCGACTTAGCGATTACTGTCTCACTCGAACTGTGCGAATTAGAAAGAGGAGGGTAGATTTTTCTCTACTCGCGTCGCGTCGCAGCGGCAGTTGCGCTAGCCCCACTAGTGAGGATCCGTTTAAGGGCATATTCGGTATTGTGTTCTGATTAGGAAAAAGTAGAAGAAATTTTTTTTTGATGCAATAAATTTTTGGCCTTTTTATACAGAATACAGAATTTATTGGTAAAAAATAAGCATTTTTTACAGGTCAGCTATTACATTTTTAAACATGCAGCATATGGAGAGTTGGCTGACTTGAACGACCTGCCCCATAGAAAAAAAATTTTCACGTCAAAAAAATATTCTTCATATTTTTTCTTAATCAGAACACGATACCGAACCTTAAACGGATACTCACCAGTTTTGTTACATCCTGTATACCATTAAATTAGGGTTTATTTTACACTAGCTTTCGCCTGCGCCTTCGTCCGTGCAAGTCGTTCATCGCGGAATGTCACTGCTATTATTTTATTTCCGACGCTTACCTAGTTATCGCCCCTTCGGCCGTCTACGAAACCGGAGTTTCGAAACTGGCTTCGATCGAGGCTTTTGTAGTACTTGTACGTAACTGACTTCGATCAAGTATTTTTTTTTACTTGTACGTAATTAGTTTCGATCAAGTAATTGTCACATTTTCTTTGGCCGCCTACGAAACCGTAGTTGGAAAGTATTTACAAACTTAACACTTAGCTTAGCACAGTTTAGTTTGAGGTTCTATGGTGTTTCCTTACGATTATTTTTTTATTTTTAGATATCATGTTCCGACCCATATCTCCATTACATATTGAATGTCTATGGTATTAAAAAGAATTTAAAAAAATAGCATGACTATCACTGTAATTTGGCTGTCACTGCTAGATACATAAAAAAATAATCGAAATATGTCGTCATTCGAAATAAATGGAGTAATGCACAATGCTGGCATCGACAATTCTAACCAACTGCTGCGAACGCCAGAAAATGAAGGAGTAGGTATGTATATTTCCAGGCTGCTCCCGAACGGATTTCAGTGTCGTATCAAACGTTATCAAGATAAATTTCCTATGCAAATTAAACTTTTTATTATCACCCGGGACACGTGTCTGCAATTGACAGTACAGTCAATTGCAGACACGTGTAATGGAGATATGGGTCGGAACATGATATCTAAAAATAAAAAAATAATCGTAAGGAAACACCATAGAACCTCAAACTAAACTGTGCTAAGCTAAGTGTTAAGTTTGTAAATACTTTCCAACTACGGTTTCGTAGGCGGCCAAAGAAAATGTGACAATTACTTGATCGAAACTAATTACGTACAAGTAAAAAAAAATACTTGATCGAAGTCAGTTACGTACAAGTACTACAAAAGCCTCGATCGAAGCCAGTTTCGAAACTCCGGTTTCGTAGACGGCCGAAGGGGGCTTTCCATACAAACTTCCACTTAGGGATGATTTCCACGATAAAAAGTATCGTATGTCCGGGGCTCAAGTCTCTATACCAATTTTCATCTTAATCGGTTCAGCGGTTTAAGTGTGAAGAGGTAACAGGCAGACAGACACACTTTCGCATTTATGATTTATGCTTATATTCTACTTAAGGCAAGGCTATTCCAGTGCAAATGACCCCCTCTAACACACATGAGTTTGCAATTAACCATCCCGCTCTCTACGGAAGCTCTGCGCGTAATTTCGTTATTACTGTCGTTGATAAAGTTAATTTTTTTACGATGTTATTTAGGATTTTTTGACAGAGACACCAAGGCATTTTTCAATGTTTGGTCGGTTAAGCCGTCGAAGAAATTAAGCAATAGCATTCTTTCATGATCCCTGGGATCCCAGGGACCGGTAGACGACTGGTAAAACGGTCGTCTATTTGTTTCTTTTTCAGTCCACAATATTTTTTATGTAGTGTAATTCTACATTATTTATTCGCACTGGA
Organism: Epiblema foenella; assembly: GCA_963556455.1. Lineage (NCBI taxonomy): Eukaryota > Metazoa > Arthropoda > Insecta > Lepidoptera > Tortricidae > Epiblema > Epiblema foenella. Next base: position 7,831,427 of record OY747119.1, on the reverse strand, counting down.
AGCTCAAACTTCAATACGAGGGGTGAGTGGTCAAACCCGATAAGTCATCTAAAAGGTTTATTGAAAATAGAACTCTGCGTAATGGATGTTGAGTTCTTATTTCAAAAAACAATTATCTCGATTTATCGGGTTTGACCACTCACCCCTCGAATATTTTTACGGTTTTTACATTCCTTTTACGGTACGTATAAAGTGACTTAACAGAACAGCAGTCATTGTCACCGACTAAACCGGAAGTATATTTCTAAAACCCAAATGCCATTTTAAAAGCTGGATTGCACGTCTGTGACTGGGTGGGATTTTATTTTTATTGAAAATGGGATCGCTCTTGGCCAGCATCTAGCCAGGAGGCAAAGATGAGGCCGACGATGAAGCGAGCTCACCCAGAAGGTGCCTATTCACTCGTGCCTTAAAAAGGCCCAGGTTATATGAGCTCGGAAACACAAACGCCGGCAGAGATTTCCAAACCTTAGAAGTGCGCATTATAAAAGATGATGCATCAAACTGTCTGTAATTGACCGAGTGAAACGAAGGTCTCTGCTTCATCTTGGCCAAAAATGCTTTCGTATGTCCGGACGGCGGATTTCCGTTCGTTATCCTCTACATGTCGCATTTCTCAACCGATACTCGTGAAATTTTGTGAGGTTCGGTAGTTATAATAGATATTTTTTGTAGTCTGTTTTTGGAAATTTTTAAATACAAATCTTTTTTCAATTATATCATGTTTCTGAGAGCGAATTTCGGTGTATTCTCTACACGTTGCATTTCTCAACGGATTGCCGTGAAATTTTGTGAGCAGGTTCGATAATTATATTTTTTTTGTCGAGTCAGTGTGAAAATTTTCAAAAAAATTTTGTTTGAAGGTTTGTTCTCTTCCACATGTCGCATTACTCAACCGATTCTCGTGAAATTTTGTGAGCAGTTTCGTCTATATGTAGAATTTTTTTGTCGAGTCAATGTTTGAAAATTTTCAAAAACATTTTTTTTTGTTGATGGTTTGTTCTTTTCTACAGGTCGCATTTCTCAACCGATTCTCGTCAAATTTAGTGAGCAGGTTCGATAATTATATAGAATTATTTGTCGAGTCATTTTGTAAATTTTCATAAAAAAAATTTTTAAATCGTAAAAAAAGTGAGGTCTATATCTATAACTCACAGAGCCACTAGTCGTAACCTGTTTATTTTTAAAATTGACTTTTCCGGAAATTTTGACAAGTCTCAATGGGCTGACAGCTCCCTGCGCCATATTTAAAGTCGGTAGTAAGGGCTTATCCAGAAATCACTTGAGGTTTTTGGACCACTTTTAGACCCTCCCCCTTGGTGATTTTTCCGGATATTTTGACAAGTCTCAATGGGCTGACAGCTCCCGGCGCCATATTTAAAATTGGTCGTAAGGGCTGCTTATCCAGAAATCACTTGAGGTTTTTGGCCCACTTTTAGACCCTCCCCCTTGGTGATCTTTGGTGAGGTTCTAGGAGACCCCACCCCCACGAAACCTCACCTGTATTTTTTCACTATTAAAAATTTTGATTGAGTGTTAGTTGATATTGTGTTTATTTTCGTATATGTTATGCAAGCGCTCCAAAATTTCAAACACGTAAATAGACTGTTTTTGCCGTGCGAAATGATGTTACATGAGTAGATATTATTTTCTCCGTTTTGTGGGTACAGGAAAAGAATACACGTGGGGTCTACGGGTCTACGTGGTACCCCTCCCCAAAGGCGTATTTACCCTAGGGCCATCCGGGCCATGGCGTGGGGCGCCAATCCGCCAGGGGCGGCATAGCCCCCTGATTTTTTTAAATAAATTTGTACACCGCAAAAATTTTGATGTTAATATTTTTTTTTCTGTATTTATTAAATTATATCCTTTTTTTCTTGACTTCTGTGACGGCGAAACTTATTCAAAATACGCCCCTGCCCCTCCCCCAACGTGATCAGTCGTGAGGTTTTCATGACCCCCATCGGAACCTAGCGTGATTTCTGGATAAACCCTAAGTTGGTGCAACCGCTTAATCATGAAACTCATCCATCTCCAAGCCCTGATGTTGCCTCTTAACGTGGTTCCTCAAATTAACGTTCTGCGTAAACGCCGCCCCACACAAACTACACCTAAACTTCTTCTCCGCACCATGCGACTGCATATGCACTTTCAACCCCCTAAGCCTCGGATAACTTTTACCACAATATTCACACCTATAATTCCTCTCCCCCGTATGCGTCGCCATATGCTCTTTAAGCCTAGACGGCAAGTAAAATCTCTTATCACACAAATCGCACTGATGCTTAAATATCTTCAAGTGTGACCTCCTGTTGTGTTCCCGAAGAGATTTCCTGCTGTCGTAAGCCCGGTCGCAATGCTCGCATGGGAACAACCTCTCCTCCCCATGCACTTCGATCATGTGTCTATACCTTAATGTGTATGAGAATAAAACCGCATCACATTTGACACATTGATAAGCCGGTTCTTTCTTATGAGTCCTCGCTTCGTGTAGATATCTACTATGCTTAGATTTGAAGTTTTTCCCGCATTCCTTGCATGGGAAATTCTCATCTACCCTCTGATGTGTTTTTTGGTGCAAAATCAGCATTCGTTCTTCGAAATAATGCGCCCCGCACACATCACATATGCAAGTGCCAAAATGCTCCGCCATGTGCTTACGGAGAGCGTGGAAGAATCCAAAAGAACTGTTACACTCTAAACATGTCAAATTAGTCAAAGTCAATTTATAAACTAAAAAGTCACTATTATTGGGATTGAAGTTCTTTCCGTGTACGTCGTTGATGTGTTGTTTGAAGTTGTCGAAGCTGTCAATTTTGACAGGGCAGAGGCGGCAGTCGATGCGGTGGAGGTCGATTTGGGGGAGCTTTTTGACGGCTGTCACGATGTCCTTGTAGGCGGCGGGGTCGTGGGTGAGCGTGTGCTCGCGTAGTTTGTCTGGGTCCGTGAATACCTGACAATGACAATATAAAATTATTTTTTTTTCGTAGTAAACAAGGGACGCTTACAGTTTTACAAAGTCTTTATATTTATTAGGGCAAATATTTGTGTGATGAGCATGAATATTTGTTTCTGAGTATTGGATGTTTTCTATGTATTTAAGTATTTATATTTATTAAATATATCGTCGTCTAGTACCCATAACACAAGCCTTCTTGAGCTTACTGTGGGGCTAGTTCGATTTGTGTAAGATTGTCCTCTAATATTTATTTATTTTATTTATTTATATACTAAGGACAGGTTCTAAATTTGGTATACATGTAGTTAAAAATTATAAAGATATGTTGATAAGTAGATTATATTAACACATCCCTCAATTTTCATATTATTAATATTAAATTGTAATAATAATAATTAACCGTTAGGTAATTTAAAAATATCTTTAAAAAATAAGATTGCATGCCTAACCATGTCAAATGTAATTTTTATATTTTTCAGAAATAAAGTTTTTTTTGGTACCATTTTGTTATTACTACATAGACCAAAACCTACTTAGTCCAAACGCTTATTTTAAACGACATTTTGGCATAACGCGAAATTGGCAGACTGCGTTTTAGGTACAGAGCGACTAAAGGCCATTTTGATACGAAGTTGGAGGAATTTGAACCTTTTAGATTGCATATTGAAGTCGAGCAGCTAACAGCCCCAAGTTAATCATGTCAAATAAAGCATTTTTTTTTAAATTTCGTTAGCTTGGGGCAGTACTAAATATTAATGCATCTCTTTCACATTTTATAGTTTTTTTTAATATTATATTATTTAAAAATAATTACATCCTTTAAAAAAAACAAATAGGAGCATAACAAAATTAACCTAACTATGAACTAAAATAAAATAAATCCAAATATTCACAAGTAAAAAACTGGCCCAAGGTCGGTGCCGTGGGGCAAGGTGCCCAGAAGGCTGGCGGCATTGCCTCGCTGGATTGCAATCGCAATCCGTTGGGCGAGATAGGCGCCAGCCCTCTGGTCCCCAGTTATTTTATAGTATTAAATGTAGGTAGGTGTAACAACTTTTTCATAAAAACCGAAAATGAATGAAGCAAAAATATTTTTTCATACATTAATTGGTCGCGGCTCTAATCAATAATAATTAGAGATGCGCCGAGTATGGGTTTGACAGAATACGAACATTCGGCCGAATATTAGGCCCAGTTGTTGCCGAACCGAATGCGAATATTCGCCCGATTTTTTTGATTTTTTTTTATTATGGTCTACAAACTAGATGTTACAAGTTTTAAACACTCATGGTCTATTACATTACAGTGGCTAGTTACACTCTTGTACATCCTAAAAAAGTAGACACATCATGCATAGAATATGCGTGCAGGTTTTATAAAAACAAAATATGTAATAGTTTACAAAGTTTACAAAACAATGGTTATACTAATTTATAATTGAATTTAGTAAGTTCAGCTAAACAAAACTATGAAAAATGAATGGAACCGGGAAAGACATAAGAATAATAAGAAATAAAATAACTACAATTATTCGGTTTAACGTAATTCCTTCATCTATTGTTGTAAAACAGGCTAATTGAATGGTAAAATTTTTGTTCATTATCACAGCGAAATATTGACAAAAAATAAGTCACTGTTAATAATGGGTCAAGTATTCATTTCACGAAGCAGTAAATATAATTATCTCTTGTAACTTGTAACAAAACCCTCTCAAAATTGTTCGGTAAATATTCGGCAGCTGAACCGAATAATTCGACCGAATACCGAACATTCGAAAACATGCCGAATATGCAGAATACTGAATAATAACCGGATAATGAATTGAACATGTGGGTGGATCAACTATTCTTTGTTGGTTGTTACCATGGTTACGTCTCCTGAGTCACTCTTTAAAACTGTGATTTTGTAGGGTTTATATCCACCAAACATGAATTTTTGCGATAAGTATAAATCCATTTCGACATGGGTCATCTCCTGAGAATGCTTGAATTCCATATTATAAACACTTTTATAAGAAACGTGGTTACTGTTGTCTCCTCGCTGACGGGACAGAATAACAACAAGAAAAAGTTGAGTGACCCATATTCTCCCACTGACCTTTCGACAATATACGCAGTAGTAATCGCTAAACGACGTGTCAAACGGACACACGTACGAGCTCTCCACTAGAGTGACACAGTCCTTATACGCTTTGTAGTCCGAATCCACCACTCTCTTCCTCTCCACGGCTGGTTGGATGTCTGCCGGCAAAAAACTTAACATTAGCCCGGTAAGGTAATTGTATGGGTCTGTCTCATTCGAAATTAATTATTATTTATTTATTTATTTAATCTTTATTGCACAAAAGTAAAACTTATCGTACATTATTCTATTATTATTCTCTTTATTTATTTAATAATTATGACATTACATCTTAATGACTATTTTCATAACTATGACATTAGTTGATGACGTTAAATTTTCTTCTTGACATTCAGATTTTATTCTACAAACTGTCTAGATTATACAATTTTTTTATGGTTTTATTTTACATATTGACGATCTTTTTGTGAATTTATTATACTCTCTTTTGACATACATTACAGTAATTCATGTCTTTTTTTTTATTTTATATACATCAATAAATTGCTCTGAATAATTAGATTCAATTTATGTAATATATAACTGACGATTCAAAAGTGCTTGTTGCTAGACCTATTTGAATAAAGAATATTTTGAGTTTGAGTTTGAGTAAGGACTTTGGTTATATTTTATAATAATTATATAAAAAGTAACATTAAAACAATATTTACAAAACATAAAATCATTATAAAAACCTAACCTAGTGTGCCGCCGGCAGCTAGGCGGGGCCTAAGCTACCAGTGGTTAGGGCGACAGAGAGAGGAACTTCCTGACTATCCGCGCCGTGTCCAGGAGTACCGCCTTCTGTATCTGACCCTTGACCCAGCCATTTAGCGAGAGTCTCTTGAGGTGTTGGTCGAGACTCTTCGCTCTAAAACCGTTCGCAGAAACGACTATCGGGACAGTGATCGCTGAATCAACTAATTATTATTATTATGAACAAATATGGTACTATTTGTTTATAATCATAATTAAGACAGGGCCTATAATCCGAACTTCATATCGCGCCGTCCCTTTCACTCTCGTGTAATACACTATATGAGTGAAAGGGACGGCATACGAAGTTAGGATTCCGAATTTCGGAGTAGCCCCTCTGAGAGCGACTCACGAAGTTCTTTATTAGACACATTCTGCATAAGTGTCAAATTATCTCAATTAATATTAAAACCGTTATTTCATGATAACATTTTCATATAATATAAATATTGTTATTCAAAAATAAGAAAACATATCTCCATTTATATTTACTTATACATATATTTTTTTAATAACAAGGCATAAATTATTTTTTAAATTAAGTTTCGTTTCATTCGTCTAATTGTTGTACAATAAAAAACCCAAAGAGGCAGAGATTGTAAGTCTGTTCGGGATTTAAAAAAGTAATTTGTCGTAGTCACTAAGGGTGGGTTGCACCAAACCGTCTGTAATCGTAAGCGGTGTTCGTTAAAATCTGATTGTATGGAAAGTTTGACAAGTTTTTATGGGATGACAGCTGCGGGCGCCATATTTGTTAGTCTGTATAATTGTAAGTTGGTGCAACCCTTGGAAAGACACAGTGTATAAAAAACACAAAGAGGCAGTGATTTTAAGTCGGTTCGGATTTTAAAAAAGTAATTGTCGTAGTCACTAAGGGTGGGTTGCACCAAACCGTCTGTCATCGTAAGCGGTGTTCGTTAAAATCTGATTGTATGGAAAGTTTGACAAGTTTCTATGGGATGACAGCTGCGGGCGCCATATTTGTTAGTCTGTATAATTGTAAGTTGGTGCAACCCTTGGAAAGACACAGTGTATAAAAAACCCAAAGAGGCAGTGATTTTAAGTCGGTTCGGATTTTAAAAAAGTAATTGTCGTAGTCACTAAGGGTGGGTTGCACCAAACCGTCTGTCATCGTAAGCGGTGTTCGTTAAAATCTGATTGTATGGAAAGTTTGACAAGTTTCTATGGGATGACAGCTGCGGGCGCCATATTTGTTAATCTGTATAATTGTAAGTTGGTGCAACCCTTGGAAAGACACAGTGTATATGTATTCTTTTTATACAAACGCCTTAAGGGAGGCGTACAGCGACATCTACCAGAAGACTCATGCTTCATTAACGGTACTGCTTATTACGAAGGAACGGTTGATGAATTTAGAACTGGGTAGTGATTGCACCTATAGCTCAGTTGGCTAGAGCGACTGGCCGCGAGTGCCGAGAGGTCGCAGGTTCGAATCCTGCTCGGTGCCTAAATTTTTCAATTTTTCCTTCATTCTAAATTAGTGTATATGTATGTAGGGGTGGGTTCAAGTAGTTAAAAAAAACTATTTAATTACACTTTTCTTTTTATTTTAGCACCTCCTATGCACTACCCCGCCGCCATATCCCTTCTATCTCCTCTCTCTCTCACTCTCATCCATCCCTTTCACTCTATCCCTGATACGTTCCCTTTCACGCTAACTTATACGCTAGTAACTAAATCAACATAAAATCCTACATGTATATGCCATACGGTATATTACCCAGATTCTCCAACTTCCTCAGCCTCTCCCCGGTCTTCCAAACTCTCTCTATCAGTTCGCGCTTCGCGCGTCCCCTCTCTTGCCGCTTCACTTTTAACTTCTTCGTCTTTTTCGAAGTCTTCGCCGGCTTTGCGCGCTTCTCCACTATCACGTCTAGATCTGACATAAATTTAGATCAGTGATTAGGAAAAAGTAGAAGAAATTTTTTTTTCCTATGGGGCAGGTTGTCCAAGTCAGCCAACTGTCGATAAAAATGCCAAAAATTTATTGCGTCAAAAATTTTTTTCTTCTACTTTTTCCTAATCAGAATACGATACCGAATATGCCCTTAAACGGCTCCTCACTAGTTTTGTTACACCCTGTATAGTTCGTAGTATATGGGCAATATACATATATAGCATTTGTACACGTGTTAGTTTGTCTAACTTCTGGTTCCTGTTCTCCACTCAATTGCTCAAAGGTTAACTGGAACAGATCCCTTAAAGAGATAAGTTCGCCTTTGTACCAATGTAACCGAATTTGTCTACTTACATACATACATATATGCCATAAGGCCAATCTAGACTGATTGTTCGCCCCCGGAAAACCGCCCCATAGAAAATTTCATCAAAATCGCTAGAGCCATTTACGAGATCCCCGAAAAATAAATAAATATACAAGAACTACTCATTTAAAAATTTTAGATTTGTTGGTTAAGTATTGTTTTGCAGACAAATATTTCATTAAATATATGTTTCGCAAAATTTTAATTCCATAGATTTTTTTATTTACAAAGAGAGGCTAGTTCTGACCTAACCTATTTTTCTGGTAAACATAATAGGTACATAAACTATAATTCTTAGGCATTCCCGCCGGCGGGGACGTCCACCGCGCGATCGCGACAACAGTGACACATATAGTCTATTCGTCCCGGTACCGCCGCACACCGGATGGAGTCAGTCCGGCCCAGGTCGGTCCTAGCTGAGTTTCTTGCTGGACTCTTCTCAGCTAGGCTAGGTTTAGTGAACCAGCGACAAAACTCCCAGTAGCTCGATTCCACTCACCTCAGATTCGGTTGAAACCGCTCAACCAATCTCACTGGAGCGCAAACTCTTAGAGTATTCCAGTGTTCCAAACCACACGCGTGGTCGTGCCGGAGGTTTTCCCCAGGCTACTCTCCAACCGCGCACTCCTATCGCTTTATTGGGCCCGGCCTATAAAGTCCACAGTCAGGTTCAAAAAAAAAAGCAACTATAATTACATTGTGTAGAACCACACTATGAAATCTTAGAGGCATACCTAAAAAGTTAACAGGTTGTATGTTCAATACCAGATTTTGTTACATACCAACATCTTCATTGGGCGCGTCATCCACATAGTCAGGGTCCATGGAATCGTCGGCAAGTCCCTCCGGTCCTCCCGGGAGCTCCTCCGCCTTCACCTCTGGCTCTTGTTTCACTTCGGACGGCACTAAAATACATCAATAATATATCTGGGTCAATCAACCTTTTCTTGTTGTTATTCTGTCTCGTCAGCGAGGAGACAACAGTAACAGAGTTTCTTAGGAAAATTATTATACTTAATATTTAAATATAATTGGGTCAATCAACTTTTTCTTGTTGTTATCCGGTCCCGTCAGCGAGGAGACAACAGTAACCGAGTTTCTTAGGAAAATGATAATAATATGGACTTTAAGCACGCTCAAGAGATGACCCATGTCCGAATGGATTTATGTTCATTGCTGAAACTCATGTTTGGTTGATTTAAGAGCGCTTTAATAAAATGTAACAGAGCGCTTTAAAAAAACTAGTTTGACTTAAATACAAAGTACAGTACGTAGCGGTTATATATATTTAAATTTAAATAATTACAATTATTTACGAGTGGCGCTAGTGGACCTGTTACATTTTATTAAAGCACTCTTAAACCCTATAAAATCACAGTTTTAAAGAGTGACTCAGGAGACTTAACCATGGCAACGAGCAACAAAGAATAGTTGATCCACCCATCTATTAGTAACCCTTAGTTCTGTATTACACATGTCAAATTTATTCATAATAATTGGTACAGTAGTAGGTAAAGATAATATATAAAATATAAAAAAATATTTGTAATCGATGTGCGGGATGGCAGTACCGTCGTCGAACCCAAGGGGCTACTCCCAACTTCGTACCTTGTCGTCCCTTTCACTCTAGTGTTATACAGTATATGAGTGAAAGCAGGGTTCGAAAGGATAATTATCGTGATTTTTATGCTTTGATAATTATCGATTTGATAATAACCTAAAATAGTAAATTCGGCATGAGTTAAAAAAATACGTGCGTGAATTCGAACGTTAATAATTGCGCTCTGTATATGTTTTAATGATGTAATGATTAATTGATTATATTTTAATGGTTAATAAAAAACTAGTAAAATATTGTATAGCAACTATTTATTTTGCAGCGTAAAACACCATAATCTTTTATATATTAGTACAGAGTACAGTTATTATTGGTAAAAATACATTTTACAGATCATATCATACATAGGAAAATAATCCTCAAGGACCCTCAATCTCCTGAATATCTCAAAGGTTTCTTTCAGTACCAAGATATGCACAGTGTGCGTCAGTTTCGCTCTTCAGGCAACCTTTCCCTCTCTATCGCACTTCACCAAACTGGTTTCATGTCCTATTCGTTTACCATTCAAGTCGCTCGTCTCTGGAACAGTCTACCCATTAAAATCAGGCAATCTGATACCAAAATAGCATTTAAAAACTCTATGTAATTTTTTTACTAGCAGAACCGAAAATTCCTAATGTTTTTGTTCATAGTTTCATCTGATTATAAATATATGTATGTGTATATATTTGTTATTACTTATTTATGTATATATTGGTAATATGTAATAACTATATTGACGCTTAGCTTAGTTTTTATATTTGAAGTTGCACCGCCCACAATTTGTCTGCTCTGCCCTAAGGTTGACTGGTAGAGAATGCTTATGGCACTAAGTCCTCCTTTTGATAAGTTATACTTTTGTGCAATAATGGTTAAATAAATAAATAAACTTTCGTATTTGTAATATTAGTAGTTACCGTTGTCTCCATGCACGTGTATGCTGGCTTGCAGCAGTGTCTCCTCGCAGCGGAGCACCTGGCAGCGGAACGCACTGGCGTCCCTCAGCCGCAGCACACAAGTCGCACATATGAGCCTCTCCAGTTGGGTGCCGTCTAGGTGAGATAGCTGAAATAAATATTGACCAGATTACTACTTTTTTCTGAACCTGTGGCTTTATATGCCGGGCTCACGAAACTCAAAGATAAACTAACAACTGAGGCCTAACTATTCCCTGGATGCCTTTTTTCAAGTGCCAGACGTTAGTACTTACTAATAATAATAAAATGTCAATTGGTTCTCAAGTCCAATAAATATAAATATAGTCAGATTGCCTTGAATTAGTGAGGCAATTTGTGAGGTTGCACGTTCCAGGAGTCCCACGAATGGATCTTAGACCTCGTACGCGCCCGCTTTTAGCAGTGCCTCCGGCTCGCACTGTGTCTCACAGGAACTCACCGCACCTCCGCGCCCTGACGCTGCTGAATGCCCTGTTGGTGTCAGCACCTGAGTGTGATCTGCTTGCGTGGCGATGGACGGCTGTGTGTAGGGAGTGTCTGAAGTTCTGTGAGATGAAGGATGATAGGCTTTCTAGTGTACCTACGTAGATAATTAGTATCATTGTTTTGTTCCTTTAAGTTGATGTTTCGTTTCACAGTGTATTAGACTCAATCTGTAATGCTGTGTAAATATATTTAAATAAATAAATATAAAAATATGTATTCAGATATTAGATATAATAGATGTTATGTGACCCATATGATATGTAATGCTGACATGTAAAGTTACCTTGTTTTACCAATAAACGATTGTATTGTATTGTATTGCTCAATAATGCGATAGGAGTGCGCGGCACCCAGAATGATCCGGGATAAAGCAAACATTTGGAATCTAAATGAATAATGGTCTAACACATTGGGACCGAACCAGGGTAAGGGTTAACACGTTCACAGTCCAGTGCCCCATACTTGGGTCACGACGAACTATCTCCACAAGTACGTGCCCCATACATGGGTCACTATAGCCGACCAGGTATGCACTCAAATCACTATAATTATATTTTTGTTTAGATTGTTCTATTTTATATTCTTTTGCCTGACGATCAACATGCGAATTATTGTGTACTGATCATTGCAGTGCTAGTCGAAGATATGATTCACTTCCTACTGCATTCGATAAAAGGCTTATAAAGACAATTCTTATTCATCAATTCATATTTTAGTTAGATATGAAATAGTATTCTTTAAAATACAAGGTGATTTTTAAGTCGTGATCTGAAGTGTCAGGGGGTGATGGGGATGATACACTGAGCAACTTTCACTACGTGGCCAATGACGAAATCATGAAAAAAAATTAGTTGTTCCTTTAGGATAGTTAGCGATCAATTAGCTATCAATTAACTTTTAATTTGGCATTATGTTTTTGAGATTTCATGTAAAAGTTGCTGTGTGACCCTCCTCATCACCCATGACACTTCAGATCAAGACTTAAAAATCACCTTTTATATTGTAACAATCCGAGTGTGTACCTGGTTGTTTCATAGTGACCCAAATGTGGAGCATGAACGTGTGATGGAAATAATTTGCTTGGATGTCCAAGAAAATTTAAACATTTTGTATGGGGACTGTGAACATGTTAAATTAATAAATATATTTATATTTTATAAAACACGTATTATGCCCTTGCTCTGCCTGGGTCTGTCCTCTGTGGGATCGAGTGGCACAGGCAGTTAACTAACGCATTTGACGCTAGTGACATAAATTCATGTCATTATTCTATGGTTAATTGCCTAATGATTAATTAATGCGGTCTTAGGGTCCCTATATCCATTCGAATTCAATTAGTACTAAATAAAATTGCATAGACCTCATTGGATCTGTAGAAATGTTATTATCTCTGATTGAAAAAACTTGCCCCTCCCTGGTGGTCGCAAACTGACGGTGGCATAGGAAAGTTAGCCAAACGTTTCTAGCTTTTAACATCGGCAAATTCAACATGCCGTGTTAACGTGGCGCATCTTCTAAGGTAAGTTTAATAATCTATTTCAGGGACCTATAGAGAGGAAGTAACAACTTACCATTAGACCGAAACAATCCACGAACATATCTGAATACACTTCCTTTTTTCCTTGCCATTCGTACTCGTAGTTTAATAAGCGGCATTTCTTCAACGCGCCACAACAGCGGCACAGGCCCGGGTCGAAAACTGGGCCTTTACGGCTTGGAGCACTCATATCTCAACAGATTTCAAGCAGTTCCACTTAGTTTTCCGATTAACAAGGATTTTCTTTACAGTATTGTATTGACGTTTCTACCTGTTTTGTTATGGGCGTTTAGTTTTTGCATTGACTCGCAAACCTTCAATTTGAAATAGAATTTTCATGCTTGTTTCAAATATTGAGAATTTAGTTGAATGATAAAATGAATAGATAAAATATCAAAGGTGTCTTTTCAACCATATTCACTTAAAAAAACATACACTGTAACTGATTTAGTCTCGTTGTCACCATTGTGTTGTATTCTGTTCTTGTTGTCGTACTTTTATAGTTCAGCTACTCCACAACAGATGGCGGTAGGCATGTTAATAAAAAGAGTTATTTCCTGTTTCGAACTACAAGTTCCATAAGATCAAAGAAGACATATTGCATTTAAAAACAATATACGACATAATTATAAATTTTACTGTTTCAACTAAACCATCACCGTATTTTTATGCAGACAATTACACTTTTCAAATTACATTACAAGCATTTTAAATAATAAAGATTTCGTGCTGTATGCAATGCCTGGCTGGCAAGAGCTTTTCTTTGACAAAATTGACAAATCCTCAATCCTCAACTGGCAACATACACATCCTGAAGGACGCGGCGGAGTGATGGCGTCGGTTTTCGGCTCCTGTGTCTCTAAATTAATATTAAATAGATGAGAATAGTACCCTATCGTTGTAATTAAGTTAGTTATGTACGTGTTAGCCTAGTAACAATATTTTCTGTGAAAATATTTGTATTTTTGTGATAATGGAAGGCAAAAGTTCTGATTGGATGCGAGGGCCTAGCGGCCCGACCGTCTGCCGTTGTTGTTTTGCGGAAGGCTGTTATAAAGACATTTCTACTGAATACTTCTGGATGGGGAAGAGAGAAGTTTATGCGGAGATGCTGACCGAGACATTTGACCTCAGTGTAAGTATTCTAAATCTGTTTTTTTTTTCTTTTTGATTTACTGCATTATGGCGTCCATTTTCTTCAGCCGGAGTTTTTTGTTACGCGACTAAATGAAGAAGTTGAGTTTGTGCTCAATCGAGTTGCGCTATGGGTGTCTTTACACTTTGGATGGCTTGTGAAAATATTGATTATGTTGTCGTATTTAGTACATGTACATTTATATAGTGAAGGGTATCTTCATCTTCGATCGAACAAGCTAAGACGCCAATTTATATGCATGTAGACATGCACTTCGATTTCTTACAAATGAATCCCCAATGTTTTTATGCAAATGTCTTTGTGTAGGTCCAAAGTTATGGGGCTTAGAAAACAAGAAACAACTCGATATCTTTTGTGTTGCGGTTTTTGAAAGGTTGGGGAAAAACAAAACTTGGCTACTTATTTGAAAAACAATATGGCAAAAAAAAACACTGATTTTTTTTCATTATAATATATGTTTCTGCTTGACAAATATTGATGATTGATTGAAAACATTTTTTTAAAAGAAGTATCACATTTTTCTACGTCGTGGCGTGTTTTCGCCATACCATGGCCAAAACACTGGGAGTAACTAGAGTATAACCAAAAACTTTAAAATGTATGCCCCTCCTATATACTTAAGTTTTTATATGGAAGTTTACGCATAAACCCACAGTTATCTAAAAGAAATGAAATTAATTGATCTGTATACCCAACTCACGCTGGGCCAGCATGTGAACTAATGCATGTTCCCTCTCATCTATTAAATAGAGTAAGTCTGTGTCCAGCAGTGGGACATACCCACCTATATATTTGTGGACAATCTTACACAATATATAGATTTCAACTTAGCGATTTTCACACATTATTATTGGTAAACGGGATTTAATCGCGTACAATACTAATTTAATTACCTTTTTCACGGTTTGTCCGACGTTTCGAATGTATCACAATATCCGTTGTCGCTCGCTGACTGGCGTGAGCGGGTATCAACATCTAGCCGTACGGGTATTTCAAAGTACCTACCCGCACTTGTCCTTATTTAACACTTACACTAGGGTTGTCACTTGCCCGACACACTAACAATGTCCTTTGATGTAATGGGCTATGTTATTTTCTCGCTTGCACTTACTACTGGATTCCATGAAGACGAAATCTTAAAACCGTCATCCCATTGAGATTACGAAGTGTCTACTAAAGACCAAGTGTGGTTAGTTCGAAAAATCTGTATGGCTAGAAGATGTTGATACCAGTCCACGCTAACCAGCTCGCGACCACGGATGTGATACATTCGAAACGTCGGGCAAACCTTGAAAAAGGTAATTAAATTAGTATTGTGTGCGATTAAATCCAGTTTTCCAATAATAAACTAATACAGATCAACCTAGTCCAGGCACATATCCAGACTTGCTTCGGGGGGGGGGGGGACAAACATTGAAACAACCATGTGAACTGTGTAAAAATCGCTGTAATGACTGTAAACAGACGGCTAAAAACGTTTTCGGGGGGGGATAAATCCCAACTATCCCCCCGTCTGGATACGTGCCTGACCTAGTCCCAAACTAAGCAAAGCTTGTACTATGGGTACTAAGCAACAATATGCATACTTATAGATATAAATAGATACTTAAATGGGTGTATCAACTATTATGTAGACACTCTTTAAAACTGTGATTTTATAGGTTTTAAATCAAACACGTGTTTTAACAATGAGCATAAATCTATTTAGACATGGGTCATCCCTTGGGCATGCTTGAAGTCCATAGTATAATATTTTTTTAAGAAGCTCTGTTACTGTTGTCTCCTCGCTGACGGGACAGAATAATAAGAAGAAAAAGTTGATTGATACAATACATAGAATACATCCAAGTTTAAGAATAAATATTTGCATTTATCACACAAATAAATGCCCTGACGGAGATTACACGGGACCTCCAACATCCTGGGCAGGGTCACTACCAACTAGCTAAAGCATTCGTAATATGCTGATGATATGTTACATGTTTATTTATTCTTGGCAGATTGCCTTCGCTCTAACATCAGGGCCGAACAGCAACAGCCGTCTCATCTGCGAGCCCTGCATATCCCGGCTGCGGGATGCCTCGGAGTTCAAACGGCAGGTGCAGGAGTGTGAGAAGATGTTCATGCAGTATCTTGATCCGGGGCGAGCCGTTACACAAGAAATGGAGATGGAGGGTAAGTATCAAATACTCTTCTATTTGTAGTGTGCAGTGCCATACACACACACTCTCACACCAGCCTTACCCCCTTATCTATAAACGTCTATCAAACCTATATTAGTTAACTAGCCGCTAAAGTTCGTTTATCTTTATTTGTCACTTTGACATTGACGTTTGTGAGAATGGGACAAAGAACATTTTAGTTAGCAGAGGTTTGTTAAGTTTTATGAATAAGCGGGTTAGTATATAAGCTCATGTACCATCATATTTAGGAGAATATATCGTAATCTCAACACTAACGGTTGTGTCACTACGCCCATCCCTACATGGCGACCCTGCCAGTGCGGCTTCGAGCCATACTGGCGGCGCGCTGCGCTAGCCAGAGAGAAACATAAGTGCCCTTGGTGCGATATGGAGAACATTTGTATCTAGATGTAATTTTATTTGGTGGACAAGCTTACACAAATAGACCTAATTCCAAACGAATGCCAATCCAATCAATCCACCAAACCTGTAATCTTGCATGCTATTCTTGCATGAGCGTAAATAGTGCTTAACAGATACCTATGAGTTTAGAATACATCCCAAAAGTACATAAATCACACTTGTATACACAATAAGTGTAGGCAGAGGACATGAAACTTAATTTCAGTGCTACTTTTAAGTAGGAATTGTAGGTTTAAAGATGGAGAAAAGTAATATTGCAGTGACAGGTTGCTAGCAACCTCCAACTTCCTGGGCAGGGTCACGGGGCCCCTTGCCTACAACACACTTTAACCTGGTTCCCATAATAGAAACTCATGGGAAGAAAGATTGTGATGATGTATATTAACCACACCAGGAAAAAAATAAAAGGTAAAAATACATACCTTTGGTACTAGCCCAATATGGAGGGGTTTGTAGAGTGGTGGTGTAGAACTGCTCCTCTGGTGGTCACGATCCTCAGTTTTGTGGAACCGACGAAGAAAGACACCTTTTGTAGAACACTAAAATAAAAGTAACTATTCTCTCCAGTTGCCACGGAGCCGGAGAAGGAAGTGAAACTAGAACGAGTCAAGCTGGAGAAGACTGCGAGCGACGACGAGTTCGACGACCGGGGCGGCTTCGACGACATGGACGAAGACGACCGTAAGTAGCTTATTTTCCAGTCAGAAGTTGCAGAAATTGAGCGACGACAAGTCATTAGTTGGAGAGCGCGAGCGACGAGTTCTACGACCGTGGCGGCTTCGACGACATGGACGAAGGAAGATGACCGTAAGTAGCTTATTTTCCAGTCAGAAGTTAGTCATTAGATGGAGAGCGTGAGCGACGAGTTCTATGACCGAGGTGGCTTCGACGACATAGACGAAGACGACCGTAAGTAGCTGTTTTTCCAGTGAGACGTTGGAGGAAGTGAGCGACGATAAAGTCAGGTGTTGGCGAGTGAAGACGAGGTCGACGACTGGTGCGGTTTCGACGAGTGTATGCTTCGGTGTTCGGCGCGGACGACGTAAATAGCTGTTGGTTTATCAGGTCAATAGTGTTTCGGTTATACTGCCCTGAAAATTCTTGTACAAATGAACGGATGAATCAAGTTCGCTCGAGTAAACGCTTCAAAATTCGGAACTAAGATACGTGTATAGGTATTACGTAAATACTAGCGTTAAAGATCAAATTGCAGTCAACGGTTCCGAAAACTTCATTGGTACGAGCCAGGTTTAGGGTGCGTTGCACCTACCGTCTGTAATCGTAAGCGATGTTCGTTAAATTGTGAGGTGACAGTTTCCCCATATACTCAAAGTGAGAATTGACAGCTATTTCATCCCAAACTTATCGCGGTCTTATACCCTCAACCTCAAGAGAGGGTCCATGTTCGGGCCACTGGCTACTGTAGTTTCCTTTTTTACAACGACGATGGCACGCTTTGTTTCTTGTAAAGTTAATTTTTTATCATCATCATCATCATCATCCTAGCGTTATCCCGGTACAGTTGCATCCTCAGGGATGCCCTAGGGTCCGTTACCTAATCCCAAGATTTTGGCTTAGGCACTAGTTTTTACTCCAACCCGCCCGTTCCAACCCGAGGGGAAACCAGACCTTATTGGAATTGAGCTTGTCAAGTGAGTGGGCAACTTGACTGTTAGAAGTTCTCAAGCCGCCCGAAGGCCTCTAACTTAGCTTAACGACTGCTATCATAGACAGCAGCCGGGATCAACGGCTTAACGTGCCTTCCAAAGCAAGGGAGCGCTCAGTTAATAACCACTCAAAATTTTATTATTTATGTTTTTCATAATTACTTATCAATACGTTCGATTTTAAGAAATGAGATACAGCTAGAATTTGGAGACAGAATTACGCCGGGCGGATGGGCGGTATCTCAAATGCCATACATAGTTGCAACAGACGTACAGACAGGCGTACCATATGGGTTCTTTTATCATCTTTTCTATATGGAAGCCTATAATCGATCATTTTTTAAAGAGTTTCATTATTCTCAAAAGTTACGAAAATGTCCTTTACAACAGAAGTTACGTACATGTTACGCGAGCCGGTCAAAAGTTAAGGAAAATGCAAGAAATGTAACCGTCTGGCAACACTGGATGGCAAACAAGTAAAAGCCTGCGTGATGTTAAGTAGATAACTTACCCAATGGACACTTGCAACTCCAAGAGAATTTTGAGCTTATGGCTGACTCTATATTGATTTGATGATCTGTGGTAAATGCTCGTCCCTTGATCCCACCTCAGTGCATCATTGGGAGCTCTACCGACCTTTGCTCGCGCCAGGAACACAAAACCACATGCTGACAGCAAGTAGTGGTGGTATTAAGGCTGCGACTAAGTAATGCAAATCGGTTATAATCGTAACCGAAGAAACCAGTTATTTCGACAAAATTTCATAATCGGTTACTGGGAATCTGAAAAACTGGTTTCGGTTACGTTCGGTTATACTATTCCTAATTTAAACTATTATAAATGAATTAAATTTCCTGCATTGGGCGGATATTCAGCGTTTCAACGGCGGTTTTTTTTCGTTATTGTTGTTTCATTAAATATTGTTATTTGTTAGCTTTTGTAAAAAGCTTAAACCAATATCGGGTCTGAGTCTTATTGTTTATTTTAATTTTAAATAGATAATCGTGCGTCGACAATGACTTTACAAACGAGCGTTTCAAACGCACGAAGAATCGCCCTATTATGTTGTCGTTTGATTTAGAATCATCATGTATGAATGAGGGGATGTACTTGACTGCCACATGGAGTGGTCTCATTGTATTTTCTGGTGTTTAAATTTCGTTTTCCATGTTTCTAACATTAAATAACCGTAACCGGTTACAACCGGTTTTCGGTAATTTGTTCGTCATAACCGGTTATTGCATTCGCTAGCTGCGACCTCCTGTAAGATGGATATACGTCTCCCTCGAGAGATGGGCCGACTAATAGGCCGACTAGTCGGTAGGCAACGCCGATCGTTGGTTTTGGCTAAGTTCGGGTGCAATTGGGGACGTTCGTTTCGGTCCGCTAGTCGGGCCACTCGTCATGCATTCGAGATGACATGTTTGTTTTGTTACGTTTTAATTACATATTTACTTGTACCACCGGCCGGCGTGTTTCATATCATAGCAAAATTAATAAACGTAATAAACTATAAATTATCTAATTGTTACATACGTATTTGGGTATACTCTTGCTTGCCAGAATTTCATTTGCCCGAATTTTATCTACCATAATATTCAACTGCCATAATGTTGTTTTCTATAATTTCTTATGCCATACTCATTGTTTACCATATTGAATATATGCCAGAATCTTTGTTTTTCATAATATAAAATAAATAAATAAATATTAGAGGACAATCTTACACAAATCGAACTAGCCCCACAGTAAGCTCAAGAAGGCTTGTGTTATGGGTACTAGACGACGATATATTTAATAGATATAAATACTTAAATACATAGAAAACATCCAAGACTCAGAAACAAATATTCATGCTCATCACACAAATATTTCCCCTGACCGGGATTCGAACCCAGGACCGTCAGCTTCACAGTTATACTTGATACATTATTCTAACCATGAACTTTTTTTCTAGTCGACGACCAGCCGCTAACGAAGCTAGCCAGCAAAGTGCCTAAAAAGGAGTCTGTAGACCTCCTCGACCTCCTAGACAATGCTAAGGCAGAAAAGAGGAAGTCCACTTCCAAATCGAAAGGCAGTCCCGCTAAAAAGTCCAAGACGAAGAAGGAAAGCCCAAAAGCTTCTGCAAGCAAAGTGAAACCGGAGAAGAAGAAGAAAGGTAGGCATCATATGATCTTCTTTTTGCATTGGAAAATTGAGTTGACGTGAATATTAGTAACTATTAAAAAAAGAAAGAAAGAAAAACATTTATTCGTGACGATACAAACATAAAATATAGGTAAATAAACGAAATTAGAAAAAAACAAGTAATCGCCACAAAAAGGTTTCGCCTCAGCGTAATGCCGACTCAGGGAGCTGGCGCTGATCTTCCGGCGAAACCTAGGTTGTTAATAAAAAATAAATTAAAAAAAATAAAAAATAAATAAAAAAATGACGGTGTGTGTAGCGCGCTTCGCCTAAAAATTGAACGTGACCTATTACAACTTGACACCGCCGTCTTGTCACATGAATGTCCAACTGTCAAAAGGTGCGTCCAGAAATGGCGGGATTGGCGGGGCCTGCTACACACATTCACGACTACAATTGAAAATAAGATAGTATAGCAATTATAATTTATAATAAACAAGTATGTACATGAAATTAATAGAGTCCCTATAAGTGTGCGCCCAAGAGTCGTAAATGCAGCTAAATTGAATAATTATTTAAAATAGCCGAGAGCTCACCATAAACGACCTTCTTATTTGGGCGGGTAATCGTTTATTGCCTCAATGTCATTTCAATAGTTTTTTATTCAAATTTCGCAAGTCGCTCCGTGGGTTGGCGAAGAGCACGGCATATTGAGGTACCATTTGCGAGCGAGTAAGACAAAAATTTGGGACAACCACTGCCTTAGCGTGTTGTTAGACTAACCCCATGTATTATGAATGTTCATGTCAACTCCATTTGCCGATGTTTACATTGGCAGACTTTTTACATAAAGAAATTTGGTTGGTGTACCAGCGTCCAACAATATACATCGTATACACGACAGAGAAATTTTTTGAAATTACAATGATACCAAGCATATTGAACCTAAAAAAATGTAACTTCTTAAAAAAAAAAATCTCATTGTTGACAAAACTTTTAGTACAAAGTCTGTCAATATTCTCAAAAGTAGTAGAAAGTGCATGCATCATAATATGGATATGTCTCATTTAATGGGCTAGTTTTGGACAATTCTCAATCATACATTATTTTGAGCCATTCCAAAGTACTACCCAAAGGTATAGTCTCGCAAACATTAGCAATTTTAGATTCCCATTCGCTGTGACTGTGACGTATGTCGGAATATTATACATCTGTTTATTGTTCAAAGCCAGTAGCCACACTGTCAGAGCTTTTGGTGAATTTCTTTTGTATTTTGTGTCCTTCCTTTTAGGTACTTTAGGTTGACTCCGGCTCATCGTATTCTTTGCTCTTGCAATTTTGATAAATTCTTCAATTCACAATAGCATTCGGGTATTTTATTGTTATAAAAATAATAGTTTGTTGATTTTGTTTTTTGAAAGTCACTTATATAACTAAGTAATAAAAGTTTCTTGATAAATAAACCTCAATGAAAAACATAATATAATTATGCTATAACTTTGATGAAAAATATAACTTAATATAATTATCCCAAGCTATGAGGAAAAATCGTCGGGGTTGCAGCTGTTCTGGGTTCGATTCCCAATGTACTAAAAATTAAACGTTCAACGACACTTCGAGTTCGTCGAAAGGTACGTGGACTTTTACTATACTGAAAATAAAGTAATCGTTACTATACGCATAAAACAAACTACTTTGTTTACTAAAATGTTTCAAGTTTGAGCGTCCGATCGCTCAAAAAAATCCTTATGGTGATTCTTTGAAATCCTAAACGATTAACTTATTCTCAGTAAAGTAGTTTTGTGTTATATACAGCTCTGATAGTGAAACTACATAAATTGTTTGACATAATTTAAGAGACATATCCATATTAAGTAGGCGAATTTAAAAGCATATAACTTGGTTAAAATATATGAACGACTTGTCTCATTACAACTTAAAACTCAAATTATGGTGACATTATGCTGCAATATTACCTAGAGCACCCATTTTTACACGTGCATTTATTCATAATCTTCGTTCATATTCTTTATTCCATGTTCCTAACAAATCTCAAAATAATTCCTGTAACTTTCCCAAGTTTGGAACCTTGCTATGTACACAAGAACAGTTACGGAGCAATTTTGGGACGAGTTGTATCATAGATATTTAGATATCGGATTAGAACGTTTACGAACTAAACCCAAAACTTTAAACTCGCGCCTATAAAGGCTTAACTGAATCTACGTATACTTTCCCAAAAATACCTTAACATAATATTCGAATTACTGCGTTAAAATAAAACCTCGTATACGGACTTACCAAGCGTCAAGAATAAAGGCAGCAGTCAATGGGATGTTTTCTTTTTTAGACAAGAGTTACGATCCGGCGCGAACTAACGCCGAGACGATCCTTACATGCGCCACGGCCTACCCGTTCCGCGTCGCCGACAAAAGCATACTGTGCGTATACTGTCTAGATGTATACGACGACCCTGTCCTCTTCCGCAATCATATGGAGGAGGAACACAGAGACTTCACACTCAAAGTCGCCTTCCACAACCTACCCAGCCTAGAGTTCATCAAAGCGGACATCACCGATCTCAGATGCAGATTCTGCTCGCAAAAATTCCAAAGCTTAGAGGCTGTAGCCGAGCACTTGACGCAACATGGAAGGACGATAGACGCGAACGGGAAACTAGGGGTTATGCCGTATTTCCTACACAAAGACGTTCATAACTGCGCTGTATGTGAAAAGAACTTCCCGACGCTGTTCCATCTGAATAGACACACGATCTCACACTTTCTTAGTTACGTGTGCCACGTTTGCGGGAAAAGCTACGTGGCCACGACTGGCTTGCTCCGCCACGTCAGATCCAAGCATCAGCAATACGAAGTAACCTGCAAAAAGTGCCGGAAAGTTTTCCCAAACATGGAAGCCAAGGAGAAACACACGAGGACAGAGAAATCTTGCATGCCGTACGTCTGTCCCAAGTGCAACGAAAGATTTCTCGATTGGAAATCCAGGAAGAGACACTTGGAGATCGCTCACGGACAGACGAAACGGAGCTTTCGATGTGCGGATTGTAATATAAGTTTTAACGCGGAAAACTCTTATTATGAGCATTTTAAGTTGCATCATTCTGGAGAGTGTTCTTCTTGCAAACACTGCGGTTTAAAGTTTCTGTTCTCGTCTCGGTTGAAAAGGCATCTGGCTAAGCATAACTTGTAGATATAATTGGTGAAGTTAGGCAATTTGTAAAAGCATGCAGTAAGTAGAAACGCACCGATCTTAATTTAAGGTATGATAAAGTTTAAACGTATCCAATCTATTTCAAAACTGTTGTTTTATGCATAAAAATGAATATACAAGTAAGTATTCTTTGTCTGTTACTCACTCCTTATTTTTCCTATCTTCTCGGAGAAACTCCTACGGTGTTAGAACCAAGACAGGTCCAATAAGACTACAGAAGACGTTTTCTTTTCTAGTGGACACACAAATCGATGCCGTGAGGAGAAACGCCGAGGCGATTATTAAGTACACGAGCGCTTTTCCGTTCCGCGTGAACGACAAGTCTATACTTTGCGTGTACTGCGGGGATTTGTACGGCGACCCCGCCCAGTTCCGTCTCCACATGGACCATGAACACGCGAAATTTAATTACCACACTCCCTTTGTGAATCTACCCAAATCAGAATACGTTAAAGTGGACATTGCTAATCTTAAATGTAGAATTTGTACTGCAACGTTTTCTAATTTAGAACTAGTTTTTACGCACTTAAAAGAAAATCACTTCATAACTGTACACGAAAATTCTCCAATTGGCGTGATGCCCTTCCTTTTAGATTGCAATGAGTGGAGTTGTGCCGTTTGTCAAGCAGGTTTTCCTTCCTTGTTGCATTTAAACAGGCATACAATAACTCATTTTAGGAGTTACGTATGCGAAATATGTGGGAAGTCGTACGTAGCCACTACTGGACTCCTCCAGCACGTTAGGAAGACTCATGAACATGAGTATAAGGCATACTGCAGGCGATGTGGTATGGTGTTCTCTTCCATGGGTGCGAAAGCACTTCACCAAAAAACCGAGAAAAAGTGCATGCCATATTGCTGCTCTGTCTGCCCCGATAGATTTCCTACATGGGAAATGAAACAGCACCACATGGTCGAACAGCATGGTATGGTGAAGGAGGCTTATCAGTGTTCAGATTGTAGCGTCACGTGTTCTAGTCGGAGGGCCTTCTATGACCATTATAAATTGTGCCATTCTGGAGAATCGGTCGCTTGCGTACATTGCGGTCTGAGATTCTCTACATCGTCTCGTCTTAAAAGGCATTTAGCGAAAAAGCATACCCTGTAAGAAAAATCGAAAGCTAGGAAGCCGTACATTTCAAATTTCAACAAGTTAACATATCCAATTTAGGTTATACTCCTTTGTAGGGTACAAAGTAGTATAACCTAAATTGTCTTTCTTTGTACTCTTGAATCTACGTGCAAAAGATAGACCCGGCAACTTTTTAATTTTTATTTTTGCATTGCTTAACTGCAATCATCAGACTGAAGTTAGTAATAACTATAATTAGGTGCTGTAGAATATCGAAATCTGATCTAACCGTTAATCCTCTTGGCATCCTCAGGTCCTGCCTAATTACGCTCCCGTGGTGTGTTTTTCGAAATCTCGAAAGATTAACCGAACTTACACATATGGTTATTCAACATTTCCATTAAAATTGTGGGTTCATCTTTTTCTATAAGCAGGCGCTTATAACACTGCTATTTAGATAATAAATTATTGCATAAACTTTCAGAATAATTGAAGATTTAAATGCTGTATGTTTAAATGAACTCAATTACTGAAACCCGATTAAAAACGGTCACACCAAATATCACACCTAGAAATTTGTGAAGAAACTTTGTCGCGAAGCACACGCACAACTCGAGAACCATTCCCACACAACTGATATTTTTTTGTAAACGTTGCTTGGACTGGTATTATCAAAACGCAGCGTAAACAATTTTAAACTAACAAACGAATGATCTGACAAATAGAAAAATGAAATGTTCTCTTTTCTAGAAATAGACGGAGAGAAGAGCGTGGAAGCAGCCAGGCGGAATGCGACCATTATATTGAAACATTCCACGGCGTATCCCTTCGGATACCATCTGGGTCTCTTACAATGTTTCGTCTGCCCCGAGCTTTTCGAAGATCCTGCCCAGTATAGAAGCCATGTAGACACAAAACATTCTGACATTGATAAATCTAAATTTATTGTACCGGGTAGACTCGGACGTACAAGAGTAGATATCACAGATTTACGTTGCAAAAGCTGTACAGACAATTTTGACACCGTACAGGCTTTAGTCACTCATTTGAACACGAGGCACCGTTTAAATATTAATGTTCATTATCATCATGGATTGGTTCCTGTGAAGTTGGAAAAGAACAGATTTCAGTGCCTTATTTGTTCGAAACTCTTCGCGAGTATTAAACCGTTATCGATACACACTGGATCGCACTTCTGCAAATATATTTGCGATGTTTGTGGAAAGAAATTTGAAACTGTAAGCGGCCTTCATTCTCACGTTCAGTTCGGTCATTCAACCAAAATAATGTGCAAACATTGCAGGAAAACCTTTCCCACCATAGAGGCAAGGAGACAGCATCTAAGGACGACTAAAGCATGCCAACCCACCTTGTGCCGCCTCTGCGGTGAAAGGTTTTTACACTGGGACCAAAAAGAAGATCACATGGTTGTGGTTCATATGAAAGAAAGGTCAATATTTCCTTGCACGGAATGCGACAGAGTATTCAAGCAACGGACTTTATTGTATAATCACTTCAAAACCGCCCACACCAACGAAAATAAATGCACATATTGCTATAAACAGTTTCCAACGAAACCTAAACTTAAAGAACACGTCGCCAGATATCACACTGGTGAGCGTGCGTTTGAATGTCATTTGTGCGATAGCACATTTATAGATCAGCAATCATTGAAGCGGCATTTAATAACACACGATGATAGCCAAAAGTTTGCTTGTCCGATCTGCAATAGGCTGTTTGCGCGGCGTTACAGACTCAGGGTACATTTAGAGAAGTCTCATCCCGAGTATGAAAATTCCAGCTGATAAGTCGACCAGTAAAACAAAGTCTTCTAAACGAGTAAAGATCCGACTTGAGGCACACACAGACTCGTGCTGCTACGCTTAAACTTACGGCGGTAGAACTGCAGGGCTAGCACATCTGCAGCTACGACGTGACGCGAATAGAGAAAAATCTACCCTCCTCTTTCTAATTCGCAAAGTTCGAGTGAGACAGAAATCGCCGAGTCGCGCGAGATACGACTTGGCAGCAAGTTGTGCTAGCCCACCTGGTAGCGAGATAATTGAGTGCAGATCTCAAAAGGTCTCGACACTAGTAGACAAACTGCTTTAGCTAATATATTTACTGTGACTCTACTCTTGCCTGTTACTATAACTTCTTTGTTCTTCAGATAAAATTTTAGTTCATTAAAATTCATAGCTATACAGTTGATGTCATTTTTAAACGATGAAGTTGTAATTATCTTAGTATGTACATGATTTTGAGTTTGTGGTGTGTGAAAAAAGTAATAAAATAAACATTAATTATTAAGTTTAGTTACTTATGGTTTACACACTTTTTTGCTACTAACGCAAAATGGGTTTTATTAAGGATTAATTATCGGACTACATGTCCTTTTATTCTTCTAAATATAATGCCGAAAAAATAAATAAAAACAAAACAACCGACTTCATTTCTAGAAATTATCCGGATCCATAAAGCCATTATATCGACTATTTCAGTACACATTTGAGCGTTCTAGGAATTGGTGAACAACTGAACTCTTCTCTTTTCTAGACTATCTTGGATGGAGTCGGGATGCCGCCAAGCAGAACGCCCAAATGATATTGAAACACTCGACGGCGTATCCGTTCCTGCAAATATCTTCCTTGTTGCGGTGCTGTTTTTGCCGCGAGACTTTCGACGATCCCACTCTTTTCAGGGCACACATGGATATCGTTCATCAAAACGTTGATAGGTCCACATGCCACAGAGGAAATCTAGATACACAAACACGCGTAGACATAACGGACCTCCGGTGTAAAAGATGCATAAAATCCTTTGCTTCAATAGAAGCTCTCGCGAAACATTTACACGAGGAACACGAACTAGACATCGAATTGAGTCAAAGCTTGGCTCTTGTGCCATTAAAATTAGAGAAAAACCGTTTCGAGTGCGTCGTTTGTGCTCAAAAGTTTACCAGCACGATGCAACTTTCCAGGCATACGGGAATGCACTATTTTAGGAATATATGTGACATTTGCGGGAAAAGGTTCGAAAGTCGCAGGGGAATCGACAATCATGTTAAATTACGGCATACAACTCGAACGTTTTACTGCCGAGGTTGCAAAAAATCCTATCCAAGTTTAGAAGCCAAAAAGGAGCACATGCGCACTAGCAAATCTTGTCTGCCATTTAGGTGTACGTTATGTAAAGAACGCTTCCCCTTCTGGGAACGAAGAGAGGACCATCTAGTCGAAGTTCATGGTAAAGAAAGGAAAATATTTCGTTGTACAGAATGCGAGAAAGTTTTTGAACGACGCACGCTTCTGTATTTTCATTTTAAGGCAGCGCATACGGAGGACCACAAATGTCAGTATTGTGATTTGACGTTTTCTACTAGACGGGATTTGCGCGAGCACACACACCAGCACACAGGAGAACGTCCACTTAAATGCCATGTTTGTAATAAATCCTTTGCCCGAGATAAAGCTTTAAAGCAACATCTGATCATTCACGATGACAGCAAAAAAAAAGTGTGTTCGGTGTGCAGTAGACTCTTCACTGACCTTAAGAAGTTAAAAATGCACGTTCAGAAGCACCATCCTGAAATCTTCACCCACGAATTTGGCCAAAAACGTCAATAAGAAGTTGTGGTCATGTCATGTCAAATTCAGAATAAACTACATTAAGTAGGACCGTCACGTCATTATCTTTATTTTTTTTGATAAATACAGTGATTTGCTTTAAGCATCAAATATTGGTATCACAATTGGCAAAATTCTCAACGATCATCTTCGAGGTTCCGTTTGCTTTCGCTTTTCCGTCCAGGTTCTCCGACTATTCGATTGTCTGTGTCATACAGAGCCTCCAGGCTGGATGACGTTTCTAAATCTAGAATAGAACATAGCCTGTCGACGACGCCCGACATTCTCAAACTAAGAATGACAGAGGGATTTTTTTTGTTCTAGAAGATGAACAATCCGCGGCGAGACAGAACGGCCAGGTAGTCGTCAAGTACACTACAGCGTATCCATTCAAGCTCCCAGAAAACGACATGGTTTGCGTGTACTGTTGTGAGACCTATGAGGACCCATGCCAATATAGAGAGCACATGAAAGTTGAACATAAAACTTTCAAAGTCAACATGGCGTTCCTACATTGCTACGAAGGCTACATAAAAGTGGACATTACCGAATTGAGTTGCCGTATTTGTGAAGAACGCTTACCTGATTTAAAAACAGCCGCGAATCACCTAACAACTACCCATCGCGACCCTAATATAAACTTAAACTTTGAAGTAGGTTTACAGCCATTTAAACTCATTGATAACCTCCATTGGACATGCGCTGTGTGTGAACAGAAAGCCTTTTCTCTACGTCAACTGAGCAGGCATACTCAAACGCACTTTTCCAAATTGGCTTGTGATATTTGCGATAAATCGTACCCCACGCCGTCTTCCCTTCGGCAGCACGTACAATTCGTACATTTCGGCCGTCAGCGCATATGCCGAAAATGCAGACAGACATTTGATACAGCGGAAGAGAAACATGATCATTTGACTCAATTTAAAATGTGTCGTCAGTACTGTTGTCTGGTCTGCGGCGATCGCTTTATACTGTTGAAAGAAAAACACGCCCACATGATGGAAAAACACGGTGCTCCAGAGCAATCATTCCCCTGTCCCCAATGCAGCGAGGTGTTCATGAGCAAAAACAAACTAGCTGACCATTTTAGAGTATCCCACGCTCAAGCTAAATACGTATGTAATTATTGTGGCAATAACTATAAATATAAAAATAGTCTAGATCGCCACGTAATTATACACACGCAAGAGAAGACATACGAATGCGGCAATTGTTCAAAGACATTCCATAGGAAATCGAACTTAGTACAGCATATGTGGATCCATAGTGAATATAAACGATTTGAGTGTGTTCCCTGCGATAAGAAGTTTAATCAAAGAGTAAGTTGGAAAACACACATGCAGTCTTACCACCCTGAACAACCATATTGACCTAAGGAAATATTTCGTTTGGGATTGCGAATTTAAATGAGTTCACAACCCTAGGCCGAGATACAAAAACGAAATATAACAACCCGTTTACTTTAGGAAAAGCATTATCAAAGAACATGCAGCATATCATTTATACAGGTTTTTTAATAATTGATAGCTTTTTCAATGGCCTGTATATCGTCTCTTTCAAAAAGGGTTACACTTTATTTGACCTTCTCAAGCATGTTTCAACATGTAAATTGAATTTATAACGATTATCACGTTCACTGCCTGGGAAGTTAAAGATGTAAGAAAGAAAAGAGGAGAAGTGTTCGGACCGTAACTGATATCGATAAACATAGAAGGATTGTCCCGTTTCATTTAATTACTAAATCAATAAACGCACATACATAGCTCATATGAAGACTATTTTTAATATTCGTATAGCAATTAAATATATTTCTATAAATAGGCACCAGAACAATCGAATGACTAAGGGCATTTCTTTTTGTTCTAGACAATGATGCCTATCTCAACGCCAAACGGAACGCCGAGATTATCGTGAAATATTCGACTGCGTACCCATTCAGGCTTCCCGAGAGTTCCATGGTCTGTGTGTACTGCTGTGAGAGTTTCGATGACCCCACTCTGTACAGAAAACATATGGACGGTGATCATCAAACATTCAAAGTGCGCACTGCTTTTGTTCACTGCAGCGAAGGTTTTATTAAAGCTGACTGCACAGAACTACGTTGTCGACTCTGTGGTAAACACCTCGACAATTTAGAAGCAGCCGCTAGTCATTTACACTTAGAACACGACAAAAAATTAAGTCTTAACCGTGAATTAGGCATCCAGCCTTTTAAACTTGAAAAAGACAAACTTGCGTGTGCAATATGTAGCACCAAATTTCCTTGCATACGGCAACTCAGTCGGCACACTCAATCCCATTTTTTGAAATACACCTGTGATACTTGTGGAAAATCCTATGCTACAATAACCACTTTGAAGAACCATATTCGATTCTCTCACGCTGGAAACGAACGGATATGCAGAAAGTGTAGAATGACATTTTCTACTTTAGAAGCAAAACGAGAACACTTAAGGCATTCCGCTAAATGCTGGTCCCATTTGTGCATGTTTTGTGGAGAACGATTCATGACATGGACGCTAAAACAAAGCCATTTAAATCAAGTTCACGAGGCACCTAAGAAGTCCCACCCCTGCCCTGAATGTGGCGAAGTATTCTCCGAGAGAAAGAAATACCGCGTTCATTTCAAAATATCTCACACTGACGACAATTTTACATGCACTTGCTGCGGTTTAAAATTCGACACGAAACGCGGTCTAGAAGAACACAGAGTAGTGCACACAAAAGAGAAGTTATTCCCTTGCACTGTTTGCTCAAAATCGTTTCCCAGAAAAAAGAACTTGGCTCAACATATGTGGATACACAGCGAGTACAAAAGATTCGAGTGTGGTCCCTGTAACAAGCAGTTCAATCAAAGAGTCAGTTGGCGTACGCATATGAAATCCTATCATCCTGATCTAGTTGATTTTGAGGGAAAAGCCAACGTTTACGGAGATAGACTTAAAGTAAGACCGATGTCGTTACTAACCGATATTAAAGGTACATGATAATTTCTGACTAAAGGTGATACTTATTATTTTTATCTGGCCTTTGCCTATACCTTGAATCGTGTACCTCGCGCCGTACTTCAATAATATTCATGGATATTTTTCTTTGTACGAATTGCTTTGTTGCAAACCACTAATTTTTGTGCAGGCTCGTGCACGGCCGGCCTAATTCGATTATACAATCCAAATTATCCCATAATAATAGCTTTAAATTCTAAAAAGAGGGTAATGTTTTTAAATAGCTTAACATTGTTTTATGTATCGCATTACGCCTAATTCACAATTAATTTTAGTGTAGTAAATCGTTAATTAGTTTTATGGACAAAAATAATAATTATATAGATCTTGTGCAATGTAACTGAACAGATAACTAAACACCTTGTGCATATAATGCAAGACGTTGTAATTAATTTACCTCGTCTCCATAATGAGGGTACCTATATGTTTTTGAATATATCTACTCAAATAATGTTTCTGTTTAGTAGAAGCCTATCCCATTGTATCGGAAAACCTTAAGGCTTAAAAATAAAATCGTTACATTTAGTAGTCATACCTAGATTATTTTGATATAAGAAAACCACTATTTGAAAATATAGTAAATTATAATTTTGGTTTGGAAGAAATAAATATTAACGTATCGTAATATTGTTTTATGTTTCTCCGATTTCCGAGACACCCTTTCAGACCCGCAACCTAAAGCGTTGTTAAGGCATACATTTGACATCTTGCTCGCCACGCGGTCACAGACACCACGTAGGTTGTAACAGGCCACCTAAAAGGAGATCAATGACAGAGAGCTTTCTTTTGTTTTAGACAAAAAATCGATCTCCAATGCTACGATCGAGAGACGAAACGCCGAGATTATAGTGCAATATGCGACCGCTTTCCCCTTCCGGCTCCCAGAGAAGTTATTGGTGTGCGTGTATTGCTGCGAGAAGTTCGAAGATCCTTTAATGTTCAGAAAGCATATGGATGATGAACATCAACAGTTCAAAGTCCACATGGCGTTCGTTCATGTTTCCGATGGCGACCTGAAGGTCGACTGCACCGATCTACGGTGCAGGATATGTTCTGACCAGTTTAAAAAACTAGAAGATGTAGCCGAACATCTATTTAAAGTACACAATTACCCGTTAGACCTTAACTACTATTTGGGCCTACAACCATTCACCATATTCAAGGACTTGTGGCTTTGCGCAGTGTGCGGAGTTAAGTTCCCTTGCTTACGGACGTTAAGCAAACATACCCAAACACACTTTGTCAAATTCACATGCGAGACTTGCGGCAAATCCTATTCTACAACCACGTCTTTACACTCGCATCGCAAATTTTGTAACAAGTCTAACGGGCCGGTTTGCAGGAAATGTCTCAAAGTATTCCCAAGTTTAGAAGCCAGGAAAAAACATTACGAGAAAGAATCAAGATGCCGTCAACATACATGCAACGCTTGTTTAGAGAGATTCCATACTTGGAATTTAAAGCAACAGCACATGTTGGATGTGCACGGGAAACAAAAGAAAGAGCATCCTTGTCCAGAATGCAAGCTTACTTTTTCTTCCCGGCCGTCGTTCGCTCAACACTTCAAAATAAACCACACTGATACTTACATTCAATGTACTTACTGCGATAGGAAATTTGATACGGAATATAATTTAAAGCGGCATATAGTTGGACATACAGGTGAAAAATCATTCGAATGCCCTGTATGCTCCAAGACATTTCCAAGAAACAGTAACTTGAAACAACACATGTGGATACATAAGGCGGATAAAAGATTTGAGTGTAAATTATGCGTTAAACAATTCACTCAAAAAATTAGTTGGAAGACTCACATGAGGTCTCACCATCCTGAACTTGTTGACTTTATCCAGCTCGAAAAAAAAACCGGAATATTAGTCTATGAATAGTTATGTCTAATTAAATTAAATTAATCTTATTAATTCAAACTTAACAACGAAGTATCAAGTACTTTTGAGACTCGCCTGGATACCTATTAAGACCGGGGAATTAAGATTTATTGTAATTGGTGAATTAAGTTTTATTTTATTATCTTTTGTCTTTGTTTTTATTTCATTGACTGAGTGGATATTCAAAATTTTATTAGATACCAATTGGTACCACAGCTTACATTTTCATTTTATTATCGTTTAGGGTCTTTATTTTTATTTACGGGGCAGAGGAAATCATTTTTTTTTTTTCAATACTAATACACAGCCTACTAACATTCTTAAACGAGTGCAATGTTGAATTTTAGAATACATTTGATATTATATTCTCTCTAGTTTGATTCGTCATCGCCAACCCCTACCCTGCCTATTCTACTTCCTCCTATCCTAATTTATTTTGTAAAAAATTTGGCAATCAAATCTTAGGCTCGTCAAATCATATAAACGTTATGTTTATCAAAGGAAGCTCCCAGTCACAGCACTTTCTTTCTTTTTCTAGAAACCCCAGAAATCAGTCGATTTCGAATGGCGAAACGAAATGCGGAGGTTATCTTGCAATACTCGACTGTGTATCCATTCAGGCTGCGCTCCAAGTCGCTGTTTTGCTTGTACTGCGATGATGAGTTCGAGGACCCGGCGAAGTTCCGCGAGCATGCGCATATATGCCAGCGCTCCTGCACCTTCGCCACTTCCTTCGCATACTCTCTCCGCAACCAGGAACATATTAAAGTGGAGTGCTCCAACATCGGATGCCGCATATGCGAAATACCTTTCGACTCGATCGAAGAAATGGTCAAGCATATCTACGATGAACATGAAAATTCCAAGCTGAACTTGGAATACGATACCGGATTGCAACCCTATAAACTCGATAAAGATAAATGGTTTTGCTTTATATGTGCCAAGAAATTCCCTTCCCTAACTAAGCTCGGCAGACATACGCCGACTCATTATAGAAAGTGTACTTGTGAAGTTTGTGGGCGTGCCTATCTTACGAAAGAAGCTTTAAAGTACCATGTGAGATGCAGCCATGCTGAAAATTACACATGTCGGAAGTGTTGGCAAGAATTCCCATCGGTACAAGAAAAAAGACTTCATATAAGGAATTCTAAACCCTGCTGGTCTTTCTGTTGCG
Organism: Epiblema foenella; assembly: GCA_963556455.1. Lineage (NCBI taxonomy): Eukaryota > Metazoa > Arthropoda > Insecta > Lepidoptera > Tortricidae > Epiblema > Epiblema foenella. The sequence goes on along the minus strand of OY747119.1, from coordinate 7,797,174 downwards.
TGTATTGCGGTGAAAGATTTCAATCGTGGGAGAGCAAACAGAAACATCTATCTGAAACCCACAATCGTCCAAGAAAGGACTATAACTGCCCAGAATGTGGTAAAACTTTCGAATCCCGAAAACTGTTCTATACGCATTACAAAATTGACCATACAGATGAAACCTTCACTTGCACTTGCTGCGGTTTAAAGTTTGGAAGCAAGAAGATATTAGAGGATCATAGAATAGGCCATACGGGGGAAAAACATTTTAAATGTTCCGTGTGCTTTAAGGCGTTCTCGAGAGATAAAAGTCTGAAACAGCACATGTGGATCCACAGTAAAATAAAAAGATTTAGTTGTATAGTTTGCGAGAAAACTTTCGCCCAAAAAGTTAGTCTCAAGGGACACATGAAGTCTCATCATCCCGACTATATCATTAACTACGAATAATGTGTATTTTTTAAATTATTATCTCGTTTTCTCAATAAACGGTTCATGTCTAATGTGTTGTTTGGATTTCAGTGGCCTTCCCGTATCGATAAAATAGCTATTCATTCTTAGTTAGTGATCAGGAGTGACACTGACCAATTTCTTTTTGTTTTTAGGATACACGTTGGAAATACGCGGGCGTAGTGAGAGGGAACCAAAACCGAAAATAGTACTCGTTTACCAGACGCCTCAGCGGCGTAACGCCGAATTGATACTGAGATTCTCAACTGCCTACCCTTTTAAAACGAGATTTGCACAAATACTATGCGCATATTGCCTGGACGAATTCGATCCGCTTTCTAATCTACGCTACCACATGCAATCGGAACATCTTAATTCAGATTTTAAAAACGTATTTTATAGAACTAACGATAATTTAATCAAAGTAGACATATCTAATCTAAAATGTAAAATCTGCGATCAAAACATGAATGACATAGACACCCTTATGACCCACTTGTCCTCCGTACATGAAAAGCCAGTCAAGTTCAATGCACGTTTTGGAGTTCTACCATATAAAGAAAACGCAAACGGTGAATGGCCGTGTGTCTATTGCCATAAAATATACTCTTCATTTACTCAGTTTAATCGTCATATTGGTACTCATTTCATGAATTTCAGTTGTGATAAATGCGGTACAACTTTCATTTCTGATCATGCGTTACGAGATCATCACCGTCAGGTAAAGTGCTGCCGGACAGCGTATAAAGCTCGTAACGGTAGGGTCATGAGGTCTAGACGGAATGCTGAATTGATTCTTCAGTGGTCTACTGCTTGTCCGTTTCGAACATGGAAGAGTAATTTTAGTTGTGTATTTTGCCGCGTGCAGACTAATGATCCTAGCGGGCTTAGAAGCCACGTGGCGACTCATCACGCTAACTATCACGTTCAAGACGCATTTTATAGAAAACTTGGAAAGGAGTTTCTCAAAATCGATATTACTGACCTACATTGCAAATTGTGTTTCATACCAATCGAATCGTTCGATACTTTAACAAATCATTTGAAGGTTGACCATCAACAGCCGATTACGGAGGGCCAGCTGGGCGTTATACCCTTTAGGCTTAATGATGGTTCTATTTGGAAATGCACTATTTGTCCAAATCAGTTCCAAGATTTCGTGTCTCTGAAGAAGCACACGGCAGAACATTTGCAAAATTATGTTTGCGATACTTGCGGAGAGGGTTTCATAACTGAGTCCGCGATGATAGCACACACCAAGATACCGCATGAAAACAAGTATAACTGCAGTCGTTGCGTAGCCACGTTTTCTTCCCTCGACGAGAGGAATCATCACGTAAAAACACAACATACGAATACACCTTATATGTGCAACTATTGCAAAGACAAACCCCGTTTCTCTAATTGGGAGTTACGTAAGAAACATCTCATGGAAGTTCACAATTATACATCGGGCGCTGACAAATACGAGTGTGTTACTTGTCAGAAAACGTTCAAAACTCGATCTGGCAAGTATAACCACATGGCAAGAACACACCGTGTGAAGAGGGACAGTGAGCTAAATTACCCTTGCCCGAGCTGCCCGAAAGCGTTCACCACTAAATTATTCCTGGATAAACATATGGCGAAAAAACATTTCAATGTCTAATATACTCCTATATTTAACAAAACCCGCATAGATCTGATTAAGTAATTAGGATTGAAGTTGTATTTGTGTAGCCTCAAAACTTGTCATGGCATGGTTCAAAATTTCTTTTCCGACTTAAATACAATTATATCCACGAATTGTGTAATGATGACGTTCTTTTCTTTTTTTAGGGCCCAGTAAGGAAATAGCTGGACATACTGAGACAGAACGTAAAACGAAAAAGAGACTGTTTGAAAGATCTGTTAACCAGAACCCGCAACGGCAAAACGCTGTACTGATACTAAAGTACTCTACAGCTTTCCCCTTTAAGACTCGATTTAATAGAATTGTGTGTTCGTACTGCCATGACGAGTTTGAACCGATGACGGCATTGAGGTGTCACATTAAAACTGACCATGCCAGTGCTGATTACAACAGTGCATTTTACAAGGTAGTAGACGAATTAAAAATAGATATATCGGAATTCAAATGCAACTTGTGTTCCCAAGAAATGCCGAGTGTCGAATTCTTTATGAACCACCTATCCCGTGACCACGAAAAAACTGTCAACTTTGACGTGCCTTTCGGAGTGCTGCCGTATAAGCAGGGACCGTCTGGGTTATGGATGTGTCTGCATTGCGATAAAACATACTCTGAATTCTCTCAGATAAACGGCCATTTGCGAAGTCATGTGAAGATATTTACTTGCGATAAATGTGGAGCGACCTTCCTGTCCGAACACGGCTTGAGACAACACGAGCGAAACTTTAAATGCTATAAGGCCACCTACAAGCCCCGATTCGGGAAAGCACTGAAACATCGTAGTAATACTGAAATTATATTGCAGTGTTCTACAGCGCGTCCGTTCAGAACATGGGGGCAGAATTTTAACTGTGTTTATTGTCGCGTACAATCCAATGACCCGAATGGTCTCAGAATGCACATGGCAGCAAGACACGCCAATACTAATATTCAACACGTCTTTAGTCGAAAACTAAGGAAAGAGTTTCTTAAAGTTGATATCACTGATCTGCAATGCAAGCTCTGTTACCTGCGAATCGACTCGCTAGATGATCTTATTACCCACCTCAAGAATGATCACAAACAACCGATCAACGCTGATGTACAACCTGGTGTCCTTCCTTTTAAACTAAACGACGGCTCTCACTGGAAATGCGCAATTTGCACGTGTCAATTCTCAGATTTCATCTCTTTAAAAAAGCACACGGCTGAGCATTATCAGAATTTTGTCTGTGATACTTGCGGTGAAGGATTTATCACTGAATCAGCGTTGATAGCACACACGAAGATCCCTCACGACAACAAATATAGTTGCAGTCGTTGCGTGGCAACATTTTCCACTTTAGAGGAAAGGAACATTCACATTAAAACTCAACATACAACGCTGCCGTATATGTGCGCACATTGTAAAGATAAACCCCGTTTTGCGACATGGGAGTTGCGAAAACGGCATCTGATGGAGTTCCATAATTATAAGCCGGGCGCCGAAATGTACGAGTGTACTACTTGCCATATGACTTTTAAGACGAGGTCTCAAAAGTACCATCACAATGTAAAAGCCCATAGAACTAAGAAAGAGACGGAATATGGGTATCCGTGTGGTAATTGTTCTAGAGCCTTCGCTACGAAATTGTCTCTGGATAAGCATATTGCTAAGAAACATTTTCACGTTTGATGTTGCTGTAAATGTACAACAATAGGTACAAATGTGCTTATTGTATTAAGTGTAAATTAATTCAATGCAATCTCGAATGTCCGTCTGACAGATTGACTCGATGACTAACGGTTTGGCATTATTAGTATTTGTGCAACACATTTAAAAAGATAATAAACCTAGAACAAATTTTTAGATTCCTTCGATGCATTTCTGTAAAAGTAATCAATACTTTCAATGACTTGATCTCGAAAACGGTTTGTGTACTAGTACTTAAGTGCATTTTATTAAGCAAGTATTCGTCAAAATAATTTAGTACTTACATGATTCTTGCTATACGTAGGTACCGTTAAGGCTATTAGAACTAAATATAAAAAGTAAATATTTTTGTGTTACTATAATTATGTATGACTGACATCACTGAATCAGTATTTCAATTTTGAAAATGTTATGTTTAGGGTTCCATAGCCTAAGTCTCCAAACGGAACCCTATTACTGTCACTCACGCGTCCATCCGTCCGTCGTCTGTCACACAGAGGGGCTACCGCGAACCGAATACGAACGAAGTTCGAATATCTCCCTCTCTGTCGCACGAATCAGCAAATGCGACAGAGAGGGAGATTTCGGTTCACTGTAGAACCTCGGGTTTTACAGGCAAACAGTTGAAGCTACAGTCTAAATTTTCACAGTATAAGCATCTTGGTGACACAAAGCCCCACAAATTGTCAAAACTTACTTTTAAATGTTTTAAGGGGGGGGGGGGGGGGGCTCCCATACAACTAAAGGGGGGGCACGAAAAAAAATAATTACCCCGTCGAGTGGAGTATCGTGGTTTAGAGCTCGTTGAGTAAATAACTACCAAAACAGCTTTTTTTTTACAAAATTTAGTACTAAAGAAATTTTTAACTTCTCATTAACCTATGAACTTGAAACTGGTGATAATGTTTATTATTTCGTATATTTACCAAAAAATACAAATATATTGATAAATCAGACTTTTTTTTCTTTAATAGTTCGTTATTCTCTATTAAAACCAAATTAATTTTGCGGTCGGTTCGGAGCCCTAAATGCGCAGTCGGACACGCACTTGGACGGTTTTTCTTAATTTTTTCAGCATACGCACAAAAAAGTAAACAGTCCTAAAAGCCGTAAAAGAATTATTGATATTGTATACAATAAAACTAATTACAATTTTAATTTCTGTGTAATTGACTTAATACGCAACTAGGCATATTATGAGATTTTAGAGTATAATATTTTATAGTTACTGTAATATATTTATTACCATTATTAAAGATATAGAAAATTCTAATTTGATTTTTATTCAACGACATAACTGGTGAAATGCTCAAATATATATCCAAGTGAGTTGGCAATTAGCACAGAGGCACCTCAAGAAATGACTAAATTTTTCTATTTTTAGGACCCAGCCAAAGCGAACACGAAACTGTGATAAAGCTAGAGCCTAACGTTATACCAATAGAAAAGTTGCTCAATGACAAACCAAGATACCAGCGCAGCGCTCGAGCCGAGGCTAGGTGCGCCACGAAGAAAAATGCTACAGCCATACTCGAGTGCTGGGCCATGAGCCCCTTCCGGTGGAAGCGGAATCAATTCAAATGCGCCTACTGCGAAGCCAGTTTCACAGACTGCGCGCTACTGCGGCTTCATATAAGCACATGCTCACCGCAACATAGCGTTAAAGATATCTACAGCAAGTTTAAAGAGATGTCTCTCATCAACGTCGACGTGACCGAGGCAGTATGCCGTCTCTGCGCGCTGCCATACAGCGACGTGAAACAGATGCGAGATCACGTTATCGAACATGGATATGATTACGAAACAAACCAGCCTGATGGTGTTCTACCTTTTTTCCTTAATAAGGAATCCTGGAAATGCGTAATTTGCCAAGACACCTTTAACAACTTCTTAAAACTGTACGAACACATGAATATACATTATCAACATTACATTTGCCCCACATGTGGGAAGGGATATATGACTGCACCTAGACTAAGGAAGCATTCAGAAGTTCACATCACTGGAACGTTTCCATGCAATGAATGCCCCAAGATATTCAGAATGCGTGCTGCTAGGGACTATCACAAAGCACACGCTCACGCCAAAGCACCCAGATACGAATGTCCTCATTGTAATATGCGCTTTGACGGATACTACGACAGAATGAACCATCTCAATGAAGCCCACAGTGAGAAAGAAGTGTCATATCGTTGTCCGCACTGCGAGATTTCCTTTAAAACTTCAGGAAAGCGAGCCATTCATGTCCGAACGGTGCATTTTCCGCCGCAACGTGATTTCAGATGTTCAAGTTGCGAATGGAGTTTCAAAACTGCTTACGAACTAAAAAGGCACAAGGTGAAACATTCTGGAGAAAGAAATTTTCACTGTAATGTGTGTGATAAATCGTTTCCAAGAAATAGAGCTTTGAGAACTCATTTGAAAACTCACGATGACATGGGCTGTAAGTGGTGCGGGGCTTTGTTCAAGCAGCGAGTGCAATTATTGACTCACATGAGGGAAATGCATTCGGATATGTGCGAACTTGTTAATATAGGTGCTGATAAGATGTAGCCGATGTAGGTAGCAAAAATTTTACAGTGACCAATAATTTCACTCAATAAACCTTTAAGATTTAACTGTTTTTACTTGAACCTAAACATTAACTAACCTTATATTGGCGAAAACAGTATTTCTATTTAACAAATTATGAAATCAAAACGAATGATTGCATGTGGGGCAAGGAAAAGCACGTTGTACGTACTTAGTAACGTCTTGTTTTGTTTTTAGGTTCCGCTAGTGCGGACGCGGAGGGGAAAGTAGGAGTTAGACGTGTTAGGAAGTTAAAGGAGAACGTAAGCGCTCGTCAGATGCGTCGGCGCCGCCGCGCGAACAACGAGTTGCCGGAGGAGTCCGAGAAACGCATTTCCAAAACTATGATGCGAAGGAACGCTATGACTCTTCTAGAATGTTCCACCGCTTGGGCTTTCCGCTGGTTCCACAGCGCTTTTTACTGCTCGTACTGCGATGCTAAGTTTGTTGACCCCGGACCACTGCGTGAGCACGTCCAAAGCAACCATTTATCCGATCTGCCCACCAACAAAGTATTTGCAAAATTAACTGAAAATAATATGGTGAAAATAGATATAGGCAACCTCAGCTGTCGACTGTGCAACCACCCTTTAACTGACATAGATGACCTGAAAGATCACCTAGTGTCTCAACACGAGAAAACTATCAACTCAGATTATAGTGACGGAGTTTTACCTTTTAAATTAGACCAAAACGGATTTTTTTGTCAAAAATGTTTCTCACATTTCGTCAGCTTCCCTAAAGTGAATGAACATATTAATACACATTATAAAAATTACATTTGCGATTCATGTGGTAAAGCTTTTGTATCGAAATCTAGGTTTCGAACCCACGTTCAATCGCACGAAACGGGTTGCTTCCCTTGTGGCGATTGCAACGAAGTGCTAGAAACAAGAGCTGCTAGAATGTGTCACAGGCTACGGGTGCATAAAAAAGGTGTAAGGTACACTTGTCCTCGTTGTCCGGAATTGTTCACAACATACTACGCGAGGACAAAGCACTTGGTAGACGACCATGCTCAGCAACAGAGAGATTACGACTGCACAACTTGTGATAAAACATTCGAAACCAGCTGCAAGAGAGCAGCTCATTTCCGCACCGCTCATAAACCAGCTGAGAAACGATACGAATGCCCTCAGTGCCATTGGACTTTTTATACCAACACGAAACTTAGACGCCACGCTTTGACACATGGAATAGATTATAACCAAGCTCAATATATCACAAAATGATGGGACAATCTACGATTACAATCGGTGTCTTTCTGTTTTTAGGGCCGGGTGCCATGGAACCAACCGCAAGCAACTCGATTAAAATAAATTGGAGACGAAAACGAAGAGTGGTGGAAGATAAAGCAAATGCGGCTCTCATTCTAGAATATTCTAATGCAGTTGTGTTTAGATGGCAACGTGGAAAATTCATGTGCGCGTATTGTCCGGCTTTATGCGCAAGCGTCAGTGACTTACGCACTCACTCGAACATCCATGACAGTAAATTAGACGTGTTATTTAGAATTCGTGATGACGTGCGAAATTCATTCCCACTGCGAGTGGATATAACTGATCTCATTTGTAACATATGTAAGGAAAAAGTTGAGTCTTTGAATGATCTCAAGAGCCATTTGGTTCAATTACATTCCAAGTTATTCAATTCAGAACATAACGACGGAGTCATTCCTTTTATTCTAACTGGGAAAGAATATAGATGTGTACACTGTGATGTGTTGTTTGAAGGCTTCATGAGTTTATTTATTCATATGAATAAGCATTACCAAAGCTATATTTGTCATACTTGCGGAAAAGGGTATTCTGGAAAGCACAAATTAAGAGCACATCAAATGTGCCACGAGTCTGGGCAGTATTCCTGTCCCAAATGTGATGCAGTTTTTCCTAATCGTGTTTCAAAAAACCGACATATTTCTGCTGCCCATGGGCGAAAGGAAAGATATCGGTGTCCTATTTGTGACGATCATTTCGATTCATATCATTCTAGATTAAAGCATCTTGACAAAACGCATGGACAAAAAGTAGAATATCGCTGTAGCTTTTGCCCTTCTGTATTTGGAAGCGGTAGTCTAAGATATTCTCATATGAAAGTTGTCCATAAACGGAAAAAAATCTGAACTCAAATAAAAAATGATGCTCATCAACAACCAAATACCTTAACAGCGACAAAAGATTGTCGTACGTAATCTTAATGGATTAACCTCCAGTCAGAAATCTTGATTTCTGGACAAACAGCTGCGGATATTAGGCACCTATAATTTAAATGAAAACTAGTCATTTCATACAAACTCCATCAAATCCCCCGTCTGCGCTGGTATTTTATAGTGAATTTTCTTTTGTTTTTAGGGTCCATCGACCACAAACTTAAATGGAAACCGAAGCGCAAGTATAACGATCACAGAGACAATGCGGCTATTATTATAGAGTGTTCCAACGTGTGCCCGTTCAGGTGGAAACGAGGGACGTTCACTTGTGCCTTCTGTCCCATGTCCTTCGGGGACTTCAGCGGCGTCAGAGATCACGCACTCGAGCACCCAAACAGGGTCGAGGCGATGCGACTAGCACGCCCGTTAGATAACGTCAAAGTAGAGATCAGCGGGCTCCGCTGCGAGCTCTGTCTAGAACTCATTAAAGACGTCGAAACACTAAAGGAACACTTACTTCAAATCCACGATAAAGCTATTAGCAAAGATCACGCCATCGGTGTCACTCCCTTCCTAATAGAAGGAAAGGAATTTATGTGCACTCACTGTGGAGAACGCTTTGAGCTGTTTTCGAAATTAAATACGCATATGAATCACCATTATCCAAATAATATATGCTTCCAATGTGGCAAAGCGTTCTCTGCCGCACATAGACTCAAAGCTCACTTAGTTATACATGAAGCTTCCAATAGTATACAGTATAAATGTTCTAAATGCAACGAAGTGTTCACGACGCGGGCTTTAAAGAACAGTCACATGGCCTTAGCACACGGGCCGGAGTACCGCTATCGATGTCCATATTGCAACGACTCGTTCTTGAGATACGCAGATAGGGCTAAACATCTCAAAGTTGCACACGATAGGAAAATAGAGTATCCCTGTCATCTATGTACAGCCGTCTTCGCTATGTGTAATCAGAGAACTAAACATATACAACAAGTACACATAAGACACAAGCAGTTCTCCTGCGGATTGTGCCCTTACCAATTCGTGACGGCTGCCCAACTTAGGAATCATATGGTAAAACATATAGGCGAGAGAAAATATCAATGTCAGGTCTGTAAAAAATCCTACGCGAGAACCAAAACACTGAAGGAACATATGCGTATACATAATAATGATAAACGGTTTGTTTGCGAGTATTGCAACAATGCATACGTGCAGAAGTGTAGTCTTCAGAGCCATATGAGAACGCACCATCCTAACGCCGAACCCCTAAAGAAACTGAAATTGCCTAATTTATATTAATGTTGTATCATTTATATATTTCAATAAAAATATGATAATAACTACAAGTCTTTATACTTACTTCTTATCGAAGACCTTTTAAATATTTCTATTTAAAAATATATTTGTTTGTCTGAATGAATCTTCATCTAAATTCTGAACTGGAATCCTGTACGGATCTTCACTAAGTATACAATACAATCAATGCCTGCTGGCTATTGCGTATTGGGTTTGTTTTCTTATTTTATCAGATCATTTAAACGACCGTAGTCTATCCAATCGCATTCTTAGATAAATACCTAATTAATGAACCGTCGGAGAAGAGCCTTGATTGGATGTTTTTCTATTTTTAGGACGGAAAGGTGAAGAGGTCGTTCAGGGTAAACCAGAATCCGCCCTTCAGGTCAGACAAGTGTTGGCCGAGGCTGAGGATATTAACGCTGCATCCGCAGCCATCAAACGAGAGGAGGGAGAACGGAGACGAACCAACTTTAGGAATAATATCTCTACTATCATAGACTCAACTACAGTATACCCCTTCAAATATAGAAGAGGAATGTACCTCTGTTATTATTGCAAACACACGTTCCTAGAACCCGAAAAGCTGCGACAGCACAACCGTATCTACCATTCCGAATCAAAAGTATTGCCGAAACCCAGAAAGTATGAACCGATTAAAATGGACTTCTCGACTGCTTTATGCAAGCTTTGCTTAACTGAAATCCGCGACTATGCCATGATGAAAACACATTTGATCGAACACGGCAAAGAACTAGACACCACTTTCGGGGACAGCGTACTTCCTTACAAGTTGAGCAGAGACGAGCACGTCTGTCAAGTTTGTGGGAAGACATACGAGATGTTTTTAAGCTTGCATAAACATATGAACGACCACTATGAGCATTATATTTGCGAAAAATGTGGGAAAAGATTCGCGACATCCCAACGTATGCTAAACCACACTCGGACCCATGAACGCGGTGTATTTCCATGCAAGCAATGCGACCAGACATTCCCATCCTACGCGCCTTTATACACTCACGTTGCAAAAGTTCATAGATTTAATAAGAGATACAAATGTCCCATTTGTAACGAAAAATTTGTATCTTACAAACAGCGACTAAAGCATCTGCATACAGTCCATGAGCAGAAAACACCCGTTTTCCCTTGTCCCTCGTGTGACCGAGTTTTTGATCTGTGCAGTAAGAGAACGGCACATATCAGATTCCAACACTTGCAGGAACGCAACCATGTGTGCAGTGTGTGTGGCATGAAGTTCTTTAGTAATTATGAGCTTCAAGAACACACGATCAAGCATGGTGGTGAAAGGATATACCAATGCGACGTGTGCAAGAAGGCGTACGCTAGAATAAAGACGCTCAGGGAACACATGCGGATCCATAACAACGACAGGCGGTATACTTGCCCTGTGTGCGGACAAAGTTTTATTCAGAACTGTAGCATGAAACAGCATATTAGAGTGCATCATCCCACGCATTTGAAGGATGTATTTTAATTGTGATTACAATATTAAATGCAGCTGCTTAATAAATTATCTCGTTTCTTCTTGTGACTATCCTACAGCTTGGTATTACTATAAGCGGCCACATAGACTTGAATTCTTAAAAATAACCTACAATATTTAACAGAACTTTTAAATTATATACATAAAATCCTGAAAAGTATAGCTACCAATATTTGTAGCGACTACTTCTAACGTTATGTGGTTACTACCATTCCTCAAAATCATTAGCTTACACCCGAGATCACTCGTGATTTCCATTCAAGGATGCCCCAGCCTGCTATTATCGTTAAGTAGATTTCTTTTATTTTTAGGACAGAAAAACGAGGAGGCCAATCAGCCTAAAAAGGATTTGCCCGCAGCAGAAGATACTAAGGACTCCCAATGGCGCACCAACTTAAGGAACAATCTTTCTCTTATCGTAGATATGACTACAGTATACCCCTTCAAGTATTCTGCAAACCGACAAGGTGCATTGTTTCTCTGTTATTTTTGCAAAGACACCTTCTTCACTTCGACGGAATTGCGAAACCACAGTTGCAATCAACACACTAGAGTTGAAAACTTACCAAAGCTTAAAGGTTACCGACCTATAAAAATGGACTTCACAGCTGCATCGTGTAAGATTTGTGGATTTCAAATTAGGGACTATGCTATGCTGAAAGCCCACATGGCTGCACACGGTCACCCTCTTAACACGACGCGCGGAGATACCATCTTCCCGTACAACTTGGGTTCCAAAGTACATGTCTGCCAGATATGCAACATCATGTTTGATTCGTTTGTGACTTTGATGAGACATATGATAGTACACTCTGATCGTCATATGTGTAATAAATGTGGAAAAAGGTTAAAATCGTACGCTCATCTCTTAACTCATATCAATTCAAACGAATGCGGCACGTCGTCTGGCGACAATGAATTGGCTGAGATTGATGACACCGGTGCCTCTGTTGAAGCTAAGGCCACCCACAAGCAGTTGGAAGATTCTAGTGATACTAAATCAGCCGCTGATGAAGATGTTGCTGAACAGAAGCGATCCAGCTTTAGAAAAAATATATTAACCATAGTAATGACGACTACGGTATATCCATTTAGATATAAAAGAGGGCTATATCAATGTTTTTACTGCGACAAAACGTTTTTAAAGCCAGAAGAGCTTCGACAACATAACCGTGCTCATCATTACGAAACAAAAGCATGTCCAAAATTTAAAATGTATGAGCCGGTGAAGATGGACTTCATTGATGCTACATGCAGGATCTGCTTAGCTCACATAAATGACTATGAAGCATTAAAGACACATCTAGCTGAACACAACAAAAACATAGACACTACTCATGGTGAGAACGTGATCCCTTACGATTTAAGAAGTGATAATAAACACGTTTGTCAAATGTGCAAAAAATCATACGAGTCTTTCTTGAGTCTACACAAACACATCAACGAGCATTTTGACTCGTACATATGTGATCAATGTGGCAAGAAAAATAAAACAAACCGCCAGCTGATTATTCATCGCCGTATTCACGAGCGCGGAGAGTTCCCTTGCAAAAAGTGTGACAAATCTTTTAATGTCCTTTCTCACCTCTTTGCTCACGATGCCAAAGCACATAGAATCAACGTGGCAATCAACTCGTACAAATGCCCAGTTTGTAAAGAGAAATTCGCCAGTTATAGGGTTAGATTACAACATTTAGCCAAAGCACATGGTTTCAAAACGCCAGAATTTCCTTGTCCCTCATGTGATAAAGTCTTCGACATGAGCGGTAGGAGGACCGAGCATATAAAAACTCATCACTTAAAACAAAGAAATCACGAATGCCAGTTGTGTGGCAATAAATTTTCTACACAAGCCGGTCTTAAACATCATCTGGTCAAACACGGCGGCGAAAGGATTTACCAGTGTGATATTTGCAAGAAAACTTATGCCAGGATAAAGACATTGAGAGAACACATGCGAATTCATAACGACGACAGGCGCTTCGCTTGTGCCGTGTGTGGGCTGACATTCATACAGAAGTGCAGTCTAAAACACCACTTGAGAGTGCATCATCCTACGCAGTTTAAACAAGAATTTGAATCTTGACGTAAGCTTTTTCCTGATAAATTACCAAAGGGGTGCTGTTAAGGGATATGTCCGTAAATATTTATCCAACTTAATCTTCAACTATTTTCTAGAGTCGGTGTGATAAATAAATAAATAAAATAAATAAATATTAGAGGACAATCTTACACAAATCGAACTAGCCCCACAGTAAGCTCAAGAAGGCTTGTGTTATGGGTACTAGACGACGATATATTTAATAGATATAAATACTTAAATACATAGAAAACATCCAAGACTCAGAAACAAATATTCATGCTCATCACACAAATATTTGCCCTGACCGGGATTCGAACCCAGGACCGTCAGCTTCACAGGCAGGTGCACTACCCACTAGGCTAAACCGGTCGTCAAATGTCGGTGTGATGCCAATGTTAAATGATTATAAATACTAAGACTATATACGACATCTTTATATAAAAACAAGACTTTTATTATATTGAAATCCCACTGACCTTTGACAAAATATTTAAAAAACTCTTCTAACGCTGTCTGTTCTCATGAGTCATAATGCATTTGAGTATTGAAAATAATCAACAATTTTTAACTTAACTTTCAAATTGACACCATTATAAAATCCTAGAAAGTATCGCACTTTGAGGTACCTTACGCTTTATTCATTAGTCTATATACGCGACCCGTAGTGATTTAGCTACCCTGCTGTTACCGTTAAGTAGATTTCTTTTATTTTTAGGACAGAAAAGCGAAGAGGCCAATAAGCCTAAAAAGGATTTACCCGTAGCAGAAAATACTAAGGACTTGCAATGCCGCACCAATTTAAGCAACAACCTTTCTCTTATTGTGAATATGATTACAGTATACCCCTTTAAGTATTCTGGAAACCCGAAAGGTGCAATGTTTCTCTGTTATTTTTGCAAAGACACCTTGTCGTCAGCGGAACTACGAAAACACAGTCGTAATCAAAATTCTAGCGTTCAAGACTTACCAAGATTATCGACCCGTAAAAATGGATTTCCCAGCGGCATCATGTAAAATTTGTGGATTTCAAATTAGCGACTATGCTATGCTGAAAACTCACATGGCCGTACATGGTCACCCTCTTGACACGACGCGTGGAGATACCATCTACCCATACGACCTGGGCTCAGAACAACGTCTGCCAGCTATGCAACCCCATTTTTGAATCGTTTGTGAGTTTGGTAAGACATGTTAGTACACTGGAATCAAGCGTGTAATAAATGTGGAAACAAGGCAAAAGCTTCTGCTTAACTGCATCAGTATGCGTCACGTTGTCCTGTGAAAATCTATTGAATGACTTCGATGACAGTATTGATGGTGGTGAATATATAGCCGCACAAAGGCAATTCAAACGTGCAAAAAATCCACTACTCGTAAGATTTTTGAGTATTTACATAAAACATATCAATGAGCGAGAAATTTAAACATATCACCAGCTGATCATTCTTCACCGCCTTCATGAGCGCGGGGAAGTACCTTTGTAAGTGCGACAAAGGTATTATTTTCCTTTCTCACTTGTATCCTTTTGAAGTCCAAAAACAGAATCAACGTAGCACTCAATGCATACAAATGTAAAGTGTTTGTAAAGAGAAACTCTCCAATCATAGGATTACATAGCTACACCTGGCCACTACATTAGGTTCAGAACTCCGGAATTTCCTAGTCCCTTGTGCGACAACGTCTTACCTATGAGCAGTAGCAGGACTAAGCATATAAAAACTCTGCACTTGAAAAGAAATCATGAATGCTAATGAATATGGTAATAATTTTCCAACTTAGATGTCTTAATTCAACTCGGGTGTCATCTGGACAAACACGGCGGAGAAAAGAATAATTACCAGTGTGATATTTCCAGGAAATTTTATGCAATTTAGTACATTGAGAGAACACATGCTAATTCGTTACGATGACAGGCCCTTGTGCCGTATGTGGGCTGCTATTCATGCAGAATTGCAGTCTATAACACCATTTAAAGGTGCATTATCGTACGCAGTTGAAACAAGAGTTTGAATCTTTATGTGACGTGAGCTTTTACCTTATAAATAATCAAAGAGGTGCTGTTAAGGAATATGTCCATATCTGATTATCTAACTGAATCTTCTTTTTAATTTTCTTAGAGTCGGTGTCGGTGTACTACTTAGTTGATGCCAATATTAAATGTTTACTAAGACAATGTATATTATTGTACTGAAGTCCTACTCTGACCCTTGACAGATTAACACTGTAGGTACGCACTCTTATTCGACTAATCCAAAGTTTCAAGGTTGTTTCAGCCATTTGACAATGAGCCTTGATATAGAACTTCTAGTTTAGACCTATCTTTTTCTGTTTTTAGGATGGAAAAGTGAAGAGTCCCTTCAGACTAGTAAAGAATTAAGTGAAGCCGAGCGGTGGCGGATCAACTTAAGAAATAACGTGTCTACTATCATAATCGCGACCACGGTTTACCCCTTTCAATACAAAAGGGGACAGTTCCTCTGTTTCTTCTGCAAAAAAACATTTCCAGAAGCAGAGAAGCTTCGCCAGCACAACCGCAAACAACATTATGATGTAAAACAACTGCCTAGACCTAAAAGTTACGATCCGTTGAAAATTGACATTGCAGAAGCATCATGTAAACTTTGCTCAGCCCAAATTAAAGATTACGCTATGTTAAAACTTCATCTGACCGAGCACGACAAACAGCTTGATATGACGCAGGGCGAGACCGTGCATCCCTTTAACTTACTCGGGTACGAGCATATATGTCAGTTATGTGGAATGGAATACGAATCTTTACAGAGCTTATTCAAACACATGCACGAACATTCAGATCGACATATATGTGAAAAATGTGGAGGTAGATTTATGAATTCTCTGCAGATGGCTAACCATATCAGAATAAAAGAATGCGGTAAATCTTCAAACAAAAAGGATTCTGTTGAAAGATACAATATTGTCGTTGATCCCCTAGCCGATGAGCGATATGACAGCGAACGGAGGCGTATTAGCATAAGAAACAATGTTTCCACAATGATAGCTACTACTACAGTTTGTCCGTTTCGATTCGTTAAAGGAGTTTACCTTTGTTACTACTGTAAGGACACGTTCCCTGAGCCTGTGATGCTTCGTGAGCACAACCGCGAACGGCACTCTGAAATGAAACAATTACCTAAAACTTATGAACCTGCAAAAATTGATTTTGTGGGTGCTTCCTGCAAGCTTTGCTTGATTGAAATTCCTGACTACCCCACTTTGAGGGCTCATTTGGCCGAACACGGAAAAGAGTTGGATATGACTCACGGCGACTGCATAATTCCGTATAAATTGAACAGTACTTCTGAGCACGTTTGTCAAATCTGCGGAAAGAAGTATGAAACATTCGTTAGTTTACACAGACATATCAACGAACATTATGACAGTTATATATGCGACAAATGTGGGAAAAAATTCATAACATCCCGACAGATGGTCAAACACGTCCGTACACACGAAGAAGGCATCTTTCCGTGCAAGGAATGCGGTCAGACGTTCACAATGCTAGCGCCTTTAACGTCACACATTGCCAAAGTACATAGATCTAAAGCCCGAAATAAATGTCCCATTTGCGATGAGAGATTTGCCTTTTACGGACAACGATTGAAACACCTACGTACTGTCCATGATCAGAAAACACCCAGTTTTCCTTGCCCTTCATGTGATAGGGTTTTCAATTTGAGCAGCAAAAGATCTGATCATATACGGACTCAGCACTTGCAGGAGAAAAAGTATGAATGTAAAGTATGCGGCATGAAATTTTTTGGTAAACGTGGACTCGAAGAGCATTTGGTAAAGCATGGCGGTGAAAAGAAGTACCAGTGTGAAGTTTGCAAGAAATCGTACGCTCGATTGAAGACGTTGCGTGAACATATGCGCATCCACAACAATGACAGGCGTTTCACTTGCGCCGCTTGCGGGCAGGCATTTGTGCAGAAGTGTAGCATGAAGCATCATATTAAAGTACACCATCCTACGCTTCTGAAAGATGAAATCGAATCGTGATAACCTTACATATTAATGGTTTGTTCGTAATAAAGAAATAATTATATCCTGCCACTCCCTATGATATGACCGCTTCTAAAAACCACAACCGGGTTTAAGTAATTGCTTAACAAAATACATGATACTCAAGTTGGAAACTTGTTCCATAATAACACAAATATTTTTTCATAATTAAATATTTACTATGTCCCGGAATTGGGCAGGTAAAAATCATATTATAATTGTACCTAAATCGATTGATATATACTTTGCACGTTTATAATATTGTACTCATAAGGTTTAAAGCATCGTATTTCTGAACTGGTATTGTGTCGTGACGGATGGACACTGCGATCGAAATGCATGCAATCAATCAATAACTGGAAGTCATGGACGTTTTTCTCATTTCTAGGTGATGAGACTTCACCCACCAACAGTGACAAACAGATTACTGGCCTGAAAACCGGCGGATTAAACAGTAATGAAGACAAGTTTAAGAAAGCAAGTATAGACCATAAAGCTAGGAAAAAGAATGCTATGATACTACTAGAGTTCACAAAAATATGCCCGTTTAGATGGATGAAGAATTTATATCTTTGTTTTTACTGTGATAACCAATTTAACGATCCGGCCTGGTTGAGAACTCATAATGAAAATGCACATAGCATTAAAACTACTGCACAAGTAAAATCAGCATTGTCAAAACTGAAAAAATATGAACTTGCTAAAGTCGACGTCACTAACACTGAATGCGCAATCTGCGGTGATGCTCTAACCAATTTTAATGAGTTGAAGCAGCATCTGATAGAAAAACATAACAAAAACATTGACCCGGAATCGAATGACAGTATACTTCCATTCAAAGTGACGAAAAACGACTTCAAATGCGCAATTTGTTGTGAGGCTTTTGCCGAATTCAAAAGTTTAAACCAGCATATGAACGTGCATTATCAGAATTTTATTTGCGAACAGTGCGGAACGGGCTTCATTACCCCGGAGCGTTTGAGAACGCACGCATTTTCCCACGAGACCGGCTGTTTTCCTTGTGACGCTTGTGAGAAAGTCTTCCGTTCGACAAATGCCAAAAACGAACATTACGCTCTCGTTCATATGCGAGTGAAAAGACATCGTTGTCCCCATTGTCCTGAGACATTTAGGAATTACTTCCAAAGAAACAAACATGTGTCGACAGTACATGGTCTCAAGTTAAAAGAGTTCAAGTGCAATTTGTGTCCTAAAGTTTTCACGTTAAGTGGTAAACTAGGGGTTCATGTTAATACGGTGCATTTGAAGCTCAAAAGGCATTCCTGTGAAGTATGCGAATGGAAGTTTTACTCTAAATCTGAACTAAAGGAACATATGATCCGTCACGGAGGCGAACGGAAACACCAGTGCTCAGTTTGTAAGAAGTCTTATGCGAGGAAATATACTCTGCGGGAACATATGCGGATACATGAAAACGATAGAAGATTTGTGTGTGCAACATGCGGGGAATCATTTGTGCAGAATTGTAGCTTAAAACATCACGTGAAAGTGCATCATCCTGTTAAATATGAATTTATTTCATGAGATCATTTAGCTAGATTGTTTTCTAAGGCAAACGGACTTAGGGATTATGATTATGAGATTAGGTATTTGGTGTGTAGAAAAGTTGCTCTTCCATGAACACGTTTTTGTAATTATGTAAGTAACTCAAATTAGATATTACGGAATAAATTATACCAAGTCGCATTTTCTATATTAATTTCATTTCAACCGTCCTTAAAGTATATTTATAAGTGGCTAAACCTGGGAAATGGTTATTTAACAATGCACCTGAGTATATTTGAACACAAAGTAATTTAAATATGCATGAATATGTTTACGTCGTGATACAAGTACGAATTTTCTGTTTTCTAGGATCCGACTCGCCAATATTACCGGAAATACAGAAGCAGAAAAGGATCGTGCCCTTGTTCCAAGTGGCATACGACCGCAGCTTGTGTAAACCGCTGGGCACTATTTCGGACTTCGATAAAATTGACCTGAAACTTAGGTCTCTCGCACAAATATCTCATTACACTCCGACCACTTCGAGGGATTTCTCTCCGTCCCGTAGTCCTACTCCTGTATCGAATAGAGACCAAGCCATGTCTCCACCCGGGAATACCAGAATCGACTTAGATCTGCCCATCGAAGTACTCGTCCCTCCAAAAACCAAAAAGCGACCCGATATTCGACAGAACGCATTAACAGTCTTCGAGAACTCAACAGTGTATCCGTTCATTTATGGGAACAACAAATTCAAATGTTTTGTTTGTTCTCAACCGTTTTTAGAAACTGTTGAATTGAGAGGACATATGCAAGAGTGTCACGGGTTCGGAGCATTAAAAAGACTGGTCAATAATCGACGAGAAAATGTGCTTAAAGTAGACGTTAGTGACATGGTGTGCAAGCTCTGTTCCTTGCGGCCTAAAGATTTGACTGAACTGAAATATCATTTAAAAGAATCACATCAACAACCCATAGACCCTGAACTAAATGATAATATGATACCGTTCAAACTAGATAGACGAAGTGGTTCCTATAAATGTGTGATGTGTGACGAAGAGTTCATTAAAGTGCGAATACTGGTCATACACATGAGCGTACACTTTAACAACTACAGCTGCGAAATCTGTGGTTCTGGCTTCATGACGCTGCGTCTACTGAAGAAACATCTCGAAGTGCACGAAAACGGTAACTTTCCCTGTGATCGCTGTAACAAAGTGTTCACAACGACGCATAAACGCTCGCTTCATATTCGAGGTGTCCATTTGAAACAATATCCACGCCGATGTCCTATATGTCCAGAAAGATTCAATTCTAACTACAGACGTACAATCCATCTTCAAGACGTGCACAACCAGTCCACGCGTGTTCATAAGTGCGAGACTTGCGGGCGAGCGTTCAACCTGAAATACCATTTGATATGCCACACCCGCTCTGTACACCTACAGGAAAGAAACCAGCAGTGCGACGTCTGTCACCAAAGGTTCTGCAATAAGGAGACGTTGAAACGACACATGGTTATTCACACAGGAGAGAAAAACTATAAGTGTGAAGTATGCGGCATGGCGTTCTTAAGAAGAAAGAATTTGAAAGACCATCTTAGACTACATGAAAACGTACTTCAAGTATAAAATTAAAAACGAGATATATTTTTTGACATTTAGTGATGTGTATTCTATTAACAATCTTTTGTTTTACATATGCACACAAGTTTGAATAAGTTTAAGTTAATTTTAAATGTCAATAAATAGTTTAATACACAAAAGCGTTTTGTTTTTCTTCTAGGAACCATCCAAGAGAGCCAGTCGTCTCTCATACTGAAAGACGATGACGGCAACGACATAAAGCTTACCATCCTCAAGACACCCATCAATATAGACGATTTAGAATGTTTACACGAAGACAACAAAAAGAAACCAAAAACATCTCGTGTACATAAAATAAAAAGAAGTAAATTATTCAATGAAATTGATGTAGGCAACTGGGCGATACTTAAAGATCCAATTTACCTTGATAACATTCAGTGGAATTATGACACAAAGGACCAAGAAACTTCCGTCACATTTAACGTAAAAACTATTCAGGGTTCTCGCTTTTATGAAACACCGCGTAAAAAACGGAATACACAAATACCCCAAGAACGTGAAGCCTGGAAGAAAAATGCTTTAACTATATTTGAAAACTCGTACGTTTATCCCTTCATACATGCAAGTAACAAATACAAATGTCTCATGTGCGCTCGGACATTTTTAGATGCTAACTTTTTGAAAGATCACACATTCAATGACCATAGTATAGAAGATCTAAAACTAGAATTGAATAATAGGATCCGAGACAAAAACATTAAGGTAGATGTTAGCTGCTTGGAATGTAGACTTTGTTCAGAAATGTTGCCAGACTTGCATGCCTTAAAAATGCATTTAAAACAACATGGAAAATCAGTCGATGCTGAAATCAAAGACAATATTATTCCTTTCAAATTAGGAGGAAAAACTTTTGATTGTCAAATATGTGGTGAAAAATATTTAAAATTAAGGTTGCTTATAATCCACATGAGTAAACACTTTAACAACTTCAGCTGCGACATCTGTGGTTCCGTGTTCATCACGCTCAGTCTCCTTAAACGCCATTTCACGACACACGAACAGGGCAATTTCCCTTGTAACAAATGTGATAAAGTATTCAGCAATTCCGCTAAAAGGACTCTACACGTGAGAGGAGTACACACGAAGCAGTTTCCAAGAAGATGCCCAATATGTCCGGAGAGATTTAACTCTGACTATCAAAGAACAAAGCATTTACGCATCGTACACAACCGAAGCACCGGCCTATTCAGATGCGAAACTTGTGGAAGAGAGTACGATTTGAAATACCATTTGTTGCTGCATATAAGATCAGTTCATTTGCAGGAGCGGAATCATGAATGTAGCGTATGCCATGCTAGATTCTTCTCGAAGTATTGCCTGTCGAGGCATATGGTGATTCATTCAGGGGAGAAGAATTTCAAATGTGGTATATGCGGGAAGGCGTATGCGAGAGTTAAGAATTTAAGAGAACATTCTAAGTCTCACGTAGCTGGGATTTCATGTACTGTCTGTGGAATGAACTTTTGTGATAGTGAGGCGCTCGTTGCACATATTAATAGTTCTCATGGTGTTGGTTAGTTAAAAAATAATAGTAAATATATTACGGATGCAATTCTGTGTTTCACCAATTATCTTCACAGACGACACACTACTGTAAAGAATAAGCAGTACCTATAGTATATCCTCATTGCTCTGAACCATGGAGAAGTGGTACCTATTTGACATTGACTAAACTTGGGAAGGATTTCTGCCCGTAATAGATTACGTACTTTAATGTCAGAACATTAAACATGAAATTAACTGATTAACTGATGAGTTTTACTAATCACATTTTCACATTCTTGTCACAAATTAAAGGTTAGTACATTTTGCACGCGATATGCAGTTTACCTATCCGACCAACAGGTTTAAAAGGAAAATATTTCTTTCCCAGGATTACCGGCAAGACAACGACCGGGCCCCAGGACGAGTATATGGCAAATGACCATATCGGAACGGCAAAACGCCGCTACGTTCCTAGAGTTCACCACTATCAAGCCCTTCTTTTACCAACAGGCTAATTTCAAATGTTTCTACTGTAACGAAGTCTTCCCCGAGATTCACTCTGTCTTACAACACACTGCTTTCCATGTGACGCCAGAAAGGTGCTGTCTGCTCAAACAGTATTTACGGAAAGGGAAAAGGGTTATAAAGGTTGATATATCGGGTCTGAAATGCAAGCTTTGTGAGCAGAAGTATTCGGACTTGGATGATATTAGAAAACATTTGATCGCGGCACATAAAAAAGAATTCAACACAGCGGGTAATGGCCTCATGGCTTACGACCTCAGCACAAACAACGGTCTCCTTTCCTGTCACAAGTGTTCTAAAACTTTCAACTCTTTCTTCCTACTCAATAGACATATGAATGTTCATTTCAGTGTAGTTTGTGAAACATGCGGTCTTGGCTTCATGTCGCATCAACGTCTCATAAACCATAGAATAGTCCACCAAAACGGTGTTCATAAGTGCGATAAATGTCAAGAAGTATTTACAACTAAGTTAAAATTACGGTACCACTTGTTTAAAAAACACGAGGTCACCAATGCAAAGAAGATAAAGCCTTTGAAATGTCCTCATTGCTTGGAAAGATTCGCTGAGCATTACCGTAAAATGACACACTTGAAAGAAGCGCATGGCATTACATTCAGCTTTGAATGCCAGGTCTGCAAGGCAGTATTCCCCACGAGGCGAGCTTTAACAGAACACACAACCAAGTTGCACACTCAGAAAATCCAATGCAAAATATGCGGAAAATGCTTTGGAACTCGGTCGTTGCTGAAAATGCACATGAGGGGACATACAGGAGAGAGAAATTTCTATTGCACGATATGTCAAAAAGCTTATATGCACGAGAGGACATTGCGACAGCATATGAGGGTCCACGGGCCTGTGTGGAAGTTTACGTGCTCTGAATGTGGCAGCGGTTTTCATAATAGGAACGATTATAACAAGCATATGAAGCAGTGGCATCCTCAGTGGCAATTTAAAACTATTGTCAAAAACTTTGGAACGGATCTCATGAATTGAAAAGATTATACATAGTAGCAAGCGTATTGTTTAAAAAGGTCAGTTAAAACTTATGTCAGTAAGTTATGGCAAAAAATGTACTGAGTTCCCAAAATTTGTTCTGAATATCGATGTAACGGATCTTTGTAAAACCACACTGATCTTTGTCAACATTTCGATGTGATTAGACTGGAATCCAACTGGTATGCTCTGCTAAGCCGACGCCCATCCCGAGGAATTAAATTACAAATTCGTTCAAAACTCTGAATTCAGACTGCAGTGTAATTTAGTTATTATTTCGGTCTTTTTATCGAGATCTTTTTCCATGCGGTCAGCGGTGGTACCATCCTTCCTTATTTACCATTTTATAACAGTCGTGACCTACTTATACCTACTACTTCTTTTTTATTTCGTGCAAAAGCTCATGCATTTATGCATCCACGAATTAAGCTCGGATTTAAATTTATGTATATAGTAGATTTATTTCTTATTAGGTGCAGTCAACAAGAGAACTAGCTATACGGTAAACAGTGTTAATAATTATCTGCACGAATAATTTTTGAACAAAATTATTCCGTCCGTAAAGTTTTTTTCTGCGGGTATTATTCTTGCTTAAGTAGTAGTAACTGTATTTACATAAGTAACAGACAAGCTTTAATTATTATTATAGAGCAATATCAAAAGTTCAATTACCAAATCAATCCATATAGGTTTAGGTAGTTAGTAAGATTTTGTTTTTGTTCTATAAGTATTATGTTATTTAATATAATAAATCATATGTTCATATCGTTTTCTGCTGCAAATAAATTGTATCTTTTGTAAATGTTCGCCATCTTGGATTTGAAAATGCATGTCATTTTCGTAAAACAGTACCTCAAGGAACTTCGAAGATGACACCCATATCGATTTTTAAGATAAGTTAAGATTTGCTCCCCGCACAAACTTGGAACCTCCTTTTCACCTCTTTAGGGGAGCAATTTTGAAAAAAAGCTGAAATACGTTTCGTTGAATTTAAACAGTCTATTTACGAAGTTTCAAAACTCTCACTTCAAAAAAGATTTGCTCCCCGTACAAACTAGGAACCCCATTTTCAATCCTTTAGGGGAGCAATTAAAAAAAACGCTGAAATACGTCATTTTTGTACAACATGTTTTATGAATAAATTATTAATATATTTAAACGGAGTCTATATACAAAATTTCAATCTCTCCCTTCAATAAATAAGTGTTTTCATACAAATTTCCATCCCTTGTTTTACCCGTTTAGGGGATGAAGTTCGAAAAATGCTTTCTTATCCCTAGCCTACGTTATGAATGTAATTGACTGTGCAAAAATCAACTCTCTAGCATTAGGAGTTTCGGCTGTGCTTTGATGTGTCAGTCAGTAAGGACTTCTTCTTTTATATGTATATGTAGATATAATTATAACACACACTTTAAGTATCATCCGAATCGAAATATGTTTTTTGCATGTTGTGATGGTTTTGCACACTAACCAGTACCTAACTACGAGATGGAAGAAGCATTCAAAGTTGACTTTGTTCCCTCAGGCCTGGACCCAGCGATTCGGCAAGGAGCCATCACCAGTATATGGGAGATGACTGTATCGGAACGACAGAACGCCGCCGTCTTCTTAGAACACACCACGGTCCGCCCCTTCGTCTACTGTCGCTACTTTTTCAAATGCTTCTTCTGTCACGAACACTACTTAGAAATCAACACGTTGCTGCAACACACAGTTACACACGAAATACCAAACACGGACAAAATCCTCAAAGAGCTACTGCCAAAAGGAAAACGGACCGTCAAAGTCGACATTTCCGCATTGAAATGCAGAATTTGCGACGAAAACTTCAACGATTTAGATAAAATCCGAGCGCACTTATCAGAGACACATCATAAGGAGTTTACTAAATCAGGGAATGGCTTAGTCGCTTACAATTTGACTATAATAAACGGCCAATTTGCATGTCACATATGCAGTAAAATCTTCCAAACGTTTATACTTTTAAACCGGCATATGAATGTGCATTTTAGTAACGCGATTTGCGAAACTTGTGGAGTTGGTTTCATGACTCACCAGCGCCTGATGCAACATAAGGAGATACACTTACCTGGGGGCTATCCCTGCGACAAGTGTAAGAAGGTTTATACGACTAGTTCTAACTTAAGATATCACATTGAAAAGGCTCACGAGGGCTCCACGAGAATGCGAATGCTGCGGTGCCCTCACTGTCCTGAAAGATTCTTCGAGCATTTTCGAAAACTAAGACATCTGAAAGAAGCCCATGGAATTACTTTCACTTTTGAATGTGAAATCTGTAAAACCACGTTTCCAAGTCGCCGCGCTCTGACGATGCACACGAACAAGTTCCATACGCAGAAAACTCAATGCGAAATATGCAAAAAAAGCTTTAGCTGCCGTACAACGTTGAAAAAACACATGGTTTCTCATACCGGCGAGCGGAATTTCGTATGTAATTTGTGTCAGAAAGCGTACAGACACCAAAAAAGTTTGAAGCAGCATATGAGAACGCATCTGCAAGGGGACGATTATAATAAATTCATGTGTTCTGAGTGTGGAACTGGCTTCCCGAATAGGAACGATTTCAATAAGCATGTGAAAGAGTGGCATCCGCGATGCTTCTTCAATTTAACCGTCAACTAAGCTTTGAAACGAAAACAATGTATTTTTGTATACCAATTCTAAGTCGGCCGCTACCTCTTAGTTGTATTGTATAGTATTCTGATTAAAGTTATTAGAACTTTGCTGAGCTAAGTTTTAGTTTACAATAACAAGCATACTTGTAAATGATCTCATTTTCCAATAAACTTTAAGTTCTTAAATCCTCGTCAAATTTCTTTTGTGTTTAAAATTAATTATCCCAAGACCTTGACACATTATTTAAGAAAAAAAAAACTGTTTCTAAAGATTGGTAATAGATTAGGTAACTAACGATTCGAAATGCGTTAAATAATTCGTTTTTTTGTTGATATCTTATTGTTAAATCGAATTTTTCTTTCACAGACGACAGACCAAGCATTAAAACAAGCGTGTGGCAAATGACACTGCCGGAAAGGAAAAACGCGGCCACTTTTATACGATACACTACAGTCAGGCCTTTCATTTTCATGGGAACATGTTTCAAATGCTTCTACTGCGGGGAATACTTCTCCAAACTATCAACGTTACTCGAACACACCAGCGACCACATAATCCCGGAAGAAACCATGCTCCTAGAAAAATACGTCCACAAGGAAAAGAGAGTGCTACAAGTCGACATATCAGACCTACATTGTCGTCTATGTAACTCCAAATATCCTGATTTACAGACCATCAAAGAACATTTACAAGATCAACACGAAAAATCATTCTTCCCTGCCAGCAATGGAATGACCGAGTACAATATGGAGCTAAAGAACGGTGCTTTTGTGTGTCACCTTTGTGACAGCGATTTCCACACGTTCTCACTCCTCAACACACATATGAACTGCCACGTCGGAAAAGTGGTCTGCGAAACTTGCGGAGCCGGCTTCCTGAACAAATACTTCCTTCTAAAGCATAAAGAAACACATTTAGACAATAAATTTAACTGTAAGGACTGTAACGCTGTATTCGGAAAGAGGAGCCAACTGAAATACCACACGAAAATCATTCACAAGGGCCAAGCCAGAGTCAGACCTAAAAAATGCCCTCAATGCGATGAAACGTTTAAAGAACATTATAGTAAAGTGATCCACCTTAAAGAAGTGCACGGCCTCTCACAGACTTTCGAATGTCACATATGCAAAGCGAAGTTCACGTCGCGATGGGCGATCACACAGCACACAACCCGGTTTCACACAGAAAAATATAAATGCGAAGTTTGTTCTAAGTGCTTCAGCATAGAATCCAAATTGAAGCAGCATATGCGCGGACACACTGGGGAGAGGAACTTCATATGTCCGATCTGCAAGAACGCGTATATGCACAAGATGACGTTGCGTAAGCATATGCGGAGTCATAGCTCCGCATTCAAATTTGTGTGTGCGGAATGCGGAGCGGGCTTCCACAACAAGAACGACTTCGTCAAACACACGAAGCAGTGGCATACACCTTCTAACGAACGATTAACTACCTGAAGATGAAGTAGGAAGAGAGTGTGAAGAATTATTTCTTATCCTGCAGACTCCAAAGTGTGCCAGTCAATATAATTGCCAGTTTTAGAAGCTGTCGCCAATTTGCTGTATGATCTATGCCATTATACCCAATTATACCTATACTTGTTTTTACGTGAATAAGAACTTAGGCAGTTTCCCCCAATGCAAGCTAGCAAATGTGCCAAACAAGTTTAACTTGTTGTCAATAATCCTTGGGCAACATCAGAATTAGGTACCTACTTCGTTGACGCAGCGACTTTATATGAATTGAGACCTCCGACGCATAATAACATTAAATCAAAATTATTAAATTATAAATCAATAAAAGCTGTATTCACAACTCCCGGGATTTTTTAAATGATATTGTACTAATCCTTGCATGTTTCAAGGTAAGAATTCTTCACTAGCCATGATAACGACAAAAACTTGTTCCGACTTCTAAATCAATCGGCCCATAAATTAAACCTTAATATTTTCTTTCACAGGCGAGAATTCAGGCTTAGAAACGAGTATCTGGCAAATGACGGTGCCAGAACGAAAAAATGCGGCCGCCTTCATAATGTACACTACGGTTCGGCCTTTCATTTTCATGGGATCCAGCTTCAAATGCTTTTATTGCATGGAGTACCATTCAGAATTACCGACTCTATTAGAACACACGTCAGGACATGAAATAAAGGAGAACTTTAAAGTTATTCTAGAAAAATACGTCCACAAAGGAAAAAGAACGCTTCAAGTCGACATATCAAACTTAACTTGCCGGTTGTGCGGGCAAAGATACAGCAACCTTGATAGTATTAGAGAGCATCTAAAGGAAGAACATAAGACGGAATTCTTTCCCGCGACGAATGGCATGACAGAATACAACATGGAGTTGAAAAATGGCGTGTTTTCATGCCACATTTGCGACAGCGAATTCCATTCCTTTCCGCTACTGAATGCTCATATGAACTGCCACGTTGGGAAGGTAGTTTGCGAGAGTTGCGGAGCCGGCTTCCTGAACCAACACTTCCTAATGAAACACAAAGAAACCCACTTCAATATAAAGTTCAATTGCAAACATTGCGACTTAGTATTCACGAAAAAAAGCCAACTGAAGTACCACACAGAAATTATACACAAAGGCAAAGCTAGGGTGAAGCCAAAGAAATGTCCCCAATGCGACCAGACTTTCAAAGAGCATTACAGCAAGATGATACATTTGAAAGACGTCCACGGCATCATGAAGACTTTCCCCTGCCATTTATGCAAGGCGACGTTCACGACGCGTCGCGCCATAACGCAGCATACAACACGCTTCCACACAGAAAAGTTCAAATGCGAAGTGTGTTCTAAATGCTTCAGCATAGAGTCCAAATTGAAGCAGCATATGCGCGGCCACACTGGGGAGAGGAACTTCATATGTCCGATCTGCAAGAACGCGTATATGCACAAGATGACGTTACGCAAGCATATGCGGTGCCACAGCTCCGCCTTCAAGTTTGTGTGCGCGGAATGCGGAGCAGGCTTTCACAACAAGAACGATTTTGTTAAACATACAAAGCAGTGGCATGCCAGTTACAACGAGATGGTGCCACAAACCTTAAGCAGTTAATACTTGGTTTGCCGCGCAAAGGAACATGCCTTATTCGGAGTTATTCCCACCTGTTATCACCAATGTATTGCTATCTGTAACATTGGTATTGTTTGTCCTAATTTTACCAGTATGTAACTACTGGGAGACAAACCCAGCTAACTATAACTACACCTTTAATGGTTGGCACCACACAAATATTTAGATTTTTTTCAGTAGTGGAAATACCTAACGCCTTTATAACACCACCTCGGTAACCGGTTTAGAGTAAGTACTTACATCTATATACATACGAGTATAACAACTGATGTTTGATAGCGGTAGCGATCGTCAAACTAATCACATTACAGCTCAGCTAGGTAGCATGACAGTAAGGTTAGGTATAGGTTTTACGTGGTGATGTGAGCCGTAAAACGTGACCTTATATAAACTATAGTTCCGGCTTGACAGGTAAACCTACTTCCGGTCCTGCAAATAAATAGAGATTACATTTATGTGCGATGGCCATCTATTGTGTTCATGTTTAGATTTAATTAGATATATGATCTCATTTTTTATTAATTGTGATATGGATACCTGTGGTTCTCTTGGGTTCTCTCTTTTCTCTTCGTGGATCAGCACTGCTGATGTGTGGCTAGTGATAGATATGGCTACCTGCACGATCGCGCAAGTAAGTCGCACGTCGCCGACCTTTTGAGAACGTTAGAGCGAGACAGACCGACACGCTCCGTCCCGGTTAAGCAGCATCTGTTACATTTCGATTTGTATTTCATCTTAGGTAAATCTAACGCGGTTTTAAAAATGGCTGTATGGTTAACGAAATATAATCAGGGGCAATTCCTTGATCCACTCGGAATCGGAGCTAATTGTATTTCGTCATCCGTAACACTGACAGATTTATGTGAAAACTTTCCATGTCACGTTTCATCAGAGGGGCTACTACGAACTTCGAAATCCGAATTTCGTCCCTTTCACTCATATAGTGTATAACACGAGAGTGAAGGGGACGGCACGATACGAAATTCGGAGTACAGGCCTAGGGCTGCTACCGCGAACGGCATTCGAAAACTTCCCTCTCTGTTGCATTTGTTAGTTTGCATATAAGTGCGACAGAGGAGAGGGAAAACTTCGTTTGTGGTTCGCGGTAGCCTGGAGTACTACTACGAACTTCGAAATCCGAACTTCGTATCGTGCCGTCCCTTTCACTCATATAGTGTATAACACGAGAGTGAATGGAACGGCACGGTACGAAGTTCTGATTTTGGAATACAGGGTCAGAGGGGCTACCGCGAACCGAAAACGAACGAAGTTCGAATATCTCCCTCTCTGTTGCACTTGCTAATTCGTGCGGCAGAGAGGGAGATATTCGAACTTCGTTCGTTTTCAGTTCGCGGTAGCCCCTCAGGCTCGCGCAACTCAGTACAAAAAAAATCCGAGGATAGTAAAAATATTCGAGTCCCGTCTCTCAAAACGTCAGTGATTATATTCTCTTTGCTTTCCATGCGCATTTTTGCTTTTAAGCGTTCTACAGACCTACCAACTTGTCAAGACACAAGACTATGTAAGTATGTGCAGTTGCGAACCGGGATTGTTGGGCTACCTTTATAAGTGCATGAATTAAATGTTGGTTATATCACTTAAGAGCGCTTTCATAAAATGAAGTGGGTCCACTAGCGCCACTCGTAAATAATTGTAATTATTTAAATTTAACGATATATAACTAAAAAAGGGGGCCGCTATGTACTGTAGTTTGTATGTAAGTACTTTTTGAATCCATCAAACTAGTTTTTACGTTGCTGGATTCGTCAATCTATGCGTCCAAAGTTAAAACGGCCGTTTTAATTTTGAGCTCATAGATTGACGAATCCAGCAACGTAAAAACTAGTTTGATGGATTCAAAAAGTACTTACATACAAACTACAGTACATAGCGGCCCCCTTTTTTAGTTATATATCGTTAAATTTAAATAATTACAATTATTTACGAGTGGCGCTAGTGGACCCACTACATTTTATTAAAGCGCTCTTAACCATAGGATTTTCATTCCGTTATGAATAAACTGATACCGATGGGCATCTCACGTTCCTCCGACGATTATCTCCTCCGATGAAAAGGCTAAATTAGCATTCCAATCTAGTCTTTCAATTTCAAGGTGCCATAAAATAAGTACCTGAAATTTGTTTACAGCACTTTTGTTGTAAGTATTTTATGTTAAATAAATATACTCTGTACCTACACGAAACACGCTTTTTGTAAGTTGACGTGTATGTAAAATAATGAAATGGACTGTTTATTAATATCTAAGTAGGTAATTTATGGATTTATAATGTATGGGTGAATTAAATTATTTGCAACTAAATGATTAATCCTAGGAAGTTTTATTTATAATCTTGATCAAATATAAGGTACTGTATAGAGTGTATAGATATAATACAGGTAAGCTCTTCCCTAGGCATGTAGCCACCGTGTAGAAAAATATTAAATTTGCCGCCGTACACTTTCTTCATAAAAGTAGGTACTAACAGGCGATCAAACGGTCCGGCCGAGAGAGCTTGTTATTTTTGAAAGAGGGATATACAGATTTTTCATTCCATTGGGTACGCGGTCTCCTCTTGGTCCGTTGGACAGGGTGTAAGCAGTTATTTTACAATAGTACACCTTTGTTAGAAACCCAGTAGAAACGCTCGTCTATAGTGGCCATTCTATCAAAGACAATACAAAAAGAAAACATAACGTCAAAATAAATAATCTCTGAATCATTGAACTCTGAAAGATAATCGGGATGGGTTGTGCTTTGTAATGTTTATTTTACTTACATTTAAGTTTTTTGAATGAAAAAGTTATGTTAATTATTAAAAATGAACATGAGTCAAGAAAGAAACGTTGTTTGGAGGCCTTCATCTAACACCTGCAGATGCTGCCTCGCGGACGGCTGCTACAAAGATATTTCGTCTCCGTATTATTTATCTGGAGAAAAAGAAGTATATGAGGAAATGCTGAACGAAACATTTGATATTCAAGTAAGTTACGTTCTCTACTGAACCTAAGGCATTTTTTAAAGCAGTTATTTACATCAGTAAAGTCATTATCGGTAGACGAACTACACTCGAAATCGATCTATGTCGGATATTGTTTTTGCCTGCGTGTTAAGTATTTAACTAGTAAAATCAGGGCCAGCTCTAGGATACAGCCGACGGAGCGGCTGCTCTAGGCGCCAGGTTAGGGACAAGAGGAGAAAAAATCTAAGTAACATTTTTGACGCGTCTTTTCAGGGGCGCGGAATAAATCGCTCTAATAAAACCCTGATTAGGGGCTAGCGCTGGCGCTGAATAAAATCCAGTTATTTCAATCTTATCTTGACATATTCTTTTCGTCACTAATATCCTAGATTTTTCATGTATTCGTTGGATTTTTCATTGAGAAATAATTTCCAACATCAATCCAAGTTGACAAACAAACTAAAAACAGTTTTTCTTGTTTAACACACAATAAGGCAAATTGTTCTCTGTACAAAAATTTTTTGTATTTTTTTTTAACCTGACTGTGGCTTTATAAGCCGGGCCCAATAAAGCGATAGGAGTGCGCAGTTGAAGAGTAGCCTGGGGAAAATCCAGGGGAAAACCTCCGACACAACCATGGGTGTGATTGGGAACACTGGAATATTCTAACAGTTTGCGCTCCAGTGAGATTGGTTGAGCAGTTTCAACCGAATGGTGTGTGGAATCGTGCTACTGGGAGTACAAAAATATCTGGCTGAAGCCTTATAAAAAGTAACTAGTCTATAAATTATTATTTACTTATTCAGATTCCGAACCAGACTGGTGTTAGTAGACTGATCTGTGAAGACTGCATCACTCGCCTCCGAGAAGCTTGTGTCTTCAAGCAAACCATACTCCGGAGTGAAGCTGCACTCAGTCAGTACTATGACTCATTGCCACATAATGAAGGTATGTAAACCAGGCACGTATCCAGACTTTAGGTTCAGGGGGGGACAAACATTGAAACAACCATGTGAACTGTGTAAAAATCGCTGTAATCACTGTACTATAAAAACGGCTAAAAACGTTTTCGGGGGGGGGATAAATCCCCACTATCCCCCCCTCTGGATATGTGCCTGATGTAAACTACATTAAACAATACAATAGAAACTATTGATAATAATAACAAAAATTAACATTCACATTGTTGTGAACAATATTTTGGCCCCAGCTCAAAATGGATGTAGGGGTGGGTCGCGTGGTACTACACAGCTCCTCCTCATAGATATGACCATTTGCCAACAAGTCGGCGGAACAGAGGGGTCCCTCGACCGCCTTGACTATAAGGAGACCTATGCTTCAGTGCCTCATTCATGGCTGAGGAGGATCTTAGAGCCGTATGATGTTGATGCAGCTTTGAGATCCTTTAAAGTGCATGGGGCAGGGGATCACAGTCCTTCGTTGTGATTGTTTGTAATTGTGTCTCAAGGGAGCAAAATGATATATTTATGGAGAGGCTGGTATATTGAATCCTAAGTGAAGCAAAAGATTCTACTTTAGAATCCCTCGCTAAGCTCCAAATTCTATTATAGAATCCCTCACTAAGCTCCAAATTCTATTATAGAATCCCTCGCTAAGCTCCAAATTCTATTATAGAATCTTGAGCGTAGTGAGGGTGTTAAAGCAGAATATCTAATGGAGTAAGAGTCATCAGTGTCATAATGAAAGTAATTTCTTCTTCCTCTGTCCCTCACTGCTGAGGATCGCGACTACACGTGACTTGTTTCCGAATGGTGCGGTTGTAAGCTGTGTGAACCGCGTGGTGCACGTCACCACCCAGTGCCTTCTTAACTAATATTTACCACCTTAATTAATATTTTGACATGTAAAAGTGCCCTTGTGGCCTATTTGCAGAATAAATGTTTGAATTTTGAACCTAACTGGTGCCCTGCCTTGAGCTCTTCTGTCATTTATTTGACCTAATATTATTAAAGAAGTTTACTAAACTGAAAGTAATTTACCAAAACACATGTTTCAGATGTCAGTATGGAGTCAGAGCTGAAGTCTGAAGTGAAGGTAGAACCACTGTCGCTGGTGGACTGTGTTAGTGAGGGATGCCCAGACGACAGTTTAGATGATGATGGTGAGTAAACATGTTTAGGTACTGATATCAGTGCAAACACAAGTCTAGTCATTTATTCATAAGAGTATAAACACCTTAATTTATCCTCCTGACGACTAGGTATCAAAACTTGGCAGAATAAATGTTACTCTGTCAAATTGACATAGAGTCAAAACTTAATTGGGGCCTATGTACTATGTATAGGATGCCGGTCGTCAGGAGGTTATAATATAAACACATAATAAAACAAATAATCTAATTAAAATTAAAATTATAAATAAAAAATTTGACCCAGATCGCTGTCAAATGGTAGGGTGCCCAGAAGGCTGGCTGTATTTCCTCGCTGCACGGCAATACTTATTCGCTGAGCGAAATAGAAGCCAGCCCTCTGATCACCAGAAGCCTCTATTAGGCGCTTCGACAGATCTTTATATAGTCGACGCCCGTTTGGCCCCCACGGCCCCAAAGTTTCGACGCCAAACGCCGCAAATATGTAGCTATTTCCTAGGGCGACATATTTGCGGCACTTGTGGTTTTCGGCCGCGGATGCCGCAGCATCAGCAGCAAGTCTAGTTGCCCAATGTCACGGGAACCCCTGTCTTTGGATGCGGGCTGTATTAGCAATCTTTAATTTATTTTAGCAATTTTAAAGATTTTACACGCATAAAGATTTAAAAAAGGATGCTGCATAGTAATTTATGACGTCAGTAATTATTTCTCTACAAACTTCATACTAACAAAGCGTTTAAGGTTTAATAAAAAGGTGCTTATCTGTATTTGACTATCAGTGAATTACCGTAATGTTCCAGAGATCCTTGCCAATATAAAGCTAGAACTCACTAGACCAGATGACGCACCTCTAGATGTGAAGAAGCCTTCAAGGCTGAAACGGAACGCAAAGAAAAGAATTAAACACGAGAACGCAGGTAAGCGTTGAAGAATACGGTGGTACAGTACTTAGCCATGGTTGTGTTGAGATATACATACACATTGTCTGTGTGTCAATGTAGCACGTAAAAAGAGGATCCTATAAAAGGAGGATTAGCGAATCACCAAAAGGGACGGACTTATGATAACCTGACTATATTGAGAAATATCAGAAGACTGATACCTGAGGGGCTACCGCGAAATGAAAACGAACGAAGTACGAATATCTCCCTCTCTGCCACACGAATTAGCAAGTGCGACAGAGAGGGAGATATTCGAACTTCGTTCGTTTTCGGTTCGCGGTAGCCCCTCTGGAGTGCTACTGCGAACCACAAACGAAGTTTTCCCTCTCTGTCGCACTTGCAAGTTTTCACATAGGTGCGACAGAGAGAGAAAACTTCGTTTGTGGTTCGCGGTAGCACTTCAGTGTTGCCAGGGCCACTAATACGTTTCGTTTCTTGAAAAGTTACATTATTGATGCAAAAGTTACATCTTTCATATTTTTATTATTAATAATTACGTATAAAAACGGTCGATTTTAAGAAATGAGTAGTCACATACAGCTAGAACCTGCTGTTGCTACAGAATTACGCCGCGCTAATGGGCGGTATCTCAGATGTCATACCCAGTTGCAACAGACGGACAGACAGAGTCGTACCATGTGGGTTCTTTTGTCATCTTTTCTTTATGGACGCCTATAAATTGCCTCGCTTTTCCCGGGTTATAGATACAATTGACCTTTCTGTTTAAATAGAGTTTCATTATTCTCAAAGTTACAAAAATTTCCTTTACGACAGCAGTTGTTATGCGAGCCGGTCAAAAGTTACGAAAAATGTAAGAAATGGAAGGGTCATACTTAGTTGAAAAAACAAAAGTCGCCATGGCCCATCATGGCCCATCGTACAGCATGAAAAGCTATGTCTCATTCCAGATTCCGACCGCGAGAAGTGGAACAAACTAGCAGAGAGGCGAGGCACCGGCCCCCTCCTACGCGAGAACTCCCTCAAACTCCTCGCAAACTCCACCATGTGCGTGTTCCAGTGGAACAAGAGCTGGTACCGCTGTTTCTGCTGCAAGGAACCCTTCTCAGACATGGCCATCCTGCGACAACACACGGCCTCATCCCACACGCTGGAAAACATCAAAAAGAAGATTATCTTGCAGCAGAACAGGCTCGTTAAAGTCGAAGTGTCGGATTTATGCTGCAAAATATGTGAGAAACGAATTGAAAATCTAGATAAATTAAGGTTACATTTGGGTGAGCATGGGATTAAGTTTGAACTTAACGAAGACTTGCTAGTACCGTTCAAGATTGAAGCGAATTTACAGTGTCAAATATGTTCAGAAAGCTTTACAGTGTTTAGATTATTGAATATGCATATGAACAAGCATTTTCAGAAGCAGGTCTGCCATATTTGTGGAGCAGCGTTCTCTAATTTGGTGTTTCTAAATTTGCATAAAACTAGATCACATAGACCGTTCCGCTGCAAGCATTGTGGTGAGATTTTTGCTAGTAAAACAGACAAAAAGCATCATGAAATATCAGTGCATAATGTGAAATATGAAAGGAAGTTACGCTTCCCATGTCCTTACTGTAGCGAGCGATTTTTCCAAGAAAACTTCAGAGTGCTACATCTAGTTGAAAAGCATGGTTTACCAAAACCAGAACATAAGTGTTTAATATGCGAAAAGACGTTTGTAACTCGGAGTTTGTGTAATAATCATATGAAAAATGTGCATATGAAGGAGAAAAATCATGAATGTGATGTGTGCCATAATTTGTTTTATACTAAATCGGATGTGGCGAGGCATAGAGTGACGCACACTGGGGAGAAAAGGTTTTCATGTACGTTATGTAGTAATCCGTTTGCTACTAAGGACTCTTTGAGGCGGCATATGAAGAGAACGCATGTGGGTTTACATTAAATTATTGAAGATATTTTTAGTTTTATTTATATTTTTAGGATATAGATGTTCAATACATGTGGAAGCTCTACGCTCTTGACTGCGTCACGCCTGGGACTTCACATTTATTTGCGACTGTAGGTTTCCTCACAAACTGATGGTATACCGGCTCTGAATAACGCAAAACTAATGTTCGTATGTTTTCCTACTATGTCTTATGGGATAGCGCTAGTCTGGGATGCTACCTGTGTAGACACTTTGGCGCCTTCTCACCTCCACGGGACGAGCAATCACCCAGGTGCGGCGGCCGAAGCAGCAGAAAAGCTCAAAAGGCACAAATATAGAAGTCTCGGCACTGGTTACACTTTTATCCCGTTCGGTGTCGAGACTCTAGGCCCGTGGGGTGCCAGTGCCCGTCAGCTAGTTAAAGACCTCTCTAAAAGGCTGGTGGATTCCACGGGGGATTATAGAGCTGGCAGCTTCCTCGCTCAACGCATCAGCATAGCGATTCAGCGAGGAAATGCTGCCAGCATCTTAGGGACTATGCCTAGGGGACCAAATTTTTTAAATATATTTTGGTTTTAGTTTAGTTTTAATTTATAGTCATATATTCTCATGTTATTTTTAGTTATTATATTAATATTTTAGCAAGAAATAAAGAATAAATATGTCTTATGGGTGTTGCTGTAGTGAAAAGGGGTACAAACCCTATATAAACAATGCGGGTCAGGGAGGTGACGTATAATGAGTCTCGTACGTGTGTATTAGGGCCTTTATTCACTAGCTAAGGAAGACTTCTCTCCAGCAGTATCTATACCCGCTACTCTCTCTCTCTCTGGTGTATTTTCTGGTTTGTAATAAAGCTCGACCAAAAATATATAACCACGCGCCATATTGCGGAATTTCATTTGAACTAATTTCTTACACTGGCAATAACTTTAATGATAGGTCGTCAGACTTGTCAGTGTGACAGTTGCGGTTTATTTCATGTAGTTGGAAATTAAATGATAAAAGACAAAAAAAATCCCAAAGCGACTCATAGCGAACATTATCAATAAGTAATTAGGTAATAAACTGCTGAAAAAGCCCTCGGGAAATCAAACTATTTCCCTTCAAAACATTTCGAAATAACAGGTAAAATGACAAAATGTCAGTCTATAGACATCAGAATTGCGCCCTCTTGATAATGTTCATATAATTGTGGTCGGGATTTACGTATTACCCATCCATCCTTATGGTAGGAAAAAATAAAATGCATACATATTTTTGTAACAACAGATTTTATTTACAAAACAATATACAAAAATTTACAAAATATTACACAGCATGTACATATTATAAATATTATACAACAGCATTTGCGGGGTAAACACCACGGAACAAAGATTCTGCAGAAATATCGACTCTATGACTCGGAACAGGACTATTAGTGTAATTATATTTAAACGTCCGCGGA
This sequence comes from Epiblema foenella, assembly GCA_963556455.1. Taxonomy (NCBI): domain Eukaryota; kingdom Metazoa; phylum Arthropoda; class Insecta; order Lepidoptera; family Tortricidae; genus Epiblema; species Epiblema foenella. The sequence continues at coordinate 7,758,524 of OY747119.1, read as the reverse complement.
CAGGGCTCGGAAATCGGTTTCGTCTTCATACAATTAACCGGTTAAAAAAATCAGTTGATTGCGTTTAATGATATTTATTCGTACTTTAAATTATTTATTTCATAGATGAACTGATATAGCCTTTCGAATCGCTAAACTTAATTGGCAGTGGACGGGGCACATTGCACGTAGAACCGATGACCGTTGGGGCGGGAAGGTTCTCGAGTGGCGACCACGGACCGGAACCCCCTACAAGGTGGACTGATGACCTGGTAAAGGTCGTGAGAGTCCGCTGGATGCGGGTGGCGCAGGACCGGTCATTATGGCACTCTTTGGGGGAGGCCTATGTCCAGCAGTGGACGTATTTCGGCTGATATGATGATGATGGAACTAACAACAACTTAAAATATAAATGGAGATATAAATTAAAATAAATATTTGTGGACAATTATACACAAAATGACCTAGTCCCAAACTAAGCAAAGCTTGTACTATGGGTACTAGGCGACGATATACATACTTATATAGATAAATAGATACTTAAATACATAGAAAATATCCAAGACTCGAGAGCAAATATTCGTGCTCATCATCATCACACAAAATAAATGCCCAGAGGGGCTACCGCGACCGAAAACGAAGTTCGAACATCTCCCTCTGACCGGGATTCGAACCCGAGACTTCCAGCTTCGTAGGCAGAGGGGCTACCGCGAACCGAAAACGAAGGAAGTTCGAATATCTCCCTCTCTGTCGCACTTGCTAATTCGTGCGGCAGAGAGGGAGATATTCGAACTTCGTTCGTTTTCAGTTCGCGGTAGCCCCCCAGGGTCACTTCACTACCAACTAGACTAAAGCGATCGTTAAATGAGAAGTACTTTAGGAGATATTTCAAAAATAGTAAAAACCGGTTCCGAGCCCCGTCGCCGGACCGGCCATTGTGGCTCGCTGGGGGGCTATGTACGATTATGAAAATTCGGCTTGAAAGTAAGCTATGAGTTCACATTGTGTGTTCGTATGTGTTACAAGTACAACTGTGGCACAGAATAAGTAATAGTACAAGTACAGAAGCTTCACTTCCTAATAAAAACGGCGTTTAGGCATAAAAACGTGCCTATTCTGTGCATCTCTGTTTATCGTATAACTTGTACTCATTCACACGCGGCACGTGTAGCGCCAGGGGTGTCACGCCAAAAATACATCGATGAAGGCAAAAAATGAGGCCAGAGGTCGCTCGAGTACATTGAACCAATATTAATTAAGTGCCTACCTACCTACGTGTCTATGTATGTGAGGGTCATTGTGAATAACGCCACAAATAAAACAACACCGCCACAATTCTCTTGAACTCTTGAAATTTTAATTCGTAAGTAAGAATAGTTAATAAAGCATGCGTTTTTATTACTATACTCATTTTAGGCTTCCGTAGCTACTTTTATAGAAAATTGTTTTGAGCAGCATACATAGCTTTAATACTTTGGCATTAAGTCCGCCATTTGTACACCGGATTTTCGTGCGATAAAGTATCACCGGAAAACGGCGGCGGCGGAACTTGTGACGACGTGCATGTGCTTGCTCGCGCGGCGACGACCCTCGACTGACGGGCGGCCCCGGGCCGCGCGAGCGTTAGGCATCTATAGCTTCGCGCGCCGCCCATTGCAAGCCCCCTGACTGTGGCTAAACCGCGCTCGTTTATTGTACTTAAATACACAAAGCCCGATCAGAAATATATGACCACTGTCAAGCAAATAGCATCATTTCCCGAGCGTTATTAGCACTATTATATCCATTATTAATAATGTTGACTATTATATTCTTGACTATGAATCGTTATTTATCATTTAACTAGCGACCCGCCCCGGCTTCGCACGGGTTCAATGCTGATGCATGTATTATACATATAAAACTTCCCCTTGAGTCACTCTATCTATTAAAAAAAAACCCCATCAAAAACCGTTGCGTAGTTTTAAAGATTTAAGCATACATAGGGATATAGGGACAGAGAAAGCGACTTTGTTTTATACTATGTAGTGATTTTTAACACTACTATTATTGAAATAAACCGCAACTATGACAAGTCTGACAACCTATCATTAAAATTAATGCCAGTGTAAGTAGTTCCAATGTAATTCCGCAACATGGCGCATTCATATATTGCTGGTCGAGCTTTAGAAAACATCCAATATTCCACACAAAGTTCATACCAACCGAGTGTTTTCGACATTTCATAAAAACTATAATCAGGGACTGCATAACCGGAAAATAAACCGGTTTTAAAACGGTATGACGTCATACCGTTTCGGTTAGGTTTCGATACCGCAAAAGAAATTTTACGGTAGCGGAATATAACGGTACCGCTACTTTTTTCGATAACTGAACAGTTTTCATTAAGGTATCGTTTGGGCTTTACGAGGGTGCCGCCAACGGCGCCAACCAATCAGCGCTAGTTACTGGGTGCATGCCTAAAATACCCATTTTTGTTAAATTTCGTTCGGCGCGATAGATTACTGACTTAGTCGCTGTTCGCTGTTGGTCACGTTTACGTACCCATTGTAAGAGTTACGATCGAAATTTTTCGGTACCGAAATACTACCGGTTGGCTACCGTTATAATAAAGGTTTGAGTACACCTATGAAAAATAGCGAAATCGTTATTTTATTCTTTATTCCATTGTAGTCATGTTCATAATACATTAAGGTGTATTTTATACCGGTAGCGTACCGTTATGTTTCAACCGGTATAGTTCTATATTTATAACGAAGCGGTACAGTAGTACCCAACTGATAAGGCGCGTCGTGAATCTTCGTTCGCGCAGAAAAGAAAGTATCGCTTCGAAGATTAACGAATGAATGCTTAAAACTTACAATTAACCTTAGATCACTACTATAAGGTTCATAATGCGCGTGCACTCGATCAGATGTATGGCGGCTGACTAACATGCCACGCGGCGCGCGCTAACATGGCGGCAGCTGCGGACGAATAGCGGTACAGGAAAAAGAAGCGCGGTGCGTGGAGCGTGCCAATTGGTCAATAGCATTTCCCGCGCTTTAAAAATTCATCTTCTGCGCAGGTACATCGGTAAGCCATATCAGTTGGGTACTACTGTATCGATATCCAATACCGCTACCATACAGTTTATACCGTACAGTTTATACAGCTCTTGGGGTGTCACACGGGGTGTATATTGCTGATTTGATTAAATACCTATTACTGCACTATTTGTTCTTGTATAGCCCCCATTTTCAACGCCCCCTCCTCAAACAGCCTCCCGTCCATTCTCCTCCCATGTCTATTCTTCAAATGCTTACTAAGAGAATACTTCATTTTGAACTTACAAGCGCAGAAATTACAAGAATATGGTTTTATTTCTATATCTGTATGTGTCCTTCTAATATGCTTTCTCATACCATGAGCCGTAAAGAACGACATATCGCACGTTTTACACACATGATTCTTTTCAGCATTATGTACTCTCCTCACATGTAATTTTAGATTATTCGGTGTAAGAAAGATTTTATCGCATATATCGCATGTGGCGATAGGCCTTTTCGCTCCGTGGATTCTATAATTATGCTCTTTAAGTAAGTATGAATATTTGAACATTATATTGCACTCTTTACATAATCGCGTGATGCCTCTGTTGCTTACTTTGATTTCTTTACATGAGCACTGATCTTGGAGGCACTTTTTGCATTTCTTCAAATGGACAACCCTTCTGTGTATATCCAAGTTCTTGAAGTTAATATAAGCCGCCCCGCATGTCTCGCAGACATAATTAGGGAAGTGTGAATTCATATGCATGCTTAAAAACGCAAATGTGTTACAAATCAAATGACATATAGCGCATTGGTATCCATTTTCCAATTTAAATGGTATTAATAAGTGGCTGGCATCAGTGAATGTGAAATCGTGTATAGTTATCAGATGTTCCTGTAGAGCTTCTAAACTATTGCACGGTTCTAAACATCTGTTGCAATGTAGCGATGATATGTCCGCTTTCTTATAGCAAAGTCCGGAGACAGGATTGATTTTGATCACTAATTCCTTGGTGTGAGAGTGTGTTTTCGAGTGTTCTCTTAACTGGTCCATGTCGGGGTAGGATTCAAAGCAGTAGAAACAGCTAAACTTGGCTCGTCCGGCCTTGAAGAGACACATGTTCGAGTTGCGGACAAGTTTGAGCGAGTTCGCTCGCATATCCAAGTGTCGTTGTGCCACTTCGGTTTGGGGCTTCTTTGGTTTTTCTGTCTTTGTCTTGGGTACTGTAAAAAAAAAACAATTTAATCCAATTAATATTATAAATACGATAGTTCAGATGTCTGGATGTTTCATCACCCAAACATCTGCATGTTTCATCACCCAAACATCTGGACGTTTCATCACCCAAACATCTGGACGTTTCATCACCCCAACATCTGGATGTTTCATCATCCAAACATCTGGATGTTTCATCACCCAAACATCTGGATGTTTCACAATCCAAACATTCCTGTGAAAGATACACGGCCTGTATAATGAAATATGCTAATTATAGTTTTTTAATGCGTACAATGTTGTCTGTTTCATGCTCTTTAAAATGATATTAGCATTCATGTTAATAAGTATAAACATTTGAGTAATACGAGCGATAACATCGGGTCAAGTGGCTTATTCGCGTCAACTCAAAACACCGTGGGGATCCCGGAGCACATAAGGCCCGCAAAAGGAAGCGAACTCACGGCATTTACAACCTTTTGTTTAAGCAAGACAGTTTTTCAGCGAAAACTCAAAAACCGTAAAACCTGTCTCGTTAAATTCATTGTCTGGATCTCATTGTCTTCATTGTCTAGTCTATTAGAGGGAGGGACACTTTTTATGACTTTGACACCTAATATCTCAGCAATGCTTGACTTAAATCCATTTAAGTCAAGCATTGGTTCTTCTCCAGAAGTTTTTTAGAAACCTGGAGGATATCATTTTTAAAGGACTAGCTTTGGATACCTCACGCGACTATGTGTGTTGATTTTTTTTTCATCCACCGCTTACATGTATGGAGTGCTCCCCTAATTTATTTTTTTATTTTGCGTAATTCCGCATCACTTTTATGTAGCGTTCATCGAATACACCTTCCTACCAAATTTCATAATTGTAGTGTTAGTAGTCTTCGAGTAAATCGGCTGTGACATACGGACGGATGGACAGACATGACGAAACTAAGGGTTCCGTTTTCGTCATGTTGGCTACGGAACTCTAAAAAGGTAGTCGTCGAGTCGTATCGAAAAGTCAAAGAACTGGCGTTAAGTAGAACGGATTGGAGAATTAGACTTTTGATGAAGTTAAGATTGGAGACTTAGGCTCGGTTGCACCAACATACGATCACAGGCCGGTCATAGTCAAATATGGCGCCGGCAGCTGTCATCCCATAGAAACTTGTCAAACTTTACATACAATCAGATTTTAACGAACAACGCTTACGATTACAGACGGTTTGATGCAACCCACCCTTAATATCACTATAAGGTTCAATATTCAATTTGTTAAAAGTGAAACATAGAACTATGAAATATTGGGGCAGCGGTTAACTCTGCGTATGGCTACGGTATCCTCTGCCTGTCGTAGAAGGCGACTAAAAGGGGGTCCTCGGGGTCGTAGACGGTCGTAGTTAGGGGCTACGATCGTCAGAGAAACATAGCGGGACCCACATAAGTGGACTCTAGGGCGGCACTGGTGCGTTCCGTAGATCCCAGAGCCGCCCGAAATGGGTTGAGGAGGACAAGCGGGGGGTTTTTAGTCGGTGCAAGTCCGACATAACCACCGCGCCGCCCCCACGGTGCGGAGGTATCCATAACGGATTTTCCCCCGTCGAAAAAAAAAAAAAAAGGGTACCTCTCCGTTTGGGCGATCGTTTAATCTCTGGTTGCAGCATGGTGTCTGCGAGCGCGCCCTCTTGCGCCGGGTCCTCCAGCTTGATAATGTAGATCTCATCTGGAACACAAATTACACAATACCACCTCTATCTATTTATTTATATAACACCTCAGATTTGGTTGAAAATACTCAATCTAATTGTCTGTGTAATGTAATAAACGATACATTTACTCGTTTTGTTGCATTACACAAATAATTATATAAAATATTAATTTTGAGTTTCGTTAGTTGTTAGTTGCACCGCCAACAAATCTTTCTGCTTCGCCTTAAGGTTGACTGGTAGAAAATGCCATACGGCATTAAGTCCGCCTTTTGTACGATAAGGTTTCTTTTGTGCAATAAAGATTAAATAAATGAATAATCTCACTGGAACGCCTTAAGGCCGGGTTTTATAAAGATCCGTTAGACCAAATGTCAGATCAAATTTCAGTAAGTCAGTACATTTTTTGACATAACAAACCGAGATAAGGTCTAACGGATCTTTATAAAACCGAGCCTAAGAGTACTTATCAGTTAAAAAACGCTCATCTATTTAGGTCATTTTCTGTTTAAATTGACGCGTATCTTGACATTTTCTCGATGTTACTATCTAGAACAGCACTATTGCGACCTTATGACATAAATTTTTAATGTATTTTTTGAATTTTTTCATTAAGAAATATTGTTTCAAACATCACTCCGAATCGACCATTTTCAAGCTAAAAACTAGTTTTTTCCGCTTAAATTCTACCACACTCGATAAAATCAAAAAATGGCTATGTTACTATCTAAAACTTTAAAATCATCGTAGCCTTTAATCACTTTATTGGTATTATTACTAAATTCGTTTCCAGTAATTCATATTTGCCATAGCCTATCTCAGGTATTGCAATATAGTCAACATTTTAATGAGGGCTACCGTTTTTGTGCTCACCAGTTGGCGCCACTGTCAAGTAAGGTCCAGCTGTCAAAAATATTGGTTATTATGGGCATGACTACGAAGTTTACATTTAAATCATAATTAATACCTTAAAACCGTGCCGTAAAACTATCGTACATCCCGAATTGTAGCGCAGTCCCGTTTTTTTCGGAAAAAAGGAGGAAATAAGTTTCCTAAAGACAAAACTGTCTCAAAGCACTGACAGTCATTGACCCGTAACTCATATTTGCCATATTCAAGCTCAGGTATTGCAAAGTAGTCACCATATTGTTCATCAGTCACAAAGAGTGACATTTGACATTTCGGAGACCTCACGCTACACCAGCGCCTCTAGCGTCGAATTCATACGCGGTAGCCCTCATTAGAAATAAACGAGAGTAAACCCATCCACAAACTATGAATTTTGACATTTCGGAGGACTCACATCACACTAGCGCCTCTAGCGGCGAATTCATAAGCGGTAGCCCTCATTTGTATGGCAACAAATAGTTAGCACCAAAGGCCACCAGAGGCGCTGTTCGCGTTGCCATACAAATTGATAAAAGCGTTTGTTTGCGTTTATTTTCCGCAAAATAAATTACTAAGAGGTTCAGGTTAGCAACGTGACCAAGCCTTTATGTACAGTCAGCAGCAGAAGTAGCTACGCGGGACTAGTGCTCAAAATGATCTACACACGGAGTCTAATGTCAAGAGAATAAGCCTCTGTGTAGTTGATTCTGTGTTTTTTCTTAGCTACTGCTACCGTCTATACGAGGGTTTACCATCGTCTGTGCCAGCAGTCAAAGCGTCCAGGTCAAAGTCCTCATAAGCCAATTCCACTTCCTCATACACCTCCATCTTTATGTTGTCCTCCATCACCTCCTCTGTAATGTTAAATATTAATAAATTATGAATTAAAAATACAAAGACCACCAATGTATTATGCCTTCGCACACTCGTGGCTTAGTTATGGCGTAATTCTATGGGAAAATACACGCGCGAACCCAAATCGATTCAATTTATACAGATTTTGCTAAAGCATTCGATCAAGTCGTTATTCTCTGTATCAAAGCCGAACATATTGGAATTCATGGTTCACTCCTTCGTTGGCTAAAATGTTATCTTAAAAATCGATCACAATTAGTAAATGTAAAAGGTTACTACTCTCTACCTTTTTCAGCTAGTTCTGGTGTTCCTCAGGGATCCAATTTAGGGCCACTTCTGTTTTTAATATTCATTAACCATTTATTAGACTTTATCAAATGTAACACCTTAGCATACGCCGATCATTTAAAGATATTTAATAAGGTAAAGAGTATTGACGATTGTTATATTCTTCAAAACGATCTGTATTTATTGAACGATTGGTGCACCGACAAAAACATGGAACTTAATGTAAAAAAGTGCAATGTTATCACTTTTACCAAAAATAAAATTATTAACAATATGATAGACTCCGATCTCGTCAGTAACATACACTTTCGGGTATATCCTAAACCAAGTCGCAGCCCTGCTCAGTTTCTAGTACCTGTAGCTTCCAACAATGTCACTTAAAATAGTCCACTGGCACGTATGTCCACATCTTATAATAAAATCTGTAAAGACGTTGATATTTTTCGTTTAAGTCTGAACTCATTCAAAAATAGCGTTAAAGATTGTCTCACAGTTAAGTAATTTACTAATCCATGATCTCATTAAATTTAATTCTTATAATTTGTTATTAGCATGTCATTAGTCTCATTAAATTTAATTCTTAAAATTTGTTACTAGCATGTCATTAGAAAGTTGTGCTTGGTTATTATTGAAATGTAAATTAAAAAAAAACACTTGTTTTATTAAGCTATTGTATATGTCTGAAATAATTTACATTTTGTTACCTTGCCTAAATAAATAAATAAAGCAGACTGGCAGCTGCAAGCTGCATTTGAAAGACCTTAAAATATTAACTGTACCTAGCATACATGTCCTAGAATCGTGTAAGTTTGTTAAAGCATACCCAGACTTCTATTCTAAAATTGGAGATGTACCCCGTTGTTATGTTGTTATGAATCTCATTCAAAAAATAATTTATTACAAGCAACATCAAATGTAGCTTTAAAAGAAATAGGACGTTATTTTATGATAATAAAGATCTATAACAAGCTACCTGATCAGATAAAAAATGAGACGATTAATAATAATTTTATTAATACCCTTAAAAAAAGTTAGTGGTAAAAGCCTATTATACAATGAATGAATATCTCTAAATCGCAATAATAATGACTATTAGGAAATCGCAATTGAAAATAAATTATTATTAGCCTGCTATTCTTCATCAAAGCAAATACAGTGGAATCCGGATAAAGCGACAGTCAAGGGGCTGGTGATATTACGTCGCACTAACAGGTCGTCGCACAAAACGAACTGATTTACTTTGACAATGTTTGATATCAAATCTAATGTGTGGTGATTTCGAAGTCGTTAAAAGCGGTAAAATGTTATAAGCGGATTCTACTGGGGGTGTTGCGCTTTTCTCAGATACAGATATCAGGAGAGATTTCTGTGTGACAGTGAGTGTTAAATACTTGTGCTTTGAAATAACCCCATGTATGTCACTAATCTATAAATCGTAAACAGTTCTCACCTTCATCATCAAATTGTAGTTTAGTGTTCCTCAATTTGTGAGCAATAGCCTTCCCCGCGGCGACCACTTGCTCCTTGAAGGCGGCCGCCGCGCGCAGCCTCGAGATGCACTCTTCACAAATCTGGCACTTGCCTCCCACATCTTCGTAGGATATCTGTGCAAAACAAATATACTGGTAAAATAATTTTGGAAATTGGTGTAATTTAGGGGATTACTGTTCTTCTCTGTTGCCACAATACTAAAATAGGTTCTTGCACACCTCCAAGGTGCAAATTTACCTGAATGCTGGAATGGTGGCTGGCATTGCCGCACAGTGAGTTTTTTCTTTGCACATATGCACAGCAGGCATTGTTACCGACAGTATTATATATTGAATATACTTATAATGTGATATGTGACCTACATTTTATATACATATTATGTTGCTAATAATTGTAGATTGTTAATAAAAGGCTTTATTATTATTATATGTAACCTACGTTATATGTGTACTATCTATAAAGTAGAAATTATGTCACATTCATAATTTGTATAGCAACCATTCCATGGCTTGTTTATTTACTTTTATGAACAGTCAGTCAAATGAAAAACAGTTTGAATAAATAAATATTAGAGGACAATCTTACACAAATCAAACTAGTCCTACAGTAAGCTCATAAATTTTAAAATGTTTTATGGTGTTGGATAATTGTTTTACGAAATGATTGAAATAAACTATGTGTTTCTTTATAATGTTTAGTAAGTATAAATATGGCTGTAAAAAGCCACCAATAGAAACTAAGCTTATTTCTATTTCAACCAATTAAAAGTAAGCTACAAATTGGTATTCAATCAAAATTCAGGGTTTTGCACAGACTTAGAAATAATTATTAAATAATAGAGGACAATCTTACACAAATCGAACTAGTCCTACAGTAAGCTCAAGAAGGCTTGTGTTATGGGTACTAGACGACGATATATTTAATAGATATAAATAGTTAAATACATAGAAAACATAAAAGACTCAGAAACAAATATTCATGCTCATCACACAAATATTTGCCCTGACCGGGATTCGAACCCAGGACTGTCAGCTTCACAGGCAGGTGCACTACCCACTAGGCTAAACCGGTCGTCAACTAATGAATGGTTGTGAACGGAATATAATACAACTCTCAATAAATTCATTATAAGTTATCCTGATTTATCTGCGCTAATCTTCTGCCTAATATTTTACCAAACATTATACAGGTTCTCTGTAGACTACTGAGTTACGGACTAAAGACTGATTTAGATTGTGCTAACGGATTTAGTACCTTTCAATCCGCAAACGGAAATTCATTCCATGTTTTAGTTCCTCTCCCTGATAGCCAGGAGACAGCCTTATGTCACAAAATGCAAACCAATATGATAGAATAACAAAATAAAAGTTAATATAATTTGAAGTTTATTACTTTGAATGAGAAGGAAATTGGGGTGAGCCATTTGTATGACTGACAGGTAAGTAATTTAATTGTGCTGTACCTACGTAATATCATTTAATGTTGCAAAAAATACTAGGCGTAATGAACTTAAGTGCCAAGCTAATAATTTTGCTATAGCATAACTATAGAGATTCTATAGTGATCATACGTAAGAATAATATTACTGGTAAATTCACACGATACAAATTACTGCTAAATTCACACGATGTAATGATCAAAAAACTTACGAAAATATTGAATGTATCAAGTAGCATATCAGAATATACTTCTTTGCGTCCATCCTCTTCGTATTCCGCTGATATATCTTTATCACAGCCTACGGCGAGACAACACCGGCACAAATCTAATTGCTTCATGATTGTAAAGATTAAGACACGAGAAACATTTAAAAAACTAACTTAGATAGCGATCTGTTTATGACAAGCGCCCGCCATTACAGAGCTGTATTTCCGTGGTTAAGAAACAACAAACGCGATATTTGACAGATTATGTTTACGGGTTACGTAATTGCTTTCAACTTATAGAAGTAAATAGCACTGCACATCGATTTAATAAATTTTATAATGTTTTATGGTGTTGGATAATTGTTTTACGAAATTATTGAAATAAACTATGTGTTTCTTTATAATGTTTAGTAAGTATAAATATGACTGTAAAAACCACCAATAGAAACTAAGCTTATTTCTATTTCAACCAATTAAAAGTAAGCTACAAATTGGTATTCAATCAAAATTCAGGGTTTTGCACAGACCTAGAAATATTTATATAGTTTTTGTTGTTTGGCGACATCTGTTTATTTTCCTTATCAATCGCCACCTCACGTCATTCCGTGGTAGTTCCATGAGTTTTAAATAGATGGCAGTATTTATTTAGTTGTACTACTCACTACCAGATGGCGTTAAACTTTATTTCCAGTTTAAATCGATTGATATTCAAAATATGATATCTCCCCAGCAAATGACAGGCGTGTCCTTTTGGCATATCTGTCTTTCGAAATGAAAATGACAGAAGTGGACAGAAGCATCGAACTTGATACCATCTTGATACATGAACGGGCCACCTCGTATCATCTTGTAAGTCAAAAACAAGCCCAGATTTCTTACTCTAGCGACCTTACTGACCACTAAAGTACCTGCAGCCTAGCCAGGATAATCGCGTTTATGTCGGACGTTTAGCATTCGTCCTTTACTTGCAAGTTTGTAAGTGCGAGAGGGATGAATGAACACGATCATCCTAGCTAGGCAGAGCTAGTTGTCTTCACAAACTTTCTCACTTAGGTTGCTGCAAGCTGCAAACATGTCTGTTATTGTCTCTACACTAGCTGTCAACATGACGAATTCTCAAGTCAATAAAGGGTTGGCCACACGCTTGTGATTCTTCTGGAGTCGAAAGTATCCATAGGCTACTGATATATTATTGGAATTATAGTGTGTGTATGCACCTTAAAGCTTATATCTAGACAGTAGTCTTGTCTATGCCGTTACTTCTTAATATTGTCTTTGCGCTGCTTGTCACTTCCTCTTTCGCTCTACAACCTAAGCCGCCTGTACTTGTTTTATTGTGTCGTCTAAATTAATATTATTTTAATCTAATGTAATCAGAATGATAGTTAGAGTATTTAATCTAATTCGACGACCATATTTGCGCTGTATATTTATCTAATATATTAGTGCATATATTGGAGTTCCTGGAGTTTAATTTCTCTTCACCTTCACATCCTCTGCGAGACGGCAACGTTCAACCCACGGAATCCTCTGTGTGCCAGGGTGAGCACTAATAGGTTATCTGCCCAGAGAAGAAGAGAAAAGAAGAAACCAGGATTTTACAAGTAAGAGTGTCACAATACATAACCTTAAAATGACTAACGAGGAGGCATCCACGTCGTCAAGCAATGGTGGAAATTCAACATTCAGCGCACAAATTGAACGCTTGGATGGCGCTCGAAACTACTATGCTTGGAAATTCGCTATGCGAATGTCGTTAATTCACGACGGCCTCTGGAAATTGGTAGAAGAAGATGAAGCAGCGGTGGGTGACGCACGTGACCAGCGTGCCCTTGCTCGCATATGCTTAGCTGTCAAACCAAGTATGTACCAATATGTTAGGACAGCTAAAACCGCAAAAGAGGCATGGAAAAACCTGTCTGACGTCTTCGAGGATTCTGGTTTGGTACGTAGAGTTCTGCTTCTTCGGCAATTGCACCGCATGGAATTCGCCAACTTTACCAGTATGGGCGATTACATCGAGTCTGTTATGACTACAGTCCAACAACTTGAAGATATTGGGAAGACCATCGAGGACAAGGAAGTTGCTGAAATACTACTCAGCGGTTTGTCTTCAGAATATGACTCTGTAGTGTCGAATCTTGAAACCGTAAACATGACCAGCACACTCACTAGTGAAGTGGTGAGGGCTAGGCTCCTGCAGGAAGAGACGAGAAGATCTACAGATGACAGCACAGCGTTCATTTCATCCAAGAAGGAAGTCAAGATGAAATGTCACTATTGCAAGAAGATTGGTCATCTTAAGAAAAACTGCTTCAAGCTGAAACGTGATCGCAAGCAGAATGTGGATCAAGCTCTGTCTGCTTCTGCCATGCTAGTTTACATGGACAATTTTTACCTCGACTCGGGGTCAACAAGTCATATGGTCAATAGTAAGGATTTTTTCCTAAATTATAAACCCAATTTTAGTAAAATAAAAGTAGCAAACAATGATGAATTGGACTGTGTAGGTAGAGGTCAAATTTATTTAAATTTAATGAATAAGCAGAAACTATCTAATGTTTTGTATGTACCAAAGCTATCCGCCAATTTAATATCAGTTAGTAAATTAATTGAAAATGGTTATAATGTGACATTCAACAGGACTGGCTGTTTGATCCATTATGATGGCAAGCAAGTAGGATCTGCTGTATTACTAAATGGGATGTATAAGTTAATTGTAACAAATTCTGAGTGTGAGGTTTTGCGCAACAGGGAGAATTCAAGGTTCTTGCAAAGGCAAGAAGCCACGAATTCCGCAGTATCTGACATGGATTTGTGGCACACACGACTAGGACATATAAATAGTAGGGACTTACTTAGTATTAGGGATAGGGTGCCTAACTTTTGTCTGTTACAGGATCAGCAGGAAACTAGCGATTGTATTCCATGTTTGGAGGGCAAGCAGTCTTCCAAACCGTTCCCGAAGGGGCCAAGCAAGGTCGTAGACAAGCCCCTAACCCTACTACATTCCGATGTTTGTGGCCCGCTTCCAGTCAGCTTGGGGGGCGCAAAGTACATTCTCACCATAACAGATCACTACTCAAGAAAATCCTTCGGATACTTATTAAAAAGGAAAAGTGAGGTTAGTGAACGTTTTATTGATTTTGTTACTATGGTTGAAAAGCAGATGGGTTTGCCAGTTAAAACAGTGAGAACAGATAATGGATCTGAATTCGTGAATAGACAACTTTCACAGTTTTTTAGAAAAAAGGGTATTGTGCACCAAACTACTGTACCTTACTGTCCGCAGCAAAACTCTGTAGCAGAGCGGTCACACCGCACTTTGATGAATAAAGTCAGGTGTATGCTGCAGCATTCGGGCCTAGACCGGCGCTTCTGGGGAGAGGCGGTGACGACTGCCATATATCTTAAAAACAGGTCTCCCACAGCAGCCTTGGGCGGTCGGATTCCGGAGGAGATGTGGACTGGGTCGAAGGTAGACCTCAGTCATCTTCGTGTTTTTGGCTGTGTGGCTTATGCTAAGGTACCAGATGTTAGGCGTAGAAAGTTGGATGCAAAAAGTAAGCCATTTGTGTTTGTCGGGTATTCCGAAACCTCAAAAGGGTACAGATTGGCTGACAGTAATGACCCTAGGAAAGTTGTTATATCTAGAGATGTCGAATTCTTAGAGCGAAAGTTTTACAATTTTAAACAAAATGACATTAATAATGTGAATTTTAATTTTGAATTTTTTAATCAATTTAATGTTATTGACAATGATTGTGTGAATGAGAGTAGCACTGAGTGCAGGAAAGAAAGTACTGCAATGGATTCCTGTGTCACTAGCAGGAATGACAGTACTGTTAGTAATATAACTTGTGCGAATGAGAGTAGCACTGTTCAAACTTGCAGGAAAGAGAGTACTGCAGTTGATGCCTGTGCCACTGACAGGAATGATAGTACTGTGATTGATGCCAATGTCACCAACAGGAATGATAGTACTGAAGGTGATTTAACTCGTGTGAAAGAGAGTAGCATGGACGGCACAAGTGACACTAGTAAGGCTAATACATTGGTAGGGAATGATAGTACCACCAATGACGTTGCAAATGAAAGCAACGATTTTAGTTACATCAGAAATGAACATGATTATTCTTTGACATTTTCAGGATCGGGAGATGACAACGACTACTGCACCGTGAGCGAGAGCGATTCTCTCGCTGACTGTCCTGATGATGACGCGGCCTGGTCACCGGGCGCGGGCGTCGCTCCAGGGGAAGCTGAGACGCAGATGCCTGCCCCGTCGCTGACATCTGCGGGACGTCCTGTACGCAGTACTCGGTCTGTCTTACCTAAGAGGTATTGTGATACTGATTTGTCACTAATGGTAAATAATGGTTCTGAACCAACTTCATACAAAGAGGCCATGTCTTGTCATGAGGCTGCCGAGTGGCGGAAGGCCATGCAAGACGAGTACGATTCGTTAATGGTAAATAAAGTATGGAAGTTGGTTGACCGACCGAAAAATACCAATATTGTCAAGTGTAAGTGGGTATATAAAGTGAAGAGTGATGCAGCAGGTAATTTTGTACGCCATAAGGCTCGTTTAGTCGCGAGAGGTTTCACTCAGAAAGAAGGCGTAGATTTTCATGATACTTACAGTCCTGTTGTACGTCATTCCACCATTAGAATATTGTTTAGCTTAGCAAATGAATATGATTTAAATATTGACCATGTTGATGTAACTACTGCTTTCCTAAATGGTAATTTGAATGAAGTGATTTACATGGAGCAGCCAGAGGGCTTTAATTGTAATAATGACAAGGTTTGTTTGTTGCAAAAGAGTTTATACGGACTAAAACAGTCTAGTCGCATGTGGAATGCCCGTATACACAAGGTCTTATGTGACAATGGTTTTATTCAAAGTAAAAGTGAACCATGTGTATACTACATTAAGTCTCAAAATGATTTTATTGTTATTGCACTGTATGTGGATGATTGTTATTTGTTTTATCGCAAGGATAGTCAATGTAAACAAAGACTATTGCAAGTATTGGAATCAGAGTTTGACATTAAAAATCTAGGTCCAGTGCAAAGCTATTTGGGCATTCGTGTCACTAGGGATAGGAAAAACAGAACATTAACTTTAGATCAGTCTGTTTATATAAAAAATATCCTAAAAAGATTTAACATGCAAGACTGTAAACCCGTATCTACTCCACTGGTTCCCAATAACAAATTGTTAAAAGAAAATGAGTGTCTGGAGGATGAACAGTATAAATATAGAGAGTTGATGGGTTCCATCATGTATCTTTCGGTTTGCAGTCGTCCCGACATCTCATTTGCCTGTAGCCAACTAAGTCAGTTTAACAACTGCTTTGGTAAAACACATTGGTTAGCTGCTAAACGTTTGCTGAGGTATCTGGCGGGTACAATTAATTACGGTTTACATTTTGTAAAAAGTAAAGAATTGGTTTTAAGTGCATATACTGATGCCGACTGGGCCAATGATAGTTTTGATAGGAAATCTTATACAGGTTTTGCAATTAAATTAGGGTCTAATGTAATTAATTGGGAATCTAGAAAACAACAGTCAGTAGCCTTAAGCTCGACGGAGTCAGAATATATGGCAATAGCCGATGTATCCAAAGATCTCTGTTTTATTAAGCAACTTTTAACAGAATTAGTACCCAATGTAAAGGTGCCTATCACTGTGTTTAATGACAACCAGTCTTCTCACAAAATTATTGAAAATAAAGATATTAGTCATAAAAGAACAAAACACATTGATGTGCGCTTTCATTTTATTAAAGATTTAGTACAGAAGGGATTTATGTCTATTAAATATTTATGCACAGAGAAAATGTTTGCAGATGTACTAACAAAGGGTTTAAATTCTAGACAGCATAGTGTTTTTAGGCATGATTTATGTGTTAAGCCATGTTAAAGTATTAAGTAATCAATTGTTGCTGTGATAATGTAAAATGATCTTGGATGCTAGATAGAATGTAAACTGCCTGTTAGCTGTAGGCATGTTATCTTTAGTTATAATAGTAGGTATGTTATGGCTATGTGCTATGTATATGACTGTTGTTATGTGGATGTAAATGTAAAGCTGTGTTATAGTTTAACATAAGTTTAATGTGCATAAGGGGAAGTATTGGAATTATAGTGTGTGTATGCACCTTAAAGCTTATATCTAGACAGTAGTCTTGTCTATGCCGTTACTTCTTAATATTGTCTTTGCGCTGCTTGTCACTTCCTCTTTCGCTCTACAACCTAAGCCGCCTGTACTTGTTTTATTGTGTCGTCTAAATTAATATTATTTTAATCTAATGTAATCAGAATGATAGTTAGAGTATTTAATCTAATTCGACGACCATATTTGCGCTGTATATTTATCTAATATATTAGTGCATATATTGGAGTTCCTGGAGTTTAATTTCTCTTCACCTTCACATCCTCTGCGAGACGGCAACGTTCAACCCACGGAATCCTCTGTGTGCCAGGGTGAGCACTAATATATATGCTTAAAATCAGACATGGCGGTCGCTTCCGTAAAAACTAGTGTCTACCTCAAATCTTGGGGCTAGGGCACCCCGGGCATCCTTAAGGATGCAACTGTACTGAGATAACGCTTATGATTGGACCATGTTACCGATGGTTTTCATTCGATCTCATGGCTTGGGATGTTCTACATGATTTTGTCACTACACTTTTTTTTTGTAACACGCTTTGAATGAACTGCGGACCGTATTCGGTTTGGTCTTGTAGAGTCGTGTAGTGCAGCTTTTGCACCGAAAGGCATGCATGTAAATTCATAATGAATGACCAGTGGGGTTGGCCGGTGAAAGCCAATTGTAGATGGCACTCTCATAGCTAGGTCCCAATTTACAAGGCTTATTTTGACAGATGCGTTCCTCCCAGTAGATGGCGCTCTCATAGCTAGGACCTTTTTTCTATGAACTGTCAAAATCAATTTGACAGTTGCCAACCCCATTAGCGTTAATCAGTTTTCATGCACACGCTCCTGTGCCTTAACCACGAATTTTTATGATCGTACTCGCTAGCGACTGCGTAAACGATTGCCAACATACTTATTATACACTTTGGATTTAGTATGCCGATTCTTAGTTCTATTGCGTAACCGCCAGAGACGCTGTACTTTTGCCCATACAGTTTTTTACGCAGTCGCTAGCGAGCACGGTCATGTAAACTCATGGTAAAGGCACTACTTCTACTTCACTACTTCAATAAAAACGAAGGAAACGGTATTTGTTGCATATATTGTACTGAAAGTAATGAAGAATATAGTAATGGTATCTAACAGAAATATTTTGTCCTTAATATTAAAAAATATATATGTATGTTTATATTGTAGCATTTTAATTCTGTAGTACTATGATACTGTTATTTTATATACATTGTATATTATTTTGGATAAATGACACCTCGCCGAGTTTCTTACGCCGGTTCTTCTCGAGGCAGAGGTTTATTTTATGAACCGGTGGTAGTTTTTTGACTTTCATAAATGCATGTAATATGCCTAAATTGAAGAATAAATGATTTCATTTCATTTCATGGTCAATCAAAATTACACACCCAAATGTTGCCGCTTTAAATGTCTCCGTAAGGAGTCTTTCCCCTTAAACTTACTCTCACATAATTCACACGCAAACGACCTCTCATCCAAATGCGTTTTTTCATGCCTTTTCTGATCAAACTTGGTGAAAAACCTCATATCGCACGCATTACACGGAAAATTCCTTTCTCTCACGTGAACTGAACGTACATGAATCCTTAAATTCTGCGTATTCGGGAACGTTTTCGGGCATAGAGAACACTTATTTAACTGTCTTTTTGCTCCATGCTCTTGAATCTTATGCTCCATCAGCTGATAAGAGTAACGGAACGTTTTACCACAGATAAGACAATACCTTTTCGACATGCAAGTGTTGTGATACGCCCTCATGTGCCGTATTCGCGCGTAATTTGTTAAAAAAGTTTCTGAGCATAGACTACATTTTTTTTCTGTATGCCGTGATTGCAAATGAATTCGTAAGCTTATTCTATTTATGAACGAACTTCCGCAAATCTCACATACATTATTAGAATAATGATTATTCATGTGTACTGATAACCGCATGTATGTATGGAATTTTTCACTACACACAACACAATCGAAGGAATCTTCTAGTTTATATGGTATTAGAAAATGTTCAGCATCTCCGAATTCTATGCAATGTTGGTTTATGAGGTGTTTTCTCAAATCGGTCAAGTCAAAACATGTTTGTGTGCATTTTATGCATTCTAGACCTGAGATGTCTGCATTATGGAACGACAAGCCCCTTAGGCGATTAAACTTAGTCCTTATCAAGTCAGCATTAGAGTGTGTTTTGGAATGACTTCGTAATTCCTTCATAGTAAGGAATGCCTCTCTGCATATGAAGCAACCGAATTTGGTCTTTAATGACTTGAATAGACAAAGATTTGAGTTGAAGATTAGATTCAAGGAATTTTGCTTTAAGTCCTTGTGGCTCTGTGATTCTGTTTGTTTTAATTTTTGCTTTAAAACTCTTTGACCTGCAAAAAAAACAATTGTTAACACAAGCACCCAACAACATGGCAACAAAGTCTACATTTGCGTGTCATTTGTACTTAGTTTGTAATGTTTATTATGTTTATGATCATTTTTATCAGGGGAAAACCTCCGTCACGACCACACGTGTGGTTTGGAACACTGGAAATCTTAAGAGTATTCCAGTGTTCCAAACCACACGCGTAGTCGTGTCGGAGGTTTTTCCCTGGATTTTCCCCAGGCTACTCTCCAACTGCGAACTCCTATCGCTTTATTGGGCCCGGCCTATAAAGCCACAGACAAGTTAAAAAAAAAGTTTATGATAATGAAGAATCAAAACTGTCTGCTAAATATTGACTTTGCCATCTAAGTTATTATGTCGGTTGTGTTTCTTTTTTGTACAATAAAGAGTTTTACTACTTCTGCTATTTAAGGCTTATCCAGAAATCGCGCGAGGTCTTTTAGACCCCCCCCCACCATCTTGGTGATCTTTGGGAAGGTTATAGGCGATTTATAATTTCCTACATGAGGAAATATTATTTCACGGTTTTACAGGTGCAGTAAAAAATTAGAGATGCGCCGAATATGGGTTTGACCGAATACTAACATTCGGCCGAATATTAGATCCAGCTGTTGCCGAACCGGATATTCGGCCGCATTATTCGGTTCAACGTAATTCCTTCATCTATTGTTGTAAAACTAATTGAATGGTAAAATTTTTGTTCATTATCAAAGCGAAATATTGACAAAAAATAAGTTAAATCACTGTTAATAATGGGTCAAGCATTATTTTCACGAAGCAGTAACTATAATACACTCTTGTAACTTGTAACAAAACCCTCTCAAAATTGTTCGGTAAATATTCGACAGCTGAATAATTCGGCCGAATACCGAACATTCAAAAACATGCCGAATATGCAGAATACCGAATAATAACCGAATATTCGGCGTATCCCTAAAAAAAATACACGTGAGGTCACCTTGTACCGCCCCACCTCCAACGTAATCAGTCGTGGGGTTTTCGTAAGCCCCCTCCCCCTTCGGAGCCTCGCTTGATTTCTGGATAAACCCTACACCAGAAATCAAGAAGCTTCAAATCATAATGACATCTTTTGTCGGTTTTCGCTTGACATCAAATAATTTCAAAGCAGGGACCGATAGCGGTATTTTTAAAAAACCCTGAATTAGCCCAATATATTGATTCTTTTTTGCTCTTTACGCAGGGCTGAATCATGTATTTAGGTAACAATGTCGTATTATGAGATTAAATCCCATTAAAAACGAAATAATGAACCGGTGACCGTAATAATACCGGTATTTTTCTATGGAGAAAATACCGGAATCCGATCCCTGTTTGAAAGTAAAGAGTAATTAAATGATTACTTTCTTCTTTCCCTTTCTTCCTTGTTCTCGCATCATGATCACTTGTCGTTAAAGTATCTTCATTCAAATCAGCATGTTCAATCACTTCATTCATCAAGTTCCCATCATGATGATCATTTTTGGAATTCAATTTGATCATAAAAAGTTGACCTGAAACAGTAAAACTTCAGTCGCGCGGACCGACTACAGGACATACGAAGATGGAGCGTCTGGAATGGCCACTCTAGGCGCCAAGGGGTGTATAAATACTGAATGAGAAACATCAAGGAATTGATATCTGGAGCCCATTTTAAGAGGCGATATGGGCGCGAAATTAATTATAGGTGGACAATTGTACCCAAACTAACCTAGTCCCAATGCCAAAGTGTCAACACGGTGCATCCTCAAATTTTAGAAAAGCTCGGCAACGCGTACTTTGGAGTTTCGGGGGTCTATAGGCTGCGGTGGCCGCTTACCATCAGATGGACCGTAAGCTTCTTTGCCACGGGCGTTGTATAAAAAAAAACTAAGTAAAGCATGTAGGGTGTCCTCGGGTAATTCCGAAAATAACAAATTCCAGTCTAACTAAGCGATTTTGTTGCACTACCAAACATCAACAAAAAATGTAACATTTGTTTTTGATGATGATGATGAATTGATGATGAGATGGAATAAAAGCGGTTAGTTTGACAGGAATTTGTTATTTTCGGAATTACCCGACATTCGGAATTATCCGCCATTCGGAATTACCCGAGGACACCTTACTATATTATATACTATGCAACAATCAACAATACCCTCCTGGGGTTCAAAGTACTAATACTAGAACAAATTCACTTCAATGTAATATGTATCATTCAAAATTGGAATAGAGTTGCATTTGTTTTGTTTTAGTCAATTCCTAAACAAAATAAACTCTACTCTATTTCCTGTAACAGGAGATTAAAATTTCATTGCCATTTTTTCTTGTATGGTGAGCGGCTAGAGGATATACATATGTGCATATGTAATAATAATGTAATACGCCTTTTAATTTCCTTTTTAAGCCATCCTGAGATGGGCACATAACAAAACAATGAGATTGTTTGTTTTTTTGTTGCATGGGTTAAAATACACAATTATAAATTAAATTAGTAAGAAATTATTGGGATTGTCCATTGTTGGACAAAGGCCTCCTCCATCTGATACCAGGCATAACCAGACTTGGTTCGGGAGGGGGGGGACAAACATTGAAACATCTATATTTTTATTTATCTACTTATTGAAAGAACCCACAAGGGCGTTTTCGGGGGGGGGGGGGATATCCCAACTTTCCCTCCCTCTGGATATGTGCCTGTCTGATACCATCTGGTTCTATCAAAGGCTAATTAATCTGGGCCATGTGGGTTCCGCTATTTTGATGATATCATCGCACCATCTGCAGCGCGGGCACATATAATAATAATAATTGCACTCCAATAGTCTTTGCACCTGGCGGGAACCATCTCCGGATGTATGAAGTTGTGCATTCGGAGATCGTATCCGCCATGTGTATCCCTTGCTTTTAGATTATTTTTGTCTTAAAGGGGCCTCTGCGCTGTTGGCTTCGGCCCCACGCATGCCTTCCAAAGATCCGGGACCCCATGGTCCCGAGATATGAAAAAAGACATACAATAATAATAATAATAATATAAGCCTTTTATTCAGACATAAGTAGGTATGTACATTACAAATTTACAGTATCGCTCTTTCGACAGCATCGGTTCTGTCTGTTTGCCGTTTGGCAAAGGCCTCCTCCATCCCTTTCCATCTCTCTTTGTCTCGCGCGGGCACATATATCAATAAATAAATACTTAAATACATAGGACATATCCAAGACTTACAAACAAATATTCATGCTCATTTTACAAATAAATGCCCTGTCTGGGATTTGAAGTAGGGATCATCAGCTTCGTATTATAACCAGGTGCAGATTCAGAATTATATTCAGAGGGCACTATCAAGCAGGTGGGGGCAATATTATTTTTTCAATACAATAGAAATTTTAAAGCTTAATAAGCTTGAGCGCCTTCAAAATGTCTGTATTCGGTTCATATTTGGTTTACGCAAATATGACCATGTATCCTTTTTCCGCTCCCAGCTCAAGTGGCTCCCTATCCGTTTTCGCCGAGATTCTCACACCCTATCTCTTTTGTATTGTACTCTCTTCAACCCTGCAACTCCACGCTATCTCAAAGAGCGTTTTACTTATCTTCGTTCCGTTAGGTCCTCCCGAAACTTGCTTCTCACTGTTCCATCTTCCTCATCAAAATTTTATAATTCTTCTTTCACTTTTCGAGCTATTCGGCTTTGGAATTCATTATCTCCTGATTTGAGGCGTGCTGAATCTCTTGCTGTCTTCAAAAAACAGCTTAAAGATCACTATTTGTCTCTCTCATGACACACTTAAGGACTTAACTCCTTTAGACTATGTGGCTGACTATATATTTGTATAGGTTTATGTACGTATATTTTTATACTATATTTATGTATGTTTATTTATCCTTAATTAAATGTTATTGTTGTAATTTTTAGTAGGCTTCATATGTATTAACTCTGCACCACCTGCTATGAATCGTTCTGTTTAGATTTCCGCTACCCTAAGGTTGTCTGGAAGAAATCGCTCTTTAGCGATAAGACCGCCTGTTGTTTGCCTCTTCTCATTGTGTTTTTTGTACTGTACTGTATCCTTTGATTGAGGTGTGCAATAAAGAGTATTTGTATTGTATTGTATTGTAAAGTAGCCTATGTCCGTCCCCGGGACCTAAACTATCTCCATACGAAATTTCATCGAAATCTTCAACGGTTTAAGTGTGAACAGGTAACAGACAGACACGTCTGCATTTAGTATGGATTTTATTTACAATATTATATGACACTGTTTATATTACCTGTGTCTCCATCACCCATTGGTTGCGGTCCTTCATCAAATTCCACACTTATTTTATCATCAAAATCGTCATAATACTGATCATTCTCTAATTGCAATTGTTTCATGTTTTCTAAATACTCTATTGAATTTATCACTTTCATTTTGAATTCTGTAGCTCTTCTTAAGTCTAATATGCACTGTTCACATATATTGTTACTAAGATCTTGTGGTACCTGAAATGTGAGAAATAACCTACTGAGGATGCTCCAAAATATATCTATAGGAATTTAAATTTAAGCTCTGATTCTGAATTATCTTTGTTGTTTTATGTGTTGAATAAATTATAAAAGAAAGTACTTACCCTTATATTGAAAGTATTCAACAACATATCGGAATAAACCTCTCTCTTTCCATCATAATAATATTCAAGAAACATGTCCGACATACAAACTGTTGTTAAACAGCATTGGCACATATTTGGCGAAGACATGTTACTCAGTATTTCCTTAATGTATTTCGATATACTAATCCCGCAATGTTAAACGTTTCACTGTTCATTTGGTTTTATTTTCACTGTTTGGATAATAAAATTAATAAATTAAGTTAATATGCGTCAAATATACTATTGTTGACAATTGTTGACAGATATGTTTTGAAACGTTCTGATACGATACGACAAAAAAAATTACCATTAAACATCAATTTTATATATCTGAAATTAAAATTAGATTATTTAACAGGACTTGTAATTAAATATTGTAAATGTTTATAATTTTATTGGTTTTAAATGTTAACTGATCAATTCTAACGTGATAATCTCAGTAATATAGTCGTGTGAAGGCTTAAAATATAATGTTTCCGAACGCGCACCGCGCACCAAAGTTTTGACAGCCGAACTTGCCGCATACCAATCGCATACACATGAGGGACTACCGCGACCACAAACGAAGTTTTCCCTCTCTGTCTCACTTATATGCAAACTTGCAAGTGCGACAGAGAGGGAAAACTTCGTTTGCTGCTCACGATAGCGTCACAGAGGGGCTACCGCGAACCGAAAACGAACGAAGTTCGAATATCTCCCTCTCTGTCGCACTTCTTTTTTTTTTTTTTATTTACATTAAAAAGAAAAATCTTATATTAGGTTTGACAGATAAGTGTCGTTAAACCGAACTTACTTGCTAATCCGAACTTCTTATCGTGTCGTCCCTTTCACTCTCATGTTATTCACTATATGAGTGAGAGGGACGGCACGATACGAAGTTCGGAGTAGTCCCTTTGGCCGCCACCGCTGGCCGCTGCTGTGTGCCACACGCATTATAAGAAAAACAAAAAACAAAGTACTATAAAACCGTATATTAAAATATGAATACATTATAAAACAAAAACAAAAGAGTATCTATAAAATGTCTATGAAGCAAAAAAAATATTATATTCTAATACTATCCAGATGTAAGATTTGTCTCGTTAGTTTGCACAGTAAAAGTTGTCTTGTGGGTTTTCATTGTTACGACAAGAAATAAACAAATCAAAGATGAGGGTCGGCTTTAGAGTAGAGCAGTCACTTTAGGTCCCAGGTGCCCCTAAATGCCTAATGAGTTTTGTTAGGCATTTAGGGGCTAAATTAGAGACCATATACATCTCTAACAATATTAAATTAATCATAATTTTGACGCTCAGAGACCATGTACATCTCTGGGATCTTATATTAATTTCATTATACTCCTTGTTTAATCTTGAGACCTTATACATCTTTAACTTTACTGATGTTGTAATATTTCTAATAGATAACTTTGCAAGTTTATCTTCACTGTGTGACATTAATTTTGTTATAATTGTAAACTCGAAATTATTATTCTTTCTTGAAATGTAAATTAATATTTTGACATGAAATATGTATTATTATAGTCAGACTTTCTTAAATTGTAAATTAATATTTTGATATGTAAAAGTGCCCTTGTGGCCTATTTGCAGAATAATTTATATATGCTAGATATCACATCCGGTCTACAGTTCCACCGAAATGTGTATTCTTTTATTATTATTATTTTTATTTACCTCGGGTCCGTTCCAACAATTAAAAGTAATGTAATCTACTAAATCATTCGGCACTGTTTTGTCTACATACTATGTAATGTTATTCACAAAATGTAAATCTTTGTAATGACTGCCTGTGCCAAAATAAAGTGAAAAAAAAAATCATTTTGAGAAAAAAAAATCAAGGGCAATATAAAATTTTAGAGGCACTTTTTACTCGCACGGAACAAATCAGGGGTGACGGCCGGCGCTGCCGCCCCGATTAAGCTATCGCCGTTGCAACCTCTTCGGTATCTTATTTTTCTTTTTATCAGCCGATTGCTGATCAGGGTTTGGTTTCTTTTCCAACAATTCGTTAGGTATCGGTCGTTGTCCGTAACTGAAACAACACGGCATGATACAAATAGTTGACACGAAGCCAAGTAAAAAAATCAATAAGATCGCATTTTCTCGAAAAAGGATCAAAATTATATTCAAATGGTGAGAAAAGTAACACAAAAGAAAAAAAACGGGCCAAGTGTGAGTCGTACTCGCGCACGAAGGGTTCCATACGAATATCTATAAAAACGGAACAAATCACGTTTGTTGTATGAGAGCCCCCTTAAATATTTATTTTATTCTATTTTTTAGTATTTGATGTTATAGCGTTAACAGAAATACATAATCTGTGAAAATGTCAACTGTCTAACTATCACGGTTCATGAGATATAGCCTGTTGACAGACGGTCAGACTGCGAAGTCATAGTAATAGGATCCCGTTTTACCGTTTGGGTACAGAGCCCTAAAAATATGATAATTTTTGAGTCAAATACCTACCCTATTTTTGCGGAGATATTCCAGCTAGCACGGTACGTTTTATGGACGGCCCAAAACGTCACATAAAAACACCACCAAACCTATCATGCTAGCTGGGCTGACTTTTTCTTGGTTCCGTACCCGAAGGGTCCAAACCACAGATTACTGTCACACATGCGTCTGTCCGTCTGTCCCAAAGATTTTTTTAACTTCCTATTCACCTGTGAACTTGAAATTTGGTGATAATGGTTATTATTACTTATATTATTTTACCAACAAATTTTTCATCAGCAGCCCCCAAACAAAGAAATATAATTGATTGATGGCTTGGGGGCCGACATGGAAACAAAGCATCATAATCTTACGAGTATAAAATATTTCTAAAGAGATCCTATACGCGGGCCACCAAGAGAGACGGAAAAGGTCTCATGCAGATAAATTGAGAATAGGTTTAAAATGGCTGCCGGTTCACCATAAATCACTTCCTAACTTGGGCGGGTAATCACTTCTGTGACGTATAATACACAACTGTCATATAAAATAACTTTTGTGCTCGACAAAAAAAAGTGAAACTGTGACAGGGACAACAAATGATATATATGACTCTCTGTCGCTCTTATATAGAAATGTATATGACTGTCTCGCTTGGTTGTGGTATTATTATTTGCGTGTCGCGTCTGGTAAGTCTGTGATCATAACATTCGTAGTTTGGCTAATGAAAGCTGAGACTGAGATTTATTTCAAACTTTTTAAATGGCAACTATAATATTTACGTCAAATGTGTCAAACGTCACTCAATTGCCGTGTCAATGGAGACAAATATTGCTTGATCCTTTACGGGTCAGAAAGAGCTAGGATACAGCAAATCGTATCATAGTACATTATTCCACTTGAATTGCAACTTCCATAACGGGCTCGTACGGACGACGTAATCACAGCGTCTATCGAAAGATGGAACGCTGCGCTTACGGCGTCCGACTCTGACACGACGCGTACACTTAGGCATTCCCGCCGGCGGGGACGTCCACCACGCGATCGCGACAACAGTGACACATATAGTCCCTATTCGTCCCGGTACCGCCGCACACCGGGTAGAGTCAGTCCGACCCAGGTCGGGCCTAGCTGAGTTTCTTGCTGGACTCTTCTCAGCTTGGCTAGGTTTAGTGAACCAGCGACAAAACTCCTAGTGGCTCGATTCCACTCACACCTCAGATTCGGTTGAAACCGCTCAACCAATCTCACTGGAGCGCAAACCCTTAGAGTATTCCAGTGTTCCAAACCACACGCGTGGTCGTGCCGGAGGTTTTCTCCTGGATTTTCCCCAGGCTACTCTCCAACTGCGCACTCCTATCGCTTTATTGGGCCCGGCCTATAAAGCCACGGTCAGGTTCAAAAAAAAAAGCGGGCTCGTAATATTTAAATAGCATGAATCTTCTTTTTGCCAATGTTATCGCATAGTATGTACTGAACTATGTAGTGCGAAGTTGCGAACATTTTATTTTGTTGCCCAAGTATCATTATTGTTTTGTCACATTATACACAGCGTTGCATCACGTGGATTTTTTAAATTTACCGCTCTTTTCTAGTCTCAGGAGTGCTACCGCGAACAGCATTCGAAATTTTCCCTCTCTGTCGCACTTGCAAGTTTGCACATAAGTGAGACAGAGAGGGAAAACGTTTGTGGTTCGCGGTAGCCCCTCAGCTGTCATTAGCCAGACTCTAAGTATAAAATCCGTACTTGTCAACTCCAGGTCCGGGCTCGAGATGGAACCGCGGAGGCGGGTAGTTGGACTGTGACTCAGACGGCAGAAACTTGGTGCGACAGTTATGGAAGTGGTAGTCACTGGAAACCAAACCTTTATTAAAGATCTAGATGAACCAATGGCTTTCCAATCATGTTCCCTATACGTTGATGGCGCGATAACTCGATCATTTAGGCCCGCTACATACTTACAGGGTGAATTTTGAGATCGAATCCAACCCGACTGATTCCCCTCACAGCTGCTCCATATAAGATGTACTACTATGGCCCTTACAGATAGGCGGGTTAAATTTCACCGATGAATTCGCTATCCATTTTATATGGAGAACCTGCAAGCGAATTCAGCTTGTATATGGCTTTTAGACATTCTTGTAGTCTGCTTCGATTAGAGGTAGGAGCTCTCATCCAGTCCGTTCAAAATCATCACGGGGTAGTAGAAGATAATAATGAGTAGGACCAAGTTGCTGTTCCACTGAAATATATTTGTGCTCGGTTGGAAGACTGACCGTAGGCTGCTTAAAGTATATAAATAAACTATGTACAGCTACAGTTTGCAATGTACGATAGGTTGAGGGTGCCTTTCCCTCATATCTTGATATCACCAATCATATTCATTGGATTACATAGCGTAGCACTGGTAGAAACGGAAAATTATCAAATCCTCGCAGCATAGTTGCATAGCATAGCTCTGACGGAAAGACGCCCTGAGGGCTAGAAACATTCGTAGATTTAAAGAAAATCAACGCGGGACGACGAAAACCCTCGTCTTTGTAATGTTCACAGTGCGAGTGAGATTGGAAATATCTGAGTAACGCAGCAGTCGAGGCACGCAAGCGGGACGGGATTTTAAAGCAGAGCTGAGTTGTGATAGACATGGCTAGACGTATAGTTACTTGATGTTAGGCATCACCATCGTCCTGGGATCTATCCTGGTGATCCCGCTCATCACGCGCTCGTGCCAACGGCTCCGCAGCTTCTCATTCTTCGTCAACGAGTAGTGCCGCTGATGGACGAAATCATTGTGCGCGCGCTCGAACAGCGGCAGTACGTCGAAGTTTGTTGATAGCTTCGCGCGAAATTCTGCAACTGATTTGTAAAATATCTGTTAATGGGGTGTCTATTCATTACGTGAGGTGATCTTGGTTACTATTTAGCAACGTAGGTACGGCTAGCACAGAGACTACATGCGAGATTAACGCGTCGAAAGTGAGAAGTCGTGAGACTGCTCGACCCCTTCCCTCCCACCAGAGAAAGGAATATGCTTACAGATAGACCAAACTACTACTATCAGTTTGCTTCGAGTTGGCCGTTTCTTCCCGTCCAGGTAGGTATGGACATACCGCACCGCGCCCCCATCCCGCTCAGTGCGGGGGGGGGGATGGAGGTAAATAAAATAATACAACACTAAAGAGCGGCCAAATCGAAGCGAACGAGTTTGTACGTTCGGGGTCTTCTGACTCTTCTGTTTGTTGTTCTGTTCTGCACTGCAGTTCGAGATCGCTGCTTGCTTGATTAGACATTTGTATAGATTTGTACTAAAATTAAAAATATCAAAAATTTAGTATAAAATCATAAAATGTAAGAACTTAGCAAATAAACATTTATAAAAAATCTAAATAATTTACAAATAACTGCTTGTCAAGTTAACTTCTAACAGTCAAGTTACCCATTCACTTGACAAGCCTAATTCCAATAAGGTCTGTTGTCTCCTCGGGTAGGAAGATCATATGGCAGTGGCTTCCGAAAAACTAGTGCCTACGCCAAATCTTGGGATTAGGTAGCGGACGCCACCCTGGGCATAATTAAGGATGCAACTGTATATATATATATATTGTGCCCTTTGGTTAATCACTAAGGCCTGGTTTTATAAAGATCCGTAAGACCAAATGTCAGATCAAATTTCAGTAACTCAGTACATCATAGTATCGTATCATGCAACGCGCCGTATCTGATACACCGCGTATCTTAAATACTCCGCACACGCGCGTGTCGGATACGCGTAGCATGATCGGTAAGTGTGGACGTGTTTTGATACTGTATCAAGATACGATGGTGTGATTTGATACGGGATACGCCGCGATCCAACTGGAGTAGGTTTTTTGCCTATCAAGGTCACCAGAGCCCCCGCTCTGGTGACCTTGATAGGCAAAAAACCTACTCCCGTGTCATATCCCCATATGACACGGGCTGACATTTTTGTACGCGATTGCGATCGCCGATCATCAGTGTGTATCTGCGTTTGCGACAGAACAGTAGTAGTTTTTGGTCTGGTTTTTTTTATACAACGCCGGTGGCAAACAAGCTTACGGTCCACCTGATGGTAAGCGGCCACCTCAGCCTATAGACGCCCGCAACTCCAATGGAGTCACGTACGCGTTTTGTTTTTGATTGTTGAGATGGATAACAAGACAGTTCTAAGGCTTATAGAAGCCTAAAAAACCAAAGAGGTTTTGTGGAACCCCAGTCACCCCAACTACTACAACAGGTCAAAGGTCAAAGGGTCAACAGGTCAAAGGTTAAAAAAAGACGCATGGGACGAATTAAGCGATGAAATTAACTGCCCAATAGAAAACATCAAAAAGAAAATTGAGTATATTCGCGGCTTTTAGACGGAAGAGGCAAAAAATGACCAAGTCTAAGACCACGGGTTAAGGTATGCATTAAGAGAATTTATTTATTAGGTACCTATGAGTCAAATTTCACCTACTTCTGTTTTTCACGACAACAGGTACACGATTTCACGATTAGTGGAACAGTGTAAATCTAACGATCATGCTACGCGTCGGTGCTACGCGCCGGCGATACGATACGGTATAAAGATACAAGTGTGGACTAAGCTTAAGCTGAAGACCACCAAAAAACGTAAGTGTCATCTCAACTGACGTCTGACAGTTCATGACTGTCAAGGAAAGAAATTGGAATTTTGTTTGTCGTAGTTATTAAAATCGAATGGGGCATTGTGTTATTTATTTATCGTGGAGTGGGAATTATCAAAATGGAGATAACAGTGGAAAGTTTACCGATGCTAGGGGTGTGTAACTTGTGTTTGAACGAAGGCGCTGTGAAGAGTATGCTGACTGGAGGCTCAGAAGACGTTCCGTCCTATGCTAATATATTGTTAAAATGCTTCAGTATCGATGTAAGTTAATAAGTTATTCCTTAATTTCATTAAATGGAACGACTGTACTTTATGTGCCATCGCCAAAGATGATATATTTTATTGTACAGTAGATTAAGCATTCCTAATTATTTGCAGAATAAATGTTCGATTTTGATTTTTTTTTATTATGATCATATGGCCTTCAAATGATATTGACCACAAGTGAGCTTTGTAATTGTATCAAAACTTCTAAATTTTTTGATCAAAGACCACGCATTTCCGCAACTTTTCAATATTAAAAATATTCAATATTAAATAGGCCACAAAGGCACTTTTACATGTCAAAATATTAATTTACAATTTAAGAAAGTCAAATAAGAATACATTTTTCATTTCACATTTCATAAATCAGGTCGGGAGGGGGGGATGGGGGCATCTATCCCTATCTGCGTTAGAGTCGATTTTGGCCAAACAGGTTTTTTTGAACTTTTATAAAAAAAATATCCTTGAAGATTAAGACATTTCTTAATCTTCTAACCTATCCGCGTTAGAGTCGATTTTGCCCTAACGGGCTTTTATGGTCTTTATGGTGTGTGTTTAGTATAAAAAAAAACATGTTTACAGCTTTACAATTAATAAAATATAAGAAAAAACAGAAAAATAAGAAATACAACAACATAGAAATAATATTGTAATATTTAGATGCAAAAACGCCATACACGAAATAAATACGTGCAAATGAACACACACTAATTTTTGTATGGAAAGTTGGAAACTTTAATATCTTTTTTCTCAGAAAACGAAGATTTAGTGGAGAGACTACTTATGATGAGTACAATCTATAAAAAAATATGAGCCCTGAATTTGATGGGACAATCTACAGTCAAGCCGATTAAATTACCTCTACATAGTTATTTTCTTAACACAACTTTGTCTTATTGGAAATGAACATGCAACTTAATAATGCAGTGTTGAATCAACCAATTGACTAACTCTCTCTAAAAAGTTAGGACTGGCTGGACAGACTGACGGGTGTGATTCAGAAGCCACAAATGTGATACAAAAGACACATTGTAAGTTTCTGCTGCTTGCCTACAATCTACCTGATGTAGACTGAAATACACAGTTTCGTCATCATCGGCCTGTCAGTCCACTGCTGCACATAGGCCTCTCCACTGAGCTTGGTATTCAGTTCTCCTCCAATCCCTACCCACTGCCTTACGAATATCATCATCCCACCTAGTTATACATGGTATAACACACGCCATTTTGGGAATTGTAGATTTATAAATGAAGAAAATGTGATTTGCTAGGGTACAAGGGTCATTGTACTTTTTCATGACCAGTTTTGTATTACCAAAAAAAATCTATAATATGTATTGAATTGGTGTACAGATTCAGATTCAGATTCAGATTCAGATTCTTTATTGCATTCATGTTGTAACAATTAGGTCTTAAAGTTAGGTGTAGTTCTAAACATGAGCTCTTTCGAGCATTGCAATATACAAACTAAACTAATAGGAGCTAAGCCATTAACATTATACAAATTAATTATCATTATTAATATACTATTTAAATTACATCATTATATCATTACATAATATTTTAATTACATTATTGCCATATGTATGTCCTTAAGAATTAGATTTAGAAGTATGTAAAAGCAACTATAAATAGTCAAATTTTTGTCATAATTTCAACGGTCTTTAAAAAAATCGCTTATTGAATAGTAAGCCTTTTCTAATAGAAAACGACTTAAATCTTTCTTGAAGTGCATACTATTTTGTCTCTCTTTAATGTAATTAGGGACTTTATTATAAATTCTAGGGCACATTCCCAAAATACTTTTTGATAAAAGAGCTGTTTTAGAAGGGTGAGCACGTAGTTGGTTTCGTTGCCGCTCACTATCGAAGCCTTTAAATAAATTTAAGTTTTGTTTAACAAATAGTGCCATTTCTAATATATATAAGCACGGAAAAGTCAATATTTTGAGACTTATAAAATAAGGTTTACAAGATTCGGTGGGTCTTAGCCCACACATCGCTCTCAAACATTTCTTCTGTGCTCGGAATACGAGCAGCCAGTTAGTAGAGTTGCCCCAAAAGATGACACCATATCTTAAGGTCGACGAGACATATCCATAATACGCAGCCAATACGGTTGATCTATCCACAAATTTTTGCAACATGTATAGAGCGTACGAATATCTATTTAGTTTAGAACATACATCTTTTACATGCGTTTTCCATGCCATACAGCTATCTATAGTAAGTCCTAAGAATTTAGCTTCCGTGGTTTCTGAAATTGTCTGATTTTTATACTTAATATCTAAGTCTCTAATGGTATTGCGTCGCTGTTCAAAATGCATGATACAAGTTTTAGTCAGGTTGATTTTTAAATTATTAATGTTTAGCCATTCAATTATAGCTTCTAAGGTATTATTTATTTCTATTTCATAATTAATGTCGTTTTTCATGTCACTAAATATAATTGTGCTATCGTCAGCAAATAATACCATTGGATGTCTAGTAATCTTAGGTATGTCATTAATGTAAATTAGGAATAACAAAGGTCCCAATATACTCCCCTGTGGTACACCATATTTAACTCTTCTTAGTTGTGAACATGCAGTGGTTTCAACTTTCGTTTTAGGACACAGATGAGTAATGTGAGTCATTTGTTTCCTATCGCTCAAGTAAGATTTAATTAGTTCAAGAACGATGCCCCGTACTCCATATGCATGTAACTTGCTCAAAAGTACATCATGTTTCACGAAGTCAAATGCTTTAGTCATATCCATGTAGATTGCCGACACTGGCAGTTTTTTATCCATATTAATATAGACTCGTTGCACTAGTTCATAAATTGCCATATTGATTGATTTTTGTTTACGGAAGCCTTTTTGCTCATTAGTGAATAAATGGTTAGTTTCAAAGTATTCGTACAGGCTGTTATATATAACTCTCTCTATTATTTTAGAGATTACCGGTATTAATGAAATCGGCCTATAGTTCTTCATTTCCTGTTTCTTACCCTTTTTAAATATGGGTTTAATAACAGCTATTTTTAATTTTTCGGGAAATACTCCGTTTTCAATGCATAGGTTTATTATATGACAGAGTACGTCGGCAATTGATAGTGATACTCTTTTTAAAATTTTCGTGTTAATTTCGTCATATCCTGTACTGTTAGTATTTCTAAGGGACGCTATTATCTTATGAATGTCCCCTACAAAAATAGGATTTAAAAATAGTACGTGAACCTAGTACCTATAAGGAATCTATAGGTAAAAATACTTAAATATTAACATATTGCTGTAAAATGTGGGTAACACATTGGTAAAAACTATTTTTTCATACAAATGGTGAGACTTGCAAGGACCACTGAGTTACTCGATTTATGGATATTAGCTGAGGTTTGTTAATTACCCAAACTATTGGAAGTGATACTGCAATTAAACCTTTTTCTAAATAACAATACAAAAATATGAAGTAAAAGCTGAGTATTCCGAAATCTGCATTAAAAAAAAGTGTCTGAATTTTATGTACATGAAAAAGTAGAATGGCCCACAAGCCCATTGCATATAACACACTTCAACCATGTTCCCGTAGTAGACTATAATTAACTATCTGTGGCTTACACATTGCTAAGAAGCTGGTGGTCATAATAGACTGTGATGAGAGACACATGCCCGATATATCGATAGGTTTCGCAAAGTCCTATTACGCTTCAATTATAATGGTACGATAGTCAAATCACAATTTACGTATTTACGAATCATTAAAAACACTGTTAGGATGAAATTTATTTGGAAATATTTGTAATGAAATAACGTCACAATTTTCTATGGACATTTATTTATTTATTTAAGCCTTCTTTTACAAACATATTATTTTTTGTTTTCCGTTTATTTATTCCTTTTTTTCCGTATCTTATGTTTGTAGCGTCCTTCTGACTAGGCCTCTTCCGAGTCGCCTTCTTCTAAATTTATGTATTTATCTAACATCTTCCATTTTCGGCTGTCTGTTGCTATTTCTTTTCAGTCTTTCCCTATTGTTTCTTCTATGTTATTTTCCCATCTGGTTTTTGGTTTGCTATACAGCATCATATTTTCATCATTTTTAAAAATGTATTTAATAAAGAAAGCTCAAGGTCACCCAAAGAGCAATGGAAAGAGCTATGCTCGGGGTTTCTCTGCGTGATAGAATTAGGAATGAAGCTATCCGTAGCAGAACTGGGGTCACCGACATAGCCTTCAAAATTGCGGGACTTAAGTGGCAGTGGGCAGGGCACATTGCTCGCAGGACTGACGGTCGATGGGGCCAGAAACTGCTTGAGTGGCGTCCACGCACCGGAAGACGAGCTGTCGGTAGGCCTCCGACAAGGTGGAGTGATGACCTGGTGAAGGTCGCGGGAATCCGGTGGAAACGAACGGCACGGGACCGGTCTAAATGGCGAGCCTTGGGCTTGGGGGAGGCCTATGTTCAGCAGTGGACGTCTTTCGGCTGAAATGATGATGATGAATAATAATGTTTAAAATAACACAAAAAGAAGTTTAATATTTTCGAAGTATTTTCGTGAGCCCTGTTTATTTCTCACCGTTGTTTTGGTTGATACCTTATTATAAGCTTGGCATGTATTTTCAAGATAAACATGATGGAGCTGGGAGACACGAAGCAGTTACTCTGCGACGCCTGCGCCGATCGCCTGCTGGAAAGCATGGCATTCAAAGAGCAGGCGTTACACTCGCTCCGTAGCCTGCAGGACTCTGCCAAGATGTTCAGTGAGTGTTTATTTATTTATTTAATCTTTATTGCACAAAAGTAAAACTTATCGTACAAAAGGAGGACTTAATGCCATAAGCATTCTCTACCAGTCAACCTTAGGGCAAAGCAGACAAATTGTGGGCGGTGCAACTCCAAATATAAAAACGTATATACTAAGTGTCAATATAGTACGTACATATTAATACCAATACATACATAAATAACGAATAACAAAATATATACACATACATACATACATATATTATATACAGACGAAACTATGTACAGAAACATTAGGAATATTCGGTTCTGCTAGCAAAAAATTTACGTAGACAGTTTTTAAATACTATTTTGGTATCAGATTGCCTGATTTTAATGGGTAGACTGTTCCAGAGACGAGCGACTTGAATGGTAAACGAATAGGACATGAAACCAGTTCAGTGTTCATTATTATCTACTGTTTCCACCGTTGGCATTTGAGACCTAATCATGATTTTGTAGGAGCTAGTTATCTACTGTTTTCCCCGTTGGCATTTGAGACCTAATCTCATGATTTTGTTGGAGCTAGTTTAACGGAAGCTACAGCGGCGAGTGGCATCATAACTCCCTAACTGATGAACCTATTTGTGAGCAGTTATTTTAAAGCCTTGATGGCTATGTTTTGTGTCGAGCGTTTCATAGATATAAAAAATGATGCTCCATAAGACTAATCCAAAACAAACAAGGCAAAAAAAAATATGCCAATAGGTGAAAATCCTATTCAAATGTCTCAATAAATAACGAAGCCACAACTGTTTTAATGTTGCTGGTTAGAGAGAGAAAGCGCGACAGATCAGTAACGTCATTGACACGAGCGCCATAGTAAATGACGATCGTTCCAGTACAAAGGTGCGTTTTGCGGAAAAGAGGCGTATGGCCCCTCTTAAAACTTTGAAGACTTATAATTATGTAATTATTTGTTCTTTTGAGTTACTTTTTTCACCATTTGATTAAGAATTTGATCCTTTTTAGAGAAAAATCGAACTTATTGATTGTCTTATTAGGTGCAGGCCACGTATCCAGAGGGGCTACCGCGAACTGAAAACGAACGAAGTTCGAATATCTCCCTCTCTGCCGACCGAATTAGCAAGTGCGACAGAGAGGGAAATATTCGAACTTCGTTCGTTTTTGTTTCCCGGTAGCACCTCTGACTTTTAGTTCGGGGGGGGGGGGGGGGGGGGGGGGGGGCAAACATTGAAACAACCATGTGAACTGTGTAAAAATCGCTGTAATTACTGTACTATAATTTTTAATAACTTAAAGAAGTACTGTCCGTAGTTTAGTTACACACTTATAAGTATTTTAGTATTTTCGGGGGGGGGGGGGGGGGGGGGGGATAAATCCCAACTATCCCCCTCTCTGGATACGTGCCTGAGGGGCTACCGCGAACAGCAAACGAAGTTTTCCCTCTCTGTCGCATTTACGTCCGAACGTACAAGTGCGACAGAGAGCGAAAACTTCGTTTGCTGTTCGCGGTAGCGCTGCTGATTAGGTGTCAACATTCGTATTATCTTGTTTGTAGATGTTAAGAAAGAGGAGAGTACCGACGCGTTCATAGACGACGTCGGCGCCGCGGACTTCGACGACGACGTGGACGACGACGACAAAGGTAACTACTGCGCCTGAGCTCGTACAGGGCTGCTACCGCGAACGGCATACGAAATTTTCCCTCTCTGTCGCACTTGCAAGTTTGCACATATGTGCGACAGAGAGGGAAATCTTCGTTTGTGGTTCGCGATCGCGAGTTCACAAAAATATGTATCGAATGTTTATCGAACGCTCCTGAATTAAGAGCAGTTAAAAAACGCTCATCTATTTAGGCAATTTTCTGAATTGACATTTTCTCAATGTTACTAACTAGAACAGAGGCGCTACCGCGACAGCAAACGAAGTTTTCCCTCTCTGCTGCACTTACGTCCGAATGTGCAAGTGCGACAGAGAGCAAAAATTTCGTTTGCTGTTCGCGGTAGCGCCACAGGACTATAACGACTTAATGTCATAAATGTTAAACGTATTTTTAGGCTTTTTCATTAAGAAATATCGTTTCAAACATCACTCCAAAACGAATATTTTAGAAACGAAAATCGGCTTTTTTCCGCTTAAATTCTACTACGCACAATAAAATCAAGAAATGTCAATGCTATGTCACTATCTAAAACTTTTATAAAGTTATTGTATCCTTTAATCACTTTATTGGTATTATCATTACTTTTGTCAAAATTTGAAATCAAAACATTTTAAAACTTATAAGGTCTACATAAAATAGTATTAGGGCACTATTTATTTTGATTGTTTATGGTTGTAATTGTTTAGATGTTTAGTTTAAGATCTGTAACGCTTTGGCGATTACCTATAAGTTACAGATATGTACTCTGAAATAAATAAATAAATGTAAGTACCCAAAGTTTCAAAATATCTGAGCAACCAGCAATAGAGTCGGGTTCACATATTTATGACCACTTTTCCCGTGCACATATTTTCGAACTCGAATGTACGTACCTACGCTCTCAGATCAAAAAATAGACCATTTAAACCAGCAAATGAAGCCGGTTTTAAACCATGAACCGATTTTAAACAGAGAATACTCTTGCGTTCAATAAGGGAATGTGTTGCATAATTTACATGTTAATTATTTTAGTATGTTTTTTTACAGCGCTATCAGTCATAGTGAAAAAAGAGCCGACCACAGAAGTGTTTAAGCCGCGTAAAACTAGAAAAAAGTACATCACCATAACAGTGAATAAGCATAAAGACTTATCTGATACAGAAACCATGCTAGCCCAAGGGCTTTTCCCTTTCAAAATAAGGAAAAACCGAGCTTTCGCCTGCGCCATATGCCCAGAAAGCTACACGAGCTTAGAAGACATGAGGAAACATGTCGGCCAACATAATAAAAAGAACATCCATGTAGCTTTCAAAAAAATGATGTTCTCGAACTCCCAACGGTTTTATAAAAGTTCTACACATCTCCGCTGCAAAATCTGTACAACAGACTTGAAAAACTTCGAAGAATTGAATCTCCACGTAGAGAATTGCACTAGACTCAAATATGCAAACGGTAAATGGAGTAACCTCCCTTTCAAATTAGAAAAGGACCAACTAGACTGTCCGGTTTGTAAAAAAACGTTCTTAAACTTTGTAAGTTTGAACACTCATATGAATATACATTATCCGAATTACATTTGTGAGAATTGTGGGAAGGCGTTTGCTTCTAAAGCGAGGTTAAGAGGGCACATGCGTACGCACGAAGTTGGTGAGTTCCCTTGTAAATACTGTGATGCGGTATTCGACAGGGTTACAAAGAGGGAAAATCATGTTTCAAAGGAGCATAAAGCCGGAGTTAGATATGCATGTAAACGCTGTAACATCTCTCTGTCATCGTTCTACGCCCGACAGAAACATCTAGCCGAGATACATAACGAAGAACTTAAGAGATATAAGTGCAAAGCTTGTCCACAAAGTTATATAACGCCAGGGCATCTCTCCAGTCACGTTAGAAGAGATCATTTGAATGAGCGTAATCATAAATGCGATAAATGCGACTTGGCTTTCTATACAAAGAACGCTTTAAAGATGCACATGATTAAACATGATGGTGAAAGAATTCATGTATGTCACATATGTCAAAAATCGTATCAAAGGAAGAAAACCTTAAGGGAACATATGAGGATTCATACAAATGATAAGAGGTTTATATGCCCGGTGTGTGGACGGGCCTTTACGCAGAAATGTACGTTGAAGGGGCACCTTAAGGTGCATGAAAGGAAGGTAGAGCTGGATGAGAAGGTTGTTCAGCCGTTGCATTCGATTTAAGATCTTAAATTTAATGGTATAGGTATTTTAATTGTAAAGCAAGTTTCCTACCCTCGAATAAGTTTTCTTGATGAGATGTTATTAATCACGTTTGAAGCCCGGCGCCGATTAACGTTAGCCGTCAATACTATGTGCAGGGCTCGGAAATCGGTTAATTTTTCAAACCGTTATCATGTACTTGCCGCAAAACCTTTTTATTTCGGTTTCGATACAAATACCGGTTTATTTAAACCGGTTTACGGAGGAGCTTTATATAAAGTTTTTGTTCGGATTAACCGGTTTAGACGATATTAAACCGGCTAATGCGGGCGCACGATTATGATTGAAATCATTTGAGAGGCCGAGTTGCATCAACTTAATTTCTTTAAAAAGCTATTTTACTGCTTAAACAATAAGGTTCATAATCCAATAATATATTCATAAAAGTTAGGTCGCCAAAAAGAATTTCAACACCTACCTATCGTAATACCTACAGACGTGAGCCCCACTAGTACGCCTGGCGGGTCTCTCGTCGAATAAACCGGTTAATATAAAGTTCTTAAAACGTTCGCGTTCCCACGAAAAGGTAGAAGCTAAACCGAAAA
This sequence comes from Epiblema foenella, assembly GCA_963556455.1. Taxonomy (NCBI): domain Eukaryota; kingdom Metazoa; phylum Arthropoda; class Insecta; order Lepidoptera; family Tortricidae; genus Epiblema; species Epiblema foenella. Next base: position 7,717,731 of record OY747119.1, on the reverse strand, counting down.
AACCGGTTCCGAGCCTTGAGTACGTGATGTTCATTGTCAATGAATATTGATCGTTGCGGTAGTGATTGAAGCGATTGTCAGTGTCATTGACCTAATAGAAGGACTGAAGGAAACTTGTCAATCGTTTTGACATATTGACAACCCCTTGACGTGTATTAAAGCTCATCAATCGCACTTCAATGTAGCCAATAACTTAGTTATATTGACTTTACAGATGTAGCAATTTGTGACTGCAACCGACCAATCGATCTAGATTCTAGATGGACAGACATTCAAATGTACTCTTATTGTCGGTTGCACCAACATACGATCACAGGCCGGTCATCGTCAAATATGGCGCCGGCAGCTGTCATCCCATAGAAACTTGTCAAACTTTCCATACAATCAGATTTTAACGAACACCGCTTACTATTACAGACGGTTTGGTGCAACCCACCCTTAGAGTAATGATTGTATAAATACAAGAATATTTTGTTTTTTGTTTTAGCATTAGAAAGACTGACATAGCTCGACTTACGAGGTTTTTTTATCAGGCACGTTTTGCGGTAAAATTGTCAAATTATCCCAATGAATATTAAAACCGTTATTTCACGCCTAATATACAATACAATACAATACAAATGCTCTTTATTGCACACCTCACACAAATGAATCAGTTACACACAGAACCAAAGCAACCACAGTATACAGTATATTGATATTGTCTTCAATCATGTTTACTTAAATAGATTTTTAAATGATAACGCATCAATTTTTTTTTATTACTTTTCGGTTCATTCACTAAAAGTTGCACAATAAAAAATCCAATGAAGCAGAGATCTACAAGATGGTTCGATTTTTAAAATGTAATTTGTCATAGTCAATAACTGCCACTTAACCAGATCTTTCGTGCCAATTCTATGTGTGTTCCACTTCTTCTTTGTTTGCCTAATTACTAATCTTTAAAAAAAAAACAAGATATAGCTGCGTCTCTGTGTGTTGCCGTGATAAATTGTTATGTTTGTGAAGGCCTTAACATTTAGAATTACAATAGTAACTCGTGTATAATGTAAATGAAGTAAGAACCAATTTATAATAGACGTAACAGGTGGGTTGTATTGTATTTATAAAATTATAAGAATAATAGATATTTCGTAAACTACAAATCTGTTTGTATTGATGTAATTAATAGTTAAGATCTGTTAATATCCGAGTGGAGATTTATACTGTTTTTTCTTCCTTTGACTTTAGTGACATACATAAATGTCAAACTCAATAGTAATTTGTATGTCATACAGATTAACTGTTATTTTATTGTATGAAGTGAAAAAGCAGTAAAACGTTTTGTCAAAATAGCAATTTCATTTATCGAAACATGTAGTGCCATCTAGTGAAACTACTATTTTAACATCTTTGAAAATAGCACAAAATTATAAATTTATATAGGAATGGCATTTGAAATATGAAAAATTTATGTTGTTGAATATATTGGTGGTCTCTTAAAGGAGATGTTATTACAATCTTATCTTTCTACAGCAGTATACATACCTTTATTAATATTACTAAGTACTATTCTTAGGACAATTGTAATTACGACCCAATGTCCTAAGAAAAGGTCATATATAACATTCTATATTGAATTTTACGGGTCCCGAAAAAAGGGTTAAAATCTAATTACAAACATTTGAGAAATTGGGCTATTAGGGCTGAATTTTTTTAGTCCTAAAATTAGGCCACTGGGCCTTAAGAGGATTTAATTCTACTGCCATGTGCTTTAATTCCATTGGATATTTTTTTGAGGATGTGCTGCGACAGTGAGTAACATGCAGTCGATCTGTCAACACAACGAATTCTCAAGTCAATGAAGGGTCAGCAACGCGCTTACGATTCTTCTGGAGTCGCAATTATCCATAGGCTACGGTATCTGCTTACACACCAGGCGGAATGTGGGCTTGTTTGCCACCGTCGTCGTATAAAAAAACATTTTCATTCTAACTATAGCCAGTTGTGAGAAATTGCAACGTGTGTAAGGTAATTGTCATTATAATAAACACGGTGTGTAGATGATTTTGACCTCTTTGTACGCGTAGATAGATTATTTTGTAATAACACCACCTTCCTAGTTTACGTTATATGTTTTATTGTTGTAAAAAGTAATATTTTCGTGAAGCCCAAGCTATTTTTAGGACTAATTACTTAATACCCAATGTACTAAGAAAAGGACGAGAAAATTAAAAACTTAAGTTTTGTGCCCCGAAATAATTTTTCTATTCACATATAAGAAAGGGATCAAGAAAAATGCAATAACGATGTTCTGTGCTAATCTTAGGTATTTGAATACTTGAGAAATAAGTGGATAATGGTGAGTTCGTGTCGATTAAAAAAAAAGACCGTGAGAGTAATATTTTTGGCCATAGTTAAGACCATGACACGTAAGTTAAACATACCTACCCGTATAAATTGGATGACAAATTTTCGTGTCAGGGGCGCTACCGCGAACAGCAAACGAAGTTTTCGCTCTCTGTCGCACTTGCACGTTCGAACGTAAGTGCGACAGAGAGGGAAAACTTCGTTTACTGTTCGCGGTAGCGCCCCAGAACGGAATAATTCATTACCTCGCCTATATTTAACTTTGTTTAAGCAGTAACACTGCTAACGCATACACGCATTTTCCCTTTAACTTGAAATGTATAATATGCCTCAACTAATTTAGCTATAGTCATGGTTTAAGAAAACAAGGCCTGAGGGGCTACCGCGAACCAAAAACGAACGAAGTTCGAATATCTCCCTCTCTGTCACACTTGCTAATTCGTGCAGGAGAGAGGGAGATATTCGAACTTCGTTCGTTTTCGGTTCGCGGTAGCCCCTCTAACAATCCGGATCATGAGACGCCCTTTTTACTGCCGACGACACACACACGTCCGCATAACGTCTATAGGCTGATGTCCAAGGTTTTGTCACACACACTACCAATGTACCGAACTGCCATACCTGGCGTAGTATATTATTGTACCATGGCTATGGTCTAAAATGTCTTTTCACACCTGCTATTCAGAAAAGAGTTATTGTTTCCCTCAAATGAGGGATCAAAGATGTACTTTTCTTCCCACATTTGAGGGCAACAATGACTCTTTTCCTCATAGGTGTGAAAACCAGTAGGTGACACTCGGTAGTAAATTCATTTGTAAGATATTTCATGTTTTTAGCAGCAGGCCTCATAGACGGTGTGAAAAGCAGTATGTGTCACGCGGTAGCAAAATTATTTCCGTCTTGGGCGTAAACAGTTGAATCCCTCGCTACGCGCAAGATTCTACAATAGAATCCCTCGCTACGCTCAGGATTCTATTGTAAAATCTTTCGCTTCACTCAGAATTCAATATACCGCCCTCGCCGTAAATATATCGACGCTGGAAAGGCAAAATGGGATAACCGACATTTTTGGCCATATTGAGTTATACACACCGTTGAAATCGGCAGAATCTGCCGATTTCAACGGTGTGTATAACTCAATATCGCCAAAAATGTCGGTTATCCCATTTTGCCTTTCCAGCGTCGATATCATTTTGCTCCCTTGAGACACAATCTACTATTTCCTAATGTCATAAGTAATTTCGAGCTTTTTTCCATTGCAGGTTTTCAAGCTATTAGAAAGGGCTCAAAATATCATGATGTATATAATAATACCCGTGATAAAATCAATCGAATTAATCATTTAATTATAAAATTAAATTGATTCATAATCGCAGTAATTGAAACTGTGAAATCACTGTCGCAGCATTTGTCCTAAAATAAGGCAGTTAGGTCTTACGAGTTCATGTAATTTGTATACTGTAAATAAATGTTATATGAATAGAAGTTTATTTATTAAGCTATGTAAAGTATTCATAGATATTATTATACATTATTATTTAAAAGGTGTTTTGTTACTTGCCCCTTGCCCGAAAGTTCACACAGTGCATCCTCAAACCTTATAAAGGGTCGGCAACAAATGACTCCTTTGGAGTTGCGGACGTCTATAGGCTGCGGTGGCCGCTTATCATCAGGTGGACCGTACGCTTGTTTGCCACCGACGTTGTATAAAAAAAGTTTTTTAAGAATATTTGAATCACTACGACCTAAAGTTGGGAGCCAACCACGACTGCAGAGGGCCTACCACAAACCGAAATATCTGGGTTATAATTAGTTGAAAAACACAAGTCGTCCCTCCTGTGGTCAATAGATAACGGCTTATGTGCATGTTAGCTACATGTTTATTACAGGCATTTATAGAAACGGAGACACTGTTTATGCGGGTTACTGGTCCAATCCGAAATTAAGCTTTGTAGCCCTTAACTTTTGGTATGTCCACAGGAAAGACGCGAACCTAAATCCGCGTATGACCCATCTGCCTCTGAAAGCAGACGTAATTATTTAAAAAAACCAAGTGCGATTCGGACTCACGCACGAAGGCTTCCTTAACATCACTATAGTATAAAACAAAGTCGCTTTCTCTGTCCCTATATCCCTATGTATGCTTAAATCTTTAAAACTACGTAACGGATTTTGATGCGGTTTTTTCAATAGATAGAGTGATTGAAGAGGAAGGTTTACATGTATAATAACATCCATTAAATAGTGCACCCGTGCGATGCCGGGGCGGGTCGCTAGTTATCTATAAAAACCGGCAATAATAGGTCATAGAAACCTAAGGAAAATAGTTACCACCACCAAAGTTACGACGGTAGAAACGGGAAATGTAAGAGCCATTTTCTCGTATTTATAAGCTACTAGACCGTTTAGCACACTTTCGTAATTGGCTAAGGAAGAGGGATTATTTTTCTTTTATCAATCAGGAATTTATTTGCCGTTTTTGTAATCAACTCCGAACGATTTTTTTTTGTGAATAATGAATTACGAAAGAGGAATTACTTTTCGCTGTTTCGTTATTAATTATGAAACACAGGCAATTCGAATTACGAACAATGCTGCATAGCCAGCATCGTATAGGTAGAAATCTATATAGACTCAAAGGATGGATGGTAAGGCGTTTGCAATAAAATTCAAATGAATGGATGACAAAACTTTATTATACCAAATTAAACAAAATAAACAGCCGTAACACAAATACGTTGAGCACTATGTTTTGAACGTCTAATCTAAAAACAAATACTACAAACATGGCGGTTGGCGCCACATTTGACAGCTAAATATTTGGCGCCAACTTTTGACAGCTAAATGCGCCTAACATGATCTATTTTTACAATAAAATTGACTTGATAACTATAGTGGAGTAATATCTTACACCTATAATATTTGTACAATGGTTTTAAATAAATCAAACGTTAATTTAAAAATATGGCTGTATGCCAATCGGCGCTGGTTCTTGAGATGAAGACACAGGAAGGACTTAGCCTGTTCAGAATAGAGATAGCCGATCGACGACCCGAGAAATTTGTACTGGAACTAAAGAACTACAAGTTTAAAAAATAGGTATATCTAAAAGTTGTAGTAGCTACTGAATCTATCGTTAGATTGGTTAGGTACTAAAACTACGAAACTTTTGATTATTTGGGAATTTGTTATAGACAGAATAAAATTAATCGGAGACAACTTTAGGCAAAGGATGTCCATGCCCAGGAATTTCTTGACCACATAAGGTCGACAAAAATCGGTGAAAATTGCCAGTTGTAAAGAATGTTTTTTTCCGAAAACGAAAAATAATAATAGTAAAAATGGCCGATGGCCACTAAATCTAAGACTACTTTTAAAGGCTTTAGATGTCCATTCCCATGAGTTTCTTGTCGAACAGGAATTCCCCAAGGGCGGAATGGCGATCCATCATCTTCTTCAGCGTTGTGGCCTTTCCAGCGAGGTCGCGCTGGCCCTTGTATTGTTCTTCCAGGAATTCGCCGGTCAGGTAGTCCGCAAGCTAAAGAAAAAAGAAACATTAAATACAAGGTTTCGGTTCATTTGTTTCGGATTTGCACGGGAGACTGATGAAAATCCTGTCCTAGTCTCAAAAAAAAATACGAAGTCATATAGCTTGTTAGTGATCTAAGGCAAAAGAGCCATAAAACTTTAAGCAATAAGAAAACTAATTGTGCAACAATAACACTTATTTCGAATGGTCGTAAGTCGTAAAACGAATTTTAGAATAAGCCTAGCTTCATTAAAGCTTAAAATACCTTGTGTAAACAAAGACTATCTCAACAAGTACCGTCAAATATTTTTTGTCGCATTAATTTTTTTATTGTTGTTATTTGACATTGAACTTCAGCGCAAACGTTAAGCTTTGCTATGTGTAAGAAATCACATAAGATCTTGTGTAATAGATAGACTAATTCGTTAAATTATCTTTATGGCTGTTCGGCCATAGACCTGACTGGTTTAATGTTGCTAGTTAGAGAGAGAGCGCTACAAATGTGACGTCACAATCCTCTAGCGTCATAGTAAATGACGATCGTTCCATACGAAGGTACGTTTCGCGCAAAAGGGACAGGAGATGCCCCCCTAAATTTTTTTTCATTTGAAAACTGCTTTTTTCATCATACGATTCTAATTTTCATACTCCTTAGAGAAAACGAAATTATTGATTTATTAATTTGGTGTCAACAATCCTATTAAGCCTGCACTTCATTTCATCATAATTTCTAATCTAAATTAAATATATTACCAAACCTCAGCAGAGTCAAGTCACTGAGGGGAGTACTCTCAGATCATGGAGTACTCCCATTTTCTCTCATCCATGAAAAGATTATGTCAGAATTGCGATGCGCTGATGATGACGAGTTGATGTAGGTGGTGTCCTACCTAGTCATCAAGTCAGTGTGGGCCGTACTACTACTCTTCCCTGGTACCTTGGCTGCCCTGGTGGTGGTGGCCTGCATCTAATAGTGAGTGATGTGCCCGACTGTATGATAGACTGATGACTTACATGGTAATCGTTGAACTCTGGGTCGTCCTCGCAAGCGGCGATGACGGTTCTGATGCTCTTGGTGACTTCGTTTTCCATCTTCAGGGCGTCTTCCAGGGCGGTCACGCCAGCCTCCCAGGTCTTGCTCTCCGGGGGCTGAAGAACACAAAAGCTTATATCATGTTTCTGAGAAATATATTTCAGAAACTTGTATTGGCAATTGTAATTTTCTATTGCAGGCTGCTTCGGAGACTGATACCAGGTGTACCTTGCTGGTACAATAACAACGACTTTACGGGGGACATAAGTACGCGGATAAGCTGGTAGTTTATTCCATACGGATGGCCGAAAACCAAACAGTCTAGTGTCTAGTGAGAGTGACCACCTCATATGGCCATAGCCTCTCAGCTATGAGATGCAAGAAAGAATTTTATCCAAATACGAGTACCTAGGCTGGTGATGAAGGGATCAACCAATCCGTAGCTACACTATGCATAATACAAGATTAGTACGGACACTACGGACGGAGTAGGCCGCATCGAAGAACAGCTCGGTAGCTGGCCGGTTAAGCCGTAGTCTCCCGGCGAAAAAAATAAACAATAGCTTCTTTTGTAATCAGCCCTGGAATCGAAAAGACCGGTAGACGACGGGTTAATGATGGTCTTACCCTGATCTTGATGAGCGAGGTGACGTCATGAGTGAGCTCTCCGCGCATGAGCAGGTAGTCGATCAACTTGAGCGCGTGCTCACGTTCTTCGGACGCAGCGTCGAAGAACAGCTTGGCGAAGCCTGGCCGGTTAATCTGCGGAAGAAAAGAAGGTCAGTCTTTGGGTAATTCCCAAGTTCATAGTTGTGGTATTTTCGATCCTAGTGGCACAGACTGTACAGCTGTAGTGCGGTCCGGATTCGGGTTTTTTTTAGCCAAATGTGAGACGTTTTTCGTAATAAGAGAGGTAGGGCACAGCAAAATGTCATCTGGCTCGAAATTGGAGCAGCCCAACTGGGGAAGTACATTCGCCTTGCAGAAGACCACAGCCATAATAACATTATCTACTATACAAGTATGTAGTATTGTGTTCCTCGAGGTGAGCAAGTTTGCCAGAGCTCCCGAGGATGCACTGTGTTGAGAGCGAGGGACCTAAATGTGTTCCTTCTGCTATCAACACAGTATATCCTCAAATCCTATAAAGGGTCAGCAACGCGCACGTGACTCCTTTGGAGAGTCTATAGGCTGCGGTGGCCGCTTACCATCAGGTGGACCGTAACTTGTTTGTACCGGCGTTGTATAAAAAAAAAAGTTGTGACAATTTCGTGGCAAATGCGGTTATAGGTTGTAATTGTCTTGTGTTTGTCACGAATAAATGTATCTTTCTGTCTTTTGACAAACATTGAGCTTATTATGGGACTAATACGATTTGTGTACGAGCGTCCCCCTAATATTTCCTACTGGTGGATAGACTGTATAGGTATCTGGTTAAGTGGGTGGTATCGGTTGGCATAAACGTTAGATTACTGAACCAAGTGGCTTGGGACACGGAGTGGTAGGCGTCAAAGAAAAGGCTTGAGACACGGAGTGGTAGGCGCCAAAGAAAAGGCTTGCGACACGGAGTGGTAGGCGCCAAAGAAAAGGCTTGGGACACGTAGTGGTGTCAAAGAAAATCAGCGCCCCAGCTGGCTGTCTTTTGTGACTTCATGCTGTGTGAACTCCTATTCAACTTGCTCGTATTTTTTCAAGCGAGACGGGAACGGGTCTTGGCTCCCGTTAGGGAGACTCGTGTCTGCCTAGAGACAATCTTAAGGCCTTACCCCATCCCTAGAGAAGTGAGCGCCCATGGCGAGGTACTGCAGCGAGGCGCGAACCTCCATCTGGATCTGGCGGCGCATGGCAGACCGGCATGTTCCGTGGATGGTGATCCATTCCTTGGGCACGTTCACTGGCGCCACGGAGCCTGGGGAACAACGAACAAGTTTGAATTAGTGTGCCATCCAGAGCTGAGTTCAGACCAGGGACCGATACCGGTATTTTTAAAAAAACCCTGAATTAGCCCAATATTTTGGATTATTTTTTCTCTTTACGTAGGGCTGAATCATGTGTGTAACAACGTCGTATTATTAGATTGTCCCATTAAAAACGAAATAATGAAACGGTGACCGTAATAATACCGGTATTTTTCTATGGAGAAAATACCGGTATCCGATCCCTGGTTCAGACATCTGACATACCATCGAGATATTTTTAACTAGTCTGTTGCATACTGTATAAAAAAATCGGACAAATTCGAGTCGGACCCGCCCACGGGGTTCTGTATAAATTTGTAGGTCATTATCATTACGTACTCTAAATAAAGACTATAGTTTTTATGATTTAATTACAAATGCAGTTTCAGATTTTGTATATGTAATTGTAGTTAAGACAATATTATTTGTCAAATTTCATAGTTTGATTCAATTGAGAGTGTCGAAATGTACTTTAATTGCGGCATAAACGGCCGTATTTCTTTTTACTTTAACAAGCTAGACAAACAAACAACAAAGTGATCCTATCAAGGGTTCATGTTCGCACTGGTTAGATTTAAGAACATCTTGTAAACACTATGGATGCAATGAATAAATGAATAAAAAACAAAATCGAGGTGTCATTTACAGTGTCACTTTGTGCCATATACGAGCCAATGGCAGTTAAAGGGTTAATTATTCCGTGGTAAAAGTTCGTATGGTAATCACTGTAGTTGAGAATACATTTTAAATAACAGATTATTCAATGACGCACGGATTTGTTTGGAGTACTGCCATAAATTAAGATTATTTTGAGCAACTTTCGCATGTAACTATAATCCCTGCAAACCAAACTAACGACCGGTGCTATAAAAAATACGAGACACACTTCGTAACACCGTGCAAGTATGTAAGAGATAGCGCTATCAACTCGGTCGTCAGTTTCTTCTGCGAACACTATAACTACATTAATAGTTGAATACCCAAAAACGATGCAATGTTATCTGTTTTCTGCCAACATCCGGAAATACTAGGTGACTTTGGGGTCATGCAAGTGACAAAAAGTGAAGAATATCATCAAACTAAACCAGTTTTCTCGTGGTACAGTCAGCCAAGAATGACTACCACTTTTGAACTCCTAATCCTAATAAAATTATTCAAACGTGAATGTTTGTGCAGCTGCATGTATGGCTCAGATTTTAACGAACACCGCTTACGATTACAGACGGTTTGGTGCAACCCACCCTAAGACGAATGTACGTCTTAGGGTGGGTTGCACCAGACCGTCTATAATCGTAAGCGGTGTGCGTTAATATCTGATTGTATGGAAATTTTGACAAGTTCCTATGGGATGACAGGTGCCGGCGCCATATTTGACGATGACCGGCCTGTGATCGTATGTTGGTGCAACCAATCCTTAATCTCTAAAATACTGAACTTATTTCTTTCTGAAGTCAAGGAAATGTAGAAGTTTATGTGTGCAATAAATGCGGAACTAAGCCAAAAAGGAAGTACACGCGGTGACCTCTAAACGGACACGGCTACAAAAACGCAGTTGGACGTACACATTGAATGTTTTGAATTACGTAATGAGGGCTACCATGGGGCTACCGGGTATGAATTCACCGCTAGAGGCGCTAATATAGCGCGAGTTCTCCGAAATGTCAAATGTCACTCTTTGTGGTTGCGCTACGCGGGTTAATAATTTTGCAATACCTGAGCTTGATTATGGCAAATATGAGTTACGGGTCAATAACTATCAGTGCTTTGAGACAGTTTTGTCTTTCAGAAACTTATTTCTTCCTTTTTTTCCGAACAAAACGGGACTGCGCTACAATGCGGGATGTTCGATATTTTTACGGTACGGTTTTAAGGTATTAAATATGATTTAAATGTAAACTTCGTTCTCATGCCCACAATAACCAATAACATTTTTTGACAGCTGGACCTTACTCGACAGTGGCGCCAACTGGTGAGCACAAGAACGATAGCCCTCAATAAAAATGCTTTCGCATATCCTGCTGTCCCGAGTAACACAGCATGCTGAATAAAGTTTGAGTAATAGCAATTCGCAAATGTTTACACCCCTTTATATCAGCAATAATCTCCATAATGTGTGAGTAAAGGCTTATTAATATAGCCAAATTCTGATTAACATTCTCTTTAGACCTTTAATATCTACCTCTTTAACCTAAGTAAAATTTGAATTAAGGTAAGTATCATACCACAGTATTACTAAGCTATTACCCAGACTTTACATCGTTGTTGTACAGGCTAAAGCATTTAAAATGTGCCCAAATTGCTTGAATAACAGCTGAATAGACATTTACTCAAACTTTATTCAACATGATTGTGTTACTTAGGGTTCTCCTGTAGGGTCGCTAGACCAGTTACGCGGCCTGCGTCAGTTTGCGGCCTTCTGAATAACGAAGTTTTTTCAATTAAATATATTTACATTTTTACATGTCCTAAAGAAATAGTGAGTCGTATGCGTTTTAATTAGCAGCAATTGAATGAGAATAAATTAAAAAAAAGAAAATATCCTTTTAGTTCATCATCAAGTGGCCGGAAACTGGCGCATCAAATTAACAGGCCGTAAAGCCACTTACCGACCCTATAAAGGTCGCATTTCTCAACCGATTCTCGTGAAATGTTGTGATCAGGTTCGACAATAGGAATGATAACTCATGTTGCAATAGCTGCTGATTAAAAGATTACTCCAAAAGAAACAAGGCAAAAAAATATGCCAAATAGTGAAAATCCTATTCAAATTTCTCCATATAGTTTTGACGGAGCAATATCAATTCGAGTCGTTATTAATCCATGAATCGCGTGGAACCGTCTTTTACTTTAGACACAACAATGAGGATAACCTCATTGTTGTGTCTACGGACTACAAATTGACTACAAAACAGTACCTACGTTCGTAGCTACCGTGTTTCTATACACAAGGCAAAAAAGGCAGAGGTCAATGTATTCAATCAAATATGGCCGACGCGTTCAATTGGCACACAGACTTTCCAGACTCGACACGCAAATAATAATACCACAACCGAACGAGACGGTCATATACATTCTTGTATAAGAGCGACAGAGTTGGGTGAATCAACTTTTTAGCGCCACTCGTTGCCGTGGTTACGTCTAGTTGTCCAGGGGACAAAATTCGAATACAATCGTGATTTTATGCTATTTAAGTTTATCAAACATACGTATTTGTGGTACTTATAAGCTATTCCCATAATGGTCCATCTACTAAGCATGTTAGTAGAACTTAAAACAACATTTTATTTAACAAACTGCGCCACTAGTGTCCCTTGGACAACGGGTCAAGATAACAACACAAAAAAAGTTGATCCATCCAGTTACATATCACTTGTTGTCTCTGTCTGATATGACAGCTGTGCCCATTACGTCAGACAAACGATTACCCGCCCAAGTTAAAGTAAAGTAGTAATTTAATTTTTGTAAACCGTCAGTCATTTTAAACAAATTCTCAATTTACCTGCGTAAATCCTTTTCCGGCTCTCTTGGTGGCACGCGTATAGGATCTCTGCAGATGTTTTAACAATGTAATTGATTCGTTAAGATCAAAAGAAATCTGCGCCGTACTTGGTTTGGGTATCCTTTTATAAAAGGTATTGCAGTCTAAAAGCGGCCAAGTGGGTGTCGGACTCCGGATACTTAGTTTTCCGAACCAACCGCAAAATTAAGCTGGTTTCAATAGGAAAAATAAGAAAATTTCAATTAAAAATTCTGATTTATAATATATACATATTAGTATTTACGATGGGGTAGGTCAAATAATTTTTTTCGCCCCCCTCTTTTGCTATTTGGGCCCCACGCCTCCCTTAAAAATATTTAAAAATAAGTTTTGACAATTTGTATATTCATAGATTCTAAATAACTCTGATTTCCGTGTTTATGGCGGTTATTCCCATACTCGTTACCAACTTTCACCTGCAACAGCTGGGATTTTTCCCGTCAGTTACCAGTGGTAAATATAGGAAAATAATAGAGAAAAAATGCACGACGATTACAAATAAAGGTACTGGTATCAAATTGGGAGTAACACGTCACTACTCTGTTTATGAACGTAAAACGTGACCAAAGTTGACCAAACCTATTATGCTAGCTGGGAAGTGTCATTTCTTATACCTACGCCTTTGAATTAGAGCTCTTGACCACTATACTTTGTAGCAGATAAGCCTCCATCCACTTGAGGTTTAACTCTTATCTTGCAACTGTCATGTGTTAGTCACGTACTTGTCTAACAGTCTCATGTATAGATACGCTAGATAAGTCAAACGTGTCAACTAGACTAGGATAAAGTGAGATAAGTCTTTCGCTCTGTCTTTATGGTATTGACATAAGAATGAATTTCATCCGGCCTATTGTTTTCAGTTGCCATGACGGCAACAAGGGCATGAACGATAAATATATTCAAACGCGTAGACAGAAGTATGTACTGAGGGGTAGAAAAAATAGTAGATTGTGTGACAAGGGTCTAAAATGAGCCATATTACCACGAGATTGTTATTTTTCGAGGGGTAATATGGCTTTTAGACCAGTTAAACACTTTATTTTTCATTTCGATTGCGAGAAAATAAATAAACAAAGGTCATCCACCCAAAATTAATAATTAATTCCACGGCGAATATATGTATGATTCGGCGGCATGATTTTTTCTAAACTGGGGAGCGATTTTAGAGTGTCGAACACTCGACTTTTCACTCGAGATCTTTCAAAAAACTATGAGGATTGACAGATGTAGAGTGAAAAGTTCGACACTCAAAAATCGGCCCCCTGCACACACAAAACATAGACACCGCAGTTTGCGCGTAACATTCACGCGCGAATAAAAGCTACTGACCTTCCCCATTGAGCGCTCCAAAGCGTTGCTCTAACGATTTAATTTAATCACTTTTGATTATTGTACAATACGGACTACTATTAGTTGGTGGATTTAATAGGTGAAGTATTTGGATTGGTCAAATTAAAATGTTTTGTATGTCATATATGTACTCATATTTTCCCTAAATGTAAATGTGCTACTTTAGCCCAGCTTGGCAAGTCTAATATGACACTTTTCTGACATGAGAAGTGAAAAAGGTATTTTTAAGGGAACAGCCTTTTCGACGTCAAGGACGGATATATCCGTACCATCTGTTCAACACCTACGACGGATATATGTATTGGTTCTTGTGGGTTTGACAGAAATCGATGTTGACAGAGCGCAGTTCTTACAGAATTTAAGCAGGAAACCAGAAGTAACAGTATAACTGTATAAACAACAAACAATTGAGTCCCCACAAGGTCTTGAACATCACCACCCAATTATACACTCGTTTTCTTTTGTATTGCTGTATTGAGATAACATTTTATAGATTGACAGTCAAAAAATACAAATCAATAATACCAGACATAATAGTTGACAAGCCACGAACATAGACAATTACATGAAGTAATGCAAACTCTTTACTGATGTTTACTTACTATGTCGTGTTACTTTACACAACCTTAACAATATGTACCTATTTCATTCTATCTGCGAATTTCGTCACATCCACATTTGGATGGCCTCATCAATAACATTGTACGATTGTCTCTGTCATGTGAGACTAGTTCGCCTTATCAGGTCCGAAAATAGGTCCCACTTGTTTACTGTGTGGAACAATACATTTGTAATGACTAATAAGTAATCTGTATGTATTATTGACGTCGAACAAAGACCTGGACTTATTCCTAGTATTCCCACCCGTTACTAATGTGTTACAACTGGAAACGGTGAGTACTCTTTTCTCAGTAGCGACTGATAACAGTAGATGGAGGAAAAATTCCAGCTGTTACCAATGGTACTGGGGAAATATTTCCCAGCTGTTACCACAAGGTAGTAATTACCTTAAGTTTACCTATTTCTACAATTAATTAACCTACTTCCTGCGTCCCGTCCCTTTCTGCGTTGCGGATTTGAATTTCTCAATGTGGTTCTTCCGATTCCTTAATATAATTATTGGCGGATTTTTTCATGTTTGTTGACAGTACTGACTGAGCATATATGTAAATAACTAATCTACTTTTAGTCTATAAGACGAATTACAGTTGAAATATTTGACATAATTTCTATAAAAAATGTTAATGGATTCTGAACCTTACTGTTCTAATCATAAAATGGTTTTTGAACGAATACTTTGATGCGACTCGGTCAACTCAAAACAATTTTAAATATATATGATTTCTAATTTTAGAGTAATTTCACTCCAACTCGTGCATCAACAAGTTTTTCATGTGGCTCAGATTCATTTTCTAGCAAGGACTTGCCAATTTTTGAGATCCAGTATCATAGCGGAGCGAAGTTTTAAAAAATTGTTAAGTATGCTTGCTTAAAGTAAATAAGGTGCAGACATTGCCATTCATATTACATATATACTTGCGCCTTTTTTTTTTTCACTTCAGCCACAAGATACAATAACAAAACACTTCAAATATTTTCGCCAAACTGCAAAACAGTTTGTTGGCGAAGCCAGCACTCTTTTTAACATTTGAGCGTTTAAACTAACATCTTATACCTACTCGCGTTAAATGGCCCACTGCCTCCCACCACATAAACAGATGTTTTAATTCGCAATGACAACACAAGCGACAGACAATGGGGGCTATCGCGAATCAATTCGTCGCTAGAGGCGCTACCGAAAACGAACGAAGTTCGAATATCTCCCTCTCTGTCGCACTTGCTAATTCGTGCGGCAGAGGGAGATATTCGAACTTCGTTTGTTTTCAGTTCGCGGTAGCCCCTTTGACTGGTAAAGAAGTCATAATGTCATTTATTCTGTTGCCATATAAATCAGAATAATAGCGCCCTCTTGACAATGGTCATGTATTTCTGGTCGGGCTTTACTTAAAAGGATTGTTGACTCAAAATTTGTCGACTTCAAAAGAAACAAGGCAAAAAAATATGCCAAATGGTGAAAATCCAATTCAAATCTAATAAAAAATAAGGAAGCTCCAACTGTTTTAATGTTGCTGGTTAGATAGAGAAATCGCGACAGATCAGCGACGTCATTGACCTCGAGTGCCATACTAAATGACGATCGTTTCAATACCAAGTTGCGTTTTGCGGAAAAGGGACAAAGTATATCCCCTCTTAAAACTTTGAAGGCTTATAATTATTTATTCTTTTGAGCTACTTCTTTGATATTTGATTAAGAAATTGATCCTTTTTCGAGAAAATTCTAATTTAATGATTTTTTTATTTGGTATCAACATATAAAGGGATTGACACAGTAACATAGAAACTAGATACCTATAGGTAATATTGTCAACAATGTCCAATACTATGTATCAAGCAATAATGACTGTTTATCAGTGTGTTTACAATAAGTACAGATAATCGTGTTTAATTGCTGTGTTGTGATTTAATACTCAATACCTACATGATAACTATCTTTGGAATCTTTATTTACATATTAAGAGTTATTAAAGTGGAGATGGACAGGGACAGGACACATGATCAATTGATCAGAGATCCACAAGATTAATGGAGCAGAGGGGCTACCGCGAACCGAAAACGAACGAAGTTCGAATATCTCCCTCTCTGTCGCACTTGCTAATTCGTGCGACAGAGAGGGAGATATTCGAACTTCTTTGACCGGTATCCCATCATAGCACAAGTATAAGAGTCGTGTAAATAGTTGTTCGACAAAATTAGACCCTCAACGGTATAAAGGGACTACATACCTATATTATTGATAACATTAGTCGAATATGTGTTTTCTAGATAATCAAACGTGTCATTTAAGAGTAGCTGAGATACTCATTCTATCTTTTTAAGCTAGAACGTTAAATTAAATCAAGTCCAAAAGGATAAGCCTCGCTCAAGTGGGTGGCCAGGCCAGATCAATGAATTTCATTCAACTTCACCATTTAAAAAGTAACATTTAATCGGCATGGGTACAGCGCCATCTATAGGCGAATTTTGTCACAAATTTGAGCGACTGAATAACTTAGTATGTATGCTTTAAATTTTTTTTGTTTGGAAGAAGGTACTTAAATTACAAATTTAGTACAGAAATGTTATTTGATGATTAAAAAAACTAGATAGATCTATAGTTATACTTTTCCTGTAAAATATATATTGATATCAATGCTATGTAATAATTTCATATTTTTTCCTTGGTAACTTTCATCAGAAATAAGGGGGAAAACGGTATCTTTTTTTAACAATTTCCCTCACAAATCAAAAATGAAGGTTGTCTGGAAGAGATCGCTCCTTAGCGATTAGACCGCCTGTTGTCTACGTATACTGTTGTTATTTTGACTGTTTGTAGCTGATTCATTTGTGTGAGGTGTGCAATAATGAGTATTTGTATTGTATTGTAATGACTCAACGTAAAAGAAGAATGTTCCGAATGTGCAACTCAAGCCCTTTCATATGATATGACACCCCACTTGACATATTCACTAGACTTTCAAATTTTGAACCACCCCTCATTTTTCACGGAAAATAAAAAATATTAAAAAAATGTTTTATGCATGTATGTTACCCTTCTTTATAACTGTTTCAAATTTCAAATTGATAGACTAAGTAGTTCTTGAGATATTTAGGGATGTGACAGACAGACAGACGAAGTGAAACAATAAGGGTTCCTTTTTTACCATTTTCGTATGGAACCCTAAAAAGAAGTAGGCTGGGATAATGGTAATCAAATGGAATGTAACTAAGGAGGTCAGATTGTTGTAATAGAAATCTAATTAAATAATGTAACAAGAAATGAATATGGACTTTTATTAAAGATCGTTTCACACAAGCGAAATAGAGGATGCCAACAGACTAGATGGGAAGACAACCTAAAACTCAAAGGTGGCAACAACTGGACAGAGACAGCGGGTTCAAGAGCACAGTGGAAGTCACTCTGAGTTCGTAGTTACGAGACATCTTTTAGATATTGTAGTACAGAATAAAATGGCTTATTATTATTATATCAATATTATCATGTGTTATCTTTTTCAGCAAACTTTTGAAAAATACTAATTCAGCAGTGTTTTATCTCCATTCATGGACATCATTCATCATTCATCTAGTTTTTCCAGGGACTGATACCAGTATTTTTAAAAAACCCTGAATTAGCCCAATATTTTGGATTATTTTTTGCTCTTTACGTAGGGCTGAATCATATATTTAGGTAACAACGTCGTATTATTAGATTGTCCCATTAAAAACGTAATAATGAACCGGTGAGCAAGGTTCTTTTTGACACCTTATCCTAAGGTTTGGTGTAGGAAGCAGTTTTATGAAAGCGACTTCCATCTGACCTTCCAACCCAGAGGGACTAGACCTTGTTGGGATTAGACAGGTTTTTACAATGTTTTCCTTCACCAAAAAGATTAAAGCACATTTTTTTTAAACCCAGTGGTACAAACCGCAATTTCTAGATAGAAGTCGCGTACCTCACGGCTTGGCCAGTGGCTCTTATTTATGAAACATCATGCTCTATTATTTATACTACAGCAGAGGGGCTACTCTGAACTTTGTATCGTGCCGTCCCTTTCACTCATTACTACATAGTATAAAACAAAGTTGCTTTCTCTGTCCCTATATCCCTATGTATGCTTAAATCTTTAAAACTACGCAACGGATTTTGATGCGGTTTTTTTAATAGATAGAGTGACTCAAGGGGAAGGTTTATATGTATAATACATACATCAGCATTGCACCCGTGCGAAGCCAGGGGGGTCGCTAGTATAGTGTATAAAACGAGAGTGAAAGGGTCGGCACAATACGAAGTTCGGAGTACCTAACCAGAACCGATTTAACGTCGGAATGTACCTAAGTCCGCACATACGTCAGTGACAAGTGACAGATAATTGAACAAATTTGGACCATATTTGGACTTCCTTTCCTTTCTGTAGTTCTGTACTCCATCGAAAATGGCCTAACCTAACCTAGCAGATCTTAGGTCCAAAGGTTGTTTTTTCTAGATTGGTAAAGTTTTAAATCAGATCACCTATGCAGGTTTACTTGGGAATAAATAGTAAATAGATACATAGGAATATTTGTCAATGAAAATCAGTTTGACAAGACGAAGATTTACTTCACCCAATTAAATTGTTGTTTCTACTACCTACATAAATGAGGAAAAGCGATAAGTGTTTTGTTATACTGACTGATACTAAATCTGATTGTATAGATGACAGTTTCAAATGAAATGAAATAGGGATTTATTTCATTTTAGACTGTCATACTTACTTATAAGTTATTGTTGGTCAAATTAATCAAAATTATAAAATAATAAAAGAACATACAGACGCACTATAATTTGGCGAACGAACTTTAATGAGTGCGCACATCCAAGTCTTCCTCGTGACACAAATAAAAACAAAAATTAAAAAACAAAAGAATTTACTCACATTGGGTGGCTAAAGCTGGGGCGCAAACAGCCAGGAACGAAACGATGGCAAGGATTACAGCCTTCATGTTTATTCTACAATAAATCACAGATACTTTGACGAAATTATTGAAATTAATCAAGAGCGTAGTAGCGAGGTCCTCTCGATAGTCTAGCCTTTACACTCACTGGTGCAGAAGGCGACTTATCAAAGCGAAACCGAATGGAAAAGACACGAATTCGCTTCAATGGCTGTGATTATACAAAAATAATGAAGTGCGCAGCGATAACAAAACCATCTCCCTTGACAGGAGGTTTCCACTGAATGACTGTGCGCGACAGAGACAAAGGATGTGACTCGGACTCGGAACACAAAACCGAGCGAGGTTTTGTGTTCCAAGATACTTGGTCCAATTGTTTATACAGTAAAAACGAAGAAAATAGCTATGAAATAAGCCGTTAATACAACTAGATATGCTTGAAATATATTTCGCTATTAATTTTAAGCCCTATTTAGTGTTTATTTAATGAAAATAAACTGGAATGACGTAATATGAGGAAAATTCTCGAAACACAAAACCTCAAGTTTCAAGTTTTCTGACAGCTGATACGTCTGATTGTGCGGGATGTACGTAGCGGGAGGCAGGGTAATAATGATACCAGTATAAACGGGTTACCCGACTTTATAGTTAATTTAAGGGAACTATAAATTACCAAATAATCCTTAAAAATCCTTCAAGACTGACATTAACAAGCTATTTTAACTTATTTCAAATTACACAAATTATTTTTTTTTAACAGGTATAATTTTACCCTGATCGAAGTGGTGCAAGGGAGATTTATTCTATAATCTAGCCACACGAGGACCTACGCACCAACTTCACGAAATAGTTGTGTCAGAATATCCATCGAGTACTGTTTACTGCGTTGTTATCTCATTATATTTTTGTCCTATTTGCGGACATTTATCAGTTTCCATCCTCCTTTGTTGTTGGAAGTCGCCTTCTGCGCCAGT
The DNA here is from genome assembly GCA_963556455.1 of Epiblema foenella. Taxonomy (NCBI): domain Eukaryota; kingdom Metazoa; phylum Arthropoda; class Insecta; order Lepidoptera; family Tortricidae; genus Epiblema; species Epiblema foenella. The sequence goes on along the minus strand of OY747119.1, from coordinate 7,697,468 downwards.
GTGTGTAAAGGCTGCACTTTCGACGGATCTATTGAAATCGTTCTCGCTCGTTCGAATTTAATCGAGACACTCTAATTTGGTGAGTGATTTTAATTATTTAGATACTTGCAATGACATTGGCATTATCTTTGTTTTCCTTGCCCTTTTGTTTTTTTCTTAATTGCGTTGAATGTAGTCGTTGATAATTTTATGTATGGTGTTTTTAAATCTATTGCCGTTTACCTACATTTTATAATGCGAATACTTAGTTGATCTATCTTTTTCTATAATTAAACAACAGACTTCAAGAATAAGACAGATAGCACTTATTATATTACCTATAGTAAAATTGGACATGGATTCTATTATAAATGTATTAAAAACCACTTTATTTAAAGAAATACTTGAAATAACACAATAGAATTTACACATTTTTGTACATTTTTAAATGTTGTGGATCTGCCAGTTACAACATGAAAAATTCTCTGGCTGTTTGAGTAATGTTAATCATCAATAAAATTAATTGAGGATATTATATACAGACTATCAGTTATAATAAGTTTGATAGCTACTACTTATTAACACTGATATTCTATTCATATGTTATCTAGTTTTCCAAAGCATAGTTGGATCATTGTCAGTTGCAAAAACAAAAGTTGTCCCTTCGGTGGTCAATAGTTAACGGTTTATGTGCATGTAAGCTATGTTTTAGTACATGGATTTATAGCAACGGAGACATTGTTTATGCGGGCTACTAGACTAATCCAAAATTAAGCTTTGTAGCCCTTAACTTTTGATATGTCCACTGAAATGACGCGAATTTAAATAATATAATAATAATAAGACATTTATTCAATGATTGTATACATTTACAGGTAACCAAGACAGGTACAATAAACAAAGTATACAAAAACAATTGAAAGGGTAGGTGGCTCAGCTTGTGTCTGTACCAAGACACCACTAGAGACTCTTGTCTACAGACGCTGTTATTCTGTCAACCCCGTGGCTTAAAAAATATAGCATGTGAACTAAAATAAGCGTCACATGAAGCTAGGCAATTGACTTACATACTAAGTAGGTCAGCATGAGCTGGCACTTTAACTTGTAACTCCCAACAGAATTTAATCCTTAATACATGTTATGTAGCAGTGCTACAGTAGCACTTGTGTAAATCTGACAATGACCCAGTTATGAATGTATAACCAAGATATTGTCTGTTTAGTCACATTAGGTATTTAGGTAATCTGATTTTACTACACCCATATAGTAAATCCTCGTGTTCAAAAACTATTGGTAAGGAGTAGGATTAAGGATCAAACTAAAATACATATATAGGTATTTGTCGCAGAACCATGAAGTTCCTCATTGTTGCCCTGTCTTGCCTGCTGGCGGTGTCCGGGACCCTGGCGGCTGATGCCTGCTACCAGGATGTCTCCATGGACTGTTCACAGGCCTCCAACACCATTGGTAAGTGTATGATGAAATTGAAAATGTGTCCTTTGATTGTTAAAACCTTTAAGCTGTTGTCTCCCAGCGAAAAAAAAAACAATAGCACAATAGCAATCATTTGTAATGAGCCCAGGGATCCCAGGGACTAAAAAAAAAATAAGGGACTGGTAGACGACGGGTTGCATGACATTTTAAACTCACATTTCGTACACATACTTAAAAGGTAGCTTTATTTGTTCCGCAGTCCTTTTGGATTCTTATTTTGTTTTATTAAAGGACAAAAAAAACAAACTTAAAAGGTAAATGGGTCAATCAACTTTTTCTTGTTGTTATTCTGTCCCGTCAGCGAGGAGACAACAGTAACCATGTTTCTTAGAAAAATGTCTATAATATGGTCTCAAGCATGCTCAAGAGATGACCCATGTCCAAATGGATTTATGCACATCGCTAAAACTCATGTTTGGCAAATTTAAACCCTATAAAATCACAGTTTTAAATAGTGACTCAGGAGACGTAACCATGGTAACGAGCAACAAAGAATAGTTGATCCACCCAGCTATGACGTAATTACAGTTAATTAGCATATCGAACTGCGTGACTAAACAAAATGTAAACAGTTAACTACTAGAAATAGTGAAAATTAACTTCTATTGTTTCCACTACCGAGAAGTATCTGTAGGTATTACAATACATAGTAAACTTTTTTTTTATTACATTTATATGCTTCATTTAAACAAAACAATGCGTTGTGTATATGGCACTTTCAATCTTTTTGTCATGATGACAGAGGTGATTAGTAAGTGTGACGGACATGGACTAAGGGTCGGTTGCACCAACATACGATCACAGGCCGGTCATCGCCGGCAGCTGTCCTCCCATAGAAACTTGTCAAACTTTCCATACAATCAGATTTTAACGAACACCGCTTACGATTACAGACGGTTTGGTGCAACCCGCCCTGAGAAAACAAGGTCTGACAATCCGGATTGCGACACCACATACGTCACTGTCGACGACACACACTTACGTGCGGATGCGCATACCGTTGATAGGCCGACGTACCGGATTGTCATACCTAGCGCAGTATATTATTGTATCATAATCTCGGGCACTAAGGTTTCGAGCACCGGGATGTTTACCTTAGTATCAGCCAGTATGTAACCCAAAGCGGCTGAAATTGTAAGAAGTCAGTTCCGGTTTTAAAAAAGTAATCTGTCATAGTCACTAACTCACTTATTCTGATATTTCGTTCGAATAATGTTAATTAAATGATGTGTGTGTGTTTACAACCACTGCTTCTTTGTTTACCTAATTTTTGATCTTAAAAAAAGTATAGTACAGGACTACTGTAGTCTAACGGTAAAAACTGGTTTTACGCTTTACACAGAATAAAAGCAATAGTTACCAGTTACGCTTTACACAGAATAAAAGCAGTAGTTACCAGTTACGCTTTACACAGAATAAATATAATTCACATTATTCGCACGAAACATCAGAATAAGTGAGTTTGTGACTATGACAAATTGCTTTTTTAAAACCCGTACCGACTTCTTACAATCTCATCCTCTTTGGGTTTTTTATTGTACAACTTTTAGATGAATGAAATGAAACGTAATTTAAAAATAAAAATAAGGACATTTATTTATTTAATTTATTTATTACACAAATTAAATATAAAACTGAATTAACACTATTAATTTTACTATTACATATTGGTCCAGACAAGCATCTAAAGACTAGTGTGCAGTAACAGCCCAGGAAAACCGAGGCCTGTGTTAGGGCTAGTAACATATTTGTTGCGCGACTTTATTTTGTGAGAGCGATCGGGTTCATTATAATTGTGTAGATATGACCAATGTAAAGTTAAAATTATTAAAAACAAAAAAATATATATATACTTATAGGATATCAATATCTTTTCTTATTTTTGAATATGGAATGTAAATAACGGGTTGAATATTCATTGAGATTATTTAACACTTACCGCTGAACGTGCCTGATAAAAAAACCTCATTGCTCAAAAAAAATGTCAAGAGACGAGGCAATTCACAGTCTGCTTTAAATAATAAATACAACGACTACTGAATGTAGACCCCCGCTTCTGTGCATTACAAAAGGAGACGAGGCTCATCTTTGTTGGTGTTTTTTAGTTCATAGATTTATCAGTTTCAATGACACTAAGATAAATATTAAGTGTCTGATAAGGAATCTCAGTTATTCAATATATCAATATAAAAAGATCGGAGAGAAAGGAAAGTTTTCTGTTAAGGGGACACCACGAAAAATTGCAGTTCGCATATTGAATATTTACCTATCACAATCAAGTGCAAATGCCAGGAAAAAAAACATCCGAAAACTACATAATATTTGGCATTTTCGAGTCTGAACAAAACCATTTATAATGTTACATCAGACGATGACGACTCTCGCACAAAGTTCTTCGTAGAAAGACTTCTACAAAGCGGGGGCAGGCGCGGGACGCGCGGGTGATTTCTACAGTGTTGCCAGGGCCGTTGGGACGAAAGTTACATTGCTTTTCTTGAAAAGTTACATTTTTAATGCAAAAGTTACATTTTATATATTTTTCGTAATTACTTATCAAAACGTTCATAATTACTTATCAAAACATTCAATTCTAAGAAACGAGTCACCATATACAGCTACAATTCGGCGAGTTTGGCGACAGAATTACGCCGCGCTTATAGGCAGTGTCTCAAATGTCATACAAAGTTGCAAGAGACGGACAGACAGAGTCGTACTATGTAGGTTATTTTGTCACCTTTTCTGTATAGAAGCCTATAAATTGTGTCGCTTGATCCCGGTTAGATACAATTTCCTTTTTTTTTCTAAATACAGTCTCATTATCCTCAAAAGTTACAAAAAAATCCTTTACACCAGAAGTTACTTACATGTTACGCGAGCCGATCAAAAGTTACGAAAAATGTAAGAAATGTAACCATCTGGCAACACTGGATTTCTAGTTTTTTCCTGGCGTTATGCCCCCTCTTAAAGGCGCGTCCACCCACACCGTAGAAAGAGGATTAGATAAAAGAAGGATTAGCGGATCATGAAGGGGGACGGACTTGTGATAGGCTGACTAAATTGAGATGTATCAGAAGACTGATATGGATGTAGCATAATTATGACATCTCATAATTACTCGTGCTGGCGCCAAATTTAAATTAAGCTAATAGCCTTGAATAGATTGATGACGTTTCGGTGACACATGCCGGTGAATAATAGATACGTGATGATGGACAGGAGACATTGTATCTCGTTCCCACGTGTAGGTGTCTATGCCTGCATCTCTTTCGAACATTTTTGTATGTGTGTATCGCCGGCTCCAGTCTTATCCTTACTTCATGACCCACACAAGGAGTTTCAATGCCGGAGTTTTGTCTTTGTAGCATACTCAGACTAACCAGACTAATAACAATACTAATACCGAAATGTTAGTATACAACTTTGTATAAGAGCGACAGAGCGAGTCCTATCATTTGGTATCCTTCTCATAGTTTCTCTTTTTTAATCTGCCACAAACTATTTGATGTGACTGTGGCTGACAAAAGATTATCCGCCCAAGTTAAGGAGGTCATTTATGGTAAGCCGTCACCCATTTTAAACAAGTTCTCAATTTATCTGCATTAAGGCTTTTCCGTTCCTGTTGGTGGCACGCGTATAGGATATCTCTGAGGGGCTACCGCGAACCACAAACGAAGTCTTCCCTCTCTGTCTCACTTATGTGCAAACATGCAAGTGCGACAGAGAGGGAAAATTTCGAATGCCGTTCGCGGTAGCACCCCAGGTCGCGGACCTGACGCCAGCGGTCCAGAGCCTGTACTCCGAACTTTGAAACCCGAACTTCGTATCATGCTGTCCCTTTCACTCTCGTGTTATACATTATATGAGTGGAAGGGACGGCACGATACGAAGTTCCGAGTAGCCTCTCTGAACAAGAGGGCTTGCCTCAAACCGTAAGCGAAGTTTTACCTCTGTCGCACTTGCAAGTCTGTACGTAAGTGCGACAGAGAGTATAAACTTTGATCGCGTCGCTCGCGCCGCGCCGCCCCGCTGCCCGCTGCCGTCGAGTCCGCGGCCTCACAGTAATTTCTTTTTATAATAACTACCCCGGGGCGCTACCGAGAACAGCAAACGAAGTTTTCCCTCTCTGTCGCACTTGCAAGTTTGCACATAAGTGAGACAGAGGGAAAACTTCGTTTGTGGTTCGCGGTAGCCCCTCTGGGATTAAACAGACCGTTGATTATTTAATTTTGTTTCTTGCTTACTAAGCTGGTAAGTGGAGACAAACATATATCACAGAGATCTTCACCCACAGTATTATGTTCAGTCAACTTCATAAAACACGCACAGAAGAAGTTGAGTCATTGTGCTTTTTCCTGTACCTACATAATTTTCAGACACTTTTTAATGCAGATTTTGGAATACTTGGCCCTCACTTCAATTTTTGTATTGTTATTTAGAAAGAGGTTTATTAGAGACTTCCGATAGTTTTGGTAATTAGCGAACCACAGCTCATATCCATAAATCGAGTAACTCAGTGGTTCTTGGATGTCTCACCATTTGTATGAAAAAATGGTTTTTACCACTGTGTTACCCACCTTTTACACATGTTAATATTTAAGTATTTTTACCTATGGATTCCCCTTATTGGGTTCAGGTACTATTTCGAAATCCTATCATTGCACACTAATCAATACATATCATAGATTTTTTTTTGTAATAGAAAACTGGTCATAAAATAGTAGAATGACCCAGTTATCAAATATATGTGAACACGATTTTGTTGCATAAGGCATAATGTCGTTCAGATATTTTTGAACCTTAAAGAACGTATATATTATTATGAACTCGAGTGTAGTATGAATGCGCTGTGTGTTCCTAGTGATTGTATGTAGTTTCAACATACAATCACTAGGAATCTCATCTTCATTCTTTCAATAGAATCAAATTTGGAATCTAATTTCCTAGCATTTTTTTGAGAAAAGCTCTATTCAAATTCTTACTTCGGACGGAACATTTATTGCCTGCCTCGTATTACTACCGCGAACCGTAAACGAAATATCTCTCTGTCGCCCTTATATTTGGAGCAACAAATAGGGAAATACTTCGTTTTCAGTTAGCGTTGACCCTCCAATCCGGGAGTGTTACCGCGAACGGCATTCGAAATTTTTCCTCTTTGTCGCACTTGCATGTTTGCACATAAGTGAGACAGAGAAGGAAAACTTCGTTTGTGGTTCGCGGTAGCCCCTCGGTACATAATTGACGTGTGCGTTGAGACCGTTGAGCTTTATAGTAGAAATCTAGTGTTACCAGTACCATAAAACAAAATCTCCCATTTTTTTAGTGTTGGCTAAATGTAACGCGATCTACGGCGGCTACGGCCACCACGGCAACCTCGCATCGGAAATGCAAGCGTACGCGAACCTGCATCTCGCTCGCTCGTATGACTACCTGCTATCGTCGTCCTATTTCGACAATTACCAGACAAACAGGAAGGGATTTAGCAAGCTGTTTAGGAAGCTGTCGGATGACGCTTGGGAGAAGAGCATTGATCTCATCAAGCACATTACTACTCGAGGTGAGTCACGACTTTAAACCTTTTTTTTATCCTTAGGGTCGGTTGCACCAACATACGACCACAGCCGGTCATCGTCAAATATGGCGCCGGCAGCTGTCATTCCATAGAAACTTGTCAAACTTTCGATACAATCAGATTTTAACGAACACCGCTTACGACGGACGGTTTGGCGCAACCGAGTCTTAGTCTCAAGGCTTAGTTTTTTTTTATTGTATGGCAATTATTTCAAGACGCGAGATCTTCGAGAAGACAGTACGGTTGCCAGTTTTGTTGCACCGTTTAGCACCACCCGGGGGTCACGTGTAGGGCAGCGGTGGGTACTTCCCTACGGACTTGTCAAGCGAGTGGGCAACTTGACCGTTAAAAATTCTCAAGCCGCCCGAAGGCCTCTAACTTGGCTTAACGACTGCAATCATAGACAGCTTAGCGTGCCTTCCAAAGCACGGGAACGCTCAATTAATAACCGGCCACCCATCAAAGAACTGACCTGGGCCGACGTTGCTTAACCTCGCATACCGCATGCGGTACTCGAGCGCCGCTGGGGCACGAGCGCTCCAAGGCTTAGTTACAAGTCCACGTCACACAGCGCGACCGCTGCGCACCGGTACGTACGGTAACAATAGTAGATTGTGTCTCAAGGGAGCAAAATGATTTATTTACGACGAGGGCGGTATATTGAATTCTGAGTGAAGCGAAAGATTCTATAATAGAATCCTGAGCGTAGGGAGGGATTCAAGTGTTTACGCCCAAGACGGAAATGATTTTACTACAGAGTGTCACACACTGCTTTTCACACCTTCTATGAGGAAATGAGGGAAGGAGAATGAGGAGGAAATGAGGATTGCCCTCAAATGAGGGAAGAAAAGTACCCCTTTGATCCCTCATTCGAAGGCAACAATAACTCTTTTCTGAATAGCAGGTGTGAAAATACAATTGTCTATGTGTTCGTATGTCTTATAGCTATAACTACACGGCTAATCCGCGCTCGTGAGATAATCATAATGTTAACCGTTCCCAGGTGGCGTGATGGACTTCTCCCGCCGCTCCACCCTGGACACCGCCACCAAGAACTACACTGTGGAGTTGAACGAGCTGGAAGCCCTTGCCAAGGCCCTGGACACACAGAAGGAGATCGCCGAGCGCGCGTTCCACATCCACGGAGAGGCCACCCGGAACAGCCAGCATCTTCATGACCCTGAGGTAAGAGACTGGGAATTCAGAGATGGATTTAAAAAAAAAAATTTTTTTTGGACAATCTTACACAAATCAACCTAGTACCAAACTAAGCAAAGCTTGTACTATGGGTACCAAGTGACGATATACATACGTATATAGATAAATAGATACTTAAATACATAGAAAACATCCAAGACTCAGGAACATATATTCGTGTTCATCACACAAATACATGCCCTGACCGGGATTCGAACCCGGGACCTCCAGCTTCGAAGGCAGGGTCACTACCAACTAGGCTAAAGCGGTCGTTTTGCAAGTAACTTCTCTGGTATCTTGTATTTTCCTCCGGTTTCTTGCACTGTGTGATTGAGAAAGAGAAGACAAGCAATAATCTCGTTTAGCGTGGCATCGCTCCGTCAGTTGTGCTTGCCCTGCAGCGACTCCTGTCACGCTCGCACTGTGTGAAACAGAATGATGAGGTAGATTTACTCAGTTTAGTCTTCACGTCTATGCATTCTTTTTTTTTGCGCGGTTGGAGAGTAGCCTGGGCAAAATCCAAAGGAAAACCTCCGACACGACTACGCGGGTGGATTGGAACACTAGAATACTCTAAGAGTTTGCGCCACAGTGAGATTAGTTGAGCGGTTTCAACCGAATCTGAGGTGTGAGTGGAATCGAGCTACTGGGAGTTTTATCTCTGGTTCACTAAACCTAGCCTAGTTGAGAAGAGTCCAGCAAGAAACTCAGCTTGGCCCGACCTGGGTAGGACTGACTGTACCCGGTGTGCGGCGGTACCGGGACGAATAGTCACTATATGTGTCAGTGTTGTCGCGATCCCGCGGTGGATGTCCCCGCCGGCGGGAATGCCTAAGTGTACGCGTTGTGTCATTGTGTCTGAGTTGGACACCGTAAGCGCAGCGTTCCATCTTTCGATGGACGCTGTGATCACGTCGTCCGGGTCCGTGAGTGTGTGCCTAGGATGCCGAACCGTGGAGGGGGGGGGGTATGGGAACGTAGTCAAGTTAATTGTATAGACCCCAATCCCCATTACCAGAAAAGTAAGATAGGCGGTGATCATTTGTGAAAAAATTGTTTTCTATGAAATGAAAATTCTGTGAAGCTTAAGTTCGATGTAACGTCAGTCTGCAAAACAATGGTAAACCGTTATTTTCTTTCACAGATCGCCCAATATATGGAAGAAGAGTTCATCGAAGACCACGCCAAGACCGTGCGTAACCTGGCCGGCCACACTTCGGACCTTAAGAAGTTCATTTCACAAAACGATGGACAAGATCTTTCCATCTCCCTCTATCTCTTTGACGAGTACCTTCAAAAGACCGTCTAAAGTCTTAAATTACTACCATTTTTGTAGAAACGCGGTTATGCTGGCAAGCGTATGTAATTATGTAGTACATTCGAGTTCATAAATGTAGGTTTCTAAAGGTTAAAAAATACCTGCGTATACTTTGAACAATAAAGCGCACAGCCCGTGCACACATTTTTTTTAACTCGATTGTACTTCAACATTTCAGTAAAAACTACATGATTATGCTGTCAACCGTTGATATTTTATAGTGGCAAGCTAAATTATTTAGTGTGATAACATCAATATACAACAGTAGTTTAGGTTTTAATATAGCCCGCTACTCAAATTAAGACATTTGAAACATTAAAAACCTACCATTTTAGTAGAAAACCTACGCTAGCAACCGTCGATATTTTTATGGTAGAAAATTAAGGTGTGAAGTAACATCACATTAAGTTTTTAATCCTCCACTCAATAACTACCATTTTAGTAGAACTTCGTTAACTCCGGCCATATTCGACGCAGTACAAATAGGGCTGTTTAAATTATGTGATATAAGTTTTTTTATCATTCATCGTGTATTATAGACTAATATAGAATGTATTTTCAGTTATTTTCGAAATAAAGGTTTGTTCTTTAATCACCTGTCGTGGTTTTATTTTGATGTAGATACAACAATGGCCTTACGTAGTTATATCCTCTCTGAGGGCCTATAAACCTATAAACGTGATTTTAAAAAAGGGAACAATTTTACACTACACAAATCGACATAGTCCCAAACTAAGCAAAAAGTATCTTTTAAATTTAATTCGAATTTGATTAATTATTGGCTTTTAGACCACGAGGCTTGCCGAGAAATTAATTAAACAAACCGAAACAATTAAACAAACTAGTTCTGCGGAAATGAAGATTGGGTACATGGGTCGGGCGCTCGTTGATGTCTTGTTTTATGTCCGCGGTGTTACGCGATTGGTCAATTTAAGAGTACAGTAATGGCGACACGTGGTTGGCCAATTTCATAAGAGTTCACTTGTAGGGAGACGAGAGTGCAAACGTCTAGTTGACGTTTGAAATGAACATGGCAGTCAAATGACAGTCAGCACGCGTGACCGGTCCAAATCAAAACACCACTCACGCGGCCTTGAGCGCGCTAACTGATTCTGACCAGCCGTCAGCATTGTAAGCGCTGTGAGCGTTATTAGCGTGATTAGGAACACGGAGCCTGGGGCGCTACCGCGACAACGAAGTTTTCACTCTCTGTCGCACTTGCACGTTCGGACTTAAGTGCGACAGAGGGAAAACTTCGTTTGTGGTCGCGGTAGCCCCACTGAGGGGCTACCGCGAAACGAAAACGAACGAAGTTCGAATATCTCCCTCTCTGTCGCATGAATTAGCAAGTGCGACAGAGAGGGAGATATTCGAACTTCGTTCGTTTTCGGTTCGCGGTAGCCCCTCTGGTCTAATTTAACACTAATGTAATATGCTTCTATGATCACGAGCAAAAACAACGGGTTCACTTTCTGTGGAATTTCAAATGAAATGAAATGATGTTTTATTTGCTGAATATGGTGAGTTACAGCTGTTATAATATAACTAGGTTAAGTACATATTCAGCCGGAATTCTGGCATGCAAATGTTATTAATACAATAGAATTTAAATTGTCATGGTTAATTACTTATAATACAAAGTGTACTAGTTATTTTTGCTCGTGAGTGTATTATAAACTTAGGTACTTTTTTAAGACTGTGTATTTATATGTACATAATAGAAACTCTATTAATATTAGTGTTATTAAAGTAGATTCATATCATATCTCAGTGTCAAAGTGTTTCAGTGGTACATTACTGCAGACGCCGGGAAAGAAGGGCTTGCCGGTTGAGTAAGTACAGACGGCCGACCGTAGAGAGGCCGGATAGTGATACGAAGCCGGCAAGCGCTTTTCACATGTATAGTGCTTTTCTCAAACATATGCAATGAAATAAAAAAAACACCTGTCAAAAAACAAATTTTAATTTTCCCTCCAATCCCTCCATAATGTTTTTTTACGGAAGTCGTCCGTATTTCGCGTATGTAGTGTTCGAATAGACCCTATTATACACAATATGATAATAAAAAACTTTATTTCTATAAAAAATAAAATAAATGCAGAGGATTTCAAATATTGTCTATGGTTTCTGGTGACTATTACGTAATTTCTCTTTCTATCGCTCCAATGAGAATAGCTCCTATTCATGAACATAGACAGTTTACATTAAAATTAAAAAAGAATTAGGCCTTAAATTATGCATGAAATTCCTTTACAGTTCTCTAGAGTTGTTCCGCCCGAAACGTGATATTTTGAAACCAGAGGGCCTACTCCGAATTTCGAAATTCGAACTTCGTATCGTGCCGTCCCTTTCACTCTAGTGTTATACACCATATGAGCGAAAGGGACGGCACGTTACGATGATCGGATTTCGATGTTAGGAGTAGGCCCTCTGTTATAAAGCACGTAATGACCACATTTCATTGCAGAGGGGCTACCGCGAACTGAAAACGAACAAAGTTCGAATATCTCTCTCTCTGCCGCACGAATTAGCAAGTGCGACAGAGAGGGAGATATTCGAACTTCGTTCGTTTTCGGTTCCCGGTAGCCCCTCTGGGGCGCTACCGCGACAGCAAACGAAGTTTTCGCTCTCTGTCGCACTTGCACGTTCGGACGTAAGTGCGACAGAGAGGGAAAACTTCGTTTGCTGTCGCGGTAGCGCCCCTGGTTTGGGAAAAAGTAATTTACCTGTAAGGCTCGGTTTTATAAAGATCCATTAGACCTTATGTCGGTTTGTTATGTCTAAAAATGTACTGACTTACTGAAATTTGATCTGACATTTGGTCTAACGGATCTTTATAAAACCCGGCCTAACCTCGTGGCGCCCACGCGCCTTTTGATAAACCAAAATAAGCATGGCGGCTCCAGCCCAGCACTTTTTTCAACTAACCTTCAATTACTGCCCACGCGCCTTTCAGAAGGCCATATTAATAAACTCTGTAAATCTAGTAATTGAGGCCCAGAGTGGCCTTTGTAAAGATCAAAAGGTAGACAAATAATTGAATTTAAAAACACATGCTAATATAATCATAATTATACCCTGAAAGTTTCACTTCAAACATACACAAATTCACAAATACAAATTTCAACTCAAAATCTTGGGCGGATATGACTGTAACTATTATGTCCTATAAGAAGGACAGTCGGGTCATAGTTAAAGAGGAGCCAAAAAATCTTTGGGCGCCACGAGGCTAAGTCGGCCTAACATATTGTCACACTGGCTGGATATAACTGTCATAACTAAATCATCTATTGTTGAGATGCTTTCTCACGAAGTCGTCATGCTTAAGCAATTGAGTGAAACTAGTGTAGGAGTTCGCGTTGCACTTATGCCCGTTGCTGGGTGCTGTGGACACCACGCCGCGGAGGTACCAGCGCTGGACGCTGCGTTCCACTTCGGGGAACACCAGCCCGCCCCCGCTGTCGCCTTTGCATAGCGCCGAACCTGCACAAAAGATAAAAGTTTAAGAAATGAAGTGTAAACAACTATAAAAAAAAGACTTGGCTTAAAGGACTCGCATCCAGGCCATAATTAATTAAAAAAAAAAAAGTTTAAGGGCCCTTGGGTCATTGGGTTTGACGATCGGTTTAGCCTAGTGGGTAGTGCACCTGCCTGTGAAGCTGACGGTCCTGGGTTCGAATCCCGGTCAGGGCAAATATTTGTGTGATGATCATGAATATTTGTTTCTGAGTTTTGGATGGTTTCTATGTATTTAAGTATTTATATCTATTAAATATATTGTCGTCTAGTACCCATAACATAAGTCTTCTTGAGCTTACTATGGGGCTAGTTCGATTTGTGTAAGATTGTCTTCTAATATTTATTTATTTATTTATTCTACTCTTTCATGACCAGTTTTCTATTACAAAAAAAAACTATGATATGTATTAAATTAGTATACAAAAATAGGATTTCTAAATACTACCTGAACCTAATAAAATGAATTTATAGTTAAATATACTTCAATATTAACATATTGCTGTATGAGGTGGGTAGCACAGTGGTAAAATAAAAACCAAATTTCATACAAATGGTGTCTCACCAATCCAAGAAAAAATAGTGTCTACGCCAAATCTTGGGATTAGGTAGCGGACCCCGGGCATCTTCAGGATGCAACTGTACCGGGATAACGCTAGGATGATGATGATGAAACAAATACTTATTTATACAACAGCCAATTTAAAACATATTGACAAATTGCAGTAGAAGGTGGGTAACACAGTGGTAAAAACCAATTTTTCATACAAATGGTGAGACATCCAAGAACCACTGAGTTACTCGATTTATGGATATGAGCTGTGGTTCGTTAACTACCAAAACTGTCGGAAGTGATACTGTAATTAAACCTCTTTCTAAATAATAATACAAAAATATGAAGTGTGGGTCCAATGTTCCAAAATATCTATGTAAAAAAAAGTGTTTAAAATTTTGTACATGAAAAAGTAGAATGGCCCCCTCATCAGTTAAAAAAACGCCCTTTTCTGTTTGTATTGATACGCATCTTGACATTTTCTCAATGTTACTATCTAGAATAGGACTATTGCGACCTAACGTCATTTTTAAATGTATTTTTTGTATTTTTCATTAAGAAATATCGTTTCAAACATCACTTCAAAACGACCAATTTTAAACTAAAAACGGCTTTTTTTCCGCTTAAATTCTACTACGCACAATAAAATCACGAAATAGCTAAGTCACAATCTAGAATTTTTATAAAGTCATCGTATCACTTTATTGGTATTATCAATACTTTTGTCATAATTTGAAATCAAAACATTTTAAAACTCATAAAGGCCTCTTAAATATGTTACATTTTATCTTGACGCTTAGAGACCTTATACATCTCTAACAAATCTCAATTGTTATTAGTTTCTTATTCTTATTTTTGACATGTAACACTCCATTTAATTAATGATACTTTGATTATTGTATTATTTTTATTTGATGTACCTACCTAGATAGATTTTGACTTGTAAAAGTGCCCTTGAGGCCTATTTGCAGAATAAATGTTTTGATTTTGATTTTGATTTTTTGAGTGGTTACTCGATTTATGGATATTAGCTGTGGTTCGTTAACTACCAAAACTATCGGAAGTGATACTGTAATATGTCAAACTTTCCATACGATGGATTTTATACAGGATTTTAAATATGTTCATATGGCAAGATTGGCAAGCCTAACAGTACCGGTCTTGGTTCCAGCACATATCTTGTCGCTGGTGATGTAGCTGCGGAAGTCGAACGGCAGGTCCGCTATGCATTGCTCGACGTCGACGTAAGGTAATTCCGTGACCTTCAGGACTTGGGACGCGTTGCCGTCCTCCGATGTCAGGCCCCAGCCCGCCACCTGTAATCAAATGCGATGTCATCCTCCAGCATTCTCTTGGTTGGGACCTAAGGGGTCCGGGGTCCGCTTTGAAACCAAATCCCTGGATTTTTTGCAGGAATTATTTTCCCCAGGCTACTCTCCAACCGCGTACTCCTGTCGCTTTATTGGGTCCAGTCAGGCCAAAGCCACTGTCAGGTTAAAAAAAAAAGTATTATTAACTAGACCTTGTCGGGAATTGCGAACCTTAAGTTTTTTGGAGTGGTCAATATTATATATTTTATTGATAGTAGACTTATTATAGAGTTCAAAATTGTGGCCGGTTTTTTTTTAATTCAGTATCGTTCTTAAGAAATATTTTTTTGGAATCTTATCTTTGACTCTTAATGCCTCCAAACGTACAGTATCGTTTGGAGGCATTAATAGGATCGTGCCTTGGTCTGCTGCGAAACAAAAAAAAAGTAAACATCAACTTGACAGCTGACAATTCTCAAATGTGGCAGTTACATCTATGAACATAGACATCACGTAACATGCACATGCAGTGGCATAGCTACCCAAGGGCTAGACGGGGGTTTAGGCACGTTTGGCATACCTAAACGGAGGTTTTCTTAACGGTGAGCCTTCTGTACGTAGTACTAGGGTGGATGAACTATTATTTGCTGCTCGTTACTATGGTTACTTCTCCTGAGTCACTTTTTAAAACTGTGATTTTATAGGCTTTAAATCTACCAAACATGAATTTTAGCTATGAGTACCTATCCATTTGGACATGGGTCATCACTTGAGCATGCTTGAAGTATTATGAACATTTTTCTAAAAAACTCGGTTACTGTTGTCTTATCGCTGACGGGACAGAATAACAACAAAGAAAAGTTGGTTGACCCACTATTATGTATTCTGAGGGGCTACCGCGAACCACAAACGAAGTTTTCCCTCTCTGTCTCACTTATATGCAAACTTGCAAGTGCGACAGAGAGGGAAAACTTCGTTTGCTGTTCGCGGTAGCGCCACTGTACTGTAGCCCCACTGGAAATCCACAGCACGGCGGAGAGCCCATTCCACAACCATTTACCATTTTCAAAACCCACCTTGCCAATGTTGCCGGGTACGAGCTGTCGATCGTCAAAAAACACGTTGAAGTCGATGCACACTGGCCGTACGTAGTTGGCCAGCACTATTGGGGTGACCAGAATGACCAGCGCGATGTCGTCCTGGAAGTTGTTGCCAGCGCCGAGGAAGCGCGGCGGGATTTTTATATCGCTAACCTGCAAGCAAATTATGGTTAGTGTTTATAGTCATGCGCAAAATGTGTCACTAAAAAGAAAATATTGATATACTTCATTCCATCACTGTGAAATATATCACTCGTTTACTTCACTAGTTCAGTACAGATCTACTATGTATATAGATTGTGTAATGATATCTACTTTAGGGGTCATCCATAAAGTATATCACACTAATTTTGTGATTTTTTTGACCCGTCCCCCGTCCTTGCCACAGTTGGTCACATTTGTGAGACCCCCCCACCCATAGTGTGACGTCACATATTCCGAAATTAACTACTAACCAACATCAACTCAAACATTTGAAAAAAATAACATAACAATAAATTATCGCCAACACACAATTTAAACCTTATGCGTATACAAATAGAGTTTTTCCAACTCTATTTGTATATGCACTTGTAAGTTTTTCGTTAATAGTCCATATTTGGCATTTTAACTCATTAGATGTTTTGGATTTTGAAATGTGACGTCACAAAAGGTGGGACCCCTCCCACCCCTTGTCACACAATGTCACACTTCGTCGACCCCCTCCCGCCCCCTTAACGTGTGACGTAATTTATGGATGGCCCCTTATATTCTTCTACTTTTTCCTAATCAGAACACGATACCGAATATGCCCTTAAACGGATCCTCACTAGTTTTGTTACAGCCCGTATGTAGAATGTCGTCCAAAGGATTAAGCTCAATCTTCTGTTTTGGAAATGACCTATAAGATAACTTTTAGGTAAACTTGGTAACTCACATCAGACTTCTGCCCTCCCTCATCGATGTTCCACGGACGGTAGAGCTTGCCGACTCCAACCGCGAAGTACTTGGCTGGTAACACGCGTTCCACGTCGTTCCAGAAACAATGGGCGGCTGTTAACAACACATGGAACTTAAGCAGGTCTATCGTACGGTCAGTACGAAGTAAACTATTGAATGACTTTTTAATCTGACTGGTAGTAGTATCTCTATAACGATGTAGGGTTTAAAGGATAGCTCTTGCAACTTGAAAATTGTCAGTGTCTGAAAACGATATTTGAATCATTATTGGGCCGAGAAGTAAGGCGACTTCCCGAGAAGTAGGCATCAGAAGTGCTAGACTAAATTCTTGAATACCTCCGGGAACCGACGCAGCTACCTACCTAAAGCGACTGCCCGCCTAGCAGGCGCGAGCGAGCTGTTCTGTTCAGCATCTGAGAAATCGCGCAGCGTCCGGTAGACGGGTTTCTGGCAGATGAGTTCAACTGATGATGACGGTGGAAGCAGGCTAGTCCCCGCAGATCTAAATGAAGGGCGTGAAACCCTTGTAGATACCCGCGTGCCACGGCAGCTCGCCACGCTTCGCACTCACGATCAGGGACTCACCTGATATGATGACGGTGGTGGAAGTGAGCGAGCCCCCGCAGTTCTGCATGAAGGGCGTGAAACCCTTGTAGATATCCGCGTGCCACGGCAGCTCACCACGCTTCGCACTCACGATCAGTGACTCACCTGATATGATGACTGTGGTGGAAGCGAGCGAGCCCCCGCAGATCTGCATGAAGGGCGTGAAACGTTTGTCGTAGATCCCGGAGTGCCACGGTAGCACACCACGCTTCGCACTCACGATCAGGGACTCACCTGATATGATGACGATGGTGGAAGTGAGCGAGCCCCCGCAGATCTGCATGAAGGGCGTGAAACCCTTGTAGATACCCGCGTGCCACGGCAGCTCGCCACGCTCCGCACTCACGATCAGTGACTCACCTGATATGATGACTGTGGTGGAAGCGAGCGAGCCCCCGCAGATCTGCATGAAGGGCGTGAAACCCTTGTAGATACCCGCGTGCCACGGCAGCTCGCCACGCTCCGCACTCACGATCAGTGACTCACCTGATATGATGACTGTGGTGGAAGCGAGCGAGCCCCGCAGATCTGCCTGAAGGGCATGAAACGCTTGTAGATACCCGCGTGCCACGGCAGCTCGCCACGCTCCGCACTCACGATCAGTGATTCACCTGATATGATGACTGTGGTGGAAGCGAGCGAGCCCCGCAGATCTGCCTGAAGGGCGTGAAACGCTTGTAGATACCCGCGTGCCACGGCAGCTCGCCACGCTCCGCACTCACGATCAGTGACTCACCTGATATGATGACTGTGGTGGAAGCGAGCGAGCCCCGCAGATCTGCCTGAAGGGCATGAAACGCTTGTAGATACCCGCGTGCCACGGCAGCTCGCCACGCTCCGCACTCACGATCAGTGATTCACCTGATATGATGACTGTGGTGGAAGCGAGCGAGCCCCGCAGATCTGCCTGAAGGGCATGAAACGCTTGTAGATACCCGCATGCCACGGCAGCTCGCCACGCTTCGCACTCACGATCAGTGACTCACCTGATATGATGACGGCTGTGGAAGCGAGCGAGCCTCCGCAGATCTGAATGAAGGGCGTGAAATCCTTGTAGATACCCGCGTGCCACGGCAGCTCGCAATGATTCGCACTCTCGATCAGGAACTCACTTGATATGATGATGATGGTGGAAGTGAGCGAGCACCCGCAGATCTGCATGAAGGGCGTGAAACGCTTGTAGATACCCGCGTGCCACGACAGTTCGCCACGCTTCGCACTCACGATTAGTGACTCACCTGATATGATGACGGTGGTGGAAGCGAGCGAGCCCCCGCAGATCTGCATGAAGGGCGTGAAACGCTTGTAGATACCCGCGTGCCATGGCAGCTCGCCACGCTTCGCACTCACGTTCAGTGACTCACCTGATATGATGACGATTGTGGAAGTGAGCGAGCCCCCGCAGATTTGCATGAAGGGCGTGAAACGCTTGTAGATACCCGCGTGCCACGACAGTTCGCCACGCTTCGCACTCACGATTAGTGACTCACCTGATATGATGACGGTGGTGGAAGCGAGCGAGCCCCCGCAGATCTGCATGAAGGGCGTGAAACGCTTGTAGATACCCGCGTGCCACGGCAGCTCGCCACGCTTCGCACTCACGATCAGTGACTCACCTGATATGATGACGGTGGTGGAAGCGAGCGAGCCTCCGCAGATCTGCATGAAGGGCGTGAAACGTTTGTCGTAGATCCCGGAGTGCCACGGCAGCTCGCCACGCTTCGCACTCACGATCAGTGACTCACCTGATATGATGACTGTAGTGGAAGCCAGCGAGCCCCCGCAGATCTGCATGAAGGGCGTGAAACGTTTGTCGTAGATCCCGGAGTGCCACGGCAGCTCACCACGCTTCGCACTCACGCCGTTGATCACTAGCGGCACTCCGTTCGGTGTTAGTGTGCCGCACTCTGTATTTGAAGAATGGCATACAAAGGATTAAACACAATTATCTCTTTTGGAAATGACCTAAGGTAACTCACATAAGACTTCGGCGTTAGTGTGTCGCAGTCTGTATATTTATGAAATGGATAAATAGAATAATAGTTTCTTTACATAAACTAAACATAAATCTAATCTAATAAATAATCTAATCTTATAAAGGGTCGGCAATGCGCACGTGACTCCCTTGGAGTTGCGGGCGTCTATAGGCTGCGGTGGCCGCTTACCATCAGGTGGACCGTAAGCTTGTTTGCCACCGGCGTTGTATAAAAAAAAATCACGTCTGTATTCCCGAAAGGGGTTGACCCAGTGTATGGAATTTTTCAGTGCCGTTGAGACGTTTCGCCCGCTCGGTATTATACGAGTCTAGAATCTAGATGTGCAAGTAACTCTTCGTGACAAATATTCATATTCGCAACAAATATTCGTGTTCATCACACAAATACATGCCCTGACCGGGATTCGAACTCGGGACCTCCAGCTTCAAAGGCAGGGTCACTACCAACTAGGCTAAAGCGGTCCTCAGCGGTAAATGAAATATAAAAACCCTAGACACAGTCCCCAAGGTCGCTGAGTAGCGGAAATGAACCCAAGATGCTGGCGGCGTTTCCCCGCTGCACAGCAATGCTGAGATTCTGCCCGAGAGACGCGCCAGCTCTGGGATCACAGCAAGTTCTAATTTTATACAAACGCCTTAAGGGAGGCGTACAGCGACATCTACCAGAAGACTCATGCCTCATTAACGACACTAACGTCTCAAATCATATTGAGAATCGTCAGTTGCGATGCGCCATCCCATACCCAAATTTCATGGAAGACCAGCGCTGTGGTATATGTATGCCACAGCATATGCTGAGTGGTGTTCTTTCGTAGCTACCATAACAGCACCAAATAGGTATAAGTTCTTTTTGTCTGTTTTATAATGCAAAATTGTTACTTTTTTACTTTGTTCTATTTGTTTTAATATTTTCACGTGGTGCTGTATGTTTGGTGTATCAATAAATGTTTTTCTATTCTATTCTATTCAAATTTAGAATAAAGGAAAAAATTGAAAAATTTAGGCACCGAGCAATCTATAGCTCAGTTGGCTAGACGCGACTGGCCGCGAGTGCCGGGAGGTCGCAGGTTCGAATCCTGCTCGGTGCCTAAATTTTTCAATTTTTCCTTTATTCTAAATTTACAGCAAGTTCGTATCAGTTTCTTTCTCAGCACTTTGAATAGTTCGTGAGTTTCTTGCCCCCAAGGACCTAGAGTTTCTACCCTTGTATACCTCTATACACATACAGTGGAATCCGGATAAAGCGATAGTCAGGGGACTGGTGATATTACGTCGCACTAACAGTGCCTTTACCATGAGTTTACATGACCGTACTCGCTAGCGACTGCGTAAAAATTTGTATGGGCAAAAGTACAGCGCCTCTGGCGGTTACGCAATAGAACTAAGAATCGGCATACTAAATAGTTTACGCAGTCGCTAGCGAGTACGGTCATGCAAACTCATGGTAAAGGCACAGGACGTCGCACAAAACGGACTGATTTACTTTGAAAATGTTTGGTATGAAATCTAATGTGTGGTGATTTCAAAGTCGTTAAAAGCGGTACAATGTTATATGCGGAGTCGTTATAAGCGGATTCTACTGTATATTATTTATGTTTATATGTAGTGTACTTGTAATACATTTGTTTTAGTTGACATTCTGATAGACAGTTGGACCATTCTACTTTTTCATGTACATCATTTTCAGACAATTTTTTTTAAATGCAGATTTTGGAATGCTTGGCTGTCACTTCATATTTTTATATTGTTATTTAGAAAAAGGTTTAATTAGAGTATCTCTTCCGATAGTTTTGGTTATTAACGAACCACAGCTAAAATCCATATAATCGAGTAACTCAGTGGTTTTCGATGTCTCACCATTTGTATGAAAAAATGGTTTTTACCACTGTGTTACCCACCTTTTACAGCAATATGTTAATATTTAAGTATTTTTACCTATAAATTCCTTTTATTACGTTCAGGTACTATTTCAAAATACTATTTTTATACACTAATTCAATACATATCATAGGTTTTTTTTTGTAATAGAAAACTGGTCATGAAAAAGTAGAATGACCCAGTCACATACTTTTTTCTTTGCACTTTTTATAAAATATTTGTTTAGCCCAATGGTTGGCTGGTAGAGAATGCCATTTGGCGTTAAGCCCGCCATTTGTACAATTTGTGTATTTTGTGCAATAAAGTTTAAATAAATAAATATGTCGTCAAAATAAGGTTGTTAAAAGGATGGATCAGGGTAAATTAAACCACATCATTTTCAATGAAACTATTTATTAAAAAAGTACAAAAAATCCATCCTGTTAACAAAAAATACAAAAATACATATAATTACAAATTTTGTACACATATAATAGATTAATAACTTTAAAATGGGTATACAAAATAAATGTGATGGTTCTTATTCTAAATCGAAATTGGGTGGTAAAAGATACAGTCTCAATGCTCGACACCTTAATGCCCACTAGACGACACCTATTCACTTCTGTCACTATGAAATAAGATCATTCAGACAGTGTCAAGTACTGGGACATTTACCTTATTCTGTTGACAACCAAAACTCACTAGCAAATCTGTCATTACTCTTAGAAACCTCGTACCTCAGTACTAAAATGGTGATCACCTATTTATTTATTGCAAACAAAATATATACAGAGGACCTACTCCGAACTTCGATCGTGCCGTCGCTTTCACTCTCGTATTATACACCATATGAGAGAAAGGGACGGCACGATACGAATGCTGAGCATTACAGTCGAAACCAAAGCACTGTACAATTCAAGTTATAAATCACATAATATAGTATTAGAACACATCTGAACGCTCTAAACCTCAAATGTAAAAGTTGCCGGGCAAATGTTAGCAATCCAATTATTGTCTCCTAGACGTAGTGTTACGACCAACCTTCGACAGGGACTCGTCTGAAAACCAGCGCAAGGCCTAAAGCTCTGCATATGCTGAGACGAGCACCCATTGCCCAACCTAATACAATAAATATGTATTTTAAGTGTCTATTTTAAGTTATGTCATAAGAGATCCGTTGTACTGTACACATTTTGTTTATTTTTTGGCAATAAATAATTTTGAAATTGAATTTGATAATTCGCACTAGGAAATTCAGTTAACAACCAATTTAACTCTCGTCCATCATCTTACAGTACCGTAGACACGTTCGATATTCGATACACAACCGCCCATCGACTTGCAAAATATATCACATTTTGTTGCCCATGACAGAAGCGAGTTCAGCAGTCTTAGGGTCGGTTGCACCAACATACGATACGATCACAGGCCGGTCATCGTCAAATATGGCGCCGGCAGCTGTCATCCCATAGAGACTTGTCAAACTTTCCATACAATCAGATTTTAACGAACACCGCTTACAATTACAGACGGTTTGGTGCAACCCACGCTTAGAGCGCTGGCCTATCTCATGTTGATGTGGTTTTAGCTTCTTTAGACAATAGTATTTGTTATGCAAGGCTGCAAAATTGTTTGGTGCGAGTGCTTGTATTGAGAGTCGAGCTAGCGAAGGATTGTAAGATTGAACCACGAAGCTTGTGGCGCAAAAGTACGATCCTGAGCGTAGCGAGGCTTTCAAGGCACGAGACGCCGAACAACTTTACTGCCGAGCGAAACACGACTTTTCACCTCACTACTGCGAGGAAAAAATACATGTATAAATGCAAGTCGTAATGTAATTTATATTCATGTTCAATTTGTATTAACCCTCATCCATATCGAAGCATTTATTTCATAGATTGTTAACATTTAAATGCATCAGATAGCCTCTATTCCTACATTCAACGACTCATATTATTGTAAAGGCAAGGCCATTCCAGTGCAAATGACCCCCTCTAACACGCATGAGTTTGCAATTAACCATCCCGCTCTCTACGGAAGCTCTGCGCGTAATTTCGTAAATATTTAGTACATTTTTATTGATTGTTGGAACACTGAATCACTTATAAAAAATCTATCTGGTTATTTCCTTAGAACAATAAAAAAGCTATCGTGTTTGTAAAAAAAAACGTATCACTGTTGTTGATAATTACGAGATCTGCAGCATTAAAGTTTATTTTTACTATGATATTTAGGATTTTTTGACAGAGTTACCAAGGCATTTTTCAATATTTTGTTGGGTTATTTCTTTTCTTTGTTTCTTTTTCAGTCTACTGTAATTCTTGTGTAGTGTAATTCTACATTATTTCTTCACACTGGAAGCTCAAACTTCAGTATATTCGTCAGATCTATGCTAGGATAAGTACATTTTACATTTCCCAAATTTATCATGACTTAAAATTCTAATATAAATATCTTCTGCACTGCAAACAATAAACAAAAATTATTATTTTGAATTTATTCCAGCTTCAGAACAAAACGAAATATTATTAATATGCAACTAGTTTTTTTTTCTTAAAAACTTTTTACGAAGCGCAATGTTGCCAAACTGAATTTTAGCTACATTGCTCAAAATTCAAGATGGCGGAATTTAACTAAAAAGTACGTAAATATATTATAACTCAAAAGTCGTCGAGTGCGGTCTTGGAATGGGTTTCGGTTGGTTCGGGGGTCGCTAAACTCAATTTTGATAACCAGAGGTCGGTCCGGGTACTGAAAGTGGAGACAAGCTATCCGCTAGCGGATAAAGTGGACACAAGCTATCCGCTAGCGGATAAAGTGGACACAAGCTATCCGCTAGCGGATAAAGTGGACGCAGATTTGTGAAACGATAAAGTGAGCGGGGGAGGTGAAAATACCTAATATTAATAGTTAATTTTTAAAAATAATAGTGCTATATCTTTCGTTTTTACCACTGGAGAAACGAATTCGGTTATATATTTAGTTTTTTGGTTTTCCCTGTGAAATTCCTGATATAATAGTCAGTAATGTAATTGCTAAATTGAAATCGAAACAGACTAAAATTTTACTATTTTTTTTTTCTTTTAGAGAAATCTCAGATTACTTTTTTAAATTTACAGAAAATAGGAGGCCAGCCAACATATAAGATTTACATTTTCTGAACATTTATCCTACCTTAAAATTTAAATAGTACGATTATTGATTGGGGATATCTCTGATATGATTATCATTAACGTAACTGTCTTTTATTGCTGCAAATCTCTCAAACAAAGTCTCATTGCTCACATTATTATCATCCGCATCTGCATTCCTCCACAAATCCTCATCAATATCATAATCATCCTCAACTTTAGGGGTGGTAGATCTCACAGGTCTAGGAATAGATACATTACTACCATTTGGGACATCTATAGCTAATATAGTGTTACTTGAATTGAGGACAGAGACAGTGAACTTGGAGCCTGTGACGTGGACTAATAAGTTGCCGTTGACATAGACAGACACGTTAGTGTTTAGGATGCCGTTCGGTATGTTTTCTGCGCCGGTTGTGTTTCGTGTACCTGGTTCGCAGGTGGCGACATTGTCCCAGGAGCCATCGATGCAGTACATGTAGCTGAGGACTCCGTTGTGGTAGTAGTTGTCGTTGCAGCGGGGGTGGACCTCGGTGCCGCTTGGTTCGTAGTCATTGCACTTCCGGTCTCCGCTCAGGATGTTCGGGTCTGTCGGCTTGCAGGAATACGTCACGCTGGGATGAGGAGTCAGTTTGCAGAAGCCTGGAAAAAAAAATGGTCATGGTCACATTTCAATTATGAGTCAGTTATCAACATGTCATGCTAATAAATATAAATAAATATTTAAATATTTAAATATTTTTTTGGACAATCTTACACAAATCAACCTAGTCCCAAACTAAGCAAAGCTTGTACTATGGGTACCAAGTGACGATATACATACTTATATAGATAAATATATACTTAAATACATAGAAAACATCCAAGACTCAGGAAAAAATATTCGTGTTCATCACACAAATACATGCCCTGACCGGGATTCGAACCCGGGACCTCCAGCTTCGAAGGCAGGGTCACTACCAACTAGGCTAAAGCGGTCGTAATATTTTCATAAATTCTAAAACAAATATTAGGAGTCGTTATCCAGAGAGCATTTTTCTTTTTTGTTTTACAATGGGCTTTAAAGACTTTTTTCTAATTGCAATTTTTCATACTAATTGCAATATCTATTATAAATGCAAAAGTGTGTCTGTCTGTGTGTTACCTGTTCACGCTTAAACCGCTGAACCGATTGAGGTGAAATCTGGTATGGAGATAGTTTGAGTCCCGGGGAAGAACATTATTAAGAAATTAAGAACACTTTACGTATTTTAGTAAATCTACATGTCTATGAAAGACAAAGGAATAATAATGAATACGGACAAAGGGTCTGGGGCGCTACCGTGAACAGCAAACGAAGTTTTTGCTCTCTGTCGCACTTGAACGTTCGGACGTAAGTGCGACAGAGAGGGAGAACTTCGTTTGCTGTTCGCGGTAGCGCCCCTGGTCTAGGTATCCTTCCAAGTATATTGAATAGGTTTCCGACAGAACTCCTAACAGATATTAGTAATAAAAGTAGTAAACAAATTCGCAGTATCTTTAAGAGAGAAATGTTAAAAACTGCACATACCTAAACCTAAATATATCTAATTCAATTTCTTGCGTTATTATTTATTAAGTGGCTCCTTAACTCAAATAATCTTTTTTTTTTAATTTATTTCTTACAAAAAAAGTTTACATTCGTTTACACTATAACTTCGCCAAACTGCATCACAGTTTGTTGGCGAAAGAAACACTCTTTATCTTTTTACTCAGCCATCTAAATAATGTTAAGATTAGTAGTTAAGAATATGAAATCGAATGTAATATACAGGTAACAAAAATAGTGCGGATCCATTTAAGGGCATATTCGGTATCGTGTTCTGATTAGGAAAAAGTATAAGAAAATTTTTTTTGACGCGAAAAAAATTTTTTTTTCTATGGGGCAGGTCGTCCAAGTCAGCCTGTCCATATAAAGGCCAAAAATGTATTGCGTCAAAAAAAAGTTCCACTTTTTCCTAATCAGAACACGATACCGAATATCAGTTTAAAGATATTTATTCTCAAAAAAGACAATTGATGTCACTTATATGAGAACATGGATTTAGGAACATTTCAAGAATAGACATTTGTTAATTGTTTTGTGTGTTCTCGCTTAAGGTATTCTTAAAGAGGGTATTGTTCATAAATATGAACCGCTAATTTACTTTTGAAAACCTTAAGTGAGCCTACAGCTTTTAAAACAGGCGGTAATTTGTTATATAATTGTGCACCTTCGTATGTAAACATTTTTTTTCCTAGTTGAGTCCTTATTTTCGGCAATACCAGAAAACTTGCACGGCGGGTGTTTCGTTTCTTTATTTGCTTAAACTTCATAAAAGATAAGTTTGTGTGTAATATTTTATACACGAGGACGCAGGTATTATAAATATATAGTTGTTTTATGTTCATGAGTTGAGTTTCTTGGAATATGCCCTTATTTTAAACGGATCCTTACTACTTTTGTTACTTATGTGATTGAAGGAAATTGATTCCCTTTTTATAAAAACATGAGAAATCTTCATGAAATTTACTTTATTATCGATTTACAATATTAATCCTATTAACCCACCAAGGAGCCGTCTATATCGTTTCGCCATTTTCAAGAGAGAGCGAGAGAGCGAGATCGCCCTGCCTCTTCTAGGAACGCGAGTTCCTGGTGGTAAAGCAGCGCGATCCCAGCGCCGCCTAGCGGGTACGGCCCGAACCACCGCTCAATTGTGTGGGTAATCCAAGCCTGTGGTTTCAGGCCGCGCCACTAGGTGTCGCTTGTGACAGTGATAAACAGTTGAAATTTTTTTTTAATAACTTACGTTTACACTCCGGCATAGCAGTGTACCACTGTCCGTTGTAACAGTGCACGTCTGCCGGCCCGTCCGGCCGGTGCGGCGCGTCGCACGTCACGGCCAGCGAGACGGCGTCGAGCGCCAGCCCGGGGCGAGCACCGGCCTTCCCCACCACGGAGTACGTCCCGTGCTCTGGATACGGCGGTAGCACGCATTTTGTTGCACTGGAATTACGCTTTTATTAATGACCGGCATAGCTTATATTTTCCCAAAGCTTATAAGGGTCGATTTTTCAATCAGCAATAAAATTATCGGTCAGATAAAATTATCGCTGTTACTTTCTAAATGTCATATTTTATTTTATTTTATTTTATTTATTTATTAAATAGGCACACAAAACAAGTATCAATCATTAATACAACCATACAGCAATATTTTTTATAAAAACTAGACTGATGCTCTAAACTATGTGTACACAGCAAGATTGAAATTTATACATTAGTTGAGGGACATTATAGTCGTGTAGTTAAGTTATACAGTATATATAATCCAGACTTAATTTTCATTTAAAGTGTAGGTAATAAAGGAAGTGTTAGTAGGTACATTTACTTAAGGCATACTAAGGTAAAAGTGAAAGTGATTATGTAAAGATTTTGGTTATTTGTCTCTTAAATACATGAAAACTACTTTTAAATATGTCCAGTGAAGAATGCTGTGCATATAATTTTTTTCATGAACAGAGTCATTATTTTTTTGTAATATACCTTCATCTGGGGATTGAAAAATCGGCCCTAAGTATCTTATCTTACGCAGTTAGAGATGGGTAAATTCGGACTTGAAGATTTAAATGATTCGAATCCGTAAGCGGTGCCGATTCCTTATCGACTTTTTAAATCTTATCGAATCCTAGGAGTTATTAACTCCTACTCGGTACTGAGCCGAATGAATGACTGGTGGGTTTCGTATATTTCGATCGAATCCGAAGTTAAAAGAGTCAAAAGATGCGAAGAATCATTAAGATCACTGGATTTGTATTAAAACAGTGGATCCGGAATAGTCGATAATCGGAGTCGATACCGATAGCGGAGCCGGATAGTGATTCGAATCGCCCCCACGGAGCCAAGATTACCCATCTCTATGCGCAGTAGTAAGCGAAAGACAGTTGACAATTTGTCATGACTATCGTACCACCTCCTCACCTCATTATATTCTTTGCTCCACATTGAGAAGCCAGGAAGTCACTACGAGTAAAACTGGTCTCTGTATAGTAGAAGCAGAGCTGGGTATTAACGCGTTAATCCGTTAGTCGTTAATTAACGAAGTTAACCATCCGTTTATCGGATTAACTTTTAAGTTAACTTGCAAAATTGTTAACGGAATCACTAACTTTCGCTAACTGTCCAAAGTTATTATTTTATCAAAAGAACACCGCGCCGCCGCGTCGCGAAAAACAGGTGCTGACAAGTCCGTCTGATCGGAGCGGCGTAGCTATAGGCGCTGAGTGGGACAGACGATGCAAGTGAGGCGCGCCAGTAGTTAACGATTAACGTTAACTTACGTTAAACGGCCTGAAATGTAACGCTTTAACGTTTAACGAAGCACACTTTAGTTCTGTATAATATACACTCTAGCGCTATCTGTGAGATCCTGTAATTGGCTCTGCTGTTAATATGCATGTTGTTACATTGTTTGTACTGCTGTTGGTTCTCCTAATATAAATAAATAAATAAGTAAATAAACTTTTTTTTAACAGATTATCGATTAACGAAGTTAACTATTTGGTTAACCGTGCCCAGCTATGAGTAGAAGATAAGCTTGTAAAATACTAACGGATGTGTGACCGTCGATGACGTCCTATTGCAGAGTTCGTCCGCCTCGTCCGAGCCGTCTGCGCAGTGTTGAGTGCCGTCCTGTCGAATAAACAACATTATTATAAACAACATTATTATAGTCATCATCATCATCATTATCATCATCATTACTGGCCGATTTCGAATAAAGCGACTGGAAAGAAAAAGAGACTGGCTAGAGAGTGTCGCTCGTGAGTTCTCAGGCTTTAAGACAGAAGACGCCTTCAGCGCATCTTTCGGATCAGGTCCAGGTCCCAGGTCGGGCCTAGCTGAGTTTCTTGCTGGACTCTTCTCAGCTAGGCTAGGTTTAGTGAACCAGCGACAATACTCCCAGTAGCTCGATTCCACTCACACCTCAGATTCGGTTGAAACCGCTCAACCAATCTCACTGGAGCGCAAACTCTTAGAGTATTCCAGTGATCTAAACCACACGCGTGGTCATGCCGGAGGTTTTCCCCTGGATCTTCCCCAGGCTACTCTCCAACCGTGCACTCCTATCGCTTTATTGGGCTCGGCCTATAAAGCCACAGTCAGGTTCAAAAAAAAAAGCATCTTTCCGAACAAAATATTTCGCCAAATTTTGGGGGACGATGTAACACATATAAGGAACTACGTACACTTGCAAAAGTTTCTCCCATTACTACGCACCTGCACTAAAACAATCACTCACGCACACTCAAAACACTAAATTTGAGCAATGAAATTCGACCTTACAATAATTTATACTAGGTCAATTATCGCAGGGTTAAGTTGATCAATTTCACTAAAGAACACATTTCAGAGAAGTTCTTATAGAAACTAGTCCTTGTAGGTCCGATATATGGTGAAGTTTGATATCAAAATAGCGGCCAAGAGTGATGGTCAGTGATGGTCAAGTACAATTTCGAGACTGACGTATAATCGATGAATGAAGTAGTTTTTAATAACGTGTCTGAGTTTTCTCCTGTATCTTTGGCAGAGAGGAGAGTACATCAATCGCGTCCTGTCAAACACAAAAGTCACTCTCGAGTCACTCACACGCCAAGGCATCGGAATGTTGCGCGCAGTTGAACCCTATAGATATGCATGTAGGTTGATATCTCACTGCACTGCAAACAGGGATCGTTACCGGTATTCTTACTACCGGTTTTAAATAAGGTAGGTATAACCGGTTATAATTGCATTTCGCTATTTATATCGCTAAAGCTCTGATTAGCGGTATAATCAAAGCCGGTATTCAAAATTCGGTTTCGCTAATTGTCAACAATGCCTCTATTTGACATATTACCCATAAAAACTATTACCGGTAATAGCTGTCAGTGTCAATATACTCGGTTATTTGTTTCTGCAAACTGGCGTAATTATTGCAAAATTTTTAAAAAAGTAGATATTTACACCTATTTGTTGCGTTTTAGTAGTAATAAGCGGTAGTGCGTAGCGGTAGTTACGTTAGTGTTTGGTAGTATAATTGACATCTTACCTTTCAAGAGCAACGAATAGCGGTATTGAATACAGTTATTTAATATCGTAAATAGTCTATACATAGAGGTATAGATAAAAGCGGAATGACAACACCTCCAATTAGAATATAGGTATTATTTTATTAGCGGTAATAGTTTGTCAAATTCTATACAGGTATCGAATAAAACCGGTTTTAAAATCCTTGGCTGCAAATAATTCAGACTATTCTTGCCCAGGAAAGGAAATGTGGGATCGAGGCGTAACGAAAACCACTCTGAATCTTGAAATAACTATATTATTTTGAAATAAAAGAAATTATACCACCTCGTCTTCAGCGTCCCCTCAATTCTCCCTTTTCTCTCCCGTTTTTTATTCAATATTCCAGTCATTCTATCGCTCTCTTTCCCACTTGCACATACTACTAATCACTGGATCTCTTTCTTTACATCAGTCATTCATTCGTTTGTCATGCATTCAGTCGTTCTTTATCACATTCATTCATCTTACGCTCCATTTCACTCATCCCACAGAAATATTACCTCATTGCATTCAGCATCAGCGTCCACGCACGCGCCGTACGCGCACTGGAACAGGTATGGTGCGCAGCGGCGGCCCGCGCACGCCGCCAGCGTCTCGTCAGAGCCGTCTGCGCAGTTTTTCACGCCGTCGCACAAGTCCGTTGAGGATATCTTCTCACCGTTCTTGCATAGGTATTTACCTCTGTAACATTTTAAAGACATTAAGAGTAACAGTTGTTACTAGATCTGAATAATAAAAAAGACAAAAAATTCAGAAATGCCATTAAGTTATATTTGTTAAAAAAATCAAGCTGTTAAAATATTCTTAGTTACTTATGACTTAGGTAACTAAGAATATTTTAACAGCAACAATGTATACTGATTAATAAAATTGTATATCCGCAACTCCTTAACTTAAAAAATCTTTTGTAATTTAAGATTAATAGTTAAGTAAGTGTTTATAAAATTATGTAAAAAATTTCACTGAAATAAACAGCTTAAATTAAAAATTTTTTTTTTTTAGTTGCACCAACATACAATCACAGGCCGTAAGTGGTGTTCGTTAAAATCTGATTGTATGAAAAGTTTGACAAGTTTCTATGGGATGACAGCTGCCGGCGCCATATTTGAAGATGACCGGCCTGTGATCGTATGTTGGTGCAACCGACCCGTAAACTCATAGCTCCTACGCTGACGCACACATAGACAATGTGTATGTATATCTCAACACAACCGTGGCTCATCCGCGAGAGTTAAAAGTACTGTACTCACTTGACTACTGTTGTCTCGTTCCTGCACCGCGGCAGCAGCTCGTCCGAGCCGTCTGCGCACTCCTGCGTGCCGCTGCACGGCGCCGTACCGTCCACGCATGCGCCATACGAGCAGCGGAACAGGTTGGACTGACATCTGAAACCAATGATAACCTTACTACCTATTTCCTATGGCTCTACAACCCTTTATAGGCCTTGGATATATATGCTTTACAACCCACTTCGCTTCGAGTTGGCCGCTCCTGACGTATTTATTCTGCCCGGCGTATGGGCACCGGGACGGGAAGAAACGGCCAACTCGAAGCGAACGGATAGTATGCAAGTTACATTTCTTACATTTTTCGTAACTTTTCACCGGCTCGCATAACATGTAAGTAACTTCTACCGTAAAGGAAATTTTCGTAACTTTTGAGAATAATGAAACTATTTAAATAGAAAGGTCAATTGTATCTATAACCGGGGAAAAGCGAGACAATTTATAGGCGTCTATACAGAAAAGGTAACAAAAGAACCCACATGGTACGACTGTCTGTCCGCCTGTTGCAACTGTGTATGACATTTGAGACACCGCCCATCAGCCCGGCGTAATTCTGTCGCCTAATTCTAGCTGCATGTGGCTACTCATTTCTTAAAATCGAATGTCTTTACTGGGTGGACTTTTCAAAAAAATTATAAGTAATCACTACAAAGTATAAAACAAAATCGCTTTCTCTGTCCCTATGTCCCTATATCCCTATGTAGGTATGCTTAAATCTTTAAAACTACGCAACGGATTTTGATGCGTTTTTTTTTAATAGATAGAGTGACACAAGGGGAAGGTTTATATGTATAATACGTGCATCAGCATTGCACCCGTGCGTAGCCGGTGCGGGTCGCTAGTTATGAATAACATGAAAGATGCAACTTTTGCATCAAAAACGTCCCACGGTCCCTGGCAACGGTACTGGTAGTATGTGATGGTACTCACCGCATGTGCCTGCAGAGGGCGTGGGTCTCGTCACTCCCGTCTGGACAGTCGACCACGCCATCGCATTTACCGTCGAATGGAATGCAGGAGCCATCGCGACAGCGCCACTGGTTCTTACTATAACACAAAAAAAAGATAGCAGTTTAGGGAAGCTGTCTAGAGGAGCTATGGCATCCAATTGATTTCTGGAATAGAACAAAAAATGGCTTTTAAAGTTAGCGCTCCGGAGCAATTCAAGTTATCTAAGTTGCAAAAAAACATTTGCAATAAACGGATTTTTGAACCCTGCATGTGTAGGTATTTTACCAGTTTGTTCAATGAATCAACAATGAAATGACCATCGAGTGTATCAACTCAAGGCGAGCGCATGTGCTTTGCGAAAGACATGCGAGGAGCTATGGGATGGGCTTTTCAAAAAACTTACAGTTGCACCCTGAAGGATGCCAGGTGTCCGATACTTAGTCTCAAGATTTGACGTAGTTTTTGCCATTTGACCTTCCAACCCGAGTGGAAACCAGAACTTATTGGAATTAGGCTTGTCAAGTGATTGGTCAACTTGGCTGTTAGAAGTTCACAAGCCGCCCGAAGGCCATTAACTTAACGACTGCTATCATAGACAGCAGCTCCCAATGATCTTCGACCTGTAAATCTCCGTTCTCTCGGGTTTTTTATGGCTTATCGTATTAAGGATAACGAGGTTTACTGAAATAGCCATACCATATTTACTTTAAAATTCACGTTCTTCGAGACATATGGCATCAAACTTTGGCAATTTTAGGCCAAAGAAGCAGTTTTTCGGACGTAACTTTTGTGAAGATGAGTTAACAATAAAAATCTCTCTTGCGTTGTTAGAGACATCAATAAGGAACAGTTACATGTACATTTAATACATATACAACAAACATATATCGAAAATAGAGCTTTTTTGGACCATGTTTGAAAAAATCAAAAAAAATAAGTAGTCAGTTTTTTCAAAATTTGGCTCATGCAAATGTAGATAAAGGATTGTAGAACCGATAACCGTTTGTGCCATAAATATATCTATAGTTTTGACGGAGCTATATCAACTCAAAATTTGTCAAAAATCGATGAATAGCACGTGGAGCCCCTTAACGTCAAAAAATGTATGTACGAAATATAATTCGAAATCGAATATAATAGTCATGAAATCTGTAATCCCAACAAAGTCTAGTTTCCCGTTTGGGTTGGTAGGTCAGAGGCAGTCGCTTTGGTAAAATAAGTTCCTACGCCAAATCTTGGGATTAGGTGTTATGGGGACCCTGGGCTCCATAGGCCACACCGTGAAACGCCAGGAGGATGATGAGAGGAACTTTTCCTAGTAGTGAGGCAGAGTATAGGTATAGGCTAGAAAATTGAAACAAGTTTACCCATCAAAATGTGCATGTTTGCCATATTAATTCTGATTGTTGATCGTACCTTTCGGACTGTTATTGAGTTTGACAGTATCAATTATTGGTTTAGTATCAACCACTGGAACGATGACATTAAGCAGTCGTTAATGAGTCTATAACGGCTTAACGGATTATGATGAAACTTGGTATACAAGGAGTTTACTGGATTAACATAGAATACTTTTTATTTGAAGGGATACAATACAAAGTGGAAGTTGTCGTGACCAAAACCTAGTATGGCATAAATAACTCACCGACACCCGGACTGCCGCCTGTGCCGATGCAGCACTAGATCATGGAGGTCCAATTGATTTCTGGAATAGAAAAAATGGCTTTTAAAATTAGCGCTCCTGAGCAAGTTGTCTAAGTTGCAAAAAAACACTAGCAATAAACGGATTTTTGAACCCTGCATGTGTAGGTTTTTACCAGATTGCTCAACGAATCAACAATTAAATCATCGAGTGTACCAACTCAAGACGAGCGCTTGTGCTTTACGAAGGACATGCGAGGACAAACACACCATATCAACGGCCGAGTGTACCAAAGATATGAACCATCAATCATTCGTAACGGACGTAGTGAGAGGTTAGTTTGGGTCGACATCTGACATGCGTTATTAGACCCATAAACTTGCTGGCGCCAGTCTTACTGTAGTTGGTAGTACAGGCGCCGTGTAAATATATTCCCGTGCCAATCCAGCGTGACTGGATCCATATAAACAGTAGATACAATGCCAGTCCAGCGCTGGTACCAGCAACTGGATTCGTCTGTTAGCGCCTTTCGAAAGTTATAGACAAATATCCTCATGTTATTATACTAAAATCATTTGAATTGATCTAGAAGTAATAAGTTAATCTGTTCTAAAAGCGACTTTATTGACGAAGGTCTGTACCATGAAGTAAGCAATACACACATACAAACATGAGTAAAAGATGTAAGTATAGACATGAGGGGTGGGGGCGAGATTCAATGACATATCTTACCAAATCTTAATAATATGTACTCCTGTAATACTGGTGAAATAAAGAATATTATTATAAATATATAACTCCCGTGAGCTTCAGACATTGAAATACCATAAACGGGTCACTCACGTCTTTAAGGTCGAGTATCGCTCGACATGTTTCGAAACAATATGTGGCGATCAATGTTAAAGTTTTTGACTTTGTGACTATTGTGTGTAACCCAACATTGAATAATAGTGACGAAAATGAGGGTGGATTTTCGCCCCCGCACCACCGCCGCCGCTAACATCAAGCAGTCGATCGAGCCGCGCGCGAGCACGCAGTAAAGAGATAAACGGTAGATACAATGCCAGTCCAGCGCTGGTGCCAGCAACTGGATTCGTCTGTTAGCGCCTTTCAAAAGTAATAGACAAATATCCTCATGTTATTATACTAAAATCATTTGAATTGTTAGAGCTTATCCAGAAATCACGCAAGGGTTTTTGGCCCACTTTTAGACCCCCTCTCCCCCTTGGTGATCTTTGGTGAGGTTCTAGGCGACCCCCTCGCGAAACCTCACTTGTACTTATTTTTAATTATTAAATTTTAAACTGAAATGGTATTTTGTGTTAGTTGATTTTGTATTTTCAAAACCTCAAAAAAAAAAAACAAAAAACGTAAATCGACTAGCTGTTTTTGACGTGCGAAATGATTATTTATAATTACCTACATGAGTAGATACTATTTCTCGGTTATGTAGGTACAGGAAAAACATACACGTGAGGCCAACGTTGTACCCCCCCTCCCCCAACGCTATACCCCCCTCCCCCAACGTGATCAGTCGTGAGGTTTTCATGATCTTCGGAGCCTCGCGTGATTTCTGGATAAACCCTTAGACGCGCGGCCTTTGCGGCTGGTTCTCATGATTAAGGGCCACATATTGGTTCGAAACATGTCGAGCGATACTCGACCTTAAAGATGTGAGTGACCCGTTTATCATATTTCAATATTATTATAATTATGCTCCTATCCCTCATTGTGTATTACTTTTCAACGACCTATATATCACGGGACATCTTTTAGCCAGGGACCGATACCGGTATTTTTAAAAAACCCTGAATTAGCCCAATATTTTGGATTATTTTTGCTCTTTACGTAGGGCTGAATCATGTATTTAGGTAACAACGTCGTATTATTAG
The DNA here is from genome assembly GCA_963556455.1 of Epiblema foenella. NCBI lineage: Eukaryota > Metazoa > Arthropoda > Insecta > Lepidoptera > Tortricidae > Epiblema > Epiblema foenella. The sequence continues at coordinate 7,661,017 of OY747119.1, read as the reverse complement.
ATTGTCCCATTAAAAACGAAATAATGAACCGGTGACCGTAATAATACCGGTATTTTTCTATGGAGAAAATACCGGTATCCGATCCCTGCTTTTAGCACATCACAGTCGTACTTTCAGGATGATCAGTCTTCCGATACTTCTCAATTTAGTCAAGTTACAATAATTCCATCCCTTTCGGTGGTTTGCTAAGACTCCTATAGGATTCTCTTTACTCACGAGCTGCTTGCGCAGGAGTTCTCATCGCTGCCGTCCGCGCAGTCGCGCGCGCCGTCGCAGCGCCGGTCCACGCTCACGCATGCGCCGTCCGAGCACGAGAACTCATTTTTACTGGAACAATATTTCAATTAACGTGAGTTTCTGACTTGAGGCGGAGGCGCACGAATAAACTGATGCTAATACTAGCAATGAAATTGCATATTTGCTCGTATTTAATTTACACACTGTATAATGTGGGTACATTATGTCGAGCTTGGAAAGGGTGAGCTGTTGTGATGGTTTGTTGAAATAACTCATTTTTTTTTAAGATAATGCCTTTCTCCCTAAGTTCCACAACGCTAATGGCGAGGAATTGTCTAAGTGCCACAACGCCAATTGCCAGGACTTGTCTAAGTGCCACAACACTAATTGCCAGAACTTTTCTAAGTTATTTATTTTATTATTATTTCGAACATATTTTTGGTGCAACTTCGACCCCCCTTGTAAAGTGAGTGGCCAACTTGACTGTTTTCTAAGAGCCAATGCTAATTGCCATCGCGTTGAATAATTTAGATCTTAATAACTCGAAGACCGCTTCTGCTTTTACATTGCCAAAGTGATTAAATTGATCATTGACCAGTATTGATTCTCTTTTCGGGCATATTATACAAAAGTAACCAGTCGCGGCAATTAGGCTGAGAATGAAAAATCTGCGAAAGGCCGTTAAGCGCACCAAAGAGTAGAACAACAACACTCGAACAACGCATAATGCTTATCGTTGATACACAATCGCTGAGGTCGAAAATGGGTCAGGATGTTCACATTATATAATATCTACATAAGATATTAATGACGTAAAAATAGCACGCATTTCCAAGGTCTTTGTATTACCTGCAAAAGTTTAATTGTTCGGGGTAAACCGCAGTCAATGTCAAAACCGGCGAAGAGGCTGAAACAAACGGTTAACGTTGAAACTGACTTAGTCGATATAAAATTGCGAATGTAGGTACACCTTAAAACAATAAAAAGCTAAAATGATGTCATTTTAACTCATCTAAAATCTCATTAAGGGCGTAAATCCCCGGTACCCTAAGCATTTGCCCCACAAACCGTATTCTTGAAACCGACGCCGCTGGAGCAGAAACACAATATAGGAACCAGAAAATCAGGCGCAATAAAATGTAAATGATTCATACTCCAATGATAACTATTCTCTAATCTCTAAATGAATCTCGAATCATAGTTAAGCATTGCCGGCCTCGTTAAATACCAGGCGATGGCGTGCGGCTAATACCTAACCCATTGTTGAAGAAAGTGCCCTTTACCTTGCGGTGCGGGGCAAGGACTAGACCTAGCTATAGTTGAGTTTAGTTCTAAGAACCGGTCCAGGAGATGGTTTGGCATTTAGATCTTACTCATAATCATAATCGTTTATTCATGGGTGGATCAACTTTTTTTTGTGCTGTTATCTTGACCCGTTATCCAAGGGACACTAGTGGCGCAGTTTATTAAAAAAATAGTATTATGTTCTACTAACATGCTTAGTAGATGGACCATTATGAAAATAGCTTATAAGTACCACAAATACGTATGTCTGATAAACTGAAATAGCTTAGAACCACGATTGTATTCGAATTTTGTCCCCTGGACAACTAGACGTAACCACGGCAACAAGTGACACTAAAAAGTTGATTCATCATACAAAAAAAACATGTTGACAAAAATTATACACTTTTGCCAAACCACATTGCGCTTTGTTGACAGACGAGGCTCCAATTTTGAAACTATTAAATAGATATTAACCTATTTGATGACCGCTTTAGCCTAGTTGGTAGTGACCCTGCCTTCGAAGCTGGAGGTCCCGGGTTCGAATCCCGGTCAGGGCATTTATTTGTGTGATGAACACAAATATTTGTTCCTGAGTCATGGATGTTTTCTATGTATTTAAGTATCTGTTTATCTATATAAGTATGTATATCGTCACTTATTACCCATAGTACAAGCTTTGCTTAGTTTGGGACTAGGTTGATTTGTGTAAGATTGTCCACAATTTTTTATTATAGAATATTTATATTGTACTGTACATTTGCTTACTCCGCTATTGCAAAAATATGACAGACTAAGATTCTGGGTAGGCACACTAATCGCCAAGGAACTATGGACTTATTTATGCAATGCTTTCATCACAATTAGTGTATTACATTTTTTAATGTAATTAATCCCGTCGTCTACCGGTCCCTGGGATCTCCGGGCTCTTACAAAAGAATGCTAATGTTTATTTTTTGCACCGGGAGATGACGGCTTACATTATTTAAATCGTAGATCGTTTAATTTAAACCAGTTAAAAGTAATTTTAAATATAAAACTCCCGTGATTTTCAGATATAAGTACCTATTGAAACCTTAAGGACGTGAGTTTCCTGTTTATTATATTTCATTATGTCAGTTAAACGTACTTTGTTGTTATATGACATATATAAGAGTAACACGTCGGGCCAACTCTACTGTTACTCATCCAATATAGTATTCAAGAGAAAGTTTGTCCTAGCCGTATCAGAGCTATAGGTACATAGTGCCATCCACGAAGACGCGCCACTTTATAGCAAATCTCATACTATATGCGCCCGACCCAGGTCGGCCCTAGCTGAGTTTATTGGACTCTTCTCAGCTGGGCTAGGTTTAGTGAACCAGCTACAAAACTCCTGGTAGCTCCATTCCACTCACACCTCAGACTCGGTTGAAACCGCTCAACTAATCTCACTGGAGCGCAAACTCTTAGAGTATTCCAGTGTTGAAAACCACCCGCGTGGTCGTGTCAGAGGCTGCCCTGGATTTTCCCCAGGCTGCTCTCCAACCGCGCACTCCTATCGCTTTATTGGGCCCGGCCTATAAAGCCACAGTCAGGTAAAAAAAAACTATAAACCTACATAGCAGTGGTCGTATTGACTATGGTTTTTCTGTAGGGAGGGTCTGTAGGGACTTCCCTAGTTGGGCTGCTCCAAATAAAATTGAGATGATTTTCTGCTGTCACTATAGTGATATTAAAGTTGTATACGAGTAATAGATCCGTCAGGTACCAGGCAACCAGGATCAATAGCAGTGACCTAATTACGGTTCGCGTGACTGCATACCACCTGGAGATTCCGGGAATTACGTATAATATGCTTGGTTAAATCACACGTGGTCGTGTCGGAGGTTTTCCCCAGGCTACTCTCCAACCGCACTCTCCTAACGCTTTATTGGGCCCGGCCTATAAAGCCACAGTCAGATGAAAAAAAAAACTATGTGCGCAATTGTACGGTTGTGGAGGGGCGCTGCTTCGTGGATGGTACTATGTGTTATCTGATGATGATGATGAATGCTTTAATCAGTTTACTCGAACTATACTATCAATACATTTGTCACAATTAACATGAATTCAAAAAAATTCAAAATTCGTACTGTATTACCTACTCACGTCTAAATTGAGTTGTTTACTTTGTCTCTCAAATCATCTAAGCTCAATTAACAACCAATTATAGTTACAATGAAATTCAAGGCAATCATAAATGGCCAAACGTGAGATTAGTAAAAAAGACGCGTAATAACATACATATTCATAATATACATTTCATTTCTTATGCCAAACGCCCGTTCTGTTATCATATATTTTCTGTGCGTTTTTTAGCGAAATAGATGCTTCATCTACTTACCTAACCTCACACCTATTACGTTTTCAAATAGGGTCACACATCAATTTTTTTATGTGCTGGGTCATTATCAGTTGTAAAAACAAAAGTTGTCCACCCAGTGGTCAATAGTTAACGGCTTATGTACATGTAAGTTACGTTTTTATTACATGGATTTATAGTTACGGAAACACCGTTTGTGCGGGTTAGACTAATCCAAAATTAAGCTTTTCGGCCCTTAACTTTTCATATGTCCACCGAAAAGACGCGAACCTATATTTGACAATGACCCTGCCACTAAAACAATCATTGTAGGTATTCAACTCACCAAAAAACGCCAAAATAATATAACGATACATATTTATAACTACCACTTAGTCTTATCACATGTCGCCACTAAACTTTATAAACAAATGACGGGTGTAATAAGTCATTAGTATCATTTATAATGTACGTCATCAGAAACCCATCTCTGTGGGAAGCCCGGCGCTTACTGAGCTAAGATTGAGCGACTGGTTGCTCGTTTCTAAAGCCATTTTCCTGTTAGCTTGACCGGTTTGCATGTTTTTATTGTTATAATTAACAGGAAACTTGATAATTAAGCGTTATCATCACTCTTGCCATTGAAATAGAGTCTAGTTTTAATGTGGTGATTTAAAGAATCAAATTAATATCGAAGGTATAACGTGATCACAGGTATCTTCGAAATTGGAAAATAAAGTACCTACTAAAATTTTAGAAAACCAGTTTTGGTAATTCTACAATTGACAGGTAGCGAGTGAAATGGTCCGCAATTAGTTAGGTACCTACTTTAACACATTTACTGTTTGTGACCCTTATCTATGTATTCAATGAGTTATTATAAGCACCAATTACAAAAACATAAGGTTCACATCTCAAACTAGTAGTCCCTATTCGACCCGGTATCGCCGCACACCGGGTAGTAAGTCCGACCCAGGTTGGGCCTAGCTCAGTTTCTTGCTGGACTCTTCTCAGCTAATAGGCTAGGTTTAGTGACAGCCAACTACCAGTGACAGAAATCCCAGTAGCTCGATTCCATTCACACCTCAGATTCGGTTGAAACCGCTCAACCAATCTCACTGGAGCGCAAGCTGTTAGAGTATTCCAGTGTTCCAAACCACACTCGTGGGCGCGTCGGAGGTTTTCCCCTGGATTTTCTCCAGGCTAGGCTACTCTCCAACCGCGTACTCCTATCGCTTTATTGGGTTCGGCCTAAAAAAACTCAAACTAGGACAGTTAACGTGTCAAAATACGCAAGTATTTCTCTAATTTATTGTAAAATAATTGAATCCCTTCCCTTTGTGTTCTTCCCCCAAATTTGCATTTTATTTAGGGTTCCGTACCGAAAAGGTAAAATTAGAAACAAATCATCCGCAAAATTAAGTTGCTTTTAACAGGAAAAATAAGGAAATTTCAATGAAAAAATCTCTTTTATCAATACTGTAGTATTTATTGATAAAATATACGTAATAATAAACATTATACCCAAATTGGAAAACTGTAGCTCTAATCGTTTGGTTGTAAACTCATGTGACAGACGGACGGACGTTCCACAAGACTACTCCAAAAGAAACAGGGTAAATAAATGGCGAAAATCGTATTCAAATATCTCACTAAATAACGGAGCTACAACTATTTTAATGTTGTTGGTTAGAAAGAGAAAGTGCGACAGATCAGTGACGTCATTGACCACGAGCGCCATAGTAAATAACAATCGTGCCAATAGAAAGGTGCGGTTTGCGGAAAAGGGACAAAGTATACTCCCTCTTAAGAGCGCTTTAATAAAATGTAACAGGTCCACTAGCGCCACTCGTAAATAATTGTAATTATTTAAATTTTATGATATATAACTAAAAAAGGGGGCCCTACGTACTGTAGTTTGTATTTAAGTACTTTTTAAATCCATCAAATTAATTTTTACGTTGCTAGATTGGTCTCTCTATGAGCTCAAAAATAAAACGGCCGTTTTAACTTTGGACGCATAGATTGACGAATCCAGCAACGTAATAACTAGTTTGATGGATTCAAAACGTACTTAAATACAAAATACAGTACGTAGCGGCCCCCTTTTTGAGATATCTATCGTTAAATTTAGACAATCACAATTATTTACGAGTGGCGCTAGTGGACCTGTTATATTTTATTAAAGCTTAAGAGCACTTTAATGAAATAAAACTTTGAAAACTTATAATTATGTATTTATTTATTTTTTTGTGTTTTTCGCCATTTGATTAAGAATTTGATACTTTAAGGAGAAAAATCGAAGTTATTGATTTCCTTATTTGGTGTAAACATCTTTATAGGGTTCCGTTTGGATCCTTCGGCTACGGAACTACCATGATGGGTGAAACAGAAAGAGTATTCCGAAATGCCCGTTATCGCCTCTCACGACAGAGCCTGGAGTGCTACCGCGAACCACAAACGAAGTTTTCCCTTCTCTCTCTGTCGCACTTGCAAGTTTGCACATAAGTGCGACAGAGAGAGAAAATTTCGAATGCCGTTCACGGTAGCAGCCCTGTACTCCGATCTTCGAAATCCGAACTCCGTATCGTGCCGTCCTTTTCACTCCAGTGTTATTCACTATATGAGTGAGAGGGACGGCACGACACGAAGTTCGGATTTCCAAGTTAGGAGTAGCCCCTCAGGTTCACGATTCGTAAGTAATAAATAAACATGTATATATATGCGCTTGCGACCACGATGTGGGGGTCAGCGGGCGTATGACTTATATATTCCGAGGAGGAGATAAGAGTATTACATACGTTAATGTATGTGTAGGTATACAATATTTCGTCCACGTATAAAACAATAATATACAGATACATAAACTCACGCCCATATTCCCAAAAGGGGTAGGCAGATCACATGAAATTTAATCCCAGAGGGGCTACCGCGAACCGAAAACGAACGAAGTTCGAATATCTCCCTCTCTGTCGCACTTGCTAATTCATGCGACAGAGGGAGATATTCGAACTTCGTTCGTTTTCGGTTCGCGGTAGCCCCTCAGTGCCACATAAAAAATTGATAAGTTCGAATTTTCTCGAAAAATGATCAATTTCTTAATCAGATGGCGAAAAAAGTAACTCAAAAGGATAAATCATTACATAATTATAAATCTTCAATGTTTTAAGGGTATAAAAAGGCGAGTGGTGTGGGTTGCGATGTGAGCCTTGGCGAACATCGCAAGTAAAGACACCACGAGCCTTTTTATACCAGTTATACACCGTTGCATACAATACTTTTTCTACGACTTATTTCAAATAAAAAGTAAGTATTTTCAGACTTTTCATGCGCCATATTTCCCTTAGTAATTGTACAACTTACCTACGCAATTTCTTCAGTAATGCTATATAACTCGCACACACACACTCACACACACTCACACACACACACACACACACACACACACACACACAGGTGCAATCACATTAATCACAAAGCTCTTTCAAGTGGAGTACCTCTTGATATTAATTTGTCTTGATAAGTAATTTGTAATACACGCATGTTTTGAAACTTGATTCTTAAATGAATAGCCTCTGTTTTACCAGTTGTATGTTTTATGTTTTACGTTCTTTTTCAATCAACTGTATTTGTGTGGACATCTATAATTGGCTTTGTTATTAGCTATTAAGTTTTGTTTATTTTTCTGTAATGCTGTTGATGCCCCGAATAAATAAAAATAAAATAAAATAAATAAAACTTCTTCGTGGATTTTTAAACGAATCAACGTACCTACACATTTTCTTCATAAACACAAAAAAAACGTTTTATTTAAGTAATATAATCATTTATCAGTTCGAATGTTTATGTTTTCAATTAGGAATTTGGTGGGAAATCAAAAATATGACACTTTGTTTATGGTTTGTTTTTTTTTTTAATTTGCTATACTTGGCATCTGACCTAAACTGAATTCAAATCCGGATCGGAACTCAACTGTTTCTTTTTCATAAATATATCCGAAAATAGATAAAACTTGTTAAATAACACAAAAAAGATGATAATGACTACTAAACATAGCATTTGTAGTAGTCTGTGGCACCCAACTCTGCTTTTATTTTTCATTAAAGTAGGGTAAGGAGTGTGTTTTTGGGCAATAGACTAGATAGACTTTTTACAGAATAAATAAAGTATGTATTTATATTAGAGTTCACGATTGCGTAAGTCGCGAAAAAAAGTACAGGAGTAGAAAAAATATGTATTGAATTAGTGTAAAAAAACAGGATTTCGAAATAGTACCTGAACCTAATAAAAGGAATTGAAATAGGTAAAAATACTTAAATATTAACATATTGCTGTAAAAGGTGGGTGGAGTGGGCGGTAAAAACCATTTAATCATACAAATGGTGAGACATCCAAGGACTACTGAGTTACTCGATTTATGGATATTAGCTGTGGCTCGTTAATTACCAAAACTATAGGAAGTGATACTGCAATTAAACCTCTTCCTAAATAACAATGCAAAAATATAAAGTGAGGGCACAGTGCAGGGCAGTGCATCCTCAAATCTTATAAAGCGGACGGATGCGGACGTGACTCCTTTGGAGTTGCGGGCGTCTATAGGCTGCGGTGGCCGCCCAACCAGCAAAATAGTCCCAGAATGCGCACTTTATAAGAGTGGTAGGCTTATAGCGCTCTAATATTTGTTTGGGAAAATGTCATCGCTCTTATATTAGTCTTAGACAAGCCAGTACGGTCTTAAGAACGCTCAGTCTTATTACCTAGTCTCATATATGTATATAAGAGCATTTTATAATGCTATTATAAGCCTCTTGCTCTTATATTAGTCTTAGACAAACTAGTACGGACTCAAGAACGCTCAGTCTTATTACCTAGTCTCATATATGTATATAAGAGCATTGTATAATGCTATTATTAGCCTCTTGCTCTTATATTAGACTTAGACAAGCTAGTACGGACTCAAGAACGTTCAATCTTATTACCAAGTCTCATATATGTATACAAGAGCATTGTATAATGCTATTATTAGCCTCTTGCTCTTATATTAGTCTTAGACAAGATAGTTCGGACTCAAGAACGCTCAGTCTTATTACCTAGTCTCATATATGTATATAAGAGCATTGTATAATGCTATTATAAGACTCTTCCTCTTATATTAGTCTTAGACAAGATAGTACGTATTCAAGAACGCTTAGTCTTATTACCTGGTCTCATATATGTATATAAGAGCATTGTATAATGCTATTATAAGCCTCTTGCTCTTATATTAATCCTAGACAAGATAGTACGGACTCAAGAACGCTTAGTCTTATTACCTAGTCTTATATATCTATTTAAGAGCATTTCATAATGCTATTATAAGTAAGCCTTTTGTTCTTATATATAATATAATAACATTTACGAAGACTCGCGCACTTGAGAAAACTTGTTCTTATAGCCCGATTCTCTAAGCTCATTTGATTTTATAATATATTTACTAGACGCTGTTTTAAGAATGTCAGGCTAATATCAGCATAGCACAAGAGCACTGTTAGTACGTACTTTTCTGATCTTAAGTAAAGCTATAATGAGATCAATAGCACTTTGTCTAGTAAAATATTAGAGTGACATTGGATCAACACACTTACAATACAAAATACAAGATCAATATAAAATGCTTTGATCTTAAATATATTTTGGGAACACAATTGTAAGAGCAAGATTTAGTTGGCTAAAGTGAGACTGTGATTTTAATATTAGTGAGGGTTCTGCTAGTTCTACTTATATACAAGAGATCGATATTGAGAGAGATCATCATTTATCAGATTAAGATAAGCACAATGGCGATTTATACTAAATAAGTAATAATATTATTAAGATATGTTGATACTTAATACTGATTGTACGAGACTGGACAACCGATTATTTTATGGAGTTGTTGTGTAAAATATTAATGCATGCTCTAATAGAATACTCCCACCTTCTCATTATAATAGCTACTTGTACTTTTAGTCGCCTAATAAACCCGTACAAGATCACACGTTTGTTTATTTATTTAAATTTATTAATTACCAAATTTGCAAAAGTGAACCTAATTACATCCTTCAGGAGTCTTTACAAATTTTCATTGCAAAGACTATAAAATAGTCGGTTGTTTGTATTGATTATCCGAAGGTAATTATATTATACTAGTCAAATCGTTATGCCGTTTATTTATGGTTCCTCTTAATAAATAAAAGAACATTCTTACATACCAAACTTTAGAATTTAAATAAGGCTTAGGTCTTTAAAAAGGCTATAGCCTTAAAATGCCTATAGCCTTTTTTAAGACTTAAACCTTATTAAAATCACTAGCTTTTCGGAACCTATTACATCAATCTAGCCCTAAAAAGAACCTCGGAACTTTAAAGTTTGGAGTAAACGGCTCGATTTTTTTGGAACACTACTTCTGAAAAATGTTTTATGTAGGTAAGCACGGAACCCAAATTAATTCAACATGGCCGTGCCATTCGTACTCAGAATGCTAATATTAGTGTAAACGCTCTAACAATAGTCTAATAGTGCGCTGGGAAAATGCAGCTGTAGCAATGGCGACACTCCCAATACAAATAAAGAAATAACATAACTAAAAGAGAACACGAAATACCAGGAATGATAAGGCGCATCAAGTTTGAAGCGAGAAACAGGGTCTACTTTACAGTAAATAATTTATTCCCAGGCGATTACTTACCGTAAAACAAACACATCCGATGATAACAAACACTACGTTAATATATTTCAATATCAATAATTACTTCAAGTTTGTTACTTTTTTTTCACATGATGTGCTAGCTGTCACACTAACGACTCCAGAATATTGAAATACCGTGTGAATTTAAACAATATCAAAATAAGCTAGTTTAGACTTACAGGATCCTAACTTTGGACCTATATAATCCTATTTAGGCTTATAGGGTACTTACGTAAAAGCGATATTAGCCTAAGTCAGCTTAAATTAGTTTTGGGCAAGATTACTTTAAATACGAACAGCATTCAATAAGACTGATATTGGAACGATATTAGTATATTTACTCTTATAATTGGTGCCCAAATCCGGGCTTAGACGATGATATAGGATCAATATAAGAGCAAAAAAATTTAGTCTTGAGACTTTTATAAGCCTGATTTTTGCTAGTTGGGCGCTTACCATCAGGTGGACCGCACGCTTGTTTGCCACCGGCATTGTATAAAAAAAAGTATAGAGTGAGGGCCAAGCAGGGACCGATACCGGTATTTAAAAAAAACCCTGAATTAACCCAATATTTTGGATTACTTTTGCTCTTTACGCAGGGCTGAATCACGTATTTAGGTAACAACGTCGTATTATTAGATTGTCCCATTAAAAACGAAATAATGAACCGGTGACCGTAATAATACCGGTATTTTTCTATGGAGAAAATACCGGTATCCGGTCCCTGGGGCCAAGTAATCCAAAATCTGCATTTACAAAGTGTCTGAAAATTATGTACATGAAAAAGTAGAATGGCCCAGGTAACCAAATGAGGGCTATCGCGTATGAATTCACCGCTAGAGGCGCTAGTGTAACGCGAGGTCTCCGAAATGTCAAATTTCACTCTTTGTGGCTGCGCTACGCGGGTTATTATCGAATTGGGACAATATGGTGAGTATTTTGCAACACCTGAGCTTGATTATGGCAAATATGAGTTACGGGTCAATGACTGTCAGTGCTTTGAGACAGTTTTGTCTCTCGGAAACTTATGTCCTCCTTTTTTCCGAACAAAACGGGACTGCGCTACAATGAAGGATGTTCGATATTTTTACGGTACAGTTTTAAGGTATTAAATATGGTTTAAATGTAAACTTCGTTCTCATGCCCATAATAACCAATAAAAATTTTTGACAGCTGCAGCCGAATCACGTAACTTTATGTACTAACGGTAGATAGATTTTACTGTCAACTTTGAAGTATAAATGTATGAGATGACAATTAAAATTTGACATTAGAATCTATCTAACGGTAGTACAAAAGTTACGTGATTACCCCGCTGGACCTTACTCGACAGTGGCGCCAACTGGTGAGCACAAAAACGATAGCCCTCATTGTGCACACGCGTTACGTAAGCGACATTGTAGTTGCACAACCCATTTCAGGGCGGCATTTCCTTACCAACTTAGTAGCTGAAGTTCAGTAGTCACTGAGGCGCCGTCAGTGTGGGACGATACACGTATTGGAGCGTTGCGCGATTTACGACTATGTAAAAGTTTGCCGCGAAGTTTAGATGTATTAAAACAATTGTGTTACAGATTTAATGTGATGATTAACGGTTAATAAGATAGTTTGGCGTTAAGGTAAGGGTGGGTTTTTCTTTACACCTTATAAATCTCTGTTTAGCCCAATAGTTGGCTGGTAGAAAATGCCATTTATTTATGTTAACACACAATGTAAGCTTACAGCACTGTTGCACCAAATCACTTACACGCTAGGATAACTATTTCATCATAGAATTAAAACAGGTACATGCACTTAATTCAATTTCAATAATAATAATAATTTAAACAATGTCAAAACTAATAATAATTAAAAGAAATTTCAAAATCATAATAATAATTTAAGCAATGTCAAAACTAATATTAATTATATGAAACTTCAAAATAATAATAATAATTTAAACAATGTCAAAACTAATAATAATTAAAAGAAATTACAAATAACAATAATAATTTAAACAATGTCAAAACTAATAATAATTAAAAGAAATTACAAATCATAATAATAATTTAAACAATGTCAAGAAATAATATATTACAAAGTATGTCCATTCATTAAGTAGCAGTTAAGAAACTGCCTCGCAATGTACTTATTTGACATTAAGGCAAGGCCATTCCAGTGCAAATGATCCCCTCTAACACGCATGAGTTTGCAATTAACCATCCCGCTCCCTACGGAAGCTCTGCGCGTAATTTCGTAAACATTTAATACATTTTTAGGGTTCCGTAGTAAACAAGGAACCCTTATAGCATTGCCATGTCCGTCCGTCCGCCCCCCGCTTTTCTCAGTAACCGTTAGTACTAGAAAGCTGTAATTTGGCATGAGTATACATATCAGTGACGCCGACAAAACGGTAGAATAAAATCATTAAAAAAAATTTTTTTTAGGGTACCTCCCCTACATGTAAAGTGGTGGTGCGATTTTTTTTCTTCCAAACCCCATCGTGGGGGGTATCGTTGGATAGCTCTTTCAAAAATATTATTTAAAAATATGGTTTTTTGATTCAAGAATCGGTTGGCGTGATATTAAGCTTTGAAGTGATTATTTTTGCTATGGTCAAGTGTGCCCCCCCCCCCCCCCCCTACCAGCTAAACGGTGGCTACTAGGCATGTGAAAAAAATCATGATAGTAGTATATACAATGAATTTAAAAGGAAAACTATCACAGCTAAGTAGACATTACCGTAAAGAGCAAAATATGTATACAACACAACATCTAAAAAAAGTAATCAGTAAAAACCCTTCTACGGGTCCGTAATTCCGTATATGACCGGTGACGTGATGGACGGGCAACTACGGAACCCTACACTGTGCGTGGCCCGACACGGACTTGGCCGGTTTTTATTGATTGTTGGAACACTGAATCACTTATAAAAAATCTATCCGGTCATTTTATTAGAACAATAAAACAGCTATCGTTTTTGTAAAAAAAACGTATCACTGTCGTTGATAATTACGAGATCTGCAGCATTAAAGTTTATTTTTACTATGATATTTAGGATTTTTTGACAGAGTTACCAAAGCATTCTTCAATATTTAGTTCAGTTATTTCTTTTCTTTCTTTCTTTTTCAGTCTACTGTAATTTTTGTGTAGTATATTTTACATTATTTCTTCATAATGGAAGCTCAAACTTCAGTATTTTCGTCAGATCTGTGAATGGGCCTTGCCTTAACCCCCCATTTGAAGACTATTGTGTTTTTTGCAATAAAGGTTAAATAATAGTTATTTGTTATACAAGGGTGCAAAGTTGTATTTTAACTGCGAGTGTGGAATTGAAATACGAGCTAGCGAATGGATTCTAGGATTGAACCAAGAGCCAGCGAACGGATGCTATGGTTGAACCGCGAGCGAAGCGAGTGGTTTGAAAATAGAATCCTGAGCGAAGCGGGTGGTTCAGAAATAGAATCCTGAGCGTAGCGAGTGTTACAACACACGAGACGTAAAATAACTTTGCATCCGTGTATAACAAATCTTTTCACCTCACTAGAGCGAGGATTTTTTTTTCCTCCTCCTCGTCCTAACGTTGACAGTTGCGTCCTAACTATAGTTATCCACTACCTAATCCCGAGATTTGGCGTAGGTACTAGTTTTTTAACACAACAGTACAATATAAAATTATTGTTGCTGGACTGTCTGGACTGGCCTTTACATGTTATTACGTTTAAAAAAGTTACAAATAGCGCGTTCGGATTTCAAGTATTCTTTGCACTCTTGTGGATAAAATGCTGTTTTGCTATCTGTTTTTAAAGAATAAAAAAGGGCTTTCCGAGCTAGTGAGGTGAAAATAAATAAATTTAGTTTATGATGGACTGTGGCAATGAATTTTAGTAGTAATTTCAAAACAAGCCCACTAATATTATAATGCGGATGTTGAGATGTTTGGATGTTACTCAATGAAACTTGGTGAACATAGCCTGGATTGACATGACTTACTTGACAATATAATACAAATATCTTTATTGCACACCTCACATAATAAAATAGCACATAAAAACAAAAAACAAAGATACAGGGAGACAGAGGCAGAACAACAGGCGGTCTTATCGCTAAAGAGCGATCTCTTCCAAACAACCTTTGGGTAGTGGAGAAATGAAATATAAAGCTGAAAAGTAGGTGCTGCATAAACTATTATAATGAGAAAAAAAGATTCCATAATTTTTAAGAAAAAAAAACCGACTTCAATTGGGGAGGCCGGTGAAAGATTATTACACTTAGATGGTGAACTCTTCCATACAATGATAGAATAGTAGTTTATGCAACTGGTATACAATGAGCGGAATTGCCTTATTACGTAAAGTTGCATACATTACTTTATCTACACACATATTATAAGTACTCTTAGATGGGGTTCAGAAGCCGACCTGCATTGCTAGCAGTGCTACCGATTACATATTTTTATAGATGCTTTATAATCAGAAAACCTTATCCCTGAATTATTTAAAATAGAGTATAACAGTTTTAAATTTGAAAAAAAAAAAAATTTACATCATATTCAAAATAAATGTAAAATTTGAAATCCTTGGCCCCGAATTAGTTGAAATTGAGTATAATGACGATATCCGCAAAACATTTTTTTTTTTTTTACTTAAAGTTCCAAATAAATCATCCTGATCATCATCAGCAGTTCCACTTCATCAAATGTCACGTATTTCAATGTAAGTGCTTGATTTGTTTATGAAAATACTACAATCACTATATGTATGCCTTTAACATTTGAGGAGTTCCCTGGATACCTCATGGATGCCATCATCAGAACTGGAGCTTGACAAATGATTATTTTGAAAATCTAACTTGCTTAACAAACACAGCAAAGAGGACAATTCGCCAAACGTGAACTATGCGTCGTTGAAGAGTTCCGTTCTGATCATCATCAGCAGTTCCACTTCATCAAATGTCACTTATTTAAATGTAAATGCTTGATTAGTTGATGAAAATACTAAAATCACTATATGTGTGCCTTTCACATTTGAGGAGTTCCCTCGATTTCTCATGGATCCCATCATCGGAACTCGACCATGACAAAAATTCGTTGTGAAAATAGAACTTGCTTAACTAATACAGTTAGAAGGAAAAATCGCCAAACGTGAACTTTTCATCGTTGAAGAGTTCTGTTCTGATCATCATCAGCAGTTCCACTTCATCAAATATCACATTTTTGTATGAAAATGCTTGATTTGTTGATAAAAACATAAAAATCACTATATGTTTGCCTTTAAGATTTGAGGAGTTCCCTCGATTCCTCATGGATTCCATCATCAGAACTGCGTTTTGACCAAAACGGGACCAACTTGGATATATATACTTACAATCAAAAAAAGAATTTCCAAAATCGGTTCAGACATGACGGAGTTATGGAGTAACAAACATAAAAAAAAAAACAAAAAAAAAAACATACAACCGAATTGAGAACCTCCTCTTTTGAAATCTTGAAGTCGGTTAAAACCAACTCCTTATCTTATAAAAGTCTTATCGCTAAAGAGATATTTCTTCTAGACAACCTTAGGTTAGCGGGAATGAAATCTAATCACAACGATTCACAGCAGGTGGTGCAGAGTTAATACATATGAAGCCTACTAATAATTACAACAATAACATTTAATTAAGGATAATAAACATACATAAATATAGTATAAAAAAATATACGTACATAAACATATACAAATATATAGTCAGCCACATAGTCTAAAGGAGCCAAGTCTTAAGTGTGTCATGAGAGAGACAAATAGTGATCTTTAAGCTGTTTTTTGAACACAGCAAGATTCAGCACGCCTCAAATCAGGAGATAAAGAATTCCAAAGCCGAATAGCTCGGAAAGTGAAAGAAAAATTATAAAATTTTGAACTAATAAATAATAATTAATAATTTTGACTTAATATCCTATGTCTCCTGGATGGGGCAGAGGGCGTCCACAGCGATCCTCCATCCCGTTCGCTCTTGACCTTCGCGCTTTATCCCGCTTAGTGTTGCCAGGGCCCTTAGGACGAAAATTACGTTTCTTTTCTTGAAAAGTTACATTTTTGATGCAAAAGTTTCATTTTTTATATTTTTCATAATTACTTATGAAAACATTCGATTTAAAGAAATGAATAGCCATAGAAATAACATACAGCTACAATTCGGCGAGTTAGGAGACAGAATTACGCCAGGCTGATGGGCGGTATCTCAAATGTCAATGTTGCAATAGACGGACAGACAGACGAGTCGTACCATGTAGGTTCTTTTGTCATTTTTCTGTATGGAAGCTTTTAAATTGTTTCGCTTGGTACCGGTTAGATACAATTGAACTTTCTTTTTAAATAAAGTTTCATTGTTCCCAAAAATTACAAAAAAAATCTTTAGAACAGAAGTTACATGTTACGCGAGCCGCGGGGTAATCACGTAACTTTTGTACTACCGTTAGGTAGATTTTAATGTCAAATTTTGATTGTCATCTCATACATTTATACTTCAAAATTGACAGTAAAATCTATCTACCGTTAGTACATAAAGTTACGTGATTCGCCTGCCGGTTAAAAGTTACGAAAAATGTAAGAAATGTAACCATCTGGCAACACTGTAGAGGGCGTCCACAGCGATCCTCCATCCCGTTCGGTCCTGAGCTTCGCGCTTTATCTCGCACCACGTCTTCCCGATCTTCTTCACCTCTGCTACAACTGTTCGCCGCCAGGTCTGTTTGGCATAAAGGATACTTTTTATCCCGAAAATCATTCCTCGATATGATGAAATATTGGGGTGGCAGTTTACGCGGACGAAGTCGCTGACAAAATCTAGTATGACCATAAAAATGGTAAAAGTTTCTTTGTATTTGTATATATATAGTTATTTGTTGTATTAATTTATTATATAGTATCGATCATTGTATATCTATCTCTCTGCTAAATATGCACTACCTGATAACTTTCATTTTCTCAATTTACTGCTAACCAAAGGTTGTCTGGAAGAGATCGCTTTTTAGCGATAAGACCGCCTGTTGTTTGCATTATTATCAGTGTTAAAGTTTGTTTATAACATTTCCATTTTGTATAGTGCGCAAAAATAGTTATTTGTTATGCAAGGCTGCAAAGTTGTTGTTTGGCGCGAGTGCTCGAATTGAAAGCCGAGGCCGCACCGTCGTGCGGAAACCGCATTAGTGTAGAAACCGCCTTAAGACCGCATGACCGAACCATGATTCTGAACGCATCCATAAAAAAATTGGGTAGCGCGGTACTACGTCATGTTCGAATTTCAAAATCACTTTATCCGCTAGCGGATAAAATGGACTTTTGCACGCAGATTTGAAACGATAAAGTAAGCCTTTCAGAGCGGGTGAGGTGAAAAGTATATTATTATTATTAATGAAAAACACACGTATCAAACATATTTATCACCAGCTAGTAGCCAGTAGGCACTAGTTTCACACAAGCGACTGCCATTGTGCTAAAACGAGACCTTATTCTGATTACACCGGTTTCCTCACGATTTTCTTCACACTTCTTTCACATCAAAATGATATTTCGTATAGTACGAAACTAAGGCCTAATTCTGTCAAACGAACGCAAGCAAAAAACGACTAAAAGTTCTTGTTTTAAAGTAGATTATTGCTTGCCTTTAATTGACAGCATTTGGCCTTTTAGAGTTTTTATAAACTTGTGGATAAGTAATGTGCTCCTATAAAGGATAATATACAAGGATGGATATGTACAGGAAAGGATATCTACATATTATATACATATATACACTAGATAGGAGACACATTAAGAAACGACAATAGAGAGATCTCTCAGTGACCGAAGTCCAATGAGAGTTGGTAAGAAGTTATATTTATGCAACTAACTTAATAAACTTCGATAGCGCGATGCAGAACATGTCAGATTTGACAGTTGGCAGGAGTGACGCCACAAACTATACCTAGATAAGTTTTTTTAAACATGTCGTACGAGCCAGGGGTTTGAACCAGCTACCTTCAGATTGAAGATTCAATGATGTTGAAAATAAAGCAAGTCCTAGTGCATTCAGCTTGAATGCAGGCGTGCAACCATTATTCAGTGCCTTTACCATGAGTTTGCATAGCGACTGCGTAAACGATTTAGTATGCCGATTCTTAGTTTTATTGCGTAACCGCCAGAGGCGCTGTGCTTTTGCCCATACACATTTTTACGCAGTCGCTAGCGAGTACGGTCATGTAAACTCATGGTAAAGGCACTGTTGAAAGTCGCGTGCCTCACCGCTCGGCTACAGTGGCACCCTAAATAAGGCATACGTCCCAGTGCTCGACACCTTGTGCCACCTATTAATCACCTCTGTCATCATGACATAAGATTGAAATGAGGGCTATCGTTTTTGTGCTCACCAGTTGGCGCCAATGTCGAGTAAGGTTCAGCTGTCAAAGCTTGTTATTGGTTATTATGGGCATGAGAACGAAGTTGACATTTAAATCATATTTAATACCTTAAACCCGTACCGTAAAAATATCGAACATATCGCATTGTAGCGCAGTCCCGTTTTGTTCTGAAAAATGGAGGAAATAAGTTTCCGAAAGACAAAACTATCTCAAACCACTGACAGTCATTGACTCGTAACTCACATTTACCATAATCAAGCTCAGGTATTGCAAAATAGTCACCATATTGTTCCAATCAGATATTAACCAAAATTTTGCGTAGCGCAACCACAGTGACATTTGACATTTCGGAGACCTCACGCTACACTAGCGCCTCCAGCGGCGAATTCATACGCGATAGCCCTCATTGCCATGTATTTGCTCAGTGTCGAGCTCAGGGACAGATAGATAACAGATAGATAGATACATAGCTCAGTAATGTCATAAAATGCCGCCGACGGGGACGTCTACAGCGCTATCGCGACAACACAGGCACATACAGTCCCTATATTCGTCCCGGTACCGGTACCGCCGCATACCGGATAGAGTCAGTCCGACCTAGGTCGGGCCTAGCTGAGTTTCTTGCTGGACTTTCCTTAGCTAGGCTAGGTTTAGTGAACCAGCGACAAAACTCCCAGTAGCTCGATTCCACTCACACCTCAGATTTGGTAGAAACCGCTCAACCAATCTCACTGGAGCGCACACTTTTAGAGTGGGTTGCACCAAATCGTCTGTAATCGTAAGCGGTGTTCGTTAAAATCTGATTGTATGGAAAGTTTGACAAGTTTCTATGGGATGACAGCTGCCGGCGCCTTATTTGACGATGACCGGCCTGTGATCGTATGTTGGTGCAACCGCGATCCTTATAGTTTAAACCGCCCGCATGGTGGTTTCGGAGGTTTCCCCTGGATTTTTCCCAGTGCCTTTTTTCCCAGGGCAAAAGTACAGCGCCTCTGGCGGTTACGCAGTAGAACTAAGAATCGGCATACCAAATAGTTTACGCAGTCGCTAGCGAGTTCGGTCATGCAAACTCATGGTAAAGGCACAGGCCACTCTGCAATCGTTTACTCCTATCGCTTTATTGGGCCTGGATTATAAAGCTAGTCAGGTTCAAAAATAAATCATAAAATGAATATTATCTACAAGATACACTACTACTTAGTACTTACTTATGAAATAAACTTTTACTTTACTTTACTTTTATATAGGACAAGCTAATGGTGCATTTTCAATATTAGTTTAGTAAATAATAAATGGTGGCTATTAAGGTCAAATATATACTTAAGTATACTTAAGCGCTGCTGTTTGGAAACAAACAGACAGTTGTTTTGATGACCATGGTAATTACGCTCGACTACAGAATAATTAATCGTACTTATGAAGGTTTTCTGTCTAACAAAACCAGTGTTGCCAGGGTCCTTGGGAAGGAAATTACGTTTCATTGCTTGAAAAGTTACATTTTTGATACACAAGTTACATTTTTTAAGATTTTCGTAATTACTTGGATTGTTGGATTTTAAGAAACGTGTAGCCACATACAGCTAGAATTCGACGAGTTCGGCGACAGAATTACGCCGGGCTGATAATCGGTATCGTGGTGGTATCTCAAATGTCATATATAGTTGTAACAGATGGACAGACAGAGTCGTACCATGTGTGTTCTTTTGTCACCTTTTCTGTATGGAAACCTATAAAATGTCTCGCTTGGTCGTTAGCGAGTATGGTCATGTAAACTCATGGTAAAGGCACAGTAGAAAATAGTCGTAATTTGTCACGATTTTATTCGTATGATCCCAATAAAAGCTATTTTTGAGAGTCATCCCTTGAAAGGTAGATTGACTATCGATATATTGCATTTCGTTACCGGTTATTGAAATTCGTATTTAAAATACAAAATATAGGTGGAAAAATATTATACATTGAATTCGTAGTAATAATCTTGTTATTTATGTGTATTTTCAATGTATGATAAAAGTAAATACGAAGCGACATGACAAGTCTCTTTCTTCTCTCCGCTTCTTTACAACTGACAAGGTTGGCGGCCGAATTAGATAAACAATAAGACTTGTAATAATACTTGTATAATACTTGGCCGGTTTTTTTTTAATTAAAAGCATAGGATCATTTAAATGTGGATTAGTAGTAGGCACGGAACCCATCGTGGTGCGTGGTCCGACAAGCACTTGCTGGTTTTGGATTTTTGGAAATTTCAAAATGTTGAGCCATGGGGATTGAAAACGTAAGAAATGCTCGCGAGGTCTACAACTCCCGGAGCCAATAATAGTACATTATTGCCGTGGCCGGGAAGGAGTCAATTGCAGGCTGAGTATTTGTGATAATCCATATTGAAAGGGACCTTATGGCGGCCGGCACTTACGCCTTTATTGCCGCTGTTCCAATACAATAGTGAATATGTGCAACGTAAGCGCCTGCCGCCATAAGGTCCCTTTCGATGTGGATTATCACATTTGTTAATTATAATACGAAGCCTGCAATGGGGGCTATCGTTTTCGTGCTCACCAGTTGGCGCCACTGTCGAGCAAGGTCTAGCTGTCAAAAATTGTTATTGATTATTATGGAAATGAAAACGAAGTTTACATTTAAATCATATTCAATACCTTAAAACCGTACCGTAAAAATATCAAACATACCGCATTGTAGCGCGGTCCAGTTTTGTTCGGAAAAAAGGAGGAAATAAGTTTCCGGAAGATAAAACTGTCTCAAAGCCCTGACAGTCATTGACCCTTAACTCATATTTGCCATAATCAAGCTCAGGTACTGAAAAATAGTCACCATATTGTTCCAATTAGATATTAACCCGCGTAGCGCAACTAAAAAGAGTGACATTTGACATTTCGGAGACCCCACGCTACACTAGCGCCTCTAGCGGCGAATCCATACGCAATAGCCCTCATTGCCATCCCGGCCGAGGCTAATATAGTGCTTTTCTCAAAAATGGGGGAAATGAGATGTAATTTGAATTAAGATTTCGGGTTAAAGACATTCATTACTCAAAAAAATTTACATTTCACTTGATGAGATAAAGATTTGAGTAACATCACTTCATGCTTTCCCGCCGTTTAGTTTTTTTTAACAGAATCGCATGTGTTTTTTTCCATCGAAAAACGCAAACTATTTGAGACACATACAAAAACGTCGCGTTTACAAACAGAAAAATACGAGTTCAATTGGCAGAATACGACCTGTGCCGTCTTTAATATGCCAGTTTCCACTTTTTAAAAAGTTTGGAACTCGACAAATAAAGGAATTTATATGTAACATTCCAGGCGGCCTGCAATGTTTTTTATTTTTTAATTTTGATCTGACCTTAAACTATACACTTTACCGTCCAATATGTAGCGAGTAATGTTCACTTTGCGGGCCGTTTTTGAGAAAAATAATATTCTGTGAGACTGACTATACTTAAGAGCGCTTTAATAAAATGTAACAGGTCCACTAGCGCCACTCGTAAATAATTGTGATTGTTTAAATATAACGATAGGTATCTAAAAAGGGGGCCACTACGTACTGTATTTTGTATTTAAGTACGTTTTGAATCCATCAAACTAGTTATTACGTTGTTGGATTCGTCAATCTATGCGTCCAAAGTTAAATTTTTGAGCTCATAGAGAGACTAATCTAGCAACGTAAAAATTAGTTTAATGGATTCAAAAAGTACTTAAATACAAACTACAATACGTAGCGGCCCCCTTTTTTAGTTATATATCATTAAATTTAAATAATTACAATTATTTACGAGTGGCGCTAGTGGATCTGTTACATTTTATTAAAGCGCTTTTAAAGCTTCTTTCATGCGACCAACAATAATTTTCCGTCCGCTCAGCTCCCTAGGGAACTGCGGCTGGCATATTTATAATTCACTGGTCGTTCACCTTTGCTTCTTTGTCTTACAGGCATAGGGGCTATTTCATATCAAATAACCCACTTTTATGTTTCAGCTTGGACAATGTTTTAGTACAGCGGTCGGCAACCTTTTAGCAGCCAAGGGCCACAATATAGCTAACGAAATTGTCGGTGGCCGCACGTGTTCATAATTAGTGACCTTATCAGACTATAAGCAATAATAGTTCTAGAAAACTATGATAAGATAAAATTGTTAAAAACTCGATATAGACATAAACAATTACGTAACTTAGACTACCAAGCCAGATATATTCTACCTAACTATATAAATGTATATGGCAAGAGGACGTGGGAGTACATGCTACCTAACATTCTAAATACAATACCAGAAGATATACACACAAGTGTCCTTGGAGACAAAAAATCGTGCAAAATCGCATTAAAAAGATATTATCTAACGGGAACAGACAGCGAGGTGTGATTGCTGGAGCGTAAAACCTATATACTTTAATCGCCTACTTAACTTAGTATTATTTATTAATATTATTGTTACATTCGCGTCACGCATAAACCTTAAACAGGTTTCTGTGCGCGACTACTAAATATGTTTTGTAATTTTTTCTCTTTTAATATGAATAAATTAAAAAAAAAAAGATTTCAAGCTTACATGGTCATTTACATTAGAATTACGATTTGAAACGGGATATTTACCATGTATATTTGTATTTTTGAATTCCCGATATTTCGGCACTGTTGCAAGCGCCATTATCAAGGATTAACTGATGTGCTGCGAGTTTTAGTTGTGGTCTACCCACACACCATAGCTATCTACCCTCTTCCTGGGTCGCTTTTTTCGCACAGTGTCACCGTCACTACCACCGTCCGGTTTGTCACTTGAAACTCGATTACGGTCACGACACACCACACTCACAGTATCAATACGCGAGTTCTTTCCTGAAAGAGTCTCTTTTCGATTTGAGAACTTTCGGATCACTGGACGCCAGGCACTCTGACCTTATCAGACAATGGGTACCTATATTACAGACAATTGTACCTACCGCCATGCCGGTTGTCAACCGCTGCCGCTTTTATTTGTTTATTTATTTATTTAACCTTTATTGCACAAAAGTAAAACTTATCTTACAAAAGGAGGACTTAATGCCATAAGCATTCTGTACCTTTTTTTGTTCTTCTCTATTTCGTTCGTATTTCTCAACCGATTTTCCTGAAATTTTATGTACAGGTTTGATAATTAAATTGAATATTCGACGTTTTTGTCTGTTGAGTCTTTGAAAAAATAAAATGGCGGGGGGTTCAAAACGTAAAAAAATTACCATTTGCTGTGCCGTATCTGCAGCTTACAGAGTCGCTAGGGCGATAAAATAAAACGTTCAGAGGGGCCCCAAATTAATACCACTGATATAGACATGAGTAGTTCACGAATGAATGATTCAAACGAAGTACTTCACCTGTTGTCACTCGTTCATTCACTAGTACAGGGAGTACTGGGAATACAACACCACATACCTTTTTTTAACCTGGCTGTGGAATGATGTGGCTTTATGGGCCGGGCCCAATAAAGCGATAGGAGTGCGCGGTTGGAGAGTAGCCGGGGGAAAATCCAGGGGAAAACCTCCAACACGACCACGCGTGTGGGGTTTGAACACTGGAATACTCTAAGAGTTTGCGCTCCAGTGAGATTGGTTGAGCGGTTTCAACCGAATCTGAGGTGTCAGTGGAATCGAGCTACTGGGAGTTTTGTCGCCACATACCTTCAGAGCTAGTAGTAGGAGTTACTTCCTCAGTTGGCGTGATCGAAATATGAGCGAGATGATGTTCTGCTGTGTGTGTGTGATAGAGATATGGTCGAAAAACCGACCACGTGCGTGTCGGATCATGCAAAATGAAGGGTTACCTACTAGTCCACATTTAAAACCACTATGTGGATAGTGGTTTTAATTGAATCTAAAAAGGTCGTATCTTCAATGGGAACTCAGGGTACTTACGACCTTTTGTTTGGGTAAGATAGTTTTTCAGCGAAAACCCAAAAACCGTAAAACCTATCTTGTTCAAACAAAAACTCGTTGAAAGTATTTATTAATGCGCACCATCTCATTTTTTTTTCAGAGTTTTAAACTTCATAGTGTAGAAATTAGAGGGGGGGAGACACACTTTTTATACTATGATACCACAACAACGGTTGACTTAAATGGAAAAATTTTTTTAAAACCTCCATATCATTCTTACAGCCCTAGCCTATCCATGGATACCTTTCATCCCTCGGTTAATTGTATGGAGTGTTAGTGAATTGTCGGATGTGTCATACGGACGGACGGACAGACATGACGAACCTATAAGGGTTCCGTTTTTGCCAATTTGGCTACGGAACCCTTAAAAGGTGTATATACGTCTTTTATGATGCTGACTATAGGTACATTTCCCTAGAGCCTTATATATTGGTCCCGTTTTATCTGGGCACTTTATTTTACTGGCTTTTCTCTGTTCTACTTTCAAAGCAATCTCAACTACACGAAGTTCGTAAAGTCTCATAGGCCTTATTTCCGGTTCCTACGCGAAATCGGCTCCCAGCTAATTTTACTCTTATCTTTACTTATAAGTCTTTCACGCCTTAAGCGGGAAATTGAAAAATAGCGTGGCTGTATTTATTGCCAAGTGTGATCTACGGTATGATAGATGATTCGTCGGTACGTTATAACGAAAACTTAACACCCCATCAACTATTACTATGTTTCAGATTCAGATTTATTATATCATTCAAGATTACAATATAAATTACATGTCAATTTACAAGAATCTCTATTGTGATCGTCAACAACATTAAATAAAACAAAATAAATTCTAAATCAATGAATAAAATAGCAGTTATAATACATTGAGTATGATAAAATTCACCTGAGAGGATCGTCATGAAATACAATTCAATACGCAATGAAGTCAGAATTAAGATTTTAAAACTATATTTATGCTGTTATGTGAAAAAATTCGCTTACAGAATACAGAGAGGATTTTTCAGTAGAAAGTTTCTCAGGCGACATCTGAATGTTGTTTCCAAGGTCTGTGTGTGTGTTTCAGCGGGTAGACGTTCATAGTAAGACGGACCAATGACACGGGGATTTTTACTGCAAGTGCCATGCGACGAGGGATTGTTCTTAATTGCCCTGTAGAACGAATAGTCTTACTATTATGTAAAATGCACTAGAGTCGGTTGATTGATTTCGCCGGGCCCCTTAAGAGGCCTTATAAGTTTTAAAATGTTTTGAATTTCAAATTATGACAAAAGTATTGATAATACCAATAAAGTGATTAAAGGATACAATGACTTAATAAAAATTCTAGATAGTGACATAGCCATTTCATGATATTATTGTGCGTAGTAGAATTTAAGCGGAAAAAAGCCGTTTTTAGTTTAAAAATGGACGTTTTGGAGTGATGTTTGAAACGATATTTCTTAATGAAAAATTCAAAAAATACATTTAAAATTTATGACATTAGGTCGCAATAGTCCTATTATAGATAGTAACATTGAGAAAATGTCAAGATAAGTATAAATTCATACGATACAAGATACGTTAAAACAGAAAATGGCCTAAATAAATGAGCGTTTTTAACTCATAAGGGCTTTTAAACTACAGTGGAATCCGGATAAAGCGACAGTCAATGCCTTTACCATGAGTTTGCATGACCGTGCTCGCTAGCGACTGCGTAAATGATTTAGTATGCTGATTCTTAGTTCTATTCCCACCCTATTTTTGGTGATGATCAATGACCTGCCTTCAGTTGTTAGTCGTGTCAAATGCTTATTGTTTGCTGATGATCTGAAGTTGTTCTATGCCGTTAACTCATCTATCGATTGTGACATGATGCAGCGTGATATAGATGCAGTCATGGATTGGAGCCAAAGGAATCGCTTGTCCTTCAATGGAAATAAGTGTAAAATAATATCCTTTAGTAGGAGCAAAAATATGGTAAGCTATACGTATAAGCTTGGTGGTGAAATAATCAGTCGCGTTGAAACTATCCGCGACCTAGGTCTAGTGCTTGACACTAAATTAGATTTTCATACCCATATTCAGGGTATAGTAAAGAGTGCCCATAAAACATTGGGATTTGTAATGCGTACCGCGCCCCAGTTTTCTAGTATGGCAGTACCGATCGTATTGTATAATTCGTACGTACGGAGCAAATTGGAATATAACTCGATCATTTGGGATCCCGCCGAAGAGAATTATAAGCTCTTACTTGAAAGAGTACAAAGGAAATTTACTCGATACATGTACAAGAGGCAGTATGGCTACTATCCTTTCCTGTATCCATCACTTTTTGTAGCAGGTATGGTCGGACTCGAGACCCTTAATTTTAGGCGGAAATTACATCTCGCCGTCCATTACAGTCTGCTGCTGAGAGGTCAAATTGACAATCCAGTGGCGTTGGAAGGCATCCGATTTTTCGTCCCTGAGCAATACGCGCGCGCTGGTCGCCGCCGCCGTCCGCTGTTCGCGGCGCCGGCGGCGGCGGCGGCGGCGGCGGGCCCGCGCACGCGCTGCGCCTGTAACGCGCCCGGCGCCCGTGCGCCGGCGCTACTCAATCAACTGGTGCTGAGGCAGGATGCCGACGTGTTCGCAGATAGCTGGAGTACCCTGCTCTCTAAAATAAGTGAATTGTGCGATTTATATTGTTAGTTAATATTAGGTCTATATTTTCTTTAACTTGTTACTGTTAGCACTGAAGTTGCAAATCTCATAACATTATAGGCGCTTTGGTACCTCACTGTTAGCTTATAAATGTATGTTCTAAATAAATAAATAAATAAATATTGCGTAACCGCCAGCGGCGCTGTACTTTTGCCCATACAATTTTTTACGCAGTCGCTAGCGAGTACGGTCATGTAAATTCATGGTAAAGGCACAGGGGACCGGTGATATTACGTCGCACTAACAGGACGGCGCACAAAACGGACTGATTTACTTAGAAAATGTTTGGCATGAAATCTAATGTGTGGTGATTTCGAAGTCGTTAAAAGCGGTCAAATGTTATATGCGGAGTCGTTATAAGCGGATTCTATTGTAATTAGCACCCCTGTTTTGCGTTCCACGATATCCCGCCCAACCAATTCACGAAGCCGCCTTCTGTTCGATTTACCCTATATGTTTGTAAGCATTGCAAACTTGCAGTTGACCCGCCCTACTTGCCCATGACAAATGGTGCTCAGAATTGGGGCGAACACTGTTTACCGACGGTCGTCAATCATTAGTTAATGCTTAACGTTAAACAGCAGCACAGATTTTATGCCAGTAGTCAACATTGCTGTTTAACTAACACCCATAACCAACAGGTTATTAGGGTCCAGTCTTATGAAGATCTGTGGGCCATTCTACTTTTTCATGTACATAATTTTCAGACACTTTTTTTTAATACAAATAGTGGAATATTTGGCTATCACTTTACATTTTGTATTGATATTTAGAAAGAGGTTTAATTAGAGTATCACTTCCGATAGTTTTGGTAATTAAGGAACCACAGCTAATATCCATAAATCGAGTAACTCAGTGGTTCTTGGATGTCTCACCATTTGTATGAAAAAATGGTTTTTACCACTGTGTTACCCACCTTTTACAGCAATATGTTAATATTTAAGTATTTTTACCTATAAATTCCCCTTATTGGGTTCAGGTACTATTTCGAAATCCAATTTTTATACACTAATTCAATACCTATCATAGATTTTTTTTGTAATAAAAAACTGATCATGAAAAAGTAGAATGACCCCTGTGCCTTTACCATGAGTTTGCATAGCGACTGCGTAAACGATTTAGTATGCCGATTCTTAGTTCTATTGCGTAACCGCCAGAGGCGCTGTACTTTTGCCCATTCATATTTCGGTCGCTAGCGAGTACGGTCATGTAAAGTCATGGTAAAGGCACAGATCTTCATAAAACCAGTCACCTAGTTTCTCGCTCAGTCAATCAGCTGGACTACTTAAGGCAAGGCCAATTCAGTCTGAAGAAATAATGTAGAATCACGACATCTAGACGAAAATTACTATAGACTGAAAAAGAAACAAAGAAACACAATAACCGAACAAAACATTGAATAAATATTGAATAAGTCCTATATACTATCGTAAAAATATACTTAAATGCTGCCGATTTCGTAATTGTCAATGAGCGCTATGTTTTTTTATACAAAAAGGATTGCTTTTTTATTCTTCTAACACAATAACCGGATAGATTTTTCAAAGTGATCTAGTATTCCAAATATCAATTAAATATTTACGAATTACGTGCAAAGTTTCCGCAGAGAACGGGATGGTTAATTACATACTCACGCGTGTTAGAGAGTGATATTTGCAATGGAATGTCCTCATTATTTTTGTTTGTTTCAGGAGAACACATAATGGGCGGC
Organism: Epiblema foenella; assembly: GCA_963556455.1. NCBI lineage: Eukaryota > Metazoa > Arthropoda > Insecta > Lepidoptera > Tortricidae > Epiblema > Epiblema foenella. The sequence goes on along the minus strand of OY747119.1, from coordinate 7,631,782 downwards.
CAGACTGGACGAACTTCTAAATTTGCGGCGGCCATGCTGCTTATAGTTAATTTCGTCGTTATGGTGGGTATTTACAAGAATATATTTTTATGTCACCATAAACTTGGTTGAATGTTGAAATAGAGACTGTTATAGAATGCTGAACTTGATTGGATTTAACCATGTAATGAGGGCTATCGTGTATGAATTCGCCACTAGAGGCGCTAGTGTAGCGTGAGGTCTCCGAAATGTCAAATGTCACTCTTTGTGGTTGGGCTACGCGGGTTAATATATAATTGGAACAATATGGTCAGTATTTTGCAATACCTGAGCTTGATCATGGCATATGAGTTACTGGTCAATGACTGTCAGTGCTTTGAGACAGTTTTGTCTTTCGAGAACTTATTTGCTCCTTTTTTCCGAACAAAACGGGACTGCACTACAATGCGATATGTTCGATATTTCTACGGTACGGTTTTAAGGTATTAAATATGATTTAAATGGAAACTTCGTTCTCATGCCTATAATAACCAATAACAATTTTTGACAACTGGACCTTACTCGACAGTGGCGCCAACTGGTTAGCACAAAAACGATAGCCCTCTGCTCTGTGTTGGTCGACTTGACTCTAGTGCTGTATTTGCACTTGCTCAATTATCCGCTTACTTATTGATCATGCTGTGTGCATTTGCTTTGGATGTTATGCTGGTCTGTAAGCTACTGATTTTGTGCAAACTTAATCTATCATTTATCTGTAAAGTGTGCCTTTTCGAAATAAATAAAGTAACAATTACCGCCCGCTTAAATTTTTTGTAATAACCATGGGCGGTATATAATGAGGAAGATCTTGAGAAAAGGCACCTTCGGACTGATTCAGACCCTATAAATATAAATAACAGTGTCTCTCGAGTGTGCTCTTAGCCAAATATTTGCACCTGGCCTATTACAGAAGTAAAATAAATCGGACCTGCATAATATCAATACAGCCAGCAACCTTCACTGCCTCACTGAAATATTCAGGCGTCGAAAGGCCGACTTTACTTAGGCCTTCGGCCACTGATTCACGCGTTACCTATCACGCTATCACCTTGCACTTCTCTAATCCTAATACATCATAAACGTGAAAGTCTGTACCGATGTATGTATGTATGTAAAATTCTTTATTGTACATGAGTAAAATATAACATAAATTACAAGAACAGTTAAGAGCGCTTTAATAAAATGTAGTGGGTCCACTAGCGCCACTCGTAAATAATTGTAATTATTTAAATTTAACGATATATAACTAAAAAAGGGGGCTGCTACGTACTATAGTTTGTATTTAAGTACTTTTTAAATCCATCAAACTAGTTTTTACGTTGCTGGATTCGTCAATCTATGAGCTCAAAATTAAAACGGCCGTTTTAACTTTGGACGCATAGATATGAGCTCAAAATTAAAACGGCCGTTTTAACTTTGGACGCATAGATTGACGAATCCAGCAACGTAAAAACTAGTTTGATGGATTTAAAAAGTACTTAAATACAAACTATAGTACGTAGCGGCCCCCTTTTTTAGTTATATATCGTTAAATTTTAATAATTACAATTATTTACGAGTGGCGCTAGTGGACCCACTACATTTTATTAAAGCGCTCTTAACATATATGTACAAAGGCGAGCTTATCCCTGTAAGGGATTTCTTCCAGCTAACCTTTGAGCAATTGAGTTGAGATTAAGATTTGATTGGTTGGATGGATGTACGTCCCATACACAGTCATGTTGCATTAAGTTTGAGTAAATGTCTATTCAGCTGCTATTCAAGCAATTTGGGCACATTTTTAAATGCTTTAGCCTGTATAACAGCGATGTAAATTCTGGGTAATAGCTTAGTAATATGATACCCACCTTAATTCAACTTTTACTAAGCTTAAAGAGGTTTTAAAGATCTAAAGAGAATATTATTCACACATGGGTCATATTGTATCAGTTTTAGTTTATTTGCTTTCTATTTTTTCTGTGATTAATAATCCTTAAGGTGCTTGTTTCTTTTCTTAATGTATGCCATGTAAATTGTGGGAATGAATAAAGTGTTTATCTATATATCTATCTGTTCAGAATTTGGCTATATTTAACCTTTACTCACACATTATGGAATTTATGGATATTATTGCTGATAAGAGGTGTAAACATTGCTTTTACTCAAACCTTATTCAGCATGTTGTGTTTTACTTGGGGTTCCTCTCATTCTCAAATCGGCTGGACGGATTTGGCTGTTTGGAAGAGAGACAGCTTATACACTGGATTAACACTTTTATCCGGCGGGTAACACTGCAGGGCGCTGCTAGTAGTACTTAAATAATACCTTAATTTATGAACAAGGATAGGAGCGCTCGTGGCCCAGCGGCGCCCACGGGCCGCGTGTGGTATGCGAGGTTAATCACCGTGGGCCGGGGTCAGTTCTTGGATGGGTGACCGCTTTGAGTGGTTACTAACTGAGCGCTTTTACGCAAGTAAGTGGGCAACTTGACTTAGAATTTATCAAGCCGCCCGAAGGCCTCTAAATTGGCTTAACGACTGCTGTCATAGACATACCGGGATCAGCGTCTTAATGTCGACCGGTTTAGCCTAGTGGGTAGTGGACGACCGGTTTAGCCTTAGTGGGTAGTGCTGCACCTGCCTGTGAAGCTGACGGTCCTGGGTTCGAATCCCGGTCAGGGCAAATATTTGTGTGATGAGCATGAATATTTGTTTCTGAGTCTTGGATGTTTTCTATGTATTTAAGTATTTATATCTATTAAATATATCGTCGTCTAGTACCCATAACACAAGCCTTCTTGAGCTTACTGTGGGGCTAGTTCGATTTGTGTAAGATTGTCCTCTAATATTTGTTGTCTGTTGCACCGATCATGTTTGATGGCTCCGTTATCCCGATCTCGAGTCAAGTGAAGGATCTAGGTGTCATTATTGACAAGCATCTTTCGTGGGACGGGCAACTCTCTGAGGTCAGTCGAAAGGTCATCGGCACCCTTCGCGCACTCTACAGATTTAAAAACTTTCTCCCCGTAAGCACTAAAAAACTACTGGTGCAGGCACTAGTGTTACCCCTTATCGATTATGCAGATGTGTGCACTACAAATATTTCCCAAAACTCCCTAAACAAACTTGATCGATTACTTAATAATGGAATTCGTTTTATCTTCGGGTTGCGCAAATACGACCATATATCGCATTATCGCCGCCAGCTAAATTGGCTCCCTATTCGTCAACGCCGCTCTCTCCGAATTCTGTGTACACTTTTTTCCATCCTGTTCGAGCCCTCTGCTCCAGGATATCTAAAATGTAGATTTAACTTCGTTACCCCTCGTCCAGGTTGTGAACTACGATCTTCCCGATCCCTTAAACTCTCTGTTCTTCCACATCATAGTGGTTTTCTCTCATCTTCCTACGCTGTTCAAGCTATCCGTCTCTGGAATGCGCTCCCCCTGACAATAAGACAAGCCCCAAGCAAGTTGGCTTTCAAACGTATGCTCTTCAAGCACCTGCTAGAACAAGTCTAGCGTAAACTAATCAGTTAGTATCCCCTGTACTTATGCAGTAGTATATATATGTGTGTATATATATATATATATATATATATTTATGTATGTATTTGTATATATAATTCCGAGGTAAATGTATATTAGTTACGATTATATGTATGTTTATTCTTTCGAAATCGTTTAACTTTTATGTATTATTTTCTCATTGCACCCACATTTGCTAGTTTCTGTTTGGTCCTATGGTCGACTGGTAGAGAATGCCTCATGGCATTAAGTCCGCCCTTTGTACTTATATTCTTTTTGTGCAATAAAGTTTAAATAAATAAATAAATAAATATTTATTTATTAAAAAAAAATACAAAAAAAATGTGCCTTTTCAAGCAAGGGAGCGCTCAGTTAGTAACCACTCAAAGTGGGCACCCATCCAAGATTTGACCACAGCGTGCCACGGCTGACGTTGCTTCAACTTGCACCTCGCATACCGCACGCGGTACGCGGGCGCCGTTGGGCTACGCTGCTTACGCCTGATAGTTACATTATCATGTATATTACTAGGGTCCTGTAGCCAAAATGGCGAAAACGGAACCCTTATACAGTTTCGTTATCTCTGTTCTTTTTGTTTTGTAGGCAATGAAATTTGGTAGGCAATTGTATTCTATGAACCGCTACATAAAAGTGATGTGAAATATATTAGCACTCCATACATGTATCCGGTGGAAGAAAAATTAATTTCGACACACATAGTCGTGTGTGTTATATAGAGGCTTCTAAAAACTTTTCCATTTAAGTCAACCTTTGGTGAGATATTAGCTGTCATAAAAAGTGTGGCGGAGACCCCTCTAATTTCCATTAGGGTTTAAAATTCTGAAAAAAATTGAGGTGTGCATTATTGAATACTTTCAACTATTTATGGTTTGAACAAGATAGGATAGATACCACCTTTTTAGATTCAATGTATTGGATTAGTATTAAATGTGAACTAGTAGGTGTTGGTACGGAACCCTTCATTGTGCGTGGCCCGACACGCACTTGGCCGGTTTTTATTTCATTACTTTATTTGTGTTTTGTTGTAGATGGCGTGCGGCGTGGTATTTGCCTTAGCATTGTGGATTATCGTCTCACCGGCCTCACTCTCTGCTGTCATAGACAAGATAGATAGCCCCATTATCAAGGTAAGCGGTAAGCCAAAAAGGGTAAGGAATAATGCCATACTTAATGAACCTCTTTTTTTCAGGGGTCTGTGATGGTCACATTTATCGACGACAAACGACAAGATAAAGCATCCGTCAGTTTCGGAAACCGCTCGATAGAAAGTGACAGATGCTTTATCTCGTCGTTTTTGTCATCGATAAACGAGACCATAATACGGGGCCTGACTGTGGCTTTATAGGCAGGGCCCAATAAAGTGATAGGAGTACGCGTCGGAGAGTGGCCTGGGGTAAAACGAGAAACCTCCTACACGACCACGCGTGCGATTTAAACACACCTCAGATTCGGTTGAAACCACTCAACCAATCTCACTGGAGCGCAAACTCTTAGAGTATTCCAGTGTTCCAAACCACACGCGTGGTCGTGCCGGAGGTTTTCCCCTGGATTTTCCCCAGGCTACTCTCCAACCGCGCACTCCTATGGCTTTATTGGGCCCGGCCTATAAAGCCACAGTCAGGTTCAAAAAAAAAAAGCGATTTAAACACTGGAATACTCTAAGAGTTTGCGCTCCAGTGAGATTGGATGAGCGGCTTCAACCGAAACTGAGGTGTGAGTGGAATCGAGCTACTGGAAGTTTTCTAAACCTGGTCTAGCGGAGAAGAGTTCAGAAATAAACTCAGCTAGGGTAGGATCTCTATAGAATCTTTACTCTGTGTTTTTTTCAAAATAAACTTACGTGGTAGGTATACAAAAAGTTTCGCCAAACTGAGGTCAGTTTGTTGGCGAATAGTGCGCTCACTTTAACAACATTTTCTGTTATACCTACTATATAAACTAAATACTAAGTTACTAATCTACTCTGATTTAAACTTGGTTACAAGACTAAAGTGTGAGTACTATGTATTAATTATGTTAAGTACAGCAAGACGTATGCATTTGCTACCCTCTTCATCCCACGAAGGCAATGACCCTGGCCAATGTTATTGTTATGATATTATGATTACCTACTCTGAGTAAATCACCTTCGTGAGCTGGAGCAGGCATCTACATACACAAATATATATGTAATAATAATAATAATAACACTAATATATATATATATATATATATATATATATATATATATGTATATATATATATTTACGTTATGTATCTATATTATCTAAGAGTGATATAAGTGATAAGAGTGTTAATTATTCTGTGCTAAAAGCCGTGCTCTCCCGGTGAAAAAAATAAACAATAGCATTCTTTTGTAATGAGCCCTGGAATACCCGGCACCGGTAGACGACGGGTTAATCGCCCGCTTAAGCCGTCATTTCCTGGGTCCGGAGATCTCCGAATATAACAAAATAATGTCAATATTTTGTTTTTTCGCTGGACGGCAACTGGTTGGGCCCCAATAATTCAAAACTACCCTCATCATCATCATCATTTCAGCCGAAAGACGTCCACTGCTGAACATAGGCCTCCCCCAAGGCTCGCCATTTAGACCGGTCCTGTGCCGTTCGTTTCCACCGGATTCCCGCGACCTTCACCAGGTCATCACTCCACCTTGTCGGAGGCCTACCGACAGCTCGTCTTCCGGTGCGTGGACGCCACTCAAGCAGTTTCTGGCCCCATCGACCGTCAATCCTGCGAGCAATGTGCCCTGCCCACTGCCACTTAAGTCTCGCAATTTTGAAGGCTATGTCGGTGACCCCAGTTCTGCTACGGATAGCTTCATTCCTAATTCTATCACGCAGAGAAACCCCAAGCATAGCTTTTGCCATTGCTCTTTGGGTGACCTTGAGCTTTCTTATGAGGCCCATCGTTAGCGCCCATGTCTCGGATCCATATGTCATCACTGGCAACACACACTGGTCAAAGACTTTTGACTTGAGGCACTGCGGTAAATTGGACGAGAATACACTGCGAAGCTTCTCGAACGCTGCCCAGCCGAGTCGGATTCGACGAGTGATCGCTAAGTTTAAGTTGTCATTTCCCGGATCCGGAGATCTCCGAACATAATAAAATAATGTCAATATTTTGTTTTTTTTTTTCGCTAGATTGCAACGGGTTGGGCCCCAATAATTCAAAACTACCCTAAATATGATTATTAGATAACAATTACGTTCATTACTTTATCAGTGGCCTGGATATCCGCTTTGTCGGCGACCTAGATCGGATAATAGCTGATTGTGGTGATACAGCAATTTCCCGTCGTGTGATCCGAACAGTGATAGCGATGACATGTCAGTTTTATGTCGGTTAATGACTTACTTTTCTTGCTCTGTAGAGGAATTTGAATATTTGTATATTTTGGACTCTATTTCTATTCAATTAGTGATCAAAAGTGACAAAAATCAACATTAAAATTACCTTCAATTGTCTGCATCTTCCCTTCAACATCAATACTAAGAGGGCCTGGTCCTCTGTCGTTGCAGCATTCTCCATTCCACTCTATCTTCCCTTACGCTCTAGATATCTTTTTCAAACTAGTTTTTCGCAAGATTTATTCTGGGCATACCTTTTTCATACGAGTGCCAAGTAATAAGCATAATAAGTATCTATCTATCTGATGTTGTTCCCTTTAAAAAAAAGTTTTGTTCTTATGAATAGTTTTTACTTTAGTTAACTAGTTCATTAGTTAAACACAAAATTACTATAGTTAATAATCTATGTAAATAATCAACCTCCACTACCTCTAGGCTATTGTACTTCGCTCTTCTCGCTCTGTCAATTTGTACTGTACTGAGAAACAATGTACGTACTGAGGCATTTTTTCACTTGTGTTCTGTGTATTTGGGGTTCTGGGGAGTTGAAATGTCCCCGTGACATTGGCACGTGCCTTAAATAATAGCAAATCCGATATTCTATTATTAGTCCGTGTCAGCCGCACCGCGGTACGGCGGCATCGACTACAAGCCGTGGCCCCTATTCGACAAACGCATGCCATATGTCACCTTTTCGTAATTTTGTACGGCAGGCGAGACGGGGGAGATTCGTAGATTCATTGAACATGGCGGAATTGATATATCTTAGGTCTTAACGCAACGTGTGTTAAGACCTAAGATATAACTGTAAAGTAATAACTGTAAAGTTCACAGCAATGTATAATTGCAGATGGGTGTTGCTCCAGAGGAGAGATATTGTTCTCCCTCGTTGCTTTAGTTTCACAGCAATTTCATTGCAGACGCTGCTAGCGCCGTAAGCGCTGAGCGCCTCTCTGGGCGTAGCTTTAGCGCTTTTGGTGCTATTCTTCTTCGTGGGCTTAGTTTCACAGCAATTTATCATTGCAGACGCTGCTAGCGCCGCAAGCGCTGAGCGCCTCGCTGGGCGTAGCTTTAGTGCTTTGGGCGCTATTATTCTTCCTGGTCTTAGTTTCACAGCAATTTAACATTTCAGACGCTGCCGGCGCCGCAAGGGAAGCGCCTCGCTGGGCGTAGCTATAGTGCTTTTGACGCTAATCTTCGTGGGCTTAGTTTCACAGCAATTTATCATTGCAGACGCTGCTGGCGCCGCAAGCGCTGAGCGCCTCGCTGGGCGTAGCTTTAGCGCTTTTGGCGCTATTCTTCTTCTTCGTGGCCTTCATGGGTTTCTGCGGAGCGGTGACTCGGTCGCAATTTCTTCTAGTTATGGTAAGAAACGCGAGACGTCTCCATTATCTACTTATAGATGTCCCATTATTGATTATCGGCGAAGGAAAAGATCGTGAGAAACCCTGAGCAACAGAGAGGGAGATAGCACAGTAGCCCTCCTGGCATGCTATGATGGATAGTCGATAAGAGCTCAATAAGCGGTAAACTGGAAATTTTTCGATTTATCCACGTTTATAGATATATAACATGCGGACAATCGATATTCACTTTTGACAGCCATCTGATACCGACAAGGGACAAACGATAGTTACTGACGTTTTCCATAACATTGCCGGTGATTTATGTGATAAACTGGTGTGAATGCACTACCAGCAGCGTGGGGATAGACAGTAGATTGAAAAAAACCTAACCTACAGACTGCCGCCGGCAGCGAGGCGGGGCCTAAGCTACCGGTGGTTAGGGCGACAGAGAGAGGAACCTCCTGACTATCCGCGTCGTATCCAGGAGTACCGCCTTCTATATCTGACCCAGCCATCTAGCGAGAGTCTCTTAGGTGTTGGTCGAGACTCTTTGCAGAAACAACTATCGGGATAATAATCGTAGAAACAATCGATTATATTTTCTGCTTGCAGTATGCGGCACTGATTCTGCTGTTGCTACTACTGGAGTGTGCACTTATTTATTACTTCTCGTCTACTTTTCTAGAGGTTAGTCATCACCATTTTGCATGCCCTTTCCCATTTATTTGGGTCGGCGCATATACATCGTATCTCACAAAACTCACAAAATCCTTCTTTTTTTGGTTTACCTGGTTACTTGAATGAACAAGTGTTGCAAGGAATAAAAGTTAAGAGACAAATACTGTCAGTCATATATAATAGGAGAAGAATAATGATGGGTCATCTCTTAAGACATGATCTTTTCCTTAAGACAATTGTAGAAGGGAAGATTGAAGGAAAGAGACGAAGAGGAAGGCCACGAAGAAACTACATACAGCAAATAAAAAAGGTTACGCTCATGTCTTATCAGAGTGAAGGAGATAGCAGTGGACGGAAACGAGTGGCGATTGCTCCACAGACAGTAGTAATCGACTCTTACATAAAAAGAAGTAGTAGACCTGGTTACTTGCGTCCATCGTGTAATACTATTGTTATAGAATAGAATAGAATAGAACCAAATTTATTGCACACCAAAATAACAACACATTACAATTTAATATCTAGAAACTAGCTTAATAATGCCTACATACATCAGGTGAACTAAGTATAAAGAGCAGGAGTGCTGCTATAGTGGCCGCAATTAGACACCACTCAGCATAATGCTGTGACATTTTACAATGCCGCAGCGCTGGTCTTCCGTGGAGCCCATGGCTGAAAGATAGCATTGTTCTAGATTGCTTGTATTGAAACAATTAATATAACCTAGTTACGTAGCACGTGGGGACCTATAAGGATCTGGCGAAACGCCTTGTTGACGCGACGGGTGACCAGAAGGCTGGCGCGTACCTTGCTCAGCGCATCGGTCTTGCTGTGCAGCGTGGCAATGCCGCCAGCCTTCTGGGCACCTTACCGCTGAGCTCTGAATTAGAGCCCATTTTTAGGGTTCGGTAGTAAACAAGGAACCCTTATAGTTTCGCCATGTCCGTCCGTCCCCCGCTATTCTCAGTAACCGTTAGTACTAGAAAGCTGTAATTTGGCATGAGTATACATATTAATAACGCCGACAAAACGGTAGAATAAAATCATAAAAAAAAATATTTTTAGGGTACCTCCCCTACATGTAAAGTAGCACGTGGTGCAATTTTTTTTTCCAAACCCCATCGTGTGGGGTATCGTTGGATAGAACTTTCAAAAATATTATTATAAGGTTTCTAAAAGCATTTTTTGATTCAAGAATCCGTTGGCGTGATATTAAGCTTTAAAGATCATGGCAGTAGTATATACGAGGAATTTAAAAGGAAAACTATCACAGCTAAGTAGACATGACCGTAAAGGGAAAATATGTATACAACACAACATCTCTAAGATCAGTAAAAACCCTTCTACGGGTCCGTAATTCCGCATATGACCGGTGACGTGATGGACGGGCAACTACGGAACCCTACACTGTGCGCGGCCCGACACGCACTTGGCCGGTTTTTTATTTGTAAGTAGGTTCGTTACGTAGCATCATAATCGTTATTCACTTATCCTTACTTAGACTTGGAGGTCATCGCAGCATACAATGCATATCTATTGATATCGACATGCGCTCATCTTTTTCCTTTGCAACACCCCACATTCAAACCTGATACTTTCTTAGAGTACTGAGAATCAAACGCACAAACCATTGGTTTTTCTCAACTTTATTAAAAAGAAACAATAGTAGATTGTTAACTAAGGGTTAAAAGTGACACATTTCACCCGAGTTGTCTCACTTCATTCGAGCGCTAATAGTTCAAGGGTGAAATGGGTGCTTTCACCCGAGTTAAACACTCTACTTTTCATTTCGACTATTAGGAAAATAAAAGTGATATTTTAAGGATTCAGTAATAAAAACACGCGCTGCAGCAACCAGCAGCCGGCGCGCGCCCCCGGCCGATAGATCTTTGAAAAAAAATACCGTCTACCTTAGGGTCGGAAAAGCGACTGTATGTAGGTACTAACGGTAGATAGATTTTACTGTCAATTTTGAAGTATGAATAGCGGGGTAATCACGTAACTTATTTACTACCGTTAGGCAGATTTTAATGTCAAATTTTAATTGTCAGCTCATACATTTATACTTCAAAATTGACATTAAAATCTATCTAACGGTAGTAAAAAAGTAACGTGATTACCCTGCTGGTTATCTACTCATGAAAATAGAACTTTCTGAACAGGAGAGATGAAAAATTTAGTATCACATGCATTTAAAAAATTGCAGAGGGCCTATTCCGAACTTCGAAATCCGAACTTCGTATCGTGCCGTCCCTTTCACTCTCATGTTATACACTATATGAGTGAAAGGGACGGCATGATACGAAGTAGGCCCTCAGGAATATAATTAATCTTAATGATTGGCTTAAATAGAAAGGATTGCGGACAGAAGACGGGCAATGGACGCATGCACTACGAATCGCGTTTAGTTGCTGCGAATACAAGTAAGTAAGGTACACGTTCCAATGCTTGACACACCTATACCTCTGTCATCATGACATGTGATTTTTTTATTTTTTATATACAACCGGTGGCAAACAAGCGTACGGTCCACCTGATGGTAAGCGGCCACCGCAGCCTATAAACGCCCGCAACTCCAAAGGAGTCACGTGCGCGTTGCCGACCCTTTATAAGATTTGAGGATGCACTGTGTTGACAGCAGAAGGAACACATTTAGGTCCTTCGCTCTCAACACTGCATCCTCGGGAGCTCTGGCAACCTTGCTCACCTCCAGGAACACAAACACTATATACTTGTACAGTAAATAATATTGAAAGTAAATACTCTTGGATATGTTATATTGAATCAATAAATTGTACATATATTTTTTAAAGTATTGGATCCGTGTCGAGCACTACCCAAGTACTTAACACAGCATTAAAAGTTTGAGTAATAGCAATTCGCAAATGTTTACACCTATTATCATCAATAATAGAAGAAGAAGAAGAAGAAAATTTATTTCGCAAACCATTACAGTGGTAAACTTAGACTAAACTTACAGACTAAAGATACAATGGTAGCAAAAATGGCATTCACTCAGCATGTGTCGCGCCGCATTTTAGCGCCACGACGCTGATCTTCCGTGGACCCAGAGTGAAAATGTGTGCAAGACAAAGAGCAGTGTTTTTTTCTTATATATGTTATATTATAAATAATGAACACTATATTTTAATAATAAAATCGACGACCGCTTTAGCCTAGTTGGTAGTGACCCCGCCTTCGAAGCTGGAGGTCCCGGGTTCGAATCCCGGTCAGGGCATTTATTTGTGTGATGAACACGAATATTTGTTCCTGAGTCTTGGATGTTTTCTATGTATTTAAGTATATATTTATCTATATAAGTATGTATATCGTCGCCTAGTAATAGACGTGTTTTGTGTGGAATTCACGTTACTTCCAGTGGAACAGCGTATGAAGTGAAGCTGGCGTGGTCATGCTGCGGGCGCGCAGGCTACCCTGACAACTGCACTGGCACTAACATGTATCAAAAGGTACATACCTACATATATATTCACGCCTGTGTACCTGAGGTAGGCAGAAGAAGCCAAATATTACGGTTCTTCTACTTCTTCAGAAATTCAATCAAACGTGAGTTCTAAAAAAAAATTATAATACCTACACATTAACGAATAGTAGTTTATAATAAACAAGTATAAAATATATTAATCCACTTAACTACTAACTTATTTTGAACTTATTTTTTAATCCACTTTGACTCCAATTCTATTTTATCAGAGCAGACTGTTTTTTATGTATTTTTTTACTCTATCTAGCAGGCTGCGATTTCACCGAGTGCTTTAGTTCGTATATAAAGAGGCTTAATTATCACTAGATCATAATTCCATAACCCAGCTAAGTTTTGGGGTGTATACAATCTTCTTTTTCCCGTTATCATTTAGTTAATTCTGAATAGCAAAGTGTGAATGTGTACGCAAAGTTGGTTAAATTCCTTGTTTTGTTTCTATGTGTGAGTTCCTTTAATTGGCTTTGTATTATTATCTAAGCCTCTTATCATAATCTAGTAGCTTTTGGTACTCCTTAAAATAAATAAATAAATAACCTTACATACATTTATTTTGTGTCGGGGTATAAGTATGCAACGTGGATATAAATACGTGGACAGCAAAATTAAATCTACTATACTGATTTAACCGACTTCCCATCATTTCTTTGTCGCAGGACTGCCAGCAAACTGTAGCTGGCTGGTTGCGCCGCTACCAGACGGGTGCGTATGCGTCGCTTGTCGCCGCTCACGTCGTGCTGTCGTCGTGTGCGTTGCTGCGCCGACGCAGCTAGCGGCACGCGCGCCGCAGCGGCAGCGGTGGCGGTTAGTAACAACGTTTTAGCATGTGCTACTATAAACATGGTAGTAGAACGAGCGTCAACGGCGTGTTAAAAAACGCAGTATAGCCTTAAACCTTTGAACGCCTTCTGTGTTCTGTCATTCAGCCGCGTGTCACACACACGCTAAACTTTTTTGAGGAATTTAGACCTTATTTGTAGGTTTCTTTGACAATACGCAATAACGACATATCTTGTACTTTTTGTGAACAAAGATTCGATACGCCTAATGTTAAGCGGTTACCCTACGCTATCAAGTCTTTTGCGATATCTCCCTCTCTGTCGCACTTGCTAATTCGTGCGGCAGAGAGGGAGATATTCGAACTTCGTTCGTTTTCAGTTCGCGGTAGCCCCTCTGAGTAGACCACGCGCGTTGCCGACCTAGGCGAAAGCGGGGCAGCTTGTTACACCTTTTTATGACATTGATTTTTACCCACAAAATAAACCATAAACATTTATTTTATTTTTATTGGTTTGGTGGCGCGATGGTAAATTTCAACTTCGTTGACTAAATTACACAGTGTTTTTTTAATCGCAATACTATTCAAATCATTAAATCGTAAAATATTATTAAAAATTAATTGATACTTACGTCCATTACAGGAATCATGTTCAAAATTGAAATTAAGTTTTCACATCAACGTTTGTGTCAAAAATGACAGCAGTTGAAGTTTAGTGAGTGAATGAACGAATGATTTGAGCTGCAACTGGTTCCAAATTGGTAACTATGTTACCACACGACGACGTAACTAGGTAACCAGAGGGGCTACCGCGAATCGAAAACAAATGAAGTTCGAATATCTCCCTCTCTGTCTCACTATCACGCAAGTGCGACAGAGAGGGAGATATTCGAACTTCGTTTGTTTTCGGTTCGCGGTAGCCCCTCTGAAGTTACTGTGTCGACTAGTCCCCACTCTCAACCGAACAGTGTCATAACGGCAAAATTGTTACCAGAGTATTTAAAAAAAAAATAGTTTTGTTCAGTCCTGAATGAAAAATATAGGTATTATTTTTACAAAGGAGTCGTGAAAACACGTTGTAATCGTAATCAGCGACGACTGACTGGCAGCTTCGCTGTCGCAGGGTTACTCACACATACAAAGCCCTGTTTTAGTGCTGCTGCGGGTGAATTTAAGTTTCTAGATAAATAAATAATATATTATTGGGTGGTAGGTGTACTAATGTGTCCATTGTACTAAACAGCCCCGTTTCCTCCTACACTTCATCCAACGCATGCTTACAATAGTTTCAACGCGCAACGCGCAATATTGTCGCTCTATGAATGATATGATTCTTTTCCATTTTTCCAGCGACACCTGACGAGCCAAGGAAGCGATCGTGGCACATGTCCCGGGTTTCTCCGGCGGAGGCCGGGTCGGACGACGTGCTTATGCTTGTGCTTGGCCGGGGCCGACTCGGTTGGGTGGAGAAAACTTAGCTTAAAGCAGATTGATGGAGGTATGAATCCCGGGCAAACAAATTGTCTGAAGACTCGTAGTTGAGGCAGATTTGGTTGAATGGGGAAGTATTAATATGTGACTTAGATCGACAGTTATGTTGTTCGTGATAGCCAAAGAGGCTGCCCCCCACCTGCCCGCAGACTTTCGGTTGGGGTAGAATTTTGTGGGCTCACCTACCGTGCGTTACCGGCACGCGGACAGGTGGGGGTGAAACTGATTATAATAAACTCAAACTCAAACTCAAAATATTCTTTATTCAAATAGGCCTAGCAACAAGCACTTTTGAATCGTCAGTTATATATTACATAAATTGAATCTAATTATTCAGAGCAATTTATTGATGCATATGAAATTTAAAAAAAGACATGAATTACTGTAATGTATGTCAAAAGAGAGTATAATAAATTCACAAAAAGATCGTCAATATGTAAAATAAAAACATAATAAATAGTATAATCTAGACAGTTTCTATAAATTAATATGTTCCATTAGCAATTATTTCCATGTAATTAGCTGAAAAAATTAATTTTCTAACTCCGCTCCTTCAATACTAGGTGCACTGCTTAAGAAAATGACGTAGTAAACAGGACATTAAGGTGTAATTTACATTGCACTGTCAATTTATTTTGCTGGACATTGCTAGCAATTTAAATTTTATGAGAAAATGGACGATCGATGCGCCATGTTGCGGAATTTCATTGGAACGAATTTCTGACACTGGCAATGACTTTAACGATAGGTTGTCAGACTTATCAGAAAATTAAATGGGAAATGCCAAAAAATGCCCAAAACGATTCCTAGTCAAGAGTGGAACTTTATTAATAATGTATATATGCGCTGTCAATTTACTTTGCTGGACATTGCTGGCAAATTAAATATTGTTAGAAAACGCTTTTAAAGCCCAATCAGTAATATATATGACCATGCGCCATGTTGAGGAATTTAATTGGAACTAATTTCTTACACTGGCAATAACTTTAACGATAGGTTGTCAGACTTGTCAGAAAATTAAATGAGAAATGCCAAATAATGCCCAAAACGATTCCTAATCAAGAGTGGAACTTTATTAATGATGTATGTAATAAAGTGCACAAAAATATTTAGTGTTATGATTTCATAACTAACATCAGAGCTGACAGGTAAACAAGTCAAAATGTCATTTAGTCTGTTGCCATATAAATGAAAATAATAGCGCCCTCTTGACAATGGTCAGAAGGGCTACCGCGAACTGAAAACGAACGAAGTTCGAATACTTTCCTCTCTGTCCCACTTGCGAATTCGTGCGACAGAGAGGGAGATATTCGAACTTCGTTCGTTTTCGGTTCGCGGTAATTCCTCTGGTCGAGCTTTATACTTTATTGTCGACGGCCACGGCACGCTAAAACCCTATAGTTTCATTCTAAAATAGACTATAGGCTAGACTTTAGACTAATTATGAAAGAAATAGTGCCGTGGACGTCCGCGGTAAATTATAAAAGCGCCCTTTAAGTGGTCAAAATTTTAGTTTTATAATAGAACTAGCGACCCGCCCCGGCTTCGCACGGGTGCAATGCTGATGCATGTATTATACATATAAACCTTCCCCTTGAGTCACTCTATCTATTAAAAAAACAGCATCAAAATCCGTTGCGTAGTTTTAAAGATTTAAGCATACATAGGGTTATAGGGGCATAGGGACAGAGAAAGCGACTTTGTTTTATACTATGTAGTGATTAAGCGCATGGTTAGGGTAAGGAACGACGTTTAAATACTTTACATAAAGAAAAGGCCGCATACGGGTAACACATGTATAAAGGATCTCGTAGCTAAATGTTAGTCTAAGTGTAAATAAATAAGAAAAAGAGTAGGTGGGCCATTCTACTTTTTTATGTACATAATTTTCAGGCACTTTTTTTAATGCAGATTTTGAAATACTTTGCCCTCACTTCATATTTATGTATTGTTATTTAGAAAGAGGTTTAATTACAGTATCACTTCCGATAGTTCTGGGTGGTTCTGGTAATTACCGAGCCACAGCTAATATCCATAAATCGAGTAACTGAGTGGTGCTTCGATGTCTCACCATTTGTATGAAAAAATGATTTTTACCACTGGTAACCACCTTTTACAGCAAACAAGAATATGTTAATATTTAAGTATTTTTACCTATAAATTCCTTTTATTAGGTTCAGGTACTATTTCGAAATCCTATTTTTGTACACTAATTCAATACATATCATAGATTTTCTTTTGTAATAGAAAACTGGTCATGAAAAAGTAGAATGACCCAGGTAACCTATTTTCATTAACAACTAAACTAAAGTAAAATCAATGAAACACTGCCACAATTTACTAAGTTTTATTAGTGTTTATTAATTAGATACGTATGTACCTGTTTGTGCTTTAGTCCAAGTATTACTGTGGTGAATAAGTAGGTAAAACATGTTTGCCATAAGAAAAAACAAACATGAATCCACATAATCAGAGGTGAATAAAATATAAAAATAATGCATAAGAAGGTACGTTGTGCCGCTCTTGTGCTCTTTAGTCATAAAGTTGTAATTAGATCGTTATAAGGATCTTTTTCTGCCCTCCGGCCGTTTTGGCAACCCAGTTTCGCAACCAGCAATCTAAACCGGCCATGTGCGAGTCGGACTTGCGTACGAAGGTTTCCTTACCATTATCTATAAACACAGCAAAAAACACGTTAAATATATATTTTATTCTGTTTTTTAGTATTTGTTGTTATAAAATTTCAATTGTATGACTATAATGGTTCATGAGATACAGCCTGGTGGCAGACGGACAGCGAAGTATTAGTAATAGCGTAGCGTTTTACCCTTTGGTTACGCAACCGTAAAAGGAAGTAATCATCCTGTTACGCAACTTGTTGCCAAAGAAGAAAATCAATTCCTGTTTCACATCCAGTTGCCAATGAACAATTAATCACAAATCAGTTTTCTGTGGCTCCACTATAGCATAGCAGCTACTTATGACAAAGTAGCCTAAAGAAATCAGAGAAAGTTAATGTGTTTTGGCGCTTTATACATTATTTAAATGTATTAAAGTTGATAACTACTTGGCTGAATTATGTGACGTGCACCTATGTGGGTATTGTCATTAAATTGTTCAATTATTGTACTTAGTCTTTCTTAAGATTTGTAACTAAATTTACTAACAATTAACCCTCTTATTCATAAACGTCTGTCAAACCTATATTAGTTAACTGGCCGCTAAAGTTCGTTTGTCCTTATTTGTCACTTTGACATTGACGTTTGTGAGAATGGGACAAAGAACTTTTTAGTTAGCAGAGGTTTGTTAAGTTTTATGAATACGGGGGTAAGTATTTTATAAACTATGTATATCGCAACTGTTAAAAATGCTCAATAAAGTTTATTAAACATTTTTTTTTTCTTTAATTCCCTTTCTTGTAGCCACTGTAGCTGAGCGTTCTCTCGGTTGCATTCTAGACCCCTACTGACTACCATAGGGTGATTTAGATTATATAAAAAAAACCGGCCAAGTGCATGTTGGATCACGCACAATGAAGGGTTCCGTACCACCACCTAGTCTACATTTATAACCAATATCAAATACATTGAATCCAAAAAGGTCGTATCTTCATAGGGAACTCGTGGCACTTACGACCTTTGGGCAAGACAGTTTTTCAGAAAAATCTCAAAAACCGCTATCTTGTTCAAACCAGAAATCGTTGAAAATATTTATTAATGCACACCACCTTAATTTTTTACAGAATTTTAAACTTAGTTCGGAAATTAGAGGGGGGCAAATTTTTAAGATAGCTAATATCTCTCCAACGCCCAACTAGCAAAAATCAGGCTTATAAAAGTCTCAAGACTAAATTTTTTTGCTCTTATATTGATTCTATATCATCGTCTAAGCCCGGATTTGGGCACCAATTATAAGAGTAAATATGCTAATATCGTTCCAATATCAGTCTTATTGAATGCTGTTCGTATTTAAAATAATCTTGCCCAAAACTAATTTAAGCTGACTTAGGCTAACATCGCTTTTACGTAAGTACCCTATAAGCCTACATAGGATTATATAGGTCCAAAGTTAGAATCCTGTAAGTCTAAACTAGCTTATTTTGATATTGTTTAAATTCACACGGTATTTCAATATTCTGGAGTCGTTAGTGTGACAGCTAGTGCATCATGTGAAAAAAAAGTAACAAACTTGAAGTAATTATTGATATTGAAATATATTGACGTAGTGTTTGTTATCATCGGGTGTGTTTGTTTTACGGTAAGTAATCGCCTGGGAATAAATTATTTACTGTAAAGTAGACCCTGTTTCTCGCTTCAAACTTGATGCGCCTTATCATTCCTGGTATTTCGTGTTCTCTTTTAGTTATTTTATTTCTTTATTTGTATTGGGAGTATCGCCATTGCTACAGCTGCATTTTCCGCGCACTATTAGACTATTGTAAGAGCGTTTACACTAATATTAGCATTCTGAGTACGAATTATACGGCCATGTTGAATTAATTTGGGTTCAGTGCTTACCTACATAAAACCTTCTTCAGAAGTAGTGTTCCAAAAGAATCGAGCCGTTTACTCCAAACGTTAAAGTTCCGAGGTTATTTTTAGGGCTAGATTGATGTAATTAGTTTAGAAGAGCTAGTGATTTTAATAAAGTTTAAGTCATAAAAAAGGCTACAGACTTTTTAAGGCTATAGCCTTTTTAAAAACCTAAGCCTTATTTAAATTCTAAAGTTTGGTAAGTGCAGTGTTTGTTACTTTATGCTGATAATGAAATCGTGTACTTACCACGAATGTCGAGAATAATAAAATGTATGTTCCTACATATTTGAATTAAATTAAAATGGTTTAATTTCATTTGGTATCAAGTCTTCAATTTCATACACCAAGAAAGGCGTTGAGTCTATTTATTAATGGTAAACTACTTGAATCTCAGGCATTTGTTGCCCGAGTCGAAGGGAAGGGTGATAAATATGCGATCTGAGACTTTCTTCATTACCGCCCGTGGCAAGTACAAAATGTTAGGTCTCCCCCTGTGTGACGTGAAGAAAATGATTTGACTACAAAGACACATCAAATAAAGAACAAGAAAAAAACAACAAATTTGAACAGAAGAACCACAAACCCTTAAGATAAATGAGACCGAAACGAAATTGGCAAATTCGTTACACATGAACTTTCAAACGTTGTACCATTTAAAAAACGATACGTCAAGTATAATATATTACCGATTTTGGAAGAACATTCTTAAATATGTAATTGATTGTGTCCTTTTTCAATAAAAGCAAGGATTCAATTATATTTTTCATTTATTAAGAGAAACCACAAATAAATGGCATAACGATTTAACTAGTATGATATAATTCCCTTCGGATAATCAATACAAACAACCGACTATTTTATAGTCTTTGCAATGAAAATTTGTAAAGACTCCTGAAGGATGTAATAATATTATTACTTATTTAGTATAAATCGCCATTGTGCTTATCTTAATCTGATAAATGATGATTTCTCTCAATATCGATCTCTTGTATATAAGTAGAACCTGCAGAACCCTCACTAATATTAAAATCACAGTCTCACTTTAGCCAACTAAATCTTGCTCTTACAATTGTGTTCCCAATATATATTTAAGATCAAAGCATTTTATATTGATCTTGTATTTTGTATTGTAAGTGTGTTGATCCAATGTCACTCTAATATTTTACTAGACAAAGTGTTATTGATCTCATTATAGCTTTACTTAAGATCAGAAAAGTACGTACTAACAGTGCAGTCTTGTGCTATGCTGATATTAGCCTGACCTCCTTAAAACAGCGTCTAGTAAATATATTATAAAATCAAATGAGCTTAGAGAATCGGGCTATAAGAACAAGTTTTCTCAAGTGTGCGAGTCTTCGTAAATGTTATTATTATATATAAGAACAAGAGGCTTAATTATAATAGCATTATGAAATGCTCTTAAATAGATATATAAGACTAGGTAATAAGACTAAGCGTTCTTGAGACCGTGCTATCTTGTCTAAGGCTAATATAAGAGCAAGAGGCTTATAATAGCATTATACAATGCTCTTATATACATATACGAGACCAGGTAATAAGACTAAGCGTTCTTGAATACGTACTATCTTGTCTAAGACTAATATAAGAGGAAGAGTCTTATAATAGCATTATACAATGCTCTTATATACATATATGAGACTAGGTAATAAGACTGAGCATTCTTGAGTCCATATACTTGTCTAAGACTAATATAAGAACAAGAGGCTAATAATAGCATTATACAATGCTCTTGTATACATATATGAGACTTGGTAATAAGATTGAACGTTCTTGAGTCCGTACTAGCTTGTCTAAGTCTAATATAAGAGCAAGAGGCTAATAATAGCATTATACAATGCCTTATATACATATATGAGACTAGGTAATAAGACTGAGCGTTCTTGAGTCCGTACTAGCTTGTCTAAAACTAATATAAGAGCAAGAGGCTTATAATAGCATTATAAAATGCTCTTATATACATATATGAGATTAGGTAATAAGACTGAGCGTTCTTAAGATCGTACGAGCTTGTCTAAGACTAATATAAGAGCGATGACATTTACCTAAACAAATATTAGAGCGCTATAAGCCTACCACTCTTATAAAGTGCGCATTCTGGGACTATTTTGCTGGTTGGGCGGTTAACTTAAATTGAAAAGTTTTCTAGAAACCTCCATATAATATTCAAAACCCTATCTATATATGGATACACTACGCGACTATGTGCGTTGAAAATTTTTTTTTCATTGTATTAGGTTTATTTTTTATTGTATGGATTTCCCCCCTAACTTAATATTTTTTGTAATTTCACATCATTTATTTATTTAGCGGTTTGTAGAATACACCTTCTTAACAAATTTCATAATTGTAGCGTTTATAGTCTCCGAGTAAATTGGCTGTGACATACGGAAGGACGGACAGACATGCTGATGAAACTGTAAGGGCGGAACCCTTACAGTTTCTCCATTTTGGCTAATGGATCCTTTTTTTTGCATCTGGCTGGCTTTATAGGCCGGGCCCAATAAAGCGATAGGAGTGCGCAGTTGGAGAGTAACCTGGGGAAAATCCAGGGGAAACCTTCGACACGACCACGCGGGCGATTTAAACACCGGAATACTCTAACCCCCTTATTCATAAAAATTAACAAACCTCTGCTAACTAAAATGTGTTTTGTCTTTTACACACAAACACAAATGTCAAAGTGACAGATGAAGACAAACGAATATTAACGGCATTTTAGCTAATATAGGTTTGATGAACGTTTATGAATAAGGGGTTAAGAGCTTGCGCATTACCCATTATTATCCAACAATACGCCTTTGCGAGCATATTATACGTAATTCCCGGAATCTCCAGATGTTATGCAGTCACGCGAACCGTAATTAGGTCACTGCTATTGATCCTGGTTGCCTGGTACCTGACGGATCTATTACTCGTATATACAGCTTTAATATCACTATAGTGACAGAAAAAAGTCATCTCAATCATATAAGGAACAGCCCAACTAGAGGAGTACCTCCCTACAGAAAAACCACAGTCAATACGACCACTGCTATGTAGGTTTATAGTTTTTTTTATCAGACTGTGGCTTTATAGGCCGGGCCCAATAAAGCGATAGGAGTGCGCGTTTGGAGAGTAGCCTGGGGAAAATCCAGGGCAGCCTCCGACACGACCACGCGGGTGGTTTTGAACACTTTAAGAATTTGCGCTCCAGTGAGATTGGTTGAGCGGTTTCAACCGAATCTGAGGTGTGAGTGGGATCGGGCTACTGGAAGTTTTGTCGCTGGTTCACTAAACCTAGCTTAGCTGGGAAGAGTTCAGCAAGAAACTCATCTAGGCCCGTCCTGGGACGGACAGACTCTACACGGTATGCGGCGGTATTGGGACGAATGGGGACTGTATGTGTCTAAAAATTTAGTAAGAGCTCCCAACGATGCGCTGTGTTAAGAGTGAGGAATCTTTATTACTCTATACACAATAGGGATGTTGAATCAAAATTTGACTACCCCATAAGACTACTCCAAAAGAAACAAGGCAAAAAAATATGCCAAACGGTTAAAGACTTCTGTGAAGTCTCAAGCGTCCATAGGTAGGTCAAGGGCAAAGCTGGGCATTAACTCGTTAATCCGTTAATCGTTAATTTACGAAGTTAACCATCCGTGTATCGGATTAACTTTTAAGTTAACTTGCAAAATTGTTAACGCACTCACTCAATAGCGTATTTTCTAGTCTAATATTCGCAACATTACAAGTCTAATATTTTCATTGTATCTAGTTGACACATTTCTTGCAGGAAAGCATATTAAACGATTCGACATGTTTTGTTTTCTTGTGTAACTACACATTGTAAATACCTATTGTTATTTTTTCCTCGTTTTTCTTTCAATTCTCTTTTGTTGTGTACTATTTACATTTACTTAAGTAGGTTAAGTAGTATCATTGTAATAAGTATATTTTGGAGAAAATGACTGACTGTCGAGTTTCTTTCGGCGTTTCTTCTCGACAGTGGTCTCTTGAGAAACGCTAGTAGTTTATGACTTGTAAAAGTGCCTTTGCGGCCTACTTGCAGAATAAAGTTCATTTATTTTTTTATTTTTTTTTATTACTCACAACAACTCGTTCCGTTAATCCGTTAACTAAGTACCTATTTTATCAAAGGAACACCGTGCCGCCGCGCCGCGAAAAACAGGTTCTGACAACTTGACAAGTCCGTTTGATCGGAGCGGCGTAGGCGACAGACGATGCAGGTGAGGCGCGTCAGGAGTTAACGATTAACGTTAACTTCCGTTAAATGACCCGAAATGTCACGCTTTAACGTTAAACGAAGTTAACTATTTGGTTAACGGTGCCCAGCTATGGTGCCTTTGGCGACAAAGATTGTCTCCTCGCAAAAACCATATTTAATCATAATACATTATGGTTTGCCTTATTCTTGGGTGAATATCCATTGTTATCTCACAATATCTTTGCGAGCGTGTCGAACATAATTCCGGGAATCCTCAGCTGCTACTAGTCACGCGAACTATAATTAGGTCACCTGCTATTGATCCTGGTCCCCTGGTACCTGACGGGTCTATTACATAATATGACAGGGTATCAATTTAACATTATTTATCATATACACTGTTTTACTTAAGTGAGTTTTAATGACCCCGATCGCGACAGGAATGTTTTAACCCCCGATACAAATGAGGGGTGTAATGTAACATGTATCTGTGTTAGACATTAAATGCGATATCCTAGTAAGTAAGTAAGTAAGTAACTTTATTTGCATAAAATAGTGTAAAATAAGATGTCAGGTAGGTATACAATCAGATCCAACTATTTTGCCTCATTGGCATACAAATGTCAAAGGAGCACTATTTATGTTACAATGTTATAATCTTATAATAATAAATTTAAAATTAAGATGATTAGTAAAATATTACAATGTCAAAAAAATATTACAATATTTAATATTTAAGTCAATAGTAGAAAAAAGGAAAGTTCCCTACTGTCAATTATGGTGACTGTGGTCAATTATTGGTGGCATACCAAAGCCTCGAAGTACGAAGGGAACTCGCATCTGTAAAATATATTTATGTCACACCTGGCCATAAAGTGGCAATTACCGCACGCTCCGCGCGCGGAAAATTCCACTTCCTGGCCAGGGGGTGACATAAAATTTTGTACTTACCTCGGGCGGTAATTAAGAAAGCCTCAGATCGCATAATTATCACCCTTGCCTTCGGCTCGGGCCTATACCTGCGATCTGAGGCATTCTTTGTTTTACCGCCCTTGTTAAGTAATGTACTATTTCAAACTTATTCGAGGATTAATAACAAACCCATGGCTTCTGCAATTTGTAGAATTCAAAGTACCGACACATTTTGTCAGAAGTACTCTTCGTCCCCGTCACAAACCGCTTTTTGTAATCCCCAGTAGAGTACAGTCACCCTGGTTACTAGTCCCTTATATGTGGCACTGAATAATATAATAGTATATTATGCATTAATTGATACATAAAAATCTAGCAAAGTTGCGTTAAGTTGGCAGCACTGATTTTAATCATAAACGTTTCACATGAACGCACCAAAGAATGACTACTAAACATAGTATTTGTAGTAGTCTGTGGTATCCAACTCTGCTTTAATTTTTCATTAAAGTAGGGTAAGGAGTGTGTTTTTGGGCAATAGACTAGATAGACTTTTTATAGAAGAAATAAAGGATGTATTTATACTAGAGTTCATGATTGCGTAAGTCGCGAAACAAAGTACAGGAGTAGAAAAATAATATTATTCTATACGACCTTTTCTATACCCTTTGGAGCTGTTCTCGCAGACGGAACCGAGGTTCCTGGCTACAGCAGCACGCTATCTGGAGGCAAACTCCACTCCTACTACTATTGTATAAAGTAACTAAGCACTGTGTTACTAATAAGTGTTTGTAACCTATAACTTGCATGTTTGGTTTATCTGTAAATGTAAGTTGGTTAATAAATAAATAAATAAATTAGGATAGTTGAAATCGTGTCCCTAGTTGTGACGTCATTTGAAGCGTTTGTAGCCTTCTGATAGGTTGTACCAACTTACGACAATACAACATAGTACAATATTGAAATGTAATTTAATTGTATATTTTTGGGATATTAAATAAAAAACAAAAAACTATTAAAAACCGATCAACATGAAATATAGTTCGTAGCTGTCATCCTTAAACACGTTTTACGAATACGCACGATTTGGTGCAACCCACTCGTATAAGTAGTCCAATATAAACACGATTCAAAATGTAAAAAATCTGTTCCCAGAAAATTGATCATTTTCATTGACGTCCGTAATCGGGATGATGACTAAATTATAAATTTATTTATAGGTTTTATAACATAGTGTGGTTAAATGTATAAAAAACCATCAGATTATCACAATAAATAGTACATGGGTCATACGCGGATTTAGGTTCGCTTCTTTTCTGTGGACATACCAAAAGTTAAGGGCTACAAAGCTTAATTTTGGATTGGACCAGTAACCCGCATAAACATTGTCTTCGTTTCTATAAGTTCCTGTAATAAAAACATAGCTAACATGCACATAAGCCGTTAACTATTGACCACAGGAGGGACGACATTTGTTTTTTCAACTAAGTATGACCCACATTAGACAAATTAATAAACATCTACAAAGATTAGTAAAAACGTTGTGTTTTGATTATTGGCCAATCAACCTTCATCATCATCATCATTTCAGCCCAAAGACGTCCACTGCAATCAACCTTAAAATGACTATATTCTCATGTCTAAATATAAAAGAAATTGTACGGAAACTACGCAAATAAACGCTTTTTACATACGACACGGCACAAGGTGGCGCAAGTGTGACGTCACCTGCGTGTTAATCAGTATGAAGCGTTTTCAGTGCTCGCTAGCTATTGTACCTAAGTGGTCAAAATTTTAGTTTTACATATAAATCTTCCCCTTGAGTCACTCTATCTATTAAAAAAACAGCATCAAAATCCGTTGGCAAGTTTTAAAAATTTAAGCATACATCGTACCCTTGGTGCAATAAGGCCACTTGTGACTATACGCCGAAATTGATTTTATCACGCGAAAGTTACATAAATGCTGTATACTATACGAAACAAAAAGACTTTTTTTTGTAACTTTATTAGTTTTTTAAATAATATAATGTAAAACCGACGCATGTGATTAGATGAACATGAAACAAAGTCGCTACTGCACATGCGCCGTTGTTTCCCGATGTTACCGCGAGCGCCTTAGCAGCGCACGCGTCAGTGTAAAGTCACTTGCGTCAGTGTTACCGGGCGAGGGGGATGTTTCGCAAGTCGTACGAAAATAATCAAAAATGGATACAGGAAATAGCAGAAATACCCGTAAGTGAATTATTTATTTTTTAAATGTATTTTTTCAATTATGGTATTTATATGCACATATGGCTATGCTGCTCCAAAAAAATGCATTTTGAATACTAGTTGTATGTGCACTTACGTTGTTTTTTACGGGTGTATGTGGTACTAACATATTTTTTGGAAGAAACGTACAAATAATGTTTTATTCATGTTATTTACTGCCTGTATCATAATTTTATAGACCTTAAAAATGCTAGTGATAAAGTCATATATGGCTTTGTTTCACAAAATATTCGCAGCCGCAAATCAACATGCAGCTTTATTAGCCGCAAAATGTTGGTACGATATATACACATATGTCCTTTTTACACGAGATGGATAAACATACGTCATTATTGAATAGTTTAAGTACAGAAAAATGGTACAATTCAAAATCAAATTTGGTCAATTTTAATTTATATGTCATTATAGATTACCCATGAATGTTATAAAGTTATTAGCAGCGCAAATTTGTTCATTTTAACTTTTATTTCACTTCGCATGTAATGTGTAGTGGGTGAAAGAAATCGTAGCTTCTTTAGGGTACCGTATCTCCTAATGAAAAATTGGAACCCTTATAGGATCACAGCCAATTTACTTTAAATCTACTGCACAGATTAAACTGAAATTCGGCTCAAACATGACATGTATTTCTCTAACTTAAACACGGATCAGTATCTAACATAAATAAATGAATTTTAAGTATGGGGCTAGTGGGCTTTTGTAATGAAAATTGCTTTTCAGTTTTTACATTAATATAGTTAATTGTATTTAGTATGCAGTCGGGTGTCTCCATAAAATGTATATGTATTTGTTTAAATAACAGCACTGCTGGCATGTTACCATTATTATCTATGGATTATTTCAGATACTAAAGGAATCGAGGCTTTTTCGGGTGGTTCATCTGGTGAAGAAATTTTGATACGCCCCATGTGGTGAAACCCGTAGTCATCCTTGGAAAAGGACCAATATCAAAAATTATACAGCCAAGTCACACAGATGAGAGAAATAAAAGGCCTCACAGCAGTATTCAATCAAGTCGTTTTCAACATTGAATCAGCTGCGCAATTACTAAGGATGACCCGTTCAAGGTGAAGTTTAGATATTGTTTAAACGGCGAGTACCAGAGCAGAACAAGACTGCAAACACCCCATGTGGATCTAAAAAAGCTTACATCGGAGTGTTACCCATAACAAACGCCAAATATAGAGATCTCATGAGCTTATGCAGAGAGGGTGTTATACCTTCCGAATATGTATCTTTTTATGAACAACTGCCAACTCAGAATACCAGCAATGAACCAGAATCAGATTATACTAGGATGTAGGATAAATAGAAATTAAGAACATAGAACCATTTGAATACACATGTACTTTTGTGATATTGATTGCAACAATGATCTCAATTTATAAAAAAAAAACTTAAGCAAAGCAACTCTTGTACGTAGTTCAGTAGAGTTAAAATTATATGTGAGTCAAATTATAAGTAAGTCAGGATTAATAAATAAATAATACTAAAACTAGTATTATATAATTTAATATTTCTCTATCCAAATACCAGTACTGCAATCAAGACAGACATTTCTTAAGTTTTTTACCAAAATAACGTGATTAGATAAGCAAAGCGATAATTTAATCATGTTGGACAGAACTTTAATTATACTAGATGTAAAAAAACTTAAGCAAAGCTCCTCTTTTATGTAGGTACTGCAGTAGAGTTCAAATTATATTATGTCAGTCAAATTATATATTTACTATATATATATAGTAAACAATTAATACTAGTTTGGAAACTGAACGTTAAAATAATATTCCATACTTATTTCAAATAAATTTATATATTTTTCTATCCAAATACTCCACTGCTGAAAGCAAGAGGGGCATTCTTAAGTTTATTTTACCAATATAGTGAGGTTAGATTAAATTAGATGTAATCAAATCGATAATTTAATCATTTTGAACAAAAATTTAATTACGTACTTATTAGAAGTTTTTTCTTTTAGTTTTTGGTTGAATACCTAAAGATAATGGTCTGACTTTATTTCTTTTTATTAATTTACGGTTGTTAACTCAACAATTGTATTACTTAAAATAAAAAATACAAATTAAATAAAAAAACATTTGCTATTTTTGCAGTTGCGTCCTCCATCGAAAGATAATGTTGCGGTAAAAAAAGACGCATGTACACATACTTCATGCGGATGTCCGTGAAATAAGGATGCATGTCTACTTACGTTTGCTATAGTTTGGTACAATATAGCCGTAAGTACGCATGCAACCCACGATTTCCGAAAATAATTGAATAATTAGAATAAACTACTTCGTATTAAATAGAGAACATTTTTATAACAACAGTTGTGAAATTTTATAAACCTAACATTAAGCATACAAAAGTTATCCACAAATGTTCGTTGACAGAATCTTTAAACCTCTCTCCTGAAAAGTCGGCATTTTGCAGATGTGGCTTTATTGCACCAAGGGTACGACATAGGGTTATAGGGACATAGGGACAGAAAAAGCGACTTTGTTTTATACTATGTAGTGATTAAGCGCATGGTTAGGGTAAGGAACTACGTTTAAATACTTTACACAAAGAAAAGGCCGCATACCGGTAACACATGTAGGTACCTACTTTGAATCTCATTTTCGTCTTGTGTTACGTTACTCTAATTGTAGTTGGTCCGATAAAAACATTTGATCGTCTCTAAAAATTGGTTCGAAAGGCATGGATTTTTTTTGTCATCATGCACATTATATCGCAGCAAAAATAGGTTAAAATAAATTATTCACGGCATAACCAACAGATAGAACAAACTTTGATAGCGTGATGTGATAGTCGATAAATACGTAATGCGGTGCAGCCTGCACGATAGGTCACAAATCAATATAAGTAGCTAACGGAAATATGGCACTTTTTTAAATATACAATCTCTTTTTTTTTAACCTGACTGTGGCTTTATAGTTCGGGCCCAATTTTGGCAAACTAGGGTCTGAACGATAGGAAGCAGATACCATAGAATATGACGCTTGAGGCTCCACAAGAATCACAAACGCACCTTTTTTTATACAACGCCGGTGGCAAACAAGCGTACAGTCCACCTAATGGCAAGCGGACACCGAAGCCTATAGACACCACTAATTCCAAAGGAGTCACGTGCTCGTTGCCGACCCTTTTATAAAATTTGTTGACAGCAGAAGGGACACATTTAGGTCCCTCGCGGGACCT
Source organism: Epiblema foenella (assembly GCA_963556455.1). Classification (NCBI taxonomy): domain Eukaryota; kingdom Metazoa; phylum Arthropoda; class Insecta; order Lepidoptera; family Tortricidae; genus Epiblema; species Epiblema foenella. The sequence continues at coordinate 7,601,944 of OY747119.1, read as the reverse complement.
GGAATTATGCCAACGTTGCTCACCTCCAGGAACACAACACTACATACTTTGTATAGTAGATAATGTTATTATGGCTGTGGTCTTCTGCAAGGCGGAGATACATCCCCAGTTGGGCTGCTCCAAATTCGAGCAAGACGACATTTTGCTGTGCCCTACCTCTCTAACTTCTAACTTTTATTGACTTGAGGATTCTTGTTGTGTTGACATTAATCTCAACACAGCGGATCCTCGGGAGCTTTGGCGACCCTCACCAGCAGGAACCCAACACCACAACTTAAAGAGCAATTAGTAGTCTTTTGTAAGGTGGGGGTAGGTACTTCCCTGTTGGATTGCCTCAAATATGGAAGAGATGACGTTTTGATGTGGCCTATATACTTTTTACATATATCGAATTATTTAGGCCTGTTGATGGTAGTGCCAGTAGTTAGGTACCCTCGGCAGCCTCTGCTCTTCCAAAATGGCATTAAGATGCTGAATCCGGGTTTGTTCATGTGATATCTTCTTTTTCTTTACCTGGAACATTGACAAAAGAGATTAAGCGATCCCAGAATCTCTTTATTGTCTTTTAATATTTTGCTAGCAAAAGAACATTGTGCGTGGTAATAAAGACGATTTCTAATTGCATCAGTAATGAAACTCGTCTTGCCTGCCTACCCCTCCGGGAAATATGTGTGATCATACATGTATATATCTGCGAAGAAATTCAAAGGTGTATATGATCTTAATCCGCACCGGGCCGGCGCGGGGAGTAATCCCCATTCCCTCTCATCTATAGCCACGGAAAATTTTCGAACTGTCGGTTGGCCCCATAGTGGCGTCCACCCATAGTGAAGACAGCCACCGAAAGTTGAAAAGGAACTCACCAAGTAAAAGAAGAGCAGTGTCCAGCAATGGGATTTATATCAGCCGATGAATGATGATAATGATATTAATAATAGCATGTGTTCAGGCATTGTAATCTTTCAATATGAAGGTAGATTGCGACGCCTCGGTGTTCGGCGGATTTTGACCGATAGACACACTTTAGTCCAACGACTCCTTCGACTTCTTTTATGGAGTCTTAACGTTGGAAGCGGCCGTTCGGATACCAGGCTGAACTTGGTGAATCTGTTTGATTTCGTGGTTTTATGCGTGTGGACAATTTTAATACTATAGACTCGGTACGGAGAGCGTGGAATACGAAGCTGGCAAGCTTGCAGAAGCATCAAGGATATCAAAGGTTAGTGGTCTCCATTATATTGATGGAATGCAATGCCTGTACCTAAAGCTTAGCGCTATTAGAATTCCGGGACCAGTAAAGCTACCGAAGGTTTGTTCTTTACACGAACAGCATGTGTGTTACAAACCGAACTCTTCTCCTGCCGCTTCGCTGGTGCCCCAACCAGCCACTCTACGGAGAAGAACAAGATCTCCACGAAGCTGATGAAGCTGGCCCCGAGGAACAAGCCGGCAGCACCTCCGAACGACACTAAAGCGACACACAGACGCATTAAAAAGATATTATTATCTAACGGGAACAGACAGCGAGGTGTGATTGCTGGAGCGTAAAACCTACATACTTTAATTGCCTACTTAGTATTATTTATTAATGTTATTGTTGTGAGCGGTGCGATACATTCGCGTCACGCATAAACCTTAAACAGGTTTCTGTGCGCGACTACTAAATAAGTTTTGTAATTTTTTTCTCTTTTAATATGAATAAATAAAAAAAAAGACGGATGATTCCAATGGCGTTTCAACAAAAAATTGACGAAATAAGCTACAACAAGAATACGGGTTTGTTGCAACGATATACTATGCTCGTGGATGTTGCCAGAATTAATCGAATTTAAATCTTATTGTACTTTATTTCTTCAATATTCAGGGTAGGGGACTGAGTGCTATTGATTACCCAAACACATAAGCAGTTTTGGTTAGAGGGTAAAATAGGTTAGGTTAGGAGCGCCTTCTACCAACAATATATAAAGTCGGTGATATAGAACGCTCATATAAAGGGGTAACATTGGTAACCTCCGAAATTACCACGCGGGTGATTTTGAACACTTGAATACTCTAAGAGTTTGCGCTCCAGTCTGAAATTGATTAAGCGGTGTCAACCGAATCTGAGGTGAGTGGAGCTACTGGGAGTTTTGTCCCTGGTGATTAAACGGCATATTTCAACTCACCAATGAGATCCTGGAAATAGAAGACGATCTCCCTGGTGTAACGCGTACGCGGGGCCTGTATTTTGACGCGAATGACGCCATTGGTGCTGAAGGGTCCGTCCCTGATACACATCAGTAGGTATTTATTTAATCATATGGCGCATATACATAAAAGTATTATACAATAAAAACTAATAGGTAAGTCCACATTCAGGGTTCCTCACGAGATACCGTCAGAGAGAGAGAATGCCTCATGTTCGCTCCAGGAAAACTCGAAGGCAACGGGCCTATAGACAGGTGGCCTCATCCAAAGCTGGGTTCATCCTGAGGAGAACAACTGGTGCATTTGCGCACCGCTAAACTTAAAACCAGCACTTACAAATACGCTGGAATTCTTTCTTTGGAGCGGGGCCCAGCTGTTGGTACCAACTCCGGCCCTGGGGACAATTGTTAGCAGATACCTGTCGCCGCTCCTCGCAAGCCTCAGTGCGCGAGCGACTCAAAATGCTCCCCAAACCACACAATTAGATATCCGCGTGAACTTAATAATTACGTTACTACTAATCAGTCATCGCGCTGGTCAATTGTACCAGGTCAAGTTGCGATGGAAAGAGCTATGCTCGGGGTTTCTCTGCGTGATAGAATTAGGAATGAAGCTATCCGTAGCAGAACTCGAGTCACCGACATAGCCTTCAAAATTGCGAGACTTAAGTGGCAGTGGGCAGGGCACATTGCTCGCAGGACTGACGGTCGATGGGGCCAGAAACTGCTTGCGTGGCGTCCACGCACCGGAAGACGAGCTGTCGGTAGGCCTCCGACAAGGTGGAGTGATGACCTGGTGAAGGTCGCGGGAATCCGGTGGAAACGAAAGGCACAGGACCGGTCTAAATGGCGAGCCTTGGGGGAGGCCTATGTTCAGCAGTGGACGTCTTTCGGCTGAAATGATGATGATGATGATGATGAAGTTGCGAATCAATCAAATATCTACACAAATTATGCCATCATGCGCGTCTTGTCTACGCGTGGCTTCCACCAAGATTAGGTTATCTGACCTTCTTTTACATTCAATGATAGCTCAGTGACGTGAGACGTTTTATTGTTCCGAATTACGCTAAAGAGAAGCGTCGGGACGAAACACCTCGTCCTGTATTAACTTCGCCTTTTGTTTACCAATACATGTGCAATAAACTTTAAAATTAATAAATAAGTAGGTACATACAGTCTCTTGGTGAGCAGCGATAGTATCTCAAATAGTGCGTCGATACACATCAGCGGGCACTGGCAGGCGTCGTCGACCTTCGATGGAGTGTCTGAATTCTCATCTATTTAGTCAAAAATTTTATCTAGTAACATAACCAAAGGGTAATCATTGTAACCAATTCCATTAAAGTACAACATGTTATCAATAGTTTGTATTTCACGGCTGTCAATATTAATTTCTGATATATTCTGGGTTTAAAGGAACCGGAGAGCCTGTACCTCTTGCAACTCGGCATTACCACACCTTCGACGGATTGCCTGCCTCGCACTACTAAACGGACTCGATTGTGCTCGGCCGTCTATAATACACTCGGTGGCACTTATCCTTCCCGTAACGTATTTACTATTATCGTCGCTGTGCTAGCTACCTTTATCGTTGGGAGCAGCTAGTGCGCGCGCATGTTTTGTAGCCTTCGCGGCCGCTGCCTCGGAAGTCGCCCGCGCAGCGTCACGCACAGCGCGCGCCGCGAGGCAGCGCATGCCGCGCAGCGAGCACGCGACGCCATCTTTTGACGGTTAGTAGAGATGATTAGTAGAATTAAAAGAGCACAATAAAGCTTGTAGATATGATATGTATAGAAAAAACCCATATAATTAAACCCCGACCACAAATATCGCCATGTTTCATTGGAACTAATTTCTTCATCATCATCATCATTCAGCCGGAAGACATCCACTGCTGGATATAGGCCTCCCCCAAGTTGGGGGGGGTTTTGCCATAATCCCCACGCTTGGCAGGCGGGTTGGGGATCGCAGTAATAATAGGTGTGACCTTCAGGGAACGCTGCTGCCCGTTCCCTGGATATTCTCCGTTACACTAATTTCTTACACTGGCAATAATTATAATGATAGGTGGCCACTGCTGTCAGTGTCACTGTGGTGGTTTAGGTTAAGTGAATTTTTTTTTATACCACGTCGGTGGCAAACAAGCGTACGGCCCGCCTTATGGTAAGCAGTCACCGTAGCCTATGGACGCTTGCAACTCCTGGGGTGTCACATGCGCTTTAAAAAATTATACACTCCTTTCTTGAAGACGTATGTATGGGGTACTGTAGTCCCTCGAGAAAACCTCTGCAGGGAGCTCATTCCACAACCGGAGCGTCCGTGGGAGGAAATTCCTCTGAAACCGTACCGTACGCGACCATTTCAATATTTTTTTGCGCGCCTCGCTAAAGCTGTGTAGGAGCCCCCTTAAAAATATTTAAAAGTAAGTTTTAATAATTTGTATAGCTTTGAATCAACATGATGCATAAACTGTGAAAATTTGAAGACTGTAGCTACAACCGTTTGGCTGTAAAACCTGGAGTGCTACCACAAACCACAAACGACGTTTTCCCTCTCTGTCGCACTTATGTGCAAACTTGCAAAATTTCTAATGCCGTTCGCGGTAGTCAGGGTTGCCAACTTAGGGGTTTTACCCCTAAATTTAGGGGGGAAATAAGGAGCATGGGATTTTTTTAGGGGCTTAATAATTTTAGGGGTATATTTAGGGATTTTTATTTTATATAACCAGAGCTCGGAATAGGTAGTGCCTATTTACCTAAACTTCGCGGGAGGACGTAACTAAGAGTGGTTACAACCACCAAAAATAATTACTTCTTTTTATTGAATGCGGGGTTTCCCGGGATTTACTGTATTATTCTAGAGGCTTAATACATTTCTCTTTACTTATAAATCTTGTTATATTGCATATTATTTGTTTAATTACCTTGAAATAACAATCAGTCATTAAAAATATAATATGGATCAAATTGAATCAAAAGGATTCCGAGATTTAGTCTATGTCTATGTCTATGATATCGTATAGAAAATTCTGACATTCATTCCGACTTTTCGAGTCCTTTTCAGCACTCGTGGTCACGGAATGTATTTTAAATTCATTGTACGCGATATAATCGGTTGAAAAATAGTTTTATTTAATATATAAGTACATGTATACCATCATATTAGAAATAAATTAGAATACATCTGTACGGTATCTTCTATGCCATATCATAGTTCTGTCTCATCACCAATCCATATACGCCCTAATGCTGGACACAGGTCCCCTCTCATGGAAGAAAGGAGTTAAATTCTGTTAAAGTCAACTAAAAAGTATCAAATTTCGGTATCCTTGATGTTATTTCAAGGTAATTAAACAAATAATATGCAGTATAACAAGATTTATAAGTAACGCGAAATGTATTAAGTCTCTAGAATAATACAGTAAATCCAGGGAAATCCCGCATTCATTAAAAAGAAATCATTATTTTTCGTGCTTGTAACCACTCTTAGTTACGTCCTACCGCGAAGTTTAGGTAAATAGGCACTACCTATTCCGAGCTCTGTATATAACATTATTAAAAATAAGCCCCGGAATGAACTATCCATTGAAATGCTGCAAAGCGTGTTGATAGTCTGATTCGCACTACAGAGATGAGGATCTTGCGTTAAATTGACTCCATGTAATAAAATGTTAAAAATGTTCTATGTGCATGTGTGACCATAATAAAGACGAACCATTAGAACAAAACTATTTAATATTTGAGATCATAAATAATGTATAACAACATTAAAGAAATTGAGACACATAATTTGTTTTATTTTGTATTCAGGGGATTTTAAGTAAAAAAATTTTAGTTTTAGGGGGTTTTAACTTAAGTTCTCCGTAGCAGAACTGGGGTCACCGACATAGCCTTCAAAATTGAGAGACTTAAGTGGCAGTGGGCAGGGCACATTGCTCGCAGGACTGATGGTCGATGGGGCCAGAAACTGCTTGAGTGGCGTCCACGCACCGGAAGACGAGCTGTCGGTAGGCCTCCGACAAGGTGGAGTGATGACCTGGTGAAGGTCGCGGGAATCCGGTGGAAACGAACGGCACAGGACCGGTCTAAATGGCGAGCCTTGGGGGAGGCCTATGTTCAGCAGTGGACGTCTTTCGGCTGAAATGATGATGATGATGATGAACTTAAGTTCTAGGGGTAAAATAAAATTGGAGTTGGTAACCCTGGCGGTAGTAGCTCTGTGTGACAGACGACGAACGGACGTGTGAGTGACAACAACCCAAGTAGCAATTGTGAATTATCTCTAAATCTTTAGTATCTCTAAAGTGTTTTAAGTTTGACTTACTTAGGATGAGTGACTGTAATCAGTCCGAAGTTTTCTTTAGCTGAGATAAGAAGGATTTTGTAAAATCGATAGTAACTTAAAATCAATTAGGTTTTAAAAAAATGCTTTAACAGTAAGATTCGTATTCCCAAAACCTACTAAAGTATTCCCAAGATGATTTTGCCTTAAGTATGTCAACCCCACATGCGTAAGAACTCTTATTTTACTAAACTTAGTTTATTTTAAATCACACTTAAAACGCATATGAATTAACTGAAACGAGTTCAGTACTACTTAAGCATATCTTAATTATCTGTAATGTGTCTTAAGTTTGCTTTAATTAGGATATGGATTAAGTAAAATCAATTTTGACTTAAAATCATAATAGTTTTAAAAAACCGTTTCTAGAGTAAGTTCCGTATTCACAAATCAAAGTAAAGTATTCCCAAGATAATTTAGCCTAAAATATGTCTTCCATATAAACGTAAAAAATCAAATGTTACTACAATAAGTTTATTTGAAGTCGCACTTAAAACTCATTTTAATTACCTTAAGTACCACTTGAGTATATCTGAAATGTGTCTTAAGTTTGCTTTAATTAGGATATGGATTAAGTAAAATCAATTTTGACTTAAAATCAAAAGAGTTTTAAAAAACCGTTTCTAGAGTAAGTTCCGTATTCACAAATCAAAGTAAAGTATTCCCAAGATAATTTTGCCTAAAATATGTCTACCATATAAACGTAAAAAATCAAATGTTACTACAATAAGTTTATTTGAAGTCGCACTTAAAACTCATTTTAATTACCTTAAGTACCACTTGAGTATATCTGAAATGTGTCTTAAGTTTGCTTTAATTAGGATATGGATTAAGTAAAATCAATTTTGACTTAAAATCAAAATTGTTTTAAAAAACTGTTTCTAGAGTAAGTTCCGTATTCACAAATCAAAGTAAAGTATTCCCAAGATAATTTTGCCTAAAATATGTCTACCATATAAACGTCAAAAATCAAATGTTACTACAATAAGTTTATTTGAAGTCGCACTCAAAACTCATTTTAATTACCTTAAGTACTACTTGAGTATATCTGAAATGTGTCTTAAGTTTGCTTTAAGTAGGATAAGGATTCAGTAAAATCAACTTTAACTTAAAATCAAATTAGTTATTAAAAACCGCTTCTATAAGCAAGTTTCGTATTCACAAATCGAAGCACAAGATAACTTTTCCAAAGTAAGTCTACCACACATCCAAATTCAAAATCCAATTTCACTTAAATTAGTATATTTGAAATCGTACTTAAAACTCTTTTATTTAATTTAGGCATATTCAGTACCACTTAAGCAAATCTTATGTTTCTGTATTTTGTCTTAAGTTTGCTCTTACTAGGGAAAAGTTTTGTACAAACTTTAACTTAAAATCAAATCAGTTTTAACAAATTCCTTCTAGAGTAGCATTTGTATCCACAAATCCAAATAAAGTATTCCCAAGATGACTTTACCTCAAGTAAGTCTACCACAAATACGTAAAAATCCTATTTCACTTAAATTAGTTTATTTGAAATCGTATTTAGAACTCTTTTACTTAATTTAAGCATGTTCAGTACTACTTAAGCAAATCTTATGCTTCTGTATTTTATCTTAAGTTTACTTTATGGAACTAGAATTAGGGTTTTATAAATCAACTTTAACTGAAAATCAAAACAGTTTTCAAAAACCGCCTCTTCAGTAAGTTTCGTATTAACGAATCCAAGTTAATTATTTCCAAGAGAATTTTGTCTGAAGTGTACCTAGAAGAAATACATAAAAATCCTATTTTACTAAAGTGAGTATAATTAAAATCATACATAAGACTCGTTTGAAGTAACTAGAGCCTATTCAGTATTAGTTAAGTCACAAAAAAAAGTGAATCGTTTATAGATAAACTTTAGTAAATCGTAATACTTTGTGCTGTAGATTATCTTTCGGAAGTAAAATAAATCATTTTAGTGCTTCAAGACGTCAGTTTTAAGCTAAAAAAGACTTAAAGGGATGGTGTTACGCTAAAAGTTATCACAATGGATAAAGTTATTAAAATAAAGAGATCCGGTGGATTTAGAAGACGAGTGGAAAAATATAAAAAAAATATTGTCTCCATCAACAAACCAGACTCCACCCAAATGAGCCAGTCTGCTGAAAATGAGATTAATCAAGATGTTCAAATCCCGTCATCTTCACACCAGACCCCGGTTTTGACTGATGCTACTTTGAATACCAGAACAAACGTAGATCAAATTATAGAAACAGAAGATACTGACTCCGAATCCGATTTAGAAATAAAATCGGCAGCTGATCGCTATATTAATGATTTCAATTTTAGAGAGGAACTGAGACAGTGGTCCGTTAGACATAATATACCGCATACCTCAATAAATTCTTTGTTGCAAATCATTAATAAACGTGAGCCACATCTAGTGCCGAAGGATGCCAGAACACTCCTCGAGACAGCAAAATCAGTCGAAATAAAGGCATGTGGCAGTGGAGAATACTGGCATAATGGCCTCAAAAGAAATATTTTGCAATATTTAGAAAATATTGAAGAAAACATTACCATAAATTTGAATGTGAACATAGACGGTTTACCCACATACAAATCTTCGAAAGTGGAATTTTGGCCAATACTGTGCAATATTCATGATATGCCCACTGTGCCGGTCATGGTTATCGGAATTTATTGTGGTAAGGGTAAGCCAGATCCTAAGGCCTTTTTGGAGACATTCGTGACCGAGTTGAAAGAGATTTTGCAAAATGGCATCGAAATTAACAATCACATCATAAAAGTGAATCTGAGATGTTTTATATGTGATTCACCTGCGCGGGCTTTCATAAAAAGTATGTATCCATACACACCCTACTTGTAATAACTAACAAATTTATTGTACATTTAAATATATCTGTAAATATTTATGTAGTAGGTATATAAACTTAATAAATCACACTAATATTATAAAGGCGAATGTTTGTGAATGTGTCTCTGTTGAATGTTTGTTACTTCTTAACGCTCAAACGCCTGAACCAATTTTTCATAAAATTTGGTACGGAGCAGTACTCCTATTAAACCGCCGGTACGGTTCGCGTCATGTAAAAAGAACGCTGGCTGCCATACATTTTATATGGCAGCCAGTGTTCTTTTTACGTGACGCGACTTTTAACACCGCAGGGCACAGCTAGTATACAGGCTGATCAATCTAAATCGGTCAGTAGGGAGAAGTCAGACACTATAAGATTTAGGATTTGTTCTTGTAACCTTGGCGTCGATTTTAGATTTATGTATTAAAAAATGGATTCAATTTTTTTTTCGTATTTTCGTATATCTCACACATAACCGGGAATCAAACCCGGTCAAAATTGGAGGAGAAAAAAGAGACGTCAATCGATCCTATTTTTTATTGGCAACAAATGTCTGTATGAGAGTACATACATTTAGAGTGCTCTAAGACTTCTAAGAGTTAGAAATTGCTGTTAAAGCTGAAAACGCCCCATACCTACAAATGTCTAAGCGTGGTGTATGGAAAAATAACTTTTGCCATTTTGACCATGATAATTGGCGGCGTTTAAGTTGAATTATGACGATGTTGGAAACAATTTCATATATTTTGCTTTTGGATAAAAAAAAACCGTAAAATGATCGTAGCTCAAAGGAATGTCAAATTCACAATCACTCTAAATGTATAAAATCCCATACAGAAGACTGATCGATTGACATCTCCAAAAAAAAGTTTTTTTCACTATTAAATTTCGTCGATTTCTGGTCATTATTATTATTATTTATTCTATTTAAATATACATATCACTTACAGACTAATTCAACGTGGTACATATTACAGACAAAAAAACAAGATACAAAAGAAAAACATGTTAGCAAGACACAAAAGAAAAACAATTTTTATGAAATCTAAAATCGACGCCATGGTTCCTAAGAACAGATTTCCCTATCTCATAGTTTCTGACTTCTCCCTACTGAGCGATTTAGATTGACTAAGTACACAAGTTGACTTGTGATTGATCTCTTGTATTAAAACTAATCGCCTACCACCAGGGGCCTGGTGATTTTAAATTTATCTATTAATATATTTGTGAATAGTTGCAAATTTGAATCATAATTTGAGTACGTACTTACCGGTCTTGACCTTTTCTTCGTGGTACTTTAGGAGAAAAACTATACTCAAACTATACCTGCATAATGGAAACGACCCCAACGATTTTAATGAACTTTAGTATGTAGAGGGTGTCGGGGGTGATCTATCTAGCTAGGTTTAATCTTTGATGGTATTATTTAATAATTTTAAAACTGGCCAAGTGCGAGTCGGACTCGCGCACGAAGGGTTCCGTACCACTATCTATGAAAAACGGCAAAAAAACTATGTTTGTTGTATGGGAGCCCCCTTAAAATTTTATTTTATTCTGGTTTTTAGTATTTGTTGTTATAGGGGCAACAGAAATACATCATCTGTGAAAATTTCAACTCTCTAGCTGTCACGGTTGATGAGATACAGCCTGGTGACAGACAGACAGACAGACGGACGGACAGCGAAGTCTTAGTAATAGGGTCCCGTTTTCGCCCTTTGCAATTTCTGACCCTTAGAGCATTCCAAATGTATGTCATGTAGTCCTATACGGACAATTTGTTCTCAAATAAATATAGGATCGATTGACATCTTCAAAAGGTTTTTTTTTTCTCTGCTCAATGTCGACCGGGTTCGACTTCCAGTTGTAATGTATGAGATTTGGAAAAAAAAATATGCTATTTTTACTATATCTAAAATCGACGCCATGGTTCCTAAGAACAGATTTCCCTATCTCTTATAAAAAAATAAATAATATAAAATAAAATATATATGTAGTTTCTGACTTCTCCCTACTGACCCATTTAGATTGATCAAGTACAGAAGTTGATTTGCGATTGCTCTGTATTAGGTACCTAATAATCAAAGTGGCTATATACTAATCGCCTACCACCAGGGACTTGGTGATTTTAAATTAATCTATTAATTTATTAGTGAATAGTTGCGAATTAGAATCATAATTTAAATTCGTACTTACCGGTCTTGACTTTTTCTTCGTGGTACTTTAGGGAAAAAAAACGAATACTCAAACTTCAGTTCACTTCTATGTAGTTCCGCATAAACGATCTAAACCACAGTCATTAAAAAAATTAAAATTCGAACTTTATGACATATATGGGTACCTATTGAGTTTTAATTAAGTTTTGAGTGGCATGTGGGTTAAGATCGTTTTTGCATAACTACGTCCATTTATACTAACTTTTGAGTTAATTTTCACAAAAACTTTACTAGTTCCTTGTTGCATACACTATTTACTGCAAATATTAAATAAATACTAGCGCTCGCGGAGTAAAGGGCATTAGGTATGAAGTAATGCATAAAGTTAATCAATGTTAAGAATATGTACATACGAAATGGTCTTAAGTTGTACTGCATCAATTCGTTTTTCAGATCTAGTTAAGGCTATTACCGCTTAAGTGGAGACAATTTTGTCTTAACTTTTTCTTAACTAATCTTTTTTTATCATTTTTATCTTAAGTGGTATTTCTTTAAATAAAATAGGTATTAGCGCCATTTTATACCATCTGAAAGGAAAATAATAAAAAAAAGCTGACTCTGCCGCCTCAATTTAGTCAGTAAAAACAGTCAAAGTGATGTTAAAACTGTTTATTCACAACACTATTTATCTAAGTTACGCGGAGATAAATTATTTTATCATTTTTCTCAGCATTTAATATTTTCACTATTTAAAATACCCAAATTTAAAACACTTTACTCGGTATTTCAGGTGGCCCGCTAGTTTTATAGTAATTTAAAGCCATTTCACTCGATCAGCCAACATGCGTATTACTTTTTCGCACTATGTGCCGACAAGGAAAGCTATTTTAAGTCATTACTGTAAGTGTTCGCCATTTTATTTATAAACTTTTGTGTCTAAGACACGCCATTCCATTTATTTTCTCTAAAAAGAGGTTACGTAAAGGAAATGAAGTCTTAATTTATATTATTTTAAATAAGATTAGAATTAGCACGCACTAGTAAACAAACTATCTTGAAGATATTTTTAAGGACGCTTAAAACTTCACTCTCAAGTAAGACTTAGGTTTACCTGAAAAGTTGTATGAACACGCTATTAAATAAGTCTTAACTTTGTATACGAGCCCCAATGCAAATGAGTACGTCTGGTAGGAAAAAAATGTACTAAACTAACGTTAACCTAAAAATTCTGGGGGACGAAGGTGTTTGGAAGAATTAGCAATATAAAAACAGTATAAGTTATAAATCGTATTTTATTTATTCAATGAAAAAAAAAACGAACTTTCCTTGGTAATAAAAAAAACATTGTTTCACCAATTGTACTAAAATGCAAAAAAGTTCGTCTTTAGTGTTACCGACGCAGATTAGAACGTCTACCACTTGGTGGCGTCTCCTTTTGCATCTAAAACGGCTTTAATTCTGAGCGGCATTGTATCTACCAGCTGTCGACACTCTTCCGGGGTTGTTTCATTCCAAACACAGGTAAGTTTCTCTTTAAGATCAGCTTTTGATCTGGACGGGTCCTTTCGCAACTTCTTCTTCATTTTCCACCACAACGTTTCTATGGGAGACAAGTCCGGGCTGCTGGATGGCCACGACATGGTAGGTATTTTTTTCTTTTTCAGCCACGCCATCGTTGCTTTAGCGGTATGGCATGAGGCACCATCTTGTTGAAAAGTATACGCATTTTTATACTTTAACTTACGTATAGACGGCAGCAAACTCTCTTGTAAGATGCTTTTGTATTTTTCGGCATTGACGGTTCCATCTATAAATTGCAGACAGCCGACACCCTGTGCCGACATGCAGCCCCAAATCATTAAGGAAGCTGGAAACTTTACCTTACGCTTAAGACAATCTTTTTGAAATGCCTCTCCTTTTTCGCGAATGACTTTACTTCGTTCATCGCCTACTGTGACTTCAAATTTAGATTCGTCACTCCATATAATTTTACGCCACTGATCGACGGTCCAATTTCTGTACTTTTTGGCGAATTTCAACCTGTTAGTTTTCTGCCGTTGTGTAAGTAACGGTTTCTCTTTAGCAGTGTAAAAACCGTAGCCCATCCTCTTCATCACTCTCTTGCAAGTATCCACTGAAATGTTTTTTTTAATTGCGTCACGCCATAGTACCGTAAGTTCTCCAGCTCTTGCACGACGATTTTTCTTGATGATCTTCCTCAGAATCCTGTTTTCTGCTTTAGTAGTAATTCGTGGGCGGCCGGATTTCTTTAAACAAGAAATTTTGTCGTGTTTTCGATGATGCTCGATGATAGTTTGGATTGTAGACCTTGGCATAGAAAGGTCCTTGGCAATTTGGTACGTAGATTTGCCTTTATTGTTACTGGAGATTATAATTTTCCGCACTTCTTCAGTCACTGGCTTACCTCGTGCCATCTCGATAGAAAAACGATTTGGAGTAATAAAAAATTAGGCTGAATTTGCCCTTTTATATAGTGGTTTGTCATTTTACATGACAGAGAATATTCCGTATTCAATTTGAAAATAATATTTTATATTACGAACCCTGGTAAACAGGTTTTATTTTAAATAGACGACCTATTTTGCCTTAAATATGAAGCAGACGTAATTATTTGCGTGTGAGATGTAATATTTATAATTAAATTATTTTAAAATAAATAACGAGATGTACACTTTGTACAACTCAAAACTAAGCTAGCTTTAGTGACATTGCGTCTAGTGTATTCCATTAATCATCAAAGTCGATTCGGGTAGAAATACTAGTTTTTGAAAAAAAATACGCATGCAGAATTGCGACTAGACGAGCTATTTTGCATTGGGGCTCGTAGCAGACATCTTCAAGGTATCCTAAAGATAATTTTAAGGGCCCTTAAAACTTTACTTTCAAGTAAGACTTCAGTTTATTTCAGAAGTAGTATGAACTTACCATTTATTAAGCCTTAACTTGGTATTCGAGATATCTTGAAAACGAATAAATTAGTGTTAACAATGCCTTAAAGATATCTTGAAGTTAGTTTGAGGAATCCTTAAAGCTTCACTCTTAAGTAAAACTTAACTTATCTTGAAAGTAGTATGAACTTTGTCTTCACGTTCTCCTAAATACTGTGCCCACTTGAGATTAACTCTGTCTTGACGGATATCTTGAGGGCTATCTTGAAGGCCTAAACGTTTTTTTCAAGACAACGGCCCTGAATTAACGAATTTGATTCCAAGATAGCTCGAATACCTTGTTTAGAAAAGGCAATGCTACTTGGGAAAGTTCTAGGGGTTAAAAAAAATTGGAGTTGGTAACCCTGGCGGTAGTAGCTCTGTGTGACAGACGACGAACGGTGGCGCTACCGCGACAGCAAACGAAGTTTTCTCTCCCTGTCGCACTTGCAAGTTTGCATATAAGTGAGACAGAGAGGGAAAACTTCGTTTGTGGTTCGCGGTAGCCCCTCGGACGTGTGAGTGACAACAATAGGGTACGTAATCCTAAAATCGGATACCTTCGTTGTGGTTGTAAAAGGGCTTGCACCGGCAGTCTCGCAGGGCGTCCCGGTTGCGGCACGAGCGGCGGCAGCTGTTGGTGCCGTACACCTGTGATATATGGATACTACTTTAAAAACCTCCTGAGAAGGTACTATCAGCAACTAGTCCTTTAGGGTTATAATCGGTTATTCGATTTTTGACAAAGTTGCGTTTAGCGCTCGAGGTCACAAACTTATTATTCATTGGGCCAACATCATAAACAAGTCTGCGGGGCTAGCCATGGTCTAAGATGATTGTACCATGGGGCTAGCATAACTGCTGCTGCGACGCGACGCGAGTAGAGATAAATCTACCCTCCTCTTTCTAATTTGCACAGTTGACAGGAATCGCTGAGTCGCGCGAGATACTACTTGGCAGCAAGTTGTGCTAGCCCACATGTAGTCCACCTGCAAAAAATCAGAAATACCTGATTGACGCAAACTACCCCTTACTTTCAGGTGACAAGGTTACTGGATTAGAAATACAGTAGAATCCGCTTATAACGACTTCGCATATAACATTTGACCGCTTTTAACGACTTCGGAATCACCGCAAATTAGATTTCATACCAAACATTTTCAAAGTAAATCAGTCCGTTTTGTACGACGTAATATCACCGGTCAATATTGTGTCCTGACTTTATTACTCAGCCGAGAATGCAGATGATACAATTTTTTTTTTATTTATCAAAAAAGTTAAATACAGTTTTACATTATATCCGTATTAAAGTACTGCGAGAGGTAAAAAAGCGAGAACTTGTTTTTTTTGCGAAGGGGGAGGAAATCCTCATTGGATACCACCAGGTCGGTCCTGGTGGCATGCCCGATTCGACTGAGGATGGCACTCCGCCCTAGGATGGAATACCATCGCCACTCGCCTACGGACTAAAACCTCCCCCTTTGGGGTGGGTATGTTGTATGTCGTATGTCGGGTATGTCCTAAAGGGTGTTGAATGTCCAAGAGAGTAGCACAGGCTCTTGGAGGAAACATTAAAAAAAACCCGGACAACCTAGTATAACTACAGTAGGTACCTACCTACCTACAGTTGAATTCGAAAATATGTGCACGGACAAAATGATCGAAAGCATGTGAACATGACTTTATTATTAAGGGCTTAAGATTGCTTCCGACTATTTTTGAAACTTTGGATTTATTTATAAACATGAAGCAGGTACACTAAAATAATTCCTACAGCTTACAGATTTATTTTTGGATCACGCATTTAATTTATATCTACGTGCAATTATCAAGAGTATTATTATGAGACATTGGGTTGAAAATAAAACGTCAGCGACACACCCACACCACCTCTAAAAATTCACTCTAAGAGCCATACTATAATTTCGCACACTATAGAATATCCGATATGGTCTAGTGGCTAGGATACCTGGCTCTCACCCAGGAGGCTCGGGTTCGATTCCCGGTATCGGAATACTTTTTGTATTTTTTATTTTACTTAGCATAACCTCCTAAGACCCCGCGTCCTATATAAAGGACAAAATATGGTCAACGGAAAATAAGTTAAATTTTGAAGTGATAGAGTTGCATTTGTTTTGATTTGATTGATTTGACATAAAATAAAATTCAAATTTGTAATCGGAACTGTTAGGTTCAAATTCGATTGTATTTTTATTTGTATGGTGGGTCTCAGGAGGATAATAAAATAAAATAAAACAATATTAAACGGACTGGCGTAGATATTCTTATAGCAGGCAAAATGACGATTCCCGATATTTTAATGTGAGAAATGAGAACATCCAACTACGAAATTGAGGACTAAATCTAAGTACTTTTCCTTACATTATCTACATTGACACAAGTTTTTTTTTAAACAGCCGATATGTTTCGATTTCATAGTTTTATCTCTACATTCTAGATGAACTCATGTTAAAATTTATAACACACTATAGCTTTTGCCGGCGACTTTGTCTGCGTAGAACTCGTTCATCGTGATAGAATTTAATTGCTATTTTTCTAAGTCAGGCGATTACCTATAGTCATCACTCTTCCATACAAATTTCCACCTCATTAAAGGATGATTTCCGGGATAAAAAGTATCCTGTGTCCTTCCCTGGGACTCTAACTATCTCCATACAAAATTTCATCTAAATCGGTTCAGAGGTAACAGAGACAGAGAGGCAGACAGACGCACTTTCGCATTTACAATATTAGTATCGATAAAGCAATGTTAGCGACTCTGGATGTTGAATCTTCTAGGAGACACAATTAAATCACTTTTTGTATTATTTTAACTAAGCCAACTTAAATAACCATCGTTGTAAAAACTATTTGGCCCTACCTACCAGCCTACCACTAAGTCTTCTAATTTAAAAGTATTCCTCACGGGGCCGCACATAATGTGTATAAAAATATATAATAAGCTACCATCCGAAATAAAATGTATAGAAAAGGTTAATTTTATTAAAGAGCTCGACAAATATTTATTAGAAAAATGTTACTATACATTACAGGAATTCCTAAATGAATCGTAGATAATCGTAGATTAGATGTATTTAGTTTAGTGATATGTTAGTATTAAGTAGATTTTTAGTTAATTGCTGTGCCCTTGCAGGGTGCATATTATAATGTGTATCTTTGTACTATATTGTAATATGTGTGCAATAAACAGTTTGAGTTTGAGTTTAATCTTACCTGTCGACCCGCCGCTAGGGGCTCGTCAGTATAAAGGCACCTACGCCGCCGCGGCGACAGTTCCCTCACCCCCCGCCCGCACCCGCTCTCAATAACGCTCAGTTCCACCGGCCTCTCAACGTGTGGTCTCACTTCGAAGGGCGTCGCTCTTATGTTGAGGATATCATAGGGTGAATGGATGTAGACCTGAAAAAACTCGAGATCACTCATTGTTTATTATTAGGGTTCCGTAGCCAAAATGGCAAAAACGGAAACCTTATAGATTCGTCATGTCTGTACGTGCGTCCGTGTGTCACAGCCGATTTACTCGGAGACTATAAGCACTACAATTATGAAATTTGGTAGGAAGGTGTATTCTATGAACCACTACATAAAAATGATGTGAAATTACAAAAAAATATTAAATTAGGGGGGGCACTCCATACATGTAATCGGTGGATGAAAAAAAAATTGTCGTGTGGGGTATCGATGGATAGGCCTTTAAATGATAGGAAGGCTTCTAAACAACTTGTTCATTTAAGTCAATCGTTGGTGAGATATTAGCTGTCAAAGTCATAGAAAGTGTCCCCCCGCCCCTCTAATTTCGAAACTATAAAGTTCAAAATCCTGAAAAAAATTGAGGTGGTGTGCATTAGTAAATACTTTCAACGATTTTTAGTTTGAACAATATAGGTTTTACGGTTTTTGAGTTTTCGCGTAAAAACTGTCTTGCCGAAACATAAGGTCGTAAGTACCGTGAGTTCCCTATGAAGATACGACTTTTTTAGATTCAATGTATTGGATAGTGATTTTAAATGTGGACTAGTAGGTGTTGGTAAGGAACCCTTCATTGTGCGTGGTCAGACACGCACTTAGCCGGTTTTTTTTTGGTTTGTTGTAGGCCTTCTATGCCGCCTCGACTAGTTATTGATCTAGTTATTGTGGCAGCCCTTAAAGTTCTTTGCTTATCCCCTATGCCTCCAGGAATTTCCAGACTGTTTGAGTTGCAAAGGCAGTCTTTTGGGTCTCCTCCGGATCTCCTCCTTTGGTGTCTGATACTGTCTTTCTGTCCACAATAGCAGAGGATGTGAATGACAGTTTTCTCTGACTCCTGACAGAACCTGCATGCTGCAATTTGTTTTATACTCATTCGGAGATCACTTGTGGCGTCTAAACACCACTCTATTCTCCCAGAAATTGTTTTTATACCGTGGCCACACTGACTCCCGGTCTCATAAAGATCGGGTCACCGATTGACAGATCCAGCCCCTAAAATTCCGTTCTTTCTAAACGGAATGACAGTTGTATATAAAGCAATTGCCGGCTGCATATCGCCCTCTTTCTATCTCCGCCACTCCTGCTGTTAACTGCTGTTGATCGTATCTAGTGTAAGCATTTTTACTTGTACATGTCACGTCATCATCGTGCTGCAATAAATATTGTAATATTCCTGTCTGCTGGAGTTTTGCATCACCACCCAAACACTCATAGCCAAATACCCCGCGATTATAATTCGATGAAGCTATAAAGACTAGTAACATTTCAGATATTCAGAAATTAAACTTACTACAGTAGGGTCCGGGACTTCAATAGTGATGTAGCAGTTCAGAGACGAGTACTTGCAAGTCAGAGGGAAGGTCTTAGTTTCGTTTATGTTGGGTTTCCTGTAGGCACACAATTTAATTAGACCTTTATTTTATCCAAAAGTAACAAATGAGAAAACAAGTGACAACCGAATGGCATGTAGCCTCGAATTATAGACAGCGAGTTCTATTTACAAAATAAAATTTGTTTTTTTAGAGTAGGTACGGTTTGTAAGTGTCCAGTTCTCGAAATTGTATTGTGACCGTTCTTGACTTAGGGTAGGTTGCACCAAACCGTCTGTAATCGTAAGCGGTGTTCGTTAAAATCTGATTGTATGGAAAGTTTGACAAGTTTCTATGGGATGACAGCTGCCGGCGCCATATTTGACGATGACCGGCCTGTGATCGTATGTTGGTGCAACCGACCCTTACACGTGTATGCTACTATCTCAGTCATACGGACTGCTTTATGACTATATAACCTATCCTGAAATGTTGGAAGGTTAGATATGGCAAACGTTTTATAAAAAATACGGCAATTCTTGTTTTCTACGTGGCCAGGTCTTAACACTTTTAGTGAGACTCGTATAATAGTATCATCACATCATCAGGCTTACACAATAGCATCATCAGGGATGGCCAGCGAGTTGGTAGCGTAGCAAGCTCCCATCTCAGTCATGACGGGGAACCACGGTACGACGTGAGTGGTGATCGACCAAGTCGCTTTCAGGTTAAATTCTGGTAGCACCTGGAAAAATCAACATTTACTTAAGGGTCCTCATCCGTTAAAAGAGCTCATCTTTTTTATGTAAAATATATCTGTCGTTGACGTCTGTGTCGCAACTTATCTTAGTTTTAAGTTAGGTCCCCATTGAAAATCAGTGCCTCGGCTTGCTGTCTCGCCGTGGCTTAATGCTGAGTGGGGATCCTTTTTAACGTCTTCTATTTTTAAATTAATATGTGTATGGCTGAATTGTGATGTTAAATAAACGTATTTTCTTTCTTTCTTCTTCTCTCTTTCATCTGTTTGGCTATTTTCTATGTAAATTGATACGTATCTTGACATAAGTATGTGCTTGCGGCCTAATACCATGTCATTTTATGAATGCTTCATTTAGAAATATCGGTTCAAATGTCACTCCAAATCGACAAAATTTGAACAAAAAACTTTTTCTTTCCACGTAAATACACATCATACTAGTATAAGCAGAAAACTCCTCCGTTATTGTCTAAATCTTTAATTAAACACCGTATCTTTTAATCAGTTTAATACTTTGCAAATTATGCAGGTTTCAAACATTTTATAACTTGTACTGTACATTCAAGACAGTGTGCAGTTATAATCATACATATAATGTGGGAACGTCCAAAGCAACAAAAATATCTGTACATCTTGGTATATTTGGTTACTGATTGCGTATTTTCGATGTTGTGCTATGTAAAATGTTACCCGCTGTAGCGGACTGGTATAGGCACGCGACATTTTGTAAGGTCGCGGGTTCTAAACCCGGCTCGTATCCTAAGTTTTTCAATGAAACTTATGTGCGAATTATAATTCGATATTTAAGAATATGCCTCGATTCGGTCAGCTACGCCCCCCGTGAAAGAGACATGCTTATGTCTTTCGCGCACGACAAAACGGGATGCAACACTCGCTCGACGGGAATCCCTTTTTTATATAAATCTCTATAAATATCTGACTGTGTGCGGTTTTATTAAATTTCCTCTTGACATAGTTTAGATGAGGTAAAATAGCATCATTCTAACTTAATTGTGTTGTTTAATAATGCGTTATTTTAGTAGGCTGAGTAAAATAAGGAAAATAATCAATCCTTATTGTTTCCTCGTCATGGGCAGAACAGTGTTTCAAAGAACGCGCTATTTCTCGTTACAGAGCCTTAAGGAGGAATCCAGTCTTATCCGAACAAGGTTTGCTTTGCCCTCTGGGTTGGAAGATCAGATAAGATGGCAATTAACAACTTACTTTAAATTTCTTTTTTAAAAAGGGAACCGGCTTAAAAAAAATAATGAAACTACTGAAAAGTACAAAACATTTTCTATGTAAGTAGGTACTCCACCTCTATCCTTATCCAGTCCCTATTCCGTCTCTTTTCCTAGACCGCAATTCAAACTGCCAAAAGTAATACCTATTAGGTAGAAAATAATTATATGGGTATTTACTTAGTTATTGAAGTCGGTGCCAAACCAAACTTTTAAGGACAACGAAGAACTTACTTTTTGTTGAAGGCGGTTAAAAACATAAACGCTCCAATCTTTGTTAATATGTAAAATGTCTCTTACATCCACAGCGAGCTGGTACAAGTCGACCTCCAGGTCTTCGCCCTCGTACTCCAGCAGATCCTGCAGGTGCAGCATGCTGGAATTCGCGACGTCTCGGACGAAGCGTTCGTAGCGAGAGTACTGCTCATCTTTGATGTCCACGCTCCAATACTTCTTGATTACTTTTGGTAATTTCTTCTCGTCTACTCTATTCTGTGGAGCAGATTTTGAACCAAGTGAGTTATAGGCCTAACGACATTAAAAAGGCCGCGGATTACTCCTGGATGAGACTAGCAATGGAGTGGGTGGGTGAGGAGAGAGGCCTATGCGCAGCAGTGGGTGATTACAACTGAAGATGATGATGATGAGGTATAGGACTGCCGTTTAAGGCTGTCTTTCCACTGAGGCGGAGCGGGGCGGAGACGTGCGAGTGTTCAATCAAATTAATCCATTAAATATAAGTGGAGAGGAGCTGAGCGAATTGGTTAATTCAATTAAGTCAGACGGCTCCGGAAAGCTGGACAACTTCCTGATTTGCGGAAGCGGTACGATATGAGAAAACTGCCAGTTGCTTTTTACTGGGATGCGCGGAAGCGGGGCGATACAAAGGCAGTATTGCTCCGCTATGGCACATGATATTACTACTGCCCAAATATATCCCGTCAAGTGAGGATAATCACGGCGACTTCAGTAAGATCACGTGAAAGAACAAATAGACCAATAAACAGTATCGATTCCGCCCCGCCAATTTAGGAAGCCGCGTTAGAACACCTTTAAGGAGATTCAAGACCTCGCCTGTATCCAATAAAATTATAACGAGCACCCTGAAACCAACACATATATTTGAAAGCGACGACGTTCTCATGGACTTTATTAAAATAGAGCTAAAGTCTAAGATTGCTTAGTTTATTGCGTCGTTTTGTATCTTAGCACACAGCATAACACTAAGACAAGTAGCAGCGGAAGTCTTTCTCCAGCGCCATGACGGTGGGGTTCTCATGAACCTTATTTAAATCGAGCTAGAGTCTAGGATTGCGTAGTTTTGTACCTTAGCACATACTGTAGGACCAGGCATGCAGAACTCCCAGGAGTGGAAGTGTTTCTCCAGCGCCACGACTGTGGGGTTCTCATGATCCTTATTTAAATCGAGCTAGGGTCTAGGCTTGCGTAGTTTTGTACCTTAGCACACAGTGTAAGACCAGGCATGCAGAACTCCCAGGAGCGGAAGTCTTTCTCCAACGCCACGACTGTGGGATTCTCATTGTACCGCTGCCACTGCCCCAGGGAGATATCCACGGCGCCCCAGATGGCTGCCACAGTTGCGCATGCCCACAGCACTCTGAAATCAAAAATCAGGATCAAAATTAAATTGTTATTCGATCAGTAGACCTCAAGGGCTCTTTTTGCCTAGATGATTGCGTTTATGTCGCACATATAGCATTCGTCCCTTACTAGCAAATACGTAAGTGCAAGAGGGACGAATGATATATGTCCAACATAAACGCTATCATCCTAGCTAGGAAGGTTATTTATAAAAATATACGGTCGTAACAAATGAACAGCAGACTGATACCTAGCACGTAATGTTGGTACGAGAATAATACAGAACTATGCAGTTTACAACGTCAGGCAAAGATTGTAAGAGAACACAGGTACTCAAAAAACATCATCAAACATCATCTTTGTAGAATCATCACCATTACACCGCTCGCACCATCGCCATTATCGCACCGCTCGCCGTCGGCAGGGCATTCATCCACACGCCTTAGATTAGAACCGAAATGGTCGCGTACAGTACGGTTTCAGAGGAATTTCCTCCCACGGACGCTCCGGTTGTGGAATGAGCTCCCTGCCTAGGTTTTCCTGAGGGACTACAGTATGGGGTTCTTCAAGAAAGGAGTGTTAAAAAATTTAAAGGGTCGGCAACTCGCATGGACTGGACTTGCAAGCGTCCATAGGCTGCGGTGACCGCTTACCATCAAGTGAGAGTGAGGATAGCGGGTGTACCTAAACAAATATTTAAAAGAAGTGTACGAAATTTTTGTACTAAATTTGTACTATTTTGTATCACATTTAAAAAAAATTGTACTCTTCCGTAATTAAAGTTATTACAAAGTGAAAAACTATGATCCTACCAATTATTAACCAATGTTAATATCTTAATTTTTTGTACTAAATTTGTACTCAAATATACAGTAAAAACTTCAGCCATCTAATTCGTAGTTTGCGAGTTTTACACATTTGATGATTTTCTACTGCTGGGCAATACGGTTATTCTAAGTAATGAATGTATGGGAAAATCTAACAATTAATAAAGTTTTGAAACTTGTGTGACATGATACCTTTGGGTGTAGTCTTCAAAACTCACAATTCTCCCGTCCCCTCCCAGTTTATTAAGAGTCCATCCTGACTCTCACTGTTTGCCAGCAACGTGGTAAAAAAAATCCTTTGTAGAACTAAAAATGGCGTGGAGCGGGGCGTACCGCGCTTGTACCTACTGACCGCTCGCCCAACCATCGGCGCGGTGCGGCGATATGCACGAAGTAGTGCATAGACGTCTGTCTCCAGAACTCGCACCAGCATGCAAGCGACGCGCGGAGCGGGGCGTAACGCGCTTGTAACGAGTACTGACCGCTCGCCCCACCATCGGCGCGGCGCGGCGATGTGCACGAAGCCGTGCATAGACGTCTGCCTACAGAACTCGCGCCCGCAAGCCAGCGCGGCGCGGAGTGGGGCGTATCGCGCGCGATTTCTTCCATCCATATCTTCAATATTTTTTGTTCAGGTTACCTGCTGATCAGAAATAGAGGGATTTTCAGAATTCGAAACATGAAACTTCAAACTACTTGGTATGTTGCTTAAAGAACGATTTTTAAATATGTAAATTATAAATGAAAAAGGACGCAATACTCCACAGAAAATTATGACGTCATTAGTCACATTTCCCTTCAAACTTCGTACTAACGGAGCGTTTAAAAACGTTTCTTAAGGGTCGGTTTTATAAAGATCCGTTAGACCTTATGTCGGTTTGTTATGTCAAAAAATGTACCGAGTTACTGAAATTTGATCTGACATTTGGTCTAACGGATCTTTATAAAACCCGACCTAAATAGTTGCGATTTTACTATCAGCACGAAAGAATCAGTAAAATATCTGTATAGTATAAGTAAAAGATTTGACGATAGTGATAATGAATGAGTCTGAATGAATGTTAGGATTGTCATAGTGTACAACAGGCCGCCACCGCGTCCGCCACCGCAAGCGGCTGCAGTGTGTGGTACGCTTAACATGTTTAGTGTCTCTATTATAATATTACCATCTAAATGTAAGCAATTTGATATAAATAAACAAATAAATAAGTTAACACGTGACGCCGCCTTGTGGCTCGGCTCGGAATGTGGACATATAGTTTTTTCTAATTGTTGCATGCAACGTTTATGTATATACGCCAATGCAATAAATAAATAAAGGTTAAATTGTTAGTTATTCAACATGACACGTTTTTTCACTTAATCTAAATGTATGATAATTGTCCTAACATGTCGAACAATATTGACTCTGCATTATGTATATTTGAATATGTCAAAGTATTTACTTGCTTGGTACTATTTGCTTAACAAAATATGACAAAATGGAATTTGAAGCAGCTCGATATGAAAACCGAAATAAGGATTTTTAAATACGTATGTGAGTGAAGGCATTAAGTACAAGTTTTAAAAGATTATGGACGCAAATTATGTTAAAACCTCCAGATGTATGTACTGTATTTTACTTTTTTTATGTTATAGGGGGCAAACGAGCAGACGGATCGCCTGATGGTAAGCAATTATCGTCGCCCATAAACACCTGCAACACCAGAGGAGTCGCAAGGGCGTTACCGGCCTTTTAGAAGGGAATATGCTCTTTTCTTGAAGGTTTGAAGGTCATATCGGTCCGGAAATACCGCAGGCGACAGTTCATTCCATAGTTTGGTTGTGCGAGGCAGGAAATTCCTTGAGAAACGCACAGTTTTGGACTGCCAACCATCTAAATGGTGAGGATGGAAATGCTGACGCGTAGGACGATGACGAAAAGATGCGGCAGGGATCATTCCAAACAATTTTACAACTTTTCTTTATACCACGTCGGTGGCAAACAAGCGTGCGGCCCGCCTGATAGTAAGCGGTCACCGCAGCCTATGGACGCTTGAAACTCAAGGGGTGTCATATGCCCGTTGTTAACACTTTAAAAATTTTAACACTCCTTTCTTGGAGAACTCCATACTGTAGTCCCTCGGGAAAACCTCGGCAGAGAGCTCATTCCACAACCGAAGCGTCAGTGGGAGGAAATTCCTCTGAAACCGTACCTTACGCGACCATGTCGGTTCTAAGGTGTGAGGATAAATGTCGACGGTGAGCGGTGCGATGGTAGAAAGTGGTGAATTGGGAGGGCAGGCACTCCATACAATTAAGGAGGGGATGAAAAAAGAATTTTCAATGCGCATAGGCGTGTGGGGATAGATACCCCACACGCCGATAGGCCTTTAAAAATATTTAGAGGCTAAACAGCTGTCAAAGTCGTAAAAAGTGTGCCAAAAAAAATTAGGTTATGTACAACCGAACCAACTGATTCACGACCCACATGGCCTACAAATGGCTTGGAACCGTCAAAACAATGGAGTTTTCATGTCTCTCACTATGTAACACTTTGGTTGCTTTAAATATTAACAAATTGCGTCAATACGGATCGGAGATCTATGCAGTTTTAAGTTTTGTTATCACTGCAATAGATATGTTTTAAATGAAACAGTTGTGTTTTGAATCTCGAATAAGCTGTCATTTATTGTAAAAAACCTAACAATTTCAATCACAAAATAGAGTAAATAGAGTAAATTTATTGATTCTAACACAAATGAATCAAATGATACAACTGGTTACACGGGATTTCTGGTGCAGTCCAAACTAGACGAGCCTGTATCTTGGAATGCACCATTTGTAGCAGTTACGAGTATAAAACATGAAAATTAATAAACTAAGTGTATTTAGGGCTGATTTTCCTAAACATTTGTGAACTCTGATAACTGCATTGAGAATAAATAATTGTCTAACTCTGAGAAACCCGGTTTCACTAAACAACAAGTCTGTAGGAATATAATTCAATTTCAAAAATCAAGTGCTTGTCAGATGTCAAGTGGGCAGTCAATGAGATTTCTACCATCCTCATTTGACATTTGGCAGAACAACGAGCTCGGATTATAGTGCTCAGTGAAGAAGGCTATGGCATTATTGGCATTACTGTGAAGAACAGAGATAGTAATAGCATTTCTTTTGTGAGCAACGAATATAGCCGAGGCCAAGACTCAGTCAGCATGGTTATCCAAACCGTTTAAGACACTAGATAGTGAATGTCAATGCCTAATAAAATGATAACAAGTTCTTTATCATAGTAATGTATGTTCAGGCGAATTTCAACCTACCAGTATTTAGATGAGTTAGCTAAATGATCTTCGTGGGTCATGATTCGATTTTATCGATCGTACATTAATAAATATTACGAAGAAAATTGTTTTGAACTAGGTATGTCTAACCGTTTTTTAATTATCGCTGAAAAACTGCCTTGCCCAGTTTATGAGTTTGTAGGAAATACGCTCTTAGTAATTAACAACATAGGATAGAGGATTTAAATGTGGGCTAGTAGTAGGCAGGGAACCCTTCATGGTGCGTGGCGACACGCACTTGGCCGGTTTTATATTTTAAATACCTATCTATGTAAAAGGCCACCTTTTGTTCCTAATCAATTGGAAGTCACGTTATGTAGGTTTAAAGCAATAAAGATTATTATTTTTGTTATTTTATTAGGTAATGGGCCCGATTCGACACGACGTTATGTGATATCCTCATCTTAGGGATATCCCCACTAACATGAAAAAAGCGATATCCAAGGGATGTCTTTTGTCAATTATGAATCGCAACCCGTGAATAACTTCCGCTGTCAATAGATTGTGACTCCTCAAACATCCGAAACGTGTGTCATATTCTGTGAAAATTGATAGGCATTTTCACAGAATGAACCCGTGGCAAATGTCCACAGGTTAGGGTGCTTACCACCAGGCAGGCCGTAAGCTAGTTTGCCACCGTCGTTGTTTAAAAGAAACTTGCGACTGACCAGAGGGGCTACTACGAATCGTGCCATCCCTTTCACTCATATAGAACGAACTCATATAACACGAGAGTGAAAGGAATGGTACGATACGAAGATCGGCTTTCGAAGTTCGGAATACAGGGGCGCTGACGCGAACAGCAAACGAAGTTTTCGCTCTCTGTCGCACTTGCACGTTCGGACGTAAGTACGACAGAGAGGGAAAACTTCGTTTGCTGTTCGCGGTAGCGCCCCAGATCCAGCGAGCCGTGTCGTCTCACAACAAAAACGCGGCGAATTTGAAAAATCTGATATTGGTAACATAAAATACATAGCAAATATATACTTTTTACATGACAGCTTATTTGTTAGGTAAAATTGTAGCCATATATATAAACAACTAGCTTTGCGTTAAGCGTGAACAGGTACCTAACAAACAGACACAAATTCGCATTTATAATATTACTAGCTTTTGCCCGCGACTTGGTCTGTGTAGAACTCGTTCATCGCAATATAATTTAGGTGCATTTTTGTATATCACACGCTTACCTAGTCCTTGCCTTCCATACAAACTTCTACCCCTTTAAGGTATAATTTCCGGGGTAAAAAGTACCGTATGTGCTTGCCCGAGACTCAAACTATCTCCATACCAAGCCCCTATACCACACAACTTTACAAATCTATCGACAAAATTGTACAATTTTCCATAGAAAATATTGACTTGTACCCTTGTAATGTTTTGTGGTATAGGCGCCAAGTTCCATCTAGATCTGTTCAGTGGTTTAAGTGTGAAAAGATAGCAGAGACATAATGGTGGATAATAGCCTTTTAAACTGAATTGAAGACTGAAATAATGTTGTTTCTCCTTTTCACAAAATGTCGCGCAATTCAGTGTGCCGTAAGGCATAGGCCTCCTCCAACTGTCTCCACTGGGTTCTGTCAGATGCGACTCTTGTCCAACGTAGTCCCAAGGTTAGCCTGATGTCGTCTTCCCATCTTCTTATTGGGCGTCCCTGTCTTCTGGTGCCATCCCTAGGGTACCACAGAGTAACTTGTTGGCTCCATTTATTTTATTTATTTTCTGGGCAAATGGTGGATAGTACATTGAAAATATGCATTTTTAAAACCTTATCACATAATAAGCATATCCGTAATG
Organism: Epiblema foenella; assembly: GCA_963556455.1. Lineage (NCBI taxonomy): Eukaryota > Metazoa > Arthropoda > Insecta > Lepidoptera > Tortricidae > Epiblema > Epiblema foenella. The sequence goes on along the minus strand of OY747119.1, from coordinate 7,573,118 downwards.
TTACTAAGCGAGTGATATCATTCGTCTTATCATATACGAGTAGCTTTGTCAACACAATGGTTCGGAGTTCTTAGAATAACACTTTGATAAGGTACAATTTTACTATATTTTTAATCTGCACTGAACTGAAACGATGGAAAGTTAGTAGCTTTGTGGATGACTGGATGTATAGTTAATTTTCTGCTTGAAGTCCAATACTTATCTTCTTCTTTTCTTTTGCATCTTCCCGTCATCCCTTCGCGTTACACAGAGCCAGGATGCTTTGTCCTGGGTTACCCGATTATCAATATACAGGGTCTTCGAGTCAAAGGTCACAATAGAGAGCCATGTGGCGGATAGTCGGCTTCTACCTCGCATTTTATCGGCAAGGCTAATACGAAGATAAGAAGAAGATACGAAATCCATTACTTATAAATGAATTTTATTCTACGTAAGCAGCAATTCTAAAAAGTGTTTCTGAAAAGAAGACCACTGCCGAGAATTTCTTCTAGCTGAAACTAACTCGACAGTCAGTTATTTTCTCCCAAAAATATGCTTATTAGGTACATATATGCTACTCCTAATATACTCCTAATGCATATGCTAATGTACTCCTGTATTAGTGGTGCAATAAAGATTATTATTATTTGTATCTCTCCTTTGGGATATCACGGCACAATGTCCGGTCATTTTGGAAGGCGTTGGGGATACAGATCCAACACGAAGAGGCCCCTTTGAGATACGATAATGTATTGGGATGTGTACACCTAGCAGATACTATCTCTGCCTGCACTATTGAAGAGATACAGCCAGAGACAGCATCCGCTACGTGCAAGGGCTATTGCGAAAAGAAAATAAACTACATCGGTTTTATGGAAAGGAACTTGAGGGACTGGTTGCTGGGATAATGATGAAACTATTATTTTTGTTATATGCTTATGTGACGTTCGGTAAAGTAAAAAATTACGAGCAACCCTTAATGAATTCCAATACTGATCTAGTTTCACCTCTATTTCGTGAAACTAGTTCCAAAACCAAATCTAAGGCCGTACAACGAGAAATATCGCGTTCTTTGAAACGCTGTTCTGCCCAGATGAGGAAACGAAATAAAACTGTACACAGTAACATAGCAAAATAAAACTGTACACAATCTTTTTATTGGAAAATTCTTTTTATTCCGTAAATGACTTCATGGAAATGAAATTTGTTTGACATTGAATTTTTAAATTATAGTTTTGTTTGATTTTAATATTAATGTATTGTGACTGATGATTATTTAAGTTATCGACATTATATTATTGACGCGGATTTTTTATTGTTATAAATGATGTAATTTTAGTAGTATGATCATTATTTAAATAATTTTGATAATTGTTGTATAATTTAATTTTATTATTATTATTATCATTTTTGACATTTCATAATTTTTTTGACGATCATAATATAAAGTCGTATAAAGACTTAGGATAATTTATATTGAATTTTTATATTATGAAATAAATAAATCTAAATATAAATCATATTTTTTCGAGATTTGTCTAAAAAAGCCATTCCCGGAGAGTGTTGCATCCTGTTTTGTCGTGCAATAAATAGTTATAATGGTATAAAAAAACTAGCTGCCCACTTCATCACTATCATCATCATCATCATCATTTCAGCCGAAAGACGTCCACTGCTGAACATAGGCCTCCCCCAAGGCTTTTCCCTTGGGGGGGATTTGCCATAGTCGCCACGCTTGGCAAGCGGGTTGGCGACCGCAGTTTGATGGTGGTAATGATCGAAGGATGCTGCTGCCCACCCTCCGATTTTCCCTTATTCGCCTCCTACGAAACCCACGGGAAGAGATGGGGTGGCGCAATTCTTACCCGGCAACCACACGGGGACTTCATCACTAATGTGAAAAATATTGCTATTCAAAGATTTTGAGTTTAGTACAAAATAGCCCCTTGGGTCTCAAATAGCCCCCCTTTACGGTAGGAGAAAAATCTGCCACGTTATTAAAAACTGCTTCATTACTCGATTATATGTCAGACAGTCAGTCTCGAAATGGTTCCCAGCCAGAACTACGTCAAAATTCCTTTATGTGCCTTTTTGAGTGCAGAAGACATTTTAATTAATCAAATCTACGAAAAGATGTACTTACATATTACCATTTCACTTCCACGTATGTTTTCGCTTTGTTTATAATTTTTTGCACAATTAATTTTTTTATTAAAATCGTCATTGAGCATCGATTACAAAGTCGATTTAAAAATATTCGTACTTGACCATCACGCTTGGCCGCTACTTTGACATTAAACTTCACCATATTTCGGGATACAAGGACTACTTTCTATAAGAATATTTATGAAATATGATCCTTAGTGACATTGGTCAATTTAACCATGCGATAATTGATTGACCTAGTGTAAATTGCTCAAATTTATTGTCTTGAGTGCATGTGCATGATGATTGCTTAAGTGTAGGTGCGTAGTCATGCGAGAATGTTTTGCAAGTGTGCGTAGTTTCTTTATATGTGTGTTACCTCGTCCACCCCAAAATTTGGCGAGATATTCTGTTCGGCAAGATGCTCTGAAGGCGGCTAAGTCTAATAATGATAAACAACTCTGTACTATCACACTAAATAAATATTTTTCTTTCGTCCTACGCGGACGATAAATTACATGGTTTAAACAGCTTCCCTCCTCCATCTACACACACACAAACACACACGCACACACACACTGGAAGCCAGGAAGTCGGCTCAATCTAACCAGTATAGTTAGACCTCTGAACACCCATAGTTGTTTCGAGTCTCATGGCCAATTTATTCCAGTGATGACTGCGAGCAGCGCGTATGTGATAGCTCCTCAATCGCGTGCGTTCATAAACTATGGTATCTGATTATCATCAGGCAAGCTGTATACAATAATTTGGTTTTTGGCTTGACCTCACTGAGGCGAGACTACTTCAAACATGTATTATTAAACTTTGATATAAGATTAGTCCGGGATGGGGGACTCATATGCCTACAGAGGGGTGGGGGGAGGCTTGACGCCTGCTAACCTAACCTAACCTATACCAAGCGAGCAATAACGGATTCAGTGGGCCTACCGCGAATCACAAACGAAGTTTTCCCTCTCTGTCTCACTTATGTGTAAACTTGCAAGTGCGACAGAGAGGGAAAACTTCGTTTGCTGTTCGCGGTAGCGCCCCAGAGGGCTGGATCCGCTATTCCGCTGACCCCCAAATGACTGCCAGAGGCCCGTCCCGCCGTGGCGGTAACGCGACCCGCCATAGTCTGTACACCGAACTTCGAAATTCATACTTCGTATCGTGGCCTCCCTTTCACTCTCGTTTTATACACTATATGAGTGAAAGGGACGGCATACGAAGATCGAATTTCAATGTTCGGAATAGCCATTCAGCTCCCAAAGCGCCCAGCGCAGGCGGAGCCCACCAGCACCCAGGAAAATACAGAAGAAACTCGAACGAACGGATCCGCTATTGCTCGCTTCTATGCTTCGATTTGAAAATGTATAACGTCTATGATTAACGCATTATAGCCTTTAACACCATAGATAAGGGTTTACGCTTCACGTTTAACCGTTTCATACATAAATATACCATATAGCTTGCGATAATCGCTATCGTTATCAATAGTACCTATATTCACAACGCTCACCTAATCTGCTCATCAGGCAACTGGTTTGCCTGTAAGTTTGATCTCTAACAGTCTAATGTAAAATTGATATTATCAACCCATTGTACATACACCATGTTTTATATTCATTAAATGAAATATACTTTGTTCTAAAGTAGGCAGCGATGGCACTTTTATAAGTCAAAAACTACTAGCGTTTCTCAAAAGCCTAGTGCCGAGAAGAGACGCCAACGGATACTCGACAGTCATCAGTAATTTTCTCCCAAAATCATCATCATCATCATCATCATTTCAGCCGAAAGACGTCCACTGCTGAACATCGGCCTCCCCTAAGGCTCGCCATTTAGGCCGGTCCTGTGCCGTTCGTTTCCACCGGATTCCCGCGACCTTCACCAGGTCATCACTCCACCTTGTCAGAGGCCTACCGACAGCTCGTCTTCTGGTGCGTGGACGCCACTCAAGCAGTTTTTGGCCCCATCGACCGTCAGTCCTGCGAGCAATGTGCCCTGCCCACTGCCACTTAAGTCTCGCAATTTTGAAGGCTATGTCGGTGACCCCAGTTCTACTACGGATAGCTTCATTCCTAATTCTATCACGCAGAGAAACCCCGAGCATAGCTCTTTCCATTGCTCTTTGGGTGACCTTGAGCTTTCTTATGAGGCCCATCGTTAGCGCCCATTTCTCCCAAAATATTCGACACAAAATCCATACTTTGACAACCGCTTTAGCCTAGTTGGTAATGACCACCATCGAAGCTGGAGGTCCCGGGTTCGAATCCCAGTCACAGCATTTATTTGTGTGATGAACACGAATATTTGTTCTTGAGTTTGGATGTTTTCTATGTATTTAAGTATATGTTTATCTATATAAGTACCCATAGTACAAGCTTTGCTTAGTTTGGGACTAGGTCGATTTGTGTAAGACTGTCTGCGAATATACCTACTTGTGTGCAATTCGCGGCCTTCGTCCAGGTAGCCTGGTTATAGCGAGTATTAAGTCAGTTATTATGAATAGCTACAGATATTATATCACCTACATTTACAGTGAATTTCGAAATAGATAAGATATTGCAAGTCCTGAAGTTCTGTAAAAGGGTCACAGTTGGTCGAGCGGGCGTAGTCATTACATGGTTTTCTAAATAAGTGCAATTACAGGATATTATAATCCTGTTTAGTGAAGTGAAATGGCCTTTAAACATTGTATTGTACTGTCGATCGTGCTGGCTTGTGTGGCGGCGCAAAATAGGTGTAAGTAATTAAAATTATGTAATATGTTTATCTTGAAGGTCGTTTGGATTTTGGTGCAAAGTATAACTATTTAAATCCGGATTCTAATTGACAGTAATAATTTTGACTTTAATTTGAGGTTAAACCTGAAATAGGGTATTAAAAATCAGTAAAAATTATTATTTTTTACTAATACACTACGAAAATTTTATTTAAGGAACAATTAATATAAAAAACAAGAACATACTAAACTAAGGATAAAAACCTACTTACAAATAAAAAATGGGCTCTAATTCAGAGCCCAGCGGTAGGGTGCCCAGAAGGCTGGCGGCATTGCCACGCTGCACAGCAAGACCGATGCGCTGAGCAAGGTACGCGCCAGCCTTCTGGTCACCCGTCGCGTCAACAAGGCGTTTCGCCAGCTCCTTATATGTGCTGTGAGCACCAGGTCCCCACGGCCCTAGTGTTTCCACCCCTACTACTACTACGAAAATACTTGGTAAAAGTGAAACTTCAACCTATTTAAGATACTTTAAAATTTTTAAAACAAAAAGTACGTAGTTTGACCATAGAAAATGTGTGATGTCGTTTGTCATATTCCCTCAAACTACATACCAATAGAGCGCTTAGGACGTTTCATAAAATCTTAGTGTTTTGACTTTTCTTTTTTTTTGAACCTGACTATGGCTTTATAGGCCGGGCCCAATAAAGCCATAGGCAAAAAATAGCCCATAACATAACGACCACGCGGGCGGTTTAAACACTGGAATACTGAGTGCTAGAGTGAGAGACCAAATCTGATGTGTGAGTGGAATCAAGCTATTGGGAATTTTGTCGCTGGCTCACTAAACCTAGCCTAGCTGAGAAGAGTCCATCAAGAAACTCATCTAGGCTCAACCTGGGTTGGAGTGACTCGCGCTTTTCATCATATTTTATAATGCGCACTGCTAAGATTTGCAATTCCCTGCCGGCGTCTGTATTTCCGAGTTCACATAACCTAGATACACCATATTTTGTACATAAGTTTTTTAAAAAACGCTGTATATTCACGGGCCGGGGTGCGAACCCGCGACTTCCAGATTTGCAATCCGGTTACCGCTCGGCTCCTGTTAACAATTGTTAGAAGTGGCACTAAAAATTTCCCGCCGGCGGGGACGTCCACAGCGCGATCGCGACAACAGTGACACATATAGTCCCTATTCGTCCCGGTACCGCCGCACACCGGGTAGAGTCAGTCCGACCCAGGTCGGGCCTAGCTGGGTTTCTTGCTGGACTCTTCTCAGCTAGGCTAGGTTTAGTGAACCTGACTTTTCCCCAGGCTACTCTCCAACCGCGCACTCCTATCGCTTTATTGGGCCCGGCCTATAAAGCCACAGTCAGGTTCAAAAAAAAAAAAACACTGAAAATTATTTCCCATGTCCTGTGTCATTCCTTTCTGAAATGCATGCGTGAATTTATGTATGACGTGTTGATGTTTCATTTACCGGCACATCAAAGGCTTATTATTACATTCATCATCATTGATATCTATTCATTATCAGTGACCACGTGACATTCACAATTTATTCAAATAGTCATCTTTGAAAGTGTTAAAAAAAAACGCGCAATCTCCTGTAATCTACAATTTAACAGTTAATATAGTTTTTTTAACTAGACCGTGGCTTTATAGGCCAGGCCCAATAAAGGGATAGGAGTGCGTGGTTGGAGAGTAGCCAGGGGAAAATCCAGGGAAACCTCCGACACGACCACGCGTTGTGGTTTGGAACACTGGAATACTCTAAGAGTTTGCGCTCCAGTGAGATTGGTTGAGCGGTTTCAACCGAATCTGAGGTGTGAGTGGAAACGAACCTTTTGTAGCTGTTTCACTAAACTTAGCCTAGCTGAGAAGAGTCCAGCTAGAAACTCAGCTAGGCCCGACCTGGGTCGGACTGAAGTTCATAGTGCCTAGTAGTTTATGTATGTAGCCCAGTACTCGTGGCCCAGCGGCGCCCGCGTACCTCGTGCGGTGTGTGAGCAACCTCGGCCGATGTCAGTTCTTGGATAGGTGATCACTTTGAGTGGCTATTGACTGAGCGCTCCCGTGGTTGGAAGGCACGTTAATCCGTTGATCCCGGCTGATTAAACGAAGTTAGAGGCTTTCGGGCGGTTTTTTTTTCTTTTTTTTTGAACCTGACTTGCTTTCGGGCGGCTTGAGAGCTTCTAACAGTAAATTGCCCACTCACTTGACAGAGGGGGGTAGAAGTTGCACCACGTCCGTAGGGAGTACCCGCCGCTACCCTACACGTACCCCTGGGTGGTGCTAAAAGTGCAGCAAAAACTGGCAACCGTACCGTCTTCTCGAAGATCTCACCGTTCGAAATATTTGCCATACGATAAATAAAAATAATGACAAAGATGATTAATAGGTCATCCATTGGGCATTAAAGTGTCAAGAATCGGGTCGTACATCTACGTTTACCATATACCGTAAACTGGGGTGACTTTAAGCAAAAGGCCACTTTGATAGATTTAGAACACTTATATAATCATCACCATGTATATCTGGTTTGATTCAGTTTAGTAAATAGTTGGGAAATTTACCAAGGTATTTTACTGACATCATGTTAAGAGGCCTTATAAGTTTTAAAATGTTTTGGTTTCAAATTATGACAAAAGTATTGATAATACCAATAAAGTGATTAAAGGATACGATGATTTTATTAAAGTTTTAAATAGTAACATAGCCATTTTTTGATTTTATTGTGTGTATTAGAATTTAAGCGGAAAAACACAGGTTTTAGCTTGAAAATGGTCGATTTGGAGTGATGTTTGAAACGATATTTCTTAATGAAAAATCCAAAAAATACATTTAAAATTTATTACATTAGGTCGCAATGGTCCTGTCCTAGATAGTAACACTGAGAAAATAACAAGATACGTGTCAATTCAACCGCAAATAGCCTAAATAGATGAGCGTTTTTTAACTGATAAGGACTCTTAAGCAAATTAAATGCAAAACACGGCATAAAAACTGGATTTTTCAAGTCGCCCCTCAATTTCAAAGTAACCTCGGTTTACGCTACTTAATTTACTGTCATCCTGGTTTGAAAAATATTTATCGTGTGTCTATATGTTTCCCAGAAGCAAGGCCAGTCATAAACGACAGCGTTCAACGTGAATCAGACAGCCACGCCTAACGCTCAATAAACTATCTACTGATAACTCCTGATAAATATTATCAGTAACGTTGTAAGGGACACTGAAACTGCCGGAACATTGGCACATTAAAAATCTAACATGACTCCTACCGTCGTTCTCTTTTTCAAATTCCTACTAAATTCAGGGACCGATACCGGTATTTTTAAAAAACCCTGAATTAGCCCAATAAATTTTGGATTATTTTTTGTTCTTTACGTAGGGCTGAATCATGTATTTAGGTAACAACGTCGTATTATTAGATTGTCCCATTAAAAACGAAATAATGAACCGGTGACCGTAATAATACCGGTATTTTTCTATGGAGAAAATACCGGTATCCGATCCCTGACTAAATTACAATTTCATAATTCATAATTCATTTATTGCAAACCATGGTATTTGTACAGTTGTTACAATAGTAGATTGTGTCTCAAGGGAGCAAAATGATATATTTACGGCGGGGGCGGTATATTGAATTAAATAAATAAATAAATAATAAATATTAGTGGACAATCTTACACAAATCGAACTAGCCCCACAGTAAGCTCAAGAAGGCTTGTGTTATGGGTACTAGACGACGATATATTTAATAGATATAAATACTTAAATACATAGAAAACATCCAAGACTCAGGAACAAATATTCATGCTCATCACACAAATATTTGCCCTGACCGGGATTCGAACCCAGGACCGTCAGCTTCACAGGCAGGTGCACTACCCACTAGGCTAAACCGGTCGTCAATTCTGAGCGTAGCGAGGGATTCTAAAGTAGAATCTTGAGCGTAGCGAGGGATTCAAGTGTTCACGCCCAAGATGGAAATAATTTTGCTACCGTGTGACACATACTGCTTTTCACACCGTTTATGAGGCCCGCTGCTAAAAACATGAAATATCTTACAAATGATTTTACTATAGTGTCACTGTACTGCTTTTCACACCTTCTATGAGGAAAAGAGTCATTGTTGCCCTCAAATGAGGGAAGAAAAGTACAACTTTGATCCCTCATTCGAAGGCAACAATAACTCTTTTCTGAATAGCAGGTGTGAAAAATATTATTTTTGACACACATGGCACCCTGTTAGGGTATGGCATAACATGATACTTAAAACTAGTTAAATGCTATATACTTTGTTACATGTAGTTGCTTATGGCCTTAAATTTTAATCTGTAGTGTGTGGTGTGGCGTGATTTATGTATATTGTATGTAGAAGGGTGAGAAATGGGTTATGTGTGCTAAGGCAAAAGAAATTCAATTTGAGACTTGTTTATGTGAAAGTATCCTGCATAAATTCTTGTACTGAATAATAGGTGTTGTTTATTAGAAGGGATTTTAGTTGGTTAGTGAACAGATGTTTTTTTCTATGTCTTTTATATGTTTGATTGGGTAATTTGTTATAAATTTGTACAGATCGATAATATGGACCTTTTTTGTATATGCCCAGAATTGATTCGGGAGAGACAAGTTTTTCTTTTAACTACCATTCTACAACAATTATTTTACCTTCCGAGCTGTTCGGTTGTGGAATTCCTTCACTACTGAAATTAGACTTGCTATGTCTCTTCCCTTATGTAAAAGCGAGACCGGCCGTCGTCTACCGGTACCGGGGATCCCAGGGATGACAAAAGAATGCTATTGTTTATTATCATCCTGTTGAGGATTCGTTTTTATTATCAGTGACTTGGAGACCACATCTCTAACAATATTAAATTAATTTTAATTTTAACGCTCAGAGACCATGTACATCTCTGGGATATTATATTAATATCATTATACTCCTTGTTTAATTTTGAGACCTTATACATCTCCAACTTTACTGATGTTGTAATATTTGTAATAGATTTTCTTCACTGCAAGTTTATCTTCACTGTATGACATTAATTTTGTTATAATTGTAAACTCGAAATTATTATTCTTTCTTGAACTCTAAATTAATATTTTGACATGAAAAAGTGCCCTTGTAGTCTATTGCAGAATAAATATTTGATTTTTATTTTTTTTGTTGATTATTTCTTTCGCCGTTATCTCACCCGTAATTACTTGTGGGATCTGTTTTTGGGTGTGCTATTTACATTAGACTGCTGGTGCTACGGCTTCTTGTATACTTAGGGTGGGTTGCACCAAACTGTCTGTAATCGTAAGCGGTGTTCGTTAAAATCTGATTGTAAGGAAAGTTTGACAAGTTTCTATGGGATGACAGTTACCGGCGCCATATTTGTCGTTGACGGCCGGAATCGTAAGTTGGTGCAACCGGCAATACAATACAATACAAATATTCTTTATTGCTCATCACACGAAGTACATTAAAAAAACAACAAAAATTAAAATACATGTAACAGTGGTAGACAACAGGCGGTCTTATCGCTACAAGCGATCTCTTCCAGACAACCTTTCGATAGTAGAAACCTACCGACCCTTAATTATTGTATTTATATATGTTTGTAGGTTAGCATTAGCATATCTACCTATGTATTTATATAAGTAAATGATGCTTCTTGTAGTCATAGTTAGTATTATAGGATTTATAGGTTGTTCATACTCTATTTTTCTGTTTCACCTACTCAAGTAATTTAAATTTTCTAGTTTCGTTTCTACTGCCCAAAGGTTGTCTGGAAGAGATCGCTTGTTATCGATAATACTGCCTGTTGTCTACCACTGTTAATTTAATTTCTGTTGTTCTTTATAAGTACTCCGTTTGGTGAGCAATAAAGAATGTTTGTATTGTATGGTATTACATTATACCCATACACAAATATTAAAGTTGGTGGGTAACTTGCCAAGTCACACTATTAAGTAGCCAGTAACAATTTTTTTTAACTTTACTGTGGCTTTATAGGCCGGCCCAATAAAGCGATAGGAGTGCGTGGTTGGAGAGTAACATGGGGACAATCCACGGAAAACCTCCGACGCGACCACACGGGCGGTTTAAACACTGGAATACTGTAAGAGTTTGCGCTCCAGCGGCGGTACCGGAACGAAATAGGAACTATATGTGTCTGCGATAACACAGACACATATAGTTCCTATTCGATCGCGCGGTGGACATCCCCGCCGGCGAGAATGCCTAAGCACGCCTAAGTGTACGCTTCGTATCTGAGTTGGACGCCGTAAGCGCGGCGTTCCATCTTTTGATGGACGCTGTGATTACGTCGTCCGAGTCCGTCAATGTGTGTCTAGGAAGCCGGACCGTGCCATAATCAATGATTGCAGTTACAACAGAGGGGGGAGGGACGGGAACGTTCGACAGTCTTCCTAACTATAACAAATTATATTTAACATTATTACCTATTAGCCGGCACGCAGTCTGTAGAAACTATGTTGAAGGGCTTATTAAAGTAACCCTTTGTATGGTTTCATCACCGTACATTTCTTTATGCTTACTTGCGACCTACTTTGAGTCGCGTGGCAGCAAATATTAGTAATATGTTAAGTTATTAAAAGACAAAACAGTGCATTACAAAACGGTGAACTATACGCATCTAGAGAAAGAGCAACCAACTATTAACTTTACTGTATCTTTACGTTATTTTAATATACTTCTACAAACCTCAACGATCTTTCACCGCACTCCATCAACTACCCGTAACTACATGTCAAGTGTAGCTGCTAACTGGCCGCTACACCCTTACTGTAACTGAACTGTTCCGTAGTTAACAATAGTTATCAACGTAAACCACTATCACTATATAAATAAAGGGGGATCACGGAACAGGGGATCAGCCAGTATTACAACATGACAACATTACTAGTAGAATAGAATAAAATATAATAATTTATTAAAAATCCTTATAGCTAGGTAATGTTAATACTAATATTAACGTTAGTGATCCTATAAATGATATTTTTTACGTTTTCAACCCTAATGGGTATGACATTTAGAAAGTTTATTAAAAAATGAATCTACAAAAAACTTCCACATAATTATAGAATATGCTCACAAAATTTCACGAGAATCGGTTGAGGAATAAGACCTGTAGATGAAACGCTCTCGCACACTTTCCATGCAGTCAGATTTTAACGAGAGATAGAAGACTCCGCTTACGACGCCTGCGGGGACGTCCACCGCGCGATCGGAACAACACAGACTCATATATTCCCTAATTGTCCCGGTACCGCCGCATACCGGGTAGAGTCTGACCCAGGTCGGGTCTAGCTGAGTTTTTTTCTTGCTGGGCTCTTCTCAGCTGGGCTAGGTTTAGTGAACCAGCAACAAAACTCCCAGTAGCTCGATTCTAACTCACACCTCAGATTAGGTTGAAACCGCTTAACCAATCTCACTGGAGCGCAAACTCTTAGAGTATGCTAGTGTTCAAAACCGCCAGCGTGGTCGTGTCGGAGGCTGCCTTGGATTTTCCCCAGGCTACTCTCCAACCGCCCACTCCTATCGCTTTAAAGGCCGGCCTAAAAAGCCACAGCCAGGTTAAAAAAAAGTCGGTACTGTAACGATGCTGAGAGAATATTTGTTATCTACTTAGTGAGTTTTGGTTGTAAACCGACGATATGCACATTCGAGAATCATCCACGATCGACACCCCATCCCAGGCGCGGATCCAGGATTTTGTTCAGGGGGGGGGGGCACTTTCGAACTTTCCGAAAATAAAACTGACTTTTGATAACTGTTTTTATTGTCAGAACATATTTCCTACGTCAGGACATAGGCAATTGCCCTCCCCTGACACAGGCTTCAGGGGGGGGGGGGGGGGCAATTGCCCCTGTTGCCCCCCCTGTATCCGCGCCTGCCCCATCCCCTCATTCCATACCAGTCTTCTGAAGTGCATACAACAATAGGTATTATTCTTTTTCAGATCGAGTATGTGTCTCTTCCACAAGCCAATGCCAAGCGTTAGAATTAGGCGATTCTCAAGTCATCTGCACGCCGGTTGAATCCAGGTTAGTAAATTATACGTTCACCGATCATTATCATAATCACATCACAAACGCGATCACAGGCCTTTACGTCTATTGCAGACGATTCAAGCATTGTTGTGTAGTTGTGTACACCTGTTTCGGTGACCGTGTAAGCCAATGCGGGAACGGCATGATCTTCCACAGATATTATACTGAGGGATGACGTCTGAAACTTTAGTTTCGATTTATTTTCTGCGCAACCTTTTACCACCTAATAAGTTAAACCAAGCTTCATTGCATAACTTTCTGCCGTCCACAACGCGTTTGCACCATCCATTTCTATTAGTACCAAGTGATTCCCAGTGGGGCTAGCACAACTTGCTGACAAATCGCATCTCGCGCGACTCAGCGATTCCTGTCTCGCTCGAACTGTGCGGTTTAGAAAGAGGAGGGTAGAATTTTCTCTACTCGCGTCGCGTCGCAGCGGTAGTTGTGCTAGCCCCCCAGGCCTGATTGTCAATTCGAAAGCCCGCCATATCACGCTTAGCGCAGTCCTTAAAGCGCAGCATTGGTCTCCCAAAATTCCTCTTAGCGTTAGCTATAGCGCCAAGCATGATACGACGAGGTATTCGAGAGGATTCCACCCAGTGCACATGCTCCAGCCATCTCAGGTGTCTCTGCTTGAGATGAGCATACAAGCAAGGCAGCTGCGCTGTGCTAAGAACCCTCTGATTTTTGCCACATTAATGCCACGGAGATTTGAGACCTAATCAAAGACACTCGCCACTGTCTGGAGCTGCAAAAGCACTCCTTTGTCAGGTGTAATGCCCACATTTGAGTTACCATTGTTTTGCAGACAAATGTTTCATCGAGTTTAACTTTCCCAGAATTTAGAGTTCATAGACAACATTTTTATTCACAAAGGGTCGCCGCAGTTTCTAACCTAAGCTTTTCCGTTAATCCTAACGGGTTATACACAATGGCCTTTTCAGCTGTAGGTACTTACAAAAAAAGTTGACAGTTTCTAAAAAAAGTTTTAAATGACAATTCTGCGAGACAATACATTTTATGAAACATTTGTCGATAAAATAAGGGTATGCCCCACATTTAGTAGTCGCGACAGCTCATACTGTGTCAGATATGAGTCAATCCGGCTATGTATGAGCTGTTGACCTCTATATACTTAACTATCGAAAAATATCTATACAACTATCAGAACTGCTCACAAAATTTCACGAGAATCGGTTCAGAAACGCGACCCGTAGGGGAGAACAGCCGGAGATAAGAATTTTTGCCCAAGCTTAGGGTTTACTCCGAAACTCGAGATCCGAACTTTCTATCGTACCGCCCCTTTCACTCATGTAATTTATAACACGGGAGTGAAAGGGACGGCACGATACGAAGTTCGAATTACAAGGCCTGAAAAGGAGACGCTTCGGCCGTTGTTAAGTAAATTACAGACATTTTGCAAAATAATTTTGCATGCCTAATAGGTAAGTTACACGACTTTGTACCTACCTTGTAACTGCAAATACATTATAAATAAAATAAAAAATAAAAAAGCCTTTATTTCATGCAATCTACATGTACAGAGAATTATATTTACACTGCTTCGTTCTTATTACTGGTTTTATTTTTTATTAATATTACTTTAATTTATGTATTTTTCTCTAAATCTTAAGATCTAAGCTACATATTACTATCTGAATCTGCATGAACCCCTAGGCGGGTATAGGCCTCCTCCAAAAGATTCCATTGCTCTCTATCTTGGGCTATTTGTGGCCAGGAGGAACCAGCTGTCCCAATGATGTCGTCTTCCCATCTCGTGAGGGGTCTTCCTTTTCGGCGTGTAGCAAATAAATTATTTGACTTTAACTTCGCTCTCTGGGTCAGTGATTAACGATTCATTGCAGGGTTGACTGTGCACTGCAGCTCGCGCGCGGCACGGCCGACGTCGGCTACTTCAGCGATGAAGAGCTATTGGTGCTTGCGCAGACGCAGCCTAATGACCACCGCGTCATTGCCACCATCAGAGATGTCAATAAACTAGGTTAGTAAGTGCACGTGGTAGAAGTAGCTCCGCGTACGAAGCAGTCACAATCTACACCCAACCATATTACAATGGAATAATTGATTTTTTGAGACAAGGGCGAATTTAATGTTATTGGCTTCGTTGGGAAAATATCGTTCTCTTAAACTTCGGCTAGCCACTCCGTAGCGCTAACGCGTGGCCCGCAACTAGCAAGTGACTTGTCAGCACTGAGTATTGTCTGCACAACGCTATGGACAATAAGAACAGCCTAAACTCAAGGAACTTACGAATATTCTGTATGCCTCATCCAAAACTCTTGCAGACTCAGTATCCTTCGAAGCGGTGACGGTAGTCCGCAACACCCACACTGGAGGACTGCAGGGTTTGAGTGGCAAGAAGTACTGCCATCCCGGATTGGGTCAGGCCGCGCTTCGCTGGTCGCCACGAGTTGAGAAAGAGCTGGAAACCCAGGTCAGTTCAAGGGATTTAATGGAGTGAAATGAAATCAATTTATTTACTTTATTCGTGTATTACTGGAAATTTATATGACAATCTACCAATTTTCATATGCTTCAGGCCGCTGGCACCGACCGCTGCCCGGATGCCGACAACAAGTTTAAGACTTCCGAGGAGATGGAGGTGGCTGCTCTCAGCCAGTTCTTCGGGGATTCCTGCCGACCAGGCACTTGGAGCGCTAATGCTACCGTCGATGTTGACCTTAGTAAGCCATTGGAGACTGCAACGTCCCGGGATTTTTCATAGAAACTGGCACCGGTACCTACTGGAAGATATTTAATCCATGTTCATGGAATGCGCAAGTTAAAAGATACATTTCTGAGTGAAAACGCTCTCATGTTTGGTTTGACCTATCATGTCAATTGACGATAGGTCAAACCACCTCCTTCTTATTGTCAGGACCTGTAAAGTACCTAATCTACGAGTACGGCGACTTTCTGACTTATCAGGAACCCGCCGCCAGCTACTTGTCAGCTACCCTTTGACGCTTCCCGATTTTCCCCATCCTATCACAGTTTACCCCATCCTATCGCAGTTTACCCCAATCTACGACCTAATTATATTCGTTCCACAGAACGCCGGTTCCCAAGTCTCTGCGCGCTCTGCGGGCCGAACTCCAACTGCGATTACACCCTGCAGATGGGCGTTAATGTGGCCGGTATCAACAATCAGAACGCTCACATTAAGGCCTTGGAGTGCCTGAGGACGGGCGGTGATGTGGCATACGTGGCGTGGCAACATGTTCGAGAGTTCTTCACAGTGAGTTCAATCGTCAATTTATTTTCCGTAACATCACCGCCTTTTGAAATCTAAATGCAGACATTCAGGTTTACCAAAAATATTTGACAATCTTGAAATCTTTTTAAAGTGCTGCCTTGTGAGTCGCTCTCGCACTATTTCATACTCGCCAGATCTAAACTTGATTCAGTATCTCTGTCCTATGATGCGTTGTCAGTCTGTCACGCTATATTAACCGTTTTCCGACACCAGCACGAACGACTACCGGCGCTCCATTAAAACCGGATCTCCATTCATTCACCAGGTTTAGGTAAAGAGTTACAAACTCTAAAATTAACTACATTAGCTCTGGCCTCTACTGGAACGGTAATCTCAACAGATCCGCTTCTCCATACTCTGTCTCGACAACGACGGAACCCCAAAACACCACCTCTATCATTTCTTCAGCTTTCCCACACTATGCATGGACCAACCGATCTCAAATTTGTATTAAATTTTGGACAGATCGTAAACAACGACGTCATCGCCAACTATTCCATTCTCTGTCCCGATGGAAGCCTTGCTCCCCTGAACGTCACTTCGCTAGGCGCCAGCACCGCGCCTTGTGCCTTCGTCCAGCAGCCTTGGAATGCCATCGTTGCTTCCACGTAAGTACCTCCCTAAATCAGCTACTAAAGAAGTAGCTTTCCACTATATACTATTACTTGGCATTTCCTCATAGATTGAAAGTTCTATGGTCTATTTTGAGTCACAATCACGCATTTCACAACTTTATAAGACTCCTAAGTTATTTTTGGCCTCACAAGCCATTAAAAAGTGTACCTGCGTACGTACAGTAGAATAGAAATAATTAGTAGGAATCACACCAAATTTAATGAACTACGAGTTTCTGAACAAACTGTTCTTATATTGTATTCTAGTAACTCGCGATATCCTTCAAACTTGCCAACTCGGCGAAGTACTCGTATGTAAGCTTTCATTTCTTAAAGGCAAAATACAAATGAAATGAGGCATGTACATTGCGACTTCTGAAGCATAACTACTTAACTTTTTGTATTCAGTGCCCGTGCCAACGAGATCCAGACCAACCTCCGCACCTGGTGGCCCAGCGGCAACAACCCCGCTGACAACTCGTGGCGCGCCACGCTGTACTCTGTGCTGGTTCCCCAGTCCTCATCGGCTCAAGTCCTCTTGGAGAACACCCTGCTCTCGCCAGCCAACTACACACAGACCAGTAAGTAGATAACAGAGAGGAAACTACCTAGACGTTATCGGTATTAGGCTTTTGAGTAGTAAGTGAACTCACCATCATATATCATTATCGTATAATACGTACCATTCAAAAGTGACGTTGCATGTCGTGGAATAAATGCAGCCTTACGTCCATACTACCTAAATACTGTGGTGTGCTATTACTTAAAACACTCCCACTACTAAACATAATTCTACGAAAAAATCCTGGGCTTGAAACAAGACCAAAGACGAAAGACGAATCTATTATACCGGAATTAATAGTTCCAGCGATGTGTATAGATTTACCGCTTTAACTGAGAAGGCGCGGTAGGGTAGAGAGAGGCAGAGACACTCCGCCGTCTACCCGTTCGCTACCCTTAGGCGTGGTGCCACTTGCCCCTGCCCCGACACAGGCGGTAGACTACGACCGCAGGCGGTAATTCGATTCATTTAACATCTAATTACACATATTTTATTTTATACAAACGCCTTAAGGGAGGCGTACAGCGACATCTACCAGAAGACTCATGCTCCATTAACGGCACTAACGTCTCAAATCATATTGAGAATCGTCAGTTGCGATGCGCCAACCCATAACAAAATTTTAGGGATAGGATTCGAATCCTACTCGGTGCCTAAATTTTTTTAAATTTTTCCTTTATTCTAAATTTTAATTACACGTACTTCAATTTTTCGGACACGTGGCTAGACGGGAGGACAGCTTAGAAAAGTTGATAATGGTCGATCACGTGGAAGGGAAGAGACGTAGAGGCAGAGCACCTGCCCTGGGTATAGACACTGTAAAGTCAGCAGTGGGAACTAGCGGCCAGGGTTCCTTACGAATGGCACAAAACAGGAGTGCTTGGAGGAAGGTGGTACAAGATCACAGTGGTAGTCACAGCAATGAGGATACACAGCCATTTGTTATGTGTTATCAGGGTAGTCAAAATTGACGCACGTTAAAACTGACAACGTTTATTTTGTTACAACAAATTACTTAAATCTAACTTATAATTAGCGGGCGCCAGGAGTTTTTATCAGCTGTATTCGAAGGGTAACTCTGCCTAACCGTGTCTGCTGCGACTAGCTCAGCCGTAGGTTGTGCCACAGACGAAAAGATACGACTAAAAAGAAGAAGAACATCTGATTGCCTGTAAAATCTGAAATATAATGGTTCTATTTCAGTCCGCACGATCACCAACATCGAGAGCTCAGTATCCTGCGTGCCCCCGCGCGTGTGGTGCACCGTTTCTGCGCTGGAACAGAGCAAGTGCAACTGGGTGCGCGCCGCCGCGTACAGTCTGGGCATCAAGGTATGTGACTGCCTTCTACCTTCTATGAACGCTAAACGAACAGCCCGTATGTCCGGCCGGGGGGGGCAACAATATGTGAGTCCCAAACAACTGTCGTCACAATCTGACATCCAATCTGTTGATACTCAAAAAAGTCTAGTGGTATTACGAATTGGTCAGATCATTACAGGTTACCCAACCTAATGATTCATTAAAGCTGCATAGGTAGGTCTTATCTTGTCTAGATGAGGGCCCTTGCGGATGCACTTCGACCCATTGGGATCTTTTGTGCAATTGCCCCCTCCTTTATGTCTACTCCAAGCTGTTCTCCACCATTTCCATAAACCGGATGATTGAGTTCAGCGGGAGTACTCTGAATTCCTTTGGCTCGGGGTAGCCGATTCCAAAGTCATTCATTCTCTGTCTGGCAAGGGCGTGACATTCACACAGTAGGTGTTCCATTGTCTCGTCATCCTCGCCACACATTCTACATTCTGTGTTTTACGATAGTCCCATCTTGGCCAGTAGTCCTTTGACCCCGAAGTGCATAGGTAGGTACTTACAGGGCTCGTTTCACAAAGTTACAAGTGTAAACTTACGGACGGCTCCTGAAGTTGACCATTAATATCAAGTTTTAGTCAGTGAAACACCCAAGGGATCTGGCTACCAGCCTCTTATCATCAATCGAAGATTGGTTGCTTAATGAATAATAATAGGTATGTTTGTTTTCAGCCGACGATAACGTGCTCACAGCGCTCCAATACGTTCGAGTGTCTGCGTGGTATCCGCGACCGCTCCGTCGACTTCGCAGCCACCGCCTCCGACTACGGATACTTGGCTAGGCAGTAAGTATTCATCAACATCATCATCATCAGCAAACGTACTTCCATCAGCCTCAGTTGCGCTAGCACACCTAAAAAGCCGGCAACTTGTGACTCCTCTGGTTGCATGTGTCTATGGGCGATGGTAATCGGTTACCATTGGGCGATCCGCCTGCTCGTTAGCCCCTTAGTATCCTCAAATTAGGGTCCAGTCCAGTTTGCCACCTAACACTGACGTGATTTGGACATATGATTTACTTGTCTCTGTACCTACCTACCAACTACCAAGCGTGGCGACTATGGCAAATCCCCCCCAAATTGGGGGAGGCCTATGTTCAGCAGTGGACGTCTTTCGGCTGAAATGATGATGATGATGATGATGTACCTACCTAAGCAGGAGCAGAACCAACGTGCTGACGATAGAGTTTATAATACCTATAAATAAATCAAACCTACTTTAGAAGTTCCATCCAAGGATCGATACCGGTATTTTTAAAAAACCCTGAATTAGCTCAATATTTTGGATTATATTTTGCTCTTTACGTAGGGCTGAATCATGTATTTAGGTAACAACGTCGTATTATTAGATTGTCCCATTAAAAACGAAATAATGAACCGGTGACCGTAAAAATACCGGTATTTTTCTATGGAGAAAATACCGGTACCCGATCCCTGGTTCCATCGATGCGTTGATTCTGATTTTAATATAATTACTTTAGACATTAATTATATTTATGTCACACCTAGCCATAAAGGAGCAATTACCTCACGTGTCGTGTGGCCAGGGTGAGACATAAATTTTGGTGCTTATACCACTTATAAAGAAAGTCTCAAATCATATATTTATCGCCATTGCCTTCGGCGCGAGCCAAATACCTGCGATTTGAGACTTTTTACCGCCCTAGGTAAGTAATTTACTATTTCATATAAAATACATCCGTAAGTAAACAAAGCATGTTAATATTCTTTTTTGTATTTCAAGACACTACAGCCTGACGCCAGTGAAGCTAGTCCAGAACCTTCACTCCGACACCAACTCCTTCTCCCGCGTGGTAGCGCTGGTGAGGAACGGATCCGACATCACTCGCTTCGAGAACCTTCGCGGCAGGAAGGCCTGCTTCCCTGAATACGGAGGCATCTGTAAGTAAACGATAGATCCATGTTATCATCCGCCTATTAAAAAATGAAACATCTGACGAAGCATTTAAACGCCAACTTAGAATCTTTTTATTGGAAAATTCTTTTTATTCTGTAAATGACTTCATGGAAATGAAATTTGTTTGACATTGAATTTTTAAATTATAGTTTTGTTTGATTTTAATTTTAATGTATTGTGACTGATGGTTATTTAAGTTTTCGACATTATATTATTGACGCGGATTTTTATTGTTATAAATGATGTGATTTTAGTAGTATGATCATTATTTAAATAATTTTGATAATTGTTGTATAATTTAATTTTATTATTATTATTATCATTTTTGACATTTCATAATTTTTTTGACGATCATAATATAAAGTCGTATAAATTGACTTAGGATAATTTATATTGTATTGTTATATTATGAAATAAATAAATCTAATCTAATCTAATCTATTCTACTAAAAGTTTAGGTGTCTGATGTTTGCTACTCAATCACGCAATAAACAGCTGAACGGATTATGATGAAACTTGGTATACCATGAGTTTATAATCTGGAATATCTGGATTAACATATAGGATACTTTTTATCCCGAAAATCATCCTTCGAAGGGATAAAATGGAGAGTGGAAGTTTACGCGAAGTAGCGGGCAGAATCTAGTAATACATATTCTTCACTCAAAATCAAAGCTAACAAACGATTTCTTTCAGAGAACCTTTGGGTAGTGGCAATGATGATGCATATTAATTTAACATGATTTTAATATCGGCCGCGCCACAAGCATGATCGGTTTTATGATCATGTTTTAAAGTGGAAAGCGGGCTTTTGGGCCATAATGTTCTGGCAGCAACAATTCAATTATACGACATAAAGACTTACCCTCTTATTCATAAAAAATAAGTTCTTAACTAACGAAATTCTGCTAACTGAAATATGTTCTATCGCTTTCTCACAAACACGAATGTCACAGTGACAGATAAAGACAAAGGTATTTGAATGGAATTTTAGCCAAAATGTGTTTATTTATTTAAAATTTTTATTGCATAAAAGAAACCTTATATACTTAATGCCGTATGGGTTTGATGAGCGTTTAAGAATAAGGCCTTTACTTCGCAGCCTACGTGTCCTTCGTGCGCGCTGCGCAAGAGACTGGCGTGCTGAGCGCCAAGGAGTGCGACTACGCCAAGGTCGTCGGCGAGTTCTTTGGAGGGGCATGTGCCCCTGGTGCCCAAGATGCTTCCCACGCGCTCGACTCTACGGTGAGTACACTACCGCCATCTAGCGGCACCCAATTGAACTTAAGAGCTAGGCCGTAAGCACCATCTAACTAACAATTGGCAACTTTAAGTTTTTTGGAATGGTCCATATTATATTTTTTATTGATAGTAGACTTATTACAGAGTTCGAAACTGTTGTCGGTTTTTTTGTATTAAGTATCGTTTTTAAGTAATAGTGACATTAATTTTATTATAATTGTAAACTCGAAATTATTATTCCTTCTTGAACTGTAAATTAATATTTTGACATGAAAAATGTATTACTTATTATAGTCAGACTTTCTTAAATTGTAAATTAACATTATGACATGTAAAAGTGCCCTTGTGGCCTATTTGCAGAATAAATGTTTGATTTTGATTTTGATTTTTTTGAAGTTTTTTGAATATTATCTTTGACATAACACACGTTTTGAGGTATTAATAGGATAGTGCCTTGGTCGGCTGTCAGTATCTGTCAGTTGTGAATATGATGTTTATTTTTTTGTTTCGCAGCAGCGATACTTAATAAAAAAAGGCAACAGTTTTGAATGTACTCTATAATAGTCTGTCAATTAAAAATATAATATGAACCACTCTAAAAAACGTAAGGTTCCCAGTTATCGAACACACGGCTAATCACAGGATGTTTCGCTCGCGCTGCGACTCTACGGTGAGTTCCGTTCTACCGCCATATAGCGTTACTCAAATGAATTTAAGAGCCCGAAAGCGCCACCTAGTAACTATTATCTAACAAATGGCTAATCACTTTCACAACATTTAGTATTGAGCTTGCATGCTTTGCGTGCGCTAGACTCTACATGACTCTACACTACCGCCATCTAGCGGCACCCAAATGAATTTAAGAGCTATAGGCCGTAAGTGCCACCTAGTAACTATTATCGAACACATGGCTAATCACTTTCGCAACTTAGGGAAATGTATTATCGAGGATGCTTCGAACACGCTACGCTACTAGTGCCATCTAGCGGCACTCAAATGAACTTAATAGTTATAACCCGAACGCACCACGTAGTAACCGTTATCGAACACATGGCCAATCACTTTCATTAATAAGGGGATTTAGAACCTAATAAGTATATTTTCGATATTTTCAGGTTTCTTTGTATTAATGTATTATGTCTATATATTCCAGAAATATGATGCCAGACCACTCTGCACGGCCTGCAGGCCTACCAGTCCAACTAGCAACTGTAAGTAATCAATTTAAATAGTAGATGTCGCACTAGTGCGGAAACTTACTTACTACTTACACTGCGGGCCTATTCAGAACTTCGAAATCCGAACTACGTATCGTGCCGTCTCTTTCACTCTCGTGTTATGCACCATATGAGTGGAAAGGACTAGGGTTTGCTTCCGGGAAATACCGGAACCGAAAATACCGGGATTTCCCGGAATTTTTAGACCAGCAAAGAACCGGGACTGCAAAATTGAAATCCCGGTACTTTCGGGATTTCGGGAACTCCATTTTTGCTCTATATTTTTTCAAATTTAGTTAAATTACACGAAACAGCCGTTAAGCATAGAGGAGAAAAGTGCAATTCAAAGAAAACTATGTATTCCTCACCATTGAAATCAGTTCTGAGTCAGTATCAGAAAAGAATAACCGAATTTCAGCCTCTATTTAACTAAAATAGGTTTAATGAACGTTTATGCATAAGGCGGTTTATATATTTAGTAATTAAGTAACTGTAGGTAGGCAAAGGCATTGACATTCCTACAGTTGTTTTCTTTTAACAGTAAGTTTAGAATCATAATTGCCTTTCTCGGTTTGTTTACCAATTATATGTAACATTAGTGCGGTCCCGAAAGTACCGAAAATACCGGGAAATCCCGGTTCCATTTCTAGCTGGTATCGAAAATCCCAGCGCCAGTTGGGTGTTCCGAAGGTCAATGATGGACAAACTAGGATTTCAAATTCAGACAATTGTCGTAATTTGATTCAGCCGCAAAATAGCAGAAATGAAATGAAATGAAATGATGAAATGAAATGAAATGATGTTTTATTTGTTGAATATGGTGAGTTACAGTTGTTACAATATAACTAGGCTAAGTACATATTCAGCCGGAATTCCGGCATGCAAATGTTATGAATACAATAGAATTTAAATTGTCATGGTTAATTAGTTTACTTATTAACATGAAAACATTACAAACAGATACTGGTTCTATATATTTGTTAATTTAATTTAAATATGTCAATACGTGTAGATATATAATTAACGTCAAATTCTTAAGTTTAATCAAACTCAATTAATATTTATTAAATCTTCAAGAACTGTTTTGCAAGAATTCTTTGACTGTGTAGAAGCACTTTTTATTCAACCACGAGTGCAGGGTTTTGCAAAAACTGTTCAAATGCAGTCTGCTAATTTCTGGGGGAATGGAGTTATACACCAACGCCTTGTGCAACCATTTTGTATTTGTATTTATGAAACAAGTAGATATTGCGCACTTTTTTTTATACAACGCCGGTGGCAAACAAGCGTACGGTCCATCTGATGGTAAGCGGCCACCGCAGCCTACAGACGCCCGCAACTCCAAAGGAGTCACGTGCGCGTTGCCGACCCTTTATAAGATTTGAGGATGCACTGTGTTGACAGCAGGCGGAACACATTTAGGTCCCTCGCTCTCAACACAGTGCATCCTCGGGAGCTCTGGCAACCTTGCTCACCTCCAGGAACTCAACACTACATACTTGTATAGTAGATAATGTTATTATGGCTGTGGTCTTCTGCAAGGCGGAGGTACTTCCCCAGTTGGGCTGCTCCAAATTCGAGCAAGATGACATTTTGCTGTGCCATACCTCTCTTACAGCACTTAATTAATATTTACACATAATTCATGACGTGAATCGGATCCCAGCTATTATGTGCTGATATCTTCTAGCACAAAGAGGAATAAGGAAGGGAGAACCCTGCAACTTTCTCGGAGATGAACGGAAGAATAATAAAGATAAGGTAAAAATTAAAAGTTATGAACGTGAATGCAACCTTCAAGAAAAGAGTGTACTCCCATCTTAAAAGCCGGTGCTTGGCCTCTGGTGTTGCAGGTGCCTATGAGCGACGGTAATCGCTTACCATCAAACAACCTTACCTTGGTCTTGGCATACCTTAATTTATTGGTTTATTTTGTTTGCCAGTTACCTGCGACTGGAACTTCGCGAACAACATGTACTACGGCAACAACGGCTCGCTGTCGTGCCTGGCCAACAACGACGCAGACGTCGCGTTTGTGGACACAACTAACATCACCGGTAATTATGAATGCGTCAATTCAATTATCACCATCATCATAGACCTTCCGAGCTGTTCGGTTGTGGAATTCCTTGCCTACTGAAATTAGACTTGCTAAGTCTCTTCCCGTATTTAAGAGCGCTTTAATAAAATGTAGTGGGTCCAAATGGGTGGCTCAAAATTAAAACGGCCGTTTTAACTTTGGACGCATAGATTGACGAATCCAGCAACTTAATAACTAATTTGATGGATTCAAAACGTACTTAAATACAAATTACAGTACGTAGCGGCCCCCTTTTTTAGATATCTATCGTTAAATTTAAACAATCACAATTATTTACGAGTGGCGCTAGTGGACCTGTTACATTTTATTAAAGCGCTCTTAAAACCACGACTGTTTAAGTGCTGCCATCTCTATTCTCTAACCTGTAACTAATCTCCACAGATTATCTCAGAGCTCTCAACCTCCAAGGATCCGAGTTCCGCGCGCTCTGCAGGAACAACACTCTGGCGCTTGAAAGCGGAGTGAATGTCGATGACAACTGCCTGCTGGCTTATGTGGTTGACTCTGAGGTTTTGACTAGAAGGTAAATATATAGCGACACCTATCGGGACGCAGTCAACATATATGCGCTGTACGCCCCCTAACCCATAAATAACGTGAGGTGTTTCTTTAAATTTTCTGTCCCCCCTCCCCCCTGGTGAGATGTCGTGAGATTTTATTCAACCCCCTCCCCCATCCCCCAATCTCACGTGAGATTTTTTTAAATGCGGGTTTCTTACGTAAACGCGTTGGATTGTTATTGTAAAAAGAAAAAAAAATGCTTCGTGCTTTTATTTACGACTAGTTAAGACTAGTAATCAATATTCCTGAGAGTTAACGTCGAAGTATAAATGAAATTATTCTCTTTCGAACGAATTAGTGAATAATCATAATCGTATTACGACTACGCTTAAGATTAAATCTTGTAAGCGTGTACAATCTGGATTAAATGGACCAAAATAGTATAATTTTTTTTTGGTTCAATCAGAAAAAAAATTGCGTGATTTTTGCCGAGAGCCTCCCTCTCTCCAACGTAAAATTAGATGAGATTTGACTCGACCCCTCCTTAAACATCTCGCTTAATTTATGGACGCCCCCTTACGTAATACCAGAGCGTGCACTATATACCTAAATCAAACATGTGTCTTGTAAGAAGATACAGTACTTAAATTTACACTTAGTGATATTGAGCTAAAGCAACTACTGGATGACGATATGACGGGTAAAAGAAATGTGGAATTACGAGTAAAGGACTGCTGTGCCGACTCCAAGTTATGAGATAAGGATAACGGAAAGCGAATACTCAGTGTAGGTTTTTTCGTTCAAGGGGCACCTTTAAGCGACCAGTGCTGCCCAAAAACCACACTCTATCCAAACCCCCGCCGTCTCTAAGGCCCGTCCTTGTGTACGTATAGATTTACCCCCTTATTCATAAAGCTTAACAAACCTCTGCTAACTAAAATGTCTGTTGTCACTGTCTCACAAGCGCATGTGTCAAAGTGACAGATAAGGACAAACAAACTTTAGTGGCTAGTTAACTAATATAGGTTTGATAGACGTTTATGAATAATGGGGTTAGACCAAACTTAGATTTCCTGACTTGGCGGGACGGGATCGATATGTATTTTCTTTGACATGATTTTCTGATATCGCACAGATTGTTACTTGACGGGATACTTTCAGTTATTACATTTGCGCAAGAGCAGGGAAGTAGGTACTGCGTTAGTATCGCCTCGCTCCTCCGCATCCCGCGCCTGCCTGAATACACGTATTTAAATGTAATGCTTAAGTTACACATGCTGATTACTAGCACAAAAGCATGCCACTATTGAGCAATTGCTACTTAGTAGTATGTGTGTCGAAACATTGCTAATAATGAGCATGCTCACTTCGAGTTTGCTCAAAAATCGACGCTCGTGCGATTTTTGGGCATGCTACCTGCAGCGCGGGCGAAAGGGGGCGTGGTATTAGTAAGATTAGCAAGTGTGGACGCGCTTGCTTAATGAGCATGCTAGTAATTATTATGGTAGAAGCATGCTTATCCCAAGCAAATGTATACAACTCAAAATCATGCTCATCTTAAGCTTACTAATGAGCATGCTTTTTACGTGCTAATTTTGAGCATGTGTAACAGTACCTTAAGCGCGCAATAAAGATATGTACTGAGGGCCTACTCCGAACTTCGTAACGTGCCGTCCAACACTCTCGTGTTATACACTACATGAGTGAAAGGGACGGCACGATACGAAGTTCGGATTTCGAAGTACGGAGTAGGACCTCTGACTCATATGACACACAGTTGACACTGACAGATGATATATTTCTGGTATCGTACCGCCTCCGCACCGACAAGTCAGGTAGTCGCCAAAGCTTAAGCTTCACTAACGCCATCTGTTAATAAAAGCGTAGAATTACCATTACTATTTAACTAGTTGCTCTATGAGCTGCAGACCTTGAGAGTTATTTTTTTTATTAGAATTTCCAAAAACTGGCTTGACTAAAAATAATCTATATAATTATCGAACCTGCTGACCAAATTTCACGAGAATCGGTAGAGAAATCCGACCTGTAGAGTACAAACTGAAATTCGCAAGCAATAACTTACAAAACGATTAAAAAATTTTTTTTTTTACAATTTTCTAAAACTGACTCGACAAAAAATTCTATATTACCGAACCTGCTCACAAAATTTCACGAGAATCGGTTGAGAAATGCGACCTGTGCCTTTACCACGAGTTTACATGACCGTACTCGCTAGCGACTGCGTAAAAAGTTGTATGGGAAAAAGTGCAGCGCCTCTGGCGGTTACGAAATAGAACTAAGAATCGGCATACTAAATCGTTTACGCAGTCGCTAGCGAGTACGGTCATGCAAATTCATGGTAAAGGCACTGTAGAGGAGAACAACAGGACATCTGGAAAGCATATTTTTTTAAAAAAACACCATCTTCCCCTCCGTCCTACATTGGCCATCTTTAAATCTGCAATTGCTAAAATTGCTACTGAAAATTAAGAGCGCTTTAATAAAACGTAACAGGTCCACTAGCGCCACTCGTAAATAATTGTGATTGTTTAAATTTAACGATAGATATCTAAAAAAGGGGGCCGCTACGTACTGTATTTTGTATATAAGTACGTTTTGAATCCATCAAACTAGTTAATACGTTGCTGGATTCGTCAATCTATGCGTCCAAAGTAAAAACGGCCGTTTTAATTTTGAGCTTATAGAGAGACCAATCTAGCAACGTAAAAATTAGTTTGTTGTGTTCAAAAAGTACTTACATACAAACTACAGTACGTAGCGGCCCCCTTTTTTAGTTATATATCATTAAATTTAAATAATTACACTTATTTACGAGTGGCGCTAGTGGACCTGTTACATTTTATTAAAGCGCTCTTAATGTCTTGTATCTACTCTGCCTACCCCTTTTGGGTGTAATTTATGTACTTATGTTACGTAAATTTAAGAGCACCCAACCTTTTCAGGACCGACGAAGCGTACAACAGCATCAGCGCTCTCCTCGACACCCTGGAGATGTACTTCGGCTACACCGCCTCTTCAGGCACCCAACACGTCAACATGGAAATATTCTCTAGCTTCGACGGAACCCGAGATCTCCTGTTCAAAAACACCGCCGTAGGCTTCTCTGAACCCACAACAGCTACTACTAATGCACCAGCGAAGAACTATATTGAGTTGTTCAGCCATTTGCAAGCTTGTACTGGCACTGGCAGCAACATTCCGGTCCCTGGGTTGGCTAATAGGAGCTTCTATTCAGGTGTAACACTGCTGCTGTCCGCTCTGCTGACGCGTTTCATTATTTATTAAGCCGGATATCGTTCCACAATGACACATCAGAGGTCATGGCCCGAGCAGAATTATTTCTGGGCTGATATTGGGCCGTTCTGTCATTTTATCTATAAACTTTCAAGTAATCGGAACTTTGTGGTTCCACGAAATTCCGCAATATCACATAAATCTTTAACTGAACGCCACTCCAGTGCTGGTCGTAAACATAATGGTACTGTTACACATGCTCAAAATTAGAACATAAAACCGGCCAAGTGCGTGTCGGACCACGCACAATGAAGGGTTCCGTACCAACACCTACTAGTCCACATTTAAAATCACTATCCAATACATTGAATCAAATAACTTAACCAAAATTACAGTTAAATCAACCTATCTCAAAAACTATAAGAGATACTTTGATCAAACCAAAAATCGTTGAAAGAGTTAATTAGCATGCATCACCTCTATTTTTTTTAGAATTTTATACCCCGTAGTTATAAAAATAGAGGGGGGGGGACATACTTTTTACGACTTTGAGAGCTGATATCTCAAAAACCGTTCACTTTAAGAAAAATGTTTTTTAGAAAACTTTATATCATTTTAAAAGACCTTTCCATTGATACCCCACACGGGTATGTACATCGAAAAAAAAATTTTCATCCCTCAGTTACATGTATGGGGGGCCCCACCCCCAATTCTTTTTTTTACTATTTAGTGTCATAATTTTGTAGCGGTTCATACAACACATATTCCCATCAAATTTCATCACTGTAGTACTTATAGTTTCCGAGTAAATCGGCTGTGACAGACGGACAGACGGACAGACGGACAGACGGACAGACGGACATGACGAAACTATAAGGGTTCCGTTTTTGCCATTTTGGCTACGGAACCCTAAAAAGCATGCTTGTAAGCATGCTTAAGATGAGCATGCTTTTGAGCTGTATACATTTGCTTGGGATAAGCATGCTATCCCATAATAATTACTAGCATGCTTATTTCAGCAAGCGCGTCCACACTTGCTAATCTGACTAACACCACGCCCCCTTCCACCCGCGCTGCACGTAGCATGCCCAGAAATCGCACGAGCGTCGATTTTTGAGCAAACTCGAAGTGAGCATGCTCATTATTAGCAATGTTTCGACACACATACTACTAAGGAGCAATTGCTCAATAATGGCATGCTTTCTTGCTAGTAATTAGCATGTGTAACTGTAGCATATGTTGCAATACATAGAAACCCGCACATTGAATCAATGACGAATCTGACAGAAGGCGGCACAAAAAATGTGGCAATTTGAAAAGAATCGCATGCTGGTAACACAATATATGTGTAGCAAAGTGATAGCTACTCATAAATTGTCAGCTTATTTGTTAGGTAGAATTAGCCACGACTCGCTGGTCAGACTACTAGGAATTAGCCGTTCTTTTTGACATTGATTTATATTAATTGTAGCGTTTTTTAATACCTAGCTAATTATTGTATAAACAAAAGCAGATTATAAAGAAAACATCTTTTTCATATTGTTTTTTACAAGCTAAATTTTATAAAATACTTATTTAATGCACCGGTCTATTTATCTTATATTGCTAAATGATTTGTTTTCTTAACAGGGAAATCACAAACATACAATTATTCTGTCTATAATATGTAAACATGTGTAGGTACCTATATGTGTTTCAACTTTTCAGATATCTATTGCCAATGCCTCTATAAAATCTAGGCAGGTTTTACGCACATAAACACATTGAGAAGAAAAATTGTACCTAACCTTATTTCTTATACTAATCATTTATTTATTATGAAAATGCGTGCTTAATGTTACACAATTTACATGGATAATGGGAGTACATGTAGTTAGGAAGTTTAGGAACTAAATGTAATTGTAAGGTTTTCTTTTTAAGTATATTTCGATCAAAACGACCGATCCTCGGCGATTTATAACTTTTTTATTCCCTTTACAGACACTGATAATAATTTTATAAATAAAATACAACGAAATATTTAATAATGCTAAAAGTGTTACCGATTTATTGTGATCAAAATTATAAATGTAATTAATATGACATAATCATAGATCATGTGATAATATTATAATTTCTTATCTAAACGCCATATGAAAACTAGATGGCATTGACATCGCTAAACAACGTTACAACGCCATCTATTGTAATTTTGAATACATTAATGATTGAATTTGTATTTTAGTAAATAAAGTATTTTTTGTACAATGCGTGTTTAATTTATTTAACTGCAAGGTTTTGTCGGCGACTTCGTTCAGATGAAATCTATGTCAACTTTCACACTCCGTATTTCATAACTTTGTTGGATGATAATCTGTAATAATAGTAGATTGTACACGAAGGACCCAAAGCACTGTTTTATGTCACGGGCGGGATAGTGAATCCTGAACGTAACGAAGGAGTCCTGAGTGTAGTGAGGGATTTAAGCGCACCCAAGACAAAAACAGTTTTATCCCCGAGGAGTATAGGTACTCTACTTTTCTTACCTCTTGCGCAGAAGCGTATTTTTTAAAATTGGCGCCCCGGGCCAATAAGGTTCGTCGCCCCATAAACCAAGAAAATAATGTATTTTTTTTTAATAGTTTACATTTTTATTGTATGATAGTACATTACTGAAGAGGCCGCGAAATAGGGGATGGCTGCCGAGTAGTTATAGATGGCCGAGTATTAACGAGGCCATCTAGAGATACGAGGCTGACAACAGTGTTTTTTTCAAAAAATGCAATAAAGTTTGAAAATTAAAAGAAAACTTGAAATGAAATTCTAAGGGTTCTGTAATAAAAACACACGTTGCAGCTGCCGGTCGGGGGCGGCTAGGTGGTTACGCCGCCCTGGCGGATTGGCGCCTCTGGCCCTAGGGTAAATACGCCCCTGCTCTTGCGAGACAATGATAAAGAAAAACCAAGGCTAACTAGAAACAGAATCAATTAGTCTGCCAAAACCCAATCACTTTCGTGACTCGCCATGTTATTAGAATTGTATCTTCTATTTTTGTAGAATCTGTAGTTTTACTCCGTATAATGCATCGTCTTGTAGCACTCGCGGCTTTTGTTTTAGGTATTTAATAGTAGGTACATTGCTGCAAAGGCCGCGAAGGAAGGAAGGTCATCCCTGTGCCTTTACCATGAGTTTGCATGATCGTACTCGCTAGCGACTGCGTAAACGATTTAGTATGCTGATTCTTAGTTCTATTGCGTAACCGCCAGAGGCGCTGTACTTTTGCCCATACAATTTTTTACGCAGTCGCTAGCGAATACGGTCATGTAAACTCATGGTAAAGGCACTGTTCCGGCTGAGGCCATTTCTCAAAAAATGCAATGAAGTTTAGGTCTAGGTGGACTCATGACTTGGTCAAGGCAGCGGGGAGTCACTGGATGCGGGTGGCTCGCGACCTTGTGCTGTGGCGCTCCTTGGGGGAGGCCTATATCCAGCAGTGAATGTCTTCCGGCTGAATGATGATGATGATGCAATGAAGTTTGCAAATTATAAAAAAGCTCCAAATTAAATTCCAAGGATTTGAGTAATAATTAGAAACAAGCGCGGTAGCAGCCCGTGGCCGGCGCGCCGGCTTCCGGCTTCGTCGCCGTGTTTTGTTTCGAACACGACGGCCGCGGGCGAGCCCGTTCCCGCCGCCGTGCGCACTTCACGAAATTAGCCTTTAAAGATATAAGTATACTTACTTATATAGTAAGTATTTTATGTGTGTGTAAGTATTTTATTTGTGTGTGTAAGTATTTTTTATAAAAACAAGAACTATGAGTAGTGAAAACACATTATTACCCCGCGGGTTATAGTGATATTCAGTACAATATTACAACCCGGCTCAAGGCGAGGGCTATAATGATTTGCTTTCGGAATGGTTTGCTTGATATATAATTAGCCATTGTAGAGCAGGTGTTGTAAAATAGTTATTTGTTATACAAGGGTGCAAAGTTGTATTTTAACCGCGAGTGTGGAATTGAAACACGAGCTAGCGAATGGATTTTAGGGTAGAACTACGAGCTAGTGCATGGACTCTATGGTTGAACCGCGAGCGTAGCGAGTGGTTCGAAAATAGAATCCTAAGCGAAGCGAGTGGTTCAAAAATAGAATCCTGATCATAATGAGTGTTGCAATACACGAGACGTAAAAAAAATTGCAGCCGTGCATAACACAAATCTTTTCACCACACTAGAGTGAAGATTTTTTTTTGGTCCTTCTCATCCTAGCTTTATTCCAGTACAGTTGCATCCTAAGTAAGTCTCATCCTAAGTAAGTTGTAACTAAAGTAGAGTTCCAATACCTGATCAGAGATTTGGCGTAGGTACTAGTTTTTTAACACAACAACATTATATAAAATTATTGTTGCTGGACTGTCTGGACTGGCCTTTACATGTTAAAAAAGTCATAAATAGCAAGTTCGGATTTCGAATATTTGTGGATAAAATGCATCCTAGTGATAGGAGGTTTTTGAAATGTTTCATATTTTTCCTAAACTGTAAAACGTTTCAGCTTTAGAAACATTAGTAATGTTACCGAAAGGACGAAACGTTAGGTACATGTTAAATTTCACTGAAGTTTCTGAAATGTTTCCCTTATAATTACATTAGCTGTTCAATTGACAAGCTCATTGCTGTTTAAATTCAAAAATTGCTTGCCAATAGGTAAGCTAATTACAAAAAACCGTACGAGGTGACCTCTGAGGTAAGAAATTAATTAATTAATTGAGGTTAGGTAATTTTTTTTTTTTAATTATATATCTTCATTTCGCACGTCAAAAACAGCGAGTCTATTTTTGTTAGCGGTTTTCGCTGCCTGAGAGATCAAACTATTCGTTTTAATATTTTCCCCAGAGAATTAACTTATAATCACTGTGCCAATCCATAATCAACTACTGCATTCTTGCATGGGGAGGCGTTGCAAAAACAAGTCTCATAGCGCTCGAAAGAGCTCAAAGAGCAGTTCTAAAGGTGTCCTTGCGTAAGCCTCGCTGGTATTCTACTGCTGACTTATATAAAGAAGCGGAGGTACTTAGCGTTCGCAGATTATTCCTGCTACGTGCTGCCATTTACGTGCATAAGGCAACATTGAACCTGCCATGCTACAGGGACTTGCTCAGTAAAAGAGTTTTTAAAGTACCTGTTCCGAAGGTCAAGACCAAATTTGCGAAGCGATTTCCTAGGTTTTTGTTTCCGCATATTTATAACCCATTTACAAAAGTGATTGAACTTAGACATTGCAGCGTCCAAGAAGCAAAAAGGAAAATACAAACGCTCTTATTATCTTGGAATTATGAACAGTCAGAAACCATACTTCAGGTAGTGTCTTAGCGTACCATGTCACGCACATGCACGCACACATGCACACACACACACACACACACACATACACACACACTCACGCACGCACGCACGCACGCACGCACGCACGCACGCACGCACGCACGCACGCACGCACGCACGCACGCACGCCCACATACAAACATGAACAATCGTACACCCTCCACTTACTCCTATTACGACTCTTCAAAATAGTAAATTATAATAGGTATTTCGGTATTTAATCATTGTTATTATTTCTTGTTTGTATACTACTTTGTAAAATTTCATGTCTTGTCTTGCATTATTTTCAAGCCGCATAATTGTTAATCTGTATTGTTTGGTTTCCACGGGACAGGCCCAGCCTAGTGTGGGACCATAGCCACTATGTATCGAATTGCTCTTTTCGTAAATAAATATATTTTCATTTTCAATCCAACGTTTAATTACCGGAAAATATTTTTCCTGAAAAATTATTACTTTCCAGTATATAATCATCGTAACTCCTCAGAATCTTGCCTAGCCACATTTCTCTCGCAATAAATAACGCACATCGAAACCTTCGCGCGGAAATCGCAGCCCGAGGACATAAAATGAGCCCCTACTTGAATTGACCGTCTTGACAGCTGGTTGTCATTCAAGATTTATTTACAATCAAGATTTTTTTACAGTCAAACAGGGGATTTATTTATACTATAATCGTGTTGATTTTGTGCAGTTAAGTGCTAGTGCAACGCGCAAGCGAATAATTCGCCTTCTCGCTCAGCCGGAACAAAAACGGATACCTACAGCTTTGCTGCATGTAGGCCCTGGTTACAAGGTTTCCTGCCGCACTCAGCTGATACCGCATAGCCTACTTCCTAAGGATTGCGCCCCAATGAGTTATTTTACGTATTATTATTTCTACTTATTTACTTTTTTTACTTAAGGCCCTAGTTTTAGTTACTGTTAGTTTATTACTTCATTTTAATTTATCAACTTTTTCTTGTTATTAATTTTTATTTTAATGTAAGACATTGTTGATGCCCCTTTCATCCCTTTCTTGCCCTACTTTAGCTATTGCATCGTCAGAAAATCGTGTTCGTTGCCCTGAATGCTCAGATCCGCACTTTTTCAAAGGCACCAGGGGCCTCAAAATACACATAGCCAAAAAACATCGGCAAAGTCGCAGTCAACCTGCAATATGTTCTACGCCGTGTCAGCCTAATGCCTCAGCGTCACAAGATTCGCAGGTACCTAACAATACCGTCGTACCCTTCTGGCAAATCCTAAGTGACCTGAAAAATACACACCCGGTTCTAAAACGGATACCACGTGGTGCCCGTGTGTCCGTCGCTAAATTCCTGTGTGATATTATCAAAACAATAATTTCAAGCAACTCAATTCATAGTTGGGAAAATTTATTAACATTCGCATATAAAGTTCTACATATTACAACAAATCAGAATTCAAAATCATTAACAAAATTAGTCAAGGATAACTGTTGTGGGGACTTTTCGCATTTCCCAACTGCAGTTGGATTTAAGCACGTCAATAACAGTGTTTTCAAAAAAGTCGAAAATAAGATCTTCGATGGTGACATCAGGGGTGCTGCCCGGCTACTTTTTTCTGACGATGCAGTGGCCCCCGCCAATTCGGATACACTCACAGCCCTTCTCGCTAAACATCCACCTCCAGACACGAACCTTCGTCTTCCCGACCCGCCACAGCCAAACGACCCCACCCTCATTGCAACAACTGAAGATGTCTTTGGTGCGGTAATGTCCTTCCCTAACGGTTCCGCAGGTGGCCTTGACGGTCTGTCACCACAGCATCTCAAAGACTTACTGAGCTGCGGCTGCGGAGACACTAAGGAAATGCTGTTGAAGGACTTGACGGCTCTAGTTAATATCATGTTGGCTGGTCAAGTCCCTGATGAAATAACAGGTATCCTGTACGGAGCTAATCTCTGTGCTCTCACTAAAAAAGATGGCGGCATTCGCCCTATTGCTGTTGGCACCACCCTTCGCCGTTTGACTGCCAAAATTGCTTGTCGCTCCATCCTCAGCGAACTTAGTTCAGAACTACAGCCTGTGCAGCTGGGATTTGGAACTAAGAGCGGCTGCGAAGCCGCTGTGCATGCCGTACGAACGTACATTGAGCACCAGGCTGGAGAGGTTCTGCTGAAGGTGGATGTTTCTAACGCTTTCAACTCCGTAGACAGAGGCGCCTTGTTAACTCAAATTAAAGAGAAAATTCCTATTACTTTTAAATTTCTTTGGCAGTGTTACGGTTCCCCGTCTAAATTATTATACAAATCCAACGTTTTGGCTTCCTGCGTAGGTTGTCAACAAGGCGACCCTCTTGGTCCAGCAATTTTTAGCCTCGCCATACATCCCATAATTAAGAAACTAAATTCAAAATTAAATATATGGTATCTAGATGACGGGACCCTCGGCGGTGATGCGATTTCAGTGCAAAATGACTTAGAAACATTAACAACAGAACTTAAAGCAGTCGGCCTCTCTCTTAACTTCTCCAAATGTGAACTGTTTGTTACAGAGTCGTGTTCAAATGAGGAACGCGCCATAGAACAATTTAAACAATTAGCTCCTGGTATCAAAATTATGAAAAAGGAATCGCTTCACCTCCTTGGTTGCCCTATCCTAGACCAATCTTTTGAAAATTTCATAAATACAAAAATTCAAAATTTCAAAACATCTTCACATCGTTTGACTAAAATTAACATACATTCGGCGTATTGCATAATTAAACATTGTTTATTTGTGCCTAAATTCACATACATTCTTCGCGGATCACATTTTTGGAAACACCCCACTTTGATTTCAAATTTAGACAATTTAGTTTTAGAAACACTCACTTCTATTTTCAACATATCTTTTGGCGAAAGAACATGGACCCAGGCTAGCTTACCCATTAGGTTTGGCGGCCTGGGTATCCGCAAAATTTCCAGCGTGGCGCTACCTGCTTTCTTGGCTTCGGTACACGGTGCTGAGAGCCTCATCGGGAAAATTTTAGCCCCTACTATTGGGGTCCTGGAGGCTGCGCACCGTGCCGAGGCCAAGAACGTATGGTTGTTAACATGCCCCAACACGGATCCGCCTGCCAACCCATGTTCGCAAAGACAATGGGACGAGCCCCTCTGTCGCCTTACTAGGAACAGACTCCTAGATTCGGCACCTAGTTCGACAGACCGAGCTCGACTCATTGCCACCGCAGAGTGGGAGTCGGGTCTGTGGTTACAGGCGCTCCCATCCCCATCCATAGGCACATTGCTGGACAATAATACTTTTCGTTTGGCCACTTGCCTTAGAATAGGGGCGTCAACAAATATGCCCCACCGTTGCCAGTGCGGAGCCATGGTGGACAGTCTGGGCCACCATGGCCTCTCATGCAGCCGGAGTGCTGGGAGGATCCCTCGGCATGCCAGCATCAACGACGTCATTCGAAGGGCCCTTGTCAGTGCAAAGGTACCGGCAGTCCTCGAACCCAACGGTCTGACTAGAGATGACGGCAAGAGACCCGACGGAATGACGTTGGTGCCTTGGAGTATGGGTCGGCCCCTTGTCTGGGATGCTACTTGTGTAGATACCCTGGCGCCGTCCCATATTCCAGGCACCAAAGTTGATGCTGGTGCAGCTGCATCCTCAGCTGAAAACCTCAAGCGCCGCAAATATGCCACTCTCGGCAGTAGTTATATGTTTGCGGCGTTTGGGGTTGAGACCCTGGGGCCATGGGGTCCAAGTGCTCGGTGCCTCTATAAGGACATTGCAAGGCGCCTTATAGAGGCTTCCGGGGACCAGAGGGCTGGCCACTATTTCGCCCAGCGGATTAGCATAGCTATCCAGCGTGGAAATGCGGCCAGCCTTCTGGGAACCCTACCGAGCACCGAAGACTTAGGGCAAATTTTTTATTTATAATGGTTTATATTATTGTGTTGTTTGTTTTTTTTTGCTCGTTTTTTGTTGTGTATTAATAAAGTAATTATTAAGTAAAAGGTTTAAAGTTAACGAAAATTTTATATTTATTTATTTAAACTTACACGATTTTTAGTGAGAGTCAGGATGGCGGGTGTACCTAAACAAATACGTAAATAAAGTGTACCAAAAATTTGTACTGAATTTGTACTATTTTGTACCACTTTAGAAAAAAATTGTACCCTTCCGTATTTAAAGTTATTACAAAGTGAAGGTACACCCGCCATCCTGACCTTAAAATAACCGTATTACTCAGCAGTAGAAAATCATAAAATGTGTAAAACTCGCAAACTACGAATTAGATGGCTGAAGTTTTTACTGTATATTTGAGTACAAATTTGGTACAAAAAATTGAGATAATAACATTGGTTGATAATTGGTATGATCATAATTTTCCCAGGTACACCCGCCATCTTGACTGTCAGGATGGCGGGTGTACCTTCACTTTGTAATAACTTTAAATACGGAAGGGTACAATTTTTTTCTAAAGTGGTACAAAATAGTACAAATTCAGTACAAATTTTTGGTACACTTTATTTACATATTTGTTTAGGTACACCCGCCATCCTGACTCTCACGATTTTTACACATTGTTATTGGAAAACGGGACTCAATCGCGTACAATACTAATTTAATTACCTTTTTCAAGGTTTTCCCTTTGGTTTCGAATGTCACAACACCCGTGGTCGCTCGCTGACTGGCGTGAGCCTGAGCGGGTATCAACATCTAGCCGTACGGGTTTTGTTTCACTGTTAGCGTTGTATTGGGCGAGTGACAACCCTAGTGTATAGGTATAAGATTTCAAGCTTACATGGTCATTTACATTAGAATTACGATTTGAAACGGGATATTTACCATGTATATTTGTATTTTTGAGTTCCCGATATTTCGGCACTGTTGCAAGCGCCATTATCAAGGATTAACTGACGTGCTGCGAGTTTTAGTTGTGGTCTACCCAAATAGCGATCCACCCTCTTCCTGGTTCGCTTTTTTCGCACAGTGTCACCGTCACTACCACCGTCCGCCTTGTCACTTGAAACTCGATTACGGTCACGACACACCACACTCACAGTATCAATAGTTCTTTCCGGAAACAGTCTCTTTTCGATTTGAGAACTTTCGGATCACTGGACGCCAG
Source organism: Epiblema foenella (assembly GCA_963556455.1). Classification (NCBI taxonomy): domain Eukaryota; kingdom Metazoa; phylum Arthropoda; class Insecta; order Lepidoptera; family Tortricidae; genus Epiblema; species Epiblema foenella. Next base: position 7,533,690 of record OY747119.1, on the reverse strand, counting down.
ACACTTGACAGTTGAAACCCATCTTCCCGGTTGAAATTCTTATGCCTTTGGATTTCAATGGCTTCCTTAACTAACCTAGGTATGTAATGGCGCTTGCAACAGTGCCGAAATATCGGGAACTCAAAAATACAAATATACATGGTAAATATCCCGTTTCAAATCGTAATTCTAATGTAAATGACCATGTAACCTTGAAATCTTATACCCTAGGGTTGTCACTCGCCCAACACAACACTAACAGTGAAACACAAAACCCGTACGGCTAAAAATCGTAATTCTAGTGTATAGGTGTTTAATAAAGACCAAGTGCGGGTAGTTCGAAAATCCGATATGGCTAGAAGATGTTGATACCCGCTCACGCCAGTCAGCTTGCGAACACGGAATTGTGGTCAAACCCGATAAGTCATCTAAAAGGTTTATTGAAAATAGGACTCTGCGTAATGGATGTTGAGTTCTTATTTCAAAAAACAATTATCTCGATTTATCGGGTTTGACCACTCACCCCTCGGGATGTTGTGATACATTCGAAACGTCACAAACCTTTAAAATAGTAGATTGTATGACAAGGGTCTAAAATGAGCCATATTACCACGAGATAGTTATTTTCCCGAACAAAGTTCGAGGGGTAATATGGCTTTTAGACCAGAGTTATACACTCTACTTTTCACTTCGATTGCGAGAAAATAAATAAACAAAGGTTAGCCATCCAAAATTAACAATTAATTCCACGGCGAACTTATATGTAATTTGGCAGCATGTTTTTTTTCTAAACTGCTTTCATGCTTTGACACACAAAATAGACACCGCGGTTCGCGCGCAGCATTCACGCGCTAAAAAGCTAACTCACCTTCCATTGAGCGCTTCAAAGCGTTGCTCGAACGAACTAATCACTTTTTTAATTATTGTGAAATAGGGACTACTACAAACTTAATTTTTAGACTCTTTAGAGAAATAAATTCTGTTTTCTGATTGGTCGATTTTAGTAAAGCTGTATGTATGTGTTGTTAATACCCAATACCAAATATTTTTTAAAGAGTTAAATTAGTGTTTTGTGATTGGTGGCTTTAATAGGTGAAGTATTATGATTGGTTTAAATTGAATGTTTTGTAAATCATAAATATTTAATATGTATTCATATTTTCCCTAGGGGTTTAATGTACTACTTTAGCCCCGCTTGACAAGTCTAATATGATGCACTTTTCGAGCATAAGAAGTGAAAAGGTAATTACTTAAGTTAGTATTGTACGATATTAAGTCCCGTTATCAAATAATAACGACCATTTTGTTTATAAATATTAAACTCATTGTTATTGTGTTACATGATATCATTGTCGGGTTATCATCTTTGAACTTGCCTAAAGTTTTAGTTTAGAATTAAATGTGACGTAAAAAGTTATATACACATTTTCACCTACAATTGGGTAAGGAAGGTGCAACAGTGTCAACATATCTTTGATGTCGCCAGCACACGCCACGTTTAACATTTTATTTTATTTTATTTTTACGACCGCTTTAGCCTAGTTGGTAGTGACCCTGCCTTCGAAGCTGGAGGTCCCGGGTTCGAATCCCGGTCAGGGCATGTATTTGTGTGTTGAACACGAATATTTGTTCCTGAGTCTTGGATGTTTTCTATGTATTTAAGTACCTATTTATCTATATAAGTATGTATATCGTCACTTGGAACCCATAATACAAGCGTTATTTAGTTTGGGACTAGGTTGATTTGTGTAAGATTGTCCAAAAATATTTATTTATTTTATTTATTTATCGTATGGGAATTATTTCAAACCGTGAGATCTTCAACAAGACAGTGCGGTTACCAGTTTGTTACACTTTTAGCACCACCCAGGGGTCACGTGTAGGGTCTAGGCTCGCGATGGGTACCCCCGTTGACGTTATCGATATCGATAAATGTTGAACAGAGGGCCTATTCGAACTTCGAAATCCGCCGAACTTCGTATCGTGCCGTCCCTTTCACTCTCGTGTTATACACTATATGAGTGAAAGGGACGTCACGATACAAAGTTCGGATTTCGAAGTTCGGAGTAAGCCCTCAGTGCCTTTACATGACCGTACTCGCTAGCGACTGGGTAAACGAAAACGATTTATTATGCCGATTCTTAGTTCTATTGCGTAACCGCCAGAGGCGCTATATTTTTGCCTATACATATTTTTACGCAGTCGCTAGCGAGTACGGTCATGTAAACTCATGGTAAAGGCACAGGGACGTCCGCCGCGAGATCGCGACAACACAGACACTTGTAGCCTCTATTCGTCCCGGTACCGCCGCCTATCGCGTAGTCAGTCCGACTCAGGTCGGGCCTGGCTGGGTTTCTTGCTGGACTCTCAGCTAGGCTAGGTGTGGTGAAAGAGCGACAAAACTCCCAGTAGCTCGATTCCACTCACACCTCAGATTCGGTTGAAACCGCTCAACCAATCTCACTGGAGCGCAAACTCTTAGAGTATTCCAGTGTTCCAAGCCACACGCGTGGTCGTGCCGGAGGGTTTTCCCCTGGATTTTCCCCAGGCTACTCTCCAACCGCGCACTCCTATCGCTTTATTGGGCCCGGCCTATAAAGCCACAGTCAGGTTAAAAAAAAAGAGGGTACTCCCTACGGACGTAGTGCAACTTTGACCCCGGCGACTTGACTAATAGAAGTTGAAGAGAGCCGCCCGAAGGCCTCTAACTTGGCTTAACGACTGTTGTCATAGACAGCAGCCGGAACCAACGGCTTTTTTTTTGAAACTTGACTGGGGTTATTGTGCGTGGTTGGAGAGTAGCCTGGGGGAAAATCCAGGGGAAAACCTCTGACACGACCACGCGTGTGGTTTGGAACAATGGAATACTCAAAGAGTTTGCGCTCCAGTGAGATTGATTGAGCGGTTTCAATCGAATCTGAGGTGTGAGTGGAATCGAGCTACTGGGAGTTTCATCGCTCGTTCACCACACCTAGCCTAGCTGAGAAGAGTCCAGCAAGAAACCCAGCTAGGCCCGACCTGAGTCGGACTGACACCCTTGCGTCCTAAGAGCACGGCCATGGAGGTGAGGCGCCTACGCTGATGCAAACATAGACAATATGCACGTATAGGGGTGGATCAACTATTCTTTGTTGCTCGTTACCATGGTTACGTCTCCTGAGTCACTCTTTAAAACTGTGACTATAAGGTTCAAATCTACCAAACATGAGTTTTAGCGATGAGCATAAATCCATTTGGATATGGGTCGTCTCTTGAGCATGATTGAAGTCCATATTATAAACATTTTTCTAAGAAACTCGGTAACTGTTGTCTCCTCGCTGACAGGACAGAATAACAACAAAAAAAGTTGATTGACCCATAGCTCAACACACAACGATGGTTCACCCTTGTTGGAGAGATAAAAGTACCTACTGTATAAATAAAATTGTCCCATATTTCAGCCTCGTACCCTGCCTACGCAGTACTGTTTCAACATCAACTCAACGATTGTAACTCAGCAATGTGCAGGTACGTACAGTTAAATTACCTTTCACCTCACTGCTCGGAAAGCCGTTTTTTGTACTTTAAAAACCGATAGCATCCTAATCGTAATAAATTTTACTGTCCAAGTAAACCTTAGCCTACATATACTTTTTTATTGTTAATTACATATAGAAACAGACAAAAATGCTAAGGTTGGAGTTGTATATAGACAACCGGGTACCCCGACCTCCACACTAGAATTCCCTGTGCAGCGTATATATATTTATCATTCCGTTGTGAGTTTCATTTTCAATCTCCGTTATCTCAAAAACTATTTGGGATATCAAAATCCCTTTCAAAATGTTTTCATAATACTGTCTGAAGTGTCTTTTGACATTAAAAAAACCAAGAAAATCCCCTAGACAAAGAACTACACCGGAGTGATTCAAAAAAACCTTCATTGTTGAAATTGACCCAGCTGCATGACTATGCAAATATCGGCGTAGTCCTGCAGCTATTGCGCATATGTGCTTCACTAATAATTCCGTACCCGAAGGGTCCAAACGGAACCCTATTGTTGTCACTAACGAACGTATCCGCCCGTCCGTCCATCGTCTGTCACGTAGGTTTACAGCCAAAATATTGGAGCTACAGTCTTCAAATTTGGTGATAATGTTTATTATTGACGACCGACGGTTTGACGACCGCTTTAGCCTAGTTGATAGTGACCCTGCCTTCGATGCTGGAGGTCCCGGGTTCGAATCCCGGTCGGGGCATGTATTTGTGTGATGAACACGAATATTTGTTCTTGAGTCTTGGATGTTTTTTATGTATTTAAGTATCTATTTATCTATATAAGTAGGTATATCGTCACTTGGTACCCATAGTACAAGCTTTGCTTAGTTTGGGACTAGGTTGATTTGTGCAAGATTGTGCAAAATTATTTATTTATTTATTATTATGTATATTTCACCACCAAATACTAAATTATTGATAAATCAATTTTTTTATTGAAATTTCCTTACTCTGCCTATTAAAACCAACTTAATTTTGCGGTTGGTTCGGAACCAGAACGGAAGTATGACATGCACTTGGCCGGTTTTTTGAAGTCGGTTAGTCAACCCGTAAAATTTATCTTTCTCTTTCAGAGATGACCAGTGGATGTGTAAAATCTTGTGTGAGTGCATACCTCTCCACGGCAAATGTGACGGCAAGATCGATTGCAAGGACGGGAGCGACGAGTTTCATGCTGTCTGCAGAAATATCGTTAGGTTAGAGAGAGACGGAGACACGTAGGCCCAGACTAGGCCTACCGCAAACCAAACAGAACCGTCTTTTTAGAACCTGACTTTTGCTTATATAGGTCGGGCCCAATAAAGATAGGAGTGCGTGGTTGAAGAGTAGCCTGAGGAAAATCCAAGGGAAACCTCCGACATATGCGGGCGGTTTAAACACTGGAATACTCTAAGAGTCTAGTTAGTCTAGTTGTTCGTAACAGAAGAGTTATTATGTGTTATGTACTTTAGGATAAGTTTCGCTCATTTTAATTTTTTGTAATCATGCTGTGCATGCATGTTTTGGGCATTCCCAACCAGAACCCTCGAATTATCAACTTTTCCACATGTTATAAATGTCATCTGTTTTGCGTGCCTATTAAATAAATAAATAAAGAGTTTGCGCTCCAGTGTCATAGATTGAGCGGCTTCAACCGAAATACAGTGGAATCCGTTTATTATGACTCCGCCTCTATTAACCAACCGCCTATTATGACGTAATTACATAACGAAATTTGGTTTTCATATAAAAATCTTTGTAACAAAGGCGGATATAATGACTTCGCTTACAGTGACATGTCGCTTATTATGACCCATTTTTAATCAATTTTGTCCGTTTATAGTGACCGACATGATTCTTTACACCTACCTTCGATCATGTTCGTTGATTCCCGACGACGTTCGGCACGTGGCTGGTTTTTGTTCTGAATCTCAGTGAGTAATTGACAGTTGAACGTCACAGATTTGTTTTTAGCGATATTACGTGCAGTTTTTATTTTGATTTAATATGCTATGTTTCTCTATTAAAATAAGTATTTACTTAAATAATAGGTTGTTTTTTTTTAATGCTTTGTATGACGTCCGCTTAGTATGACGTGTTTGTCAATTCCCTTCGATGTCATTATAAACGGATTCCACTGTAACAGAATCTGAGGTGCGAGAAAAATCTGCCTTTCTTGACTATTCCAGCAACCCAGTGAACTATCGAAGTTCAAGATTGTTCTTTACACGAACAGCATATCAAAATGCTTTTGTAAACCCTTTAGATTTAGGCTGGGTTTTATAAAGATCCGTTAGACCAAATGTCAGATCAAATATCAGTAACTCAGTACATTTTTTGACATAACAAACCGACATAAGGTCTAACGGATCTTTATAAAACCGAGCCTTAGTGAACCAGAACGCAGTTGTATAGCTTTCAATTGTTATTAGTGCATTTGGATCTACAATTTGTAAATAGTTAATTTATGCTTAATGCCATTTAATAGCATAAACATGAACCATAGGGCCGATTTTTGAATGTCGAACGCTCGACTTTTCACTCGACATCTGTTAAATCATCATAGTTTTTTGATATAATAATGCCACGTAAATCTGATGTACAGCTTTCAGCCGTTTTAGTGCCTTAGTTTTTAAGTAGTAAGCGAACGCCTAATGCTGTTTAATAGCAAAAATGTGTACCATTATAATGCACCGTAATTCGGTTATACAGCTTGAGCTGTTTTTAGTGCCTAACTGCTGAACAGCATAAACGTGAATCATTAAGTCGCGATGAGCGGGCAACTCGAAGTTTCGAAGCTAGTTGCGTCTCCGCACACGTGCGCTGGCAGGACGCCGACGCTCAAAACACGCTAGTGTGGGGTCTCTCTAATAGTAACCTTCGTTTCAGGTGCCCGCGATTTACGTTCCGGTGCACGTATGGCGCATGCGTCGACAACACCGCGGTGTGTAACGGCATACCCGAGTGCCGGGACGGCTCGGATGAGGTACATTGCGGGCCAGATCAAGACCAGAGGCGGGAAATCAAGTAACATATCATATTTTTCTCTCATCATCATCATCATCATTTCAGCCGAAAGACGTCCACTGCTGAACATAGGCCTCCCCCAAGGCTCGCCATTTAGACCGGTCCTGTGCCGTTCGTTTCCACCGGATTCCCGCGACCTTCACCAGGTCATCACTCCACCTTGTCGGAGGCCTACCGACAGGTCGTCTTCCGGTGCGTGGACGCCACTCAAGCAGTTTCTGGCCCCATTGACCGTCAGTCCTGCGAGCAATGTGCCCCGCCCACACTGCCACTTAAGTCTCGCAATTTTGAAGGCTATGTCGGTGACCCCAGTTCTGCTACGGATAGCTTCATTCCTAATTCTATCACGCAGAGAAACCCCGAGCATAACTCTTTCCATTGCTCTTTGGGTGACCTTGAGCTTTCTTATGAGGCCCATCGTTAGCGCCCATGTCTCGGATCCATATGTATATTTTTCTCTATTTGGGTCATTCCACGGGCGTGTCAACCGCCGCGCCGTCAGTCCCTGGCTCTAAATAATGAAGGAATGAGAATGTTGAAACTCCCGTGGAATATCTGTATCAGTGGCGGATTAGCCATATAGCAAGAGTACCAAATGTTACGGGCCCCGCGCATTTGGGGGCCCCGCGCACCCATGCTTTCTGACCCTATTATAAAAAAGGATCTAAGTATTATGAATGCGAATATCTTTCGGATAGAGTATATTCTCCAAGTTAGTGGCGGCTCTAGAAGGTCCTGGTCTGGGGACTTGGGGACGAAAACAAGGCCATCAATGAACATTCGTACCAAATTTCATCAAAGTTACGAACGTTTCGAGGTTTTGCTTCCTCGACTGGGCTAAAATACTTACTAAGACCTCCAACTTTCCCGAAAAAATATCTCCATACGCGAACTTCCCTACAGGACGTAGCCAGATCCCACTCGTATTTGCCCAAATGAAATCCAGAAAAGTTCGTTTGTAACAGTCTTGTTTCATTTTAATACCATAAACTTGAAAACCTAAAACAAACTAAGGGCCCCTTGATAGAATTTGCTACAGGCCCCGCGCTAGCTTAATCCGGCACTGATCTGTATCTTTAAAGTATAATAAGTAATCTGTGTATCTATAATCTTGGATAGGTTTTAGGGTTTCGTAGTAAAAAGGAACTCTTACAGTTTCGCCGTGTCCGTTCGTGCATCCGCGACTTCGCAGTGACCCTTTAGTATGAGAGCACAAATAGGTGATGCCGACAAAATGGTAAAAAAAGAAAACGGCCAAGTGCGTGTCGGGTGGGATCATAATGAAGGGTTCCGTAGCAACAACTACTAGCACATAATTTAAACTCGCTAAGAAAGTCGTATCTTCATAGGGAACTTACGGCACTTACGACTTATTGTTTGGGCAAGACAGTTTTTCAGCGATAACTCAAAAACTGTTAAACCAATCTTAATCAATCTTCTTATCTTGTTCAATCCAAAAACTGTCGAAATTATTTATTATATTATATACACCATCTCAACTATTTCTGAATTTTAAACTTCATAGTGAATTGAGAGAATTAGGGGGGGGACACTATTTATGAGTTTTACAGCTAATAACTGACATTTGGTTGACTTTAATGGAAATGTTTTTTAGAAACCTCTATATCATTTTAACATAGCTGGGCACCGTTAAACAAATAGTTAACGTCGTTAATCGATAATCCGTCAAAAAAAGTTAACTTCGTTAAACGTTAAAGCGTTACATTTCGGGCCATTTAACTGAAGTTAACGTTAATTGTTAACTCCTGACGCGCCTCACTTGCACCGTCTGTCTCACTCAGCGCCTATAGCTCGCGCCTACGAACGGACTCGTCAGACCCTGTTATTCGCGCGCAGCGCGCCTGAGGCGCGGTGTTCCTTTGATATAATAGGTACTTAGTTAACGGATTAACGGAACTTTGGGGAGTTACCGGAAGTTAATGAGTCCGTTAACAATTTTGCAAGTTAACTTAAAAGTAAATCGATACGCGGATGGTTAACTTCGTTAATTTACGATTAACGGATTAACGAGTTAATGCCGAGCTCTGCATTTTAATGGCATATCCATGGGTACCCAACAAGCATATGTGCGTTGAAATTTTATTTTCAACCCCGGTAAACGTTTTTCGTTATTTCACATTACTTTCATGTAGTGGTTATTTATAAGGGTATAACTATACTATAAGGGTTCCGTTTTTGCCATTTTGACTACGAAGCCCTAAAAAGAACACATGAAAAGAATTATTTTTGAGTAGGTAGCCTACCCGTAAAGTGGGGATGCATTTTTTTCTAGCTTAAGCTATGTTCAGTGTGAGTCGTTTGCGTGGTATGAGCTTGAAATTAATAATGAATTCTGATCGTTTACAGCGGCATATTCCAATGCTCCAATGGTGGTCGGATACCATCCTCCGACCGCTGCGACGGGGTCATACAGTGCGCAGACGGCTCGGACGAGACACTTGCGGCGTGCGCTAAGCGCCGCTGCGCACCCAATCTGTTCCAGTGTGAATACGGCGCGTGCGTCGATGCTGATGCCGCGTGCGACCCGGTATTCCATAATACCTACATTTAGCCTAGTGTTGGTTGCACCAACATACGATCACAGGCCGGTCATCGTCAAATATGGCGCCGGCAGCTGTCATCCAATAGAAACTTGTCAAACTTTCCAAATAATCAAATTTTAACGAAAACCGCTTACGATTTTGACGTTGACATATCTGACGATGACCGGCCTGTGATCGCACTGTGATCGTTTGTTGGTGTAACCGAGCCTTATACTTTTATTCGAGTTTCTATTACAAAAATACGATTTTTAGACAGACGTGTTAGTGTTAAAGTAAAATATCATGTTGCATGTATCATAAGTTTAAATAAGACTGTTTCTTACAAATAAACATATGAAATCAAATGTCAGTGTCATACATTTGTAATACGGTGACAAAGACGTCCCAAAGTGAACATAAAGCCAGGCCTGCCCCTGTCACTTCAGCGCAAACTGAAGTGTCTATCGTCACTTATCACCTGGTGAGAATAGCGTTAACAAGCATGTTTAAGTATTAAATATGTAGATAAATAGATGTATCTATTGTAAAAGCAATATTAATCGAAATCGTCCTGTAATTGGGTCATTCTACTTTTTCATCACCAGTTTTCTATTACAAAAAAAAATCTATGATATGTATTGAATTAGTGTACAAAAATAGGATTTCGAAATAGTACTTGAACCTAATAAAAGGAATTTATAGGTAAAAACAATTAGATACTAACTTAATGCTGTAAAATGTGGGTAAGACAATGGTAAAAACCATTTTTTCATACAAATGGTGAGACATCCAAGGACCACTGAGTTACTCGATTTATGGATATTAGCTGTGGTTCGTTAATTACCAAACCTATCGGAAGTGATACTGTAATTAAACCTTTCTAAGTAACAATACAAAAATATGAAGTGAGAGCCAAGTATTCCAAAATCTGCATTAAAAAAAAAGTGCACTGAAAATTATGTACATGAAAAAGTAGAATGGCCCAATTAAGCAATCTATTACCTATGAAAAACCTTTGACACTGTTATGGATACCCTAAAGATGATGTTTTGTTGTAGTACGGCACCCTGCACTGCGCTGACGCATCTGATGAAGCCAGGGAACTTTGCGAAATCAAAGCTAATAGGTAACTAGAAATGTCAAATATTAAAGGCTTGGTTACGGCGCATGCGCATTTAAGCAAAGCGCTGCGATGCGCGCCGGAACGTCGTACGGTAACATAGCTTAGAGACGCCACGCAAGCTGCGCGACAAGAGCGGGATTAATTTATACATTACGGGACGCAGCGCAAGCGTTGTGAGTGCCGTCGCCAGGCCATAAATACTATCGACAGTCGGGCCTTTATCAGGCGTAGTTTACGTTCTAGTGTGACCTTTCGATTAAAAAATACACTAGCGTCTCATGAGGGTCGTCGTCCTGCCAGTACCCGCGCAGCGACAACGCAACGTCTCGACTCACGACGACTCAACCATAAGAGGAAGCCTGTGCCCAGCTATGCGATTCTCTGAGCACCATCCGCACCAGTCACCTCACAGTTTATCCTTTTTTTTTTTTTTTTATAAGGAAACTGTTAAATGTCATTTGTCACTTCCTGGCAGTTTTCGTATAAAAACGGGTGAGGTGACAGGTGTAGACGAGTCGGTTTGTGAATAACATATATATGCTGGTACCCAGGAGGGGAACATATATATTCTGATGGTGACGATGACCAATGTTTGTTTACAGGCCTTCTACAACGTGTACCCTACCGGAGTACCCATCCAAAGGGACCTACACTGTATTAGGCCACGAGAACACGGAGCCTGGGCAGAGTTTCAGATCAATTAACTTGCTTGTCAGTTGTGAATACCCCAACAATACATCATTGGATCATTATGCGAGATGCGTTGAGGGGCAGTGGATAAATAAAATAAAAAAATGCAAAAGTAAGTGTCACACATAGGGGCATAAGCACCATCTAAGAGTCGTATGGATTATACAAAATGTACTCTCTTCAACCCTGGAACTCCACGCTATCTCAAAGAGCGTTTTACTTACCTTCGCTCCGTTAGGTCCTCCCGAAACTTCCATCTTCCTCATCAAAATTTTATAATTCTTCTTTCACTTTCCGAGCTACTCGGCTTTGGAATTCTTTATCTCCTGATTTGAGGCATGCTGTCTTCAAAAAACAGCTTAAAGATCACTATTTGTCTCTCTCATGACACACTTAAGACTTAGCTTCTTTAGACTATGTGGCTGATTATATATTTGTATATGTTAATGTACTTATATTTTAATACTATATTTATGTATGTTTATTGTCCTTAATTAAATGTTATTGTTGTAATTATTAGTAGGTTTCATATGTATTAACTCTGCACCGCCTGCTATGAATCGTTATGATTAGATTTCACTAGCAGCGCCCTGCGGCGTTATCCGCGGATAAAAGGTAACCTACCTACCTATTCTGATGTCTAAGCTACAATGCAATACTGGAAAGTTTCATGGAGATCCGTTCAGTAGTTTTTGAGATTAAGCGGAACTTAGATCCATCCGCACAAACTTTCACGTTTATAATATTATTAGGATTAGGATTTCCGCTACCCTAAGGTTGTCTGGAAGAAATCGCTTATTAGCGATAAGACCGCCTATTATTTGCCTCTACTCATTGTGTTTTTGTACTGTACTATGTCCTTTAATTGAGGTGTGCATAAAGAGTATTTGTATTGTATTGTATTGGCACCTTTTGGTGCCTCTAAATGTTTGTTGTTTTTTCCTCATTCAGCGCCTTAAAGCAATATCCGCTCTACCCTAGACCCAGCCCAGGCTTTAGCAGTTTACTAGCCGCAGGGCTTCAACCGGGTATTATAGTGATACACAGCTATAAGGTAGAGGGAGATAGGATTATGAAACCAAGGTCATTCGATTCCCTATATCGTTGAAATAAAATAAAATGATTATTATTTATTCTTCAACTAGCGACCCGCCCCGGCTTCGCACGGGTGCAATGCTGATACTAAATACACTACAGAAATATTATACATATAAAACTTCCTCTTCAATCACTCTATCTATTAAAAAACAGCATCAAAATCCGTTGCGTAGTTTTAAAAATTTAAGCATACATAGGGATATAGGGACAGAGAAAGCGACTTTGTTTTATACTATGTAGTGATTTAGGCTCATATGCCTTATGAATGTCAAAAAAACTACCACCGGTTCATAAAATAAACCTCTGCCTCGAGAAGAACCGGCGTAAGAAACTCTTCTATTTTATAGCATCGTACCGCTCTGTCGCCATTCTGGAGCGTCAGGATTAGAAGGTATTATGTAAATGTGATTTGTGTCAGATTGTCCGTGTAACGTCCCTGGGCTGTTATTCACAAACTCGTCCTCACCCGTTTTTATATAGAAACTGTCAAAAAGTGACAGTTCCCATATAAAAACGGATAAGCTGTGAGGTGACTGGTGAGAATGGTGCTTAGTGATTCACAGAGCTGTTAATCTCTACCCGTCTTTTCCAGGCTTTTGCAAGGTCCCAACTAACGAAGGCACCAAATACGAATGCGAATATTATTCTTGCAAGGAGTATGAGGCCAATGGGGTCAAAATTTACCCTAAATGCATGGAAGGATACCGCAAAATAGAGGCACGAGTCATGACGTGCATCGATGGGAATTGGGACAGAAAAGTTAAATGTGAAAAAGGTAATTAGATCTCGCTAGCACGATAAGTTCTATGGGCAAGACGGTCTTGTTATTTTAGGTGATTTAGCCTAATAAAAACTGACTATAAAACCGACTGTGCCGTCAAATGGGGTAAAAAGGGATATTTAAAGGTTACTTGAGACAGCCGTTTTTACAAGGAACTGCTATGTGTCAGTCTGTAGGTATAATCTACCTCAAAGTCAACACGCAAGTTAATTTTTGGATTATTACTACAGTCATAAAAACAATTGTCTCAAGTAACCGTTGAATAATTTTAAATATAAAACTCCAGTGAGTCTCACGGGTCACTCACGTCTTTAAGGTCGAATATGGCTCGACATGTTTCGAAACAATACGTGGCCCTTAATTCCGAGAAGCAGCCGCGAACATTGAAGTGCGCATGAGAACCATTGAACGTCACACGCGGTTGGTTCGGAACCCTAAACGTACGGAGTTCGGACGAAAGCGACTAATTCTGACCTACCAAACTAGACCTTGTCGGCATTATCCTGTAACCTTCGCCGTAAGCCCCTGTTAAATATCATATGATATTTACTATTTAGTACACAAGTTTATTGAACAACCCAGTATTAAGAATCGGGATTCGAAACCGCTACCTCCAGATAGAAAGTGCATGCCTTACCGGTCGGCTACAGTGGCTTGAGAAAGACATATTACATTACTTAATATGTTATGACACCAGTCACACAGAACTGCGGTATGCCAAGCGCCGCACAGAAGTTGATGATATCAGGGACGGTAGCGAAGCGGTACGAGGTGCCGTGGCATGCAGGCATCTATAACAAGAGCAGTGAGAAGTACGAGCAGATCTGCGGAGGCTCACTGGTGAGCCGACAACTGGTTATATCAGGCAAGTTTATGAGGCCGTCTTTCTGTCGCTTTTATCATCATCAAAACTTAAGAGCTTCGCTCTTGTCGGTGGAGTAACCGCCACTCTTCTCTATTCATTACCAGTTTGGGTTTGGTTAAAGTAAGTCAGTCTAGGTCTTCCTCTAGATCTTGTCGCTCTTATACCAACCCATAATGATAATGTCTGAGTACACGTGTATTCAGCTGTTATTCAAGCAATTTGGGGACATTTTTAAATGTTTTAGTTTATATAACGGCTATGTAAAGGCCGGGTAATAGTAATAGTCCAGTTAACTTAGTATCTGAATAAAAGCTGATCACTATTACTCAAACTTTATTCACCATGACTGTGTTACTTGGGTTGTCAATAAGTACTCGTAAGTGCCACCGGTATATCTGGCATCTTATCTAAATGAGGGCCTTTGCGGATGAACTTCGGTCCACTGGGATTTTTAGTGCAATTTTGCAACGCTTCCTTTACCCCTACTCCAGGCTTCTCTCCAACATTTCCACAAACCGGATGATGGAGGTTAGCGGGAGTATCCTAAATTCCTTTGGTTCTGAGTAACTATTGCCAGTCACTTATTCTTTGTCTGGCAAGAGCGTGACGTTCACGCCAAGTGTTCCATTGTCTCGTCATCCTCGCCACACATCCTATATAGATTACATCAGGTAAGGTACAAGGCTGTCCGTCCGATGCCGCTCTGGTCGGTGTCCAGCTTAGATCATTCTAAGTTAGCCAGGACCCCGCTGATGTTGCTTCTATCAAGCCTCTTAAATCCTGCCAGTTCACGTACTGGGATTACCTCACAAGCGCGGTCGACTCTTTTAACTATCCATACCAAAGACCATCAGTAGGCTAGAGAGGCACGGATTAGCGGAATGTTATATTTTGTGCAGCCCAACTGTGAAAGTACTACCACCCACATAATAACACCACTACTCGCTCTATAGGTATCTGCTATCGTGTTCCCGGTGGTGAGTAATGTCACCAGAGCTCCTGAGGATGCGTTGTGTTATAAGTATCGACACGTATCGACCTGCATTTGTCTGTAACTGTCAATATAACATAACGAATTCTCAGATCAATAAAGGGTCGGCTATAGGATCTGTTGGTATATATATCGGACACGTTTCATCAAGGCCGTCTGTCCGATTAGCCGTTCTTGATAAGTGCTCCAGGCCCCGACTATTGAGGCATCCATGAGTCGTAACTCTTGTTAGTTCATGTACGATTGTACGGGACTGCTATACTATAGTCTTAACTAGTAACTATATAGACCCTAGTCCACAGGTCATAGTCTCCGTCTAATTTCTTCTAAAGTTTCGGGTCAAAATGTACTCTCTTGTGACTTTACTCACCTCCTAAAACATAGCTACTGAGCAAGTATTTGTTTTTCTCTGTAACAGGTTAAATAAAAAATAAGTACATACTTACAAGGTGGATCCACAATCTGGGATACCGTTGGATGGGGCTGGCGCCAGACCGGTCATTGTGGAAATCCTTGGATCCTTTTGTCCAGCAGTGAACGTTTTTCGGCTAGTATGATGATGATGATAAAATATAATTAATCGTCTGTTCCCTATAGCTGCTCATTGCTTCTGGGACGACGTCAAACACCAGCTGCCGCACACTAACTACGCAGTGGCACTCGGCCAACTTGAGCGGCAGTGGAACACCGGACAGGGACAATTGTTTAACGTAAGTTCCCCAAAATAAACGTCAAGTAAGTTATTTGAAGGTCCCCTTCGCGAATGTACCATCCTAGCTAGGATCGCCATGTGGAACACCATTCGTACTAATAATAGGTTAATTTAAAAAAACGGCTGCACTGGATAAAGTCAACTAAAGAGATAGAAAGAAATTTTAAAATAAAGAAGTTAAGGAAATCTATTTTGTTTGCAGTTGGGGAACTAAATTTTGGTATTGTGCATGTTTTTTTTATAATTATTATTATATTTCGCAATTTTTGATTTTCATTTTAAAGTGTTTTTGCCGTAAAATTATGTTGTAATACATATGGCATATATATTTTTGAAATGTTTTCCAATCTTCTTCATATTAAGTTATTAACCCACTTGATGAGATAAAAAAAAATATTGCAAAATCCAAATTGATTATTTTTTAAATAATAATCGATTTTTTAGTAATCGACTATTTTTTGTCATGCCTATCCTCGATCGATCTTCAGGTGTCTTCAATTGTCCTCCCGCCTACGTTTCAAGCAGAAACCACAATGTACCAAGCTGATATTGCCCTCGTGTTCCTGGATAAACCAGCGGAATACCAAGCCAATGTACAGCCGGTATGCCTCGACTTGGAGTATTTACCTTACTCACGCGACCAGAACCGCACGACTGAAGGGAAACTTGGTAAGGTATGTAGGATAAAATTACCACTAAGAAAGAAAGACAGAAAAAAGAAAAAACATTTATTCGTGGCACAGACACAGTACAAATTAACATAACACCAAAATACAGAAAATAGCCACTAAATGGCCCCAAATCAGCATAGTGCTAGCCATTGGCTAGCGCTGGTCTTCCTTTGGGACCACGAGAAGCCACGAAAGACAAAAAACACTAAAGTCACAAACAACAATAACAATTAAATAAATGTCATAATTTACAATTTAAACAGACAAGAACAGATAAACATGAACGCGACCTTAAACAATCTTTAATTTCTGTGGTCTGTCACAAGTCGCAACTAGCGCCAGCGGACAACCACTAAAACAGTGACAGATACTACTACTTTGTTTACGTTATCAACCGCCATCGCGAATGTACCAAGACATCCACGCATGATATTTTTTACTTTTCCAAATAACATAGCGCCCCGAACCGATGAAAACAGAGGGTCTACTCCGAACTTCGTACCGCGTCCCTTTTACTCTCGTGATATAAATTATATGAGTCAAAGGGACGGCACGATACGAAGTTCGAAGTAGGCCCTCAATCAATAGTAATCCATAATAATAATACCTTTGTTCAGACGTTTCGTTTTGTTTTACAATTTGAATTATGTTCTCTATGTTATATTGCTATGTTTATCTTCGTCTGTTTGTCCATTGACAAAGGCCAATTGTTTCCACGTTTCCCTGATCAGAGCCTTCCTGGTCCAGGTGCTTCCAGTTACAGCCTTTATATCATCAACCCATCTTCTAATGGTCTCCCTCTCTTTCTTGTCATGTCTCTGGGGTACCAGGTCATTAATGTTTTGGATTACTATGGTCCAATAGTGATCCATACCAATCCAATTTTATAAATGCAAGTTTTTATAGTTTTTATAAATGTCTGTCTGACTGTCTCTTACCTCTTAAATCGCTGAACTGTTTTTTGAACTTTCATTGAAATTCAAATTGGCATGGAGATTGAGTCCCGGGGGAAGGACATAGCTATGGTACTTTTTATTCCGGAAATCGTCCCTTAAGGGTGAAAGGAAGTTTCTATAGATGAGCGGTTAAATAATTAATTTCATTATACTCCTGACAGACGTTTTCGTAGCCTCTGCCACATTTTTCATTGTCTCCAAGTCAGTCTTTTCGTCATTCTTCATGAAGCAATACACGTCTCATACACCATTTTTCTAGCTTGTCTTTTTAAAACTATATTATTTTGTCGTGGCATAATGGTTTCTTTATAAAACAATCAAGAAATAATTATCACAACAAACAATTACTAACAACGAACTGCACGCAAGTGTACTCGGGAGACAGCGGGGCGTCGACGGGGTGCGGGGCGCAAACGTCAACTAATTTACCAATCACGCTATCGACACGATACTCCCCCGCCACCACCCGCAGCCCCCCCTTCCAGCGATACCTTAAAATCGCTTCTGCGCAGGCAAGGTCATTGGTTCAAGATGTTTGCCGGTATCTTGTAACGCGCGAGCGCCATGTTAGGTTGCGAAGAAGGTCATATGTCGTGGGTATTTTAGTTTAAGAACTTTTTGTGCTCAGTTTTTTAATAAATACAACAGTAGGCAACAATTTCATAAAAAGTTGCTGATTTGGCTCATCAGAAAACGCGGAATTCCAGGTGGCGGGTTGGGGTCTTACAGCAGAAGATGGCCACGCGTCAGCCGAGCTGATCGTCAACGTGCTCCCCACCGTAAGCAATATCAAGTGCATCAACGATTCGCATGTTGACTTCAAGAAATATATCGATGAGAATAAGCTATGTGCGGGCAACTTGACAGGTATGTCAGACCCCGTATTCCGAATCACGCTAACAGCGCTCACAGCGTTTACAGTGCTCACGGCCGATCCGAATCAGTTAGCGCATCTAAGGCCGCGTGAGTGGTGTTATGTTTCGGATCGGTCATCGCTCAGAGCGCTGTCATGTCCATGTCAAGCGAATACCCCGTCACACCAGCATAAACGATGTCATCCGAAGGGCACTTGTCAGCGTCAAAGTTCCAGCCATCTTAGAACCAGTTGGTTTGGCAAGGGACGAC
Source organism: Epiblema foenella (assembly GCA_963556455.1). Classification (NCBI taxonomy): domain Eukaryota; kingdom Metazoa; phylum Arthropoda; class Insecta; order Lepidoptera; family Tortricidae; genus Epiblema; species Epiblema foenella. The sequence continues at coordinate 7,515,613 of OY747119.1, read as the reverse complement.
AGCAAGAGGCTCGACGGCATGACATTGGTGTCATGGAAGATGGGACGGCCTCTGGTCTGGGCTGCTACACTCTTGCACCTTCCCATATTCCAGGTACCAGCATAAATGCTGGCAATGCCGCATCCACAGCTGAAGACCTCAAACGCCGCAAATACGGCACCCTCGGTAGTGGTTACATAAATATAATATAGTGGTTAATTAGGCGTTTGGGGTCGAGACGCTGCGCTACGCTAGCGGCGGCGCTGATCGAAGCGACAGGTGATCAGAGGGCTGGCCAATACTTTGCACAACGCGTCAGCGTTTCTATACAGCGTGGCAATGCGGCCAGCCTTCTGGCCACAATGCCCATTGGCACTGATTTGGAAAATGTTTTTCGCTTTTGTCGGTAGCTTTTAGTTTTTTTTTATTTATTGTAATGTCCCTTTTTAAGTTGTTGAAATAAATAAAGGGAAAAAAAATGTTTACATATGAAGGTGCACAATTATATAACAAATTACCGCCTGTTTTAAAAACTGTAGGCTCACTTAAGGTTTTCAAAAGTAAATTAGCGGTTCATATTCATGAAAAATACCCTCCTTAAGAATACCTTAAGCGAGAACACACAAAATAATTAACAAATGTCTACTTTTCTTGAAATGTTCCTAAATCCATGTTCTCATATAAGTGACTTCAATTGTCTTTTTTGAAAATAAATATCTTTAAACTAAACTGAAAAAAAGAATTTAGCGTCAACTTGACGCTTGCGCTCACGATGCTTACGCCTGGGAGTATGGGCGCCGTGAGTGCCGTCCCTGATATCATCAATGAGTTCCCGACATCTCATGTAGGTAAGCGCTATGAGCGTGAATCGGTCCGAACGTGAGCGCGCTCTGAGGGTTGTGAGCGTAATTCGGAACACAGCCAGATATACATTTAAATACAACCCGTTCGCTTCTAGTTGGCCGTCACGTGACAGCTGACTGATTCAGCTGACATGATTATTTTTTAGAAGAGAAGCCAGAGGGGCTACCGCGAACTGAAAACGAACGAAGTTCGAATATCTCCCTCTCTGTCGCACTTGCTAATACGTTCCACAGAGAGGGAGATATTCGAACTTCGTTCGTTTTCGGTTCTCGGTAGCCCCTCAGAGGGCTAATTCGTGCGGCAGAGAGGGAGATATTCGAACTTCGTTCGTTTTAGGTCGCGGTAGCCCCTCAGGCCCCTATTTCACCAACTGACAGGCGCGACAATTGTCAAAAAACATTACAATTGTAGTTGGTGAAACAGTTTTCACAGGAAAATTGTCAATTTGTCAGCCTATGTCAATTTGGTGAAATAGGGGCCAGGTGGTTTCGCCGTAGGACTGATTGTAAGGGATAGGGGAGGATTGTCTTTTCATTCCCTGTCCCATTTTGGGTAACAATCTATGAGCTTCTTGCCATTTGGGTAGGGCAGGGAAATTGCCGCGATTTGACGAGATGTGTTGAAGGATTTACAGACTCGGTCCGTTAGTGGCGCCCACCCACAGTCAGCCAGGACAGCCAGCAAAAGCTGAAAAGCTGCTGGAGAGTATACATATACATATATTCTTGAGCTGTGAAGTAGGTGCGGGCTGAAAAACAGCGCTGTCCAGCCGTCCAGGCTCGCAGCATATGCTGAGCCCGAGCATATTGTCGCAATTACTTTTAATTTATTTTAATGTACCTACCTCTATTATTAATTTCTGTTTCTGTTATTTGTTGCTTTTATTTTGTGTAACTTCTTTCTGGCGACAATTAATCTCTTTTTTTTTACTCAGGTCCCAGAAAAAGATAATTATAAAAAAAAAAAAAAAAAATATTAGAGGACAATCTTACACAAATCGAACTAGCCCCACAGTAAGCTCAAGAAGGCTTGTGTTATGGGGACTAGACGACGATATATTTAATAGATATAAATACTTAAATACATAGAAAACATCCAAGACTCAGAAACAAATATTCATGCTCATCACACAAATATTTGCCCTGACCGGGATTCGAACCCAGGACCGCCAGCTTCACAGGCAGGTGCACTACCCACTAGGCTAAACCGGTCGTCATAATTATATATGAGCAATTGTTTTTGCAGGAAACGCGCTATGCCAAGGTGACAGCGGTGGTGGCCTAGTGTTCCGCGACGGCCCAGGCCAGCCCTACTACTTGCGCGGGGTCGCCTCCATCAGATACAATAATAACCACAAGTGCAACAAAGAAGGATACACCGCATTCACCAGAGTGTCCAACTACGGTGACTTTATTCTGAAAAATAGTAATGGTACATTATGATACAAGAGATGCATCCAGCAATTAGAAAGTAAGGATAGTCCCGTCTGGGTTCGTCTTAACCCGTTCATCATCATCATCATCATCATTTCAGCCGAAAGACGTCCACTGCTGAACATAGGCCTCCCCCAAGGCTCGCCATTTAGACCGGTCCTGTGCCGTTCGTTTCCACCGGATTCCCGCGACCTTCACCAGGTCATCACTCCACCTTGTCGGAGGCCTACCGACAGCTCGTCTTCCGGTGCGTGGACGCCACTCAAGCAGTTTCTGGCCCCATCGACCGTCAGTCCTGCGAGCAATGCGCCCTGCCCACTGCCACTTAAGTCTCGCAATTTTGAAGGCTATGTCGGTGACCCCAGTTCTGCTACGGATAGCTTCATTCCTAATTCTATCACGCAGAGAAACCCCGAGCATAGCTCTTTCCATTGCTCTTTGGGTGACCTTGAGCTTTCTTATGAGGCCCATCGTTAGCGCCCATGTCTCGGATCCATATGTCATCACTGGCAACACACACTGGTCAAAGACTTTTGACTTGAGGCACTGCGGCTTAACCCGTTACTGCATACGAAACCATAAATGGCTTATAACTATCATTTTAGACCTATTTTTATGAATAACTGAATAGCGATTGGCCGTAGTCTCGCCTAATGGAAAGCGATGACAAGACCTATGATGTAGCTCGCTGGTTCAGTAATAGCCTATTCACTCTTGCCTTGAAGAGGCTTGGATTATAAGAAGACCGGACCATTCCTTTACTGTCATTAGAAAAGAGGCAGCAAACCACAGAGCATCAATTTAACTAGAGGACCTAAGCACCTCAATCTGTATGAGAACCGACCGTGTCACAACCACGACAAATCTAAAATAAATGATTTTAAAATGGAATTAAACATAATTTTAGAAGGAATTTACTTACTTGTGGTAGGAAACATGTCCATTATTTGGGTCAGCATTCTCTGAACAGTTTCTACAACTCAATACTGAATAACGAGTCATTTTTACGTATTTCGGCGGGGTAATCACGTAACTTTTGTACTACCGTTAGGTAAATTTTAATGACAAATTTTAACTGTCAGCTCATACATTTATACTTCAAAATTGACAGTAAAATCTATCTACCGTTAGTACATAAAGTTACGTGATTCGCCTGCGGTTGACGTCTCGCGGCAATGGCCGTTCAAGGCGGACTGAGCGAGACTGCGTAGAAGTTTGACGTTTTGGCACGCGAAGTACGTACACAGGCGACGTCTAGTTAAATTGATGGTCTGTGAAGCAAACCGCTTCGTGCGAATAAACAGAAGACTAACAACATAAGGATGGCATCGCTCCCCCATCTGGATGTCCACTAATGGCACGGAAAAAGCGGAATAAATCGTTTAATTCCTGTGTACACTCTCCAAAACGAATCCGATAAAATACTGAAAGGCAAGCGACTTAGGTTTAGGTTAATATTATTTTGTGTATTTCTTTGAAAGTAGAAAAGCTACATACACATAACCTCTTTGTAGTTGTATTGTTATAAATAAATTTTTAATTAAATTTACTGCTACAAACTTGTTTTTTTAACCTGACTCGTGCACCGTTTTTCCTCCATAGTAGCCTCGGGACGGCCACAAGATAAAACGCACCCCCACGGATGATCAATAAAGATGGGTTGGACGAAACCGTCTGTAATCGTAAGCGGTGTTTAAAATCTGATTGTATGTTAAGTTTGACAAGTTTCTATGGGATGACAGCTGCCTGCGCCATATTTGACGATGACCGGCCTGTGATCGTATGTTGGTGCAACCGGCCCTTACACATCATTAAACCCAGGTAAACTGACGTTTACGGGCGCACATCGGCCCGTGATTATTCCATTACTTACAGTACTTTTTATGAACAAAAGTTACCTTTATATCAATGGTTCATGAAGTAAGATATGAGCAAAAGAGATGAAATCATAGACATTAACATACGTGGGAACGAGATACAATTTGTCATCCCTGTCTTTCATCTCACCGCGTATTATTTGTCACCGAAACGTCATCGATGAATAGGCTTAATTTAAATTTCGCGCCAATGTACAGTACGACTAATTATGAAATGTCACAATCGTGTTAATCGATCTATCAGTCTTCTGGTACATCTCAATTTACTAAGCACTTGCTAAAAGGTTAGTGGACACCACTGGTGACCAAAGAGCTGGCAGCTACCTCGCTCAACGCGTAAGCATTGTAATACAGCGAGGAAATGCTGCCAGCATCTTTGACACTATGCCGCTGGGGGACCCCTTATTTTAGAATATTTATTTTTAAGTTTTTATTTTAAGAGTCCTCATCAGTTAAAAAACGCTCATCTATATAGGCCATTTCTGATTGAATTGACTCGTATCTTGATATTTTCTCAGTGTTACTGTCTAGAAGAGGACTATTGCGACCTTACATATGTCATAAACTTTAAATGTGTTATTTTTCATTAAGAAATATCGTTTCAAACATCACTCCAAATCAACCATTTTTAACCTAAAAACTAGTTTTTCCGCTTAAATTCTACTACACATAATAAAATCAGAAAATGGCTATGTTACTATCTAAAGCTTTAATAAAATCATTGTAGCCTTTAATCACTTTATTGGTATTATCAATACTTTTGTCATAATTTGAAATCAAAACATTTTAAAACTTATAAGGTCTCTTAAGTTTAGTTTGTAGGCCTTTTATGATTTGTAGTTTAATATAGAATTTTATCTGTTATATATATAATCTAATATATAGAATTTATATGTTATATAACGCTCTTTATTTCCCATTACAATGAGGTGACGACCTTTAGCCTAGTGGGTAGTGCACCTGCCTGTGAAGCTGACGGTCCTGGGTTCGAATCCCGGTCATGGCAAATATTTGTGTGATGAGCATGAATATTTGTTTCTGAGTCTTGGATGTTTTCTATGTATTTAAGTATTTATATCTATTAAATATATCGTCGTCTAGTACCCATAACACAAGCCTTCTTGAGCTTACTGTGGGGCTAGTTAGATTTGTGTAAGATTGTCCTCTAATATTTATTTATTTATTTAATGTACTCGTAATTTACTAAGTCAGGTTATCATAAATCAGTCCCTTTTGGGCATTCGCTAATTCTCCTATCTTAGCATCCTCTCTCTACGCACTGGTTACATATATTTTTTTATGTATATTTTGTGAACTATGGAAATTGTTTATGATGGACGAAGATAAATAATTTGATCGTGATTTAATATTAGGACATTGAATTGAAACAATATATTTAATAAAGAATTGTCAAAATTTATACCATTGTTTATGTATAACTAGCGACCCGCCCCGGCTTCGCACGAGTGCACTGTTTAATGGATGTTATTATACGTATAAACCTTCCTCTTCAATCACTCTATCTATTAAAAAAAACCGCATCAAAATCCGTTGCGTAGTTTTAAAGATTTAAGCATACATAGGGATATAAGGACAGAGAAAGCGACTTTGTTTTATACTATGTAGTGATGTATAACTAGCGACCCGCCCCGGCTTCGCACGGTTGCACTATTTAATGGATGTTATTATACATATAATCCTTCCTCTTCAATCATTCTATCTATTAAAAAAAACCGCATCAAAATCCATTGCGTAGTTTTAAAGATTTAAGCATACATAGGGATATAGGGACAGAGAAAGGGACTTTGTTTTATACTATGTAGTGATAGTGATGATGTGTTATGTTTACTAATAATTGTACCTAATTGCAATACTTAAACATGCTTATCGTGTAATGTCTTTGTAATGTAAGTTGAATGAATTTATGTTAAATGTATTACCATGCTAAAAAGGGTAGGGTCGGTAGGTGGTTTACGGCCTGTTAATTTGTTGCGCCAGTTTGCGGCCACGTGAGATGAGATGAGTTGATGAACTGATACGATTTTTCTTGTTTTTTAATTTATCCCCATTTAATAGCTACTAATTAAAACAAATACGCCCCATTAATTCTTTAGGGGATGTATAAATGTAAATATCTTTAATTGAAAAAACTACGTTCTTCAGAAGGCCGCAAACTGACGCAGGTCGCATAACTAGCCTAGCGACCCTACATGTTGAATCTATCTATGTATATATATTTTTTTATACCACGTCGGTGGCAAACAAGCGTACGACCCGCCCGATGCTAAGCGGTCACCGTAGCCTATGGACGCTTGCAACTCCTGGGGCGTCACATGCGCATTGCCCACCCTTTAAAAATGTATACACTCCTTTATTGAAGAACCTCATACTATAGTCCCTCAGGAAAACCTCGGTATATTGAAATAAAACTTGATGTAAACACATGTACCTTGGTCATTCTACTTTTTCATGTACATAATTTTCAGACACTTTTTTAAATGCCGATTTTGGAATACTTGGATCTCACTTCATATTATTGTATTGTTATTTAGAAAGAGGTTTAATTGCAGTGTCACTTCCGATAGTTTTGCTAATTACCGAACCACTGCTAATATCCATATATCGAGTAACTCAGTGGTCCTTGGATGTCTCACTATTTGTATGAAAAAATGGTTTTTACCACTGTGTTACCCACATTTTACAGCAATACGTTAATATTTAAGTATTTTTACCTATGAATTCCTTTTATTAGGTTCAGGTAATATTTCGAAGTCCTATTTTTGTACACTAATTCAATACATATCATAGTTTTTTTTGTAATAGAAAACTGGTCATGAAAAAGTAGAACTACCCACCTATACAATAAACAACAATATGAATATGAAAATGAATAAATTAAGGAAGATTCATGCTGAAATACGTCTGTTTACTTGGTCTAATTAAAAACGTGAGTAGAAAAAGAGGTCAAATTGACAATAAAAAAGATTGGTATTTGGAAAAATATTTATTTCAACTTTATGGCACAAAATAGTCATAATACACAAACTGTACAAATGTATATGTATTTTTTAAATGCGTAAATATGTATTTGATTCTAAATATAGTCTAGGACCTGACTAACTGTGTCCTGTAGCCCGGGCATAAAATATGGCTACGGTATCCTCTGCCTGTCGTAGAAGGCGACTAAAAGGGGGTCCTCGGGGTCGTAGACGGTCGTAGTTGGGGGCTACGATCGTCATAAAAAAACATAGCGGGACCCACATAAGTGGACTCTAGGGCGACACTGGTGCGTTCCGTAGGAGATCCCAGAGCCGCCCGAAATGGGTTGAGGAGGACAAGCGGGGGTTTTTAGTCTGTGCAAGTCCGACATAACCACCGCGCCGCCCCCACGGTGTGGAGGTATCCATAACGGATTTTCCCCCGTCGAAAAAAAAGAAAAAAAAGGACCTGACTAACTACTGTCCTGTAGGTCTGTAAGTTCGCGAAGTTCTTAGTAAGTATTTTATCTTCTTGCCTTTTCTTCATCGATTCTTAGATTTTTTATCACATTTCTCAAAAAAACTGTATTCTCGATCCCTACAGAACAGTCATCAGTGCCCGCACTACTACTACAAGTAGTTACTTACAAATTACTTAATTAATTAATCTAAAACGACACTAAAATTAGAATGAGACAGAGGTAATCGTATGACCCTGAGGGGCTACCGCGAACCACAAACGAAGTTTTCCCTCTCAATTAACTATTAGGGTGGGTTGCAACCCACCCTAATAGTTATATACAGTAGGTATACGTGTTGCTTTCTACTTGTGCGAATGAAATGATATGTTTTCTTTATTTTTCTTGTTTGAATCAAATGTATAAGTAATAAGTAGTTATATAATGTAATAGACTCACGGATCCCACAGACAAACTGTGAAAACAGTTTTGTGGGACGAGGTATTTATTTATAAGTTTTTGTAAACTGATTTAATTAATAAATAATAGTAATAATAAATAATCTCATATTGAATTTTGCATGATTTTATTACTTGTTATTTCGGTCTGAGCTACAAGTATGATAATAATTAGTTGTGGAAACTCTTTTGGCTTATGGATTTGTATCTTGATTGACTATGTGTTATTTTTGCCTGTTTGTTTCCCTAAATAAATAAATGATAGACAACCGAGATAAATAACAGTGTAAAAAGGGGTTTTCAACCAAATTTGGTTCAAAACCACTGGCTACTCTGTAAATTTGGTTCAATCAATTCATGTCAAGTTAACTGAATTAAATCTCTGTTGTCTACCATGGTTTTAAACAGCGTAACAGAGGCATAAGTCAGTATCACAGGTCAGGGGTGCTACCGGGAACGGCATTCGAAATTTTCCCTCTCTGTCGCACTGGCATGTTTGCACATAAGTGAGACAGAGAGGGAAAACTTCGTTTGTGGTTCGCGGTAGCCCCTCAGTATATTATTGACAAATACGCACGCATAATTGAAAATAACCTGTAACCGCAAACCGGCAATGAAGTTTGTCTCTGTTGCTCGAATAAGCAAGTGCGACAGACATGGAAGAAGAGACGAACGGAATTCGAAAGCGAATTCGCGGTTCGTGGTAGCACCGACAGAAACAGTTTGGACAACTGAGGGGCGTAACCGCCTAGCCGCCCCCGACCGGCAGCTGCAACGTGTGTTTTTATTACAGAATCCTTAGAATTTAATTTCAAGTTTTCTTTTAATTTTCAAAATTCATTGCATTTTTTGAAAAAAAAAACACTATAAAAGCCTCTGCGGTACCGGGGTTGTCAGCCTCGTATCTCTAGATGGCCTCGTTAATACTCGGCCATCTATAACTACTCGGCAATCCCCTATTTCGCGGCCTCTTCAGTAATGTACTATCATACAATAAAAATTTAGACAATTAAAAAAAAAATTACATAATTTTTCTTGGTTTATGGGGCGGCGAACCTTATTGGCCCGGGGCGCCAAATTTAAAAAATACGCTTCTGCTGGTGAGCACAAAAACGATAGCGCCCATTGTACGTCTGTAACCGGTTGCTAAGCCGTCCGCTCGTCACCGGCAACTAGTTGGCCGTCGGGTTCGACCACCGCGAACTCGCTGCCTCGGTACACCCCCACGAACAGCGGGAGCTGCCCCGCCCTTATCAGGTAGAGGAATGGCCGGTCTGCGGTGAAGAGCTGCTTTTTTGGTTGTCGTTGTCTTTTGACACTCCTCTTGAGGTGCGTGACTATAATAATAAAATAAATATGGTGGTCATCTTGCTAACGGCGAGTACTTGCACAGACATAACTTAGTAGCCAGAATCATTCACCAGCAACTTGCTCTTCTATACGGTCTTGTGAACTTCGAAGTGCCGTACTATAAGTATACACCTGCACCAGTTCTCGAAAATGGTCGTGCCACGCTCTATTGGGATGGATCTGTCATCACGGACAGGACTATTGTAGCCAATAAACCTGATATCGTGCTGACAGATCGATCGAAGCGCCAGGCAGTGCTCGTTGACATCACCATCCCCCATGACGAGAACCTCGTGAAGGCCGAGAAGGACAAAGTCAGCAAGTACCTAGACTTGGCACACGAGGTGACCGCCATGTGGGATGTTGATTCAACGATCATTGTCCCGATAGTCGTCTCTGCGAACGGTCTAATAGCGAAGAGTCTCGACCAACATCTCAAGAGACTCTCGCTAGATGGCTGGGTCAAGGGTCAGATACAGAAGGCGGTACTCCTGGACACGGCGCAGATAGTCAGGAGGTTCCTCTCACTGTCGCCCTAACCACCGGTAGCTTAGGCCCTGCCTCGCTGCCGGCGGCACACTAGGTTAGGTTTTTATAATGATTTTATGTTTTGTAAGTGTATTTTTATATTTTACTTTTTATAAAGATATTGTAAAAACCTAGCCTAAGGCGAAAAATCAATAAAGAGAAAATAAATAAAATAAATAAATAAATAAAAATAAATATTAGAGGACAATCTTACACAAATCGAACTAGCCCCACAGTAAGGGAACAGGAATCTTAAGTTTTTTGGAGTGGTCTATAAACATTTTTTATTGATAGTAGACTTATTATAGAGTTCAAAACTATTGCCGGTTTTATTAAGTATAGTTTTTAAGAAACATTTTTTAAATCTTATCTTTGACATACCACACGTTTGGAGGCATTAATAGGATTGCCTTGGTCTGCTGTGAAACAATAAAATAAATCAACTTGAAAACTGACAGATGTCAAATGTGGCAGTTACATCTATGAACAGATGTCAAATGTGACAGTTACATATATGAACAGATGTCAAATATGGCTGTTACATCTATAAACATAGATGTAAAGATAAAATTCAAAAAAATATTTCTTAAAACCGATAGTTAATAAAAAAAACCGGCAACAGTTTTAAACTCTATAATAAGTCTACTATCACATAAATTTACACTAACGTGAGACATATTTACACTTAATATGAGAACAACGGTCCACAAGATTATTGGAACACATACGGAGTGTGAAAAATATGGACAGCAAGACCTCCGCGGTGGCAGAACATGCATGCGATACAGGTGCGTCTCATTTTTTGAGCTTCGACAAGGCGAAACTGTTGGCACGGGAAAAAAGTTTTGTGCCACGCAAGATCCGCGAGGCTATTGAAATTGGACGACGCCCCAATTTTAATAGAGACAAAGTAGCACTACCATGAGTTTACAATGACCGTATTCGCTAGCGTCTGCGTAAACGATTTGTATGCACAAAAGTACAGCGCCTCTGGCGGTCACTCATAGAACTAAGGATCGGTAGTATGAGTTCTACGGTAAATTACCTATCGAAAACTAAACGCTAGCGACTGACGTTTTGTAGCTGTCAAATGGCTGTTACCGTAGAAAATAGGCACCATGAGTTACAAACTTGACAGATGCTATCGAACAATACGCTATCGAGTGTAGTAACTATTTCACTATAACGCTACCATGAGTCGACAGTGACCGTACTCGCTAGCGTCTGCGTAAACGATTTGTATGTACATTAGTACAGCGCCTCTGGCGGTCACTCATAGAACTAAGGATCAGTTCTACGGTAAACTACCTATCGAAAACTAAACGCTAGCGACTGACGTTTTGTAGCTGATTCCATAGAAAATCGGTACCATAAGTTACAAACTTGACAGATGCTATCGAACAATACGATATCGACTATAGTAAACTATTTCACTAGCAAATTGGGCCGTGAAAACATTGGAATACTTAGGTTATAAATTATTTATAATAATAATTTATTTAACTTGAACACATTTTACACGGAAAGATAGTCAGTGGATCCCAAACTAGGCCGTGCCTGTATCTTGGGAACCAAAAAGTGATTTGAAGAAATTTGAAGCACTATTTATACAAATAATGTCTGCAAGGCATTACTTAGTGTGGGATATGTTACCGAAAGGCTGCATATGAAGACGAACGACGTGAACAGAGAAAATTTCAAGCTGTTATGATCTGGATGGTGTAAGTACCTGAACAAAATCAAGGTAGGGTCGCTAGGCCAGTTACGCGGCCTGCGTCAGTTTGTGGCCTTTTGAAGAACGAGATTTTGTCAATTAAAGATAACATTTTTACATGCCCTAAAGAAATAGTAGCAAAAAAATATTTTTTCAGTTCACCAACTCATCCAAGTGGCCCTAAACTGGCGCATCAAATTAACAGGCCGTAAACTCACCTACCGACCCTACCTATTCTATAATAGAAAATAATTAATATAAACTAGCTGCGCCCTCATAATATACTAAGTACCGAGAACGTAGGCGGACCCGCGGGATGGGACGAGATGTAGCTTATGTCTATTTCAATTTATATACTGGATTTATGAAATTGGATTGGTAGTTCAGAAGATAACTTAAAAATAAATATTTGTGGACAATCTTACAAAATCAACCTAGTAGGCCTACGCCAACGCCTGAGGCCGAAGCTTGTATTATGGGTACTAGGGGACGATATACATACTTTATATAGATAAATATATAGTTAAATAACATCCAAAACTCGGGAACAAATATTCATTCCCATCACACAAAATAAATGCCCTGACTTGACAAACAATTACCTGTTCATAAATCTATAGATGTCAATTTGTTCTTACTATTTTCAGATTCATCAACAGAATTTGGTGCTGGAAAATGTTGATGCCAGTGTCTTATTAATGGGAGTGCTCTACAGAATCAATTAGCTAGAAGACTTGAATCAAGGCGGCCACAGTATATTCTTGTTTTAGAAATGTATCGTTTGCAAATACCTACTTTTCTGTTTTTTATTGAATAGGAAAAATAAAGAGTATGCATAACCGTTAAAAAAAAGTTTATTAAAATATATTCATTTCTATTTCCTAATGCCAAAAATTGTACAAACAAATCTAACCATTGTTCCACTATCTTTAAGGCTGATTAGAACCCACAAATATTAGTAACATATAGGGTATAATATAACTTAGATGTATTCTCAATATTATTAAATTTAAACATGTAGCTTAGGAACTAAGTATTGCCAGTCAAAGTTCCTCAGTTTTGTCACTGACACACTAACTGGCTGACCGATCATCTTTATTCTAAGGACCCACAAGCTTCTAATTTTAAACATAATTCTATTTTAGCCTATCAAGTATAAAAAACCTAAAAATATTACAATTTCAGTCACATCTTAGATATATACAAACTGCATAAGTAAGTTTGTAATACTATACAAATACATGAGTTATAATTTTGCAGTTCTTGCATCTATGTTAAGTTTTTGGTTCTAGATGCCTTCATAAATTTGTATTCACACGTTTACCTACAAAAAGAAGTGAGATCCCATAAAAAACATTCCAGGTAACAGTAGGCCAAGTCTCGTCGTCTACAAGTCCCTGGGATCCCAGGGATCATAACAAAAAGTGCTATTGTTTATTTTTTCACTAGGAGATGACGGTTTAACTCGTATAGTGAAAATAAACTTGAAGAGTAATCTAACCTGTCCTCGACCGATGTAAAAAATCAACAATAGCATTCTTTTGTCATGTGTCCGGAGATCTCCAAGATGGGTAGACAACGGCTTAATATTGTTATAGATATATGTGGTCTCCAAAGACAATGCCAACCAAGCTAATCCAGAACAGGATATCTCTTGACAACACCCAATAAAAGTGCTTGTGTAAGTCCTTCTGTGGGCAGATGAGAGGTTTTGCATTGGACATCTTCCCCACTGACGCTGCATTGGCGGTAAGGCCGTGTGACTGCGGCACATGCTGTCTGGCACCAGTAGCTGGATAAATATTCTCGAGAGCCGAGGCGCAAGTTCGTCGCCGTGTATTAGGCCATTCAGACCCGTCTCACTCAAGTCTGGAAAATACAAACAAAATATAAATCAACAGGCCAGTCTCACTCTGTTTGTGTTCTCTGTTGTCTGGAGGATACAAATTAAATATAAATCACACTGTCTTAAGCCGTCGTCTCCCGACGAAAAAAAATAAACAATAGCATTATTTTATTATGATCACGGGGATCCCAGGGACCGGTAAACGACAGGTTTAAATAAAGACATTATTGTCTGTATAGACCTTGTCTAGGGAGCCTTATGTTCGGCCCGCTAAACAAGGACGCAGACATAAATAATTTCCACCTTTAACAGTTGATGGTAGCAATTAACATTATTAAGATGTTCGTCCAAAATAGATACTTACTGCTGCATATTTAATTAACCAGTAACTGGAATTACGAGGCACTTGTACGCGTTTTCATAAATCATAACCTCAGATCATAACAAAAACAAACGACTGTCACCTACGGGTTATTTCTATATTTTTAAAAGGGATGGATACTTAGATTTTTGCCTAATATCGTCCGTGCTCTGTCTTTTTAGTATAGTTAGAAAGAGAGATAGCTTTGTTTGCTGTGAAGTTAGGTACGTCACTCGTCGTAACTTTTACTACACGATGGATCGAGCTTACGTGAGCGAGCGTAGTAAACGTCTAATTGACTCATGGTGCCAGTTCAATCGAAATCTATTCGAACCGCGTTAACACGCTAGCGACTGTAGTAAAATAATGTCATTTTTCTATAGCAAGTCATGGTAACTGTACATCGAGACCCATCTTCAATTGAAGAACGTAAAAAAATAAGAGTTTTGAATCGACAACATATATCGGCAAAACTCGGATTGTCGCGTATTTGTATACTAAATAATGACAAAAACGATCGGCCATATTGTGGCCATACTTGTTTGTTGCCATTGACGGATGCGTTCAGAAAATTTATGATTTTATTTATTGACATTGATGGCGGGTGCGTTCAGGAATTGTGAACGATAAAAATCATTTCAACGAGTGGACAGCCGAATGAATTAAAGTGGGTGACAGACCAGAGGGGTTACTCAGAACTTTGTATAGTGCCGTCCCTATCACTCGTATATTGTATAACACGAGAGTGAAAGGGATGGCACGATACGAAGTTCGGATTTCAAAGTTAGGAGTACAGAGGGGCTAATAAGAACTTCTAAATCCTAACTTCGTATAGTGCCGTCTCGTTCACTCATATAGTGTATAACACGAGACTGAAAGGGACGGCACGATACAAAACTCAGAGGACAGGCCCAGTAGGGCTACCGCGAACAGAAAACGAACGAAGTTCGAATAATCTCCCTCTCTGTTATTATATATGGAGATATTCGAACTTCGTTCGTTTGCAGTTCCCAGGGGTTTTCCCTCTCTGTCGCCCTTACGTCCGAACGTGCAAGTGCGACAGAGAGCGAAAACTTCGTTTGCTGTTCGCGGTAGCGCCCCAGAGGGGCTGCCGAAGTTTTTTCTCTCTGTCTCATTTATGTGCAAACTTGCAAGTGCGACAGAGAGGGAATACTTCGTTTGCTGATCCCGGTAGCGCCACAGGCCCAGGGGTGCTACCGCGAACAGCAAACGAAGTTTTCCCTGTCTGTCGCACTTGCACGTTCGGACGTAAGGGCGACAGAGAGGGAAAACCCCTGGGAACTGCAAACGAACGAAGTTCGAATATCTCCATATATAATAACAGAGAGGGAGATTATTCGAACTTCGTTCGTTTTGTTCGCGGTAGCGCCCCTTAACTGGTACACGAGTTTTAAATTTTTTATTTTATTTTATTCATAAACAATGCATTAATTGTGTTTGAAATAATAGGCAACAAATAAGACAAATAGATTAGGATTAAATATAAATAAAAACAATCTAGGAAAGATGTCAAAAATTCATGTCATGCTAGGTAATTAATAATAAGTTTACATTCATTTACATAAATACACTACAATAATGCACAATATCATCTAGATTAAGGTATACACTTTATAAAATAATGTACTTACTGTCAAAGACTAAGAGTCTGGGGCGCTACCGCGAACAGCAAACGAAGTTTTCCTTCTCTGTCTCACTTATATGCAAACTTGCAAGTGCGACAGAGAGAGAAAACTTCGTTTGCTGTCGCGGTAGCGCCACTGGGCCTATACTTCGAAATCAGAACTTCGTATCATGGCGTTCCTTTCACTCCCGTGATTTCACTATATGAGTGAAAGGGACGAATTTCGGAGTAGTCCCTCTGTTCACCTGTCAAGTGTTATAAACTCCTCCACTACATGAAAACACTATTTAAATAGAATCTTTTTGAGTTTAGCTCCAAATGTGTGTTAACTTGTTATTAATTTTATTTCTCCTGTTGTTGTTGTTTGTTTACCTGTTGGATCGCCGGCGAACTTACTCGGCGGTTTTTAAGTACGCGTACTAAGAGCCGTAAAAACGAAGACTTAATCGGGTGTCTGTCACCGGCTTAATTAATGTTAATGGAAGATGATCGATGGATGGCTGGCTAAAGAACTGGCGAATGGAGGATGACTAGCTGTATTTTCCTCAGAAGTATTTTCTGCGAACCACGAACCGGAAACGATGTATCTCCCTCTCTATCGCTCGGATTCACTAGTGCGACAGAGAGGCACATATTTCGTTTTAGGTTAGCGGTAGGCCCTGTGTCTTATCACTATCTCTGTCGCACTTGCACGTTCGGACGTAAATGCGACAGAGAGAGAAAACTTCATTTGTTGTTCGCGGTAGCGCCCCTGAGGGGCTACCGCGAACCACAAACGAAGTTTTCTCTCTCTGTCGCATTTACGTCCGAACGTGCAAGTGCGACAGAGAGGGAAAACTTCGTTTGCTGTCGCGGTAGCGCCCCTGCTTAGAGTATAAATATTTCTAAAGAGCTGCTATACGCGTGCCGCAACGAGGGACGACAACAGAGTACATACCTCCCGTGGGGTGACCATGTTACTAAAATTACCCCATGGCTTCTGTTTATTTTGTATATTTCGACTCATTATAGGCATTATGTAATTATCTGGTATGAGCGATAGAGTAAGTTGTTTGTTTGAAATAATTGAAAAAAGTATACTTACATGTATAATGACATATGACCGGTAAGTTAGAGAATCGCTCGGCACCCAGTGTTTCTTTGCGGTATTCCATGCTAAATAACTTCGTTAAAGCGTATAAGTTAATTATTAGGTGGAAGTTATTGTAGGTATAATGCTCCGAAATTGGGTACAAGTTATTGTCACTAATAGGTATAGCCGTCGTCTCCCGGCGAAAAAATAAACAATATTATAGCTTTTTTTGATATGATCCCTGGGATCCCAGGGACCGGTAGACGACGAGTTAACAAAACATGTACCTACCTTATTTATGGTGCTTGTCATGCTTGTGCAAGCGAGATAGCTTTCCATACCTTTCTGACATTTGAGTGGTTTGGCGTGTAAGTATAGGTTTAAAGTGTGTAGATGCGATTTTACTAATTAGAAAATTGCCGTGAGTCGCAGATATATTGAAATATAATAAACGGACCCTCGCCACAGCCGCCGCCAACATTTATTTAGCAGGCAGTGCTAGACAAGCTGCCATCGCGACTGGTTCTTATTGACTACGGACGACGTATTGGTCTGAAACATGTTGAGCGAAATTCAACCTTAAAGACGTGAGCGAGTTACTATACTTCAATATGTCCGACTCACGGAAGTTCTCTAATTAAAATTGATGATGCACTTTCTTAACTACTCAATTACATATATGTAAGGCGAAAAAATAATTCCACTAAGGAACGAAATGACAAACAAATATACATTCATACATTTATTATACATATAACATTTTTTTAAAGATAGGACGGTAGATTCAGGAACCTAATCGGGGCACTTACTGACCTTTGCATAATATTAATTTTGTGTATACTTTTCTAATACTTTCTTTTCTGTTTGGCGTAGTGGTCTTAATCACATAAACTCTTGATAGTGTTTTGCGGAAGCAATGCAATTCGAAATGCTTTGAACACAATCAGCTGTTTTAGACGGCTTCCAGTTTTGCCGACCTGTCGCTGCTATCCACTTATTTCGGGTGGAATAATTTAGTGGAAACCTAGAAAAGAAAATTATATATTGCTTGTCCATTTCTAAGAAATACTACAATTTTGCTGCTACATAAATTTAAATACAATAAAATTCACCCTAGGTTATTTTTATAGTACACTAAATTACCATATAATTGGGCTACTGTTAAATCCTATTAGCTGGTATCCCTAAATTGATTGCAGGGAAGCTAAATTAAGAACAGATTTAAACATTTCTGACAGCTTCCAATAAACAACCTACGTAATTTAGGCGGATAATAACGTCGACAAAATCTTTATAACCTAAAATCACCAATGTAAACAATGTTGTTATTTCAATATTAATCGCTTTATTTTACAAGATTTTGAATGAAACATAATGGTACCAATGAAATAACACATATGACGCTTAGATAAAGGTATAAAATAGTATAATTACTTGTGAAAGGTTACATTTTCTTCGCATCTTTCTCTGCGGCTTTTACAGCCGATCACGCTGCAAACTACCATTGTTTTATAGAAACTGTACCACATAAACCCTGATCTATATCATTTGTTGCCCAAAGCACTATTTTATGCACAAAACCATTAATTAATTCAGTTATATTTTGAGATGACACTTCCGACTACCTTTTGTTGAGCCCAACTGATGCTAACTTTGACATTGTGCCCAATAACAAAAAGTGGAACTATGACAAAGACAGCAAATGATACATATCTCTCTGGCGCACTTAGCGAGATTTGTATATGACCTTCTCGCTTGGAACTGGTATTATTATTACCGCGTCACGTCTGTAATTATTATAAGTCTGTGCGCCCCTGCTTTGTTAGCTGTGAAGTTAGGCACGTCACTCCATGACGTAATGATTACTACACGATGGATCGAGTTAACGTTAGCGAGTGTAGTAAACGTGTACTTGACTCATGGTGCGAGTACAATAGAAAACTATTCGAAACGCGTTAATACGCTAGCGACTGTAGTAACGTAACAAGAGTTTTCGATGCCAACTCATGGTAAGCGTAAAGGGCTGGGTTTTGCCGCCAGCGTGGAAGCCTGTTATTCCTGGACTACAATTGTGTAACGATGAACGTGTGGACATAGTTAGTTCAGTGTGCCTGCCGTCGGTCGACTTGGACAATTTGTTGGAGCAGTCAACTCTAACACAGGACTGCGCCGCCCCACCCCCGCCCCCGTCCCCGCCCGCCTCCGCCCGCGAGCTTCGCGCGCGTCGGAGGGCAGTGTTGCGCGGTCGGTTGCCTTGATAAAACTCAACCTGATGAAGGACTACAATTGTAGTCCGAAACATTTGTCCGTTGTTCTCACATTAAGTCTACTATCAATAAAAATTCAATATGGACCACTCCTAACAACTTAAGGTTCACAATTGTTTTCTCCAAAAGTCCGGCGTCTACGTCTGGTACGTTGGCATTTCAACGAAAGCGACCGCCATCTGACCTTCCAACCCGACTGCTGTCTTAAATATATAGTAAAAGAATACAAACATGTTACAACGGCAGCCTTGGTTCCCGCCTCGTCTACTTCAATCACGGCTTTCTGGATGGCTTGCGACACATACTGACGCTCATCCACCGTCAGCATTCGGATGTTGGAATTATAGGAGAATATAGTCTTGATTCCCAGCTGGAACAAAAATAGTAGTCTTTGGCGCCTTGGGAACCTAATTTATAACGAAGCCGCTGTAAGGCACGGGATTGTCAATCTAAGGGTCGTGGTTGCGAATCCCGACTCGTACCAGCTCGTCCAGAGGGGCTACCGCGAACTGAAAACGAACGAAGTTCGAATATCTCCCTCTCTGTCGCACTTGCTAATACGTTCCACAGAGAGGGAGATATTCGAACTTCGTTCGTTTTCGGTTCGCGGTAGCCCCTCAGGTTTTCTTTTAAACCTGACTGTGGCTTTATATGCCGGGCCTAATAAAGCGATTCGTTCCAGGTGTTTTATTTTATACTATGAGAAGTGATATCTATGAATTATTTATCTCCAGATTGAAAGTCACAACACACCACTACTACTACTGTAAGGCCGGGTTTTATAAAGATCCGTGAGACCAAATGTCGGATCAAATTTCAGTAACTCAGTACATTTTTTGACATAACAAACCGACATAAGGTCTAACGGATCTTTATAAAACCGAGCCTATGTATGTTAGTAAGATTTTTTTATTGACCGAGTGAGCAAAGCGACCGAAGCTCGGTAAGAAAAGCTCTCGCAATTATGTCTAGATAGATACGCATAGGTGATAGATAATCGTGAAATTTTGTGAGCAGATTGAATTATACGGATGTTTAATTAGTCAAATCGAGGTTTTTCTTAATTTTTTGTAAATGGCGGAGTCAAGGGGATTGAAAACGAAATAGTAGTTTA
The DNA here is from genome assembly GCA_963556455.1 of Epiblema foenella. Lineage (NCBI taxonomy): Eukaryota > Metazoa > Arthropoda > Insecta > Lepidoptera > Tortricidae > Epiblema > Epiblema foenella. Next base: position 7,495,669 of record OY747119.1, on the reverse strand, counting down.
TGCAATCGATATATAATGTATGTTTTTTCAGTCGAGAACTGCGTTTAGACCACGAGGCTTGCCGAGTGGTCTAATTAAGGCTCGAGGCTTAAAAAGCTAATTATATAACTATTGCATACACTACTTTTTCTACGAGTCAACGGAAATTAATTAAACAAACCGAAACTATCATACAAACTAGTCCTGCGGCAATGAACATTAGGCACATGGGTCGGGCGCTCGTTGGTCTTTTGTTCTATGTCCGCGACGTCACGTGATTTGTCAATTTCATAAGAGTACTGTAATGGTGACACGTGATTGGCCAATTTCATAAGAGTACAGTAAAAGGCGACACGTGATTGGTCTATTTCATAAGAGTTCACTTGATGGGAACCAATAGAGAAATGTATGTGATTTTAGTATTGTCTACTATATCGTAATTCAAACATTGAAGTCGACGAGTAGAAAAAGATTCTTTTCAGGTCTACAGCTCACAGTAGAGCCACTAAAATATATTTGGTTTCGTACGCAGCCGTAAGGACAGGAATTGGAGGATTTTTTGGTGAATGTTCCATGAGAGTACCTTAGGCAACAGCTCCGTTAGGTCTATTTTAGTTTCGACCTTGAACTTTGGAATCATGACCTCCATCAGGGTGTCCTTCATCTCAGCCAGTTCCGCCTCCAGGTCGTGGCCTGCAGCCAGCTGCTGCAGCACTCCGCCGAGACCCTCCACCTCGTCCGGCAGGATTACGACCATGCTGGCCTGTCGACGTGTGTAGTCCATTTGCAGGAACTGTAAAGAGAGATTTAGGGTCAGTATTATACGAGTCCTCCCGTGACAAATCTTATGACCTTTAACCCAGCAGTCAGCAACCGACAATGTATACCTTTTTAGGGTTCCGTACCAAAATGGTAAAAAAGGAACCCTTATGGTTCTTTGTCTGTCTGCGTCTGTCACATCGCTAAATATCTCAAGAACTACTTATGCTATCGATTTGATATTTGGAATAGTTATAAAGAAGGCTTACCTACATACATAGAACATGACTTTTTTAAATATTTTTTTTTATTTTCTGTGAAAAATGACAGATAATAGGTGTTTCAAAATTTGAAAGTCTAGTTATTATGTCGAGTGGGGTGTCATATGAAAGGGCTTGGGTTGCACATTCTGAAACAATTTTTTTTTTACGTTGAGTCATTTTTGTTTTATGAGGGAAAATGTAAAAAAAAATACCGTTCCCTACCGTGGATGACATGACCTACGTCATGAGCTTTGCATCAGCCTATCGATGGTATACGGACGTAAGTGTGTGTGTGTCGTCGACAGTGACGTAATGTGGTGTCACGATTCGGATTGCCAGACCTTGTTTTTTTAGACCATGCTCTCACTTGCGTACTTGCTAGTAAGGGACGAATGCTAAACGTACGACACAGACGCGATCATGGTAACTAGACTATAAGTACTATATACTGTTGGTAGGTACTTACATGGGCCTTCAATTCCGTACTGTGCTTGTACATCATTCTCTCAATCTTGAACATCATTGGCACTTTAATTTCTGTCTTATTGTCGACGAAGAACGGTCTGTTTTCCGTTAAATCCGTCTTAAACGGGTTTTGCCATAATCCCTGAAAATTTGGCAACACAAGAAAATAATCATCTGTCGCTTGACAAAAGGCGCATCAAATGAGCGGTATGACGCTATAAGATAGAACGAGATAGGGAATCGAATGTCAGTGTCATATACCTATCTCGTTCTATCTTAGAGCGTCAGACTGATCATGCGGTTACGTCAGATATGAGCGGAAGCACACTTGGGCGCTACCGCGAACAGCAAACGAAGTTTTCCCTCTCTGTCTCACTTATATGCAAACTTGCAAGTACGACAGAGAGGGAAAACTTCGTTTGCTGTTCGCGGTAGCGCCCCTGGTAACCGCAGAAACACTCAAGTAATCCGTATCTCCGTATCTCCACGGACGACCATTGAAAGCTACAAGTAAGAGCACGATAACCAAGGTCATTTATCTTCTTTTTTTTTTTTTTTCTTTTTTTTTTTATCTTCTGTTCTCTACCTTATAGCTTGCATACTACAACACTTACTACGGTGGGAGAACCAACACCTGTTTAATACCAAATATACTAAACAACCTACCTAAGAAATAAGAATACGCTGAGTAACTTACTAGTAGTAATTGATAACCCGGGGAAATTTAAAACAGTGCTAAAAAAATATTACCTGGAATGTGAATCTCAATTTACACTTTAAGCTACAAGGTCCATTGTTATAAACCTAAATAAATAATTAATATAAGTATAGTTAATTAATACTAGTGTCTGCCATGTTAAATTGTTGTAAATGCGGATCGATCCGTGCGATCTCGCCAGCTATTACATAAACCTACCAAGGTTTCCGATAGTGGCTAATAATATGTATGTACATGTAAATTACTCACGTTGATTTAATAAATTAAAAAAAAAAATGCTGGCACGTAGTGCTGCGCCTTAAGTTATGTTGTTTGATGTACCTACCTGGAAATAGATGGCGTTGATCAGCAACAAGCGCGAATTTTTATTCAGCTCTTTCGGGCCCAACACTTCCGTGATCATGTTGTTGGTTTTCTCAGCCACCTGGCGACATTTGGAAGTTCAAGCAGAGGCTAGCACTTTCACTACCAGACTTAAATCTTGTTTTCACACCTGCTATTCAGAAAAGAGTTATTGTTGCCTTCGAATGAGGGATCAAAGTTGTACTTTTCTTCCCTCGTTTGAGGGCAACAATGACTCTTTTCCTCATAGAAGGCGTGAAAAGCAGTATGTGACACAGTAGTAAAATCATTTGTAAGATATTTCATGTTTTTAACAGCGGGCCTCATAGACGGTGTGAAAAGCAGTATGTGTCACACGGTAGCAAAATTATTTCCGTCTTGGGCGTAAACACTTGAATCCCTCGCTACGCTCAAGATTCTACAATAGTAGAATCCTTCGCTTCACTCAGAATTCAATATACCGCCCTCGCCGTAAATATATCATTTTGCTCCCTTGAGACACAATCTACTAATGTAACTCAAAAACCGGTGTAGCCCGGTGTGCCCTACACGATAGCCCGCCTTGCGGCCGCTAGCAGAGGGATACCGGGAACCACAAACGAAGTTTTCCCTCTCTATCTCACTTATATGCAAACTTGCAAGGGCGACAGAGAGGGAAAACTTCGTTTGCTGTTCGCGGTAGCGCCCCAGACTGTCTGGTGTTACATACGGGCCTTATTAGTCTATGGTTTAATTGTCTATTGCTCTATTCCATTTTCCTTTATATAAAAATGTATACCTAATCGTCATTGAACAAACATGTTTCCCAAGCAAGCATCTTTTTCCTTTGGATACTAAAACATCCGGCATCTGAAACAAGTCCGACTCGCGCACCGAGGGTTCCGTACACAGATCTTAAAAAAAAAATCTTAACAACATGGTATAGAAATTGAACGCCATGGCCACAGCGCCATCTATCGGCAAATTTTTATAATGGTTTTTTTCAAGGATAATTCTATACCGCGTGAACCGATTTAATTTTCTTTTTCTGTATTTGAAATTAGTAAAGTATATGTAGGAATTTATAAAACAGAAATACATGCAAAGGTGATTAAAAATAACTTAGAATAGAAATGTTTTTGGATGATAAAAAAAAGAAAAACTAGATGGAGCTATGGTTATATTTTTCCTAGAAAATATACATTGATATTAATGTTATATAATAATTCGATATTTTTCCTTGGTAAACTTCGGAATATAGACTTTTTTTACATTTTCCCTCATAAATCGAAAATAACTCGATGTAATGAAAAATTCAAAATTGTTTCAGAATGCGTAACTCAAGCCCTTTCATATGACACCCCCACTTGAAATATTCACTAGATTTTAAAATTTTGAACCACATTTTATTTGTAATTTTTCACAGGAAATAAAAAGCCAAAAAAAAAGTTCTATGCATCTGGGTTATCCTTCTTCATAACTATTCTAAATTTCAAATGGATAGCATAAGTAGGTTTTGATATATTTAGCGATGTGACAGACAGACAGACAAAGTAAAACCATAAGGGTTCTTTTTTTACCATTTTGGTACGGAACCCTAAAAAGATACGCAGCGCCCGCTAGGCTGGTTTCTGGCAGTAAAAATGTTAACCGACGGTACTGGCTGAAAATTAGTGTCTGACACTTTAGTATAAAGCCTCTCACACGCTACAGCGGCCTGCGGTGGTGGCCGTTGTACACTATGACAATCCTAACATTCATTCAGACACACGCGCCCTTGATTGTCATAACAAAAAAAAAAAAAATGCAATGTTGTTGTTGTTGTTTGCAATGTTGTGCAAAATTGTAATGTGACATGTAATATTTAACAATATTATCAATAAAGAGTATGAGTATGAGTATGAGTAACCGCTCGCGGCGGTGCCAGACGCTACGATTAAAAATCAAACCTGTTGGATCGCCGGCGAACTTACTGGGCGATTTTTAAGTTTGCGTACTTAGGCCGGGTTTTATAAAGATCCGTTAGACCAAATGTCAGATCAAATTTCAGTAATTCAGTACATTTTTTGACATAACAAACCGACATAAGGTCTAACGGATCTTTATAAAACCGAGCCTTAGGGCGCCACACTGGCGAGTAAAGTGGACAAGGCCGTAAAACCGCGAGATATGTCACCGGCTTATAGGTGCGATCACACCGCTGCTAACCGGTGCGTTAACGCCAGGGCTGCCAGCTGATATTTTTAAATTATTCAGTCGTGACTCTGAAATTATACAAAATTGCGTGTCAGGATACATACACTGCATAAAAATCCTTTACAAACACAATATCGATTGTTAATGGCGTAAACTTACCTATATGATTGATTTATTTATTGAGTATGCAATATGCATATAACGCGATAACTTATTTGCCTGTTCGGAACGAAAAGAAAAAGAAGTCGATTGGCGCCAAATCCAAAACCCAACAATGACAAGTATGACAACCGTAGCAATTAGAGGCCTTAAACAAAAATCGAAAGTCGAAACTCGCCATATCTCCTTCTCTGTCGCACTTTTGCATATTCAAGCGACAGAGATAGAGAGGATAGTTATATCGCGAGTTTCGACTTTCGACTTATTTTCATAGTAGAGTACCTAGCCCACAACGTCACTCAACGTAGCGATGGGTCCGAATTGTACGTGTAGAATCATAGAGTATGAACTTACATTATGAAATTAGGTTTTATGTATCCAATTATACATGAGGATCCAGGATACAAAAAGGATACAATCTATCACCTAATTATACACGTTTTGTATCCAATTATACAATCTGGCAGCCCTGGTTAACGCAGTGACGAGAGGAGCAGACTTATACCAGTTAAAAACGTCACGCATGACGCATGAGGCACGTCAGTGCGATTCCGCACCGATTCAGAGGTGTGGTGGGACCTTTACTCGTTCGCGTAAATTAAATACTAGAATGACACTGACATAATTTACTCTTGAGTTAGAATTACGATTTGAAACGGGATATTTACCATGTATATTTGTATTTTTGAGTTCCCGATATTTCGGCACTGTTGCAAGCGCCATTATCAAGGATTAACTCCAAACAGTGCCGAAATATCGGAAACTCAAAAATACAAATATACATGGTAAATATCCCGTTTCAAATCGTAATTCTAATGACCATGTAAGCTTGAAATCTTATATACTCTTGAGTTTTATTACATACACTTTATTAAAATCGTATGTTTTTTTTTTTTTATTAAAAATGGGATCGCTCTTGGCCAGCATCTAGCCAGAGGGGCTACCGCGAACTGAAAACGAACGAAGTTCGAATATCTCCCTCTCTGCCGCACGAATTAGCAAGTGCGACAGAGAGGGAGATATTCGAACTTCGTTCGTTTTCGTTTCCCGGTAGCCCCTCAGGGGGCAAAGATGAGGCCGACGATGAAGCGAGCTCACCCAGAAGGTGCCTATTCACTCGTGCCTTAAAAACGTCTAGGTTATATGAGCTCGGAAACACAAACGCCGGCAGAGAATTCCAAACCTTAGAAGTGCGCATTATAAAAGATGATGCAAAGCGCTTGGTTCGAATAAGATAAATGGAAACTCTATAATATTAGCGTCAAAGTAGACTATCCAATGAAATCAGGTATATCATATGTCATGTCATGTAAAAGTAATCATACTATATTTGACGACCGGTTTAGCCTAGTGGGTAGTGCACCTGCCTGTGAAGCTGTCGGTCCTGGGTTCGAATCCCGGCCAGGCCAAATATTTGTGTGATGAACATATGAATATTTGTTTCTGAGTCTTGGATGTTTTCTATGTATTTAAGTATTTATATCTATTAAATATATCGTCGTCTAGTACCCATAACACAAGCCTTCTTGAGCTTACTGTGAGGCTAGTTAGATTTGTGTAAGATTGTCCTCTAATATTTATTTATTTATTATTATTTATTATTACTATATATACCCATTTATTGACTTTGGCTGCAGCAGCCTTCGGCTCCCGGTAGTCGAACTCATCCAGCCCCGAGTCAAATACTTCCTCAGCGTCCTTCTTTACCCAGGGTAGTAGTTCGTAACCTTTCATCACGTACACTCTATTCGCCATATTTAATGTAATCCCCTCTATCGACTTCAGGTGAGAGGTGACGTACGCTATCATCGAGCGGATCTGGAAGAAAAAGCTTTTTCACACCTGCTATTCAGAAAAGAGTTATTGTTGCCTTCGAATGAGGGATCAAAGTTGTACTTTTCTTCCCTCATTTAAGAAAGAAAGAAAGAAAGAAACATTTATTCACAGACACAGAAGACACACATATTACAAAAAAAAAAAACAACAACAGAAGAAAACAAACCACAACATGTGTGTCCCCGCGGCAGTGAAACGGACAATGGTTCAGCATTTGGCATTTGAGGGCAACAATGACTCTTTTCCTCATAGAAGGTGCGAGGAGCAGTATGTGACACTGTAGTAAAATCATTTGTAAGATATTTCATGTTTTTAGCAGCGGGCTTCATAGACGGTGTGAAAAGCAGTATGTGTCACACGGTAGCAAAATTATTTTCGTCTTGGGCGTAAACACTTGAATCCCTCGCTACGCTCAAGATTCTACTTTAGAATCCCTCGCTACGCTCAGGATTCTATTGTAGAATCTTTCGCTTCACTCAGAATTCAATATACCGCCCTCGCCGTAAATATATCATTTTGCTCCCTTGAGACACAATCTACTATTTTATTCTTTAAAAACAGATAGCAAAACTGCATTTTATCCACAAGAGTGCAAAGAATATTTGAAATCCGAACGCACTATTTGTAACTTTTTTAAACATAATGACATGTAAAGGCCAGTCCAGACAGTCCAGTAACAATAATTTCATATTGTGCTGTTGTGTTAAAAAACTAGTACCTACGCCAAATCTCGGAATTAGGTAGTGGACAACTATATTTAGGACGCAACTGTCAACGTTAGGACGAGGAGGAGGAAAAAAAAATTCCGCGCTCTATAGTGAGGTGAAAAGATTTGTGTTATACACGGCTGCAAAGTTATTTTACGTCTCGTGTGTTACAACACTCGCTACGCTCAGGATTCTATTTTTGAACCACTCGCTTCGCTCAGGATTCTATTTTCGAACCACTCGCTTCGCTCGCGGTTCAACCATACAATCCATCGCTAGCTCGTGGTTCAATCCTAGAATCCATTCGCTAGCTCGTGTTTCAATTCCACACTCGCGGTTAAAATACAATTTTGCATCCTTGTATAACAAATAACTATTACTTCAAACAAAGGAGGAGGTTCTCAATTCGGTTATATGTTCTTTTTTTAACGGACTTCAAAACAGGAGGAGTTTCTCAATTCGGTTATGTTTTTTTGTTTTCTCCGAATACTAAATTTATATTAGAATATTCTAAGATACTGGAATGAGATGTGGTTACCTTTAATTGGATAAGCATCAACTTAAAATATTATATAAAATGCTTGATAAATAATATATAAAATTTATTTTGTATTAAGCAGTACCGCTGCTAACGTAAACTACAAATTTAGAAATACAGGAAAAATTGAAAAATGTAGGCACCGAGCAGGATTTGAACCTGCGACCTCCCGGCACTCGCGGCCAGTCGCTCTAGCCAACTGAGCTATAGGTGCAACCGCCACTCAGGCCGAAATTAAAATTGATTTAAATTTTTCCTTTATTTCTAAATTTGTAAATAATATATAAATATTTTTTTTAATGTGTGTTACCTCAGAACCCCGTCGTTTATGAACCGATTAGGTTTTTTCCTTTGTTTGAAAGCATATGCTTCAAGGTTGGTCCCATTGTTACCAGAATCTAGTTCTAATGATGGGATCCAAGAGGAATTGAGGGATCTTTGTGGTTCCTCGGGGTGCCGATTACGAAAATGACATCCATTTTCAAGTCCAAGAGGGCGGGCATTTCTTAATAATCAATACGGGTGTCATCGTTGAGGTTCCTCGAGGTGTCGATTACGAAAATAACATCCATTTTCAAATCCAAGATGGCGGACATTTATTTTTCTTAAAAATCGATATGGCTGTCATTTACGAGATACCTCCGGAGCCGATTACGAATATGACATCCATACATACTTACATACGTAATTACGTAGGTACATTTTTTTATGTTATAGGGGGCAAACGAGCAGACGGATCGCCTGATGGTAAGCAATTACCGTCGCCCATAAACACCTGCAACACCAGAGGAGTCGCAAGTGCATTGCCGGCCTTTCAGAAGGGAATACGCTCATACAGTATACAAACATACGGGTCAAACTGAGAACCTCCTTTTTTGTAGACGGTTAAAAATTAGGCCCTCTGAGTCTACACGTAAGTGTCGACAAAATCTTGCAACGGCTACTAAAAATGGTTAGGGTAGGTGGGTTTACGGCGGGGCGCTATGTCAGGTAACCTCCTCGAGTGTCTGGGTTCTACCAATTCCCCTTGATCCGGTTGATCCGCGGTAAAGGGTAGAGCTCAGGCCGGTGCGCCCTGGAGGCAACGGCAGGTGATCATTTAGTGGACCCTAAGTGATCGCCTGCCGATGCTACCAATAACCTGACACGGGGGGGTGGGGGGTTCCGCACCAGGGAGTCGGAAGGCTCCCCAGGCGCGGCAGTGAGGGACAGGAGGCGGGGTAGGGGCGTTTGTCCTCCCGTGACCTGTTTGGGGGGCACTGCGGACAGGGTAACCAGGGACCTGTGCCGTTGCGAGGTGGCTGCTCCGATTCCGGTTGGCAGAGGGCCTAGAACCGGATCGGATGCGGCGTGGTTGCGGGGTAGGGGCATTTGTCCTCCCGCGGCCGCTTGAGGAGTGCTACGGGGTAGGGGCGTTTGTCCTCCCGTAGCGGTGGTGCACCGGGGTAGGGGTATTTGCCCTCCCGGTGCCGTGAGGGTGGGACCGGGACACCGTATGTCTGGTGCCGGTCCCAGGTTCCCCGGGGGTGTAGGGAACCAGAGGAGGGAAAGCACACTGATCATGCTGCAGTGTGCTTTTTCGGAGAGGGTTCGCCCTAGGGCGAAGGTGCCGGTGATGTCGTGGTAGAATGTTCGCGATCCCATGGCATCACCACCAAGGCACGTGAGGGAAGCATCCCAGAGTTTTAGTGGGTAGGCTAGTCCCTTCTGGACTAGAGAGCCCCACATAACCAATGCGTAATTTCTGGTTTTCCCCCGGAACCTTAGGTTACGTAGTGGTATGCAGTTTCATGCATTTCTCTGGGTCAAAATATAAAAAAAAAAAAAAAAAGGTGGGTTTACGGCCTGTTAATTTGATGCTCCAGTTTGCAGCCACTTGGATGGGTTGATGAACTGAAAGGATGTTTTCTTGCTTTTTTAATATATTCCCATTCAATAGCTACCAGTTAAAGCGCATGCAACTCGCTATGTCTTTAGGACATGCAAAAATGTAAATATCTTTAAGAGGCCTTATAAGTTTTAAAATGCTTTGATTTCAAATTATGACAAAAGTATTGATAATACCAGTAAAGTTATTAAGGAAGACGATGATTTTATTAAAGTTTTAGATAGTAACATAGCCAATTTTTGATTTTATTGTGTGTAGTAGAATTGAAGCGGAAAAAACAAGTTTTTAGCTTGAAAAAATCCAAAAAATACATTTAAAGTTTATGACATTAGGTCGCCATAGTCCTTTTCTAGATAGTAACGTTGAGAAATTGTCAAGATATGTGTCAATTCAAACAGAAAATGGCATAAATAAATGAGCGTTTTTTAACTGATAAGGACCATTAATTGGAAAAACTTCGTTCTTGGGTGGATCAACTATTCTTTGTTGCTCGTTGCCATGGTTACGTCTCCCGAGTGACTCTTTAAAACTGATTTTATAGGGTTTAAATCTACCAAACATGAGTTTTAGCGATGAGCAACAATCCATTTGGACATGGGTCATCACTTGAGCATGCTTGAAGTCCATATTATAAACATGTTTCTAAGAAACTCGGTTACTGTTGTCTCCTCGCTGACGGGACAGAATAACAACAAGAAAAAGTTGATTGACCCTCTTCACTGGCTACCTATATGGGCACTTACATCATCGTTATCATCAGGCACCTCCATGGCTTGCAGAATCTCCGCACGGGTGGCACCGCCGCTGGCCAGCAGCGGCAGCGCGAGGACTATCTCCACTGACAGCGGGGAGCATATCGCGCTCTTGTCATCCTGCAGTTTCTGTAAATAAATAAATAAATAAATAAATATTAGAGGACAATCTTACACAAATCGAACTAGCCCCACAGTAAGCTCAAGAAGGCTTGTGTTATGGGTACTAGACGACGATATATTTAATAGATATAAATACTTAAATACATAGAAAACATCCAAGACTTGGAAACAAATATTCATGCTCATCACACAAATATTTGCCCTGACCGGGATTCGAACCCAGGACCGTCAACTTCACAGGCAGGTGCACTACCCACTAGGCTAAACCGGTCGTTCTGTAAACATGAAAAACCTAAATATTTATTCGGATAACACAACAAGTATCTAATCTATATGCTATGTGTATATTTTTATGTATGTAAATATTTTTATAAATATTTTTGGACAAATATTTTAATAAATATTTTTGGACAATCTTACACAAATCAATCTAGTCCCAAACTAAGCAAAGCTTGTACTATGGGTACCAAGTGACGATATACATACTTATATAGATAAATATATACTTAAATACATAGAAAACATCCAAGACTCAGGAACAAATATTCGTGTTCATCACACAAATACATGCCCTGACCGGGATTCGAACCCGGGACCTCCAGCTTCGAAGGCAGGGTCACTACCAACTAGGCTAAAGCGGTCGTCAAATGTATGTATATTTATATATTATTTAAGTATGTGTATTTAGGTTCGCGTCTTTTCGGTGGACATATCAAAAGTTAAAGTCAACAGAGCTCAATTTTGGATTGGTCTAGTAACCTGCATAAACATTGTTATAAATCCGTGTACTAAAAACTTAGCTTACATGCACATAAAGTATTAACTATTGACCACCGAAGGGACAACTTTTGTTTCTGCAACTGACAACAGGCGCGGATCCAGGATTTTGTTCAGGGGGGGCACTTTCGAAGTTTCCGAAAATAAAACTGACTTTCGATAACTGTTTTATTGTCAGAACATATTTCCTACGTGAGGACATAGGCAATTGCCCTCCCCTGACACAGGCTTCAGAGGGGGGCAATTGCCCCTGTTGCCCCCCCCCTGTATCCACGCCTGACTGACAATGACCCATCTGTAAACAGAAACGGCCTTGACCGTGACCGATAGTAACTCACATTGCCGAATCGCGCCGCGAATTGCGAGAGTGAGGCCGTCAGTTTAGAATTCATGATTCAACCTGAGTGGGAAACCTTGTGTATTTTTAAGGTAAGTTAGTTAAGTAGCCTGAAGAAAATCCAGAAGAAAACGACACGACCACGCGAGCGGTTTAAAGACTGGAATACACAGTTTGCGCTCCAGGTTACAACTGGCAAAAGCGGCGAGAAAGCCCCGCTTTTATAGCCTGTAATGTACGGGAATAAGCCAAAAATATCACCATACAAAAAAATTGGCAATACAATTTGAATCTACTGTAGCGGGAAAAGAGTAGTTTGTTTTGAAAACGAAACAAAACAAATGCAACATCCAAAAAATGTTTGCCGTCGAAATTCGGACCGGTTTTTCCTCGGGGACTTACAGTGGGATCTTCGGGTTTTCCACGTTTTCTTAGATATCATTTGATATTTGGGCCAATTATTATGTATTTTTTTTAGATTACGGTAAAAATTGGTGGGCTGGTAGATTGAGTACCTTATTCTAATCAATAAGTATTTGCACGATTTCCTACAGTGTCCTACATTTTTTTTTTTCAATTGAATGATAAAACTTTTGGGGTTTTTATAAGTCAGTTGATGAAATCCATGAGAAAATCAATAATTTTAGGGTACTGTAGAGGTTGTTACGATATGAGGCTGGCCGTGTAGGTCCAGAATCATAACGTATACAAATTGAATTTAAACTATGATTCGAGAATGCGTCAAACTGGCATTCTTCTGGAAACAATTGGTTTTCCAGGGACTTGTCTTCAGGACACCATCAGAATCACATGTTCTGTAAATTATTTTAAGAGCATATTGTATGTATATTTCGGTACAGTAAGAAATATACTAGTTTCATATGTGCTTCCAGTGTTATATTTTAGCTACGATCTCCTCCCAGTACCTCTAAACCCGTACCTCTCGAGCAGCATACCCCAGTATTAATATATATACCACAGTACCTACATATTATGATTTTATATGTATTCTGTACAGAATCAGGAGCTCTTCCAACCTACCTATGTTCATCCAATTCAATACGAAAAATAAAAATCGACAACAATATAAAAATTGGCCGATATAACGTTAACTTTTTGGCATCGTCTAATCCCAACAAGGCCTAGTTTTTCCATTTGTTGAAAGGTCAAATGGCAGTGACTTTGATAAAAATAGTGCCTACGCCAATTCTTGGGATCAATGTGGATCCAGGGCTCCTTATGGGTAATACCGGGAATAACGCTACGGAATATGATGACATACTTTTCATTACGAAAGCGGTTTACCCCGCCCCGCTCCCCGCCCCTATAGTCTGGGAAATCAGTGCTTACAAAGGGGTTTTGGATGGGATGGTCGAAAGCAGAAAGTTTGATTTCGGGATTTTGTTGGGACTACAAAGGAGACAAACATACTAAAAGTCCCCACCACTCGGAGGAATGCAAAATTTCCTATGACGCCTCGTTTTCGAGATCTTAACAAAAACCCATAAAACTAGACCTTCTTTGTGTCCCCCACCCTAGTGCATACCTCCGAAGGGTGGGGACTTTTAGTATGTTTGTCTCCTAACTAGTGCTTTTTTTTTCTTTTTTTTTTAACCTGACTGTGGCTTTATAGGCCGGGCCCAATAAAGCGATTGGAGTGCGTGGTTGGCGGGTAGCCTGGGGAAAATCCAGGGGAACTCCGACACGATCCCGAGAGTGGTTTTGAACACTGGAATACTCTAAAGAGTTTGCACTCCAGTGAGATTGGCTGAGCGGTTTCAACCGAATCTGAGGTGTGAGTGGAATCGAGCTACTGGGAATTTTGTCGCTGGTTCACTAAACCAAGCCTAGCTGAGAGAATCCAGCAAGAAATTCAGCTCAACTAGGCCTGATCTGGGTCGGACTGAGTAGCCGGTGTGCGGCGGTACCGGGACGAATAGGGACTATATAAGTGTCAGTGTTGTCGCGATCGCACGGTGGACGTCCGCGCCAACCTGGCTAGTCCAAAAATCATCCACAATCCACAATCATGCGTTGCCCAGACTACTAGACAATGCCACACAATGCTATGGCATCCTCTCTAATAACTCCCAGTATACCCTGTGTTTGAACTACGACAATAAGTATTGGGCTAAGAAAAACGGGTTCCACTCACATCCATAGGTTTTAGGTCCATAAATATTCTCCAGATAACTTGCATCACTATTCACGAGGTTAACACATGTATTAATAGTTTTTAGATTTTATATGCTTTCCGTGCCGGCCGACAATTGCGAATGTGTCAAATATATGTTTCTCGATGACAGGAACATAAAGAGTTTATGAACTATGAAGTTCGGTAGCGAGGCGGTGAAGGTTGTTGCGCGCCCATTATGAGACGCACATTTGGAGAGGAATATGTTCCAAGCCCAATATCGTACATAAACCCCCCACCGGGAATCTACCCCAAGATTCCCCAGTCTATGAACCAGGGATGGTTGAAAGTGAGATATAATTGATATATATAATAATGGACTGTAAAATTATGCAATTACTTGAATAAAACATATTGAAAACAAAATATAACGTGTAAGATGTGTGTAACCTTAATTAGGTTCTTACTTACAAACTAAACACCATAAACTTGACACCTTCTTGCGTCAAATTTATGTAACAAATTGGTTAACCTAATTAAGTATTGCAACTAGTCAGCATTCATCCTAATTGGAAGTGGACTGAGTTTAACAACAGGTCGCATATACTCTCCATGCGGAGTGCGTACTTTGACTACACGGACTACACCGTCTGCGCCAGGGTGAAGCTCTGTCACACGTCCAAGCGACCACTGAAGTGGAGGAGCATCTGAATGAATTATAACCAGTTCACCTACATTAAGGTTTCGACAATTGCTAAACCACTTCTGTCGCTGCTGGAGCGTATGAAGGTAATTGTTTTTCCACAATTTCCAAAATCGCTGTGAAGCCTGTTGTACTAATTTCCAGCGCGTTAATCCGTGAACCGATTCGTCAGAGATGTCGTACTCGGGGACAGCTAAAAGCTCGCGACCTACGAGAAAATGGCCAGGTGTAAGCGCCCTATACTCTGACGGGTCACTCGAGATACTTGTCAGAGGACGGGAATTCAACACTGCCTCGACACGAGCGAAGAGAGTGCTAAGTTCCTCGAACGTCAATGGCCTATTGCCTATTACACGCTTCAACAAAAGTTTTGAAGACTTGATGGCACTTTCGTACATCCCACCGAAATGACTACCTGTGGGTGGATTGTACGTCCAATTAACACAGCGATTATTGAAACCGATTGTAAGGTCATTCGTATTTTGTTTATAAAATTGATTTATTTCAGCAAGTTGTTTGCCAGCAGATACAAAGTTTTTGCCGTTATCCGACACAATCGTGTGACACAAACCACGTCTAGCCGTGAAACGGTCGAATGCTGCAAAAAAACATTCAGTTGTGAGGGCACTTAAAACCTCCGCGTGTACTGCACGGGTTGAAAAACAGACAAAAAGCAGCAAATACGATTTTGAGGTCTTTGCATTACGCCGGTTGCTCTCTTTCGTGTAGAAAGGACCTCCAGCGTCAACACCTACCGTGTGATAACTACTAATATCTTGCATGCGAAATTTCGGCAAATTCCCCATGATGGGCTGCAAGGTTCTTGGAGAAACCTTGAAACATTGAAGGCATTTGGAAAATCGCGATCTAATTACTCGCCTTGCTGAAATAATCCAATATTTTTGACTTAATAGACTCTGAAGCGTACGCGGACCTACGTGTAGATACACTTTATGAAAATAGTCTATTAGAATTTTCGTGAAATTTCCGTTTTTAGGAAGCAACAACGGGTGCTTAACTTGATATGGCAGATCCGACAGCGACAGCCTACCCCCCACCCTGAGGAAACCAAGGGGGTCCAGAAAGGGTGTTAACCTTTTAAACGACGAGCTACAAGTTTTACCCTTCGACAACGCATCTATGTCTGCTGAGAAATTTTGATTTTGAATGGTCTTGATAATAACATCGTGCGCTTTCTTTAGATCAGACAGACGTGGCGGACCTGTATTGCGTTTTGATTTAATAGATTTGCAATTATTGATAAATTGAAAGCATCGTGCTACAACGTTTTGTAACTTAGAAAAATTTGAAAACCTCTCAGTCAATTCGAAAACTTGATTTGATTCAGTGTTACACACGAGTGCCTGAACAGTATGAACTAATAAGTTACCATTGACCTTTAATTCTGGCACACTATCGGCTTTGAATTGGTTGATTGATCGAATAGGCCAATTTTCTTGTGGCATATACAGCCAGTTCGGGCCCGCTAGCCATTCCGGCATAGTCAGCAGCGCTGAGGGCAGCGCACCGCGAGAGCACACATCCGCGGGATTGAATTCACCGCTCACATGGTACCAATGCTCGCTAGACACTGTTTCTAATATTTTAGAAACACGTGTAGCCACAAATGTTTTCAAGGTGTAGCTGGGTGTGTTCAGCCAGTTCAGCACGACTGAGGAGTCCGTGAACAAGAAAATGTCATTAATCGACAATCGCTGAAGTATTACAGACTTAGTATACTTAACAAGCTTGGCTAATAAATGCGCCGACATTAGCTCAAGACGAGGTATGGACACAGTTTTCAAAGGCGCAACCTTGGACTTAGCAATTACAAGGCTGACCTTCATTTGACCTTCATCATTGAAACTACGCAAGTAAACAACTGCAGCTATGCCTTTGGCAGAAGCGTCACAGAAGCATAAGAGCTGATAATAATTGTGATGTTTGACAGTAACCTGACGGTTATGCCTAAAGTTTGACAACAATGGAACTTCAGACACATAATCGAGCCATTCCTTCTCCAGCTTCTGGGGAAGTCTCTCGTCCCAGCCGAGCTGTTGAAGCCAAAGCCTCTGCATGAAGCATTTCGCGTAGAAGATGCAAGGAGCTGCGAAACCTAGAGGATCGAACTGACGACCTAATTGAGACAGGACACTACGCTTCGTGATTGCCTGTGAAGGTGGGAGAACATTGGTGGCAAACGAAAATGCGTCCTCCGCCGGCCGCCACTGAAGGCCTAGAACTTTCAACGATAGGTCCTTTTCATCCTCGAACGCAACAGGCGTTTCGCGATGATCAGCAGGCACACGTTCCAACAGTTGGGGACAATTGCTTGCCCATTTACGCAGAATGAAACCTCCTCCTTCTAGTAATGCTAACAACTCATCTTGAAGCTGAGCTGCCTCCTCGAAAGTACCTACAGACCACAGAAGATCGTCGACAAAGAATCCCTTTCTTAAAACCTTGCTCGCTAAAGGGTACTTTTCAGCGTCGTCGTCCGCCAGCTGGTGCAGGACTCTAATTGCTAAATAAGGGCTTGTGGCGACTCCATAAGTTATGGTATTAAGCGCGTAGACTTTTATCGGTTGATCTTGAGAGAACCGCCACAAAATGTGTTGATATTTGCGTTGAGCTTCAGCAATCAACGTCATTCGAAACATTTTGCAAATGTCACTTGACATACAAATTTCATGAAGACGAAAGTTGGTCAAAATTTCATTTATGTCCGCTTGCAATTTAGGACCCGCGTAAACAACCGAATTCAAAGAGTTGCCATTTGACGTGTGACAGGACCCGTCAAATACCACCCGCAATTTAGTCGTTGTACTTGAAGGTCGGAGCACACAAAAATGAGGGATTATGTACTTTGAATCGACTGACCCTAAATCACCTACACAAGTCATATGACCTAGATCCTCGTATTCGGACATAAATTTGCCGTACTCAGCCTTCAGTTCCGGCATACGGTTCAGCTTCGTTTCCAAATTATTAAAACGCCGCAACGCTTGTTGACTTGAATCGCCCAACTCAAAGTTAGGTTTGAAAGGGTACGTCACTGTATAACGCCCCGTGCTATCGCGGCTATGTTCTTTTTGAAACAGCTGTTCGACATATAAGTCTTCTGGATTTTTAGGTATATCACAAGGTATGTTTTCAATCTCCCAAAAGGAGTTCATAATTTTATCGATACCATTAGTAGCCGAGAACAAGCCTTGAGAAGGTTTGTTCGATTCGCGGTCGCTATCCAGTATTGTTTGGCCAGCTATGATATACCCGAAAATCGAATGCATCGCGACGGGCAAACCCGGCTCATGCGGTAGTATGTTTTGTCCGTCATAAACATATGGAAATAAATCACCCGCCAATAATAATTCGACAGGAGCAGCCGAAGAATAATTCGGGTCTGCTAACTCGAGATCTTTGAAATTATCGACAATCTTGTTTGAAAGCGTCATTGTAGGTAGATTGCCGGTAATATTGCCTACCACTACAGTCTCGGTAGTCAGGACTGGGCCAGATGAGTTTCGTGGTTTAATTGAACATGTAACCAAACCGAAATCTTGCACTGGTGCACCTCCGAGACCGGTGGGCTCAAACGGACACTTGCGTCGCGTTAGACCCAAGCGCTGAGCGCACTCATTAGTGATATAGCCGGACATCGCCCCACTGTCAACGACTGCACGTACGGCGTGGTAAGTTCCCCAACGATCTGCGACGTGCACCATGGCAGTGCCTAGCAGTACAGTTGAATTTGATGAACAAGTCAAACCGACATTAGGAATATGATCTTGACCTTTGACCTGACCTTGACTGCTAGGGCTTGCAACACTAGTACCTTGAACACTTGAAACTGCATCTAAGTGCAAGGTATGATGGTGCAGTTGCTTGCACAAAACACAACGAATCTTTGAAGTACACTCTGACAGCGGATGCTGACGCAAGCAATTTTCGCATAATTGTATTTGTTTTACTTTGTCAAGACGCTGCGAGGGTGTTAGATCCAGATATTCGTAACACCGGTAAGTTGAATGGGGTTTATCGCAAAATAAACATTTGTTTGATTGCTCATTAACCGTCTTACTGACAGCTGACAGACACGGCTTCAGCGACTGTTTATTAGCGCCAGTGTAATGGTTATTATTATTCGGTCGCGACACATACGGTTTTGCTAATACGTTAGCATTAGCCCTTGGCGCAAACTTTTGAATGCTGCTTTTGACTTCTGACATTTCCAAAACGCGCGCTTGTTTCTCAACAAAGGCAATCAGCTGTTCGTAAGTAGGTATTTGGGTTTGTTCGACGGATTGATCGAACTCGCGCCTAGTAACCGCGTCTAAGTTACGAAGTCCCATATAAAACAATATGAAACTAGATAAATTCTCGATATTTAAATGTTTCAACGCTTTGACGCACTCTTGATATGTTTGTAAGAAGCTATTTAATCCCGAGGCCGATTCCACCAACAATGGTTTAAATTGGAATAGCCGATCCAAATAACTGGTTGCTAGGGCTCGTTTGTTTTCAAATTTCTTGACTAGCAACGCCCAGACTATCGGATAGTTATCGGATGTAACTGGCATGCCCTTCACGACAGTGAGCGCAGAACCGCTGACGGCAGTGAGTAGGTAATAAAACTTTTCAACGTTACTAATGCTGTCATTTTTATGTATCAGACTTGTAAACGTGTCATGAAAAGTTTGCCAGTTTTCCAATTTGCTATCAAATTGGAATAACTCAAGTTTCGGTAACCGTGGTCGAACTGATCGTGCATCATTATGGATGTTGCCGGGACCACAAAAGCTACCGTCGGTCGGGGGCAAGCTGCCGCTCTCGCACGACTGCCAAGATTCGTTTGCTATTGCCGCGACACTCAGGATTCGATAGTACAAATCATCAAAAGATTGAATTTCTTGATAATTAGGTTCAATTTTAGGGGTTTCCTTTTTCCGTAAACTATGTATTTCGAAAACAGTTTTCTCGAAATTTTCTCGAATCGAATGAACATCCTTGAGACGTAAATTGAATTCCGTTAAACGACTTGAATCGGTCACAACAACTTTGGATAATTCGAATAGTGTTTGAACACGTAAAAAACACATTTCTTTTTTATTCAAAAGTTGATTTAGCAATTCTGCGTCGGCCATGTTGATTCAGTTGACTTGAAACTAAACTGAAACGGCTCTTATGAAAAATTGGAAATTAATTGAAATTCGCAAGTTACACAACCTTTAGATTCGAAATAAAGCTTTGCGTATGGAAAAACTATTTTAAAACTGTGTTATTGTGCATATTGAATGTGTGAATGAGTATCTGGTTCACAAACTGAGAAATCCGGCTCGAAGGACCAAAATGTTTGAACTACGACAATAAGTATTGGGCTAAGAAAAACGGGTTCCACTCACATCCATAGGTTTTAGGTCCATAAATATTCTCCAGATAACTTGCATCACTATTCACGAGGTTAACACATGTATTAATAGTTTTTAGATTTTATATGCTTTCCGTGCCGGCCGACAATTGCGAATGTGTCAAATATATGTTTCTCGATGACAGGAACATAAAGAGTTTATGAACTATGAAGTTCGGTAGCGAGGCGGTGAAGGTTGTTGCGCGCCCATTATGAGACGCACATTTGGAGAGGAATATGTTCCAAGCCCAATATCGTACACCCTGACCTTGATATTCTTAATAATTATACGTCATCGGAGGTCAGACTTTATTGGTTACTTTGTGAATATTTTAGTTGTAGCCTTGAGCTCAAATCAAGTCCAAGGCGACATTGTAAGCATCACCTTGACTGAACATTAATGAATCTTACTGCATCGATATAAAGTCTACCAATAGTCAGTTATCTGCAATGCTCATAGTACAACGACCCGTAAACAAACGATATTGACACTCGGAATTCAACCCAAACCCAACGGAATAAAGCAAAATTGCCAAAGCGCAAGCCGAGTCAAGGCTCTGAAACACGTTGTAATTTATACTCTAATGCAATGTCTTAGAGTTGATATTAAGAAAGCGATATTTTGGATTTTCCTTTTAAAACTGCAGGTTTCGTCGGAATATTTTGTTGTTGATGCAACTCATGTTTTTCGGAGAATCCCAGAACAAAAACACGCGTTCGATAGTGTTTTATTTGATTACGTCATTATGTTATGGAAAAAGGTGAGTGACACGTCGGAATGCCATCTCGCGCTGATTTGAGCAGCGGAGCTATGGAAGTCGGAAAGCCATTATACGTCCCACTGCTGGCCACAGGCCTCCTCCCATTAAAGTAACTCTTATAGGCCGTGGGTAGAGTTGCCAGAGTGACACGTCGGAATGCTATCTCGCTCTGATTTGAGTAGCCCAACTATGGATTCAGAAAGACATTATACGTCCCACTGCTGGCCACAGGCCTCCTCCCATTAAAGTAACTCTTATAGGCCGTGGGTAGAGTTGCCAGAGTGACACGTCGGAATGCCATCTCGCTCTGATTTGAGTAACCCAACTATGAAAGTCAGAAAGTCATTATACGTCCCAATGCTGGCCACAGGCCTCCTCTCATTAAAGTACCTCTTATAAGCCGTGGGTAGGGATGCCAGAGTGACACGTCGGAATGCTATCTCGCTCTGATTTGAGTAACCCAACTATGGAGTCAGAACGACATTATACATCCCACTGCTGGCCACAGGCCTCCTCTCATTAAAGTACCTCTTATACGCCGTGGGTAGGGTTGCCAGAGTGACACCTCGGAATGCCATCTCGCTCTGATTTGAGTAGTCCAACTATGAAAGTCATCATCAGCCATTATACGTCCCACTGCTGGCCACAGGCCTCCTCCCATTAAAGTACCTCTTATAGGCCGTGGGTAGAGTTGTCAGAGTGACACGTCGGAATGCTATCTCGCTCTGATTTGAGTAGCCCAACTATGGATTCAGAAAGACATTATACGTCCCACTGCTGGCCACAGGCCTCCTCTCATTAAAGTACCTCTTATAGGCCGTGGGTAGAGTTGCCAGAGTGACACGTCGGAATGCTATCTCGCTCTGATTTGAGTAGCCCAACTATGGATTCAGAAAGACATTATACGTCCCACTGCTGGCCACAGGCCTCCTCTCATTAAAGTACCTCTTATAGGCCGTGGGTAGAGTTGCCAGAGTGACACATCGGAATCCTATCTCGCTCTGATTTGAGTAGCCCAACTATGGAGTCAGAAAGACATTATATGTCCCACTGCTGGCCACAGGCCTCCTCTCATTAAAGTACAGGGCGGGACGTCTCGTTTCCAGAGCCCTAGAGGATGCGTCCCGCAAAGGATGCGTGCGGGACGCCGATTGTCCCGCTTCAGGTCTCGTCAGAATTGTAAGAACTGAAATGAAAATGGGTGGATCAACTATTCTTTGTTGCTATTTACCATGGTTACGTCTCCTGAGTCACTCTTTAAAACCGTGATTTTATAGGGTTTAAATCTACCAAACATGAGTTTTAGCTATGAGCATAAATCCATTTGGACATTGGGTCATCCACGCAACGGAAGACGAGCTGTCGGTAGGCCTCCGACAAGGTGGAGTGATGACCTGGTGAAGGTCGCGGGAATCCAGTGGAAACGAATGGCACAGGACCGGTCTAAATGGCGAGCCTTGGGGGAGGCCTATGTTCAGCAGTGGACGTCTTTCGGCTGAAATGATGATGATGATGATGATTGGGTCATCTCTTGAGCATGCTTGAAGTCCATATTATAAACATTTTTCTAAGAAACTTGGATACTGTTGTCACCTCGCTGACGGGACAGAATAACAACAAGAAAAAGTTGATTGACCCAAATATTGTTTTATTGGAGTAAAGAGCGTGCAACTTCGATAAATGAAAATAATTTGTATCCCGCTCCCAGAGGACTGTACTATATCAGGATAATTTTATATCGAAAATCATCCACTAAGAAGGTATATGTCGCGGGCAGATATAATGTACCCTATATATAGCCACAGAGTAAATAGGGTCATGTTTTACCCTTTAAGTATGGAACCCTAAAAAGTAGATTTGTAATTATTGTCTAATTATTTATTTTACTTTTTTTTGACCCATAATTATTTATTTACCCTGTATGAAGGCATTTTAAAATTGTAATCTTATTATTCTACTGGGTCCTGTAACACAGGGATTCCTAGCGCAGCTCCTGTACTCCGAACTTTGAAATCCGAACTTCGAATCTACCGTCCCTTTCACTCTGATATGTCTGTTTATTTCACAATATACAAATATCACTTTTACTTTTTTCCGTCCGACACGCGGTCATGATAGCGTAGTAGTTTTTTATTATCATTTATTCTATTTAATAACTAAAAACCTATTGATGTTATTTAATTTAGGGTGACCCGCAAATTTGAGCTCTAGTTTACTTGGGAATAAGCACCGTTTCTCTTCTGCTTTTGTGTTCCTCAAATAAAATGTGTCCAATGAGCAGCAATGGAAAAATCCTTACCGTGTTCAATTACTTTATATCGTTTCAAATAAATATTTGAACTTAAAATACTTAGGTAATTTAAATGCGAATAACTTGCAGGGGACTCCCTGAGAGACAGACTTGTTGCCGACTACCATCTCCCTCCCCCTGCACCAGACCAGACATAATATATTATAGCGCTTATTCATTGTGTACAGCCAGTAACAAACCGAGCATGGATCCGACACTCCGGCTGTCTCTTTCGAATTTCGCGGCGCGGTTTTGCAATGTGAGTACCTTTTTTTTAAATCTTTGTTTTCCGGGCACATAACAAAAGAATGCTATTGTTTATTTTTTTCTTCGTTCGAGGACGGGTAGGGTTTTACAAATGCCACCCTCATAGTGGTACTTAATTAGCGAATATTATTAGAATAGTTTATGTTATAACACTTATAAAAAACTTAAATTTGTAACTTGCACTATTACAGCAGTTGATGTACTTAACTAAATAGCTAACTTAAAACAGTAATGTAAAGAAAGGGAGCTTATTTCTGCCAACAAACTGTTATACAGTTTGGCGGAAGTTATAATAAGTTGTAAAAGAGTACTGTTTTCGTGAATGAATGCTTTATTATTTTTTATTTTTTTTAATCACTTCTTAATTCTAATACAGTTTTAACTAATTTGTACAATAGTTCCGCCTCTTCTGAGGACGGACAAGCTAATATACTATTTATTTAATATATTTCGTA
Organism: Epiblema foenella; assembly: GCA_963556455.1. Lineage (NCBI taxonomy): Eukaryota > Metazoa > Arthropoda > Insecta > Lepidoptera > Tortricidae > Epiblema > Epiblema foenella. The sequence continues at coordinate 7,471,834 of OY747119.1, read as the reverse complement.
TGTCCAGGTGTCCGGACTTCCGTTTGTTCTCCGGGCCTCTACAGGTCGCATTTCTCGACCGATTCTGGTGAAATTTTGTGAGCAAGGCTGCTACCGCGAAAGACATTCGAAATATTCCCTCTCTGTCCCACTCGCAAGTGTCGAGTCACTTTTCGGAAATTATAATAATATAGAATTTTTCTAGTAAGGGTCAGGATAATTAAAAAAAAAATCATTATCGAGGTCTACCAGCCTGCGCTACTTATTTGTATGGACAACAAATATCGTTATCGGCAAATCATTCCTATTTCTAATATAGAATGTTATTGTAGAATTTTATACAATTTCAGCGTAAGATACAAACAAAATGTTTACTTGCACATAGAAAAACCTGTGCAGGAATATTGTGGGTTTTCCCACAGACTTCCCGCTAAACTGGAGATAGAAAAAACCCGTTATAAAGCTGGTAAACAAAACCTATTGGTGCGTGACTAGACTAGGTACTACATTTATAATCTATGACAAATATTGTTTTCTAAAAGTAACTGTTCAAAACTTTAAGAGCGCTTTAATAAAATGTAGTGGGTCCACTAGCGCCACTCGTAAATAATTGTAATTATTTAAATTTAACGATATATAACTAAAAAAGGGGGCCGCTACGTACTGTAGTTTGTATTTAAGTACTTTTTGAATCCATCAAACTAGTTTTTACGTTGCTGGATTCGTCAGTCTATGAGCTCAAAATTAAAACGGCCGTTACATACAAACTACAGTACGTAGCGGCCCCCTTTTTTAGTTATATATCGTTAAATTTAAATAATTACAATTATTTACGAGTGGCGCTAGTGGACCCACTACATTTTATTAAAGCGCTCTTAAGCAATGTCGCTCGCGACACGCTGGCAAATAGCCAGTGTTATTATACACTCACTGGACACTCGAATCCAGTATCACAGGGCCTACGCCGCACTTCGAAATCCGACCTCGCATCGTGCCGTCCCTTTCACTCTCGTGTTATACACTATATGAGTGCGCAAACTCTTAGAGTGTTCCAGTGCTCCAAACCACACAATCTCACTGGAGCGCAAACTCTTAGAGTATTCCAGTGTTCCAAACCACACAATCTCACTGGAGCGCAAACTCTTAGAGTATTCCAGTGTTCCAAACCACACGCGTGGTCGTGCCGGAGGTTTTCCCCTGGATTTCCTCAGGCTACTCTCCAACCGCACCGCGCACTCCTATCGCTTTATTGGGCCCGGCCTATAAAGCCACAGTCAGGTTCAAAACAAAAACTATTTTTATTTTTTTTTAAATTTAATTTAATTCACAAGAATGGTTATCGTATTTAGATATTTTTGTTCTTTATATTTTTTACTAGCTCCTATCCTAAACTGATCCTCTTTCAAAATTCCGTTATCCTTGTTTCCTACTTTCCAAACGTTTCCCTGCTTTGTCGGTGGCGATACGCAAACCGCGTTCAGCCAAAACGAAAAAAAAAAGAATGGTTATACCAATTACACACTATATGAGTGATAGGGGACGGCACGGTACGTAGTTCAGAGTAGGCCCTTTTTTTTTTTTTTTTTTTTATTAAGAGTCTTCAAGATTGGCCTCCAATGGGGCCAGTTTCTTTTTTCGGAGACACGCTCGACCCGGCCTTTGGGCCGAGACGAGGCCAAGAAGAAGAGGAAATATAACAGAAGGACAGCACCAAAAGTATAGAAAAAGAGAAAGTGAAAAGAGTAGGAAAGAGAAGAGAAGAGAAGGAGCAGTATAAAAATTGTTATAACTAAAACTAAGACCATTTAGGACTTCCTAATTCGAAATTATTATTTTTGGTGTAAATTATAACAAGCCTTTGAGCTTTGTGGGAGACAAAGATCATATAATTGCTCCGGGGGGAACAGGAGGGTCCGGAGGATCTGGCGGATCCCGGATTCTGATGTAATGCCTGTCGCCGAATCTTGCGTCTCTAATTGCCTGCAATCTGGCATCCCGGTGAGGCCGATTGTTGTGGAAGTTTGCTGGATGTCTAATGTTGGGTCTGTATCTAATTCGGGCATTGGGAGTGTTTCGGCGGGATTCAGCTTGGCGCCTGTGGTTAATTAATGCAAGGAGCTCACGTTGCTCAATTTGGGCAACGGTAATTGGATCGTTGGGATCTGTCAAGACATGCCTTGGACGACGCACCCCCTTCCTGGGCGGAAACTCTGGGACGTAGTCCGAGGCATGCCTTATCAGATGGTTTGGACTGTTGATGACGGATGAGAAGAAATTTTGGCTCAAGTCTTTAAAATGTTTTGCTATTGAAGGGATGCCCAGGTCCCTGTGAATGTCCAGGTTTCTCACATACCACGGAGCCCCCACCACTTTACGTAAGAACTTATTTTGAAGCACCTGAAGGCGCTTCAGCGTGTAGGGGGTGGCTTGGGCGAAGGCTACCGAGGCATATGAGAAAACTGGACGTATAATCGACCTATAAATTAGGAGTTTGTTTTTTTGGGACATTTTACTCCTCCTGTTTGTGAGATAGTGTAATCGTGACATATAAAAAGAAGCCCTGTCAGCAACAATTTTTATATGTCTTTTGAAATTTAAGCGCTTATCCAAAGTGACGCCAAGGTATTTGGCGTCACTTTTCCAGGGGATGGGGATCTGATTGAGGGAGATGTGCGGGATTGATTCTAGTAGTTGGGAATAACGGGAGGTTCGGGAAAAGATGATACCCACGCTTTTATCCGGGTTAACCTCTATGCGCCACAATCTGCACCAATGCCCTAGGGCATCGACTGCAGATTGCAGCAGTTGGGTAACCCGGTTTATGCATGGGGATGTTGCGTAGATAGCTGTATCGTCCGCGAAGAGGGCATAGTTAACTTGAGGAATCTTTGGGATATCGTTGATATAAACCGAGAAGAGGGTAGGAGAGAGGACGGAGCCTTGAGGAACGCCAGCCCTTATCGGATGAGAGGCTGATCGCGAACCTTCCACCTTATAGCGAAAGCATCGATTTTGAAGGTAGTCTTGTACGAGGCGGACAAGACGGTCTGGCACGCCGATGTTATAGAGCTTGAATAACAAGCCCTCGTGCCAGACCTTGTCGAATGCTTTCGCTATATCTAGGAAGATCGCTCCTGTTGGAATCGTACGACCCAAGCCAGTCATCCAAAAAAGGATGTGCTCCACAAGGCGGTGGATTTGGTGGATACAGGAGTGATGGGATCGGAAACCAAACTGTTCTGGTATTATGATTTCGTTTGTTGTCAAATGGGATTGAAGTCTATTTAAAATAATTCGTTCGTAGATTTTCCCCAGCGACTTAAGAAGGCTGATGGGGCGGTAATTTGATGGAATGTTCCTTGGCTTTCCCGGTTTGGGGATGCCGATTACATCAGCCATTTTCCAAGTCGCTGGAAAGTGACTTTGTTTTAGAGCTACGTTGTAGATCGTTAGCAGATAGTTTAGTATGTTGTCTGGCAGTAGTTTAATGAGGCGATTGTTGATTCCATCGGAACCTGGAGCTTTTTTAGGTTTTAATGATTTTATTATTTCTTTAAGTTCCTCTAGGAGGACGGGTCTAATTGGAGGGGACTGGAGAGGGCGAGAGGATCTCCTCACTACTTCCTCCTCCACCTCTCTGATGTGATTAAGATCGAACTGAACTAAACTGGGCGAGCATTGAGCTTCCAGGCTCTCAGCCAAGCAGTTCGCCTTTTCATCGTCTTCGAACGCTGGTGGGAGGTTTTCACCTCTTGACAGGGGTGGCATCGTTGCCACTGTATCGTTTTTTAATGTCCGAGCAAGTCGCCAGTAGGCTTGGTGACTGGGCTCGATGTCAGTAAGTAATTTGTCCCAGTTGCCCTGTCTGTGATTTGTCATTTTACGTTTTACTAATTTTTGGAGTCGGTTGACGACATTTTTGTTAGCAGCAGAGGGGATATCATCATAAGCTCTGAGAGCGGCATTTTTCTTCCTCACCAGCTCTCGTATATGCTCAGGCAGTTTCCAACGGCGGTCTTCGGTCACTGATACCTGCCTGGAGCAATCGCTGAAGACAGTGGTGAGATCACTGGTGAGAGAGTCGACCGCCGCGTCAGTTTGTTCTGGGGATATGGGGTTGACGTCATCGGAGATGGGTTGGGGAAGGGAAATGGAGGAGAGGGCTTGTCGAACTTTGTTCCAGTCTGTAATGGTTTTATGTGTCTGGGTGTTTCCGGGATTTGGGCCGAGACTGAGGATAATGGGGCGATGATCAGAAGTAAGTTCATGAATAACCTGAATTTGTCTTATTTGGAGTGATATGTTTTTAAGAAGGGCTAAGTCCAGGATGTCGGGTCTGTGCGTCACAATGTCAGGGTAATGAGTGGGTTCCAGAGGCGCTATTACATCAAAATTAAGGGACTGGGACAAGTTATAGAGTCTACTGCCATTTGGGTTTGTGATGAGGCAGTTCCAAAGGACATTCTTGGAATTGAGGTCGCCAGCCACTATTACCGACTCGTCGACTCCAAAAATGGCCTCAAGGTCTTCTTGCCTCATCACCTTGTTTGGGGACAGATATGCGGAAAAAATCGAAATCGATCTATGACCAGTTAGCGAGATTCTGCAGGCAGAGGCTTCGATATCAGTGAGGTTTGGGACACTGATGGGTGATATGTGTAGGGATTTTTTATAGTATATTATGGTTCCCCCACCGTCGGTCTGTCTGTCGTGTCGGATTATGTTGTAATTTGATATTTTAGGGTCTCTGACGTGCCCTTTGAGGAATGTTTCTTGAACTAGAAGGATGTCAACTTGGTGGTCCCGCATGAATTGTGCCACCTCGTCGCGTTTGAACCTTAGACCATTGGCGTTGAAAATTCCAACAGTCAATGACCTGGGCTTGACTCGCGAGGGTGCGCTATCCATTACGGGGCTCCAAATTGCTTGACATATCTAAGCAATGAGGCATGTCGGGCCAGGATTTCTAGTTTGTCTATTGGGGAAGAGGCGTACTTGAACTCTTGAGCTAGTTGCAGGAGCTCGTCGATGTCGATTTGATTGGCCAGGTTGAGGACTAAGCCTATATCATCTTTAATGTTATTAACGTTGATGCCCGGGCCTTTATTTTGCGGGACTGGTGGGCAAAGGTTGGTTTTTGGTTGAAAATTTATTTCTTGATAGGTATTTTGATTGGAGTGTAGAGGTCGATGTGGGTATAACTTGTAGTTAGAATATGAGTCACGATTCTGAGAAGTAGAAGCAGGGGCTGACCCTCTATTACGGGTATCGGTCACCTCCTGTGGTGGGGGCATTTCGGTCACCGTGGCGCCGGACAAAGGCCGTTCCGGAGAAAGAGTATCTCTCAGTTTAGGGGAGATGGGGTTGAAGTTTCTTTTCACCCCCACTTCCGGGAAGTTTCTGTAATAAGGATCATTTAGATCTGGTAAATGGCTCTGTCTTTTAGTATGGGACTCAGTCCATGGGTTGCAATGAGTAGGGGGAGGGGCGCTCATGGGAGCGAAAAAAGAGGGCTGTGGTGTTACTGGCCCTTGCCGAACACGGTTGGCCAGGGGAGCGACAGGGCACAGGGCGTAGAACGCCGAGTGGTCGCCCCCGTTGCACAGTTGGCAGTGATAAGGCTCGTTAGAGTCGGCTGGCCTGGTACAATCACTTGTGAGATGAGCCCCCGGGCAATGGCCACAGCGGGGCTCAAGTTCGCAGTAGTGGGCCGAGTGCCCATAATAAAGACAGCGGCGGCATTGCGGAATGCGGTGGTCCTTCCGCTGTTTCTCAACTTTCAGACCCCGCAGATCGCAAATTTCTTTTATATTAAAGAATTTGTCCCCTTCTACGGTCCTCTCCAAAACCACAATGACCGCGTTGAACGGGACCCTGCCTCTAGTCCTCCTTAAGCGGTGGACCTCTATGGCTGGGTAACCTTGCCTTTGGATGTCTTCAAGGATATCTACCTCATCGACCTCCACTGGGATTCCTTTTACATAAGCTCGAAGGGGCAAATTATCTTTGTTACATTGAGTGTGGTAACCTTTGCCCATCAGTTTGACCCACTTTCTGTAATGGTCACTGTTTTCTGTGTGAATGAGGATACCCGGGCATCTCCATCCTTCATTCTCATTTATAGGTTTAGCCCTCAAGTGGGGGAAACCTCCCGCTTTAGCCTGGTTTGCCAGGTTAACCCACCTACTCGTGTCATATAGAAGTAGGGGCGGGGGACGACGGGGTGGTTTTGGGGTTTTTGTCTTTTCGGTTTGTTCGTCAGTTTGTTTTTGTCTCTTTGTATTATCTAGTTCGGGGGACGAGTTTTTGGTTCGGTCAATGTTGTCTATTCGATCTGAGTCTTGGATTGTCCTTTGTGGGGAATTATTTATCTTCCTTTTAGGTTTTTTATTTTTGACAATAGTAAAATTACCTTTTTCATTGTTGTCTTTTAGTTCCTCAAAGTCCATATCGGATCCTGATCCATTGTCGTCGAGTGGGAGAGCGTCAAATTTGCTATCCTGATGAGAGGTATGTGTCAGATTAGTACTGTTCTCCGACTGTGCACTGTGGCGGGGTGTAGGTTTCGAGGGAGGGGCAGAGTAGCCGCTGCGTTCGGCGCACGATTGGTTTGGGGGCGTGGCCGGGTGGCCATCGCGCGATATAGCGGCCGCGCTCGGACGGTCGGAGCGTGGAGCTTGAAGTTCTGTGTGATCCGTTGGGGTCCATGGATCGGGAACTGTTTTGGACCTTGAATCCTTGTTAGGGTTATATGCCTTAATAGAAATTATCTTTACCTTGCGGGCCGGAGCTATTTTACGCCGCTCGGTTCTGTTATTCTGTTCACTACGGGAGCTGGAGCGCGAGTGAGAACGAGATCGGGAGCGGGAACGGCTTCGATCCCGATCTGTGGAATGAGAGTTACCTTTAAGGTCTTTAGCGGCTTTTTCTTTTAGAAATTCTCGGATGATTTCTGGCCGCCGGATAGTCATCCAGCGGTATAGTTGGAGGTCATCGAAGCTGGAACCTAAGGGCAGGTCGCTTGAGCTTTCCATGATGCACACTTGTAGTGGTCACTTATAAACTAGAAACGTTCCATTTGGACGTGCACTGATAATGAGATCGCTGAATAAAATAGTCACTGTCTATATAAATTTGAACACTATAAAATCACATTAACACTGTAGGTACACGGAGCGAGGCTCACGTATGGTTAAACTTTGTTCCACGCGGAGCAAAGCTCAACGCGGGAGGCACAATTAATACGCGGAATAGCTGAGCGAGCTCTACGTAGTCAGGCGAAGTGCGACGCGGAGCGACATGCGCTCGACGCGAAGGCTAGCGGCCGAATGTTCAGAGTAGGCCCCCTGGCGCCAGTCTCGCTGGATGCCAGAATGCTGGTTAATTAGGTGTAGGTACCAATGGCGGTAAAACAAAGAATATCTTAAATCACCGGTATTTGACACATCATTTTTATTATTTAGAGGCGATTTTCACACATCTCTGTCTCCCGCAATGTCTGGCTAATCTTTTCCGAACGCGTTCAGGTTATCCCGCCATTGCATCTTCGCCAGAGGGGGGGCTACAGCGAATCGAAAACGAACAAAGGTCGAATATCTCCCTCTCTATCGCACTTGCTAATTCGTGCGACAGAGGGGGAGATATCCCCTCTGGGGCTGCCTCGTGGCCTGTGTCCGTCCTGTGGCAATCATGCACCAAGTTTTTTCCCATTTATGATATTAGTATGGATTTATTAAATTCCAGGAATTAGAGGAGGGCACGAGTGTGGTATGCTGCCCGCTGTCAGCAGAGTCGGTGCTGGCTCTGACCGTGCTCGGCAGCAGCGGTGACACCCGTGCGGAGCTGCTGCAGGCCATGGGGGTGCCTGACGATGACGCTGTGAGTGTCAGGGTGTAGAGCAGGATGGTACACAATTTGCAGGCATGTACGAAGCAGAGTGAGATGCAAGAGATCATATACGCGCTCTAAAGGCAAGTTTGGTCAGACCACGTACAGCCATGCGATTCACTAAGTACGAATTTATCTCATTAGATCCATTCTAGAGTCAGTCCGACCCAGGTCGGGCCTAGCTGAGTTTCTTGCTGGACTCTTCTGAGCTAGGCTAGGTTTAGTGAACCGATTCCACTCACACCTCAGATTCGGTTGAAACCGCTCAACCAATCTCACTGGAGCGCAAACTCTTAGAGTATTCCAGTGTTCCAAACCAGACGCGTGGTCGTGCCGGAGGTTTTCCCCTGGATTCTCCCCAGGCTACTCTCCAACCGCGCACTCCTATCGCTTTTTGGGCCCGGTCTATAAAGCCACAGTAAGGTTCAAAAAAAAATTGATCCATTCAGTAGATCCACTGTTGTCTGGTCGGGGGTGGCTTCGAGAACTGATAAAAGGCACCAGCACCGGGCGACGCGCTCTCTTCTGTTCCAGACGTTGAAGTAGTAACCGCTTGCAGGCATTGTTCGGTGTCATTCCAAGTAGGGTAATTAGTTGCTTACCATGATTGCTGATTAGGATTATATCTTTCATAGCTTTATTCATAGATATCAGTGGCGGCGCGTCCATACAATTCGATTCCCACCGGCTTACCTAATTTTCAGCCAGTCCTGTTCCCTTACTACGGTTCGTGAAGAATAAGAAAGGCAAATTATTTCCGGCTTCCCTATTAATATTTTTGACGCGCCGCCACTGATAAATATACATTTTTCTGAAGGATGCGTTGAGTGATTGTGTGATAATCTTTAATGAATAAAGGTTTTTTTTATTATTCTAAATAGGTTTGCGCTTGACCACAAATCACCTGATGGTAAGCAATATTGTGGTCTAGGATGGAACGCGCTTACCTAGTAAAAACTGATTCACTCTCGCTTTGAAGACCAAAAGGTGTTCACGGGAAACAAGGATTCCGGCAAGGAGTACCGCAGCTAATAAATAAAGTTAATATTCTGTGCTCTTATGTTTTATTTTCATTCTAGATAGTCGCCCTATGTAGGCTAACAGATCTAGCTGTCAAACATCGATTTTGTTCTATAGAAAACCTTGAGTAGGTACTTATTACTAATTAATTATTCTGGGCCTGTACTCCGAAATCCGAAATTCGTATCGTGTCGATCCTTTCACTCTCGTGTTAAACGCTATATGAGTCAAAGGGACGGTAGGATACGGAGTTCGAATTTCAGAGTAGCCCTTCTGTGCTAATGGATCGAGGTGTGAGGATGTTTAGCTTATTTTGACGACCGGTTTAGCCTAGTGGGTAGTGCACCTGCCTGTGAAGCTGACGGTCCTGGGTTCGAATCCCGGTCAGGGCAAATATTTGTGTGACGAGCATGAATATTTGTTTCTGAGTCTTGGATGTTTTCTATGTATTTAAGTATTTATATCTATTAAATATATCGTCGTCTAGTACCCATAACACAAGCCTTCTTGAGCTTACTGTGGTGCTAGTTCGATTTGTGTAAGGTTGTCCTCTAATATTTATTTATTTATTTTATTTTATTTTCTTCACAGATCCGCTCTCTATTCGGCTACATCTCATCAAGGCTGTCTTTGGTCCGGAGTGTAAAGCTGCGGGTCGGCAACCGCGTGTATGTCACGAAGAAGGGTACCCTGAAGCCTAGCATACTGAAGGATGCTGTGGAAGTGTTCGAGTCTGGTCTGCAGCAGGTCGACTTCACGGATGAAGCTGCGGCTGATATTATAAATAACTGGGTATGAGCATGTCACAAGCGACACCTAGTGGCGCGGCCTGAAACCACAGAGGTTTAGATTACCCATACAATTGAGCGGTGGTTCGGGCCGTACCCGCTAGGCGGCGCTGGGATCGCGCTGCTTTACCAACAGGAACCCGCGTTCCTAGAACAGGCAGGGCGATCTCTCTCTCTCTCTCTCGCTCTCTCTCTTGAAAATGGCGAACGATATCGACGCTGGAAAGGCAAAATGGGATAACCGACATTTTTGGCAATATTGAGTTATACACACCGTTGAAATCGGCAGAATTTGATGGATTAATATTGTAAATTAATAATAAAAGATTACATGAAGATTTCTCATGTTTTAATAAAAAAGGGAATCAATTTCCTTCAGAGCAGATATGTTTAAAATATAATAAAATAGGTATGTTTGAAGCGCTCGTGGCCCAGCGGCGCCCGCGTACCGCGTGCGGTATGCGAGGTAAAGCAACGTGGGCATAAGTCAGTCCTTGGATGGGTGACCGCTTTGAGTGGTTATAAATTGAGCGCTCCCGTGCTTTGGAAGGCACGTTAAACCGTTGATCCCGGCTGCTGTCTATGATAGCAGTCGTTAAGCCAAGTTAGAGGCCTTTGGGTGGCTTGAGAACTTCTGACAGTCAAGTTGCCCACTCACTTGACATGCCTAATTCCAACAAGGTCTGGTTTCCCCTCGCGTTGAAAGGCCAGATGGCAGTCGCGTAAAAACTAGTGCCTACGCCAAAATCTTGGGATTAGGTAGCGGACCCCAGGCATCCTTCAGGATGCAACTGTACTGGGATAACGCTAGGAGGATGATGATGAGGTATGTTTATTAAAAAAATAAAAAATAAATAAAATAAAAATAAATAAATATTAGAGGACAATCTTACACAAATCGAACTAGACCCACAGTAAGCTCAAGAAGGCTTGTGTTATGGGTACTAGACGACGATATATTTAATAGATATAAATACTTAAATACATAGAAAACATCCAAGACTCAGAAACAAATATTCATGCTCATCACACAAATATTTGCCCTGACCGGGATTCGAACCCAGGACCGTCAGCTTCACAGGCAGGTGCACTACCCACTAGGCTAAACCGGTCGGTTTATTGTCAGACAACTTGGTGGTTCATAGTTTGTAAGCCTTAATCTATGTTAATAATATACTTTTAAGAGGTAAGCAGCATTATTTTTTAAGGCGGGGCATACACGAAGCTACAGCTAGCGAGCGAGCAAGACTAAAATTTGGGATCGGTTTATTCACCAGCTCATTTTAGAGGCTTTTAAAAATATATAATAGGGATTAACGAGAACGAAGAACGAGGGTTACGACATAGCTCAGAGAATCTGCAAGTTGAAGTGGCAGTGGGCGGGCCACATTGCTCGTAGAACCGATAACCGTTGGGGAAGAAAGGTTCTCGAGTGGCGGCCTCGCACGGGAAGACGGAGCGTTGGACGGCCTCCCACTAGGTGGGCTGATGACTTGGTCAAGGCAGCGGGGAGTCGCTGGATGCGGGTGGCTCGCGACCGTGTGCTGTGGCGCTCCTTGGGGGACAGGCGCGGATACAGGGGGGGGGGCAACAGGGGCAATTGCCCCCCCCTGAAGAGGGCAATTGCCTATGTCCTGACGTAGGAAATATGTTCTGACAATAAAAACAGTTATCAAAAGTCAGTTTAATTTTCGGAAAGTTCGAAAGTGCCCCCCCCTGAATAAAATCCTGGATCCGCGCCTGTTGGGGGAGGCCTATATCCAGCAGTGGATGTCTTCCGGCTGAATGATGATGATGATGATGAATAGAGATTAAATTTCAAAATCTATCACTTGGAGTTACTCCGCACCTTAAAGGTTCAACCGGTATGATATTTTTGATTATTTATGTATTATAAAAGTTCCTGTAATTTGTGCAGGTTGCAAAGCAAACCCACAATAAGATCAAAAACGTGGTCTCCTCTGATGCGCTGGGCGAGGACACACGACTTTTACTGATCAACGCCATCTACTTCCAGGTAAGTTTCACTAAATTTGTCACTATCAGAATTCGAATAGATGGGTATTGAAAAGGTTAGGGTATACCAGGATTTATCGTCAATTAAATACTGAATAACGGTTAAATTAATTTCATTTATTTTAATTTTATTTTTACACTTGGAAGCTAGAGCACATCTATCTACGAGTAAAATCTTGATCAAAGTGAAGCAAGGCGAAGGTGTGACTAAAAGATCTGAACAGAGAATGAATTGAACTAAACATTCACTCAATCAATCGGTCGTTCATTCCTTTAACAAAGTAGTCAAATCAGTTACCTTTTATCTACAGGATATATTAATTTTTGTATAATATAATAAAATCAACAATGGGCGTCATTACCGTCATTACTCGCAGTTGGTCAAAGACTATAGGTTTTATGGTCTCGTTTTGTGGTATGATTGAAATGTATTAAAACATCTCGTAAAAGGACGGTGTTAGACTTGATTTCCTGCTGCGCTGACGTCGGTCACTCAGATTCAGATTCAGATTCAGATATTTATTGGTAAAAATAAAAACATTTACAAGTCATGAGTCATGAATATAATAGCTGAACAGACACACAAGTATTTAAAAATGTCTTAGTAAGTACGCATATGTTACAGTCAGTGATTACAGTCACTCACGAATAAATACTATGTTCTATGGGACACCGACACCGCATAGCGACACTGATATCCGCAGCCGATTTCTCGTATGTTCGTGCGTGACCGACGTCAGGGCTGCTACCGCGAACGGCTATCGAATTTTTCCTTCTCTGTCGCACTTGCAAGTTTTCACATAAGTGCGACAGAGAGGGAAAACTTCGTTTTTTGGTTCGCGGTAGCCCCTCAGGTCAGCGTAGCAGAGGGGCTGCCGCGAACCGAAAACGAACAAAGTTCGAATATCTCCCTCTCTGTCGCACGAATTAGCAAGTGCGATAGAGAGGGAGATATTCGAACTTCGTTTTCGGTTCACAGTAGCCCCTCTGGAAATCAAGCCTACTATTGCTATCGTGCTAGCTGGGCTGGCTGGCGTATGTCACAGGCAGTATTCTTTTTCAGGGATCCTGGGTGGCGCCGTTTACAAAAGAATTAACAGAAAACAAAACATTTCACATCAATAACACGGCAACAATAAATGTCCCGATGATGTGCATGACGGGGGAAATGCTTCGTTATTGACACAGCCGAGAGTTGAAAGCGCAAGTAAGATTACTTAAGGAATTACTTCTGTATTCCTAAAACCAGCAGGCGAATCACGTAACTTTATGTACTAACGGTAGATAGATTTTACTGTCAATTTTGAAGTATAAATGTATGAGGTGACAATTAAAATTTGACATTAAAATCTACCTAACGGTAGTAAAAAAGTTACGTGATTACCCCGCAGGACCGGTTTTTACTATTTTCGTTAAGTACTTCTCATACCATTTTTATTTTAAGGTTTGTTTTAATTTTGTTAACCTTCATCTATGAAATAAATGATTTAAATTACGTATAAATATCGTAAAACGCAATTAACCGAAATTTTTAACCGGTTAATTGTATGGAGACGAAACCGGTTTCCGAGCCCTGCCTAAAACCTTTAGCCTCTATTCTCAAAATCTACTCCGTTTTTTTTTATGATTAGAAAAATCGTGCGTTATCCGCCGACATAGATAGGCGCGCATAATTCCATTTTAAAGCCCCATATACACACTCGCATGTGAATTTCATTAAACTGCGGATCACCGAGGTATAAAGAGTATACCGAGGTATATGGTTGAACCGCGAGCGAAGCGAGTGGTTCAAAAATAGATTCCTGAGCGTAGCGAGTGTTGCAACACACGAGACGGAAAATAACTATGGAGCCGTGTATAACACAAATCTTTTCACCTCACTAGAGCAAGGACTTTTTGTTTGAATTTTTTTTGCTCCTCGTCGTCCTAGTATTATTCCAGTACAGTTGCATCCTAAATATCTAAATATAGTTAGATGCCCGGAATCCACTACCTAATCCCGAGATTTGAAGTAGGTACTCGTTTTTTTAAAGCAACAGCACAATATAAAATTATTGTTGCTGGACTGTCTGGACTGGCATTTACATGTTATTATATTTAAAAAAGTTACAAATAGCACGTTCGGATTTCAAATATTCTTTGCACTCTTATGGATAAAATGCAGCTTTGCTATCTGTTTTTAAAGAATAAAAAAGGGCTTTCCGAGCTTAGTGAGGTGAAAAAGCATTATGTAAATAAATAAATAAATAAATAAATAAATATTAGGGGACAATCTTACACAAATCGAACTAGCCCCACAGTAAGCTCAAGAAGGCTTGTGTTATGGGTACTAGACGACGATATATTTAATAGATATAAATACTTAAATACATAGAAAACACCCAAGACTCAGAAACAAATATTCATGCTCATCACACAAATATTTGCCCTGACCGGGATTCGAACCCAGGACCGTCAGCTTCACAGGCAGGTGCAGTACCCACTAGGCTAAACCGGTCGTCAAAATTTCAGTGTTAAGGTCATAGTAATCTTGCTGTACTGAACTTAACCTCCTTTCGTAGTTACTCCAGTTGTCCTATGAAGGTCACGAGGCCAGCATGATCGTGGTGGTGCCTGATGACGTGGAGGGCCTCAGTGGGATGCTCCAGCAGCTGGCGGCAGGACACGACCTGCTGGAGGAGGTAGCAGAGCTCAGAAGCACAAGGATTGACGTTTTCTTCCCAAAGTTCAAGGTTGAGACGACTATTAATCTGAAGCAGCTGTTGCCTAAGGTACTTTCTTAGAGACTTCATGAGAGTTAGGGAGAGGGTTGCACTATACCATATATAATCGTAAGGTGTTCGTTAAAAGCCAAGTTTGTCAAGTTTCCATGGGTGACATAAATGAAATAAATGAAATAAATGAACTTTATTCTGCAAGTAGGCCGCAAAGGCACTTTTACAAGTCAAAAACTACTAGCGTTTCTCAAGAGACCACTGCCGAGAAGAAACGCCGAAAGAAACTCGACTGTCAGTCATTTTCTCCAAAATATGCTTATTACAATGATACTACTTAACCTACTTAAGTAAATGTAAATGGTACACAACAAAAGAGAATTGAAAGAAAAACGAGGAAAAAATAACAATAGTGTAGCGAGGGTGCATGCGGGGCGAAGGGAAAGCCAAGCGGGATGGTAAGCGTGTATATTAGGTGCTCGAGGTTCCACCGTTGACAGCGTAAAGGACGTGTTCCCCAGCCAGTAAGGAAGAATTAGAGGTACTGGAGCGGATGCACGTTTAAGGACTTAAACTAGCTATAAGCGCGTAGTTCCAACGAGGGAAGCAGGGGGCTATAGCTAGGGTAGGTCGGATCCCTAAGATTCGATATAAAACAAATTTCAGCTAACGAACCTAACCAAATCAGGAAAAATCTTAATAGCGCGAGGCAGCGGCCGGGTCAGAGACATCTTCTGGGCGTATTCGGTACTATTTTAGTACGTCTGCTCGTCGATGGAGGTCGCCAGTAGTATCGATTTCCTTATAAGTTTAGTGCGTCCATCGCTCACTGGATGGCGTTAGTAGTGGTGATTTCTCATAAGTTTAGTGCGTCTATTGCTCACTGGGTGGCGCTAGTAGTGGTGGTTTCTCATAAGTTTAGTGCGTCCATTGCTTACTGGATGGCGTTAGTAGTGGTGGCTTTTCAGGACTGGTAAGTGCATGGAATTGTTCATTATGTTTCAGACCCCCCCTAGGTTCCTGAAGACGACCCGGCGAGGAGAACCTTGTCTCCTTTGCTTTTTAGCTCATGGTAGCTTTTCTTGGTCGGCCTCTTTTGCGAAGCGGCCGTACTGGCTCCGGGTGTGTCGCAGAATCGGGGCCTCTATAGGGTTGGAGAGCGGAGGCATGGTATATCCCGATGATGCGTTCAGGGTCCCTCGGGTTGGCAACTTTGAAGGAACTTGGACCGTGTCGCTGTACAATTGCGTAGGGGCCATCCCGCCGGGGTGCAAACTTGGCGCTGTAGCCTAGGCTAGCCTATCTCAGCGGATGTAGCTCAACCATTACCAGGTCGCCTGGCTGATATTTTGGGCATGCTCGACGTTTCTGGTCCAGGTACTCCTTGCGCTTTTCCTCGGTCATCTCCTGCATTTCCCTAGCTTTCTCGAGCGTGTCCGCTAGCAATAACAGCTTAGGTGTTATCTCGGGGACAAAGCTTTCGCTCAGTACAATCTGCTTCAGGTCGTGTTGCACATCGTCGGGTGTGCGTAGTTCCCTTGCGAACGTCAGGTATGCAGGTGTGTAGTTAGTGGCGTTGCAGACGGCAGTGTTCATAGCGAACCTCACGCTTGGGAGCATGGCTGCCCAAGTGGTATGGTCATTTTCCACTAGGATTGCCAGTTGTACCTTTAGATCCCTGTTTCGCCTCTCTACTGGATTGGCTTCTGGATGGTAGAGCGGTGTGAAACCATGGTGAATCTTCAGGCAATATGTCAATAGCTGCATGACATGACTGACAAACTGGGTCCCGTTGTCACTTATGAAGCGGCGCGGCATTCCATATCGCAGAATTACCTCGTTCATCAAGACGGTGGTACACTCTTCAGCAGTAGCTTGCTTTAGGGGGAACAGTTCCACCCATCGGGTAGCGACGTCCTCGACGATAAAAATCCAGTGGTAACCCTCGTCGGTTTGTGGCAATGGACCGAAGAGGTCAAATGAAGCAACTTCGAAGCGCTGGTTAATCGCCGTTGTCTGGAGTAACCCGGTAGGCTTCGTATTTGCGGGCTTATATCGCTGGCATTGTATGCAGTTCTTGACGAAGGTTTCGATGTGCGCGCGCATTCCCTTCCAGTAATAACGTCTACTTACGCGGTCGATTGTTTTTTGGGCCCCGTAATGGCCGGCTGTGGGCTGGTCATGATAGACCGAGATGATGTTCTCCTGCTCTGCTTTGGGTACTACCAATTGTCCGTCCTCGTTGTCAGAGAAGGAGTTATAGCGATATAGCAGCCCGTTGCTTATATAGTACCCTTTCTTCGCCCAGTACCTGGCGTTTTCCTCGTTATTGCTTTCCAGTGCAGCAGTTATGGTCGCCAGTGTCTCATCATTCTCCTGCTTGCTCCGGATTTGCTCAGGGGGCACCGTGGGTATGTCTACCGCTACGGCGCATATTCCGCATGCGTCTGTGGCCTCCGGGTCGCAGTGGGGGCGTGACAAAGCGTCCGCGACTACATTCGTCCTTCCCTTAATGTATTTTATGGTGAGGTCTTGGGCCTGTAGCTGTAGGGCCCATCTTGCTAGTCGACCACTGGGGGACTTTAGGGACATCAACCACCTGAGAGCTTGGTGATCTGTCAGCACGGTGGTATGGCACCCGTCTATGTACCCCCGGAATTTACTCACAGCCCATACCACCGCCAGGGCCTCTCGCTCTGTGGTGGTGTAGTTCCGCTCCGCCGGTTTCAACAGGCGGCTGGCGAATTCCACTGGGTGTTCCTCCTCCTGTTCCCCCTGTACCAGGACGGCTCCGATAGCATAGCTGCTGGCATCTGTCTTGATTATATATGGTCTGGTTTCGTCTGCTTGGGCGAGGACAGGACTTGTCGACAGGAGCTCTCGTAGTTTGCTGAAGGCTTGGTGTTGGGTCTCCTTCCAGTCCCACCTCGCGTTTTTCTTTGTGAGTCGAGTGAGCGGCTCGGCTATTTGGGCGAAGTTCGGGATGAATCTCCTGTACCAGGAGCACATTTGGAGGAACGACAGCAGGTGTTTTAGGTTGCGCGGTGGCGGCAAGCTGGTGATTGCGCTCACTTTGTCGGGATCGGTTTCCAGTCCCGCGGGCGTTATATAGTGGCCTAAGTACTTGACCCTGGTGCAGCAAAACCGGCACTTCTCTTTGTTGGCCGTAAGGTTGTACTCTTTTAGCAGCGAGAAGACCTCCTGCAGGTCCTGTAGGTGAGTCTCTAAGGTCGGGGACAAGATAATGAGGTCGTCCAGATATATTATCAACTTAATGTTGCTCAGCCGAACGCGAAAACGATCCATGAGGCGCTGAAACGTAGCCGCTGCGTTCCGTAACCCGAAAGGCATGCGATTGAAGGCGTAAGTCCCGAAAGGAGTGATGAAGGCAGTCTTCGGCCGGTCTTCTTCTCTTACTCTGATTTGCCAGTAACCGGATTTGAGGTCGAGAGTAGTCATGTACGGAGTTTGTTTGGCGTTGTGTAGCAGATCGTCAATGCGAGGCAGAGGGTAATTGTCCGGAGTGGTGATGGCGTTCAGCTGTCGGTAGTCTACGCAGACCCTCATGCTGTTGTCTTTTTTGGGGACAAGTACTACTGGGGCTGACCAGGGTGAGGTACATGGCGTGATGATCCCTTCCGCCAGCATCTTGGTCACCTCTTCCCGCAGGATTCGTGTCTTAGCTGGTGACAAGCGATACGGGGGTACTGCCACTGGACGATGCGTGCCGGTGTCGATGGCGTGTTCCGCCTGTGTCGTTGGTTCTCCGTTCGAGACAAAGACTGCTGCGTTATCTTCGATGAGTGCTTGTACCCGCTTCTCGGAGGCGGGATCCAGGGCAGCGTCGAGAAGCGCAGATCGGGGGGTCGGGGAATAGGGCTGCGGATTCCGGGGAAAGCGCAACCTCTTGCTCGTCGATCTGGCGACACGCGTCTTCAAAAAGGGCGTCTTCTACGAGACGGTGCCCGTCGAACGCTATTACGTTCCTATCGTCGTACGTCTTCCGCTTTACTGGGGCGAGTTCAATTTTGTACAGAGGCCCATAAGTCTGGTTGACTTGGTGCGTTCGGCTACCTTCGGGTTTAGCAGGGGTTTCCTGAATCGTGGGTTTAAAAAAAACGAAGTCTTCGCCGTACAGCTCATTAAGGTTGGACTCGTCACCCTTAAACCACCAGGTGAACTGGGGCAGGTCCAAAACTATGTGGCCATCTTCGACGAATCCCACTCCCAGTAGGGTTCGGTGGTGTTGGGACTCCGGCAGCGCAATGAACGTAGTTGGGATCGTTCGGCCACCTAGCTCGACGTCGACGGTAGTCGTCAGGACGGGTCGGTGCTGAGGTATGCCATCCCCCATCGTAATGATGGCCCGATCTGAGGTGAAAGTACACCCCGTACCCCGCAAGTGAAGGAACAGCTCTGGCGACGCAAGGCTCGACTTAGCACCCGTATCAATTAGGGCTCCCTCCGTTTTCCCTTTGGCCGTGATAAAAATTAGCGGCCTCTCTCGAGCGTCTAGCTGTACGCCCATAGCGTCGAAGCTGGTTCCAGCGGAGGCACTTCCCCTTGACTTGTGGCACGTGGGACAGTTGCTGCGAACGACGCCGGGGGCGCCACACCCGTAGCAGGAGAACTTGGGCGTCATAAGGACGGTGGATGGGTTACTCGGTGGTGCTGATGTCCCTTTGTCGGCGCCGGGTGCCTTGGATGTGGTTATCCCTGATGTGGTACGTTCATCCGCCCTTATTTTCTTCAGGCATTGGTCCACTGTATGGCCGGGCAGTTTGCAGTACCGGCAGCGCTGTCTACCCTTCCTCGGTACAGACTCGGGGGCGCGAGCGGTTTCCGGCGGTGCTGCCGCCGATGCCGATGGGACTATGGTCGAGATCGGAACCAGGTTGGTGGTTTTCCAAGTGTCCCGCAGACGCTCAGCAGCCACCGCGTCCTCGAGGAGCTTGTCGTATGTCGTAAACGATGACCTTGGAACCTTCTCCTGAATATACGGCGTGAGGAGACTATAAACGAGATCCAGCTGCTGGGGCTCGAGATATTCTGGTTCCGGTATCAGCGAGAACAGCATCCGCTTCCTTGACAAGAAGGCCTCTGTCGTTTCTTCTGTTTTTTGTTGGACGCTGGTAATCTCCCTGCATATGAGGTACGCTGGTTTCTTTGGCGCGAAGGTCCTACGTAGGCGCTCTTGGAAGTCCTCCCAAGTGTCGATCTTGCCACGCATGCCCTGCCACCATGTTGCCGCGGCGCCCTTAAGGAGGAGCGGAAGACCTATGAGAGCGTCCTCGTCTGATATGCGCTCAGCTCGCTTGTACGTGTTGACGGCCGCCAGGAATGCTTCTACGATGTCGGTTTCCTTTGTGCCGTCGTAGGTGATCGTGCAGCGCGTCAGGGAACCGCTTCTTGGTGACATAGCCGCCATCATGCGCTCAAATTGGGCGTCCGTAAGCGTTACGGCCATGTTCGCGGCCCTCCTCGCCTTTCGTGGTGGTCTGGGTTTGACCACAAGTTTGGGACCCGAGGGTCTACGCTTCGGCGCGGTAGGTGAAGACCTTGATGGCGCGGGTACCGTTGGTCCCGCTTCACCCTTCATAGGGCACTGTACCTCTCAGTAGTGTGCGTGAGGTCGCTACGTCCGACGTTGGGCTGCCAGTTTGTAGCGAGGGTGCATGCGGGGCGAAGGGAAAGCCAAGCGGGATGGTAAGCGTGTATATTAGGTGATCGAGGTTCCACCGTTGACAGCGTAAAGGACGTGTTCCCCAGCCAGTAAGGAAGAATTAGAGGTACTGGAGCGGATGCACGTTTAAGGACTTAAACTAGCTATAAGCGCGTAGTTCCAACGAGGGAAGCAGGGGGCTATAGCTAGGGTAGGTCGGTTCCCTAAGATTCGATATAAAACAAATTTCAGCTAACGAACCTAACCAAATCAGGAAAAATCTTAATAGCGCGAGGCAGCGGCCGGGTCAGAGACATCTTCTGGGCGTATTCGGTACTATTTTAGTACGTCTGCTCGTCGATGGAGGTCGCCAGTAGTATCGATTTCCTTATAAGTTTAGTGCGTCCATCGCTCACTGGATGGCGTTAGTAGTGGTGATTTCTCATAAGTTTAGTGCGTCTATTGCTCACTGGGTGGCGCTAGTAGTGGTGGTTTCTCATAAGTTTAGTGCGTCCATTGCTTACTGGATGGCGTTAGTAGTGGTGGCTTTTCAGGACTGGTAAGTGCATGGAATTGTTCATTATGTTTCAATAGGTATTTACAATGTGTAGTTACACAAGAAAACAAAACATGTCGAATCGTTTGATATGCTATCCTGCAAGAAATGTGTAAACTAGATACAATGAAAATATTAGACTCTTTACGCTATTTAGGTATTTGGTTTGGGCCATGCATTTCTGTCTGTTAGATAGTCCTCAACCCTATAATAAGCCTTTGACATCAAAGACAGCTGCCGACGCCATATTTATTTATTTTTTGAACCTGACTGTGGCTTTATAGGCCGGGCCCTATAAAAGTGATATATGAGTGCGCGGCTTTGAGTAGCCTAGGGGCAATCCAGGGGAAACCTCCGACATGACCATGCGGGCGGTTTAAACACTGGAATACTCTAAGAGTTTGCGCTCCAGTAAACCTAGCCTAGCTTAGAAGAGTGCAGCAAGAAACTCAGCTAGGCACGACCTGGGTTGGCCATATCACGCCATATTTACCGTTGATTGGTCTGTAGTAAGTTGATGCAACCCACCTTTAGGGATAGGATCTTTCCTATCCCTCATAGCCTCTCCTATCCCTAATGGCCACCCCAACACCTCCCTCTCCCTTACTCCCTCCTCTTCCTCTCTCTGACTGAGAATTAATCATCTTGGCCGGAGACTAGCTTAATATAAAGCTAGAGCATAGGCTGTGAAGATTGGTAGGGTATATGATCATGGTGGTACTGGACAACTAGGTCCTGGTGGGTCTTTGCGGCTGGACACGACTTACTGGGGGAGGGTAGGTCTCAGAAGCACAAGGATTGACGTCCTCAATGCCTGAATAGTACAGTGAAGTAACAGAGAGGCCTGGACAATAATCGTCATGTCCGAATTAACTAGCTAGCTTATGATTCGATGGTCAGTAAGATAATGGTCATGGTACCAAACATGGTGCCTCGTGGGAGTGGTGGTACGCCAAACAGTACGGAGTAACCTAGCAGTGCTTATACTTGCGTGAGCGTTCTCATAGTCGCCTGACCTCGCCTCATGCGTCGCTTGTCACAAGACATTGTGTGTTGATACAAAAATAACCAAAAAGGATAAAATAATTGCTTTACTTGTAACATGAGACTTTACGCTTCTTATTGAACAACGTAGACGTATACCTATTGTAATTTTTGAAGCCAGTGCCATCCAAAGAAATTGTCTAAAGTTGACGAAATGGCACCGACTACAAAAATTGCAATAGGTACGTCTGCATTGTTCAATAAGAAGCGTAAGTTCTCATGTTAGAAGTAAAGTAATTATTTTTTTTACGTTTTAGTGTTTTTTGGTCGGTTTTATTTTTTTATTAAAAATTTTATTTATTTTACACTTTTTAGTGAATCATTACCAGAGTGTATCTCATAACGATATCAATAATCTCAAACACGGATAAGCTACACTGTTTTATTACGCAGTTCCGTTGCCTACCTCCCGGCATCAATTACCAGATCAGGTGATGGTGGCATTGCATCAGGACCATTTAAATTGACTTCGTCATAGTCGCTTCCGTATCTTGATCGAAATATCTTAATACCACCCATGAAACACTAGGAGTTTTGGATGCCATCCGTGGTCTTCTTTATCAGTTCTAGTTCACCAAATGCTACTTTCTGAATACAAATGCTTGATTTATTACCGAAAATACTAAAATCGCTATATCTTTCCCTTGAATTTTTGAAAGGTTCTCACAATTCCTCATGGATCCCATCATCAGAACTAGATTTTGGTAACAACGGGACCAACCTTGAAGGATATGCTTACAAACATAGAAAAAAAAATCAAATCGGTTCATAAACGACGGAGTTCTGAGCACACATTAGGCCTTATAAGTTTTAAAATGTTTTGATTTCAAATTATGACAAAAGTATTGATAATACCAGTAAAGTTATTATAGGCTACGATGATTTTATTACAGTTTTATACAGTAACATAGCCAGTTTTTGATTTTATTGTGTGTAATAAAATTTAAGCGGAAAAAACAAGTTTTTAGCTTGAAAATGGTCAATTTGGAGTGATGTTTGAAACGATATTTCTTAATGAAAAATCCAATAAATACATTTAAAGTATGACATAAGGTCGCAATAGTCCTGTTCTAGATAGTAACATGGAGAAAATGTCAAGATACGTGTCAATTCAAACAGAAAAAGGCGTAAATAGATGAGCGCTTTTTAACTGATAAGGACCCTTAAAAATAAAATAAAAAAAGAACATACAAAACAATGATGGACTGTTTCAGATGGGCATCAAGAGTATTTTCGACGAAGACCGCTCAGACGTCCGAATGTTGACGTCCAACGAGCGGATGTGTGTGTCGGAGGCCCTCCAGAGGGCTGTGATCGAGGTGAACGAGGAGGGAACGGAGGCCGCAGCGTGTACAAGTTCGTATTCCTTTATAGCACTGCAGCACTGCCACACCACACTATACTCTATGCGCTGCTCGTCACCAGAGATGTACAAAATGGTTTTAAAAAAGTATTTAAATACAAAATGCAAAATACTTTTCAAATTTACTATTTCAAATGCAAAATACCAAATAATTTTGCGTTTTGTATTTCAAATATTAAATGCAAAATAGGTATTTTCAAAATGCTTTTTCAAAATAAAATACCTTTTGACCAAATCGAATGATATTTTTATTTATTTTAGGTATTTATCATGAGAAATAGAATAGATACAATGCCGAGCCGAATGACACCTTATGCATGAAATTTTGGTCATATAATTATCGTCGTTCGTCGATAATGTTCGTCGTTTTCGTCAGACATAAGGCGCGCACTCTGACTAAAGAAGAAAAAAAGGGCATGCATGGCTAGCAGGCGCCTCTATCGGCCAAATTCGGCAATACAAGCGTCATTCGTTCATTTCATTTTGTTTGACTGGTAATGTTGGCTAAACTTAATCACAAAGTATTTTGCATTTTGAAATGAATATTAAAAATGCAAAATACATCTCGAAAGGTATTTCAAATAAAATACAAAATGTTTTTTACTAAAAGGTATTTAAATGCAAAATACAAAATAGGTATTTTGCATTTTAAATAGAAGTATTTCAAATAAATCGCATCTCTGCTCGTCACTCTGCTACTCGTGATGCCGCGACGTTGTCTTCTCCGCCCACGCTGCTTTACTCGCGCAACTAAAGGCGAAGCTCTGAAGGCCTACTCCGAACTAAACCCGAACTTCGTATCGTGCCGTCCCTTTCATTGATACAGTGTTTAACACGAGAGCGAATGGGACAACACGATACGTAGTTCGGAGCAGGCTCTCTGCACTAGTCTCTTTGAGTCTCTGCTTCTTTCGTCGCTGCTTCCTATGCCACTGACGAGTGTGTTTAGGGTTTATCCAGAAATCACGCGAGGTTCCGAAAGGGGGGAGGGGGTCATGAAAACCACACGACTGATCACGTTGGGGGAGGGGGAATACAACGTAGACCTCACGTGCATTTATTACAAAACCGAGAAATAATATCTACTCAAGTCGGAAATTCTAATTCATCATTTTCACGTCAAAAACAGCGAGTCTTACGCTTACCGATTCGTACGCTCTATAGCGGAATTAGGGCAACACTAGGGACGCGTCCCCAAACAAAACGAGTTGAATAGACAGCGTAGGGGTGATTTCTTCGGCTTGTATCTTATACTTATAATATCGTTTTAGCTTAAAAATACATGGTGAAGATACTTATAGTGCAAAAAACCAATCATGCACGCCAGGCATTCAATTGCATGCCTATTGCGTAATATTTTATTACTGCAGAGGCCGCGAAATAGGGGATTGCCGGCCGAGTAGTTATCTCTAGATGGCGAGGCCGACAATCCCTGTTCGCGCCGAGGCTTGAAAAGTGCTTTTCTCAAAAAATGCTATGTAATTTGAAAATTATAAGAAACCTCGAAATGAATTTTTAAATAAAAACACGCGCTGCAGCAGCCGGCGGCCGGTAGCGTCTTTTGTTTCCGGGGTGTTTGTTGTCGCGCGCCCGCCAGCAAACGAAACAAGCCAAACAAAACACGCAGTGTGGGCAATGTTGTATGAAATTCCATTATGGGCCGCTCGTTGCGCCGCACCCGAAACGTGATACTTTGCAGCCTGTTATAACTAACATAAAGTCAATTCATTGCATTTTGAGAAAGGTAATTAAATTTAATAATAAGTATAAAACCTAACTAACATATCATAACATAATATAATATACAATATAATAAAATGCTTACAAACTAAACTTAAAATAAAAACTTAAAAATAAACAATCTAAAATAAGGGGTCCCCCCGCGGCATAGTGCCAAAGATGCTGGCAGCATTTCCTCGCTGTTAAAAATTATTTTTTTGAGAAAACAATATTTATTTATATTTATCTATTTATTCCTTAGGCTAACACAGTCTAGCTAATCGTGTTAACTGGTCCTTATTAGTACTCACCATGGCACGTAAAGGATTCTGTGGATTCAACGTTGCCGTCTCACAGAGGATGTGATGAAGAGAAATTAAACTTCAGGAATTCCAATATGTGCAGCAATATATTGGATAAATATACAGCGCAGATATGGTCGTCAAATTAGATAAAAAACTCTTACTATCATGAAGATTAGAATTGATTAAAATAACATAATTTAGATGACACAAAAACAAATACAGGCGGCTTAGGTTGTAGAGCGAAAAGAGGGGAGTGACGTAATTTAGATATAAGTACCTAGATATAAGTACCATGATGTAATTTAGATATAAGTACCTAAAATATTAATGTGTATAATGTAATTTGCAATTTATAAATTGTTGACTTGTAACTAAAGTTATTAATAAAGAATTGAATTGAATTGACAAGCAGCGCAAAGACAATATCAAGAATTAACATGGTATAGACAAGACTACAGTCTAGATATAAGCTTTAAGGTGCATACACACTATATAATTCTAATAGTCCTTCTTACATATAAGTTATGGGTCCTGCTGGTTGTCCGAAATTAATGCATTTTTTTTAACAGAGAGACTTTTATTACAAAGGTACAATCCTTCGCCTTACATGCCGCCTTTAGATATTGATCTATCATGGCAACCCTTATACAGGGTGTAACAAAAATAGTGAGTATCCGTTTAAGTTCTTATTCGGTATCGTATTCTGATTAGGAAAATGAAGAAGAATATTTTTTTTAATGCAATAATTTTTTATCCCTTGTATGGACAGTTGGCTGACTTGGACGACCTGCCCCATAGAAAAAAAAATCCGTCAAAAAAAATTCTTCTACTTTTTCCTAATCAGAACGGATCCTCACTATTTTTGTTACACCCTGTATACCCGTTGCCTCCAGTAATTTCCATGACTTCTTTACAAGCCTGCTTAGACTTCTAGAATTTCATGATTGGTGACTGATTGTTTTTTTTCCAGTGTTCCATGCGGTAGATCTCTGCGGTTTCGTTGAGGAGGAACCTCCAAAGCGGTTCGTGGCAGACCGGCCCTTCCTCTACGTCCTGTTGGTCAGAGGGATACCGGTCTTCCTGGGCACCTACCATGGCTGTCACCAATGATGCGACTGCTGGAACAATGCGATGGAAACTCCAAACAACTGAATTAAACTTTTCGACGGATATCTGTCCCGGCGTGCAGCGCGAATATCAATCTCTATATTATATATTCCTATATCTTAACTTCCGGTTTGGCATTCCGATGGCATGGCGTCAAAGTTCCGTTAATCCGTTAACTAAGTAGCTATTTTATCAAAGGAACAACGAAACGCCGCGCCGCGAAAGACAGAGGGGCTACCGCGAACTGAAAACGAACGAAATTCGAATATCTCCCTCGCTGCCGCACGAATTAGCAAGTGCGACAGAGAGGGAGATATTCGAACTTCGTTCGTTTTCGTTTCGCGGTAGCGAAAACTCAGAGCTCAGAGGTGCTACCGCGACAGCAAACGAAGTTTTCCCTCGCACTTGCAAGTTTGCATATAAGTGAGACAGAGAGGGAGAACTTCGTCTGTGGTTCGCGGTAGCGCCCCAGGTCCTTGACAAGTCCGTTCGATGGCGTAGGCGCGAGCTATAGGCGCTGAGTGAGACAGAGAATTGAAGAGAGGCGCGTCAGCAGTTAACGATAAACGTTAACTTTCGTTAAATGGCCCGAAATGTAACGCATTAACGTTTTACGAAGTTAACTTTTCCTTTAACGGATTATCGATTAAGGAAGTTAACTATTTGGCTAACGGTGCCCAGCTACACAAACAGATGAAGAAAGCATGCAGTTTCGGCTGATTATGACGATACTTGTATTATTTAACCTTTTATAACTTTTACCTGATTAAAATAACATTTCTGCTTGTTTCTGACAAGGATGCAGTTTGATTTGACCATAGAAAATTGTGACGTAAATAATGATTTCCCTACAAAATTCGTATCAACTGAACCATTAGGTATCCATATCAAGGTTTTTTTACGTTTCATACAAAGTTGGGTGGAAGGACGACCGAGGATAAACTACATGAAATTATTAAAAATAAAATTAGCAGTCGTGTCATAGATATAGGGAAGTCAAGGAGGCGGCCGTAGATAGAGGCAGAGTGAGTGAGCTACACCGACAAGAGTCTATTAACTCTTAAATTTATGATGAAAATGTTGCTGATTTGACTACAGTAAAATGTCGTATATATTGATGTGTACATATATGTAGATATACAGTCAAGGGCATAAATATGTATATATTTTTTACCTTATTTCAATGGAATAAGTATACATAATGGCGCCTTTGACTGTACATATTGGGTACCTATTGCGATAAACGTCCCAAATCTATCAGCCTAATTCTATTTGCATCATGCATAATATAGAACAAAAACAAAACAAGATCTTACTAACTACCTAACCCTAACCTAAACTAAAGGCCTAAACTGTATGGGCATGGGACGCCCAAGTCGCTGCCACTGGGCAGAGTTCCCATAAGGCTGGCCGCGTTGCCTCGCTGAATGGCAATGCCAATTCGCTGCGCGAGGAACGAGCCAGCCCTACGGTCACCTGAGGACCGGATAAGCAAATAACTTAATCTTTTGAAAAGTTTAATTGCATCCGGTCCCCACGGACCCAGAGTCTCCACAGCAAACGCCGCATATATGTAACCATCGCCAAGAGTTGCATATTTGCATTTGTATTAAATTAAGATTCTTTTCTTGAACCTGACTGTGGCTTTACAGGCCGCGCCCAATAAAGCGATAGGAGTGCGCGGTTGGAGGGTAGCCTGGGGAAACTCCAGGGAAAACCTCCGACACGACCACGCCACGCGGGCGGTTTCAACACTGGAATACTCTAAGAGTTTCCGCTCCAGCGAGGTTGGCTGAGCGGCTTCAACCAAATCTGAGGTGTGAAAATTAAGGTTGCAGATGCCTACTAATGGGGCACTGACTAGTGCTGGATTTATACCTACAGTCGGCTTGTCTTAACTTCTGTATAGTGGTTGTGAACTAGTTTTGACCGATCTACTTGAAGAAAACAATGCCTTTATTTGGGTAACCGGAAAACGCGATAATCACCTCGTTGTAGAAAAAAAGTTACGACCACGTTAAACGTTCAATAGATTTTCTACTCTATCTCTATGAACAATAAATTACCAGTACCCAAGTAGAAAAATGGCGGTCGAAATGCTATTTTTCTTGTACAGATTTTCAGGTAAACGCCAGGACTGTATTCCAATAAAACAAAAAAAATACCAGTGGCTTTTTTTAATAAGTGCAACATGAAAAAAGCGTGCATTAAGTCAAGAAATCGTTATTGAATAATTTATCTATTCTATAAATCAACAAATCATGAATGTAGACCACGGACGGGTTCTTAGAAATAAATATTAATTCTTCTGTAAAAACATATTCTTTATTTATTTACACGATGTTTGTAATTTTTCAAAAAAGGATTAGTATTGCAAATATAATACACGTACTAAAAGAGAGAAAGCCAGTCAGTCACTAATAAAATATTGCACTTAAGCCTAGAGAAATTCTTATCACTAATTAAACATTTCCAAGTTAAACAATGCAATTTTATTGATCTCTCGCTACCTATTCGACGTCATGATAAGGGACACTTGAAGTAGGTGTACCTATTGTGCTCCAAATATTGCGTAATTAGACTAATATTTTAACTTAACTTTCGGGTAAAAATGTCTTTCTAATATTATTACACAGATAGACATATTTAAATTTATTAATAATTAGTTTCAACGTCGAATACGGCCCCGGGCGACCACAAAATGCAGATGCGTCTAAGGGCATTTCTATTAAAGCGATTTAAACTTTTGGCAAAGGCCATAGAGTTGGTATTCCGGTAAAATGTTAATGCAAGCAGTCTTTATCTATGAAGCATGCCTTATCTTTTATGACGGCCGTTAGCGAGGTAATCACACAATAGGACAAAGAATCGGACACGAGCCAAACACAACAAGTTTAAAGTGTTTCTTTTAATATTGCGGACCGCATGTGGCCCGAGCCTTCTTATTGACAACCGACAATATGGTACCTTTTGTCTGATAGAGTCACACGACACGCAAATAGTACCACTACCGAGCGAGAGTTCATATACAACTTTGTATAGGAGCGACAGAGAGCTACGTATCATTTGTTGTCCCTGTTATAGTTTCACTTTTTTTGTCGAGCACAACCTATTTGATATGACAGTTGTGCCCAATTATGTCAGGCAAACGATTACCCGCCCAAGTTAAGGAGGTAATTTATGGTAAACCGACAGCCATTTTTTTAAATTTATTTATAAAGAATAGTATGACCAATTCGTCACAAAACTTAGTATAACAATAAAAGCAAAAAACTCACAATAAAAGGTAACAAATAATTTATATTGGAACAGTTTTAGGTGTTTATTTTATGGACTAATGCTGGTACTGTGAGTTGAAGATCCCTCGAGTGATAATTTTTACGTTTTCAACCCACATGGCGCCGCCATTTTGAAAAAACCGGTCAAATGCGAGTCCGACTCGCGCAGCGAGGGTTCCGTACACAAATGTGTGCCTGTTCCAACCCTATCAATTCAGGAAAACCTCAACAACATGCTGTAGAAATTTTGTTACAAATTTGAGCGACTGAATGACTTAGTATGTATGGAGGTTTTTCAAGGATAATTCATTATCACGTGAATCGATTTAAATTTTTTTTTCTTTAATTGAAAGAAGGTACTTTCAGCATAATCACGTAGCAATTTATAAAACAAAAACGCCTGTAAAGGTGATTAAAGTACAAACTTAGTAAGGTATAGAAATGTTTTGATAAAAAAAAACTAGATAGAGCTACAGTTATATTTTTCCTGTAAAATATACATTGATATCAATGCTATGCAATCATTTTTTATTGTTTTCTTGATAAACTTCGGAGAAGAGGGAGGGCGGTATTTTTTTTCAATTTTCCTTCATAGATCAAAAATAACTCAACGTAAAAAAAAATGTGCAACTCAAGCCCCACTTGACATATTCACTAGACGTTCAATTTTTGAATCACCAATTTATCTGTCATTTTTCACAGAAAAAAGTACTTAGTACTTCGAAAGTTCAAATACTCTATGCGATAAACACAAAGCCTAACTCCTTATCAATAGATATTGAGCTTTGCATAAAACGCACTGAGTATCACCTCAGATTCGGTTGAAACCGCTCAACCAATCTCACTGGAGCGCAAACTCTTACCCCCTTATTTATAAAGGTCTATCAAACCTATATTAGTTAACTAGCCGCTAATGTTCGTTTGTCCTTATTTGTCACTTTGACATTGACGTTTGTGAGAATGGGACAAAGAACATTTTAGTTAGCAGAGGTTTGTTAAGTTTTATGAATAAGCGGGTTAGAGTATTCCAGTGTTCCAAACCACACGCGTGGTCGTGCCGGAGGTTTTCCCCTGGATTTTCCCCAGGCTACTCTCCAACCGCGCACTCCTATCGCTTTATTGGGCCCGGCCTATAAAGCCACAGTCAGGTTCAAAAATAAAACGAAAAAAAGCACTGAGTATTTAGAATGAGTGTTCTATATACCCAGCTGCAATAAAACACAACACCGGTATTGTTTGCATGCTGTGACGCATTGCAATTACTAATGGTTATTTCCTTTTAGTATGTGTAAGTAGAGGCGATATAAAATATAAGTATCATACAATTATGCGTTAGGTTTTTCTACATAGATCATAGTTATTTGAGGTAGAGCATACTCTTATAAATCAAGTTACTCTCCAATCTCTCCATTCAGACTTGTTAGCTTAAGACTGTATAGACTTCGTTATTAAATAGTGACTATATAAGATTTCAAGCTTACATGGTCATTTACATTAGAATTACGATTTGAAACGGGATGTTTACCATGTATATTTGTTAGTGCCGAAATATCGGGAACTCAAGAATACAAATATACATGGTAAATATCCCATTTCAAATCGTAATCTTAAATAGTGACTGTTGATCAAATTGGTGTACACGACGAGAGACGATGGCTTAACTAGGGTAACCTTAATTAAGCATTCGGTTTAATAGTGCCGACCGTTAACATTAAAAGTCGATTAGATAGTTCATTTTCCACAAATCATAAAGAAGTGACTAACTAATGAGACTGTAAAATCTAGCGGCATTATAGTAGCGGTACTGAGCAAGCAGTATCGTCCCGTCTCTCTTACGTTCAACACCGAGCGGGAAAATAATCCAGTTGGCTTATTTGTATCAAAGTGATCCGTTAAAAAGCGACCTTATTATCGAAATAAGAAGACTGAAAATCAAATAGCGGTTTCGTAAAATGTGATACGTATTGACCTCGACTGTGATCCCATTAACTGGACGTTTATATACGTTTATATTATATTCTAATGCTTATTGTAACGGAATAAAGCTCATTATATTGACTCCAGTGGGTACGTTTGTACCAGGATGAAGTACAGTGTGTTCGTCTTATTGATTGTGCTGAAAGTGACGGAACGAAGTAATGGTGGTGAGTCATTTTAATCTGTATATGATTATGTTGCCTTAGTGTTTAGAGTATAATACAAAGTATACGACGTTGTATATGGGCTGATGACCTAATAAAGGTTGCCAAAAGTATCTCCGTATCGTGACGGGACGTCACTCATATAGTGTATAACACGAGAGTGAAAGGGACGGCATGATACAAAGTTCGGATTTCGAAGTTCAGAGTACAGGCTCAGTAGTGGACGTCGTTTGGCTGATACGAGTATGATGATGAATGAGTATAGAATAATATAATAATCCATACGATGGGCGTTCAATAAGTAATGAGAATGATAAATGAGGCGCAGGTATTTTTTTATGAAATCTATTTTATTTTTCATTATAGTAATCTTTTAGGAGTATACAGAGTGTCCCACGGCTATGCCACATGGAGGGAAAGTACCTTGAATATTGTAGATGGAACATTTTACTGAAAGAAGACATTATTTTAATTTTAAAAACAATTTAAACTGCATTCACAGATATTTAAATAATAATTAAACCGTGAACCGGGAATCGAACCCGTTACACAAGAAAAATAATTACCCTGTAGCTTTATCATACCAATCAACGAAAGGCTTCATCATATGGATTATTTTTTGCTAAATAACATAGTATCAGAAATAAAAGGAAGACCATGAATTTTAACATTTTTAATACAAAATTAATCAATTTATCACGTGTAACGGGTTCGATTCCCGGTTCAACGATAAAAATATTAAAATATCTGTGAATGCAATTTACAATGTTATTTAAATTCAAATAATGTCTTCATTCAGTAAAATGCTCCATCTACAATATTTAAGGTACTTTCCCTTCATGTGGTATAGCCGTGGGACGCCCTGTATACTAGGGTGGGTCGATTTAGTATGATTAAATATTTTTTTTTTAGAAATGTACCTGGGGGGGTCTAAAAATTTGCTATTTCATTTACGCTCTTAGATTATGCTAAAAAAACCTTGTTTCGTTATATGATATAGCCCTCTACAGCTATTCAAAGTTTTAAGTTTTATAATTTTTCTGTGTGTTTTTTTTTGTATCATTATATGATTTTTATTTATTGCTAAATCATTAAAAACTCATTTGTATATAAAACATGGTATATTAATTAATAAAAAAATATTTTTTTTACAATGTAGAAGTAAAATATCGTAATTTTTACATTTGAAAAGTTGCATTTTCACGACATTAGCTGTTGTATTGTGCCTTGTTATCAAAAAATGGCGTTATAGATCTGGATACTAATTTGGTCCGAATAATTCCAGCTCGTGCCTTTTTTTGAAGCCACCGTGATCGATGCCTCCGTCACAAGTTTTATGCATAGTTCTACAGCCTGCGTATGACAGGGAAATTTAGAAAAAAATTGCGCTGATGGCAAGATGTTGTTTATCATCTTGAGCAACTCCTCCTCAAACACATGGCTCATTTTCGGCGGAGGTGTAACTTGACACTCAGCCCAGATTATCATGTCTGTATAATAAATTACGCTGAAATTGAGCTGAGGTAATTTAAACACTAACAGGACCTCTGATTGTCGTCAGGTCAGTCTTGCTTGTACAATTTTGCTAAGAGCAAATTCTCTCACAGATTTCCTCATCTAATCTGATATCATATAGTCGTTCATTTTACCTTTAGGGTACCGTATTATCTTTAGGTATTACATTATAATACTTTTTAACAGCTCTTTAATTCTCTTTGGACTTACAGTAGGAATAGACGCAGAAGCCCAGATCTTCGCAATGTCGCAGCTCACACTAGCGAATACTTCGGTTATTGACGGTTGTTTTCCGGAATTAACAAATTGTAAACCATGTCTAACTTAATTATATACCTAATAGTGTCTGATATTGTGGGCAACAGTCTCATATTAAAATTAAAGGTGGTCCAAACAAAGGGGAAGTCACTTCACTCCGTGTTTTGACGGTAGATGGTTTACCACTCATTTTTAAGGTCAGAACTTGAATTTCCCACTGTTTCTTAAAGTTTGCTAAGTATTTTACTATCTTTTCCACTTATTTTAATGATTGTTTAGCTAAAAACTGACAATTAAACATGCAAAATGCTTTATTATAAACGCAAGAAGTACTTCAAGACTTTATGAACAAATTGGCGGGTAAAGCGAAAATTCAGTTGACAGTTGTGACGCAAGTAAGTACTTTTGTCTATGATATTTATAAAAAGTAATCGTTATTGTACGTTCCGATACTCGCAAACAATGAATAAACTAAATTTTTTTTACAAAACAAGCTTTTAAACACGTTTTAGATGCAAAAATGAAAACATTGAAAAAAACGTATTTTGTAAATATTCAAGCCACGGTAGAGGGCTAAAAGTTATATCGGTTATTTTTTTAATTATTTTTCTGATGTTAAACATACCAAAACGCAACTTTTTAAAGGTACCCAGCATTGAAAATATATATTTTTTTAAATCGACCCACCCTACTGTATACTTACAATATCGTTTATATAAATATAAAATTTCCTTTCTAGAAAAATCTTTATCCTGAACCTTTAAAAATCTCATATCGCGACGATCACTGTGTCATCATCTTTATATTTCTACCTTGAGGGGTGTTCTTGATAGAAATTGCTAGGGGGGAGGTCTGGTGAACATGGGGGATGCTTCATCGTTGATTTGAGCGAGCATATTTAATGGCAGTCATCGCAACCTTAGACTTATACGTTGTAGCGTCACCTTGGTGAAACTGAACATCCTTTGATCATTTGCCTCGACGTTCGTCGCGTGTAACGTCACGCATTTTTCTAAGTATAAAATCCCTATAGTAGTGGCTCCATTATCAAGGTATTAGATCATTACCACCCCTTGGTTATCCCAGAAAAGAGAGCCCTACCTTACCGGAGGATGGAATTCACTTACATTTCTCAGGACTCTCAGATGATGGCCACTTACAAGTTATGAACAGTTGTTTAGTTTTTGGATAATGGAGAAGTCACATTTCGTCCATATTAGTTATGAGTCGAGCCAAAATCTGTCAGAATCTTGTTGTAACAATTCCAAACAGTTGAGTGAAATCCGCAGTTTATAGTATTCCTGCGCATCCGTAAGCATTCTGGGCATCTAGCGCGCTGATACTTTTTTCATACCCAAAGAGTCATGTATAATACTATAGATGCTCCCTTACAAAATCTTAACTTCTTCAGCTATAAAACGAACAGGAACACTACGACCCGTTAAAGTAAATTTCTAAATTTTTGAAATCACTTGATTGGTTACTGCTGAAGTTAGGCGCCCCAAGCCTGGGTTGTCATTAGTGCAAGTTCTCCCTGTCTTAAACTTCGCCTACCACAGCGCAATCGTAGAATAAGAAGGTGCACGAACCCCTAATGTTACTTGCAAGTCTAAACGAACCTGTTCTGTGGTAGATTTTCAAACGCAGCAATTTAATTACAGCTTGAACGTGAATTTTCTCCAGTTTGCAAATTCACTCCACCAGAACAAAATAAATGTAGTCGTTTAAAAAAATAACACATTTTTTTACTTATTGTTGTGTCAATAATATTGACAATACTGGCCAATGCTTTTTACATTTCCTCACTAAAGAGTATATATATCATTCTCATTAATTACTAAACACCCTTCGTACTAAGCCTCGGGTTTATAATAATTCCCCCCGGCCAGGAAGTGAGATATTCCATGGATTTTCCGTTCGTGAAGTGGGCGGTAATTTTATAGTCACTTCATGGCCAGATTAGCCAGTTTGGCGTAAAGATCCGTTAGGAATCAGTCAGTAATGTCAAAAAGTACAATTACTGGACGTCATAACACGCCAAATACCAAAATAAATAAAGCGTCCATAAGCTACGCTGTCAGCTCGCCATAAGGAAGTAAGCTTGCTTATTTGCCAATGACGTGGTGTTAAAAAAACGTGCTGAGACTTAAACAGTTTAGTCTTTGTCTTCATTTCACTGTTTTTACACTTCTTCTCTCTTACTGCTCTTCCAGACTGCATTCTCTCCCTCCAAAGCGACTTCGGTTCCCCATCGCCCGTCTACCTGATGGGAGGAAAGTTCCTCACGCCCAACACCGCCAGTGGCGCCATCTCTGTGCGGCGCGGCGCCTCAGTAACCGTCGCGTGCCCGCAGCGTTCGGTCGCCGTCGCCGGACAAGCGTCTAGGAAGGAGGCTGTGGTCAGTATAACACCTCTAACAACAGTTAGACTGACTAAACTAAAGTAGAACAAAGAAATCGACGATTCATTACGATTTCCATATTATTGTGGATTCCATCAAATAACATTTAGAAAATCATGGGCCATATGAATTCGGAGTTCCACAAGGAGCTGTCTTAAGTCCACTGTTATTATTAGCATTCATAAATTGGGTCCAGCTGCCTCGCATATGCCTACAGAAACATTATCGTTTGATGTGGTAGGCACTTTCACGAAAGTCAGCCTTAAGTACTCCGAACTCCTCCCCATTTTACCGGGTTATTTTCTCCCCAGGACGCAAAATGTATATCCGGCTCCACATTCTCCGTAGGCCGATGGACTGGCGAACTGAAGCAGCTCAACTGCAGCTCAGCGCCAGTGTTTACAGTGAAGGAGACTAATAAAGCGTGCTACAGTGGTGGCCAGAAAACAGTCAAGTTAGTCCATACCTTTTCTTTTGTAGAAATCCCATGAGTTTTGCGATGTTTCTACACATTACCAAGTGCCCAGTCAGCGGGGATTAAATAAGTTATGTCTTATGTGGTATTCCACAATCAGGTTCAAAAACAAAAAAAACGGCGGAAAGCGACTTGCTTTATAATATGTAGTGAGTACTTATGTTTTGTTTTTAGAGTAGGCTACTCAGTCCGCGACACGTTCCTGGAATTGTACTCTGCATGCTTCGACCGCGGCGCGCTGAACACTCTATTCGTGAAGCACCACATCGCACCGAGCAGCGTCAACATCCAGACGGGACACAACCGACCTCAGTTCACAGGTATACCAGGGACCACGAAGCTACTACAATTTTACGTCTCAACTTCAGTAGCTCGATTCCACTCACGCCTCAGATTCGGATGAAACCGCTTAACCTACCTCACTGGAACACAAACTCAGAGTATTGCAGTGTTCAAACCCACCCTCGTGGTCGTGTCGGAGGTTCCCCTGGATTTCCCCAGATTGCTACTCTCCAACCGCGCACTTCTACCGCTATATTGGGCCCGACCTATAAAGCCAGTCAGGTTCAAAAAAAAATTTTAACTAAAAACATTAAAATATGACCAGTGTTGCCATTTTAGACTTGTAAAATTGTAACTTCTACCGTCTTGAAATGGGATGATGATAAAAGCGTAGTGATATAAAATTTGTATAATTTTCACACAGAGTTTTAGACTACTTCCTGCTTAAGAAGACAGCAAATGTTTAGTCAAATGACTACTTAAACCAACTGCATTTTAGACGAGACACTACTTAGGTCAGTTGTGGTTTAGACCCTTTACCACTTAGACCAGCTAAGGCTTAGACCACGTACTCTTAGGCCAGCTGTGTTTTAGACCAGTAGCGACGTAGACTGGTAGCTACTTAGACCAGTTGCAGTTTAGACGAGATGCGTTTTAGACTAACAGCGTTTTAGACCTGTTACCGCTTGTACTAGTTGCGTTTTAGACGAAATGATGATAACCAATATAATGTATTCAGGTCTTTGAGGTACCTATACCCGACATTTCGGTGTTCCACAACATCCTTGGTCACTGACTAGTGTATTAATGCTTTACATCGTGTTTACATCGGATCAGACGTAAAAGTGATCATACTACTTAGCTAGGCTAGGCTAATGTAGCCTAATTTTTTAGTCGCATCCAAAGAGATGCACCATGAATGACCTGAACTTCGAAATTGGAATTCAGAATTGCAAGACAGTCCACCACACTGGAACGTTGAATGTGCGTCTGCTGTATTCCTACGCGGAATAGATTTGTGGTGGTAAGGGCGCGTAGGTAACTGTTGCAACCCTTATGCACCAACGTTAAATAGCAAAACACTATTTATATACACAGTTACTTACAGTAGTTATATACAAATGTACAAAATAATAATATATGAATTTGCAAAAAACGCGAATAGGTTTTTATCAGTACTGCCAGGACTGTTATTCACGTTGCTATGCGTAGCAACAGCGCGCTGCGGCGCGCAGGTCCAACCGAGGTCGGAGGAGGGCTGATGCTTCGTATCGTGCTGTCCCTTTCACTCTCGTGTTATACACCATATGAGTGAAATGGGCGGCACGATACGAAGTACGGATTTCGAAGTTCGGAGTAGGCCCTCAGGCCGCCACATGTTCCCCCTGGCCAGACCGTAACTACGGCCGAAATCTGCGTGGGAATGTAACTAGTCTGCCACTTCTGGTCCGATTCCTAGGTTAAGCGCTACTGATTATTAAGGAAAATACAAAAACAGACGACAGCATACGTTTTCCTCGAGTGGTGCCGAGTTAGAACAGCGTCCGTTTTCTTCCCATGGTCGTAAAGACAACGGGAACTGAGTTGCAGTGTTGCGGGCGATAGACTAGCATGTTTGTTTATGCTTACGTTTCAGGTGGTGATCTGTTCCCCCGCGAAGTGCACATCGAGAAGCTTTACAAGACGCAGTATGAGAAAGACAGGTTCAACCAGATTTTGGGACCCGGCATGGCTGACAAGTACTTCAGCAAACAGCAGGTGATAAAGGCAGGAACGAAGGAAAGACGAAGGGAAAGGAAGGGAAGGGGGCTATGGAGTCTACAGCCTAGCTGATCTAAGCAACTAAAATCCCACCTCAGTGGGTCAAGCCACACCAACAAGTCATGTCTTCCTTGGTTTTTAGGGTACCATACCCAAAGGGTAAAACGGGACCCTATTGCTAAGACTCCCCTGACCGTCTTCTATCTGTCCGTCTGTCACCAGGCTGTATGTCTTGAACGGTAATAGCAAATAGTTAGACAGTTGAAATTTTCACAGATGATGTATTTCTGTTGCGGCTATAACAACAAATACTAAAAAACAGAATAAAATAAATATTTAAGGGGGCTCCCATATAACAAACATGATTATTTGCCGTTTTTATAGATAATGAGTACGATTCGCACTTGGCCGGTTTATTTGTTTGAGTTGCTAAGCTGATCGAAAGATATCATTGGATATCAAAAAATTATCGATTATTAAAAAATTGATTAAAAACCGATTATTAATTTAAAAATAATCGATTTTTAAACCGATTTAGATTTCCAATAAACCGATGAATAAAAAATCGATTATGAGTTTCACAGCCGATACCACTAATATTAGACGTCAAAGAAGTCCTAGTAAAGACCCTGGCATTATGAGGATATTTCTAGCAATGAGGCTAATATTGAAGCCACGCCGCTTAGGTATCGCATATTTCAAAATATCCGGATTTGCTCAAATATTATCACGATACTGCAATTCACGTCAACATTCTTGTAATACTGATCATGATATGAGTGTATCGCATGATAATAATTACAGTGGAACCGACCCCATAGGAAAATAAATAAAAAATCGATTATTAATTCTTCAATAGTCGATTGTTTTTTAATCGATTTTAATTTGGAGCAAAATAATCCATTATTTAATAATCGATATTTCAAGATTTTGCAAAATTAATAATCGATTTTTCAAGACGGAAGTGCCATTCCTAATTCATACGTTCATCGATATTTTTTTCAAGTTCCTGACCCGCGGGCACCTGGCTCCCAGAGCGGACTTCTCCCTCGCCGCACTCCAACGTGCCACCTTCCATCTCGTAAACGTCGCGCCGCAGTGGATGAAAGGCAACCGGGGCGACTGGGGCGCTCTCGAAGAGGTAATATGTGGTAGTCCATATCAAAAGGGACCTTATAGCGGCCGGTATTTACGCCTTTATTGCCGTTGTTTGAGTACAATAGCACCGATTCGCAGCGTAAGCGCCTGCCGCCGTAAGGTCCCTTTCAATGTGGACTATCACATATGGCAATGGATTCATACCTAAAAGCAAAGGAATTCAAAGTGCTCCCGCTGTGCTCCATCATCCAGCTTATGGAAGGCTTAAAGAGTCTTGGAGTAGACAATTGCTCGAAAGATCCCATTTGGGTCGTAGTGCATCCGTAAAGGCCCTTATCTGTATAAGATCTCGGTACAATGATCTCTTTCACTTGAAACAAACTGACTTCAATTTAATACTTCGCCATTTTGAGAGCAGAAAACACCGAAAAGCCATTTTTTACAGTCGGTTTTTACTTACCTTTTTTTTATTTCAGCACACTTTTTAGTGAGTCATTATACCAGAGTGTATCTCATGACAATTCCAAATAAGCTCAAACACGGTTAAGATAGACCGCTTTATTGCGGAGTTCCGTTGTCTACCTTCCGGTTTCAATTACCAGAGTTGGTGGCAACAATACATTAGGATCATTTACTCATAAATTGGCTTCGTCATAGTTACTTCAGTATCCGAAATATCTTAACGCTATCCACGAAACACTTGGAGTTTTGGATGACCATCTTCATCAGTTTCTGTTCACCAAATGTTTTCTGAATGCAAATGCGCCATTTTTTTTACATAAACGCTATAATTCCCTTGAATTTATGAGGAGTTCTCTCAATTCCTCATGGTTCCTGTCATCAGAAGTGAACTTTGATAACAACGGGACCAATCTGGAGGCATATGCTTTGAAACAAAGAAATAATTTACCAAATCTGTTCATAAATGGCGGCGTAATCGCGTAACAAACATACAAAAAAATACACGCGAATTGATATCCTCCTTTTTTGAAGTCGGTTAATTAATAGGTTGATACGTGAGTTTTAGGCTCGGTTTTATAAAGATCCGTTAGACCTTATGTCGGTTTGTTATGTCAAAAAATGTACTGAGTTACTAAAATTTGATCTGACATTTAGTCTAACGGATCTTTATAAAACCCGCCTTAACCGTTTTAGTTAAGATAAGATAACGAAAGGAAATGTAATTATATAAAATAACAATATCTTAATACTACAGAATTACAATGCTACAATAGAAAACAATTATTTTTTAATACTTCTCTGTAAGATTACTTGAGCACTATGACTGCCAAACATCCATGTTGTACCAAATCGTAGTCTCCATAAGGCCCTGGTCTCCTATAAACACCAT
This sequence comes from Epiblema foenella, assembly GCA_963556455.1. Classification (NCBI taxonomy): domain Eukaryota; kingdom Metazoa; phylum Arthropoda; class Insecta; order Lepidoptera; family Tortricidae; genus Epiblema; species Epiblema foenella. The sequence continues at coordinate 7,431,114 of OY747119.1, read as the reverse complement.
CGGCCGCTTACAGCGTTACGCCGTACGCTGCGTCACAATGCTTACTATAGAGATGTACTGTTAGGCCCTGACAGAAGCGACAGACCATAACAGTACATCTCTAGAGTGTGCATTGTGGCGCAGCGTACGACGTGACCATTGCCAGAAGGGTTACCTTAAGCAGACTAAGCAATTGCTTAGGGCACCACGTCTTGGGGAGCACCACAAACAGCACCCAAAAATAACTTGCTAGCACATGAACACACGAAAAGGGATATTAGTATATAGTAAAAAAAAATTGCGGCCTGTTTTATCTGTATGTGAGGTGAGACCTACTAAAAACTTTAAAAATATTTTTGAGTAATTTTTAAATTTCCAAAAACTGACCCGACGTAAGTAATCGGTATGACTATCGAACCCTCACAAAATTGCGACCTGTAGAGGTGAACATCCGGACATACGAAAGCATTTTTGTCGAGGTTGAAATGGAGATCTTCGTTTCACTTGGTTAATTATTCATTTTTAGCTAATCTTGAACGCGGGGCCCACAGGCGAGGATTGCTTATGGCATCAAGTAGTCTTAATGAAATGAAATGAAATGAAATCATTTATTTCGGACGACGGGCATCCATATACCTTATAATATACACATTACAAGAAATTGTTAGTAATGATTAATTGATTATAGATTAATCCGGCTCTGGACGTGACGCTGTAAGCGGCCGATGGCGCTTATAGGAGACCAGGGCATATAACCAACCGTATCCTGCTTTCAGGCCCTCCGCCGCCGTGTGAAAGCGACCAACTCCTCAGTAACAGTGTACACGGGGACCTACGGAGTGCTCTCGTTACCAGGAACGCAGGGCGACAAGGAGCTGTATCTATACACGGATGAGAACAACAATATGGCTATGCCTGTGCCGCTTTACTTCTATAAGGTGATGAATCTGAAACCAACTTCATCATCATCATCCTAGCGTTATCCCGGTGCAGTTGCATCCTAAATGATGCCCGGGGTCCGCTACCTAATCCCAAGAGTTGGCGTAGGCACTAGTTTTTACGGAAGCGACTGCCATCTGACCTTCCAACCCGAGGGGAAACCAGACCTTATTGGAATTAGGCTTGTCAAGTGAGTGGGCAACTTGACTGTTAGAAGTTCTCGAGCCGCCCGAAGGCCTCTAATTTGGCTTAACGACTGCTATCATAGACAGCAGCCGGGATCAACGGCTTAACGTGCCTTCCAAAGCACGGGAGCACTCAGTTAATAACCACTCAAAGCGGTCACCCATCCAATAACTGACCTGGGCCGACGTTGCTTAGCCTCGCATACCGCACGCGGTACGCGGGCACCGCTGAGCCACGAGCGCTCCTAATCTGAAACCAACTTCCATGGCATAAAAATGGTACACGCATAACTTACGCATACTTGTAACACTCGTTTTCATTAGTAACGTGTGCCGGTCTGTAGATAATATCAGAATAAATCATGCTTAAATATCTAACAGCTCAGCTAGCATGATGGGTTTTCCGATCACATTTTATAGCGGAAATGTACTAAAACATGGTATAAAGTAATTGTGCTAGCAGCAAAATCTCGACGGCCCTGTTTGAGTTTTATTTTTTTATTCCAGCTGGTCCACGACCCCCAACGCAGAACAGCCACGGCCTTCGTCACAATAAACTCGTCATTCTTCAACACGTCAGCGGTAAACTCTCTGACGTTCTGCGAGGAGTCGTGTCCGTCGTGGCTGACGTGGCGGGACGACGCGACGCATAGCTTCTGCTGTAACTACGACGAGTTCAAGGCCGCTATTAATCATGTGGCTTCTTTGGAAGTAGATGGGACGTACTAGAGTCAGTCATAAATATATTTTCTCGAACATGCAATGAAACATTGACGCTATGTGTATGTGTTAAGCCTTCTTGAGCTTACTGTGGGGCTAGTTCGATTTGTGTAAGATTGTCCTCTAATATTTATTTATTTATTTATTTTATGTCCGTTATAACAGGCTGCGAAGTATCACGTTGCGTGCAGCGCAACGAGCGGCGCATAATGGAATTTCGTACAACATTGCCGGCCTAGACCGGCAAAGTGACCGTTTATTGTTTCCGGGGCCGGCGGCTTGCCCCCGGCCCGTCGGAGCCGGCCGCCGGCTGCGGCAGCGCGTTTCTATTACTTTCAGTTCGAGATTACTTATAATTTTCAAATTTCATTGCATTTTGTTACCACTAAAGCAGGTGGTATAAAAAGTATTTCATATGAAGTATTTCAATACTTGCCGCAGGTATATTGAATGGACAACAATCCCAGATGTTGGTACATGTGGTAACGAATTGGTGGAAAATGCTCAATCGATTTTTTTTTACCTGACTGTGGCTATACTTTATAGGCCGGGCCCAATAAAGCGATAACAGTGCGCGGCTGGAGAGTGGCCTGGGGAAAATCCAGGAGAAACCTCCGACACGACCGCGCGGGTGGTTTTAAACACTGGAATACTCTAACATTTTGCGCTCCAGTGAGATTTGTTGAGCGGCTTCAACCGAATCGGAGGTGTGAGTGGAATCGAGCTACTGGGAGTTTTGTCCCTGTTTCACCAAACTTATCCTAGTTACTCAAGCAGTAACTCAGCTAGACCCGACCTGGGCCAGACTGACTTTACCCGGTATCGAGACGAATAAGGACTACATGCGTCTGTGGTGTCGCGAATCGCGATCGCGCGGTAGACGTGGGACGTTGCATAACTTTATCGAATTATAATATGATGATAATAGAGTCCGACTACGATAACTCTGCATTGAAATAATTTGATCAGTGAATCCTCAAAATTTATAAAGAGTCGGCAACGCGCACATGACTCCTTTGGAGTTGCGGGCGTCTATAGGCTGCGGTGTCCGCTTACAATCAGGTGGAACCTAAGCTTGTTTGCCACCAGATTCAGATTCAGACCATTTATTCATAAATGTACAGATCATTTAGATGTCATTTTTGCCTACATTATAATTACAATAATATAAGGCCATTAATGTGCCTAGCTATGTTCAATTTTCTATTTAGGGGTTCACATTATTTGTTATACTTGTTGTGGTAGGGTCAACGGGTTGTTGTTTTTTAAAAATTCTTTGACACTAACATGTCAAGTCAATGAGCAGCGTTTTAAGTTTTTTGGAAAACACAGCGTCACTTTTTGAGTTTTTAATGTCTAATGGGACACAGTTGTATATGTTGGGTCCGACAACGCTGAGTGCCGCGCGAGCACCGGCGTTGTATTAAAAAAAATTGGCAACACTACTTCAAACGTCACATTTTCATACAACATGACGTACAATATGACGTATAATGCAGTGTTGCCAAATTATTCCTTGCAGAGTTAGCGTGGTCGGACTCTTGTGTTATTAAAATAAAACGAATTTTTAAATTATTCATCGGTATATTATTTAATTATACCTATTTTATGTTGTTATTTATAAAAATCCTCTTAAACTGTTAATAAAGGAAACTCATTCAGCTCCACACGAATCATACTTTCATTTAATTATCATTTAAGGCATATCAGCCGGTCCTGCAAAACGGAAAGCTACTAGATATAAAAAGAGAGGGATAATTACATTACAATCCGTCTCACTCTATCTCATAATACTTGCAGGACGATTGCAGTTCGCCGTGCAGGATCGCCAAGGCCTTAATTTATCAAAGCAATATATCACAACTGAGAGACGCGGCTATATTTAAAATAAGATGTATTTATTGCTCTGGTTCAAACTACACTCAAGAGCAACACCACTGAATTAAAAAAAACAGACTTTATAACAATGTACATCTAGGTCTCTTTTCCCAGAAAAGCTCCAGAGATGTGGACGTTCATATAACTCCTGCCTGTATTTTACGACAATCCCATTTTTCTGCTATAAATATATTTTTTATTGCACAAAAAACAACCCATATTAGATGAACTCCATGCATTCAAAGATGCTCTAACAGACAACCTTCGGGCGAAGCGAATAAATTGGATTGTACGCCGGCTTGCCTACGGATATGTTTGAAGCCACGCCACTAAAAAACTTAACCTTTTCAAACGTCACTAAAAAAGCGTCAAACGTCGTCAAAAAACGCTGTCACCATAAAGTAAGGATAAGACTGGGCCCGGCAATACACACATACAAAGACGTGCTAAAGAGATGCAAGCATAGACACCAACACGCGTGGGAACGAGATACAATGTGTCATCTCCTTTCCCTCATCGCGTATCATTTGTCACCGGCCTGTGTCACCGAAACGTCATCAATGTATTCAAGCAGTTTGAGGTAGTTGCCAATTTTTGTATATACAACGCCGGTGGCAAACAAGCTTACGGTCCATCTGATGATAAGCGGCCACCGCAGCCTATACACGCCCGCAACTCCAAAGGAGTCACGTACGCATTGCCGACCCTTTATAAAATTTGAGAGGATGCAATGTGTTGACAGCAGAAGGGACAAATTTGGGTCCCTCGCTCCCAACACAGTGCATCGTCGGGAGCTCTGTCAACCTTGCTCACCTACAGGAACACAACACTACATACTTTATAGCAGATAATGTTATTATGGCTGTGTCTTGTGCAAGGCGGAGGTACTTCCCCAGTTGGGCTGCTCCAAATTCGGGCAAGATGACATTTTGCTGTACCCTACCTCTGATTTGCTGTGTCCTACCCCTCTGATTTGCTGTGCCCTACCTCTCTGATTTGCTGTGCCCTACCTCTCTGATTTTCATATATACGTTGTTGGCGTCGAAAAGGTTAAGTAAGCCCCTTCTTGTATGTAGTTGTGACGTATTCGAATAGACAACATATTTAAATTATATAACAAACAAAACGAATGCCTATTCAGATAATCCACTACTACATACAAACAGCTTTAAGTTTTTCACCTATAGGTATAAACGTGTAGTTGATCGTATAGCCCAAATACTTCTACACATCTCTCAATTGGCCGCAACAACCTACATGAATGATTGCCTCTTTCCATAGGTTGTTAGTGACAAATTGATAGGTGTGTAGATCGCTTAATATTCAAAACATTTGCATTCCGCGAAAACGAAGCATTTTTAATTAAAAATAAAATGTGCAATGACTTATTGCAAAACAATCAAATACTACATAATGTAGATTGTAGAAATGTAATATTAAGTCTAATAATTTATTACTTATATTATAATCATAAATAAAAGATAACTCATGTAACATTACCGCCATATATGGCAATCATATAGTGCGTGTTAAGGGCTCTACGCACCTATCAATTTATCACCAGCAATTATAGACGCATCTACAAGATGGAAAGAGACAACTTAATATTTTTAGGTGCATAGAACCCTTTAAAATGCACACACAGGCAGGCACCCTATGAGTAATGCGCGACTTCGGATAAATTATTTGAGTCGATTATTATAACACGAATAAGTCGACTAATTCGAAAATCATTCAACTAAGTAGCGTTACATCGACGCTCGCTCGAGTCTATTCATTTACTAGAAAGAAAGAAAGATACATTTATTCGTGACAAACGCATAACAATTACAAATGAAGACACCACTTAACGAAATTTGCCACGAAATGGTCACAACTCTACGTAGTGCTGGCAGGGCCGGCGCTGGTCTTCCGTTGTGACCATTTATTAATAATCATAATAATCATAATCATTTATTTTGCAAAAACATACACAGATGGTACAGTAGTCATGTCAGTGGTATTACATTTAATTCGTAGTCATCATTCGATTTTTATTAGTAATCGATATTAGTAATCGCCAACTAATCGAATAAGGAATTCATTCGAAGTCGCGCATCACTAAGCCCTATAATTCCATCCTATGGCAGTTACGGTAATATATTGAAAACTTCAGAATTTCAAACATTAGAGTAGAATGAAACAGGTCACACATCTTTAAGGTCGAATATCGCTTGACAAGTTTGATTCGATATGCGGTTCTTAATCATGAGCGCTCGCGTTACTGGGGCGCTACCGCGAATAGCAAACGAAGTTTTCGCTCTCTTTCGCACTTGCGCGTTCGGACGTAAGTGCTACAGAGAAGGAAAACCCTGTCGCGTTTTGCACTGAAACAAGCTACTCAAAACTAAAAAACGTGTGTGTGTGTGTGTGTGTAGTTAAAGACGTGTGACTCGTTTCATTTTAATATACTTGATCAATTCATGTACTCTATACAATCTATAATACTTTAACGACTCATGTAGTGGCCCGACCGCTTTTTGCTTGACAGTGGCTCATGTTATCATTCAATGCTGGCTGACTGCTATAGACGTCGCATGCTACAACAGCGGTTTATAGTCGCCTTCAGCGTCAATGATATTTTGCAAACGCTGCCTCATAGACCCAACCTATAATACTTTAACGACTCATGTAGCGGCCCGACCGCTTTTTGCTTGCTGACAGTGGCTCGTGTTGTCATTCAATGCTGGCTGACTGCTATAGACGTCGCATGCTACAACAGCGGTTTATAATCGCCTTCAGCGTCAATGATATTTTGCAAACGCTGCTTCATAGACCCAACCTATAATACTTTAACGACTCATGTAGCGGCCCGACCGCTTTTTGCTTGCTGACAGTAGCTCGTGTTGTCATTCAATGCTGGCTGACTGCTATAGACGTCGCATGCTACAACAGCGGTTTATAGTCGCCTTCAGCGTCAATGATATTTTGCAAACGCTGCTTCATAGACCCAACCTATAATACTTTAACGACTCATGTAGCGGCCCGACCGCTTTTTGCTTGCTGACAGTAGCTCGTGTTGTCATTCAATGCTGGCTGACTGCTATAGACGTCGCATGCTACAACAGCGGTTTATAGTCGCCTTCAGCGTCAATGATATTTTGCAAACGCTGCTTCATAGACCCAACCTATAATACTTTAACGACTCATGTAGCGGCCCGACCGCTTTTTGCTTGCTGACAGTGGCTCACGTTGTCATTCCATGCTGGCTGACTGCTATAGACGTCGCATGCTACAACAGCGGCTTATAGTCGCCTTCAGCGTCAATGATATTTTGCAAACGCTGCCTCATAGACCCAACCTATAATACTTTAACGACTCATGTAGCGGCCCGACCGATTTTTGCTTGCTGACAGTGGCTCGTGTTGTCATTCAATGCTGGCTGACTGCTATAGACGTCGCATGCTACAACAGCGGCTTATAGTCGCCTTCAGCGTCAATGATATTTTGCAAACGCTGCTTCATAGACCCAACCTATAATACTTTAACGACTCATGTAGCGGCCCGACCGCTTTTTGCTTGCTGACAGTGGCTCATGTTGTCATTCAATGCTGGCTGACTGCTATAGACGTCGCATGCAACAACAGCGGTTTATAATCGCCTTCAGCGTCAATGATATTTTGCAAACGCTGCTTCATAGACCCAACCTATAATACTTTAACGACTCATGTAGCGGCCCGACCGCTTTTCGCTTGCTGACAGTGGCTCGTGTTGTCATTCAACGCTGGCTGACTGCTATAGACGTCGCATGCTACAACAGCGGTTTATAGTCGCCTTCAGCGTCAATGATATTTTGCAAACGCTGCCTCATAGACCCAACCAGACCCATACACAATTCCGTGCCCCTATGCGAGTCCCATAACTCCATGACGTGCTGCTTCAAACTAGTGAAATCCTTCACCTTTTCACCGTCCCACGCCCTCACTATCCTGTCCCAGACGTCCTGCACCGGGTTCAGATCCGGCGACTTGGGCGGTAAAGCTATTTCAACCAAATTCTCCTGTTTCTTTATCCATTCCCTTACAAACCTGGACCGGAAAGACGCAGCACCATCCTGAACGAACTGTAGGGGAACGCTTTGGGTAACAGCACTAGCTGTTGGTACCATTACGTCCTGTAAAATGCCTATATAATCGTTGGCTGTCATTCTACTTTTCACTTCGATAAGATGCCCCGTGCCTCCAGCTGAAATCCAACCCCAGAAACTCATAGTGTGCCCCACAGTTTTGAAATTCAAACGGTTTTTCTTCTTTCTACCAAGCGACACCTTCCCGTCCATATTATTAACCGTTTTCACGTCGATAAATATGGCGTTAGTGAAATCGTAGTCTAAGTATTTCTTGGCGAAGTTTAGCCGCTGGGTCTTGTGCCTGGGGGACAGTATGACCTTACGGACGGGGGTCTTTTGTACCCCCAAGTCGTGGAGTCGGCGGCGGATGGTGGAGGCTGATACTGAGAAGTTTTGCGCCAAGTCCGAGGTGGTCACGCGGCCCCCTTCCTGAAATGATAGAAACATGATTTGTATATGAGAACTATTAAACTTGTATGTGTTTATTTCCATTATGAAATTTTTAAGTACATTTACATAACACTTAATATTAAAGATTTTGCGTGGCCTCAATTAGAAAAAGATTGAGTTGCTCACGCTTTTGACATTTATAAGTATACAATAAATGGAAATGGCTACAGTCCGCGAGTTCTTTTAAAATTACATTCTCACACGGGAATGCGATACATTCTGACACGGGAATGTAATACATTCTGACACGGGAATGTGATACATACTGACACGGGAATGTAATACATTCTGACACGGGAATGTGATACATACTGACACGGGAATGTAATACATTCTGACACGGGAATGTGATACATACTGACACGGGAATGTGATACATACTGACACGGGAATGTGATACATACTGACACGGGAATGTGATACATTCTGACACGGGAATGTGATACATACTGACACGGGAATGTGATACATACTGACACGGGAATGTGATACATACTGACACGGGAATGTGATACATACTGACACGGGAATGTAATACATTCTGACACGGGAATGTGATACATACTGACACGGGAATGTGATACATACTGACACGGGAATGTGATAGATTCTGACACGGGAATGTGATAGATTCTGACACGGGAATATGATAGATTCTGACACGGGAATGTGATACATTCTGACACGGGAATGTGATACATTCTGACACGGGAATGTGATACATACTGACACGGGAATGTGATACATACTGACACGGGAATGTGATACATTCTGACACGGGAATGTGATACATACTGACACGGGAATGTGATACATACTGACACGGGAATGTGATACATACTGACACGGGAATGTGATACATTCTGACACGGGAATGTGATACATTCTGACACGGGAATGTGATACATACTGACACGGGAATGTGATACATACTGACACGGGAATGTGATAGATTCTGACACGGGAATGTGATAGATTCTGACACGGGAATGTAATACATTCTGACACGGGAATATGATACATACTGACACGGGAATGTGATACATACTGACACGGGAATGTGATACATACTGACACGGGAATGTAATACATTCTGACACGGGAATGTGATACATACTGACACGGGGATGTAATACATTCTGACACGAGAATGTGATACATTCTGACACGGGAATGTGATAGATTCTGACACGGGAATGTGATAGATTCTGACACGGGAATGTAATACATTCTGACACGGGTATGTGATACATACTGACACGGGAATGTGATACATACTGACACGGGAATATGATACATACTGATACGGGAGCTTTTTATTGCAACGATCGTCATTTACTACGGCGCTCGTGGACAATGACGTAACTGATCTGTCGCGCTCTCTCTCTAACCAGAGGGCCTACTCCGAAATCCGAACTTCGTATCGTGCCGTCCCTTTCACTCTCGTGGTATACACCATAAGATTGAAAGGAACGGCACGATACGAAGTTCAGATTTCTATGTTCGGAGTAGGCCCTCAGCAAGATTAAGGGTGAGTTGCACCAAACCGTCTGTAATCGTAAGCGGTGTTCTTTAAAATCTGATTGTATGGAAAGTTTGACAAGTTTCTATGGGATGACAGCTGCCGGCGCCATATTTGACGATGACCGGCCTGTGATCGTATGTTGGTGCAACCGACCCTAAAACGGTTGTAGCTTCGTTATTTTATGAGATATTTGAATAGTATTTTCACCATTTGGCATATTTCTGCCTTGCTTCTTTTGAAGTAATCTTATGGAGTAATAAAATTGAGTCAACACCACTATTTATGAACGCCGCCCAGGATGCTATCGTACCTGGACTTTCTCCACAATCTTACGATCATCATAGGCGCACGTCTTCCTCGGCCTCCCGCACGACACATGGTTCTTGACAACACCCTCCGTCTCGTACCGGTGCCACCACAAATACACCGTGTTCCGCTGTATAAAGACACTTGTTTAGTACCTGTTTCACGTCCGGCACGTAAGCAGAACCTGTTGCGATCGGGTGGTGCGGCGCGGGTCCGTAGCAACGGCGTGGCGGCGCTATTTCAGCCGGGGTTCGGAATTATCTCGATAATTATCGCGATAATTATCACAATACTCTCTTAACACAACTCTGAGACGACCGGTTTAGCCTAGTGGGTAGTGCACCTGCCTGTGAAGCTGACGGTCCTGGGTTCCAATCCCGGTCAGGGCAAATATTTGTGTGATGAGCATGAATATTTGTTTCCGAGTCTTGGATGTTTTATGGGTCAATCAACTTTTTCATGTTGTTATTCTGTCCCGTCAGCGAGGAGACAACAGTAACCATGTTTCTTAGAAAAATGTTTATAATATGGGCTCCAAGCTTGCTCAGGAGATGACCCATGTCCAAATGGATTTATACTTATAGCTAAAACTCATGTTTGGTAAATTTAAACCCTATAAAATCACAGTTTTAAAGAGTGACTCAGGAGACGTAACCATGGTAACGAGCAACAAAGAATAGTTGATCCACCCTTATATGTATTTAAGTATTTATATCTATAAAATATATCGTCGTCTAGTACCCATAACACAAGCCTTCTTGAGCTTACTGTGGGGCTAGTTCGATTTGTGTAAGATTGTCCTCTAATATTCATTTATTATTATTATTTATAACTCTGTAACTTTTTCACGGTTTTAGATAAACTTTGACATGGAGTTAGCATGAGACCCTGGAAATGATATAGGATATTTTTTATCCCTGAAATCATTCCTGAACAGAGTAAAAATGAGATTATTATGGAAGAGTGATGCCTCAAATCAGGGGCAGCCTTTAAGCAGCCAAGAACCACATAGTAGCTAACAAAATTGTCGCGAACTGCTCATAATAATTTGTGACTCTATTAGACAAAAGGTACCATACAATTCTGTCGGTTGTCATTAGGAGGCTCGAGGGCAGCCTGTCTGCCTTAAATAATTTAATAGTATTTCTCTAAGGCTTCTACGCGATCGAAGTCGCAGAGATTGAGATTGATATATTTATTGATACGATAATAACTAATTTTACATGTCAATTATAAGTAATTTTACATGTTATTTTTATATTCACTTGCTTACTATTGTAGTTTCTTTTTACATGTCATTTTTAAAAAGTCTAAATTTTTAAATTTCAACTCCACAATTGGTTTATTTTGTTTTGTTTCTGTACATTCTTCTTAGTTTATAATGTTTTTGTCTTTAGCGCAAGATAGTCAGTTAAATGGCAATCGGATCTTGTGTCAGCCTACGATACAGGCCTAGCCTAGTGTAGGGGTCATAGAAAAGTGTTTTAATTCACTTTGTCATGCAGTGTCTGTAACATTTTCTTTTTTTATATATTTTGATCGTTTGGTAATGTTAATAGCACTGTGTATAAATAAACTATTTTTGTATTTTTTTGGTATTTTTGTAAAAGCTATATATATTTTTCACAGATATATCGGGTCGAACAAGGTGCTCACAAATATCTGAACACGACTCTATTGTCAAGGCGTTAAAGTGTTCAGATATTTTTGAGCACCCTGAAGAGTACAGATATATTTGATGGCGACTGTACAAACTCGATCTGTTATTATTAAAATCGATAATTATCAAGATAACTACCACCGTTAGACAACACATCCGAACCCCGGTCCGAGCGAACGCCGTGTCGGTTCCACTTACGTGCCCACATATACCTGCATTCTCTCGACGATTTTACGGTCGTCGAACGGGCACGTTTTCCGCGGCCGGCCGAACGAGACGCGCGTCTTGAGCGCGCCCTCCGTCTCGTAGCGGTGCCACCATAGGTACACCGTCTTCCTCTGAGGAATAGGAGTGACGTCAGCGCCGGCCCTGGGGTAGAGCGAGCCAGGCCAGGCGTGGATACAGAGGGGCCCCCCTTAAGCGGGACTTTCTCGTATAAAAGTCGTTAGGGAGTAGCAAAGGGTACCCAGGACTTAGTTTTTCAATGGGGAGATGTCATTTGTGACACATTGTTTATGATTGGTACAGAATATGCTAAAATAAACGTTTTATTTGAAAAACTTTACTGTAAAATCAATGGTTACGACGACGAGCGAAGCGAGGAGGTGTGTTAGGAAGATCTGCGACCCTCAGCGCGCGAATCGAGCGACCGAGCGTGCCTCGGTAGCGGCCAGCGAAGCATCAGGCCCGAGTTTTTTTAGTAATATACATACCATTTTGCACTTATGACTGAAATTCTTCTAAGTCTACATTAGGTTACCCTTTGGTACACCCCGAATGGACCGAATTTCCCTAACGCCCAATGGGTTCGGGCCTGAGGCGGCCTGATATTAGGTCTAGAGTGGCCAAGATTGCAAATCCGCCACTGGCCTACAGACGGCTCAATACCAAATGAGAAATCAACAGATTTTTTTTAGAGATGAAATTTGAGTGGCGCGGTATATGTCGCTCCACCCTGATCAGGGACTAGGGCCGGCGCTGGGTGACGTTGGTGACACCAATCGGAATTTCCGTTTTTATCTCAAAAGTTCAAAATTTATGCAAATTTCAGGTATCAGTTTTTTCTTTCAGATTATTCTCCTCTTTGATTGTTTGATTATGATTATCTTACTTGTATTTACTATTAAATTAGCAACATTTGTGTAGTTATTTACGCGTATGATCAATTTAGCTAGGTCTCTTTCAAGAAAAAATGTTTTCTCAGACAAACTACAACAACTTGTGTTGTGCTATAGAAAACATAAGATAATAATAAATTACTTAAATTCAATAGTTATAATAAATAGTTTTCCTCAACATCATTTGTTGACAACGTTGGAGGCAAGGTAAACATCCGACGTTCAACACCTTATTGCCCAATAAATGACACTTATTGATCACCTCTGTCACAAAAATTTAAAATGTCATTGGATCAGTGTTAAGCACAGGGATATTTACCTTACTTGTATTTCATTTAGTAAATGTTAGATGGCACTAAAAGTTAATCTTACATATTAAGATCAGGCCCCTATTTCACCAAGTTGACATATGTATGTATTTGTCATATGTAGGCTGACAAATCGACAATTTTCATGTGAAAACTGTTTCACCAACTACAATTGTAATGTTTTTTGACAATTGGCACGCCTGTCAGCTTCGTTGAAATAGGGGCCAGGTTTTATAAAGATCCGTAAGAAAAAATGTAAGAACATATTTTGTAAATTTTTTGACAAAACTGATCTTTATAAAACAAAGCCTAAGACTATCTTTTATAAGGCCAAAACCAAATTATAAAATTCTTACCGTAAGCCCCAAGGACTCCGCTATTTCCGTAACAGTATATCCTTCCTCCTTCAAGAATATAATTCTATGCTTGGTGACATCGTCCAGACGATACATCGTCTTTATTTGAGATTTGTCCTTAGGCATCTTTATTATCTAGAGTTAGCAGTAGCTATAATCTTCATGTATCTATTTGATACTCAATCAAGTAATCGAGGCTTTTGCGGTCACGTCAATGTGGCATCTTGCTGCGTGACACTATTAGATCTTTAAAAATGTCTGAAATAGAAAAATTATATTACACTCAAACCTAAGTGTGCAGAAATTTATTCGACAAAGTACCGTACAGTACCAGGACATAAAATATCACTTTTAGACCTGAAAAATCATGTGAATTCTCAAAAACAACCTGTATGCTTATTTGCCACCTGTGTGGTAGAAAAACTATGTTCATTTTTAAGCTAGGCAGCAGGTCTAGCATGATAGATTATATGGTACGGTCAAAATGAACTAAAACGTCCCTCTTGCAACATAGAATAACACCAAGTTCTATGATTCTACTAACTAGCATTCACTACACTATTTCACCTCTAATAGACCAGTACCTACGCGTTTTATTTATGGCCTAGCACGACATTAGACTTAAATAGAATGCAGCATTAAAATTAAACAACTGACTAAATTAAGTCCATAATAACATTTAGTTCCAACTTTCGGTGTTAATTTGTTTATAAGTACATATAATAACGCTGAAGAGTATGTTTCATACGATTTTCAGCACAGGCGTTGGCTCTGCGTTCGGTCATGTACACGTAACAGTCATATACATATATACAGCGTGTGACCCAAAAATATCCATCCATGATAGTTTTAACACGATAAGGCATTGAAACAAGTGAATATGCTAATTCGCTAAGTACTAAGTGGTCGTATAGGTGACTTTATCTGCTTTTAGTAACAATTTATACGATTATTGTAAAATACCTTTCAGAACGGCAAGTCGCCTTACGAAGCAAGCGACTTCAAGTCCTTTTACGAATGTCACTTCAACTCAAGATTAATATCAATGTTATTTATTGGTATCACAAGATCATTTAAGAAGTAAACGCTTTGATTAAGACTTTTATGTTATTGTTTTGATTCATTATTAATCGGAGAATCTGACAACCATTAATAAAAGTTTTTTTTTAATTGTGTTGACCCTTCTGTAAAAATAGGGACGTGCGGTAATAGCACAGAGCAGATCGATTTAAAAAAAAGTTCGTACTACAAGTCGATTCAAGATTTTTATCAACGAAACTTACTAATCGATTGGCTATATTATTCCTAACGTAATAAACATGTCATTAATAAATTGTATGGCTTTTCTTCTGAAGTTACCAAAGGAAGCTGAGTTTGTTCAAATTGAAATCTCATCAATTTTAATTAACTGAAGCGACAGAGCTCCCGGCAGTGGCGCAGGACTGGTCATATTGGCACTCTTTGGGAGTGGCATATGTCCAGCAGTGGAGTCCTTTTGGCTGATATGAGAGTGATTTAATAAATTGAATATTATACATGGGGATTCGATGGGAATGTATATCGAACAATTTATTATTTTTTCGGACATCCCTATGGGGGCTATCGCGTATGAATTCGCCGCTAGAGGCGCTAGTGTAGCGTGGGGTCCTCCGAAACGTCAAATGTCACTCTTTTTGGTTGCGCTACGCGGGTTAATATCTAATTGGAACAATATGGTCATTATTTTGCAATACCTGAGCTTGATTATGGCACATATGAATTAAGGGTTAATGACTGTCAGGGCTTTGAGACAGTTTTGTCTTTCGGAAAATTATTTCCTCCTTTTTTCCGAACAAAACGGGACCACGCTACAATGCGGTATATTCGATATTTTTACGGTACGGTTTTAAGGTATTGAATATGATTTAAATGTAAACTTCGTTCTCATGTCCATAATAACCAATAACAATTTTTGACAGCTGGACCTTAGTCGACAGTGGCGCCAACTGGTGAGCACAAAAACGATAGCCCCCATTGACGTGCTATTGACTGATTTTTGACTTTAGATTACTAATCTGTAAGGCCATGTCCAGACTACCCGATCCGATTTCGGTGTAACATCCTACACACACGATATTGCTGTTGACATTATCCGATA
The DNA here is from genome assembly GCA_963556455.1 of Epiblema foenella. Classification (NCBI taxonomy): domain Eukaryota; kingdom Metazoa; phylum Arthropoda; class Insecta; order Lepidoptera; family Tortricidae; genus Epiblema; species Epiblema foenella. The sequence continues at coordinate 7,415,445 of OY747119.1, read as the reverse complement.
ATATCGGACCGATATCGCCATTTAGTTGCCATTTTCAATCGTAGCGATTTTAATGGGGCCGGTTACATGGTAATTACAATCACAGCACTGGGGTATGTATACTCGTATAGCACACAAACAAACGCCACCGATATCGCTCACCTACACCCATATCGGATCGGAGAGTGTTAACTCTAAGTGGTTTTCCATACCCTTTTATCGGTGTCGATCCTACACCGATATCGGATCGGATAGTCTCAACACGCTCTTAATGACAGTTGCAGTAATGACATTGACACTTGACGGACTGACAGTAACCATTCTCTTGCGTGAAAATCACAAGACCTATTTTTTGTTATTGAACTCGTTTTAATTACTAACTATTTATGCATTACTTGACCTCAGTGAGTCAGCTATATGCTTATCCTCAATACGCTCACGATACTTCTACAAGTGGCATTCATTGTGTTTATGTCACTGCTTTCTATGAACATAATTCGGCACTTCACTAGCGCGAGGAAAATGGTTTATATCGCTCCAGCGTTATTCGTTAATCATGGAGGCGGCCCTATGCCATTACTAGGAGACAAGGATCAAGCAGGCCTCACAAACTTTCTGCGCGATGGCGTGAAGAAACATGTGGACTTTAAAAACGTAAAGGCGATAATTCTAGTAACAGCGCATTGGGAGGAGAATAAAGTGACGATATCTTCAGGTAATCATCATGATTTATACTTCGATTATTACGGTTTTCCACCAGAATCGTATAAATACAAGTACGATGCGCCGGGAGACCCGAAGCTAGCGTCTCGTATTCACGATGCGTTAAAAAAGAGTGGTATCGACTCACGACTCGATCAAAACCGAGGTTGGGACCATGGAGTCTTTGTGCCGATGATGCTAATCAACCCTGAAGCTAACATTCCCATAATCCAACTCTCCGTACTTAGTAACCAGGACCCAGAACAACATTACAAGCTTGGACAAGTATTACACCAATTTAGAAAGGATGGTGTAGCTATAATAGGTTCCGGAATGTCGTACCATAACATGAGAGAGTTTTTCAACAGTCGTAGAACTGGACGTGTTATAAATAAGGAGTTTGATGATTATTTGAATGATGTCTGTACGGCGGAGGAAGATAGAAGAAAAGAAGGCTTGCTGTCGTGGAGGGATGCTACGGGAGCTTCGGAGGCCCACCCACCTCGTGCTGCGGAGCACTTCATGCCACTAGTTGTGATAGCTGGAGCTGGGGGGTCCAAGCCTGGTGAAAGGATCTTCAATTGGGACATGAGTGGCGTATTCAGATTGAGTTCATTTATATGGAAGGAAGAATGAGTTACAGTATAATACGGATGTTGACTCAAAATTTCACTACTCCGTATGATTACGTCAAAAGAAAAGGCAAAATAATATGTCAAATAGTGAAAATCTTATTCAAATATCTCAAAAAATAAAGAAGCTACAACAGTTTTAATGTTGCTGGTTAGAGAGAAAGCGCGACAGATCAGTGACGTCATTGACCACGAGCGCCATAGTAAATGACGATCAACCCAATACAAAGGTGCGTTTTGTGGAAAAGGGACAGAGTATGCGTCCTCTTAAAAATTTGAAGACTTATAATTGTGTAAATATTTATTCTTTTGAGTTACTTTTTTCGCCATTTGATTAAGAATTTGATCCTTTTTCGAGATAATTCGAACTTATTGATTTTCTTATTTAGTGTCAACATCCATATCTACACGGCAGGCCACACTGGTGCAGGACCAGGAAGAGTTAGAAGCTATGCGGTGTAATGAGATAAAAGTATATCTTTCTCCCTTTAACTCCTGTATCCTATACATTGGGCCATCATGGCACTGTGTGGTCTTGCTGTATAGACACACACACACACTTTGCTACTGAAGCCATGAGAATGGTCGCACTATGCATGCTTTTCATGTGGACCAAATTAGAAATTATATTTTATCGCACTTTAATTTGTGAAGAAAGGAAATATTTTTTTCCTACTGTATTATTGGTTTAAGGTATTTTGTGCATACTTAGTGATTAAAGTAAGCACACTGAAAACGCCAACACCAACGACGTCTACATCCGACAGCCTGGCCAAAGCAATAGCGATCTATGCGCGTTTGCGTAACGTATAATTTCGCGTTGAACAATGCGGTGGTGTGGGGTCAGCGGCGCGTCATTTGTGTTCAATGCTTGCCGCTTTACTGAACTGGTGCCGTCCCTTTCACTCAGTGTATAAACACGAGAGTAAAAGGGAAAGCATGATACGAAGTTCGGAATACAGGCTTAGCTTTAGTCCTTGGTTCACAAATTAACATTATAAGACAATAATTCACTAATTTATTACTCAATATCACAAAAAAGACAACCTCGCTTATGAAAACACGACTGACTGTATATATGTATATTTTTTTAAACCTGACTGTGGCTTTATAGGCCGGGCCCAATAAAGCGACTGGAGTGCGCGGTTGGAGAGTAGCCTGGGGAAAATCCAGGGGGAAACCTCCGACACGACCACGCGGACGGTTTAAACACTGGAATACTCTAAGAGTTTGCGCTCCAGTGAGATTGATTGAGCGGTTTCAACACTTCAACCGAATCTGAGGTGGGGGTAAATATATACCTTATAAGTTGGCAATAAAATTCTCTTATATTATTATAGTAATCACAATACAAAGTTACACTTATTAATTCGTGCGACAGAGAGGGAGATAATTCGAACTTCGTTTTCGGTTCGCGGTAGGCCCTCTGTTTACTAATAATGTTAAGAACTATATGATATTGACTGAAATTCAGTTTTAATGTTATCGCGAACCGAAGTCGTATTTTGACAGTTAATTAATTTTAAGAAGAACAATATACACATTTGTTATTTACAATGAGTTTTATTTATAATTTCGCATCCACTCCACGCGATGACCCATGGACAATGGCTAAGATTGGGCGTCACTGTGGCGATCATTAGCTGTCCACACAATTGTCTGCTTTGCAAGATGGCCGTGTGAATGAATTCCTAGCGTAGAACGAGGAGCCTATACATAGAAGGAGGATTAGCTAATCACCAAAAGGGACGGAGTTATGAGAAGCTGACTAAGTAAATGGAGATGTATCAGAAGACTGATACATCCATAAACACGACTTTGACATCTGGGTCATTGTACTTTTTCATGACCCAGGCACGTATCCAGACTTGGTTCGGGGGGGAACAAACATTGAAACAACCATGTGAACTGTGTTCCTACTTATTTAAAGAACACGCAAGCGAATAAATAAACAGACGGCTAAAAACGTTTTCGGGGGGGATAAATCCCAACTTTCCGCCCCTCTGGATACGTGCCTGATGACCAGTTTTCTATTACCAAAAAAAATCTATAATATGTATTGAATTAGTGTACAAAAATAGGATTTCGAAATAGTACCTGAACCTAATAAAAGGAATTTATAGGTAAAAATACTTAATAATTAATATATTGCTGTAAAATGTGGGTAACACAAGTGGTAAAAACCATTTTTTCATACTAATGGTAAGACATCCAAGGACCACTGAGTTACTCGATTTATGGATATTAGCTGTGGTTCGATAATTATCAAAACTGTCGGAAGTGATACTGAAATTAAACCTCTTTCTACTCTTTCTAAATAACAATACAAAAATTTAAAGTGAACGCCAAGTATTTCAAAATCTGCATTTAAAAAAAGTGTGAAAATTATGGACATGAAAAAGTAGAATGCCCATCTCATAACGTTTCAGACATTATTAAATTTACTAAAATTCTAAGGATAATCACGTGGGTCATTGATGGTTCCATTGGGTGCGTTTTGCGGAAAAGTAACAAAGTTTGCCTGCTCTTAAAACTTTCAAGACTAAGTATAATTACGTAATTACTAGCTACTGCCCGCGACTTCGTACGCGTACACTTCCACCCCCTATGCATCCCTTCGAAGGATGATTTTTGGATAAATAGTATCCTATAAGTATGTTAATCCAGGCTAAACTCGTATACCAAGTTTCATCATAATCCGTTCAGCCGTTTTTGCGTGATTGAGTAACAAGCATCCAAACTTTGCATTTATAATTGTTGGATATACTATGGCCCACCTTACTTATGAATGGGGGACTTAATTTTTACCTATGTGTATGGCAACCTTGAGCTGTGAAATCCTCTCCCTCTGTAGCACTAGCTAATTCGTGCCGCTGAGAGGGAGAAATTCAACTTCGTTCGTTTTCAGTTCGCGGTAGCCCTTCTGAGAATTACGAATTAGCAAGTGCGACAGAGAGAGAGATATTCGAACTTCGTTCGTTTTCGGTTCGCGGTAGCCCCTCGAGCCAACGAGGGCTATCGTTTTTGTGCTCACCAGTTGGCGCCACTGTCGAATAAGGTCCAGCTGTCACAAAACGGTTATTGGTTATTATGGGCATGAGAACGAAATTTACATTTAAATCATATTCAATACCTTAAAACCGTACCGTAACAATATCGAACATCCCACATTGTAGCGCAGTCCCGTATTGTTTGGAAATAATTTTCCGAAAGACAAAACTGTCTCAAAGCACTGACAGTCATTGACCCGTAACTCATATTTGCCATAATCAAGCTCAGGTATTGCAAAATAGTCACCATGTTGTTCCAATTAGATATTAACCCGCATAGCGCAATCACAAAGAGTGACATTTGACATTTCGGAGACCTCACGCTACACTAGCGCCTCTAGCGGCGTATTCATAGCCCTCATTCGAAGCGGATGCAAATAAATAAAAATCACCAATACTTCTCCAAATCGTTTAATCCATACAATATTTATAAAGTACATACCTAGTATTATGTATTGTATAATAAGTTACGATACGCTTAGATGTAATACATCACCATTTATTATTTTAGGTTCATTCATTTCAGGCCTTAACCATTTCACCACCAGAACTTAAAGGCCCTTATTTTCATAAAAGCATCTTATCCTATAATCTTTTCGACACTAACGACTTATATATGCGCACTATTGGCTCTACGCCAACGAGGCATATATCCGTCATAGCGTCCAATGCGATAGGGCCAGTGGGTGGGTTTACGGTCTGTTAATTTGATGCGCCAGTTTGCGGCCACTTGAATGAGCTTTAGATAATGACATGCCCATTTCTTGATTTTATTGTGTGAAGTAGAATTTAAGCGGAAAAAAGCCGTTTTTTAGTTAGAAAATGGTCGTTTTGGAGTGATGTTTGAAACGATTCGTTAATGGAAAATCCAAAAAATACGTTTAAAATTTATGACAGTAGGTCGCAATAGTCCTGTTCTAGATAGTAACATTGAGAAAATGTCAAGATATGTGTATATTAAAACAGAAAATGGCCTAAATAGATGAGCATTTTTTATTAATAAGGGCTCTTAAGTGTTTTAAAAGTATAGTGGTGAAAATGTTAAAGCGCTGTAACGACGCGGCAGTCACATGTATATAAGCGTAACATCTTCAAAAATAATGAACCTGGGATTATAGGGATGTTATTTAACTTTTTAAAACCAATCCGACTTCTGTTAACCTCGTCCCCACAGTGACTAGAGATGGGTAAATCCGGACTTGAAGATTTAAATGAGTCGAATCCGTAAGCGGATCCGTTTCCTTATCGACTCAGTCCTCTTATCGACTCCGAGGATTTATTAATTCCGACTCGGTACAGAGCCGAATACGTTACAATAAAATTGATTAAATGTTATTTATCTCACACCTGGCCATAAAGTGGCAATTACCGCACGCTCCGCGCGCGGAAAATCCCACTTCCTGGCCAGGGGGTGACATAAAATTTTGTAATTACCTCGGGCGGTAATTAAGAAAGCCTCAGATCGCATAATTATCGCCCTTGCCTTCGGCTCGGGCGTCAAATACCTGCGATCTGAGACATTCTTTGTTTTACCGCCCTTGGTAAGTAATGTAGTATTAACTATCCTCAAACCAAACTGAGGACTGGGGCAATAGAACCATTAGGCTCGCGTTATCTCTTTCGCATTGTTTTTCACGGAGCGGGCCGAGACCCATAGTGCAGGTAGTAAACCCGCAACAAGGAATGTCGATAGAAATAAGTGATTAGATAAAATACGTGTCTTAAGTATGAATTTTATAATATAATTAATGAAAGTGCTAATATGCTGTACCTAATTTAATATAAATCGATTTCGTGGTCGCCCTCGTCGTTGTCACTGTCGTCTTGAAGATTGATTATGAGAGGACGTGTGTCTATTAAATGTGTTTGTGGAGTCCGGTCTGTTCATGCTTGCTAGGACATAGTGACTACGTTAATACTAGTGTCTTTTTATAGGGGATTGACGAGAGACATCATCCTGTTGTAGATTCGTTTTTATTATCAGTGACTTAGAGACCATATACATCTCTAACAATAATAGATTAATTTTAATTTTGACGCTCAGAGACCATGTACATCTCTGGGATATTATATTAATTTCATTATACTCCTTGCTTAATCTTGAGACCTGATACATCTCTAACTTCACTGATGTTGTAATATTTGTAATAGATAACTTTGCAAGTTTATCTTCACTGTATGACATTAATTTTGTTATAATTGTAAACTCGAAATTATTATTCCTTCTTGAACTGTCTGACTATAATAAGTAATACATTTTTCATGTCAAAATATTAATTTACATATTTTGACATGAAAAATGTATTACTTATTATAGTCAGACTTTCTTAAATTGTAAATTAATATTTTGACATGTAAAAGGGCCCTTGTGGCCTATTTGCAGAATAAATGTTTGACTTTGATTGATATTTTGATTTTGTGTTTTTGCTAAGTCTTCGTTCTGGAGATTTTCACCATGACGAACAAGACAAATGCCCACTTTCGTGTATTTCGATCAAATCCTGAGTTAAAAGAATCAAATGATCCGTATAACCAATTTGTATTGAAACAAGCGAGTCCGCAGTGATTTGGTTTGAGGGATTGAAAGGAGTCGAAGAGCCGATAAGCGGAGTCGGTTCCGATAGCGGAGCCGGATTTAGTGATTTGAAACGCTCCTCGGAGTCGAAATTACCCATCTCTAAAAGTTGTAATTATGAATATCACTGCGTTATGGACCGTCGCGAACAGGGATTGTACTTTTTAATCTTCGCAACTTGGAAAATAAATTAATTAAATTTGTCCCTTCTGCTGTCAACACAATGCATCCTCAAATTTTATAAAGGGTCGGCAACGCGTAAATGACGGACAACGGCAAGTGGCTCAACAACCCCGGTTCGCGAATTTCATCATTTAAAAAATACAATGAAAAGGTTAACATACATACAACTAGGGCGGTAAAATAATATAATTTCACAGAATAAAATAATGTCAATGATCGCGAGTACTCATGCAACGCTATAAAATGCGATCTGAGCTTTCTTTATTACCGCCTGTGTTGAGTATAAAATTCTACGTCTGACCTAAAGGTATTTTCCGGGCGGTAATATCCACTTTACATTCTGATGTGACGTAATAAAATAAAATCAATGCAGTCCTTGATTATTGCAAACATAAATTTAACCGATTAGTTCACCTGTCTACAATTATGTACCTTTCCTAAATTATGTACAAACTTAATTCTAATAGCCTAGTTCTTACGAGTCACGAGCGCGTACAAAACTGGTCCTTATTGTGAACACAATAAGAGCAATCGTGATCAGCAAGAATTGTACCATTCAACAGTATAAAAAACTTATTGTTAGATTCAAACTTCAGTGAATAGGTTGATTTTATGAATTAAAAATTACATTCGGAAGGTAAGGCTATTCAAGATTTTGCCAATCGATAATTTATCTACAAGTTTCTCGAAACTTCAATCTTTAACCGCCCACACCATAAATGGCAATGCAATTTTAATCTACTGTAATAAGAAATAGAGTAAGTATTGTTTTGTTTTGAAATCGATTGTAACAAAACGAATGCGAATCAGTTCCAATTTTGATATTGTAATTAATTAATTAAAAGTAATTCAATTGAAAAGTAGGATACTTTTAAAAAGCCAATCGGCGGCTAGAGACGACGGCTAGACCAATTTGGGTTCCACCAAAAGATAGAAGTTGCAAGAATGCTCGGTCGTATGTTCTAAAAACATTTCGGTTGGTGTTCTGATATTTAAAATTAACGGCAAAATGGATTGATCAAAGTCAAATCTGGTCATTAGAGTGTGGCAAACGAAAGATGAGAATGAGAAATGGCAGCAAATTCAAAAATTCAGTGTGTGGTATCCCTGATGTTACAGAAAAGCAGTGTTGATACTTGTAATATATTTCAAATTTGAAACGATTTTATTAATTTACCTGTACATAGTATAATACAAACTAATATTATACTACACCTGCCTGAGCTGAATTCTTCTCAGTAAGGCCAGGTTTAGTGAACCAGCGACAAAATTCCCAGTAGCTCGCTTCCAATCACACCTCAGATTCGGTTGAAGCCGCTCAACCAATCTCACTGGAGCGCAAACTCTTAGAGTATTCCAGTGTTTAAAACCACACGCGTGGTCGTGTCGGAGGTTTTCCCCTGGATTTTCCCCAGGCTACCTTCCATCCACGCACTCCTATCGCTTTATTGGGTCCGGCCTATAAAGCCACAGTCAGGTTAAAAAATATATATATTATAAACTATCTGTGCCCTACGGCTTTGTCCGCATGACATGTAAACTTGACCGAATCATGAGTGTTGTCATGTAAAAAGTTCCATAAAAACTCATTCTCATCTTTCATATGCCAGACTATAATCTCTTTCTATTGTTTTTTTATAGTCATTTCAGTGGCCAGCGGTGTTACTGGCGACAATTGTGGAAGGGGTGGGGTCCAACAACTGTAAGATAAGGACGCCAAGCACGAATAATTTCGTACATTGACACTTCGCGCGATAGAGATAGAAAATGGCGTCAGCGTACGAAATTCTCGTCATTCTTCGATATTTAGGTATCGCCACTGTGAGTGTGCAAGTGATAGGAGGCCAGTTACTGGCACAGGCACTGTTTGAGCTGGCACAGTTACTGGGAGAGGGTAAGATCCTGCTGATGTTTTCAGTTCTCGTTACTGCATGTAAATATGATAGGTGTAACTGTAACTGCCTATTATATTATATTAACTGGCTGTGGTGACCAGTGTAGTAACTGTCTGTGGTTACTGGTGTAATAACTGTCTATGGTTACTGGTGTAATAACTGGCTGTGAGGACCGGTGTAGTAACTGGCTATGGTGACCGTTGTAGTAACCAGAGGTAAAAATTTTAATCAACTAATTTATCAATAGTATAAAAAACTTATTGTTAGATTCGGACTTCAGTATTTTATGAATTAAAAATTACATTCGGAAGGTAGGTTATTCAAGATTTTGCCAATCGATAATTTATCTATAAGTTTCTCGAAACTTCAATCTTTAACCGTACATTGACTTCCTTAATATGAAGCATTTTTGTTAAGTCAAAATATAATTAAAAATGAAAAAAAAAACAATTCAATAATCAATCGTCACAAGATTAGTGACGATTAATTTAATCGACATGGTATTCGAATATGGTCATTTTTAATGGTCGATGAGATTAAGTAGGTTACTCTTAATCATTAGTCGATTACATTTTGCGCATCTCTGGTAACTAGCTGTGGTGATTGGTGTAGTAACTGGCTGTGTCTCTCGAATGGGGTAGGGTCCTACTGATGTTGTATGTATGAAACTAAAATTCTTTATTGTAATTCTTTGTTTTTGTGTGTCTGTCTTCAGTTCTTGTTGCTGCATGGAAGTATAGTGATTGGTGGCCAGCAGGGACCGATACCGGTATTATTAAAAAACCCTGAATTAGCCCAATATTTTGGATTATTTTTTGCTCTTTACGTAGGGTGTATTTAGGTAACAACGTCGTATTATTAGATTGTCCCATTAAAAACGAAATAATGAACCGGTGACCGTAAAAATACCGGTATTTTTCTATGGAGAAAATACCGGTATCCGATCCCTGGTGGCCAGTTACCGGCACAGGCAGTGTTTTATTGAGCTGAGTAAGATACTGGTGCTATAAGCGGCCGGTGTAACTGGTTCCGCCGCCGGCGCAGGGTAGGGTGGCGCGCTACTGGTGCATGGCATGGTGTGGGGCGAGCACGGCCTGCGCTAGCGGCAGAGTTGACGTGATGGCGGGTGACGCCGCGCTCACCGCCACGCCGCCGCCGCAGAAGATCACCTGTAGGATTAACACCGAGTTAGTAAAGCCTTAGTAGAGGGTTCTCGATTCAAAATTTGACTACTCCAAAAGAAATATGCTAAATGGTGAAAATTCTATTCAAATATCTCAAAAAACAACGAAGCTACAACCGTATTAATGTTGCTGGTTAGAGAGAGAAACCGCGACAGACCAGTGACGTCACCGATCTCGAGCGCCATAGGAAAACAAGCAAAGCTCAGGAGGCTTTAAAGCTTGAGGCCTAAAGACTCGAGGTTTCCGTGATCGTAAGCAGCAACGCGAACTTATTAATTTGAGGCTTATACGCTCGAGGCTTTAAGGTTCGAGGCTTCTAGACTCAGCAGTCGCGACTCGAGTCTTGTAGTTTACGCCTCGAAGCTTCAATTCACAACACTAATTATGGTACGATTTGCTGTATCCTGTTTATGACCGGTAAAGGATCAAGCAATGCTCGTCTCCATTGACACGGACTTTCAGGGTCCTTATCAGTTTAAAACGTTCATTTATTTACGACATTTCTATTTGAATTGACACGCATCTTGACATTTTCTCAATGTTACTATCTAGAACAGGACTATTGCGACCGTATGTCACAAACTTTAAATGTAATTTTTAGATGTTTCATTATGAAATATCGTTCCAAACATCACTCCAAATCGACCATTTCCAAGCTCAAAACTTGTTTTTTCCGCTTAAATTCTACTACACACAATAAAATCAAAAAATAGCTGTGCTACTATCTAAAACTTTGATAAAACTATAGTAGCCTTTAATAACTTTATTGGTATAATCAATACTTTTGTCATAATTTGAAATCAAAATACTTTGAAACTGATAAGGCCTCTTAAGTGACGTTTGACACATTTGACGTAGATATTATAGTTGCCATTTAAAAAGTTCTTCGTAAATCAATCTCGGTCTCAGCTTTCACTAGCCGGACTCTACCCAATAAATATATTTTCATTTCATTATGAGCTCGTTCAGACTTGCGGGAACCGCGCGACTCCTTATTTATACGAAGGAACCGCGACCGCGCCGTCACGTCTGACCGCTCCGAAACATTTTCATGTAAATAAACAAGCGCGCGGTTCCCGCAAGTGTGAATGGGCTATAAAGGGTCGTATAGATTGAATGGCACTGACCTGTTGCACTTGCGAACTGGCGGGCGAGGCTCCGGGCGCCGCCAGAACGTACTGTTGTCGCACGCCACCTACCTGAAGATGGATATAAGAGTATACTCATTGAGTTATATGTATAGAGCAGACATCCTCTATTTTGGGAAATATTTACCAGTTCCTTTTTGGTCACAACACCCATATAATAATCCGCATTACACATCGAAACAGTGAATAAAATCAAGTAAGGACATTAGGCCATACATAATGATATAGGTTTTTAAGAGAATATCTATTGTACCTACTTAGGAAATGTTAGTAATCATAATCATAATATTCTGAATTAAAAATGCGTGAGCAACTCATTCTGGCTCTAACCGAGCAGCTGATTTAAAATCACAATGATTATAATTCCGTACATTTATTTGCCAAATTTTTATTTGTCCGTAGGGTTAAAATACCGTAACGTCATTATCCAGATAGACTAAAGATAATAAAGTTCATTTCCATCGAGTTATAACAAATTTTAATGCAGGCGCTGATTGAGGAAACTCATAATTATTTATATTTCGGCTAGGACTAAAAATTACGTTCATTATTATGATCAGCCTACAAACAATTATTAGTCGATTTTGTCCAAAAGTCTTTCTGGGCTTTTATAAAAAAATAACCTCGAAGATTAAGACGGGAGCTTCGCTTCGCTTCAGCTCCCGTCTTAATCTTCTAACCTATCCGCATTAGAGTCGATTTTGTCCCAACTAGTCATTCTGGGTTTTTATAAAAAAAATAATTTCGAAGATTAAGCCGGGAGCTTCGCTCCCGCCCGCTTAGTCTTATATAACGATATTATGGAAAATGTCACGTTGACTTTCCGTATCATTGAAATTATGAAAATGTGGCTAACGTATAATATATATTTGTCAAATGTAAAAATTGGGAACTGTAAAGCGGGCTTTTGAATTGCGGACAAATGACATTGTGGTAAAATGAATCTGTGGTATTTCAAACAGTTGCGAAACAAAGTATTTGGATTGTAAAGATTCGGTGAACCGTTTTCGGACAAGTGAAATTCGGTAAATAGATTTTCGAAAGATCGATAGGTTACCAATAAATATAAATATTTGTGGACAATCTTACACAAATCAACCTAGTCCCAAACTAAGCAAAGCTTGTACTATGGGTACTAAGTGACGATATACATACTTATATAGATAAACAGATACTTAAATACATAGAAAACATCCAAGACTCAGGAACAATTCGTGTTCATCACACAAATACATGCCCTGACCGGGATTCGAACCCGGGACCTCCAGCTTCGAAGGCAGGGTCACTACCAACTAGGCTAAAGCAGTAGTTTAATAACTATAGTATAGTATTGGTACCTGGTGTATCTGCTGCTGCGGCACGGGCTGCCGCTGCGGCTCCTCCACCACCACCTGCTCCATGAACGCGTTGCCGCCCGCTGCAAGCACATTTGTACTGTATACAGCCCGTTCACAACCATAACTCACTATTCTTAGAAACCTCATATCTCAGGACAGCACATTTAGGGCTCCGAACCAACCGCAAAATTAAATTGATTTTAAGAGACCTTATAAGTTATAAAATGTTTTGATTTCAAATTATGACAAAAGTATTGATTGAAGAAAATTTAGAATAAAGAAAAAATTGAAAAATTTAGGCACCGAGCAGGATTCGAGATTTTGATTAAAGAAAGTGATTAAAGGATACGATGATTTTATTTTAGAATTACGATTTGAAACGGGATATTTACCATGTATATTTGTATTTTTGAGTTCCCGATATTTCGGCACTGTTGCAAGCGCCATTATCAAGGATTAACTGATCACTATTCGTCCCGGTACCGCCGCACACCGGGTAGAGTTAGTCCAACCCAGGTCGGGCCTAGCTGAGTTTCTTGCTGAGGGGCTACTACGAACTTCGTATCGTGCCGTCCCTTTCACCCATATAGTATATAACACGAGAGTGAAAGGGACGGCACGATACGAATTTCGGAGTACAGGGCCTGAACTCTTGACTGTACTTACGTACAGAAGGTTTTCTTCTAACAAAACTGACATTTGACAGCTAATCATGGCATCGCGCTCGACACATAGCACGTGCTCTCTCATCCACCATTCAGAGTATCTGGACACCTCGGAGGTGTGCCAGAGCCGAGTTAAGCCGAAGCGGCTAGAGGAAAAGGCGTGGTGCTGGTGGGGTGTTACCTGCGGGTTGCGGCGCGGTGCTCTCGCAGCCGAATAGGCAATGCTGGACCGTCCAGCGAGGCTCAAACGGTATGTGAGTCTTCACCTGCAATGGAAAACTGCGATACTTCTGTTGCACACATATATTTGGGTCAATCATGCAACTATTTATTGTTGCTCGTTAGGTTGCATAAAGTATGTCACAAGTTAAGGGGGAGGGAGGGGGTCGAAACCGCGAAATTGTTCCGTTTGCCGAGTGTTTTTTTTCCAGAATTGTAATGTTCCGCTCTTGACAATTAATCGTTTTGGGCATATTTTGTCATTCAAACTCAAACTCAAAATATTATTTTCACCTCACTAGCTCGGAAAGCCCTTTTTTATTCTTTAAAAACAGATAGCAAAACTGCATTTTATCCACAAAAGTGCAAAGAATGTTTGTAATCGGAACGCGCTAATTGTAACTTTTAAACATAATAACATGTAAAGGCTAGTCCAGACAGTCCAGCAACAATAATTTATATTGTGCTGTCGTGTTAAAAAACTAGTACCGACGCCAAATCTCGGGATTAAGTAGTGGACAACTATATTTAGGACGCAACTGTCAACGTTAGGACGAGGAGGAGGAAAAAAATATCCTCGCTCTAGTGAGGTGAAAAGATTCGTGTTATACCTACACGGCTGCAAAGTTATTTTACGTCTCGTGTGTTGCAACACTCGCTACGCTCAGGATTCTATTTTTGAACCACTCGCTTCGCTCAGGATTCTATTTTCGAACCACTTGCTCCGCTCGCGGCTCAATCATAGAATCCATTCGCTAGCTCGTGGTTCAATCCTAGAATCCATTCGCTAGCTCGTAGTTCAATTCCACACTCGCGGTTAAAATACAACTTTGCACCCTTGTATGACAAATAACTATTATTCAAATAGGCCTAGCAACAAGCACTTTTGAATCGTCAGTTGTACATTACATTTATTATTTAACCCGTCGTCTCCCAGCGAAAAAGAGAAATTAGTTCCAAAGAAATTCCGCATACCTACATATTGCCGTTTTGATTGTGTGTAACTGATTCATTTGTGTGAGGTGTACAATAAAGAATGTTTGTAATGTATTGTATTGACAAAAATCAAGTTACAAGTGTTAGAACATACCTTGAGCTCTGTGGTCAGCATGAGTATGTGCCGGCACGGCAGTCGGAACACCTTGCTGAAGAGGCAGGAACACTCCTGGGTGGACGTGCCATACTTGCAGATGGCTACACTGCTGTGTCTTCTGGAACAAGGGAGTGTTCTTACTACCCGCGTTGTGCTTCAATCTTTTGTGACGTGTACGTTGAAACACGGCGGGGACGTCCACCGCGCGATCGCGACAACAGTGACACATATAGTCCCTATTCGTCCCGGTACCGCCGCACACCGGGTAGAGTCAGTCCGACCCAGGTCGGGCCTAGCTGAGTTTCTTGCTGGACTCTTCTCAGCTAGGCTAGGTTTAGTGAACCAGCGACAAAACTCCCAGTAGCTCGATTCCACTCACACCTCAGATTCGGTTGAAACCGCTCAACCAATCTCACTGGAGCGCAAACTCTTAGAGTATTCCAGTGTTCCAAAACACACGCGTGGTCGTGCCGGAGGTTTTCCCCTGGATTTTCCCCAGGCTACTCTCCAACTGCGCACTCCTATCGCTTTATTGGGCCCGGCCTATAAAGCAAGTCAGGTTAAAAAAAAAAAAAAAAAAAACGTTGAAACACGTACATGTTGAGACGGAACAGAGTTGAGAAAAGAAATCAATATGCTCGAATCTCCCGAAAAAGGATCAACCTTTCTCTTTACAACCAATAACATTAATACGGTTGTAGCTTCTTTATCTTTTGAGATATTTGAATAGGATTTTCACCATTTGGGCATATTTTTTTGCCTTGTTTCTTTTGGAGTAATAAAATTTTGAGTCATCAACACTGATGGTGGCAGGAGAGAGCCGTACCTTCCGGCGCGGTCGTCCAGGCACTTCTGCGCGATCTTCGTCTGGTGCGACATCAGATTGTACGCGTACTGAGTGATCGTGTCCGTCGGCGACTGCTTCAGTGTCTCCGTGTCCTGTAATAATGAGCCCTGGTGGCAGGAGAGCCGTACCTTCCGGCGCGGTCGTCCAGGCACTTCTGCGCGATCTTCGTCTGGTGCGACATCAGATTGTACGCGTACTGAGTGATCGTGTCCGTCGGCGACTGCTTCAGTGTCTCCGTGTCCTGTAATAATGAGCCCTGGTGGCAGGAGAGCCGTACCTTCCGGCGCGGTCGTCCAGGCACTTCTGCGCTATCTTCGTCTGGTGCGACATCAGATTGTACGCGTACTGAGTGATCGTGTCCGTTGGCGACTGCTTCAGTGTCTCCGTGTCCTGTAATAACGAGCCCTGGTGGCAGGAGAGAGCCGTACCTTCCGGCGCGGTCGTCCAGGCACTTCTGCGCTATCTTCGTCTGGTGCGACATCAGATTGTACGCGTACTGAGTGATCGTGTCCGTCGGCGACTGCTTCAGTGTCTCCGTGTCCTGTAATAACGAGCCCTGGTGGCAGGAGAGAGCCGTACCTTCCGGCGCGGTCGTCCAGGCACTTCTGCGCTATCTTCGTCTGGTGCGACATCAGATTGTACGCGTACTGAGTGATCGTGTCCGTTGGCGACTGCTTCAGTGTCTCCGTGTCCTGTAATAACGAGCCCTGGTGGCAGGAGAGAGCCGTACCTTCCGGCGCGGTCGTCCAGGCACTTCTGCGCTATCTTCGTCTGGTGCGACATCAGATTGTACGCGTACTGAGTGATCGTGTCCGTCGGCGACTGCTTCAGTGTCTCCGTGTCCTGTAATAATGAGCCCTGGTGGCAGGAGAGCCGTACCTTCCGGCGCGGTCGTCCAGGAACTTCTGCGCGATCTTCGTCTGGTGCGACATCAGATTGTACGCATACTGGGTGATCGTGTCCGTTGGCGACTGCTTCAGTGTCTCCGTGTCCTGTAATAATGAGCCCTGGTGGCAGGAGAGCCGTACCTTCCGGCGCGGTCGTCCAGGCACTTCTGCGCGATCTTCGTCTGGTGCGACATCAGGTTGTACGCGTACTGAGTGATCGTGTCCGTCGGCGACTGCTTCAGTGTCTCCGTGTCCTGTAATAATGAGCCCTGGTGGCAGGAGAGCCGTACCTTCCGGCGCGGTCGTCCAGGAACTTCTGCGCGATCTTCGTCTGGTGCGACATCAGATTGTACGCATACTGGGTGATCGTGTCCGTTGGCGACTGCTTCAGTGTCTCCGTGTCCTGTAATAACGAGCCCTGGTGGCAGGAGAGAGCCGTACCTTCCGGCGCGGTCGTCCAGGCACTTCTGCGCTATCTTCGTCTGGTGCGACATCAGATTGTACGCGTACTGAGTGATCGTGTCCGTCGGCGACTGCTTCAGTGTCTCCGTGTCCTGTAATAATGAGCCCTGGTGGCAGGAGAGCCGTACCTTCCGGCGCGGTCGTCCAGGAACTTCTGCGCGATCTTCGTCTGGTGCGACATCAGATTGTACGCATACTGGGTGATCGTGTCCGTTGGCGACTGCTTCAGTGTCTCCGTGTCCTGTAATAATGAGCCCTGGTGGCAGGAGAGCCGTACCTTCCGGCGCGGTCGTCCAGGCACTTCTGCGCGATCTTCGTCTGGTGCGACATCAGGTTGTACGCGTACTGAGTGATCGTGTCCGTCGGCGACTGCTTCAGTGTCTCCGTGTCCTGTAATAATGAGCCCTGGTGGCAGGAGAGCCGTACCTTCCGGCGCGGTCGTCCAGGAACTTCTGCGCGATCTTCGTCTGGTGCGACATCAGATTGTACGCGTACTGAGTGATCGTGTCCGTCGGCGACTGCTTCAGTGTCTCCGTGTCCTGTAATAATGAGCCCTGGTGGCAGGAGAGCCGTACCTTCCGGCGCGGTCGTCCAGGAACTTCTGCGCGATCTTCGTCTGGTGCGACATCAGATTGTACGCATACTGGGTGATCGTGTCCGTTGGCGACTGCTTCAGTGTCTCCGTGTCCTGTAATAATGAGCCCTGGTGGCAGGAGAGAGCCGTACCTTCCGGCGCGGTCGTCCAGGCACTTCTGCGCTATCTTCGTCTGGTGCGACATCAGATTGTACGCGTACTGAGTGATCGTGTCCGTCGGCGACTGCTTCAGTGTCTCCGTGTCCTGTGATAACGTAAAGTCAGTCAGTGGACATGTAGGCTAATGCAAGAAACTTGCGAAAATCGAATTCAATAAGTTTTTCATCAAAACAGATCATTATTTCTAATAATTTTAATAAGAGGTAAATTACAAAAATAAAATAAACAAATAAATATATGTGGACAACCTTACACAAATCTACCTAGTCCCAAACTAAGCAAAGCTTGTACTATGGGTACTAAGTGAGGATATACATATTTGTATAGATAAATAGATGCTTAAATACATAGAATAAATAAATAAATAAATACTAGAGGACAATCTTACACAAATCGAACTAGCCCCACAGTAATCTCAAGAAGGCTTGTGTTATGGGTACTAGACGACGATATATTTAATAGATATAAATACTTAAATTCATAGAAAACATCCAAGACTCAGAAACAAATATTCATGCTCATCACACAAATATTTGCCCTGACTGGGATTCGAACCCAGAACCATCAGCTTCACAGGCCGGTGCACTACCCACTAGGCTAAACCGGCCGTCAAATTATTTTATTTCTATTAATTCTAATACAAGGTAAATTACAAAAATAAAATAAATAAATATATGTGGACAATCTTACACAAATCTACCTAGTCCCAAATTAAGCAAAGCTTTGTATTATGGATACTAAGTGACGATATACATATTTGTATAGACAAATAGATACTTGAATACATAGAAAATATCCAATACTCAAGGAAAAAATATTCGTGTTCATCACACAAATAAATGCCCTGACCGGGATTCGAACCCGGGACCTCCAGGTTCGATGGCAGGGTCACTACCAACTAGTACCGTTTTATTAATAGGGAAATTTCAGGAAAATCACGTTACTCGTATGTCCTGCAGATACTGATACAACGAAATCTGTTTAATAGGGATTTGCTTATCAATTGAGACACCTCTATAATCGCAACCAAATGAAATCTGCTGCCCGCCTCTGTACCCGCACCTGCTAAGGTTGATGGTGATGTTGACTCACCATAAGTCCGCTAACACTGTTGTGATGATAACTTACTCTAAGCCTGCTGATGATAATGACGCCTCACCCTCAGCCTGCTGATGTTGCCTCACCCTAAGCCTGCTGATGTTGCCTCACCCTAAGCCTGCTGATGTTGCCTCACCCTAAGCCTGCTGATGTTGCCTCACCCTAAGCCTGCTGATGTTGCCTCACCCTAAGCCTGCTGATGTTGCCTCACCCTAAGCCTGCTGATGTTGCCTCATCCTAAGCCTGCTGATGATAATGATGCCTCACCCTAAGCCTGCTGATGTTGCCTCATCCTAAGCCTGCTGATGATAATGATGCCTCACCCTAAGCCTGCTGATGTTGCCTCACCCTAAGCCTGCTGATGTTGCCTCATCCTAAGCCTGCTGATGATAATGATGCCTCACTCTAAGCCTGCTGATGTTGCCTCGCCCTAAGCCTGCTAATGTTGCTTCACCCTAAGCCTGCTGATGTTGTCTCACCCTAAGCCTACAGATGTTACCTCACCCTAAGCCTGCTGATGTTGCCTCACCCTAACCCTGCTGATGTTGCTTCACCCTTATTCTGCTGATGTTGACTCACCTTAAGCCTGCTGATGTTGTCTCACCCTAAGCCTACAGATGTTGCCTCACCCTAAGCCTGCTGATGTTGACTCACCCTAAGCCTGCTGATGTTGCCTCACCCTAAGCCTGCTGATGTTGCTTCACCCTTATTCTGCTGATGTTGCTTCACCCTTATTCTGCTGATGTTGACTCACCCTAAGCCTGCTGATGTTGTCTCACCCTAAGCCTACAGATGTTGGCCTCACCCTAACCCTGCTGATGTTGCCTCACCCTAACCCTGCTGATGTTGCTTCACCCTTATTCTGCTGACGTTGACTCACCCTAAGCCTGCTGATGTTGTTTCACCCTAAGCCTACAGATGTTGCCTCACCCTAAGCCTGCACATGTTGACTCACCCTAAGCCTGCTGATGGCGAAGCTCCTCCGCTCGTCCTCGAGCTGGTTGGCCACGTTGAAGAACAGCGACACGAACTCGTCCGGCTGCATCTGACTGCGCACCAGCGTCTGGAACTTGGTCACCAGCCGCTCTAGACCCTGGAACATCCAAACTTATGTTAATAGGTTAGGACTGACTCTACCCGGTATGCGGCGGTACCGGGACGAATAGGGACTATATGTGTCAGTGTTGTCGCGATCGCGCGGTGGACGTCCCCGCCGGCGGGAATGCCTAACCCCCTTATTCATAAAACTTAACAAACCTCTGCTAACTTATTTGTTCTTTGTCTCTTTCTCACAAACGTAAATGCCAAAGTGACAGAAAAGGACAAACGAACTTTAGCAGCTAGTTAAGTAAAATAGGTTTGATGGACGTTTATGAATAACGGGGTAAGTGTACGCGTCGTGTCTGAGTTGGACGCCGTAAGCGCAGCGTTCCATATTTCGATGAGCACTCTGATTATTAACGAACACTTTGTAACCCCACCAATGTCTAATTAATTTTTATTTTATTTTATTATTACTTTGTTATTATTGTGTTAGCTTGACATTTTGAATTATAGTATCTAACAATTAATATATATTTTATTAGCCTGACATTTAAAAATGATTATTATTCTGTTTTTATATATTATACACCATTTTCCTATTTGCATGACATCGGTTTACTATTTACATATTTTTATTTTTTCTCCTTATTTTGATTACTTTTCAATAGATTATTATTATTATTTTCACTAATTTAAATCGAAATTAATATAATGATGATTAATTTAATGGATGTCATTGCATGCTCCAGTGTCGGATATATGGGCTAAATAATTTCTAACATTAGCAATAAGATAAATAGTTAATTGATTACTAACAGCTATTGTACCTATGAGTCTTTGTGATACTCGAAATAAATATCATTATTATTATAATAGTAATTACATCATTCCAATGACATGCATATTGAGAACCAAACTATTGTACGCCAAATTCTGACTGATTGTGATGTTGTACAGTCTCAATACTGTACATTTTTCCGTTTACGTTGCGACCTACTTTCGGCCGCGCTTTGATATGGCGAAATAAAGTAAAATATATCAGTAAAAAATTAAACTCGCATACGATCAACATCAACTGAAGGAACGGCCAATTAACTTAACTAATTTGTACTTACTTTTAAATAATAAATCAGTTTCATAACTACAACTTAACCTCCGTTCTCTCAACGCACTCAAACACAGCTTTCAAGTGTATGGGCTAACTGGCTTATACAGATGTAATCAAATTAATAATCCTACCACCATTTATAACCACTCACATTCGAACAGTAAATCATTTGTGTTCGTATTACGTCGTCCGGGCCCGCGAGTGTGCGCCCAGGACGCCGGCCCGCGCGGCCCCTAATCAGCGATCGCCGTGTTAAATGAAATAAATGAACTTTATTCTGCAAGTAGGCCGCAAAGGCACTTTTACAAGTCAAAAACTACTAGCGTTTCTCATGAGACCACTGCCGAGAAGAAACGTCGAAAGAAACTCGACAATCAGTCATTTTGTTGGCGGACGTTACCTTGTGCAGTATGTTGGTGTAGTTGTCGGGCTCGAGCCACGCGTCGAGCTTGGCGATGGCGCCGCCGGGCCGCGTGAGCGACTCCCACAGCCGCAGCGTGCCCGCGCCCGTGCCGATGTTGGCGGACGTTACCTTGTGCAGTATGTTGGTGTAGTTGTCGGGCTCGAGCCACGCGTCGAGCTTGGCGATGGCGCCGCCGGGCCGCGTGAGCGACTCCCACAGCCGCAGCGTGCCCGCGCCCGTGCCGATGTTCGCGGACGTTACCTTGTGCAGTATGTTGGTGTAGTTGTCGGGCTCGAGCCACGCGTCGAGCTTGGCGATGGCGCCGCCGGGCCGCGTGAGCGACTCCCACAGCCGCAGCGTGCCCGCGCCCGTGCCGATGTTCGCGGACGTTACCTTGTGCAGTATGTTGGTGTAGTTGTCGGGCTCGAGCCACGCGTCGAGCTTGGCGATGGCGCCGCCGGGCCGCGTGAGCGACTCCCACAGCCGCAGCGTGCCCGCGCCCGTGCCGATGTTGGCGGACGTTACCTTGTGCAGTATGTTGGTGTAGTTGTCGGGCTCGAGCCACGCGTCGAGCTTGGCGATGGCGCCGCCGGGCCGCGTGAGCGACTCCCACAGCCGCAGCGTGCCCGCGCCCGTGCCGATGTTCGCGGACGTTACCTTGTGCAGTATGTTGGTGTAGTTGTCGGGCTCGAGCCACGCGTCGAGCTTGGCGATGGCGCCGCCGGGCCGCGTGAGCGACTCCCACAGCCGCAGCGTGCCCGCGCCCGTGCCGATGTTCGCGGACGTTACCTTGTGCAGTATGTTGGTGTAGTTGTCGGGCTCGAGCCACGCGTCGAGCTTGGCGATGGCGCCGCCGGGCCGCGTGAGCGACTCCCACAGCCGCAGCGTGCCCGCGCCCGTGCCGATGTTCGCGGACGTTACCTTGTGCAGTATGTTGGTGTAGTTGTCGGGCTCGAGCCACGCGTCGAGCTTGGCGATGGCGCCGCCGGGCCGCGTGAGCGACTCCCACAGCCGCAGCGTGCCCGCGCCCGTGCCGATGTTCGCGGACGTTACCTTGTGCAGTATGTTGGTGTAGTTGTCGGGCTCGAGCCACGCGTCGAGCTTGGCGATGGCGCCGCCGGGCCGCGTGAGCGACTCCCACAGCCGCAGCGTGCCCGCGCCCGTGCCGATGTTCGCGGACGTTACCTTGTGCAGTATGTTGGTGTAGTTGTCGGGCTCGAGCCACGCGTCGAGCTTGGCGATGGCGCCGCCGGGCCGCGTGAGCGACTCCCACAGCCGCAGCGTGCCCGCGCCCGTGCCGATGTTCGCGGACGTTACCTTGTGCAGTATGTTGGTGTAGTTGTCGGGCTCGAGCCACGCGTCGAGCTTGGCGATGGCGCCGCCGGGCCGCGTGAGCGACTCCCACAGCCGCAGCGTGCCCGCGCCCGTGCCGATGTTCGCGGACGTTACCTTGTGCAGTATGTTGGTGTAGTTGTCGGGCTCGAGCCACGCGTCGAGCTTGGCGATGGCGCCGCCGGGCCGCGTGAGCGACTCCCACAGCCGCAGCGTGCCCGCGCCCGTGCCGATGTTCGCGGACGTTACCTTGTGCAGTATGTTGGTGTAGTTGTCGGGCTCGAGCCACGCGTCGAGCTTGGCGATGGCGCCGCCGGGCCGCGTGAGCGACTCCCACAGCCGCAGCGTGCCCGCGCCCGTGCCGATGTTCGCGGACGTTACCTTGTGCAGTATGTTGGTGTAGTTGTCGGGCTCGAGCCACGCGTCGAGCTTGGCGATGGCGCCGCCGGGCCGCGTGAGCGACTCCCACAGCCGCAGCGTGCCCGCGCCCGTGCCGATGTTCGCGGACGTTACCTTGTGCAGTATGTTGGTGTAGTTGTCGGGCTCGAGCCACGCGTCGAGCTTGGCGATGGCGCCGCCGGGCCGCGTGAGCGACTCCCACAGCCGCAGCGTGCCCGCGCCCGTGCCGATGTTCGCGGACGTTACCTTGTGCAGTATGTTGGTGTAGTTGTCGGGCTCGAGCCACGCGTCGAGCTTGGCGATGGCGCCGCCGGGCCGCGTGAGCGACTCCCACAGCCGCAGCGTGCCCGCGCCCGTGCCGATGTTCGCGGACGTTACCTTGTGCAGTATGTTGGTGTAGTTGTCGGGCTCGAGCCACGCGTCGAGCTTGGCGATGGCGCCGCCGGGCCGCGTGAGCGACTCCCACAGCCGCAGCGTGCCCGCGCCCGTGCCGATGTTCGCGGACGTTACCTTGTGCAGTATGTTGGTGTAGTTGTCGGGCTCGAGCCACGCGTCGAGCTTGGCGATGGCGCCGCCGGGCCGCGTGAGCGACTCCCACAGCCGCAGCGTGCCCGCGCCCGTGCCGATGTTCGCGGACGTTACCTTGTGCAGTATGTTGGTGTAGTTGTCGGGCTCGAGCCACGCGTCGAGCTTGGCGATGGCGCCGCCGGGCCGCGTGAGCGACTCCCACAGCCGCAGCGTGCCCGCGCCCGTGCCGATGTTCGCGGACGTTACCTTGTGCAGTATGTTGGTGTAGTTGTCGGGCTCGAGCCACGCGTCGAGCTTGGCGATGGCGCCGCCGGGCCGCGTGAGCGACTCCCACAGCCGCAGCGTGCCCGCGCCCGTGCCGATGTTGGCGGACGTTACCTTGTGCAGTATGTTGGTGTAGTTGTCGGGCTCGAGCCACGCGTCGAGCTTGGCGATGGCGCCGCCGGGCCGCGTGAGCGACTCCCACAGCCGCAGCGTGCCCGCGCCCGTGCCGATGTTGGCGGACGTTACCTTGTGCAGTATGTTGGTGTAGTTGTCGGGCTCGAGCCACGCGTCGAGCTTGGCGATGGCGCCGCCGGGCCGCGTGAGCGACTCCCACAGCCGCAGCGTGCCCGCGCCCGTGCCGATGTTCGCGGACGTTACCTTGTGCAGTATGTTGGTGTAGTTGTCGGGCTCGAGCCACGCGTCGAGCTTGGCGATGGCGCCGCCGGGCCGCGTGAGCGACTCCCACAGCCGCAGCGTGCCCGCGCCCGTGCCGATGTTCGCGGACGTTACCTTGTGCAGTATGTTGGTGTAGTTGTCGGGCTCGAGCCACGCGTCGAGCTTGGCGATGGCGCCGCCGGGCCGCGTGAGCGACTCCCACAGCCGCAGCGTGCCCGCGCCCGTGCCGATGTTGGCGGACGTTACCTTGTGCAGTATGTTGGTGTAGTTGTCGGGCTCGAGCCACGCGTCGAGCTTGGCGATGGCGCCGCCGGGCCGCGTGAGCGACTCCCACAGCCGCAGCGTGCCCGCGCCCGTGCCGATGTTGGCGGACGTTACCTTGTGCAGTATGTTGGTGTAGTTGTCGGGCTCGAGCCACGCGTCGAGCTTGGCGATGGCGCCGCCGGGCCGCGTGAGCGACTCCCACAGCCGCAGCGTGCCCGCGCCCGTGCCGATGTTCGCGGACGTTACCTTGTGCAGTATGTTGGTGTAGTTGTCGGGCTCGAGCCACGCGTCGAGCTTGGCGATGGCGCCGCCGGGCCGCGTGAGCGACTCCCACAGCCGCAGCGTGCCCGCGCCCGTGCCGATGATGCCGCGCTTCAACACCTGTAAAAAAAAAACATCAATTACATTTTTTTTTTAATGGCTTCTACTCCTTGCTGGTTTTAGCAAGGTGGATTTGCCAATATCAAATTTTTGGACTTGACGCGCGAGTAGAATGTTCGGTAGCCTGTTTGTTTTAGTTTTGGGGAAGGATCAGACTGAAAACCTAAAACAAATAGTACATATGGACATCACATACATTCACATGACATTTACTGTGAACTAGTTTTTGCCAGAAACTTCGTCCGCGTAAACTTCCACTACCTATTTCATCGTATTTTGCAGCATTTTTAGTGATATTTACAATTTATTTGTAGTTAAAATTTTCAATCTATAAAATGATCAATAATACGTTAAATGGAGTATTCATATTTATGTACCTTTTATACTAATTAGTAAAACTTTTCTCAAATACAAATTCTTTTTTCGTCGGGTTGACGACGGACTTAAAAATAAAAAATAAATTAAAAAGTAAAAAGCACTAGTGAGTACCGAAAAGTGGTACTTTCCGCACAGTTTGGCTGCTTAGAAAACGCACTTTTCGAGCACATGCATTATAAAATAAATTTTATTCTATTCAAATACCCAATGACAGGTTGAGAATGATGATGATGACGATGCTGATGACATGAGTACCTGCAGCTGCGCCGGCGTGTGCTCGCCGCGCAACAAGGCGAGCGCGTAGGTCTTGGTGCGCGCGGCCACGTCGTCCGCGGCGAGCGCGGCGGCCGCGTCCTCGCGCCGCGCCCACTCCGCGCCCAGCCGCGCCGCCGCGCGCGCCGCCTGCCACCCCGAGCACGGTCTAGAGCGAGTGACACACCTGCAGCTGCGCCGGCGTGTGCTCGCCGCGCAACAAGGCGAGCGCGTAGGTCTTGGTGCGCGCGGCCACGTCGTCCGCGGCGAGCGCGGCGGCCGCGTCCTCGCGCCGCGCCCACTCCGCGCCCAGCCGCGCCGCCGCGCGCGCCGCCTGCCACCCCGAGCACGGTCTAGAGCGAGTGACACACCTGCAGCTGCGCCGGCGTGTGCTCGCCGCGCAACAAGGCGAGCGCGTAGGTCTTGGTGCGCGCGGCCACGTCGTCCGCGGCGAGCGCGGCGGCCGCGTCCTCGCGCCGCGCCCACTCCGCGCCCAGCCGCGCCGCCGCGCGCGCCGCCTGCCACCCCGAGCACGGTCTAGAGCGAGTGACACACCTGCAGCTGCGCCGGCGTGTGCTCGCCGCGCAACAAGGCGAGCGCGTAGGTCTTGGTGCGCGCGGCCACGTCGTCCGCGGCGAGCGCGGCGGCCGCGTCCTCGCGCCGCGCCCACTCCGCGCCCAGCCGCGCCGCCGCGCGCGCCGCCTGCCACCCCGAGCACGGTCTAGAGCGAGTGACACACCTGCAGCTGCGCCGGCGTGTGCTCGCCGCGCAACAAGGCGAGCGCGTAGGTCTTGGTGCGCGCGGCCACGTCGTCCGCGGCGAGCGCGGCGGCCGCGTCCTCGCGCCGCGCCCACTCCGCGCCCAGCCGCGCCGCCGCGCGCGCCGCCTGCCACCCCGAGCACGGTCTAGAGCGAGTGACACACCTGCAGCTGCGCCGGCGTGTGCTCGCCGCGCAACAAGGCGAGCGCGTAGGTCTTGGTGCGCGCGGCCACGTCGTCCGCGGCGAGCGCGGCGGCCGCGTCCTCGCGCCGCGCCCACTCCGCGCCCAGCCGCGCCGCCGCGCGCGCCGCCTGCCACCCCGAGCACGGTCTAGAGCGAGTGACACACCTGCAGCTGCGCCGGCGTGTGCTCGCCGCGCAACAAGGCGAGCGCGTAGGTCTTGGTGCGCGCGGCCACGTCGTCCGCGGCGAGCGCGGCGGCCGCGTCCTCGCGCCGCGCCCACTCCGCGCCCAGCCGCGCCGCCGCGCGCGCCGCCTGCCACCCCGAGCACGGTCTAGAGCGAGTGACACACCTGCAGCTGCGCCGGCGTGTGCTCGCCGCGCAACAAGGCGAGCGCGTAGGTCTTGGTGCGCGCGGCCACGTCGTCCGCGGCGAGCGCGGCGGCCGCGTCCTCGCGCCGCGCCCACTCCGCGCCCAGCCGCGCCGCCGCGCGCGCCGCCTGCCACCCCGAGCACGGTCTAGAGCGAGTGACACACCTGCAGCTGCGCCGGCGTGTGCTCGCCGCGCAACAAGGCGAGCGCGTAGGTCTTGGTGCGCGCGGCCACGTCGTCCGCGGCGAGCGCGGCGGCCGCGTCCTCGCGCCGCGCCCACTCCGCGCCCAGCCGCGCCGCCGCGCGCGCCGCCTGCCACCCCGAGCACGGTCTAGAGCGAGTGACACACCTGCAGCTGCGCCGGCGTGTGCTCGCCGCGCAACAAGGCGAGCGCGTAGGTCTTGGTGCGCGCGGCCACGTCGTCCGCGGCGAGCGCGGCGGCCGCGTCCTCGCGCCGCGCCCACTCCGCGCCCAGCCGCGCCGCCGCGCGCGCCGCCTGCCACCCCGAGCACGGTCTAGAGCGAGTGACACACCTGCAGCTGCGCCGGCGTGTGCTCGCCGCGCAACAAGGCGAGCGCGTAGGTCTTGGTGCGCGCGGCCACGTCGTCCGCGGCGAGCGCGGCGGCCGCGTCCTCGCGCCGCGCCCACTCCGCGCCCAGCCGCGCCGCCGCGCGCGCCGCCTGCCACACCGAGCACGTCACGTGCGACGACGGGAACGCCGCGCGGACCGACTGCAACAACGGAACACGACTACTTGACAACTTCACGGTCCGGCCGCGACTTCCAGCGGCAGCGGCAGCAGATAACTCTTTCGAAGTTTACTTGACAATGGCTATGGTAAGTCCACTTAAAGAAAAAAAAATTCTTCCGAAGAAAACGTTGTAAACAAAGCTCACTTTTATGGCTCCTGGCTACACATCCTTAGTCTTCTAGTATTTTAAAAAAACATGCAATAATACTCAGTGAGCTCTAAACAACGATAGGTACCCCATTCGATTGGGTAATAAATTTTTTTTTACGCTACTTTAGCTATGTGGGAGCCCCCCTTACAAACATTTAAAAATAAGATTTGACAATTTTCATGGCTTTGGGTCAACTATGCTTACATTGTGAAAATTTGAATTGTATTGTATTGTATTGTACTTCGGGTACGGAACCGTAGAAAGTAGTGCCCTACAAACTCGCAAAATCTCGGAAACTCAGCCACGTCATGGGTCGTAGGGTCTATAATCACCTTCCAGGTGACATTACCGCTTCACAAAGTGGTCCAATATTTAAAGTCAAACTAAAAAAATGGCTTCTCGAGCAGGCGTTCTATGACCATAGAGAGTTATTTTATAGAATTTAAGATAATGACATGACCTGTATTTAATATAAATTGACATGTAATCGGATATTATCAATAAAAATGAATATGAATATGAATATGAAAGTAGTTACGATATTCTAGACTCCACGCTTTTAAATATTGTTAAATGGTTAGATGATCACAATCTGGAAATTAATTTTACAAAAACAAAACTTATGCAATTTAAGCCCTATCAGAAACGTAACCTACATGTAGATTATCAATTTCAAAATACAAAATAAGAATGCGTAAAATCCTTCTCGCTATTGGGCACATTGATACAACAATAAATTGGAAAGAACACGTAAATGCAATATCTATAAAGCTGAGCCGATTCACATATGCCCTATACGAGCTAAAAAAGAGCACCGATGTTAAAACAGCCATTTGTGCCTACTATGCTTACGCAAATGCTTGGCTACAGTACGGCATAGTATTGTGGGGAAATAGTTCTGATTCAACGAAATTATTCATACTCCAGAAGCGATGCATCAGAATTATTACGAACATTGATCATATGACAAGCTGCAAAAAACACTTCATCAAGCACAATATCCTAACTCTACCATCAATGTATATCAAACTCAAACTCAAACTCAAAATATTCTTTATTCAAATAGGCCTAGCAACAAGCACTTTTGAATCGTCAGTTATATATTACATAAATTGAATCTAATTATTCAGAGCAATTTATTGATGCATATGAAATTTTTTATCTTGGAAGCAAGCATATTTGTTAAAAACAACATTTCCCTTTTCCCACAGTACAATCGTCCGTCACAGCTACGTCCCAATAGTAGACTAGCCCGACCTAATTCAAAAATGCAAATGATACACTCCGGTCCATTTGCTATGTCAGTTAACATATTTAATAAAATCCCGAAGACACTACAAGACGAAACTAACAAACATAGGTTTAAAACACAATTAAAACGGCACTTGGTCAATAAAGCATACTATTCCGTCAAAGAGTTCTTAAATGAATAAGTAAGTAAGACTCAGATAAACATATATATAAATACTTTATTTTGTATAAAAAAAGTTTTTAGCATGTACCAACCTAGTCTTAGTTGCGTTGCTATACCCTCACAGGGTTCATGTTGATACTATATATGTTTTTTATTACGATCACAATGTACACATGAAAAGCAATAAACCATTTGAATTTGAAAATTACCTGCTGGCACTTGCTGGGGTCGGCGACGACGCAGCGCACCTGCCGCCACGCCGGGTTGCACGACTTGAACGTGTCCAGGAGCCACGTGAGGTCGTCGCCGATCAGCGCGGATATACCTGTGCAGCGGGCATAAACACATACTTAGGGGCGGTTGCACCAACATATCACATGCCGGTCATCGTCAAGTATGGCGCCGGCAGCTGTCATCCCATAGAAACTTGTCAAACTTTCCATACAATCAGATTTTAACGAACACCGCTTACGATTACAGACGGTTTGGTGCAACCCACCTATAGGGTCAGTTGCACCAACATACGATCACATGCCGGTCATCGTCAAATATGACGCCGGCAGCTATCATCCCATAGAAACTTGTCAAACTTTCCATACAATCAAATTTTAACGAACACCGCTTACGATTACAGACGGTTTGGTGCAACCCACCCATAGGGTCAGTTGCACCAACATATCACATGCCGGTCATCGTCAAATATGGCGCTGGCAGCTGTCATCCCATAGAAACTTGTCAAACTTTCCATACAATCAGATTTTAACGAACACCGCTTACGATTACAGACGGTTTGGTGCAACCCACCCATAGGGTCAGTTGCACCAACATACGATCACATGCCGGCCATCGTCAAATATGGCGCCGGCAGCTGTCATCCCATAGAAACTTGTCAAACTTTCCATACAATCAGATTTTAACGAACACCGCTTACGATTACAGACGGTTTGGTGCAACCCACCCATAGGGTCAGTTGCACCAACATACGATCACAGGCCGGTCATCGTCAAATATGGCGCTGGCAGATGTCATCCCATAGAAACTTGTCAAACTTTCCATACAATCAGATTTTAACGAACACCGCTTACGATTACAGACGGTTTGGTGCAACCCACCCATAGGGTCAGTTGCACCAACATACGATCACATGCCGGTCATCGTCAAATATGGCGCCGGCAGCTGTCATCCCATAGAAACTTGTCAAACTTTCCATACAATCAGATTTTAACGAACACCGCTTACGATTACAGACGGTTTGGTGCAACCCACCCATAGGGTCAGTTGTACCAACATACGATCACATGCCGGCCATCGTCAAATATGGCGCCGGCAGCTGTCATCCCATAGAAACTTGTCAAACTTTCCATACAATCAGATTTTAACGAACACCGCTTACGATTACAGACGATTTGGTGCAACCCACCCTTAAGGCGGTTGCCACACTGATGCGTTTTCCGGACGAGGTTAAGGTGTAACGCTCGCACTGCGAAAACCGTCCGGAAACCGCATCAGTGTGACAACCGCCCAAGAGTCTTCCACAGTTAAAAAACGTTCGTCTATTCAGGCCATTTTCTGTTTAAATAGCACGTTGCTATTGCGAACTAATGTTATCTATGTAGGAATGAATGTGTTTACCGTGTGTTAGACGATTGACTGGAAGAGTGAGAACGAACAAGGGAAATGGTGAATGGGATTGACTGAGAGGATGTAGTAGCTAGAACTGTTTTGTGACGATCGCTTACAATAAATAAATTAAATTAAACTGTAAAACTTGGTTGTGGGTTAAAATTAAAGAGCATCTTATTGGAAGAAGTTGTTTTATTGAAGAGGACACTACATATATCCTCCTAAGACCCCGCGTCCTATATAAAGGAGAAAATATGGTCAACGGAATATAAGTTAAATTTTGAAGTGATAGAGTTGCATTTGTTTTGGTTTGATTGATTTGACATAAAATAAAATTCAAATTTGTAATCGGAACTGTTAGGTTCAAATTTGATTGTATTTTTATTTATATGGTGGGTCTCAGGAGGCTATACACATAAAAGAAGAATTTCTGACTGACTGACTGACTCATCAGCGCACAGCCGAAACTGCTAATGCTAGAGAGTTGATTTTTGTACAGTCGATTACATTTCAAACGTAGGCTAGGGATAAGAAAGGATTTTTCGAAATTCATCCCCTAAGGGGGTAAAACCAGGGATGAAAGTTTGTATGAAAACACGTATTTATTGAAGTGAGAGATTTGAAACATCGTATATAGACTATGTTAAAATACAATGAAACATATTACAGAGTTTTTAGACATTGCTCCCCTAAAAGGATGAAAAGGGAGTTCCAAGTTTGTACGGGAGCAAATCTGTACTTTCCTTAAAAATCGTCGAGGTTCCTCGGGGTGCCGATGACAAAAATAAATCAATTTTGAAATCCAAGATGACGGACGTTTATTTTTCTTAAAAATCAATGCGGGTGTCATCGTCGAGGTTCCTCGGGGTGCCGATGACGAAAATAAATCCATTTTCAAATCCAAGATGACGGACATTTCTTTTTCTTAAAAATCGATATGGGTGTCATCGTCGAGGTTCCGCGGGGAACCGATAACGAAAATGACATCCATTCATACATACGTAGGTACATACCTACAAACATACGGGTCAAACTAAGAACCTCCATTTTTGTAGACGGTTAAAAATTACGCTTAGTACACGGGTGAAGCCGCGGGAAAATGCCGTAACTAATAAACGGTATTTTTTGTTTACTTGATCTAGTCAAAAAATTTTGGTGTACATTTTTTGTTTTTTTTTTTTCATATACGTACCAGCGCTGACAATGACGGACTTCCCGTTCCCGTCCTCGGCCAGGAACAGAGTCACGTTGTGCTTCACGCTGGGGCTGCCCGCGCCGCCCACCGTCGGGATGGCGCTGTTGAATTCTATGCCTGCAACAATTGGGTACATATTAATTTTTTGTAATGAAAAACAGAAAAAACATTTATTCGTGGTACAGATACAGTACAAATAAACATAACACCTAAAGCCGAGCATGGAATCCGACCACTACGTAACGCCAACGATCTTTGTTTTTAGTCAATGCGGACTAAAACTACAAACTGTAATATATTTGTTCAACGGTTTGTTCTCCTCTACAGATCGCATTTCGCAAACGATTCTCGTGAAAGGTTGTGAGTAGGTCCGGTAATTATATAGATTTTTTTGTCGAGTCAGTTTTCGGAAAGTTTCAAAAAACAAATTTTATTTCAAAGATTTTGTAAGTTTCTACGTCCCATTTTTTTTTTAATACAACGCCGGTGGCAAACAAGCGTACGGTCCATCTGAGGGTAAGCGGACACCGCAGCCTACAGACGCCCGCAACTCCAATGGAGTCACGTGCTCGTCGCCTACCCTATATAAAATAATTAATAATTTCGCTTTGTTGTCCTCTACATGTCACATTTTTCAACCGCTTCTCGTGAAATTTTGTTAGCAGGTTCAATATTCATAATTGATCTTTTTTATAATGTCAGATTTTGGAAATGATAAAAAAACTCACTCACGAGGTCTACAGCTCACAGAGCCACTAGTAACAATAATGAGAAAGTGGTTTTTCTTGCACAGAAATTGATGATCTTTCAGATGAGCCTTGGTTTTTGAGGAGACCGATCTTACTAGATACCTATGTACGGGGGTCGATTATCATGCTGCTGCCACTGATAAGGCCAGTCAGGGGGGCTTGCAGCACTGCATTATCGTATAGTCCTACCCCTCCCCTGTATCGAGGAACAAATGAAACTTGGGAGACTTAGGCTCAGTTTTATAAAGATCCGTTAGACCTTATGTCGGTTATGTCAAAAAATTTACTAAGTTACTGAAATTTGATCTGACATTTGGTCTAACGGATCTTTATAAAACCCGGCCTTATCATACTAGAAACCGGTTTTATAATAAACGATCGGAACGGAAAATAAACGATCGCAGTCGGCGCTGCGCTGTCATTTAAATATAGAACGTAACTAATGTGTAGAAAGCTCAAATTCCTTTGATTCTAGTAAGACACGCGCCTACTCCGGCCGTTTGATGTGAATTGTACAAACCCTTTAACTGCCATCGTCCAATATATCAGACAAAGTGACAATGTAAATGACATCTTCATTTATGATAAAGTTGACCCATTATTATCATTGACTGTTGATTTATTATCAGTAACTTAGAGACCATATACATCTCTAACAATATTAATTTTAATTTTGACTCTCAGAGACCATGTACATCTCTGGGATATTATATTAATTTCATTATACTCCTTGTTCAATCTTGAGACCTTATACATCTCTAACTTTACTGATGTTGTAATATTTGTAATAGATAACTTTGCAAGTTTATCTTCACTGTATGACATTAATTTTTTTATAATTGTAAACTCGAAATTATTATTCCTTCTTGAACTGTAAATTAATATTTTGACATGAAAAATGTATTACTTATTATAGTCTAACTTTCTTAAATTGTAAATTAATATTTTGACATGCAAAAGTGCCCTTGTGGCCTATTTGCAGAATAAATGTTTGATTTTGATTTTGACAGATGTGAGGAACATTTTTTTTTTTGTCACGTACCCGTCTCGATGCAGAGGAATTGTGGTACAGCGTTGAAGGCCATCTGCATACTGGGAGTGGTGAGATACACGCACTGGATGCATCCGGAGGGCGAGTGCAGCAACTTCACTCCTGCATCTGTGATGGAAGAGAGCTTGAAAACAAAATTTATGTATCCCAAATAGCACAAGCGCACAAAAGTTTACATAAATGCCTTAGAGTATAAATATTTCTATCCTCGTGGCGCCCACGCGCCTTTTGATAAACCAAAATAAGCATGGCGTCTCCAGCCCAGCACTTTTTTCAACTAACCTTCAATTACTGGCCACGCGCCTTTCAGAAGGCCATATTAATAAACTCTGTAAATCTAGTAATTGAGGCCCAGTGGCCTTTGTAAAGATCAAAAGGTAGACAAATAATTGAATTTTAAAAACACATGCTAATATAATCATAATTATACCCTGAAAGTCTCACTTCAAACCGATAACATATACAAATTTCAATTCAAAATCTTGGGCGGATATGACTGTAACTATTATGTCCTATAAGAAGGACAGTCGGGTCATAGTTAAAGAGGAGCCAAAAAATCTTTGGGCGCCACGAGGCTATAGAGATCCTACACGTGTGCTACCAAGTTAGTAACGTGTTAATAAGTAAAGTTAAAAATGCAATGCTATAATTGTTACAAACGCAGAAATAAGACAAATGTTACTTAAGTAAATATAAATGGAGCCTCGTCTGCCAACAAACCGCACTGTGGTTCGGCAGAAGTGCGTAAGTTGCGTAAACATTTGTAATTTATGAATAAACGATTATTATTATTATCTCTTTATTTATTTTTTCGCTTAAGTTAGGTTTTTACAATATTTTTATAAAAAGTAAAACATAAAAATACACTTACAAAACATAAAATCATTATAAAAACCTAACCTAGTGTGCCGCCGGCTGCGAGGCGGGGCCTAAGCTACCGGTGGTTAGGGCGACAGAGAGAGGAACCTCCTGACTATCCGCGCCTTATTATTATTATTATTAAAGAGTGACGGAAAAGGTCTTATGCAGATAAATTGAAAATTGGTTAATAATGGCTGCTGCTTTACCATAAATTACCTGCTTAACTTGGGCGGGTAATCGCTTGTCTGACGTAATTGGGCACAACTGTCATATAAAATAAGTTGTGCTCGACAAAAAAAAGTGAAACTGTGACCGCAAATGATATGCAACTCTCTGTCGCTATTATACACAAATGGGTCATACGCGAATTTAGGTTCACGTCTTTTCTGTGGACATACCAAAAGGTCAAGGCTACAAAGCTTAATTTTGTATTGGACCAGTAGCCCGCAACAGTGTCTCCGTTTCTATAAATCCCTGTAATAAAAACATAGCTAACATGCGCAATGCACATAGGCCGTTAACTATTGACCACAGGAGGGACGACTTTTGTTTTTTCAACTAAGTATGACACAAATGTATATGCCCGTCTCGCTCGGTAGTGGTATTGTTATTTGCGTGTCGCGTCTGGTAAGTCTGTGTGAATAGCATTATAAATGATCATATAGAGCCCAAATAAATAAATAAATGAAGTAAATGAACTTTATTCAGCAAGTAGGCCGCAAAGGCACTTTTACAAGTCAAAAACTACTAGCGTTTCTCATGAGACCACTGCCGAGAAGAAACGCCGAAAGAAACTCGACAGTCAGTCATTTTCTCCAAAATATGCTTATTACAATGATACTACTTAACCTACTTAAGTAAATTTAAGTGGTAAAAAACAAAAGAGAATTGAAAGAAAATAAGGAAAATATAACAATAGGTATTTACAATGTGTAATTACACAAGAAAACAAAACATGTCGAATCGTTTGATATGCTTTCCTGCAAGAACTGTGTCAACTAGATACAATGAAAATATTAGACTCTTTACGCTATTTAGGTATTTGGTTTGGGCCATGCATTTCTGTCTGTTAGATAGTCCTCAACCCTATAATAAGCCTTTGACATCAATGTTTTTTTAGGTAATTTTTAAGAGCTGGAAATCGCAAATAAGGTCTGGTTAACCCCTCTTCTACCAATCCCTGGGATCCCAGAGCTCTGTTGGGTTTATTTATTTATTGACCGAGGCGCTGGGAAATTCAGTTTGGTTTAATAAACAACACAATACATTATTACAATTATTCTATGCGCCCTTTCAACTATCCATTTTCTCACAGTACTTCAAACATTCTCGACATACTTCTATCCATCTGCTAGCAAACAAATCACAATCAGGTGCTGATGACAGAAGCGCATTAAGCATGCCGGATGCTCGAAGAGCGGGAGGTTTGTATGAGAGACAGTGCGCGCCTGCGGAACAGCTAGAAGATTGGGGGTTCGCGGTCTTAGGCTCGGTTGCACCACCATACGATCACAGGCCGGTCATCGTCAAATATGGCGCCGGCAGCTGTCATCCCATAGAAACTTGTCAAACATACAATCAGATTTTAACGAACACCGCTTACGATTACGGGCTAGTTACGGTAAAAAATGCTTATTGTACGAGGGTGCAAATATATATAATAAATTACCAACCAGTCTAAAAGACACTAAGTCCAACGGAACTTTCAAAAGACTCCTTAAGCATCATATCTTAAACAGCTAAAAGCTAGGTACAACAAATAGTCTTAATTCTAAAATAACAAATAAATAAATATTTATGGACAATCTTACACAAATATACAATAATTCTTATAGCCTCCAATACCGAATTTAGTCAACCAATTTTTAATTTAAACAAAACTGATACTATAATGTAAATTCTTGTCCGTGTATGTCACAGTGCCCTTACTGTAACTGTAAGCTGTGTCAGTGCAACTTTGTTGTTATCGCCGCACTAGCAGAGCGCAGGAGCGCTTCTTTGTGTATGTTGCTGGGCGCCGCGCGCGCTTTATTTATATGTTTACCCACATAGTTTTTAAGTAAATGTATTCTTATGCACTCAAAATTAAGTATTATTAAAGGATACTTTGTGCTAACTTAAGAAGCGAAAAGCATGTACTCGCCAAGTTTACATTGCGTAGTTTAGTTACTCATGTAAGTGAATTGTAAAATTCTTATGAGTAAATAAAAATTCGTTTGGTGCAACCCACCCTTAGTAATGCAGAACCTGGGTGCTTGTGTACATGGGATTCGCATTCCCGACTCGTACATTCCTGTAGTTGTGCATTACAATGTCCATACCATACACTGGACCCCATAGTTAAGCGGAAGTTGCAAGAGGAACACGACCGGCCTTACCATAGTTAAGCTGCAGTTTCCTAACAACGAAGTCATACTTTTGATTGAGCCAGCGGACGGCGCCGGCGCCGGCGGCCACCAGCTGCTCTTCCGTTGTGATGACGGAAGGCTCCGAGCTGTGAACATTTCATAATATAAGGATTTGTTGTTGGCCTGGGACGGGGCCGGCCATATGTGGCCTAAATGAGCTACGGAGTGGGTGCCACAAGATCAGGGTTCGAAATTATCAAGATAATTATGGTCTTTGATAATTATCGCGATAATTATCCGATAACTATCCGATAATTATCGGATAAGTATCCCTCTTATGGGTAGGGTACGTTATTTTATTAGTTAAATTTATTTTCCGATGTATGTATGATATGACCTGTAAAATGTATTTTTACCAATAAAGACTTTACTCTGTACTAATATATAAGAGATTATGGTGTTTTAGGCTGCATCAGGCATTAGCAAAAAATCTTGCTACACATAAGACTAGTTGTTTACCTGTCCGTAGCTTCTGTAGGAGGGTTCTCAATGATAGCCACTTCATACTCCTGTGGAGTCTCCACAGCCTGATTGTTAGCCATTTCGTACTGCTGGTATGTGTTGCTCGGTTCTTCAACTTGTGGCTGAAACAGGGCATGTATATAAATACCGTCTTCTGAATTTTTTTTTGAACCTCACTGTGGCATTAAAGGCCGGGTCCAATAAAGCGATAGGAGTGCACAATTGGAGAGAAGACTGGGGAAATTCCAATGGAAAGCCTCCGACACGACCACGCGGGTGAGAGATGCTCTAAGAGTTTGCGCTCCAGTGAGATTGGTTGAGCAGTTTCAACCGAATCTGAGGTGTAATAAATTCTTTATCAATCAATGAATAAAAGAGACACATGGAACAAGATTTAGGAAAATAAATGGTAACAACAGGTGGTTGGTCTTATAGCTTTAATGAAATTTATTCCAGGGAATCTTTGTTCTTCTTGTGATGGTAATAGGTTACATGGGATTCAGTTAAGGCTGACATTTTAAAGTTAGAAAATCCTTAGCATACATAAAAATCAATAGGACTAAAAACAAACCAGATTATTGCAACCAAATAATTTGTGTTATACTTTTATCTATCACAAACTAGTTTTATATATCATTCGTAAACCCCAAATTTTAAAGGTCTCCTTTTTAATAAAACCGTGTGGTTTTTAGATTAATTATACTACAATGCAAGTTGATGGTATCAGAAAATATGCTATACAACAATCATAACTTATCTAGGTAGTTTTTTGACATTCATAAGTGCATGTAACATGCCTAAATTGAAGAATAAATGATTTCATTTCATTTCGTTATCCCAATATATTACTAGAGATTTAGGACTCTAAACGTTGATCCCCAGAATGGGAATTCTAATTAATTAACTATGTAGCTTACCCTTTGAGCGCTGAAGAGACCTGGTTAAGATTCCGGGTGTAGAAGAAAACCAAGACTTACGTTATTTTATACAAACGCCTTAAGGGAGGCGTACAGCGACATCTACCACAAGACTCATGCTTCATTAACGGCACTAACATCTCAAATCATATTGAGAATCGTCAGTTGCGTTTGTATAAAATATAGTTTACGTTAGTAGCGGTACTGCTTAATACGAAGGAACGGTTGATGAATTTGGGACTGGGTTGCGATTGCACCTATAGCTTAGTTGGCAAGAGCGACTGGCCGCGAGTGCCGGGAGGTCGCAGATTCGAGTCCTGCTCGGTGCCTAAATTTTTCAATTTTTCCTTTATGCTAAATTCAAGACTTACGTTACTGACTTCAGCCGTGCCCTGCACAAAAGTGGTTCCCTCCTCCTCCGGCTCTCCTTTCACGTCATATATGGTCTCCGCCATCACGATACGGCCAGATTGATCCATAGTCCACATGCCACCGAACGCGAAGTTCGACGGGTTGCCACTTTGCTCGTAAAGTATCACTGTGTTCGGCCCGAGTTGAACGGGCTCTCCCTTCATATTCACGAAGACTGGCTGCTCGAAATTCCCTTCGACCAGCTGCCCTGTATGCACTATTTGCTGCCCCTGCTCCACAGGCACTTCCACCACTTGGTTAACTACTTCAACTTTGTCCTTTTCCTCTTCAGTTTTCGCGCGGCTAACCATAATTTTTTTCTTCTCACCTTCCCCGGGATCGTCACTTTTCCGCTTTATCACAGTTTTCTTCTTGTTTTTCTTGTCCATTTTTATACGTTACACTATAAAACTGCACTAAAACGCGTATAAAATACGCTGAGAGGTGATATTACTTAAATATTTAGGAATAAAAGTGACTACAGTAAACAGAGGTACGCCGCGCCCATTAGACAACATTTTTCTGTAAGTCAATGTTTTAATGTAAAGAAATCACACTAGGTACAGCTATTTTACAATTTACCGCGTTAATAAGAACGAAAATAGTTGTTTGATAACATAAAATTGAGATTAAACCAACGTATTTGAGTGCGAAAGGGACAACTCAAAGAGACGCCATTTTTAATCGCCACACATTTTTCATATTAGTGTTGCCATATATAAACGGAAAGACGTTGCGTTAAAGAATCCTACAAACCATATAATGATGTACTCACATGTACTAACTTGGTACTAACCTATCAATTTGTCACTAACCATCTAAAGACGCAGCCACGCAGCTATAAGATGGAAAGAGCCAAGAGCCATTCAATTCGTCAATTTCAAGGTGGTTGTCTTGTCAAATTCAGTCAAATTGGTAAGTTTGTAGAACGCTCGAATAAATACCATTGTTGCCAACTTAGCATATTTTCTACTAAATTAAGAATATTTTCGGCTTATTTAGCAGTAATTTTTTACATCATTTATCATATTTTTAGCTCAATTTTCTCAGGTTATGAAACTATTAAACCATGTGAGGCCGCAGTCGATAGCTTAGGATACCACGGCCTCTCATGCGCCAAGAGCAGCCAGCGCGAGGGCAGCTGAGCGATATCATTCTTTGGGCCCTTGTCAGCGTCAGCGTGCCGGCCATGCTAGAACCACCTGACCTCGCGTGCAGCGATGGCAAGAGGCTCGATGGCATGACCCTCGTGCCATGGAGGTTGGGACGGCCCCTCATTTGGGATGCTACATGCGTAGACACCTTGGCGCCGTCCCATTTAGAAAAGACATCGGCCATGGCAGACCGCCGCAAGTACATCTTTCAGATCAATATATATTTGTGCCTTTCGCTTTCGAAACCCTCGGGCCCTGGAGCTCAAATGCCCACAAACTTTTTGGACAATTTTCGTTTTTTAATGTTTTATTCTGTTTTATTATAAAATTACTTGTAGATGAATAAAAAAAATCGTCATATTGTCTTCTATTAAAAATATTTATCTTTGAAAATCCAGGCCACATCCAATTTTAGTGTGCATGGAAATTGATTTCTTTTGTTGTCACCAAGTTATCACTAGCAAAAACAGTCTGTAGATTTTATGCCGCAGATGGTAGATGAATTGGATTGGAATTGCAACTACCAGAGTAGACAACTTATTATTATTTCATATTAGCTAATTTTAATGATATTTAAAGACGCAATATTGATGAATAGAGTCCGACCACGCTAACTTTGCATTGAAATAATTTGGCAACACTACCGCAAACGTCACATTTTCATACAAATATGACGCATAATGCACAGTGTTGCCAAATTATTCCTTGCGGAGTTAGCGTGATCGGACTCTAGTGCGATTTTTATTTAGCATAATATATATTTTTAGCAATCTTCCGAAATTTTACCAGAGCTGTACTCGGAACTTCGTATCGCGCCATCACTTTCACTCTCGTGTTATTCATTATATGAGTGAGAGGGATGGCACGACGTGGTTTTGAACACTGGAATACTCTTAAGAATTTGCGCTCCACTGAGATTGGTTGAGCGGTTTCAACCGAACCTGAGGTGTGAGTGGAATCAAGCTACTGGGAGTTTCGTCCCTGGTTTACTAAACCTAGCCTAGCTGAGAAGAGGCCAGCAAGAAACTCAGCTAGGCGCGACCTTGTGTAATTGAAAATTTCTTTCGTGTTTTACATCATTTACTAGAGTGCCAACTATTTCCGGATAGTGCAAAACCGCTAGTTGCATGCAAAAATTGTGAAATTTCATCAAGATTCCATTGCATCGCTGCACTTTATAAATAAAAAACCAAATGTCTAAATATTATTTATTTTACTGGCAACAAATCTCCCCAATTACTAGACCTAGCGCACCTGTACGTGGTCTGGTCAAACTTGCCTTTTGAGAATATGATCTCTTGCAGCTCACCCTGCTTCGTACATAACCTGCAAATTGTGTGACCGGACCGTACTATGGGTGCTCGGACAATCCTTGGCCACTGCGGATCGTCAGATGGACGGACACCTTTTCTTAATATTACATATGAGAATAGTTCCGCAGACACTTCTGATTTTGATGGATATGGAAGAGATTCATACTTCATAATAAAATTGCAAGGAGTCTTGTGTTCCAGATATCTTGGACATACATTATCATTAGGGCATGGTGAGAATGCGTAACCATTATTTTTTCCTTTGGGCAAATTTAATATGTACTCTCTAGCTTCATTCACTATTTGGAAGCCAGCATATGTTCCCTGTTCCACAATTATAAGGAAATCTTCAGTTTTCCTCCAAAGCTTCTGAATTGTCTCTAATCTTGACCGCATATTCGGTAGTTCAAATAATGAGAACGCTGATAATACTATGTTGTATTTCAGGTCTGTTGATGCGGGAAGGAATTGCCGTTGGAAATAACCTTTCAAAGGCATTGTGACATTATCTTTGCCTTGACATAAGAGCAGTCTAGCCAAGTCATGCATGTCTGGTGATGTGTCTACACAAAAGTACTCAAATATATCACCGTTCCAATAGTTATTGACCGCCCATGTGCCTGTTCCTATGCCTGATCCGAAATCAAAGAAGCTTCTAGGCTTGAAATCTGGAAATTTAATTCTGATCTCATCTAATACACGTACTAGGACCGCATACTCGGGAGCAGATCTGGACATCAAATATTGCAAGCATGTTGCTTTGTCATATGAAATGTTACCCCAGCGGTACACATTTGCTTTCAAAATATTGAAAACCTTAGACTGTACCTGCTTATTCAACTTATCT
Source organism: Epiblema foenella (assembly GCA_963556455.1). Lineage (NCBI taxonomy): Eukaryota > Metazoa > Arthropoda > Insecta > Lepidoptera > Tortricidae > Epiblema > Epiblema foenella. Next base: position 7,373,369 of record OY747119.1, on the reverse strand, counting down.
AGTTCACCTTCGGTCAAGTTGCCAATATTCGAGTATGCTTTCTTAGCGATGTTGTCATGTATTTTAGCCGCTTTCTTGTCAATGTCGCCTTCTTCTGGTGGTAGTAGGCGCGAGCGTAGATAGTTGCTTAGCTTTATGCTATCCTGGTGCATAGCACGGGCACCGGAGTCATCTAAAACTGTTTTTATTGCCTTGATTATGTCCGCGGGTAACGTAGCGATTTTAACCCGTGTTGTTCCAGGATGTTTACGGGGTTTGTATTCTTTACTGTCAAATTTTTCTCTCAAACTAGTGTCTATTTCTATTTTAGTAGAATAGTTTGAGCACAGCGTAGAAAAACGGGTTATTCTTAATTTTCTAAACATTTTGAAAAGCTTATAACCTAACTTTGGCGTGTTATTGTTTAACGTCAAGTTGACAATAAGAGCGTGTTCACAAAGCACGGTACGAGTTGCATGCGATGACATCACAACGATATCGGTGAAAGTAAAATGTACGGAAAACATGCGAATAGTCTTAATTCACATTATCCAGAGGAGCTACTACGAACTTCGTATCGTGCCGTCTCTTTCGCCTATATGGTGTATAACACGAGAATGAAAGGGACGGCACGATACGAAGTTCGGAGTAGGCCTTCTAAACGATATCGGTATTGGATCCTATCCGATAACTTGCATTGCAAGATGGTACGGTCCTATACTGCCATTGTTGCCAGTATTTTGATTGAATGTATTACTTACATTTTCTATTTCTCTTATATAATAACTTTAAAAAGTGTAATTCTTATGAGAATAACTGTGAGAGCACAACACGAAACTGGTATCATTTCCAGTAAGGGCCCGAATCATGTAATTTGAACATACTCTTAAACATATAGGACCGTATGATTGATTGACCTTAAAAAACTAATAGTGAAAGACTGTTTAGAATTAAACATATTTTAATCAATTCAATAAGTTTGAATCCAATACGCAAAACCGATGTACCGCGCAAGTCTAGTACACATGCTATGATAGATGGCTACAGTGGCGTAGGCAGGGGGAGACCATCAACCATAGACAGGGATCCACATGGATGAATGAGCCACACATATCCACAAGATATTCCCTCCCCCCTCCCTAAAGCATCAGACCATACAAAAATCTAAACTCTTTAACCACCGTCTGATATATCACCCTGACACCACACTTCTCTATGCGTCTTCGCGTTGCATATTCGCCTGCCTCCCAGCAATACGAATATTTGCGCAAATACGGCGAAAGTGTCGTGCCAGCATCGTACAAAGTGACAATGTAAATATCTTTTTAAAATTTTGTAATACTTGAGGTTTCTGCAGTTAAAGGGATAATCAGCAAGACCATGCCAAAATCCTGGACAAATCATTGCCTTAACAGATGTTGTCGAACCCTCATTGACTTCTTTTTTTTTTGGTAATTTATTACATACCAACTAATAATATACTAGGTCCTTTGTGGTCTTTTAAAGCTTCATTCTTCATAATCTCAATCATAGCTGTAAGTTCTTTATTCTTTTTTCTCAAACGAAATAAAGTAGACCTCAACCTGGCCATGGTTTTTTTCTGTGACTGAGCTACCTGCGCTTTCCTCTGCAGCTTGAAAATCAATTTTCTTATCTCTGGCGATACAATATTGTCTCCAACCAATGTGTTAACCGCAGCCTCTGTCTCTGTATCAATTATAACGCACTCTGTTTCAGCATCAGTCACCGTTTCAGTTACAATACATTCCGTTTCTGAATTTGCATCAGTTAGTTCAACATCAGAGTTACTTACAATGACAACCTCTATATCGTCATCATGTATACGTTTTGTGCCTTTATTGGTAATATTGCGTTTGGTTGTTACGTTTCTCATGACATCATCTTCGGTATATTCTAGACTTTCAGGCGTATGGATATTCAATGTTGGGATGGAGCCCTTTTTTAAAGCTTTTTTACCTTGTGTTGAACTCCTGAAAGAATCCTCAGTAAAATGGTTTGAGCATATTCTTTGATATTTTGTGAGCTTTGATTCAGGCAGTCCCGATGCGATCCTCCACTTTTCTTTTAGGGCTTTGTCTAACGGGAATCTGTAAGGAAAGTGGCCAGATGAGTCTAGTGAGTTCTCCCAACATGTGGGATTCATAAATAGAAACAGAAAGTGCTTAGTACCTTGCCTACAAAGCTGTGGAGTGTTTTCAAAGATTCCTAACCTAAAAGGATTCAAAAGATTCTCTAATGGTTCGAAGCTAGTGACAGCAAAGATTACCACATAAGTTATACCCAGGGTTCGTGTTAGACAAATGTTTGTTAATCTATCTCTATCACTCCTATATCGTGAGTAATTTACGAAGTGTTTAGGGGCGGCTTTACCTATAGTGTACGGCTGCTACCATGAACAGCATTCGAATTTTTCCCTCTCTGTCGCACTTGCAAGTTTGCACACAAGTGCGACAGAGAAGGAAAACTTCGTTTGTGGTTTGCGGTAGCTCTCAGAGGGGCTACCGCAAACCACAAACGGAAGTTTTCCCTCTCTGTCTCACTTATATGCAAACTAGCAAGGGCGACAGAGAGGGAAAACTTCGTTTGCTGTTCGCGGTAGCGCCCCAGGGTGTGCGTTGCACGCGGGCGCAGCGGTCCTAGAGGGCGCCGAGCGCCATTCGCTCCTTACTAGAGCGAGCTAGAGTAATACTTTGCACACGGGCGCTACATGGGCTAGAGACGCCTCTGTGTTTACCCAGAAAACCCGATACATTAGTATATGGACACGAATCATAATGTACTCACTTATAAAAACTCACGTCGTCTAGGATGCTACTGCGAGTTTTGCAGCCTACAACAGAGCAACCCACCATCGTTACTTCCTATGTACTTGGTTCCGTTAGCAAAAGCAGTAGATAATCAGCGGTATTTGAACAAATTGTATTAGAAAATCCGGAAATCATACATAACATCACAAACAAAATTCATGACAGGTAAAGGTAAGTTCCAAAGAGAATTCCAGTGTGTGACATATTGACCATACAGTGTTGCCAGATGCCGGAATACAAAAAGCGGGAGGTACGTTTTAAAGAAGCGGATATGTGCTCTACGCCGTCACATGCATTCTAATAATTCGATATTTTGAATTTTACCGCCTTTTTCACTGAGCAAATTAAAAAAAGAGGATTGGTTGGCTTAACGCGGACAGCGGGGACAATGGCAAAAACCCGGGGAAAACAGCGGGAAAGCGGGGCATCTGGCAACACTTCATTGTATCATATATAAAATGTCCTCTATGGTATTGTACTTTTTGGTGACTGAGGGCCTACTTGCTGATTCGTGCGACAGAGAGGGAGATATTCGAGCTTTTTTTTCGGTTCGCGGTAGTCCCTCTGACACAAGTCACCACAGGGTAAAGATTCCATAGAAATTCTCTACGGGAGCCATCAAGAGGGCCGGAAAAGCTCTTATGCAGATAAATTGAGAAGGAACCTGTTTAAAATGGATGACGGCTTACGGGCTTACCATAAATAACCTCCTTGACTTGGGCGCGTAATTGTTTGTCTGTCACAAAGTTATATCCAACAGTTTGTGGCAGATAAAAAAATGAAACTATGGCAAGCACAACAAATGGTATTTCTCTCTGCGTTGCTATTGGGAACCATAAGGATTTTGGAGTGGCCTGTATTATATTTTTTATTGATAGTAGACTTATTATAGAGTTCAAAACTGTGGAGTAAGGCTAAGACGGAAAATACACACATACAAAGATTTGCGAAAGAGATGTAAGCATTGACAACAAGATACGGGGGAATGAGGTACAATATGTCTTCTCCTGTCTCTCATCGCGTATTATTTGTCACCGGCCTGAGTGCCTACTCTGAACTTCGTATCGTGCTATCCCTATCACTCATATAGTGTAAAAACGAGAGTGAAAGGGACGGCACGATACGAAGTTCGGAGTAAGCCCTCTGTCACTATTGGCTTAATGTAAAGTTGCTGGCATACTCTGTGCCATTCCAACTCCTATAATGAAGTGTAAATAACTATCAACAAAGACTTGGCTTAAAGGACCCGAATCCAGGCCATAATAAAATAAAAAATTTTGGCGCCAATGTATAATACAGCACGACTAATTATGAGATGTCAGAATTGTGCTAATGAATGTATCAGTCTTCTAATACATCCCAATTTAGTCAGGTTATAAGTCCGTCCCTTTCAGGTATTCGCTAATTCTCCTTCTATAGGATCCTCTTTCTACGGGGTAAATAATAAAAGTTCGGGGCGCCAATCAAAAAAATCGAAATTATAGGTTTGAAAGTGTAGAGGGCCCTGAGTCTCTGTCTGAGGCTAAGTCTTTCGCACTCGAAAAAAATTAACTGTGTGAAGCATTACGAAATGTTTACCTAAATAGGTATCTTTTTTAATGGGATTCCTCTTGGCCAATATCTATCCAGGGAGCAAAGATGAGGCTGGTGGTGAAGCGAGTTCTCTCAGAAGATGCCTATTCAGTATTCACGCCTAACTTAAAAGGTCTAGGTTATACTGGTTATATGAACTCGGAAATACAGACGCCGGCTGGGAATTCCAAACCTTAGCAGTGCGCATTATAAAAGATGATGAAAAGCGCTTGCTTTGAATAACGGGAATTGGAGATGAGTAGTTCACGAATGAATGCTTCAAATGAAGTACTTCACTTGGTGTCACTCTTTCGTTCAGTTCGGATTCATATACTTCAATAGTTCACCTAGTACACCTGCTCACTCATTCGCTCCGAGCCGAAAGAAAGATAGGACACTAATATTATTAGTTTGATCTGTTGAGGTACTGAACTAAATGGAACCAGTGAACTAAATTAGTGATATGAGCTACTGTGCCTTTACCATGAGTTTGCATGACCGTACTCGATAGCGACTGCGTAAACGATTTAGTATGCCGATTCTTAGTTATATTGCGTAACCGCCAGAGGCGCTGTACTTTTGCTCATACAAATTTTTACGCAGTCGCTAGCGAGTACGGTCATGTAAACTCGTGATAAAGGCACAGGAACTAAACTGAACTAGTGAACTAAATGAGTCATATACATGAGATGAGAGAATGAGCGAAACGCGAACGACTGATCAATATGATTGTAGTTAGATCTGTTGAGCTACTGAACTAAACTGAACTAGTGAACTAAATGAGTGATATACTTCAAAGTGAAGGAATGAAGTATATCATTCTTTTCTTTTTAGTGACACAGTTTTCTCATAACTAACGGGATTTTCGACCAGTGCCTTTACCATGAGTTTGCATGATCGTACTCGCTAGCGACTGCGTGAACGATTTAGTATGCCGATTCTTAGTTCTATTGCGTAACCGCCAGAGGCGCTGTTCTTTGCCCATACATTTTTTTATGCAGTCGCTAGCGAGTACGGTCATGTAAACTCATGGTAAAGGCACAGGTAAGGATTAGGAAGAAGGGCGGAAGGCGGTTTGAGCTCATGGAACTCCTCCGGACACTCACCGAAGTACAATTTGTCTAACTAAATTGTGTCGTTTAATATTTGCGTTATTTTAGTAGGCTGGACTATAAAGACTCAACTTTGGTTTGTTTTTTTTTTCTATTCACAAAACTACTCACATCAGAGCGAGATGGCATTCCACTGTGTCGCTCTTTTTCCACGTTGCAACAACATAATGATGACGTAACCAAACAAAACACTATCGCCGCGTATTCTTGTTCTGGAATTCTCCGAAAAACATAGTCTGCATCAACAACAAATTACGTCGCTGCCTGCAGTTTTATATTGACAAGGAAAGTCCAAAATATCACTTACTTAGTATCAACTCTAAATCATTGCATTAGAGTTTAAATTACAACGCGTTTCTGAGCAGTGACTCACCAGGCTTGCGCTTTGGTAATTCTGTGCTTTATTTCATTGGGTTTCGGTTGAATTTCGAGTGTCATTATAGTTTGTTTACGGGTCGTTGTACTATCAGCATCAAAGTAACTGACTATAGTTAGACCTTATACAGTTGCAATAAGATTCACGAATAGTCCAGTTAACGGTGATGCTTGTAGTCTCGTCTAGAACTTGATTTCATGAGCTCCAGGCATAGTACGATTTATCGACCACATACGTGTCAATAGAATTTCATTCTTAATTCTGTAGCTTATAGTTAAAATTTGATTGCATTTGCTTAAAAAATGTTTCGTCCTGAAATAAATCACCAAAACGTTAGTAACTATTCTTTTAATGTTTGTATTGTTTTTTTTAAAGCCTTCTAGATTTGTGGGGCCCGGAAAAGTGATGAACCAGTTATTAGCCTGACCTAAAATTACGTATATTTAGAACTTCAAGGTTAGGATTATGAGATACTGGGGTATAATGGCGAGGAAAGTCGATAGAGGCATCATCAGTAACATAGCATTGCATCCTGGGGCGAGCCAGGGTAAACCGCTTTTAAATAAATAAATAAATATTTTTGGACAATATTACACAAATCGACCTAGCCCCAAACTAAGCAAAGCTTGTACTATGGGTACTAGGCGACGATATACATACTTATATAGATAAACTAGCGACCCGCCCCGGCTTCGCACGGGTGCACTATTTAATGGATGTTATTATACATATAAACCTTCCTCTTCGATCACTCTATCTATTAAAAAAAACTGCATCAAAATCCGTAACGTAGTTTTAAAGATTCAAGCATACATAGGGATATAGGGACAGAGAAAGCGACTTTGTTTTATACCATGCCCTCCCATCTCCTACAACGAATGAATAATACCAAAAAACAACAACCAGATGGCGTTACAGGTATCGCGTGAAACATTTGAGACAGTAATCTCGAGGATTGAGTCATTTTACACCCTAATACCCGTGTGGTTGCCGGGTAAGAATTGCGCCACCCCATCTCTTCCCGTGGGTTTCGTAGGAGGCGAATAAGGGAAAATCGGAGGGTGGGCAGCAGCATCCTTCGATCATTACCACCATCAAACTGCGGTCGCCAACCCGCTTGCCAAGCGTGGCGACTATGGCAAATCTCCCCCCCAAATTGGGGGAGGCCTATGTTCAGCAGTGGACGTCTTTCGGCTGAAATGATGAATGATGACACCCTAATAAATTGAACATAGCCTATTTTTGTTACAAACATTATTCTACATGCAAAAATAAGGTATAATTTTGAATTTTACTAAATTCAATAAAATTTTCAATAAATCATACCATACGTATGAGCTTCCAAGATTGCTACGTATTGTTGAGTACAATCACTAGATGGTGCTGCACCTCTGGGATATACTGCGCGGGTCATCGCCCCGGCCGGCTAATATTAGGTACATAAATATAATAGGTGAATATGCAGCGTTTTCACGTAGGTATTTTTTCGTCTCATTAAATATTATCAAAGGAGACGACGATCTCGATCAGTCAACATTTGTAAAAAGTGTATACTGATATGATATCGGTTCCAAGTTTTATTTGATTACAATGTTCTCTGCCGGCTGTCCTAACTTTGTGCAGATAATAATGAGTTGACAATTATTGCATTTACTGACATGAAAAAGTAAATTTGTTTTTTGGAACTTTAAAGAAAGGCGAGAAAAATTAAAATTCAATTTAATACAGTGAGTGATATAAAAAACGAACAAGAAGCTGATATAAAAAAATACAAAAAGTCTCTCACACAGGGATACGATCCCGGACCCGTTGCGTAATAGTCTATCTGCGTACGCACTTAGCTACGCGGTCCTTCGTAAACACTGTTAAAATTTCGTATCTATAGCCCACGCGATGCTTTACTGCGTGACGTAATAACGACACAAGCGCCTACCTGGCGGGTGACAATGGCTCAGGTTGTCGCTTGGACACTCCGTGTTAGGTTTGGTGACCCATTTTTGTATTTGGTTATTACGCATACTCAATTATTGATGAAATATGAAATTTTAGGTACATACATGTCAACGAAATAAAATGCACAATATAATAGGCATACCAGTTGAATTTATTTTTATTACTCGTATTTATCTGGTGTTGGGTCTACGTTTTACGTTTATTGTAAATTCTATGATTAGGTTTTAAGTTGTAATTAATAATGGAAGCCATTATGGTGTAGCGATTTTTCCGTCGCTATCACTATAATAGGTAAGATTTCGTTTCTTTATTACGTATTCTTCTTTTATTTATATATACCTACCTATGTAGGTACCTACTATTTTTGAATGACGTTTGTCTAATTGTTTTGGTTAGGTTTATTCTGTATATTTGTACCTACAGTCCTATATGGGTGCAGTTGTGTGGTCACCCTTCACTGTCCGTGGACTCGACCTTCTCCTTCGGTTTAAAGACGCGGCCGGGGCGGCGGGGGCGTGGCCACGGTCACCACCGTCACCACGGTTTGCGCATGGTCGCTCGTTAAGTCGTTAAGTTAGTTTATTAAGTTTAGGTTTAAGTTCTTGCATATTTTCGTTTCTAGTTATTGATGTACAGTATTTGGGCTGGGTGACTTCGTTCTTATTTACCATCCTCCTACGGCCTGACATTAAAAAACCGGCCAAGTGCGTGTCGGACCACGCATAATGAAGGGATCCGTACCAACACCTACTAGTCTACATTTAAAATCACTATCCAATACATTGAATCTAAAAAAGTCGTATCGTCATAGGGAACTCACGGCACTTACGACCTTTTGTTTGGGCAAGACAGTTTTTAAGCGAAACCTCAAAAACTGTAAAACCTATATTGTTCAAACCAAAAATCGTTGAAAGTATTTACTAATGCACTCCACCTCAATTTTTTTCAGAATTTTAAACTTAAAAGTTTGGAAATTAGTGAGGGGGGGACACTTTCTATGACTTTGACAGCTAATATCTGACCAATGGTTGACTTAAATGGACAAGTTTTTTACAAACCTCCAAATCATTTGTTAAGGCCTATCCATCGATACCCCACACGACTATGTGCGTTGAAATTTTTTTTTCATCCACCGGTTACATGTCTGGAGTGCCGCCCCTAATTTAATGTTTTTGTAATTTCTCATCACTTTCATGTAGCGGTTCATAGAATACACCTTACCACCAAAATTCATAATTGTAGTGCTTATAGTCTCCGAGTAAATCGGCTGTGACATTCGGACGGACGGACGGACGGACAGACATAACGAATCTATAAGGGTTCCGTTTTTACCATTTTGGCTGCGGAACCGTAAAAATTGACTAAATAAACACAAGCTTACATGGATTAAGCCGTCCGTCGGTCCGAACGGTGGATGAAAAAAAAATTCAACGCACATAGTCGTGTGGGGTATCGATGGATAGGCCTTTAAAAATGATATGGAGGTTTCTAAAAAAACTTGTCAATTTAAGTCAATCGTTGGTGAGATATTAGCAGTCATAGTCATTAAAATTCTGAAAAAAATTGAGGTGGTGTGCCCAAACAAAAGGTCGTAAGTGCCGTGAGTTCCCTATGAAGATGCGACTTTTTTAGATTCAATGTATTGGATAGTGATTTTAAATGTGGACTAGTAGGTGTTGGTACGGAACCCTTCATTGTGCGTGGTCCGACACGCACTTGGCGGGTTTTTTGATCATTTAATTTGGATGTGGATGTATCGCGAAACTTCCGAAATACGTAGGGTCATTGCGCCGGTTACACGACCACCTTCTTTCGATTACAAGGTTTCTTCAATTAAAGGTATGTGCATGTGAACTCTGCTCGGCGTCGTGAGTGAAAACCTAGGAACCCGAAACAAACTGCTGGGTGGCTACTAGATGTATGTGTGTAGAGTTTAGGTTATTTTTAGGTTAAATTGTTATTGCACGTCCGAAATGGATAAACTGTTGGAACTTTTATTCTAAAATATGAGATTGTGTACACAGTCTTGATAAAAAATAAATGATGATGAAAAACAAATCCTGTTTCCTACTAATTTTATAAATGCGAATGTTTATATGTTTGGATATTTGTTAATGAAACTTGGCAGTAAGGCAGGAAAGTGGCAGACGCGTTGTGTACACACTACACAACGACTTTATAGCCTGGATTAACATTCACTTATATTAAGTAGCGGGCAAAAGCTAGTTCATAAATTACATTAAGCATTGCATTGGGCATTAAGTCCGCCCTTTGTACTTATATACTTTTTGTGCAATAAAGTTTAAATAAATAAATAAATAAATGTTGCTCGTTCAATAATATAGGAGACCATGTTTTTCATGCAGACTTTTGTCTCTAATCAGTCTAGTGAGTAGTATGCAACTTTTTTAGTACTCACTTAGTTTGTCGAGATATGCATAGTGTAGGGTTCCGTAGTTAGGTACCCGGCCGTCAAAAAATTTGTTAACTTGGTCGGCTGTTATTTGACTACAAAGATTCGCTGTTCAAAAATCTATTTTACACCACACACTGGGATATTTTATTAAAAAGATTGAGTATATTATATTTTAGCGTACGATTTTGTAAATTGTTGATTTTTTGATGGTGAAAAATGCACAGTTCGTGCCTAAACGTATATTTAGGAATCGCCCAATAGCTATGGTATCTGTGTACTATCAGAAAGGCCGCACGCTTTTTTGTTACCGTATTAGTACCTATAGTATAAAAAATCCTACGGAACCCTATAAAGAGGAATTTCCCTTTCGGTTCATCAATTCATCTATTATTAACTGGCGCAACGACGGTGACAGCGACATAGTGACACCGAAATAAAAGCTTACATTGTAGAAAAGATTAATGTTAAGTTTTATATGCAATATATGTAAAACTTTAATTTTGTCTTTTTTAGTGACTTACTAAAGTATTTGATAGGGATCAGATTAAATACTATTAAATTACCTACGCAGTAAGTACTTATTAAAAATGGACAAAATTTATAAAAAACGATGCAAGTGAAATTAAAGCCTAAACGTAAATGAGTGTGTCGTCGTCGTCGTCGAATTATACTATATACCTACCATTACCATTCTAAAATTAAAACGCACGCGACCCTACTAAGCCCCGTATTCAAGGTCACGCGCATCGACTAGATCGTGTCATGCGTGTCATTGACCGAAGTGCCTATACTTAGGTACTTACCAAGTGTAAGCAGATTCGTTACTGCCATCTAGTGTTATCTCGATGTACTAGTACAACTAACTATCGCGCAGTAGCTGTGTCAATTCAGTATGCTCGGTGCTGCGCTCTACTGGTGCAGCTAAAGAACTATAAAGGGGGAAGCTTTTTAAGAGTCTGGACGGTTCGCTTTTCTTGTATGGGATTGGGTATCTGTACTAGTATTATAAAATCTGTGTTTATACTATGTAGTGATATATAGATACTTAAATACTTACATAGAAAACATCCAAGACTCAAGAACAAATATTCGTGTTCATCACACAAATACATGCCCTGACCGGGATTCGAACCCGGGACCTCCAGCTTCGAAGGCAGGGTCACTACCAACTAGGCTAAAGCGGTCGTCAAGTTTTATAAAAGTAATGCCTACGCCAAATCTTGGGATTATTAAACCAAGATCAGGCTAGTGCGAGTCGGACTGCCTACCTAATATAATATATCAGCGAACCTTGAAATTATGACAAGCGGATTATACAGAAATCACGAGGCTCCGAATGGGGGGGGGGGAGGGTTTACGAAAACCTCCCGACTGATCACGTTGGGGGAGGGGGGTACAAGGTGACCTCACGTGCCCTTTTCCCGCCGGCGACGTTCATATATTACGTCATTTCAAATTCGGGGGATAATTTATTTGAAACCGCGTGTGGTATGCGAGGTTAAGCAACGTCGGCCCAGGTCAGTTATTGGATGGGTGACCGCTTTGAGTGGTTATTAACTGAGCGCTCCCGTGCTTTGGAAGGCACTAAAAGTGGCCCAAAAAACCTCGCATGATTGATAGATAAGCCATACGTCCGCTACCGGAATTATATACAATTCTCAATGAAAGTGAAAAATTACGCACCCCCACCTGTGGCAATTTTTTTTTAATTTTTTACTTTGAAAATATCACCAAAAGTTCCGTAAAGTATGTAAGTAGTTGTATATTACAATGCAAATTATGTCATCATTCTCCTAGCGTGTTTCCCGGTTGTCGCCAAGGAGCCCTCGCGCTTGTCGTAGGCACTAGTTTTACGATAAACACTGCCATTCTGACCTTACCGACTTTCGTTTTCCTTTACCGAACAGCTTAAATATCAAATATCTAAGGAACAAACGATGATTAAGTTCCTGAGGAAAAACCACAAAATATCCGATCCGAACCCATATGTGTACATACTTATAGTACATTATTATGTTGGACTGCGTTTAGTAAAAAAAACTCTACTCTATTCCCGAGTATAGTAGATTAAAATTGTATTGCCAGTTTTTGTGGTAGCCAGGGGATATCCCTACACATCACAAGGCGTGCTATATAAACGCGTTTCTCGCTGCGATCGCCAGTCAGACTTAAATATGGAGTCGAAACTGGCGGCCTCTCTCTCGCAATTCGCGGCGCGGTTCAGCAATGTGAGTTATCGGTCACAGTCAAGGCCTTTACTGTTTATATAAAATGTGGGGTAGCAAGGTGCAATGACTTCACGGTGTCAAATGAGGTCATTTGTTATTTTAAACCTCATTTACTATCATACAGTCTTCTATAGGTAGTTTCTAAGATATGCGCCATTTTATTTTGAAATTCGTACTTTTTTCCTTACAATAAATGAAATAATGTTACTTTGTTAATTTTTCTCTTTTTTGTGTTATCGTATTTTTACAGTAGCTGTATGAACTAAGGATTTTTTGGAATTTAATTTTTTTTTCCTGACGGCTACTTTTTTTATTCGCATGATATTCCTCAGGTGCAAATTTTAACAATTTTTCATAAAAAAAAAAGTTATTTTAGACATAGAATTTCTTTTCTTTCTTAGTTTGGGACTAGGTCGATTTATGTAAGATTGTCCACAAATATTTATTTATTTTAATTTTTTATTTTATTTTTTTGGTAACAAACAGTCATTTTATTTTGAAATTCGCACTTTTTCCTTACAATTAAATGAAATAATGTTACTTTGTTAATTGTTCTCTTTTTTTGCGTTATCGTATTTTTACAGTAGCTGTAGTAACTAAGGAAGTTTCTGATTTTTTTTTTTCTGACGATTACTTTTTTTATTCGCATGATATTCCTCAGGTGCAAATTTTGACAATATTTCATAGAAAAAAAAAACAGTTATTTTAGACATAGAATTTGGTAGGTTGATTTATGTAAGATTGTCCACAAATATTTATTTATTTTAATTTTTGATTTTATTTTTTTGGTAACAAACAGTCATTACATTAATTACAATAATTCTTTATACTACTTAACCCGTCCTCTACCGGTCCCTGGGATTGGACTCATTACAAAATAATGCTATTGTTTATTTTTTTCGCCGGGAGACCACGGCTTTAGACAGAAACAGTGCCGAAACAGATGTGAAGTAATTCACTTAAAGAGAAATATAATAATGTTAGATGACAATTATACAAAGAAAAACAGTTTGCTAGGCTAGGTACTTAAAAAGTAACGGTTGTTAGTGCAATATTTAAATTATTATTTAGAATGTTTTTTTTTTCTTAATAACGTACTTACTACTAATCGATGCGGTGATAAGGATTTAGATTTTTTTGATGAGCGAGGGACCGTTATACCAACACAGCTGCAACGAATTCTCAAATCAATAAAGGATCGGTACTGTTAAAAAGGCGCTATTTCGGCTTGGCTCCGGAGGCAATGAAAGCTGTCTTGATGGAGAGGGATGCTTATCACGTAATGCGCTCAATGTGCCATCATTCATGGGTGCAAGTGAGGAATCTGATAGAAGCATACGCACCGCACCCCTTAAATCGCCTTCATGGACTTTAGCCTCTATAGTACGGTATTTTGGGGTCAACTTTTGGTTTACGCACTCGTCTGGAAAATATAAATTTAAATTATAAATATTTATATTAAAGAATTTTGTGAGCAGGTCCGGTAATTATATAGAATTTTTTTGTCGAGTCAGTTTTTGGGAATTTTCAAAAAGGAACAATTTTTATTTCAAAGATTATGTAAGTTTCTGCGTCCGAATTTCAATTTGTTCTCCTCTACAGGTCGCATTTTTCAACCGCTTCTTATGAAATTTTGTTAGCAGGTTTGATATTCGTTATTGATCTTTTTTATAATGTCAGATTTTGGAAATGATAAAAAAACTCACTCACGAGGTCTACAGCTCACAGAGCCACTAGTATTTATTATTTATGACTTAGGGTGGGTTGCACCAAGCCGTCTGTAATCGTAAGCGGTGTTCGTTAAAATCTGATTGTATGGAAACTTTGACAAGTTTCTATGGGGTGACAGCTGCCGGCGCCATATTTTACGATAACCGGCTGTGATCGTATGTTGGTGCAACCGAACCTTATATGTAGTATCTTCGTGTCTAAGAGGATTACATATTAGGAGGATTAGCGAATCACCAAGGGGGACGGAGTTATGATAGGCTGACTAAATTGAGATGTATTGGAACACTGATATGGATGTAGCACACTTGTTACATCTCATAATTAGCCGTGATGTATATATTGGCGCCCAATTTTAGAATACATTGATGACGTTCCGGTGACACAGGCCGGTGACAAATAATATGTGATGAGGGACAGGATATGACACATTGTATCTCGTTCCCGCGTGTGTTGGTGTCTGGGCTTGCATCTCCGCAGTCCGCACATCTTTGTATGTGTGTATTGCCGGCTCTAGTATTATCCTTACTTCATGCTTTTAAGTTTCGCCGCGCCCCCCAAAGAGTATGATAAGTGTTGCTAAGTGCTTTATTAAGTGTTGCTAGATGCCGACACCAACTGACATTTAAGTCATGGTTTTTATTTTCATTTGTACCGTTTCTTTCTTTCTTTTGTTTTTTAATAACTATCCGTGCGTTGTTTGTCACCAACTGTTTCACATACTTAAATGTACCCACTATTTAGCATTGTTGCATATAACTACCATGTCCATAAATTGTTCTAATTTTAAGATATCTATAACTACTTAGCGCTACATACTAATCTATTAATCTGTGGACAATGTCGTTGGTTTCACACTCTGTAATTTTACAACTTCTACACTTAAAGCATGTAACCTTATGTGTAACTGTTTTTTGTCCTTAATAAATTAAAAAAAAGTATGGCGCCCCCTTAGCGGGTTCTACAATCCGACGAATGCTACATATCCGACATAAACTCGACTTGCTTTGGCTGAATGTATTATTTTCTAACCTGTTTAAAAAAGGAGCTGGCGGACGGCAAAAGCGGGATATGCTCCCCGCTGTCAGCGGAGGCGGTGCTGGCGCTGACGGTGCTAGCCAGCAGCGGCGGCACCCGCGCAGAGCTGCTCCAAGCCATGGGGGTGCCTGATGACGACGCTGTGAGTATCTTTTAAGGTGCAATAAGAAATATCGCGTTATTTGAAACGCTGTTCTGTCTAGACGAGAAAACAATAAGGATTGGTTTTCAGATATATCATTCTTGACTATATGACTTTCTTTTTTTTTTTCTTTTGACGACCGGTTTGGCCTAGTGGGTAGTGCACCTGCCTGTGATGATGACGGTCCTGGGTTCGATCCCGGTCAGGGCAAATATTTGTCTGATGAGCATGAATATTTGTTTCTGAGTCTTGGATGTTTTCTATGTATTTAAGTATTTATATCTATTAAATATATCGTCGTCTAGTACCCATAACACAAGCCTTCTTGAGCTTACTGTGGGGCTAGTTCGATTTGTGTAAGATTGTACTCTAATATTTATTTATTTATTTTTATTTTTTATTTTATGACTGTGTTTCTGACAATAGGCGAAACATGATTGCCTAAAATTTTCTCAAAAAAAAAATTCAATGTTGAGTCTATTTTCCTTAGCCTACTAAAACAACACATTAAAGGACAAAATTAAGTTAAAATGATGGTATTTATGGTATTAGACTTGTCTAAAAAAACCATTCCCGAAGAGTGTTGCATCTCGTTTTGTCGTGCGCGAAAAACGCCCCCTGTGTCTTATGTCTATAAGCGTGTCTCTTTCACGGGGGGCGTGGCTGACAGAATCGAGGCATCCCCTTAAGGCCTTGGTAACACATCGTGCGCGACGCACGCTCTGGGGGGTTACCGCGAACAGCAAACGAAGTTTTCCCTCTCTGTCTCACTTATATGCAAATTTGCAAGTGCGACAGAGAGGGAAAACTTCGTTTGCTGTCGCGGTAGCGCCCCTGGAGTGCTACCGCGAACGGCATTCGAAATTTTACCTCTCTGTCGCACTTGCAAGTTTGCATATAAGTGAGACAGAGAGGGACAACTTCGTTTGTGGTTCGCGGTAGCGCCCCTGAAGGGCTACCGCGACTGAAAACGAACGAAATTCGAATATCTCCATCTCTGCCACACGAAGGAGCAAGTGCGATAGAGAGGGAGATATTCGAACTTCGTTCGTTTTAGGTTCGCGGTAGCCCCTCTGTGCTTTGGAATTAGGACATGCAATACCGGACATTTTCAATCCCTGGATTGAAATCCGGTATTGGACCTCAATCCCGGGAGTTCGGGATCCCGGAATTTCTCACTTGAGAATACTAAATAAAAATAGCCTTTATTGTTGAAGTTTTGTGTTCTTACATCATTGTTTTACTTTTATTATACTTTATACTTTTATTTCTTTTATCTAATCTAATGCTCTAGTTCTCCATCGACAACCTCAACTTGTCCCTTGACAAAGGCCTCTTCCAGAGCTTTCCATTTGTCACGATCCCTTGCCTTTTGCAGCCAAATACCTCCTCCAGTTGAGAATACTAGTAAGTGACAATTTACCGTGACATTGTAAATGTCTGTGTTAAATATAAGTAGAAAAATAATGTAGGTCTAAGAATAATAACAAAGTCAAAAATCCCGGGATTCTGGTATTGAGGTTGAGAATCGTTCGGCATTGCATGCCCTAGGTCCCAGCAGATTTTTAATGAAGCTGACTGAGCTTGACAGCAGCGAAGACACTCACAATATCAATTCCGACGATTCCAATCATCCGTGACGTCCAGTGACCGGTTTAGCCTAGTGGGTAGTGCAGTGCACCTGCCTGTGAAGCTGACGGTCCTGGGTTCGAACCCCGGTCAGGGCAAATATTTGTGTGATGAGCATGAATATTTGTTTCTGAGTCTTGGATGTTATATAGATAATAGTATTTAAGTATTTATATCTATTAAATATATCGTAGTCTAGTACCCATAACACAAGCCTTCTTGAGCTTACTGTGGGGCTAGTTCGATTTGTGTAAGATTGTCCTCTAATATTTATTTATTTATTTTATTTATCCATGGCCAGCCGTAGTAACTTCTAGGCTGATGATTATTTATTTTATTGACACAAGAAATTTACACAGCATTACAGTTTGCACCGAGGCGCTGGGATATTCAGTTTGGTTTAATAAACAACACAATACATTATTACGTCACTTTTAACCATTTTCTTACTACTTCCATTTGATTCCACAATCGGAGCGTCCAAATTCCTCTGAAACCGTACCGTCAGCGACCATATTATACCTTTTTTTTTTCGACGGGGGAAGATCCGTTATGGATACCTCCGCACCGTGGGGGCGGCGCGGTGGTTATGTCGGACTTGCACCGACTAAAAACCCCCCGCTTGTCCTCCTCAACCCATTTCGGGCGGCTCTGGGATCTCCTACGGAACGCACCAGTGCCGCCCTAGAGTCCACTTATGTGGGTCCCGCTATGTTTCTATGACGATCGTAGCCCCCAACTACGACCGTCTACGACCCCGAGGACCCCCTTTTAGTCGCCTTCTACGACAGGCAGAGGATACCGTAGCCATATTCTATGCCCGGGCTACAGGGCACGACCATATTATACCTAAGTAGGTAGACATGTCTAAAAGGCTTTTTCTTCCAGATCCGCTCGATGTTCGCGTACGTCACCTCTCACTTGAAGTCAATTAAGGGGATTAAATTAAACATGGCGAATAAAGTGTACGTGACGAAGGACGGCACACTGAAGCCCTCGATAAAGAAGGACGCTGAGGAGGTATTTGACTCGGGGTTGGAGCAGCTGGACTTTGAAGAGCCGGAGGCTGCTGCAAGCATTGTCAATAAATGGGTAAGATGTTAAGACTGACCCTCCTCTTCATCTTAAGTGTCCTCATCGCCTATCGGTTTATTTAGGCTATTTCCTATGTGAATTGACACGTATTTTTAACCGAATTAAAAAAAAAAACTTCCAAATGTCGCCAGGTGGCGCAGCAAACCAACAACATGATCACAGAAGTGGTGAACCCGAAAATGCTGAACAAAGCCACGGGCTTGTTGCTGGTCAACGCCATCTATTTCCAGGTACATCAAACAACAACTTAAGGCGCATCTCCACGGGCCAGCATTGCAGTCCTGCGAGCTATAAGATTGAGCGAAATAGGGGATCAACGACTTTGGTTTTCTCGGTCTTTCTTGTAGCTTTCAATGCTCGTCCTTGGGGATACGCCTTAATTGAGAGTTCCCGCGGCGGCGACGCCCTGCGCACTAGAGTTAGGGTTACCACACCCGAATTTAAAAATTTCGGGCGTTAAAATGAGTACATAGGTACATACGAGCGACAAAATGAATCATGACCCACGATAAGGTCATTTTGCTAAGTCATCTATATATAAAAGGTTGAAATTCGCCTGAACATTCATTTCTATGGTAACGAACTTATTATCATTTATAGACACTGACATTTACTAAGTACTGTCTTAAACAGTTTGAATAACCATGACTGAGTCTTGGCCTCGGCTATATTCGTTGATCACAAAAGAGAAATGCTATTACTATCTCTGTTCTTCACAGTTATGCCATAACCTTCTTCACTGAGTACTATAATCCTAGCTCTTTGTTCTGTCAGAGATGTCAGAATCGTGTTTATGGATGTATCAGTCTTTTGATACATCTCAATTTAGTTTGCTTATCATAACTCCGTCCTTTTTGGGCATTCGTAATCCTCCTACTAACAACCTACTAGAGGATTCTCTTTCTACGCCATCAAATCACAGATGATTATTTTCTAGTGTGACCAAAAAAAAAGAAAATTTAATCTTTTTTTTTATGGAAATTAACATAAATTATTTAACAATGTGGGCCTCTTAAATAAGCTCAGAGTTGCTCAGCGTGCGATGGAGAGAGCTATGCTTGGAGTTTCTCTGCGGGACATGATCCGAAACTCGGAGATCCGCAGAAGAACGAGGGTTACCGACATAGCTCAGAGAATCTGCAAGTTGAAGTGGCAGTGGGCGGGCCACATTGCTCGTAGAACCGATAACCGTTGGGGAAGAAAGGTTCTCGAGTGGCGGCCTCGCACGGGAAGACGGAGCGTTGGACGGCCTCCCACTAGGTGGACTGATGACTTGGTCAAGGCAGCGGGGAGTCGCTGGATGCGGGTGGCTCGCGACCGTGTGCTGTGGCGCTCCTTGGGGGAGGCCTATATCCAGCAGTGGATGTCTTCCGGCTGAATGATGATGATGAATAACGCCAGATTTAATGCCTTTTTTCAGGGATTCTGGTCAAGCCCGTTTAAGACGGAAGCAACGAAAAACAGATCGTTCCACGTTGACAATAACAAGGAAATTAAAGTGCCAATGATGTTTAAGAGTTCGGTTGTCATGAAGTACAAGCATAGTACTGAGTTGAAGGCCCAAGTAAGTACGTAGGTACAACAGCATAGTCTAAGGGTTGCACCAACATACGATCACAGGCCGGTCATCGTCAAATATGGCGCCGGCAGCTGTCATCCCATAGAAACTTGTCAAACTTTACCTACAATCAGATTTTAAAGAACACCGCTTACGATTACAGATGGTTTGGTGCAACCCACTCTAAGTCTGGCAAATGAAAGATCAGAAGCCCCTCTGAACTCTCGTCCAAATAGCACGATCGGTTATATGATCATAAAATTTGTTACGGGAGGAGTCATCGAATGCTATCCCTACATCTAACCTTTACAGTTCCTGGAAATGAACTACAAAGGTGGGCAGGCCACCATGGTCGTGATCCTGCCGGACGAGGTGGAGGGTCTCGGCGGAGTGCTGCAGCAGCTGGCTGCAGGCCACGACCTGGAGGCGGAACTGGCTGAGATGAAGAACACCGTGATGATGATCAAGATTCCAAAGTTCAAGGTCGAAACTGAAATAGACCTGACGGAGCTGTTGCCTAAGGTACTTCTCATGGAACAAACATGTAAGGGGGCGTCCATAAATTACGTGAGATGTTTAAGGGGGGGGGGGGGGGGGGGGGGGGGGGCGAGTCAAATCTCATCTAATCTTACGTTGGAGAGAGGGGGGTTCTCGGCAAATATCACGCAATTATTTTTCTGATTGAAACAAAAAATATTATACTATTTTGGTCCTTTTAATCCAGATTGTACACGCTTATAAGATTTAATCTTAAGCGTAATCATAATACGATTAAGATTATTCACTAATTCGTTCGAAAGACAATAATTTCATTCATACTTCGACGTTAACTCTCAGCAATATTGATTACTAAAATCTCACGACATCTCACCAGGGGGGGAGGGAGTTACAGAACATTTTAAAAAACACGTAATTTATGGACGCCCCCTAATCTAATTCCTGCCCTTTCGGCTGGGTCCGATACCAAATATATGAATTCTAGTGACTCTGTGAGCTGCAAACCTCGTAAGCTTTTTTTACGTTGTAAACCCTCACCACCTCCACCGTTTTGAAAAATGTCCAAAAATTCGAGAAAAGTATAGGTTATTTTTTCATGTCACCACCGCACTCAAGGTGTCCACTCCGTTTAAACAAATGAAAATATCTCAAAAACCATTCGCCATAGAGAGTGAACAACAGCCTATCTGACATTGAATTGACGTCATCTATAGATCCTAATCGATATTAAACACTTTCCTCTCAGACAAAATGTGTTAAATTTACTTTTAAATCCTAAAGGATAAAGTTTGATTCACACTAGACCGTTCCGTGTCCGGGCCGGCCCGTTTTCTATGACAGAAAATCAACGGCCGCTCGGCCACGGACGGCCCCGGTGACGCTCGGAAACGGGCAGGCCCGGACACGGAACGGTCGCTCTATTATAAATGCAAACGTTTGACGGCCGATCTACCGATGTACGAGGCTCGGAAACGGCACGGTCCCGGCCCGGCCCGGACGCGGAACGTTTAGCACATTGACACACAAAAAAGCTCGGAGACGGGCCGGCCCGGAGACGGAACGGGCCGGACACGGTACGGTCTACTGTGAATCATCCTTAATTCACGTGGGTCACTGATGGTTCCAATATTTACAATTAAAGGCATAGGCACTTTTACAAGCAATATTGTCCGCCTCAACACAACCTAATCTCGTCCGAGGCATCGTTCTCAGCACGCTCGGCGCATTTCCTAGTTGAACAGCCAAGCTCAGCCTCAGAGGGGCTACCGCGAACTGAAAACGAACGAAGTTCGAATATCTCCCTCTCTGCCGCACGAATAAGCAAGTCCGACAGAGAGGGAGATATTCGAACTTCGTTCGTTTTCCGTCGCGGTAGCCCTTCTGGACGAAGTAAGACCCGGGGCGCTACCGCGACAGCAAACGAAGTTTTCCCTCTCTGTCGCACTTGCAAGTTTGCATATAAGAGAGACAGAGAGGGAAAACTTCGTTTGTGGTTCGCGGTAGCCCCTCCGGCTCAGCCTCTGGGCGAAGTAAGACTTTCCTTAGTTTTTTTTCGATTCCTAAAAAAGTTGAAAATTTAGGAATCACCCAGGCATGATGACAAAAAAAATCCTGCTATTCGAAGCAGTTTTTAGAGACTAGCAAGTGTTTGTATGGGACCATCTACAATTGAGCAACGCACTGAAATTCTGAAAACGCTCCATACTGATTCACAAGCAGGATTGACGTCACGCCTGCTGGAAAATAGGTTACCAAGACGCCAAAGGTCTCTTTTATACTCGATTTACCGTCACGATAAAACACCTAAATGTATGCAAACACTTTTATTCTACCGTACACGGTAACGGCATGCTGTGGACGTCCACGATATGCCGTAGGCTCGCTGTCTTCCGCAAGATATCGTGACGATAAGTGCGTGTGTGTGCGTAAAGATACGAAATTGTAGCTGTGTGTGTGCTGTCACTGTCACTGTCAATGTCAGCGTTTGCCGCATTTTAAAATCGGCAAACTATAAAAGCATGCATCATGCATCGACGTCTACGACCACAGACTTACCAGACGCGACACGCAAATAATAATACCACAACCGAGCGAGACAGTAATATACATTTTTTATAAGAGCGACAGAGAGTTTCATATCATTTGTTGTCCCTGTCACAGTTTCACTTTTTTTGTCGAGCACAACTTATTTTATATGACAGTTGTGCCCACATACGTCACACAAGCGATTACCCGCCCAAGTTAAGGAAGTAAGTTATGGTAAACCGGCAGCCATTTTAAACCAATTCTCAATTTATCAGCATAATAACTTTTCCGTCACTCTTGATGGCCCGCGTATAGGATCTCTTTAGAAATATTTATACTCTAAGGGTCGGTTTTATAAAGATCCGTTAGACCAAATGTCAGATCATATTTCAGTAACTCAGTACATACAACACAAAATTCGACATCAATCATCATTAGAATGCGACTTAACCACTGTCTCTCTCATTTACGACTTTTTAAATTACATTACCGTGACACCTCCCTCTGCGAATGTGGTCTGGACGAAGGTTCCCTCAATCATTTGTTTCTAAATTGCCCCAGATTTAGTCACACAAATTTATACTCAGGCCTCATCTTTCAAAAAATTCCCCTTCCTACTCATGTGCCCTCTCTTTTAGTCCCCAACCCAGCTGTTTTCAGACTTCTAGCTAATTTCATTACTTTTAATAACTTAAAACTTTGATTTTACCCTTCTGACCCTTCTCCTTAATCTGGTCAATTTCTTTCTGCCTTTCGTTTTGTTTCTAAATCAATGACGTGAAGCTGGCAAATGCCTTCGCGGCGATAGCCATTAAGAAAAAAAAAAAAGAAACACAAAAGCGCCCAAAGCAAAGACTGTTTTTTTTGTTCCAGCTGGGAATCAAGATTTCTTTCTGCCTTTCGTTTTGTTTCTAAATCAATGACGTGAAGCTGGCAAATGCCTTCGCGGCGATAGCCATTAAGAAAAAAAAAACACAAAAGCGCCCAAAGACTGCTATTTTTGTTCCAGCTGGGAATCAAGACTATATTCTCGGAGGATGATTCCAACATCCGAATGCTGACGGTAGATGAGCGTCAGTGGGTGTCGCAAGCCATCCAGAAAGCCGTGATTGAAGTAGACGAGGCGGGAACCAAGGCTGCCGCAGCAACATGTTTGTATTCTTTTACATATTTTCAAAAGTCAGGAGGAGGGTTGGAAAGGGAAGGTCAGGTGTCGCTTCCGCGCTTTCGTTAAAAGTGCCAATGCCAACATCAAATTTTGGGGTGGAATACGTGCCAGTGCGTATCCCGGACTTTCGGAAAAACTAATCGCTTTTATGCCATTTTGATCTTCTTTTCGCGGATGAATATCTGCGAGGCAGGTAGTAATATTTTCCTGAATTAATTGTCGGGACGTGTAGACATCTCTGTGTAAGGAACCCTCGGTGCGCGAGTGGGACTCGCACTTGACCGGTTTTATTTTAAATATAATTTTAGTTTTTATGTTTTAAATATTATGTTGTATTACAATGAAAACGTGGTTGGATCGTAACTTGGTTCCCTAAACATCCACTCTTCGGCTGTGTCAACGGATAAGAGCGATCGAGAGATGAGACATTAGCGGGGGCTGTACTCCGAACTTCGTATAGTGCCGTCCCTTTCACTCTGGTGTAGTATAGGTACTATATGAGTAAAAGGGACGGCACGATACGAAGTTCGGAGTTCGTAGTTCGGAGTAGTCCCTCAGGTCAGGGGCGCTACCGCGAACAGCAAACGAAGTTTTCCCTCTCTGTCGCACTTGCAAGTTTGCACATAAGTGAGACAGAGAGGGAAAATGGTTACCTGTGGTTGGTACTTTCGAACCAAAGTTCATGCCGCTAAGTCGAGCCCGTTATTAATACTCGTACTGCACAGTGAAGTCATGTTTCTATATTCCTTTACAGTGGTTACTAAGCGGAGGTGTTTGTCCGGCCTAAGTGTAAATAAATTCCAGCTCTTCTTCGCAGACCGGCCCTTCCTCTATCTATTGAGAGTCGGGCTGCTACCGCTGTTCGTGGGGGTGTACCGAGGCAGCGAGTTCGCGGTGGAAGGGCAACCGGACGGTCAACCGGTTGCTGGTGACGAGCAAACGGCTTAGCAATCTGTTGGTTGGACGTGAAAATTGAAAGGCGTACCGTTTTAATTTTTTTTGTGGGACAACGCCTTCGAAGGGTAGCAGTCTCTACCGCCCACTACCCCCGCACTGTCTCAGTTAAGCGCTCGATTTATAGTAGTAGCGGCAGCCGTAATACCGTAAGATAGGAGGGGCGAATCATGGACGTGAAAATTGAAAGGCGTACCGTTTTACTTTTTTTTGTGAGACAGCGCCTTCGAAGGGTAGCAATCTCTGCCGCCCCATACCCCCGCACTGTCTCAGTTAAGCGCTCGATTTATAGTAGTAGCGGCAGCCGTAATGCCGTAAGATTGGAGGGGAGAATCATATTGGCTTCCTAGCGTTAACTGTCTACTAGTCCAGTATCACTACATAGTATAAAACAAAGTCGCTTTTTCTGTCCCTATATCCCTATATCCCTATGTATGCTTAAATCTTTAAAACTACGCAACGGATTTTGATGCGGTTTTTTTTAATAGATAGAGTGAGGAAGGTTTATATGTAAAATAATATCCATTAAATAGTGCACCCGTGCGAAGCCGGGGCGGGTCGCTAGTAAATAATATAACTTTATCTTGTCATGGTTTTTTTCTGTTATATCAATTCGACACTTGCCTCGTCTTTATAAAGATCCGTTAGACCTTATGTGGCTAAAGTTATATATTACCAAAGGTTGATCTCACATTATCGAAGTGCTGAAGTGTTTTTACGAGAATGCCACTATGTCAGTCCGACCCCAGGACCGGAACTCGAAGCTTATTCCGCTGCAGCGGGGAGTTAGGCAGGGAGATGTTATTTCTCCTAAACTGTTCGCCGCTGCACTGGAGGATGTTTTCAAGAATCTGGACTGGAGAAGGCTAGGTATCAACATAAATGGCTTTGCTGACGATATAGTAGTCTTGGCTGAAACTATGGAGGATTTAAGTACAATGCTCGATGACCTTGTGGCGACCTCCTTTTAAGGCGAAGTGAGCCTCCTTTTTGTTTGACAGCTCTCCGCTGTCAATTAATTAGAGAAAAATGTAAGACGGTACAAGACGATTTTATGTTTCCAAATATTTAGTATTGTCTAAGTATTTCATTATTGTTGTTATGAATAAATAACATATAAGTTGGCACGCGCTTTTTGCATTCATCATCGACCCGCATCTTCGCCACTAAAGTGGTGACCACCGACTCCGTTGGATTTGGAGTCTTCCGATTATTCTGCGTGGACGACCGGCCCATGGCAAGAGAAGTTTTGTGGAGATTGTTTTTACTCCTTTGTTCGAACGTGTCGCCGGCTCCGCAGTGTTCTGCTTAACAAGACGACCAGCGTAATCTCTCTTCAGATCAGCGTCAAATACGCTACTCGCCGTCGGTTTCATCGTACAGAATGCGATCGGTTTTTTGTATAATACAATATTAACATTATTAACAAGTGGTGAAGTGTACTAATTTCGATGATACGGGCTGTATGTGTACCTGTTTTCTAGAGACATTTGGAACACATCTATAGACCAGTAACTATCCTTGGACGCTCGTTAGTAAATAGGAATGTAATATTAGTCCAGTAAGATTTACGATTTTCGTGTAGGTAATAATTTAATATCTACGTTTTGGCTACTTTTAACTAATTGTATTCAGCACCGAGCATGTTTACGTTTTTTGACAGCTAACACTTTATTTGCATTGTGCATGGTACTAAATGTAATATTCTATTTTATTATTATTGTTTCTGTTTACTTAAAATGATTTAGCATTTTTTTTTTAATACCTATATGCTGGAGAATAATTTGTACCTTTTTTTTTTATATATATTCGCATGCTGTTAACATTGGTCGTTTTCCCCATTTCTTTTCGGGAAGGTTATAATATTTACGGTTACTAACTTGTACCTAACCTGTGTGCTTGTGTATTTGGGTGGTGGCATTTTCCTCAGAATACAGGTTTGATATCAGCCGCGGCCATGTCGGCAGACGAGCTCAAACAGCAGCTAGCGGACCTGCAGAGTTTCTGTTCTGCTCTACAGGCAGAACTGCAAGAGCATCGCAGCGTTCCAGAACCCAAGTCGGTGCCGACTTCTGGCGATCAGGTGCGTGCTATATCAATTAAGCTTCCTCCGTTTTGGGCCGAAAGGCCCGCAGTATGGTTTGCCCAAGCGGAGGCACAGTTCCGCATCGCGGGTATCAAATGTGATATGACCATGTTTAGTCATGTCGTTAGTATAATTGACCAGAAGCTAATTGGAGAGATTGAGGATATCGTATTAGAGCCCCCAAAGGAAAATAAGTACGAGACCTTGAAGCGGGAGCTCATTCGGCGCCTGTCCGTTTCCGAGCAGGAGCGTGTAGAACGCTTAGTTAGCGATGAGGAGCTGGGTGATAACAAGCCATCCGTTTTCCTCCGGCGACTCCGTTCCCTTGCCGGTGCTACTAAGGATGAAACTCTCTTACGACAGCTATGGATGAGACGTTTACCCAACCACGTTCAAGCGATTCTCGCCGCACATACTGACCTCAGCCTGGAAAAGTTAGCAGGATTGGCTGACAATATCATTGAGGTATCGCCAGGTCGCTCGAGAGTACACCAAATTGACAATAGTTGTTCGTCAAACGAAATGTCTTCACTCAAGGATTGTATAACTGAACTGTCCAGACATTTATGTAGCCTTGCTACTGTTTCCCGGCAGAGAGGTCGTTCCCGTAGCAGATCATCTTCAAGAATGAGAAGCCGTAGTGGTACTCCAGCGCCTAGGAGATGCTGGTATCACAAGAAGTATGGTTCCCGTGCTAGCAAATGCATTCCTCCTTGCGATTGGAAGGAAAACTCCAACAGCAATCAGTAAATGCGGCTGCTGATTGCTCCGCATCAAAAAAGAATGGCCGCCGTTTATTTGTTACTGACACGAGTACCAAACATCGTTTTTTGATCGATACAGGATCTGACTTATGCTGCTATCCTCGTCGCTGGCTCAGGGAGCAAAGAAAACCCAGCGATTGGGAGCTTAGCGCAGCAAACGGCAGCACAATAAAAACATACGGAACCATTGCACTTACTCTAGATTTTGGACTGCGGCGCGAGTTTTTCTGGCAATTCGTGGTTGCCGATGTCAGCACTGCCATTATAGGCTCAGACTTCTTGGCATATTATCACCTTTTACCTGATTGTCAACTAAACAAGTTGGTAGATGGTACAACAGGGTTGAACACCACAGTCTTAGCTGCCATTACTGATCAGTCCAGCGTTAAGGCTATTGACATCCGGACCTCATCAGTATTCGCACAAGTGCTTACTGAATTTCCAGATGTTGTAAAACCACCTGGGCTTCCTCGCATTGTTAAGCACAATACTGTACACCACATTCGGACAACTCCTGGACCACCTCTTTCTTGCCGCCCACGTCGTTTGGCTCCTCAAAAGCTTTCAGCTGCCAAGAAAGAATTTGAAGATTTGGTGCGAGCTGGCATTGCGCGGCCTTCACAAAGCGCTTGGTCCTCGCCGCTGCATATGGTCTTAAAAAAAAACAATTCATGGCGTCCGTGTGGCGATTACCGGGCTTTAAATGCGAGGACTATTCCAGATCGTTACCCCGTTCGATACATTAACGATTTTGCCCACAACCTCGCTGGAGCTAAAGTTTTCACAACTATCGATCTTGTGAAGGCTTACCATCAGATACTTGTGGCTGAAGAGGATATCCCTAAGACGGCAATCGTCACGCCATTCGGCCTTTTTGAATATCCCTTCATGACTTTTGGGCTAAGAAATGCTGGCCAAACGTTTCAAAGGTTTATAGACGAGGTCACACGTGGCCTCGATTTCGTTTTTCCTTACGTGGATGATATTTTGGTTTTTTCTGAAAATGAGATTCTTCATAAACAACATCTAAGAATGTTATTCAAGCGCCTCCAGGAGTATGGTGTTGTTGTGAACACATCAAAATGCGTTTTTGGCGCCCAAGAGGTTGTGTTTTTAGGTTGTCACATCAGTCCAGAAGGTACTCGTCCTCCTCAAGACCGCATTCAGGCTCTATTAGATTTTCCCCCTCCAAAGACCGTTCAGGGTGTGCGTCGGTTTCTTGGTATGATAAATTATTACCGGCGATTTATTCCTCATGCCGCACGTTTTCAAGCGCCCTTAATTGATGCTGTAACTGCTACTAATGGTAAAGGTGCTAAGCCATTCATATGGACACCTGAACTCCTAGAGTATTTCGAAGCTTGTAAGTCGAGCCTTTCCAAGGCTACTCTCTTACAGCACCCGATCGATAACGCACCTCTTGGGTTGTTTACAGACGCGTCTAGCGTACACATCGGGTCGTGTTTGCAGCAGCTCATCAAAGGTCAATGGTGCCCGCTTGCATTCTTTAGCAGGAAGCTGACTTTACAACAGACTCAGTGGCCGGCATATTATAGGGAATTGTTGGCAGTGTACGAAAGTGTACAGCATTTCCGCTATATTCTGGAAGTCCAGCATGTTACCATTTACACAGACCACAAGCCATTGCTGTATGCTTTCGTACAGCGCCGAGAGAAGCTCCCACCCTCACAATTAAACCAGTTATCCTTTATTGGACAATTTACAACGGATATTCAGTATATCAAGGGTGAGGATAATGTAGTCGCAGATACAATGTCGCGCATTGAGGCTATTTCTTTAGAAGATGATTATATGGCGCTATCGAAATCGCAGGAGGTAGACCCAGAGTTAGCAGAATTGCGCAAATCCAATTCTAGTCTTAAGCTTACCAAGCTCAATATCCCTGGTACTGACATTTCAGTCGAATGTGACGTCTCGACTGGAAAACCTCGTCCCTATTTAACTCCTTCGTTTCGCCGAGCAGCTTTCTCTAAGTTGCACAACCTAAGCCACCCTGGTGTTCGTGCCACCACGCGACTGCTGGTTAGTCGTTATGTTTGGCCCTCTATCAGGAACGATTCACGAAGATGGACTCAGTCATGCCTAGAGTGTCAGCGTGCTAAGGTATCCAGGCATATTTCCGCGCCTCTTGGTCGCATTACTCAACCATCTGGCCGTTTTCGGCATATCCACATCGACATCATCGGTCCCCTACCAGTTTGCAATGAGTTTCGTTATTGTTTAACTGCTATTGATAGAGTCTCAAGGTGGCCGGAGGTTTGGCCCATGCGTTCAATAGGGATGTTGACTCAAAATTTATTGGTATCTAAATTATATCCAAAAGAAAGAAGACATAAAACTATGCCAAATGGTGAAAATCCCATTAAAATATCTCAAAAAATAACGAAGCTATAACCGTTAGAATGTTGTTAATAAGAGTGAGAAAGCACTAATTTGTAGTGACGTCACTGACTTAAAGCGCCATAGTAAATGAAGATCGTTCCATACAGAGGTGCGTTTTGCGAAAAAGGGACAGAACATGCCCCCACTTAAAACTTTGATGACTTGTAATTATGTAATTATTTATTTTTTTGAGTTACTTTTTTCGCTATTTGGTTGAGAATTTGATCCTTTTTCGAGAAAATTTGAAGTAGTTGAGTTTCTTACTTAGTGTCAACATCCCTATTACGGCTGAAGAAGTTGCTGACACTCTAATTAGAGGATGGGTATCGCGTTTTGGCGTTCCGTCAATAATAACAACAGATCAGGGAACTCAATTTGAGTCTGATCTGTTTCGTCGCCTCACGCAAACCTTGTCTTCAAAACGCATCAGGACTACGGCTTACCACCCTTGTTCCAATGGTATGGTTGAGCGATTACATCGCCAACTGAAAGCAGCCCTAATGTGCCATTCTGACTCTTGGGTAAAGGCCTTACCACTAGTCTTGCTTGGCATGCGAACAGCGTTTAAGGATGACCTTAAAGCTACCGCAGCGGAAATGCTCTACGGCGAATCCTTACGCTTGCCTGGAGAGATGCTCGCTCCTGTTCCAGACCGAATGGCGGATCCAGCTGATTTTGTCACTGAATTTCGCCGAAAAATGGCTGCTATTCGTCCTATCCCTGCCTCACGTCATTCGAAGCCAGTTATTTTCATCTCTAAGGTTTTATCATCAGCGTCTCACGTTTTCTTGCGTGATGACACAGTTCGACGCCCTCTTCAACCGCCTTATTCAGGTCCATACGAAATTTTATCTCGGGCTGATGACGGTAAAACTTTGACGCTTAACGTAAAAGGCAGGAAACTGATAGTGAGTGTTGATCGCGTAAAACCTGCCTTTTTGGAGGTTGGTAACGAATCAAATGTTAGTCATGAAGCTCACAACACTTTATCAATCCCAGCGTCGACTAAATTGGCTCAAAACCGACCGCTGTCAACGTCTCCTAACCTGTCTGATTCTTGTTATAATAAACATCTGGGAAAATCTCCTGCAGGGGCCACCACCCAAAGAAACCAGCCACCTATCACGCGCACGCGGTCCGGTCGCAAGGTAACGTTCAGTAAATGTGATGATTTTTGTTATTTCTAATATTTTATTTTTCTCCGTGGGGGGGTGGTGTGGCGACCTCCTTTTAAGGCGAAGTGAGCCTCCTTTTTGTTTGACAGCTCTCCGCTGTCAATTAATTAGAGAAAAATGTAAGACGGTACAAGACGATTTTATGTTTCCAAATATTTAGTATTGTCTAAGTATTTCATTATTGTTGTTATGAATAAATAACATATAAGTTGGCACGCGCTTTTTGCATTCATCATCGACCCGCATCTTCGCCACTAAAACCTCAGTAAAGCCCATTTAAATTGGCTCCAATATAATCGCTTCAGTATCTTGATCGCAATATCTTAGTGCTAACCGTGAAACACTAGGAGTTTTGGATAACCATCCGTGGTCTTCTTCATCAGTTCCCGTTCACCAAATGCTACTTTCTGAATGCAAATACTCGATTTGTTACCGAAAATACTAATATCGGTATATATTTACCTTGAATTTTTGATGACTTCTCTCAATTTCTCATGGATCCCATGATCAGAACTAGATTCTGGTAACAACGGGACCAACCTTGAAGCATATGCTCTCAAGCAAATAATTAATTTTCTAAATCGGTTCATAAATGACGGAGTTCTGAGGTAACAGACATAAAAAAAAACATACAACTGAATTGAGAACCTCTTCCTTTTTTTAAGTCGGTAAAAGTAACTATTTAAGATATTAAAAAGTACCTTAGCCTGTCACCTGTAACATTTTGGTTTGGACCTAAATTTTTTTACACCCGAAACAAGCGACACTGGCAAAGTAAACTGTCGCTTACCACCACTGATTGATATTGAATTGTACTTTCGAACCGAACCTAAGTTTATGCCCCAAAATCGCGCCCGTCCTTAAGTACTCGTACATTAAGTGAATGACTGAACACAGTGAAGTCATGTTTCCATATTCCTTACAGTTGTTCCATACGAGATGTGTTGCTCCATACGAAAACCAAAGAAACAGCCCTTCACCGCAGACCGGCCCTTCCTCTTTCTTCTAAGAGCCGGGCAGCTACCGCTGTTCGTGGGGGTGTACCGAGGTAGCGAGTTCGCGGTGGACGAGCAATCAGATGTTCAAACGATTACCGGTGACGAGCGAACGGCTTAGCAACCGGTTGATCGGATGTGAAAATTCGAAGGCGATTTCAATTCAACCTTTTAACTGAGACAGCGCCAGTGATGGGACAGTGACGACAAGGGTAACGTCGAAGGGTAGCAGAGGGCCTACTCCGAAGTTTGAAATACGAACTTCGAATCGTGCCGTCCCTTTCCCTCTCGTGTTTTACACCATATGAATGAAAGGGATGGCATGATATGAAGTTCGGAGTAGGCCCTCAGGTCTCTGCTGCCTATCCTCCCGCTCCGTCTCAGTCAAGCGGTCGACTTACAGGCGACGGATCACATTAGCGTCCTAGCATTAACTGCCATGAGATTTAACTATGATTAATCCTGTCACGTATAAATAATAAACTCTTTGACCCTGTCATGTATTTTTTTTATTATATTACATAGTCTCATTTTTTTTTGAACCTGACTGTGGCTTGGGCCTGGCCCAAGAAGGCGATAGGAGTGTGTGATTGCAGAGTGACCCGGGGAAAATCCAGGGTAAACCTCAGACACCACCACGCGGGCGGTTTAAACACTAGAATTATAATAAAGAATTATAATTAGACCTTATGTCGGTAAGTTATGCCAAAAAATGTACTGAATTACTAAAAGTTTATCTCACTTTTGGTCTGACGGATCTTTATAAAACCCGGTCTTAATGATTTGATAACGTATCGGTGAGACAGTCGTGTTATGACACCCACGACGGAATTATTTTATCCTAATGTCACTATTTAACCAACGACACTATTCCAAATCCACCACTTGTCAATTATCATTTCGGATCATCTATAAAGTATGTCATACTAATTTCGTAATTTTTTAACCCCCACCTATCTGAACATTTTGGACCTATTTCTTTGTTAAACTCGTAACTTTAACGTTTCTACAACCCATATCGGGATGGTTAGTTTCACAATGCACCGAGAGATGGCGCTGTCCCCTGTGCAAACTAGCTAACGACTGTTCGCCTTAGAATATTAAGTGTGTAATTTTATATTTCTTTTGTGAGAATTTATCAATGACTGAACACAGTGAAGTCATGTTTCCATATTCCTTACAGTTGTTCCTTGCCAGAGGTGTTGCTCCCTACGAAAACCAAAGAAACAGTCCTTCACCGCAGACCGGCCCTTCCTCTTTCTTCTAAGAGCCGGGCAGCTACCGCTGTTCGTGGGGGTGTACCGAGGCAGCGAGTTCGCGGTGGACGAGCAATCAGATGTTCAAACGATTACCGGTGACGAGCGAACGGCTTAGCAACCGGTTGATCGGATGTGAAAATTCGAAGGCGATTTCAATTCAACCTTTTAACTGAGACAGCGCCAGTGATGGGACAGTGACGACAAGGGTAACGTCGAAGGGTAGCAGAGGGCCTACTCCGAAGTTTGAAATACGAACTTCGAAACGTGCCGTCCCTTTCCCTCTCGTGTTTTACACCATATGAATGAAAGGGATGGCATGATATGAAGTTCGGAGTAGGCCCTCAGGTCTCTGCTGCCTATCCTCCCGCTCCGTCTCAGTCAAGCGGTCGACTTACAGGCGACGGATCACATTAGCGTCCTAGCATTAACTGCCATGAGATTTAACTATGATTAATCCTGTCACGTATAAATAATAAACTCTTTGACCCTGTCATGTATTTTTTTTATTATATTACATAGTCTCATTTTTTTTTGAACCTGACTGTGGCTTGGGCCTGGCCCAAGAAGGCGATAGGAGTGTGTGATTGCAGAGTGACCCGGGGAAAATCCAGGGTAAACCTCAGACAACACCACGCGGGCGGTTTAAACACTAGAATTATAATTAGGAATTATAATTAGACCTTATGTCGGTAAGTTATGCCAAAAAATGTACTGAATTACTAAAAGTTTATCTCACTTTTGGTCTGACGGATCTTTATAAAACCCGGTCTTAATGATTTGATAACGTATCGGTGAGACAGTCGTGTTATGACACCCACGACGGAATTATTTTATCCTAATGTCACTATTTAACCAACGACACTATTCCAAATCCACCACTTGTCAATTATCATTTCGGATCATCTATAAAGTATGTCATACTAATTTCGTAATTTTTTAACCCCCACCTGTCTGAACATTTTGGACCTATTTCTTTGATAAACTCGTAACTTTAACGTTTCTAAAACCCATATCGGGATGGTTAGTTTCACAATACACCGAGAGATGGCGCTGTCCCCTGTGCAAACTAGCTAACGGCTGTTCGCCTTAGAATATTAAGTGTGTAATTTTATATTTCTTTTGTGAGAATTTATCAGTATTATATGGTTTATAGTACGAACGGCTTTTAATATTCGGGACCCCTAGGTATATTCCTTGTACATGGTCCATCGAATCGGAAGCGGTGTTTTATAGTTCAGTGCGTGCGAGCAGAACAGAGCTACTCTTCGCATCGATCCCATAGTGGCAGTGGATTGCTGTCCAGAGGGATTCGATTTGGCTGGCAGCAGCGACGGTGGCGCCATCTATCGGAGCCAAGCTGAGACACAGGAAGGTGTGTTGCCAAGAGGACAGCGGAGAGGGCGCTAGCAGCGCATCACAGCAGATCAAGGTGGAAAGTTGGTGTGAGTGAGGTGTTGTGAAACTGTGAGTACATTTATATTATTTGGTATGTGAAATGCAACCGTATTTCAAGGAAGTTCAAAACTTTAAAGTCAGTGGAAGTTCATCAAGATAGTTAGACATTTTCAACCTTATAGTCAAGGAGTTCTGGACTTAGTGCAATATTGGACTAAAACTTCAACTTGTAATATTGGGTCCGGTCACCTAGGTCCAATTCCCTGAATGTCCAGTCTGTCTATTTCGTCCAATTCCGGACAACAACACAAATGAAGAGCAATCGGTAAAGGTTCACCTGGCTACGAGTGAGATAGAAGTGTCTATATTGGACAGATACTCTTCGCTGTAAAGGTTGATCAGAGTAGTAGCACTTTGCAGAAGATTTGTTACGAAAAAGGAGATAATCAAACAAGGTCAAGACGTTAAGGTGTTAACCAAATGGGAACTCAACGAAGCGTTACTGACTTGTATTAAATTAAGTCAAGCTACGGAATTCCAAGCGGAAATATAAGAAATACGTACTTACGGACAGGTTACATCCAAATCATCGAAGTTGCTGTGCTTAACTCCTTTCATCGATGAGAAGGGATTACTCAGAGTAAACGGAAGAATCACTCATTCCCAGGAACCCAGAAGCTTTAAGGAGCCCATGATATTGTCACACAGATCATACTTTTCGGATTTGATAGTAGACGACGCTCACCGGAAAACGTTGCACGGTGACGCAAAGTTGATGCTGAATTTCATCCGGTCGGCATACTGGATAATTGGAGTCAAGAATCTGGTGAAAGGTCATGTGCATAAATGTGTGGTTTGTGTGCGACACATGGCTAAGTTACAGAATCAACTGATGGGCACTCTGCCCGCTGTTAGAGTTACACCCGCAAGAGCGTTTTTAAATAGCGGTGTAGACTATGCGGGTCCCATTATGTTGAGAACCTCCAAAGTCAGAGGTCATAAAGCTTACAAGGGTTATGTGAGTTTCTTCGTATGTATGGTCACAAAGGCCGTACATATTGAAGTTGTAAGCGATCTTACTTCCAGAGGTTTTTTAGAAGCGTTTAAACGCTTTGTTGCGAGACGCGGTCACTGTGCTAACCTGTACAGTGACAACGGAACGAATTTTATAGGTGCGTCAAAGGAGCTTAAAGAATTATTTGATGCGGAGAAGTCAACAATGACCAAAGAAGTGGCTGAGAGTCTAGCGGTCCAGGGCACTAATTGGCATTTTATGCCTCCCCGCGCACCTAATTTGGGAGGGTTATGGGAAGCGGGTATAAAATCGGTCAAACGTGTCATTGCTGAATCCACTTTGACGTATGAAGAAATGAGCACTTTGCTTAGCCAAATAGAGGCGTGTTTAAACTCGCGTCCCTTGTCCGTGCTGAGCAATGATCCAACAGAAGCCGGGCCTCTAACCCCAGGTCATTTTTAGTGGGAGAACCACTTGTAACGGTCCCTGAGGCAACTTATGAAAACTGTAACATAAGTACTTTAAAAAGATGGCTGATCACTCAAGAGATGTTACAGAATTTCTGGAGACGATGGTCAAATGAATAACTCATCTCATGCACCGTTACAAATGGGCCTTCAAGACACCTGAACCTGAAGTCGGGAACATCGTTTTGATAAAAGAGGACGACTTACCTCCTAGTAAGGGGCTTTTTGGTAAAATCCTTGCCAAATATACTGGCCCAGACAAATTAACAAGAGTGGTGTCTGTGAAGTGTAAAAATTCAGTCATAAAACGCCCAACCTCAAAAATTTGTGTACTACCTGTTAGTAAATAAGTGTGCAATACAATAATGACTGTTAGATAGATAAGTATCATGTTATAGATTTAAAAGCTAGCTGCGTCTAGCAGTAAACTTGCTGCCCATTATGTGAAGAGATGTTAACGCTGCAATAGTGGGCGGCCAAAAAGGACATTCTGTCTTAGGTGGGCGGCATGTTAAACTCGTAACTTTAACGTTTCTAAAACCCATATCGGGATGGTTAGTTTCACAATGCACCGAGAGATGGCGCTGTCCCCTGTGCAAACTAGCTAACGACTGTTCGCCTTAGAATATTAAGTGTGTAATTTTATATTTCGTTTGTGGGAATTGTTTGGGAGGTTTTACCATATAATACTGATAGTATTATATGGTTTATAGTACGAACGGCTTTTAATATTCGGGACCCCTAGGTACATTCCTTGTACATTCTTACGCCCGAAACAATCGACACTGACTTGTTTAGTGTACGAAAAGATCAGGAGATATGAAATTAAGCCCAGCAAATAATTATGTATTACTAGTTCAGTTAAGTTCTCAATATTAGGTTAGGGCTAATGAAAATGATATCGAAATTTGGTAGGTGTTATGAAATTAGCACTAACGATATTAGGTCAAGCTGGGGAGACCCCCGAAAATCACGCCTGTCCTTAGCTAGTATAAATTATCCGTAATATCTATAAATAACTTGTACTACGCACAGTGAAGTTATGTGTCTGTGTTCCTTACAGGTGTCCGATACTATAGGTGTTGCCTGAACCCCAGTCCAATAAAGATGCAGCCCTTCACTGCAGACAGGCCCTTCCTCTTTCTTCTAAGAGCCGGGCAGCTACCGCTGTTCGTGGGGGTGTACCGAGGCAGCGAGTTCGCGGTGGACGAGCAATCAGACGTTCAAACGATTACCGGTGACGAGCGAACGGCTTAGCAACCGGTTGATCGGATGTGAAAATTCGAAGGCGATTTCAATTCAACCTTTTAACTGAGACAGCGCCAGTGATGGGACAGTGACGACAAGGGTAACGTTGAAAGGTAGCAGAGGGCCTACTCCGAAGTTTGATATCCGAACTTCGTATCGTGCCGTCCCTTTCCCTCTCGTGTTTTACACCATATGAATGAAAGGGATGGCATGATACGAAGTTCGGATTTCGAAGTTCGGAGTAGGCCCTCAGGGGCGCTACCGCGAACAGTAAACGAAGTTTTCCCTCTCTGTCGCACTTGCAAGTTTACATATAAGTGAGACAGAGAGGGAAAACTTCGTTTGTGGTTCGCGGTAGCCCCTCAGGTCTCTGCTGCCCGCTATCCTCCCGCTCCGCCTCCGTCTCAGTCAAGCGGTCGACTTACATAACATGTAGGAGGCGACGGATCACATTAGCGTCCTAGCATTAACTGTCATGAGATTTAACTATGATTAATCCTGTCACGTATA
Source organism: Epiblema foenella (assembly GCA_963556455.1). NCBI lineage: Eukaryota > Metazoa > Arthropoda > Insecta > Lepidoptera > Tortricidae > Epiblema > Epiblema foenella. The sequence goes on along the minus strand of OY747119.1, from coordinate 7,335,753 downwards.
AATAATAAACTCTTTGACCCTGTCATGTATTTTTTTATTACATCGTCTAATTTTTTTTGAACCTGACTGTGGCTTAGGCCTGGCCCAAGAAGGCGATAGGAGTGTTTGATTGCCGAGTGACCCGGGGAAAATCCAGGGTAAATCTCAGACAACACCACGCGGGCGGTTTAAACACTAGAATTATAATAAAGAATTATAAGTAAACCTTATGTCGGTAAGTTATGCCAAAAAATGTACTGAATTACTAAAAGTTTATCTCACTTTTGGTCAGACGGATCTTTATAAAACCCGGTCTTAATGATTTGATAACGTGTCGGTGAGACAGTCGTGTTATGACACCCACGACGGAATTATCCTAATGTCACTATTTAACCAACGACACTATTCCAAATCCACCACTTGTCAATTATTATTTCGGGTCATCTATAATGTATGTCACACTAATGGGGGCTATCGTTTTTGTGCTCACCAGTTGGCGCCACTCTCGACTAAGGTCCAGCTGTCAAAAATTGTTATTGGTTATTATGGACATGAGAACGAAGTTTACATTTAAATCATATTCAATACCTTAAAACCGTACCGTAAAAATATCGAACATACCGCATTGTAGCGCGGTCCCGTTTTGTTCGGAACAAAGGAGGAAATAAGTTTCCGAAAGACAAATCTGTCTCAAAGCCCTGACAGTCATTGACCCTTAACTCATATTTGCCATAATCAAGCTCAGGTATTGCAAAATAGTCACCATATTGCTCCAATTAGATATTAACCCGCGTAGCGCAACCACAAAGAGTAACATTTGACGTTTCGGAGACCCCACGCTACACTAGCGCCTCTAGCGGCGAATTCATACGCGATAGCTCTCAACCCCTCCCCGTCCTTGTCACCTTTGTGTGTAAAGAAAGATAGGTACCTGTCTGAATATTTTGGACCTATTTCTTACGCCCGGAACAATCGACACTGACTTGATGTTTAGTATACGAAAAGATCAGTAGATATGAAATTAAGCCCAGCAAATAATTATGTATTACTAGTTCAGTTAAGTTTTCAATATTAGGTTGGTTAGGGCTAATGAAAATGATATCGAAATTTGGTAGGTGTTATGAAATTAGCACTAACGATATTAGGTTAAGCTGGGGAGACCCCCGAAAATCACGCCTGTCCTTAGCTAGTATAAATTATCCGTAATATCTATAAATACGCACCGGAAGACGAGCTGTCGGTAGGCCTCCGACAAGATGGAGTGATGACCTGGTGAAGGTCGCGGGAATCCGGTGGAAACGAGCGGCACAGGACCGGTCTAGGTGGCGAGCCTTGGGGGAGGCTTATGTTCAGCAGTGGACGTCTTTCGGCTGAAATGATGATGATGATGATGATGATCTATAAATAACTTGTACTACGCACAGTGAAGTTGTGTCTGTGTTCCTTACAGGTGGCCGATACGGGATGCTTTGCATGAACAACCCCCGCCCAATAAAGAAGCAGCGCTTCAAAGCAGACCGGCCCTTCCTCTATCTACTGAGATTCGGACAGCTCCCGCTGTTTGTGGGGGTGTACCGAGGCAGCGAGTTCGCGGTGGACGGGCAACCGGACGGTCAACCGGTGGCCGGTGACGAGCAAACGGCTATGTAACCGGTTTCAGACGTGCAAGTCGGAAGCGACAAATAGATAGTTATTTCAAAATTATACAATGTCACTTAAAAGTACACATAGTGGACGGGCAAACGCACGATACATATTCATATTCATATATTTTATTGCCATCATGTTCATTACATTGGTATGTTAGTATTATTGGTTAGTCGGTACATGATACCCCGTTAGGGCATTGCAATTTTCTTACATACTAGGCAAGGGTGCAGCGTATTCATTTCACGAATGGAAAGTAATCTTACAGCCTTTATGGAATGAAATCGCTAACCTTAACACGTTACTAATTATATTATATTATTATTAGCTGAGCAATCGACTTACATGCAATAATCTTTAAGTATATAATTGGAATTGATGTGAAGTTATGAATTTAATAAATAATGTCAAAAAGTACAAACTAAAACTTGCTCTTAAATGTTATGTCCGGAGTTTAATTTATACAAGCATAGAATGTACACAGGTGGCACAACTGTTTCGTTCGGTGCTAACGCGAACTCTGTAAATATCTTCCATATCTATCGCAATTGCTGATTCGAGCGACAGAGACACGAACTTCATTTTCGGTTCGCGTTAAGCGCTTATGCCGGCACCACACTTCGCCGTATTTGTGCAAATATTCATGAATCATGTTGAGTCACAGATATCAGAGTAAAGCAGATGAGCGCTATTAAGTTGAACGTCTTCTATACTTCCGATTAATTCTCACCTAACGTACTTCTCAATAAGTAAGAAGGAGATAGTTACTACGCTTTCTGACACGTCTTATCTGTCATTATGCCCGCTTTTGATCACTCCATGGCGAGAGTTAGCGCAGCGGAAGATAATTCTCTATAAAATATCGACATCGATATTTAATTAACATGTTTAAGAAATTTTTAAGTTAATATTATTTTAATACTAGGCATGTTGAAGTTTTCACTTAATTAAAAACATAAGCTGTTATGTTTATAAACTGCACTCAAGATTATAGTATTCCGTAAGTACATATAGGTATAAGTTATAAGTACATATAAATACTGTAGTAGGTAATCGCAATTTACGTGTAAACGATTAATAATTTTAGTCATCCCCCCAACCACCCTTAAGAAATGATTGTATCATAAACTATACTTATTAGGGTTCCGTATCTGAATAAAGTTATTATTCCTAACACATCATGTCTGATTATTATAATTTCTCTTGACTAGAAAACAGGTTACCATCGGCAATTGTTAATAAATGATAAATCAAATAGTGTAGACAATTAAAACAAAGTAAATAATATACCGTACATTCGTCTATGTTCATGTTTTATACCTGTCTACAGGAGAGACAGGCACAGGAAGTACAAGAATAAATAAAACTAGCTCATGAATAAAACGGTTGTGTATTTAAATGGACACGAAGCTTTCGCCTTTTGACACTTGCTTGTTCAGTGATGCGATTTATTGCTCCCTGTACTACGTCAAGTCAATACATTATTAATGTAAATTGTTTTCCGGAAATCTGAAATTGACATTCGACTATGTAAATAGTAATGTAATAATATTTTATTTAAATGCCTATACTTAAACAATTTACATCGATAAAATATCGACTTTTTTTTCATGAAATTACAACACTAGCCTAACCTAACCAAAGTATTATTTTTAACAATAACTCTCTAAAATCAACTTGGAACGAGATAAAAGCTACTTATTTTATAGTAATAAGCATCTGCAGTTTATCTGAGACTATTATATTGCATAATGTACTTGAAATTTATGAAATAATAGCACTAGTTTCTAACCGATGAAAAGTGGTGCTTTCTTCGGACTTTCTCGCCGATCTAAAAGTGCTCCAGCAGTATGGCACTACGCACGACATTCGGCCTACATAGAAATATCAATAACACTTGCACAAAACTTATATTTTCTTGAAATATTAATATTATATGCAAAAAACCGCCTTTGGTGCCGTTTTATTTTGACATAAGAGGTGTATTTGTACTTGTTTGTAAAGTTTGGTGTGTTCTCAAAAAGGGGGACAGTTCGGTGAGGGCCGAAAAAGTTCGTACTATCTATTCCACTCTAACTCATTTTGGTGTGCCATAAGGATTACAAGAGACAGCTATATGGAAAATCGTTTGACTTAATACTGCCGGTTTGCTTTACTCTAATGTTTGTGTTAAATGGTCGCTTTTATACTTTACCGTGGACGTCCACGACCAAAGAGAATATAACCACGACTTACCGTAACCACAGATTATATAATAGTTCTTCGAACAGATACTCATGTTCTAATAAAAAAGCTCATACCTACCGTTTTACATGCCTATTAAATTTAACAATGGAGCGACCTTGAACGCTGGGGTCGTTGGCCGCACGCGCCTGCGAAGCGACGATGCTAGGGTTGACACCGCTTATAAAAGATTTTATACCGAATTAGTTGAGTGAAAAAAGGGTTTTGTTTTTTGAAATAAATTTAAACAATAATTGTCTAGTATTACAACTGTTTGACTTTAATATAATGCTGAACAGATTTTTCCTTCTCTAAATGTCCTGTTGTTAAATTTAACGGTTGTGAATATTCTAAATCTAATGTATGATTTCAACAAGTAGTCGTTCGGGAATCACTCGCATAATTTTGCGTGCATGACCGTTTTAATTTTTTCGTATAGTGCTTTTACACTATTGCTTTTACTATTATTACACCCCACAATACTGCAAACAGTGCAATTCTTTTGCAACGAAGACATTTTCAATACAACTTTAACGTGTGGCAGCGTCCGGCCGTGAGCGCGTGTGGCAACCAACTGACTGAGCTTACCGTGCGCGATTTTCAAAGTGTAGGTATAATTCTCGGTTCCCACGGTGCAGATATGTAGGCCTGCCCTATTGCCGTAACGATAAAACAGGGGACCTAAAATGTATGCAAAAACTCTTATTCTACCGTGGACGGTAACGGCATGCCATGAACGTCCACGATATGCTGTAGGCTCGCTGTCTTCCACACGATGTCGTGAGGATAAATGCGCGTGTTGTGCGTAAAGATACGAAATTGTAGCTGTGTTTGTGTCAGTGTCATTGTGTGGGTAACTGATAAGAGATATTGGGTTTCATTTATAAAAAAATATGTAATTGAAAACAAGTAAACTGTAACGATTTATTTTCTTGATAAAAATGTCAATTTAATTTTAATAAACATTATAGCTTGACATTTCAACAATTCGCATGATTCACTCTGCAATATTTAGTACCCACCTACATTCAGACTTCAAAGTAGGTACCTACCGAAGTAGGACCACATAAGTACCTACTTACATAACAGCTACCGTATTTTTGTGACAACCACATTTCCCTATTGGTACCCCAACGCGTTCCTATTGACCCCTTTTTCAGTACGAATGGGGATGGCCGGCTTTTTTTATTTGCCGTCCCTATCCACCCCAGTTGACGGTACACGAACGTTCGTTTTCGGTTCTCGGTAGCCCCTCGGCACAGACTACTTAGGAGATACTAGGTATCCCCTCAGGTGAATGGTGCTGGTAACGGAAAAATCGTGACGTCGATGTCCACACAGAGAAGTCCGTGAGTTTCGCTTAGAAATTTAAATCGCTGCCACCTATTGTTGCCTCTTTGAACTATTTTCACGGTGTTTTTATTCATAGGAGAGAAATATCAAAGTGAATGTCAAACAAAACATTATCTTTATTCTTCTATGGCTATGGTCAAAACCCTTACGTCAAAAAATACTCGATCAGTCATACACATTTATCTAGGGAGAATATAATCACTACGGTTTACTTACTAACTCTATTTCGTTGCTATTTCTGAATGAAAAACAGGCACAGCAGGAAGCAAACAGCAGAAACTGATGAAATACTTGGTTTGTTGATGTTATAAATATCGATCATGACTGTGAAGCCAAGAGAAGTGCCGGAGGGCGACGACGACCCTGTGGAGACCATGTTAAAGAAAACCGGGTGTCTTGAGTTACACTATAAAGTTCAGGTAAACATCATTAGTTTTTATCGTATTTAAATGTCTCGTTATCAAACGGGATTATTTTTTTCCTCGTAGGAAACTGCTATATTTTTTTGCTATATTATTTCCCGTTTGATAACCGAGTTAGCTAGGAAGAAAATTGTCTTCCTCGTAGAAATCCAAATAAAATAAGGGTATTCTACGAGGAAAAAAAATCCCGTTTGATAACCGGGTTAGCTAGAAGGAATTATTTTTCCTAATAGAATACCAGTTATCAAACTTGGTTATCTACGAGGAACAAGGGGCTAAAACTCATGTTTGGTTGATTTAAACCTTATAAAATCACAGTTGTAACCCTTTAACCGCCACAGTTGGCTACACACGTTATCGGAAAATCGTGCCATGGACGCCAACAACGGTACAGCCGACAGCCTGGCCAAAGCAATAGCGATCTATGCGCGACTGCGTAAGGTTTCATTTCGCGTTGAATGTGTGGCGTCAGCGATGCGTCATTAGTGTCCAATGCTTGGGGCTCAATAGGTTAAAGAGTGGCTCAGGAGACGTAACCATGGCAACGAGCAACAGAGAATAGTTGATCCACCCACATACAGTTTCTGTATCCAATTATTTTAATTGACCGTCGTCTATCGGTCCCTGGGATCCCATTATTCGCCGGGAGACAACGAAATTCCAGTAATAGCAAAAACTGCCGTGCTTTGTACATAATGTTTGGGTTGCGACACATAATAAGTAATAGTACTACGTACAGAAGGCCCACTGTTAACAAATTATCCATGTAGACATTTTATAATAAAGGAAAAATTGAAAAATTTAAGCACCGAGCAGGATTCGAACCTGCGACACTCGCGGCCAGTCGCTCTAGCCAACTGAGCTATAGATGCAGTCGCTACCCAGCCCTAAATTCATCAACCATTCCTTCGTATTAAGCAGTACCGCTGCTAACGTAAACTATATATTTTATACAAACGCCTTAAGGGAGGCGTACAGCGACATCTACCAGAAGACTCATGCTTCATTAACGGCACTAACGTCTCAAATTATATTGAGAACTTCATTAACCTAATCGTAATCTGCTCGGTGCCTAAATTTTTCAATTTTTTCTTTTATTCTAAATTTGGGTATGGGATGGCGCAACTGACGATTCTCAATATAATTTGAGACGTTAGTGCCGTTAATGAAGCATGAGTCTTCTGGTAGATGTCGCTGTACGCCTCCCTTAAGGCGTTTGTATAAAAATAAAAATTTATCCATGTAGGTCTGCCAAATGTGCCTAAACATGGCCATCTCTTTTTATCGCACACACTTGAATTTGCTACATGACTTTCTATCGCATGAACATATTATATTGGTGGGTGAACTTATAAATTCAGTATATTGTAGTTTTTTCTCGTTGCAGGAGTGCATAGCCACCACTAAGGATTGGAGGAAATGTCAAACAGAAGTAGATGAGTTCCGGATGTGTATAAATAAACACAAGCAGGAAGAAATGGCTAAAGCTAAGAATTAAGTATGTTTAAGTTAGTGTCTGTTTTAATTGCTTAATTTAATGTTATTGTTGGAATAAAATATGTAGTTTATATTTTTACATAATTAGTTTACTCCTCAAGTTCTACACTCTCCAGGCACGTATCCAGAGGGGGGATAGTTGGGATTTATCCCCCCCCCTAAGAAAACGTTTTTAGCCGTCTTGTTTATTTATTCGCTTGCTTGCGTGTTCTTTCAATAAGTAGGTAAACTGTGTTCACATGGTTGTTTCAATGTTTGTCCCCCCCGAACCAAAAGTCTGGATACGTGCCTGACACTCTTCCATCTTATTCCTCTACATACACTATGCAGCTGTCCCCTATATTAAGCCATCATCTCCCATGCCGGGTGCCAGAGATCTTCAGACAAAAAAATGCTGTTATTTTTGACACCAGGAGAGAATGGTATGGCAGGCATTCTTGTGCATGTTATTTGAATTGTATGTGGTCATTGAGCGCAGCAGTCTTTATTTTTGCTATACTTACAATAAAAAAAGTTATCTCACATTTTAACTGTGGATGTAGAGGTGGTAGTATGTTGTGGATAATGGGTTAGCAACCTGTCACTGTCCTGATACCTGTCCATCTTGAAGGAGTAGCACTGAAATGAACCTGCCGTAAACCGAAATAACTTCTTCTGTCCCACTTGCTAGTGGTAGGAAGGCAGAAACTTCGTCTTCTGCAGTAAGCATTCAAATCTAGTTATCATGAATTTTAGAATAAAGGAAATTTGAAAAATTTAGGCACCGAGCAGGATTCGAACCTCCGACCTTCCGGCACTCGCGACCAGTCGCTCTAGCCAACTGAGCTATAGGTGCAATCGCCACCCAGTCCCAAATTCATCAACCGTTCCTTCGTATTAAGCAGTACCGCTGCTAATGTAAACTATATTTTATACAAACGCCTTAAGGGAGGCGTACAGCGACATCTACCAGAAGACTCATGCTTCATTAACGGCACTAACGTCTCAAATCATATTGAGAATCGTCAGTTGCGATGCGCCATCCCATACCCAAATTTTAGAATACAGGAATAATTGAAAAGTTTAGTTATCATGATCGTGTTTATGTCGGATATATAGCATTGGTCGCTTCTTAGTAAGTATCTCAGTGCGAGAGGGATGAATGTATGCAAACCCTTCCCTGGGCTCCCAGGGATCATAACAAAAGAATGCTATTGTTTATTTATTTCGCGGGAGACGACGGCTTAACACGATCATGCTAGCTGGACAACTCTATACTTTTTTTCCAGTCATTAAAGGGGAGAGAGTTATAAACGCATATAAATTAGTAAAACTTTATTAAATAACAAATAAAATTAAGCTAAGATCTTGCTTTTGTTTCGGAGCGCGGTGTAAGCCACCAGGATCGCCAGAGCCGTCGCCAGCACCTCGGAGTTCACCCAGGGGCCCGAGTAACCTGATGGAAAGGTAATTATGTAGTCGAGGGTACAAATATGTATAAAATAAATAAATATTAGAGGACAATCTTACACAAATCGAACTAGCCCCACAGTAAGCTCAAGAAGGCTTGTGTTATGGGTACTAGACGACGATATATTTAATAGATATAAATACTTAAATACATAGAAAACATCCAAGACTCAGAAACAAATATTCATGCTCATCACACAAATATTTGCCCTGACCGGGATTCGAACCCAGGACCGTCAGCTTCACAGGCAGGTGCACTACCCACTAGGCTAAATCGGTCGTCATGTATACATTTTTAGACCTTATTTCAATGGAATATGGTGATAAAATGTACACATACAGGTAGGGTTCACATCAGCCTTGAGTTTTACTTGAGTTAGAGGAATTTGAACTTTCTATACAGGAGATAGATATCATTTATAATGGCGGAAGCAATGTAAATGGTTGGTGACAAGACATTTACCCCCTTATTTATAAAACTTAACAAACCTCTGCTAACTAAAATGTTCTTTGTCCTATTCTCACAAACGTCAATGTCAAAGTGACAGATAAGGACAAACGAACTTTAGCGGCTAGTTAACTGATATAGGTTTGATGGACGTTTATGAATAAGGGGATTAGTCACAACCTAAATAAACAATATGTAACATACCCCAATTTTTATAAAGTGCTAAAATAATTAAACAAGAGGGCCTACCGCGAACTGTTAAGGAATTTTCCCTCTATCGCACTTGCAAGTCTGTAAGTAAGTGCGACAGAGAGGGAAAACTTCGTTTGTGGTTCGCTGTAGCCCCTAGGGAAACTGTAGGTTTGTTGTTAAATCTCAATGTGTACAAATTATTGTATATGACCGTTTGTTTCACTCTCAAAAAAAAAACTATAAAGGCTCGGTCATGGCGCGTGCGTGACGCGTTGTTTGAGCGATCGCTGCGCGCCTTAACCCTGAACGTACGGTAAAAACGCTAAGCCACACCGGCTGCGCGATGCGAGAGGGACTATATCATACATTCCGGCGCGCAGGGCGCTACCGCGAACAGCTAACGAAGTTTTCCCTCTCTGTCGCACTTACGTCCGAACGTGCAAGTGCGACAGAGAGGGAAAACTTCGTTTGCTGTTCGCGGTAGCGCCCCAGGGTCTGTACTCTGAACTTCGTATCGTGCCGTCCTATCACTCTCGTGATTCCTATGATGGGGTTGTGGCCAGCATCTACCCAGGGTGCAAAGATGAGGCTGAATGGTGCTGAGAGATATTAGTGTTAGATATTCACTGCCGGGGTGGCTGAGCTGCACGGCCAGCAGCGGCGGCACGGCGGCGGCGGCGTCGGCGCGGCGCGCGCGGCGCAGCGACGCCCAGCCCTCCTCGTCCAGCACGCGCACCTCGTGCGTGCCCGAGCGCGCGCGCGCCGGCTCCTCCGTCCACGACACCTGCGCGTGACCATACTTTGTTATTTATTTAAATTATTGCACAGTAACAGGTTACGGGTACAAAAGGCGAACTTAATGCCGTAAGTCGGTCTCTACCAGTCAACCTTCAGGCCAAACAGAGAATGAACATTGTAGATGCAAGACATAACTAAACCAAAGAAATGTGGAAAAGCCGATAAATTATTGGACTATGTGTAATATATATACACACAAAATAGTTATATGGTATAACATAATTAATATTACACAATACAACAAAGAAACAATAAACTATTCATATAATACAATACCTGCGACTATAATTATGAAGAACCTTAGTCTCGAGAAGTTTCAAGTAGATGTTTATGCAACATGCACTTGAATGAGAATTTATTCTGGATAAAATAGGGAAGTAGCAATGAATAGAAAAACATGGAAGAATATACAAAGCAAATATTTAGAAGGAATAGATAATGATTGGGAAGAAACCTAGGTGAATACAACCTTACAAACATTGATATACAGAGCTCGGAATAGGTAGTGCCTATTTACCTAAACTTCGCGGGAGGACGTAACTAAGAGTGGTTACAAGCACCAAAAATAATTATTTCTTTTTAATGAATGCGGGATTTCCCGGGATTTACTGTATTATTCTAGAGGCTTAATACATTTGGCTTTACTTATAAATCTTGTTATATTGCATATTATTTGTTTAATTACCTTGAAATAACAATCAGTCATTAAAAATATAATGTGGATCAAATTGAATCAAAAGAATTCGGAAATTTGATAGTTTTTAGTTAACTTAGACAGAATTATACTCCTTTCTTCCATGAGAGGGGACCTGTGTCTGGCAGTAGGACGTATATAGATTAGTGATGAGACAGAACTATGATATGGCATAGGAGATATAGTACAGATGTATTCTAATTTATTTCTAATATGATGGCATACATGTACTTATATATTAAATAAAACTATTTTTCAACCGATTATATCGCTAATAATATAATGAATTTAAAATACATTCTGTGACCACGAGTGCTGTAAAGGACTCGAAACGTCGGAATGAATGTCGGAATTTTCTATGCGATATCATAGTTATGTCTCATCACCAATCTATATACGCCCTAATGCTGGACACAGGTCCCCTCTCATGGAAGAAAGGAGTATAATTCTGTCTAAGTCAACTAAAAAGTATCAAATTTCAAATCTTTTTGATTCAATTTGATCCATATTACATTTTTAATGACTGATTGTTATTTAAAGGTAATTAAACAAATAATATGCAATATAACAAGATTTATAAGTAAAGAGAAATGTATTAAGCCTCTAGAATAATACAGTAAATCCCGGGAAACCCCACATTCAATAAAAAGAAGTAATTATTTTTGGCGCTTGTAACCACTCTTAGTTACGTCCTCCCGCAAAGTTTAGGTAAATAGGCACTACCTATTCCGAGCTCTGTTGATATATTATATTATTCTCAAAGAAAAGTTACTTTTGTTGATATCAATTAGGGTGATTTTTAATCATCTCATTAAGAAACTGGCGCCTAAACTTCATCTGCTTAAGATGACACAATTCTTTAGTGACTACTCCTTATGATGGACCACATAATGGCCCATGATAGCCCAATATACAAGATACAGTTAAAGCTGCCTGGTCATGCACCATCATGGCTCATTGTGTAGAACACACTTTACATAAACAACACATTTAATAGTCTTATACAGGGACCGATACCGGTATTTAAAAACAAAACCCTGAATTAGCCCAATATTTTGGATTGCTCTTTGCGGGCTGAATCATGTATTTAGGTAACAACGTCGTATTATTAGATTGTCCCATTAAAAACGAAATGATGAACCGGTGACCGTAATAATATTGGTATTTTTCTATGAAGAAAATACCGGTATCCGATCCCTGGTCTTATATGCTTTTTTAAAAGTAGCCTAAATTAATCTGTATGTTTCAATAACCACATAGAATTTTTATTTCTATTTTATAGAATTAATTTTTTATCATTAGAACAGTAACATTTAAATTTTTAAGCCATCAAGCCATCTCCCAGTGAAAAAATAAATAATAACATTCTTTTGTAAAGATCCTTGGGATCCCAGGGACTGGTAGACAGGTGAACTTCCAACTTCCATTTACTATTTTAGTCATATTTTGAGGTTTCCTTTAATGGTCTGCCTTGTTTAGGCTGCAGCCTGTCAATATTGAGGCTTAATCACAAGATTATATGTACAAAGAGAGAGGTGTAAAGACCAGAATACTGGATCCATCTGATGTAAATATGTTGAATGAAAAGATGCTAAATTCATTGAAAGAAGTGCAGGCTTAACGGAAAATTCCCGTATAAGTATCTCTGCTAGAGATATCTTCTATAAATAATGTCTGAAACTAAATGTAAAATTATTGAAGGTTATATTGACCTGGTATTTGTTCGGTCCGATACGAGCGGCCGTCAGCGGTTTCCCCTCGACTTCCGCATACAACGCGTAGTTTTCAGGCAGGGGGTTGTCGCACTTCAGCGTGAACTCCGTAATATACGCTATTTGTGTCACCACGGTCGCATCCAGACTGGTAAATGACGCTGCTTCGACCTGAGGGTTCTGGCAACTTTGAGCTAGGACTCCACTGATGGAGCAGAGCGCGAAAACTGCTATAATGTATTTTGTGACCATTTTGGTGCCTTTTGTGTGACCTTTATGTCTTAAATTAAGTTAAATTTTACGGAAAACTAGCGACCGACGTCTGTGAACTTAATGAATTTCGTCCACGTATTGAGGCGTTCAGAACATAGAGTTAAGAGAAAGTTCGTTTGTCAAATTAATAAATAACCTCTTATTAAGCTAATGATGTTTAATTTTAATACTCAGTAAAATTGAGTTTAATAATCTTATTCAATTAAGAGTAATTAAGTAAATATTTAAGTTTCTATTCACAAAATATATAATTCTTTGTAATGTTCCTAGTGAATAGTAGTCTATATTCAGAACGAAACCTTAAACATCACCGATGACGTGTGGCCAAAATGCCAATTCTTTATGGATGCGATCGATATTAAGCACAACGTGGCACAACACAAGTCAAGGAGTTTATTTACGGAGTTATTTTTAATATTTCACTTTTTCGAGATTGATTTTACACATATTTTAATTAGTCGATATGCTGCCTGAGATATACCTCGAAGTGTTTCCAATATTACACACAAAACATAATATGAAAGCGCTATATAGAAAGATACCTAGTTTCGTTTATCGTCAACGTAACAACGCTACAAATATTTTGGATCTGCAAACTCTTTTCTCTATATCTTTATCTCATTTTCATTCCATTCTGCTTGTTTTGATTGTTAATGACAAATTGGTGGGTTTGCAGAGCGCTTTACGCGTCTAGTAAGGACGGACAGACATATTATATGCTCTTTGGCTAGTAGGGTGAACAAATGCTTAGCAAGAAATCCTATTGTCTCAAACATGCTCGAAAAAGCAGAACTAACGCTTGCGATAATTAACTACCAATGTACAGATCAATAATGGGATTGTGTAGGATATTTCCCAGTAAGTTCGGAAAATGCTGCCTGCATTTTCTAAGGCAGGTGAGGGATATTCATTGAGAAAAGCTCTATACATACATACCTCGGCCGGAATAAGGTTTGTATGCCTCGTATTATTAGACGGTCTCTCTTACGTTCGGCCGTCTTTAACACACTCGGCAGATAATCTTCTTTGTACTTCTTTGTAGTAACGTTAATCAATTTGAAGAAAATTGGATGCACGAACGTTAAATGAGGGATAATGTAATGAGGGAAAATGAAACAAACGAAATAACTTATTTTATCCGTAAAGGCCTATATTTATTTATTTATATCTGTTGACAATAATCCATGTGTGCCCGCGTTTCGTAAAAGTCAAAAAATTACAATGTACCAGGGGCTCATAAACAGTCTGGAGCTCTGACGCCGTCGTCGATTCGAAAACACGGTGTTGTCCTGTTCCTTTCACTCAACACAGCCGCAGCTGGAGAGTGAGAGGGACAGGCGATCTTTTTAAGTATTTCTAGACTTCCAGCAGAGCGTACCCATGCCTCCTCTTGCCACAGAGTCGAACAACGTAAACATCCTTCGAATGATTTTTTTTTTGTCTATTTCTTAATCTATGTTGTAAACGGAAGGTAGCCATAAATTAAATATTACCCTGAATTTTAGCAAAACTGTTATCCAGAAGATGTTCCGTTGCGGTTATAACTAGTGATATGTCAAAATTCATAACTTTACAGCGTTTACTATAGTACATTTCAAACAGATTGGATGCGTGGACGGCTGTCAACACAATACAATATATAACCTTATTAAATGTACTAAATTGACAGCTGAGTGACAGATGTCACCAGAACCAAGCTGTTTGAAAGGCAGCCATAAGTTCACTGGGATTGGTTAGAACCTTGTTCATAGAATTCGTTAAGTTTAATTATATTTGGCTAGAACTTAAAGCGCTTTACATACGTCCCGTTTAAGCTCATGAGACCATCAATATGACCAAACGAGATAGTACATATTGCTGTCTCACGCCATCATATGCTTGCGTCTCTTGTTCGTCAGCCGTTATGCTAAACGTGTGTAAGGCGCTTTACAACTTCATATGATTGAAAGTATTTATCCAGTATCAAATAGTCAAATAAGTGCTACCCGTTTTACAAAGTTACAATTTTACGACTCTCATCTAGCAACACTGGAGTGCTACCGCGAACCACAAACGAAAGTTTCCCTTTCTGTCGCACTTATGTGCAAACATGCAAGTGCGACAGAGAGCGAAAGTTTCGAATGCAGTCCGCGGAGGCCTGAGATTAAAATCATCCATTCCTATTTGACAGACGCATAAAAGGGACAGATTGTTCGTTTCACTCACGAATAATGATACAGCATAGTGAATCAAATTGGTCTATCTACATTGAGATCCACAAGATAATATATAGCGTTAAAACGCAATTTTTTAGAATAATAGTGATCATTACGATCTTATTGTAACAGATAGCCCATATCACAATACTTATTCTTTCCTAATTTAGTAAATTACTGACGGAATTTAGCAATATATTCAGAAAGCGGAGTTATACATCTCACTCCAACATATTGTCGAAATGACCGTTCTTAGGAAGCAAATTAGGAAGGAATAATTCCTGTCGACATGTTATAAAGAAAGTCATAATTTAACAAATGTAAAAGGGCAACACAGGCGGTTTGACCAATGACGGGTGGCTTTCATTAGTGTTGCTTTTTTTACATTTGTAAAATTTTAACTTGTAGTTGACGAAACCTGTCCTTGAAATCAATTTTGACATTTACTAACCAATATTCGATATCTGTGGCAAGAGAACGCAGAACAACGGCGCCATATTCGCGCATCTTCACGAGTACCAAGGCGGCATGAGCACGAGACAGTCGCCGGGGGCTCCGCCGTCTCGCTCGCTCGCACTCAGGCGGGGCTCCGCCGTCTCATTGGCATCGGTTACACGGTTACATTATTACTCACAATACTGGGATGTCAATATTATCGTGGTATTTTTTATATATTATTGCACAATACAAGAAAAATGTTCAAATGGCGGAATTAATGCCATGAGGCATTTTCTACTAGTCCACCAGTGGGCAGAACTGAAACATCTGGTATTCAAAATTGTATGGATTTTGCTTTAAATTCATCAATACCTACGTGATACGCATTCTGATATGAGTGTATCACGTGGTAATAATCACCGTGTAACCGATCAAAGTGTAACCGCTGCTCACTAGTACTAGGGCGGCATGTAGCGTCAGTGGTTGCCGGGCGGGGTCTTGGCGGGGGAGGCGGGGGGCGGCGCGCTCCACTCGACGCCGTCTCCCTCGTACTGCGTGTTCTCGAGCCGCGTGATGAGCCGCTCGTCCTCGTCGCCGAACTCGCCGCCCATTAGCGACGGCTCCCCGACTACCATGACGTCCTGGTTAAATAAACATTCACATTAAGCCGCATCCCGACGATCCTGCATGAGCGAAACGATGCCATAAGATAGAATGAGAGGGGGATATGAAACCATAACTCAACGTTAACATGAATATGTTAACGTTGTGTTAGGGTGACCAAACTGTTACAAGAAATAATAAGAGATAATATAATTAACTATTCAGTTAATAAAGAGTTAATTATGTTAACTATTCCGTTAACATAATTAACTCTTATTATTTCTTGTAACAGTTTGGTCACCCTACATCACATGGCTTGACGTCAAATCTCATATAACATCTGTCAAAATGTATAACGTAACCATGATGTATTTATTCTCAATTGTTTTATGACTTAAATGTGCAATAGGCTAGATCAGGGGTGGGCAAACTTTTTTCATGGCGGGCCAGTAAGCTTGAGAAATTTCGGAAGAGGGCCATAATTGCAGCAAAACTGCACTTTTGTATAAAACCGCTGCTCTGGTTTTTGGCTAAACCGTTAATCATCGCCATGTACTAATTAATTCGATTTATCGGCGGCGGGCCGGATAAAATGCTTTCGCGGGCCGCAGTTGGCCCGCGGGCCGTACTTTGCCCACCACTGGGCTAGATGACAAAAACAAATTCATGCCATTCCGGCCAGTTTATAGAGACGATCAAACGTTTGTATGGGATCAACTACATTAAGAGCAACATAAAAGATGAAAATAAGAGGCAAAGTACAGCATAGCTAACGAGCAATGAAAACATACTGATTGACAAGCAGGTGTGACGTTACGCCTGCGTGGCCTCTCGTACTACCGTTGTATGGAAACAAGGAAATTTTTCCGTTTTTGTTATGTACATGGTTACCATACAATTATATTAGTAACATTCAATTTACATTTGGCCAATATACAAGAAACAAACGTTTTTGCGAATGTTTATAGTCCCATATCTTTTTATGCTTTTAATTAATTTGACTAATTTATTATTTATTGTGATAATTGGATGATTTTCTATCCATATAGCCACACTGTGTTATAAATTGTAACATGAGTTATATTCCTTTTTTAATCTTTTTATTTTTTATTAAAACCTATAATATTGATTTGATATCTTGATTAATATCCATTTCATATGGTGATGATGATGATGTCCTCCCAGACTCATTCGTCGACGGCGGCATACTGACAATTTTATTCTATATTACAATAAAAATGTTATTATCTTTTTCTTTACGAGCATGTGCACGAGAATGACTTGTAAAGCCAAACTTAGTTTTAAAGTTTCGGCAACATGAAAAACAGTATAGCTCTCCACTTGTTATAAGTGTATCGGTTTGATAGGAGGGCTTGGGTCGAGTTATACGAAGATGGCGTTTAGTATCCAGAGCTTCGAGACAAGTGCGTTCAAAATCATTGAGGCCCGTATTGACAGCACTTCGCCAGTCCAACCTCCGAGTAGCAAGCTCCTCCCACGACTCACAGGATATGTCGGTTGCAGACTGATGCCGTTTCAGGACATCTATATCCTTTTCATATAGCTTGGGTACGGTGGCAGCTTAGTTAGAAGCATTATAGGGGCAGTACAATTACTTGGCAGAGTAAGAGATATAAATTAATAGTTTGGTTTTCGACACCGAGGTGAAGTAATAATGTTACCTGTGAGGCGAGGCTGAAGTTGGGTCCGGGCGACCTCTTCTTGGCGGGGGCGGGGGGCGCGGCGTTGGCGCCCGCGCTGCCCTTGCGCTTGCGCCGCTTGCTCGCCGGCCGCTGCGACTCTGAGGGACAAGGATAGATACGCGATCGTTAGTTTCACGTGTTAGAGCGAGCCGTAGAAAGAGGATTAGATAGAAGGATTAGCGAATCACCAAGGGACGGATAAGTCCGTTACGACGTTAGCATATCATAAGTGATATGCTGACTAAATTGAGACGTATCAGAAGACTGATATAGATGTAGATCAATTCTGACATCTAATAATTAGTCGTTTTGTATATACATTGGCGCCAAATTTTAATTAAGGCTTGAATACATTGATGACGTTTCGGTGACACAGGCCAGTGACAAATAATACGTGATGAGCTGATGGACAGGAGATGACACATTGTATCTCGTTCCCACGTGTGATGGTGTCTATGCTTACATCTCTTTCGCACATCTTTGTTGTGTGTATTGCCGGCTTCAGTTTTATAATTACTTCATGGAGCGAGCATTGAGGCGAGTTACATGGTGATTATTATCACAATAATGAGGTCTCAATATTATCATGGTATTCAAAATAATATAGGTTTTGCTTCATTATTCTTCAATACCCACGTGATATGTATTGTGATACGAGTGTCTCGCGTGATAATAATGACCATGCAACCGACCCCGATGGCATTAGTTACACGATGCATGATTATTATCACGCGATACATTCGTATCAAAATACGTATCACTACACTACACATTCACAACATGAGATGTCTGTATTTTTCAAATCGTACATCAGTACATTGTAACTTTCGAGCTCTGTTTAGTCAATTGTTTGACAACCATCGCTCCAAAACGCCAATGAAAGCACTGGAGTGCTCTGAGCCGCCAAACATTGTCAGGGAATTGCTCAGCTATCACTATAGGTTATACCGTCACGTTTTATGTGTCGTTTTAGTACATTTCGGCCATAAAAGGCGACGATATAGCCTATAGTTCTACCTGGGATGACCTGCGGTGTGTTTTGTGCCTACGTTTGTAGGCCCTACGGCCCTAAGTTTGTAAATGACGACCGCTTTAGCCTAGTTGGTAGTGACCCTACCTTCGAAGCTGGACGTCCCGGGTTCGAATTCCGATCAGGGCTTTTATAAATATATGTGTGATGAACACGAATATTTGTTCCTGAGTCTTGAATGTTTTCTATGTATTTAAGTATCTATTTATCTATATAAGTATGTATATTGTCACTTATTACCCATAGTACAAGCTTTGCTTAGTTTGGGACTAGATTCATTTGTGTTAGATTGTCCACAAACCTGAGGATCAAGGCAATAGAAACTACCAGGCGCGCATAACTTACCAGGTGGTGCGACCATCCGCTGCCACTTCTGGAAGAGCGTGGTCTTGAGGCAGTCGCGCGGCGATAGCGCGTACGCCTTGTGCCGCGACATTAACTCCTGCATCGGCTCCAGAATCACGCATAACTGGAATCAAGGAATTGTTTATTAGCTGATGTTTCTGATTTCCTGGTAGCCCATGGCATGACGTGTTAGGTGCAAAATATCACAGTTTTACATTCACGTAGATCTTATTCCTCAAACCTGCTGCTCTTCAGAGAAGCATCAAAACGTGGTTGTAATTCATCATCAGTCTTTAACTGAGGTTCTACTGGGCACAGGGCTCTTTTCATGGGTGAGATATAACGGGCAGTGATAATCTTGGACAGCTGGAGGCCAATTTCTGGCTCGTTCGAGTTGAAATCTAATCTAGATTCACGTAATCGTTGCGGGCAGCGTGATTTGGCGAGTAGACCGCCTTCTGCGGTATATAAGTTCCCACTATAATCAAGTACCTACTAGGCTTCACAGGACTAAAAGCAGAGTACTCTAAGAGACCCTACCAGGGTCGCAGGAACGGGGAGAAGTTATTACATTAAGCTAGAAGAACTCACCCTCAAAAGAGTATTGATGTATTTTGAGTTTAGTGTCAAATGCACAGGAAAGAAAGTTGAGTGTGGAATTGGTGATGCCCCGGCATGTGATGTTCTTGGGCAGCGTAGGAGCTGCCACGCCACGACAACTAGAGATCTAGTACAAGGCTCGCAGCATCAAAAGAAGGAACATTATCGAAGGGACCCTCATATATACCAGGGTCACCAGACCAGCGAGAAGGTATTGCGTAAAGCAAAACTAGAACTCACCCTCAAGTAGTTGAGTATGGAGTGGACTTGGTGATGGCCTGACGTGTGATGTTCTTGAAGAGTTGGTTCAGGACCGCATGGTCGGACGGGTGCACCGCCTGCCGGTAGGAGCTGCCACGACGACTAGAGACCAAGTACCAGGCTCGGAGGACCAAAAGAAGGCACAGTACTCGAAGGGACCCTCATATAGGTACCGGGATCGCATGAACAGGGAGAAGTTATTGCGTAAAGCAATTAGAACTCACCCTCAAATAGTTGAGTGTGGAGTTGGTGATGCCCTGACGTGTGATGTTCTTGGACAGCTGGTCGAGGGCGGCGTGGTCCGGCGGGTGCACCGCCTGGCGCGGGATGAGCTCCCGGTGCGCCCGGACCGCCATGTGCCACGATTTGATGCGCATTAAGTCGTCAAACGTGAACTCGAGGATTAGCCGCCCTTCCGTGCACACCTGGAATGATTAGATGAATTGTTTTAATCAAGTAGTCTTCTCATGACATGACGGATCTGAGGATCGTGAATTTAGTGAGCAATTAGCAATCACGATGTCCTTCCATCAGCTTCGTTCGCAGTCTTCCGAACGACTCGGCCTAGGGCCATACAGTTACTCTATGCATGTAACAACTTTGTTGTTTGTGTCAGACCACCTTGTACGAATTTTGCGTCGGGTACGTTTCCCCTCTAGGCCCTACATTGACCCCGTATGATTCTTTTTTCGAAAGTAGTGCTGGTGACAGCCTGTGGCGGCGCAAGGGGGGCGAGGGGGGCGGTCTGCCCTGGGTACCAGGCACCAAGGGGTGACAAACGACGTAAAGATCTGCTATGGGAAGCGGAGACCGAGAAAGAGACTTGGAGTCATGCGTTCGTTGCACTCGTACGTCTTGCTTGTGAAAGAGGGAAGAGGGTGAGTAAGTTAACTGACGGGACGCTTCGGGCCTTCGGTCCTCATGGTTGCTTGTGAGACACTCGGGGATAGGGAGTCTAGAGACCGCGCTTCGGGCCTTAGCTCCTACGCTTAGCGCGGTTTTTCTTTCGCTTAGCCTTGCCGCTCACCTTGTAAGACACTCGGTAATTAGGAGGATCGGCCTGGGCTATACATGTTGGTGTTCTATGCTAAGTATATGGGAAGGGGGAGGAGTGCTCAGAGCCACCGGGCGCCAATATATCCTACGCCGCCGCCGCTGTCGACCGGGTTATTGTTCTAAAGTTTATTTATTGAGGTTTGTAGGCACACAGAAGCCAAACCAACACGAGCATCTCGTTCGACATGTGACCTACGTAGTGGTCACATTCGAGCGTCATCCTCCTGTTGTTGAAGGATTGGATTACCGCATACCAGGACACAGGACAGTAGAAAAAAAAGGAAAAGGCTAACCTTTGTGAACATAGGCTTCCCGTGGTGCGTGACCATCGTACAGTGGTCACAGTCGAGCGTGATGCTCGTGTTGTGGAAGGACTCCTTGGGTTGCCGCATGGTGTAGTACAGCTCTGAGACTCCGCCCTCGTATATACTGCGGAAGTAACGCGGTATCAGCGTCCTTCCTATTGCTGGAAATTCAAAAGAGAAGTATTAGTAATTGTACTGTAGGTATATCCATCTAACCACTCGAGTATTATACACACAACCTGACAATAAGACAAGCCCCAAGCAAGTTGGCTTTCAAACGTATGCTCTTCAAGCACCTGCTAGAACAAGTCTAGCGTAAACTAATCAGTTAGTATCCCCTGTACTTATGCAGTAGTATATATTTGTGTGTATATATATATTTATATATATATATATATTTATGTATGTAATATCTGCATATTTACGTATGTATTTGTATATATAATTCCGAGGTAAATGTATATTAGTTACGATTATATGTATGTTTATTCTTTCGAAATCGTTTAACTTTTATGAATTATTTTCTCATTGCACCCATATTTGCTAGTTTCTGTTTGGTCCTATGGTCGACTGGTAGAGAATGCCTCATGGCATTAAGTCCGCCCTTTGTACTTATGTTCTTTTTGTGCAATAAAGTTTAAATAAATAAATAAATATTATATGTGCGATAGAGAAGTATTAGCTTTCATACCTATAATCTCGGAAGGCCTACCGCGAACTGCAAACGACTTTTTTAAATTTGGTTTGCAGTTCGCGGTACGCCCTCAGGTTTCCTTAGACGGTGTAGCGTTCAGGGTGAGCTTAGCTGTCAACGGATTTATTAGTAGCTACCTGGGCTAGCACATCTGAAGCAGCGGCGCGGCGCGAGACGAGAAAATCTATCGTCCTCTTCCTAATTCTGCAAGCACGCAAAGTCTCCGGGCCTTAAATGCAAACTTTGCCAGGATGTCGCCGACGATGTGTCCGTCTTTGGGAGCACATCATCATCAATTGTGCAAGTGAAATAGTTGTTCAGTCTCATGCGACCCGCCTTAACAGCAAGGTGTCCTGTCTGTTGGTCCACAACCATTCCGCAGGTACCAGAGCTTCATAACAAATAAGGAGACTCACTGTATCTCTTAGGTCCATCTTCTAAACAGAAGGTGAGGGTTAACGTCGCGTCGTCCTCGAAGAACTCTGTCGCGAACGCGTCCCACCAGAGGTTGTCTGAGTCCTGGAAAATGTGCGGTGTTATTTTAGTAAAAAAGAAAGAAAGAAACATTTATTCGCGACAAACACAAGACCTTTACAAAGACGACAGTACAGAATACCAAGAAAAAGCCAAAGGTTCTCCGGGTCCGATTTATCAATGTCGCCATCTATTGAACTCGTTCATTGGATTATTGAGAGAGGTCTAAGTGCACCTACAAAATGGTAAAGAGACCTATGTATATCTTTATATAATGAATATTATTATGTAGTGAAAATTATAAGGAAATAGCCTAGCTAGGGTAGAGGGACTGTAACCAACTCCCAGCAGCCATTTTCCTTTTCTTTTCTTTTCATTTTTTTTTCTTTTCCATGATACAATAATATAATGCGCCAGGTACATCCGGTACATTGGTTAGTAGTGTGGGTGACACGACCTACGTCATCAGCCATCAGCCATGCATCAGCCTATCGACAGTATGTGGAAAGTGTGAGTATGTGTTGTCACTATCCGGATTGTCAGACCTTGTTTTCTTAGACCATGACTGCTGCCATTCACATAGTATTTGTCCATCTTGCACTTCTGTACTTGCTTGTGAAGGACGAATCCACCACAGAGTATAATAATATATGAATACGCGGTTCTCTAGTAAATAGGAATAATTTAGAAAATGAAAAATTTCTTGTCAAGCACAGACAGTCACGGATAAAAACTAGTACAACCAGCGAACGAAAAAAACATTTTCGCCGAGTACAACTTTAAAGCAAAACTGTAGACTACCAAATATAGATGGCGCTGATATGAAGGTTGCCAAGTTCACTGGCTCGATCATAGATGGCGCTAGTGGTAGTAAAACATTTACCAGTGTCATTGCTTTCAATATTATTTATTGTCTGTGTAGATAATGATTTTACACATTGTTTTTATAACACAAATTTAGACGTTGATTATTTGTTCTTTAGCTATAATTTCCATTAACTTTTTAAATACCATGACCACTAAACGAAATTCAATAGAATTAGTGAATGCTGTTGCTGTTCGACCGCTTATGACCTATTCGTTATAAACTAGACTGTTGCGATTGCATCGTAGACTATTCTGTGACCGTAGAAAGAGGATCCTGTAGAAGGCGGATTACCAAATACCCAAAGGGACAAACTTATGATATAAACCTGACTAAAATGAGATGTATCAGAAGACTGATACATCCATTAGCACAACTGTGACATCTCATAATTAGTCGGGCTGTATATACATTGGCGCCAAAATTTAAACTAAGCGATGGATGGCTTAATTTAAATTAACCGATGTATATAATAGGCTTGAATACGTAGATGACGTTTCATTGACACAGGGCGGTGACAAACAATATGCGATAAGGGACAGGAGATGACACATTGTATCTCGTTCCCTCGTATGTTTTTGTCTATGCTTACATCTTTTTCGCACATCTGTGTATGTGTGTATTAGGCCGGAACGTAACCCAAAGGGTACTATAGTATTTGCATTCCTATGCACATTATGACTGACTTTTATAGAGATGTAACTAACCTAAACCGATAGTTACAGCAATCGATTACGATTGGATGGCACCTACACTGAGGTATCGAATTGTGACGTATAACGATTTCTTATTTGAGATTTAAATAAAGTTAGAATTATATGGTTTTCCCGCAAGGTAAACGCATTTAATACACCGACCGACTAGGTCGCACTAATCGTCAAAATCGAAAATAACTGGGGATATATTTTAGAGTTAATTTATGTTATTTCTGTGTTAAATTTGTTGTCTGTAAGAGAAACTAGAAAAGCGCACAGTAAGGCGGAGAAACTACGACTAACTGCGCCAATACAACATGTTTATTTTCAAACGTCAATACCGGATCATCCAGAAATCGATACACTACCTATCCGTAAAATAAATATAACTAGTATGCGTTTTTTTTAAACATTTGTCAAAACGGTACTGATCTATGCTCTCCTTTACTCTCTAAGACAGCTTTCATTGGAAAAAACATATTATGTATGACGATAAAAATATATAACAATTTACCTGTAGAAATAAAGAACTATGACATGCCCGAATTTAAATACAAATTACATAAATTTTGCTTAGATAAGTGTTATTATAGAATTAATGATTATTTGAAATCAATAAAAGATAAATAATTTTGAATAATGACTAATATTGTAGTAGCTAAATAATTGTATTAATGTTTTGATAGTGAATGACATGTATAATATTTAATTAGTAATGTAATAATAATGCCTAATGTATTAAATAATAACTCATAGATTGTAAGTAAATATTTGCATGCTTCTTTAAGTAAAATGTAAGTTCTTAAAATGACAATTCCAACTGTACTCACTACATTTTGCAAATAAATTATCTTATCTTAAAAAAAAACAGTTTTTAGATACATTTTTTTGTATGAAATAAAACATAATAAATGTAATAATGCTTTGTTGCGACCTAAAATGAAAAATTCATATCGATTTACTTAGATGACTACCGATTCATAACGGCGGTGTCCGGCCAACCCTAAATTAAAAAAAATAGACGTAGAACGTAAACGTTCGCAGTGCAATTGTCTTCCCTTGTGATTTCGATATGCAAGACATTTTACGTTGTATTGCTGTTGTGAGTGACATGTGTCAAATAATGCAAAGAATGCAAATGCTATAGATATGATTGGAATTTTATTGTCACCATTGATTTAAAAAGGGTTATGCTCACCTCTGTCCTCTGTTGTAACCGCTTGTTGAGTTCATAAACTCTGTAATCCGGTTGCCCGAAATATGGAGTATGCCGCCTGAAAACAAGAGAAAAACAGAATTTAAACACATGTCACTTAGCATTAATATTACTCCGTTTGAAAATACATTTTCACACCTGCTATTCAGAAAATTGTCTAAAGTACACGAATTGGCACAGACTACAAAAATTACAATATGTACGTCTACATTGTTCAATAAGAACGTAAGTAGTCTCATATTGGAAGTAAGGGAATATATACAGGTTGTCCCACGGCTATGCCACATGGAGGGAAAGTTCCTTGAATATTGTAGATGGAACATTTTACTGAAAGAAAACATTATTTTAATTTTAAAAACAATTTAACACACACAGATACATTCACAGATATTTAAATAATAATTAATCCATGAACCGAGAATCGAACCCGTTACACAAGAAAAATAATTACCCTGTAGCTTTATCATACGAATCGAAAGGCTTCATCATATGGACTATTTTTTTCTAAATTACATAGTATCAGAAATAAAAGGAAGACCATGAATTTTAACATTTTTAATACAAAATTAATCAATTGATCACGTGTAAAGGGTTCGGTTCCCGGTTCAACCACAAAATTATTTAAATATCTGTGAATTCAGTTTAAATTATTTTTTAAATTCAAATAATGTCTTCTCTCAGTAAAATGTTCCATCTACAATATTCAAGGTACTTTCCCTCCATGTGGCATAGCCGTGGGACGCCCTGCATATATATATATATATATTTATTTAGTGTTTTTGTTTTGGAGTCTGTTTTATTTATTTCTTAAAAAATCTATTTATTTCACACTTTTTTGTGAATAATTATCAGAGTGCATCTCATAACGATTCCAATAAGCTCAAATACGGCTAAGCTACACTGTTTTATTACGGAGTTCCGTTGCCTACCTTCCGGTTTCAATTACCAGATCAGGTTGATGGTGACATTGCATCAGGACCATTTAAATTGACTTCGTCATAATCGCTTCTGTATCTTGATCGATATATCTTAATGCCACCCATGAAACACTATGAGTTTCGGATGACCATCCGTGGTTTCCTTCATCAATTCTCGTTCACAAAATGTCACTTTCTGAATGCAAATGCTTGATTTATTATTACCGAAAATACTAAAATCGCTAAATGTTTTCCTTGAAGTTTTGAGGAGTTCCCTCAATTCCTCATGAATCCTATCATCAGAATTAGATTCTGATAACAACGGGACCAACCTTGAAGCAACTACCTACTAAACTAGTTATTACGTTGCTGGATTCGTCAATCTATGCGTCCAAAGTTAAAACGGGCGTTTTATTTTTGAGTTCATAGAGAGACCAATCTAGCAACGTAAAAATTAGTTTGATGGATTCAAAAAGTACTTACATATAAACTACAGTACGTAGCGGCCCCCTTTTTTAGATATCTATCGTTAAATTTAAACAATCACAATTATTTACGAGTGGCGCTAGTGGAGCTGTTACATTTTATTAAAGCGCTCTTAAACATATTTAAAAAAACAAATTAAAGGTTCTTATTTAACAAACGATTCAAAAGAAATATACCTCCATCGTCCGCCTAGACAAATTTATGTTGGCGCCATTAAGGATCCGCGAAAGGAAGCCATAACTTAGTCTTGTGGACTTCATTTGATTGAAATTGAAATGTCACGTACTTTTTTTTTTATTACACTCCTCATTTTCGGCAGTTGTATAAAATTAGAGAATACATCGTAGTGTTGGGATACTAGCTAAATTATTTCCGTCTTGGGCGTGTAAACACTCGAGTCTCTCGTTCCGCTCACGATTCTATTTTAAAATCCTTCGCTACGCTCGGGATTGTACGACCTATTCATTTATAAGGATTTTTGACGACCGGTTAGGCCTAATGGGTAGTGCACCTGCCTGTGAAGCTGACGGTCCTGGGTTCGAATCCCGGCCAGGGCAAATATTTGTGTGATGAGCATTTTGTTTCTGAGTCTTGGATGTTTTCTATGTATTTAAGTATTTATATCTATTAGACATATCGTCGTCTAGTACCCATAACACAAGCCTTCTTGAGCTTACTGTGGGGCTAGTTCGATTTGTGTAAGATTGTCCTCTAATATTTATTTATTTATTTTATTTATTTAGCTATTCCCAGAGAAACTTGGTATAGAAGGCGAATTCATACTCAGCAACAATACATTGATTCTAAAAGGTATGAAAGTTATAAACTGTAAACACTTAAAAATGCCAGTTATCTGCAAACTAACCCGTGCCTTTACCATGAGTTTGCATGACCGTACTCGCTAGCGACTGCGTAAACGATTTAGTATGCCGATTCTTAGTTCTATTGCGTAACCGCCAGAGGCGCTGTACTTTCACCCATACAAATTTTTACGCAGTCGCTAGCGAGTACGGTCATGTAAACTCATGGTAAAGCCACAGTCCAATCGTTACTTATAACTCGCAAAACAATTGCCGATCTAACAGCAACGTCATCAAATTCAGACTATGATTACATGTTATCCATAATATATATACATTTGTATTATAAACTTATGTATTGATTTAAGCAGTATCGCCAAGATTGGTCGTTATTTACATACATTTAAATGCATTACTGCTAAATTGGGAACAGCGGTTTCGAGGATAGTAGCCCAAGGTTAGACTTGAACTAAATAAAAACAAAACCATGTACTTGCTGTTTTAATCTAGAACAGTGCCTTTACTATGAGTTTGCATGACCGTACTCGCTAGCGACTGCGTAAACGATTTAGTATGCCGATTCTTAGTTCGGGGGTGGCAGAATAACAGCGTCTGTAGACAAGAGTCTTTAGTGGTGTCTTGGTACAGACACAAGCTGAGCCACCTACCCTTTCAATTGTTTTTGTATACTTTGTTTTATTGTACCTGTCTTGGTTACCTGTAAATGTATACAATCATTGAATAAACGTCTTATTATTATTAAAAAATTCTATTGCGTAACCGCCAGAGGCGCTGTATTTTTGCCCATACAAATTTTTACGCCTTACGTCATCTGTGCCTTTACCATGAGTTTGCCTGACCGTACTCGCTAGCGATTGCGTAAACGATTTAGTATGCCGATTCTTAGTTCTATTGCGTAACCGCCAGAGGCGGTGTACTTTTGCCCATACAAATTTTTACGCAGTCGCTAGCGAGTATGATCATGTAAACTCATGGTAAAGGCACAGAGGGGCTACCGCGAACCACAAACGAAGTTTTCCCTCTCTGTCTCACTTATATGCAAACTTGCAAGTGCGACAGAGAGGGAAAACTTCGTTTGCTGTTCGCGGTAGCGCCCCAGGAATGCATCATTAGGAGGGACTTAGCATTTAAATGAGAGCTACCGCTTTTGTGGTCATCAGTTGGCGCCACTGTCGAATAAGGTCCAGCTGTCAAAACTGTTATTGGTTATTATGGGCACGAGAACGAAGTTTACATTCAAATCATATTTAATACCTTAAAACCGTACCGTAAAAATATCGAACATCCCGCATTGTAGCGCAGTCCCGTTTTGTTCGGAAAAAAGGAGGACATAAGTACATAAGTTTCCGAAAGACAAAACTGTCTCAAAGCACTGACAGTCATTGACCCGTAACTCATATTGCCATAATCAGGTATTGAAAAATAGTTACCATATTGTTCCAATTAGATATTTACCCGCGTAGCGCAACCACAAAGAGTGACATTTGACATTTCGGAGACCTTACGCTACAGTAGCGCCTCCAGCGGTGAATTCATACGCGGTAGCCCTCATTGTGGGCTTCCCGCATTAGTATTATTGCACATGGCTAAAATATATGCTAGCTAGTGGCTAGTCGCCATCAAAAGCAAATAATTTTGTACAATTTATTACTTTAAAGGAACGAGCAGCAGAGTACAAAATAGTCTGGAGTTTTATTCTCTTTGATAGTTAGGATGCGTAAAAACGTGACAAATTGGAAATGGAAAATTAAAGTTTTCGAATTTTCTGCCGTTTTCATCATCTTTCCTAGAAAGCCGAAGTACCTACATACTTTCATCATGAAAGTTTTATTAGTCAAAATTGCCGCCATTTTGAAAATCAATAATTTCCAACTGTCAACTCACTATGAAATTCTATTTCGTCATGGAAGCTTTACGTGCCCCCGTGGCAGAAACTTTCGTGCCATTCTGTCATATATCAAATAAGTAGGTACCAGGAGCGCATAATGTCCAAGGAGTTTACCTGAAGTAAGGATCCGGCATCGGATGGTACATCGGAGGCGGTGCGTACTCATGGTACTGCAAGTGTGGTGGATGGTGCGGCGAGAGATGGTGGTACTCGCGGTACTCGCCCTCGCCGCCTAGCGAGCCCAGCGCCACCGGCATGTAGGCCACCTTGTCACCGCGCCATCTCTCGGCAGTTAACACACTTCACTTTTTGAAATCCGAACGTGAGCCACTAGTGATGCCCGCGATATTTAATCACCGATTTTTTTAATTTTTAAATATATTTAAATAAATTAGGAAAATAAATATTGTAAATAAATTTCTCTTAAATAAATACTAGCTTTGGGCACTTTGGTTTGATAATCACTAAAGTTTTTTCACATTAACGTCAATGCTTGACACAGCACTTCAAACTGATCATGTCACTGAAATTAATAGCTGTAAAACAGGTGGAACGAGCGGACGAACGCCTAACAACGCGTACAGGCGACTGATAAAAAGCATTTCGAATTTTTCGCGCCGGGAAGTGCCAGCGTAGCGTGAAAAACGTCACAAGTTCCTTATGTACTTAACCGTGATACACGATTGTGGTCCGTAATGCGCGGGAATAGAGGCGATAAGCTTGTAGATGCTAGTCGCGAGCGGCGGCGGGCTGGCAACGTCGCTCGTCAGCTGGCCGCACTAGAAACGAGGAACGTTCGGAAAGGTCAACATCGGTTAGTATTTTTTTTATTACGCGAGCTATTTTTATTAAGTTATTTGTTTTTTTGCTATTATCCATATACAGATAGGCTTTTGATGTATGTGCTTAATTTTATATACAACCGAGTAATACCGCGTTTTACCAAATTAAGAAAATACATTTCTAACGTATTGCGTATATACATACATGGTACGGTACATATTTAATTTACGCAAAACATAGCTTATTTTCATTTACACATAAACCAGTTATCACAAAGATCGTTAATTGAGCTATCAACACGCGCTGTTTGGAAAGTAATTATCGCATATGCATAATGTATTATTCAAAAAATAATAAAAAGGCTATTGTTTTCACCGCAGCAAGGCCTCCGAACGCACGCGACGTTGCCATTCCGGGCGTTCGCGCCATACTTTTTACTGTTTCTTAGCACATAGAACGCTCATTACGCTGGCACGCACACACTGGCAACGACGCTGATATTGTTATATCCGTTGTACATACGTTCTACATAGTGCAAGATGTACATACATTCCGCGAGCTACGGCCGTAGATTATGTAGGTAAGCTACGACGCCACGCGGTGTACAAATCAAACAGAACGTCTATAAATAACAGACGAGACGTGTCCATGAAAATTTCTTGCCTCAATTTGTCTACAATGAATTTCAGTGAACAGGTATTTAATTTATCTTAAACGTTAGATGACAAGGCTGCAGACGTCATTGTAGTGACGTGCGAGCGCGGCAACGTAGGAAGAATCGCATTGTTTTGGGAAAAGAATTTGACGCTCGAATGCATTGTCTGCAGCCAATTAGCAGTGACAAGCCAGTTATTTGGATTGCCCAAACGGCTTACTAAATTAGTTATAGGAAAACCGGTAATTTTTCGTAAACGCAAGTCTGAAGTTTACGAAATTAAACAAAAGATCATTTATCTTTAAGAAATAAAGAGATTACAATGAATGAGAATAAACGAGTACAGATCAAGATAAGACTATTGACATAAACTCTGACGACCCTGAGTTACGCGAAGCACAAACACAGATAATAACGCGGCAATATTATTGTTAGTATTGTCGAAACTATCCCACAGCCACGGGCTCGCGCAGCTATCACAGATACATTGATAACCGGACACGATAAAACACTACGAATTAAACGTACGCAGCACCCAAATAAATGATAAGGACGGCCGTAAAACAATAAATTAGACAATACACTCGCGCAAAAAATCAGCGAGAAACCGCGGACGTGTTAGCGTTCCGTCAGTCAGCGCGGAATGTGTGTCACGCCGGCGTGTCAATGACTCGCGAGCACGTAAACAGCCGCACGTGCGTCAGGGCTCCGGCCCGTGCCGGAGACCCCTCCGGCACCGGACCTGAAACCTGTACATAACGTCCGCTGCAACGCACGCCCGCCGCGGAATAACCACGTAAAAA
Organism: Epiblema foenella; assembly: GCA_963556455.1. Taxonomy (NCBI): domain Eukaryota; kingdom Metazoa; phylum Arthropoda; class Insecta; order Lepidoptera; family Tortricidae; genus Epiblema; species Epiblema foenella. The sequence continues at coordinate 7,304,233 of OY747119.1, read as the reverse complement.
TATCGCCTATCGGTAATGTTGCGGCGAATCGATAAACTGGAAAAAAATCACGCGTCCGCTCACGCTGCCTATCGACAGCTCGATCATCGACCGAGTTCAATTTTGAAACTGCAGTGTAAATAGTTTGAAAAGAGAACGCTAGAGTTACCGGCGCGGCGGCGCGTACACTGCGCCTATGTAATTCAATACATAAGAGAAGTGTGCCGCGCTGTGACGGACAAGTGACGAACTGTCAGCCGCTCGGCGCGCGTCGGGGGCGCTCGGGCGCGCTCGCCGCGGCAAGTTCGGATATGTTACCCGATTAGATTATGTCATGATTTATAGTAAAAACCGGTTGTTGGCGCAGGTCAATCACTTCGCCACAATAGACGAAAATCTAGTTTGACCAGCAAACTGGCTTTTGAGATTGCATATTACGCTGATTTTAGAGCACAATAAATCAAGTCTCTTGATAATATTTTAAGATTTTTAAGGCAATTACAACAAAAACCGTAGGCAAGCTGACTACTACACTACATAAATTAAATCGATTTCGTGTTATTAAATTCATTTATGTATTTATTTGCTATTTACTATTATGTATTTATCACATTTTAAATTATAATGTGCACATATTCGAATAAGTAGGTATCAAAGGATTAATGTGTAACAAAGTTTTCGATCAACCTCCTAAGTAACAAAATCAAAATATAATTTGCTATTTGGTTTAAACTCAGATCCGTCAACCGATCAATACCAGGTATTTGAGGCAACATCGTCTATTTTATACTTTGTATTATCTGTACCATCTATTTTCCGTACCTGTGAAGCTATTTTTTTAACGTTTATTTATAGTGTTATGTGTAGCTTAAAACATGGCGAGAGGCCTTTGCCCAGCATTGGGACAGCCAATAGGCTATAAAGTAAGTAAGTTATTTATAGTATAGATATTTTTAAGAAACAACATCACATCGCACCTGAACTCTCCTAACTATTGTCAAAGAGAAAGTAAGTGAAAGGAAGCTGTCTGTTAGCGCTTTGACGGTTCGACGCGAGACACGGACTATTTATTTATATCACAACTCGTGGCTAACGCACCTGTCGGTACAGACGATTAAACGTCGTTGCTTCATAATAAATTGTCGCAATTAATTGGTAGATTAGCTGTGCCTATCGCCTTCGACAAGCGCACCTTAACTTTTACTCCCATCCCACTTAAACTGGGAAAGTTTGGCAAAAGAAAATTCAGCCTAGCAGCATGATCGTATTTAGCATAAATTAGAATCAGTACATTATTAATAAAATATAAAAATATCACATTTTACAAGTAATTAAAAACATAAAATAGCAAGTTCAGAATATGATTGCTATATAATTGTCAGGATTCCACTTAGACCTCAGATCTGGTTGAAGCCGCTCAACCAATCTCACTGGAGCGCAAAGTCTTAGACTATTCTCCAGTGTTTAAATCGCCTGCGTGGTCGTGTCGGAGGTTTCCCCAGGACACTCTCCAATGCATGACGCTTTTATACCGTGACCGCAAGTTTTTTCATCCCACATCATACATAAATGCCGTTTTAAAATATTTCAAACTATTTAATATTGCATAAATTATCCAGGTAAAGGTAAATATCCGAGCCAAAATATGGAGTGTTAGCTCAAAATGCGGCAAACGCTGACATTGACATTGACAGTGACAGTGACAGCACACGCACAGCTACAATTTCGTATCTTAACGCACAACATGCGCATTTATCGTCACGATATCGTGCGGAAGACAGCAGGCCTACGGCATGTCGTGGATGTCCACGGCATGCCGTTACCGTCCACGGTAGAGTAAAAGCGTCTGCATACATTTTAGATTGGCTGTTTTATCGTGACGGTGGCCAGAGCTCCGGAAGATGAGAAGCCAACAGAACGAATTCTCAAGTCGACAAAAGGTTAGTAACGCCATGGCGCTTGTGGCTCTTCTGTAGTCTCCAGCATCCATAAGCTACGGTATCTGCTTAGGCCGTAAACTTGTTTGCTACCGTCGTTGTATAAAAAAATAATAATATTGAATATGAATTTACAGCTAGCCGTACTTACCATTATTGTATATCGTTAAGTTGGCACACTAGCGGCACGTACCGTTAGCCAGCCGTATGGACCATTGCTTTCAAATGCTGACGGATTTAAGATGAGGTATTGAGAACACCGTCGGTACATCACGTTATTTTTTTATTTCTTTCTTTCTCAGGCACACTAACTAGATCATTGCTAGCTGATAACGGATTTGTTTTCAGATACTTCAGAATCCAGCACTTAAAGAAAGAAAATAAACTGACGACGACCGCTTTAGCCTAGTTGGTAGTGACCCTGCCTTTGAAGCTGGAGGTCCCGGGTTCGAATCCCGGTCAGAGCATTTATTTGTGTGATGAACACGAGTATTTGTTCCTGAGTCTTGGATGTTAACTATAAAATGATATTTTACTTTCCAAAACTAAATAATTATTATTGTGATAGATAAGTTATTAGTTATAAGCAACGAAACAATACGAAAAAATAATGTATTAAAAAACCGGTAAAAATATTTCATGGCACATCACTACACTACTCATAACATAAATCTCTGTGTGTTTACGTTAGAAATACTCAAATAATTAGGAATGACAGTTGATAGTTAAGCAAAATTCTAAAATGAACTAAAACAGTATTTTAATTTAACACAGAATATTTTATTGAACAACAGAGATTATAATTTGATAACTCATTACGTTACAATTTATAACATAGTGTGGCTATAAGGATAGAAAACCATCAAATCATCGCAATAAACAGTAAATTAGATTAAAATCATAAAAACGTATGGGACTACAAAAATTCGCTAAACGTTTTTTGTATATTCGCCAAATGTAAATTTAAAGTTACCAATATAATTCTCATGTTTCAATGAAAAAGAAATAGTATGCCAACTATGTACATAAAAGCAATATTTCACGACAAAATGGCAAATATCTCTCTTTTCCATACATCGGTAGTACGAGGCCACGCAGGCGTGACGTCATCCCTGTGTGTAAATCATTATGGAGCGGTTTCAGACTTTTCAATGCTCGTTAGCTATGCTGTACTTTGCCTCTCATTTTGTGTTGCTCTAACAGTGCCTTTACCATGAGTTTGCATGACCGTACTCGCTAGCGACTGCGTAAAAATTTGTATGGTCAAAAGTACAGCGCCTCTGGTGGTTACGCAATAGAACTAAGAATCGGCATACTAAATCGTTTACGCAGTCGCTAGCGAGTACGGTCATGCAAACTCATGGTAAAGGCACTGTAGTTGGTCCCATACAAACGTTTCATCCTCACTAAAAACTGGTTCGCATGGCATTTTTTTTGTCATCATGCCTATTAAAGACAAAATACTGCAGCAAAATACTAAATATAAAAAAATCTTCCGAATAAGAAAACGAAACGTGGCATTCTAAATTTAAATCTCAAGTAAGTAACGTTACAAACCTCCGATGCAATGCAAGGGCTCAAAAATCGAATTTCTATTTTCAAATATTCAAATAAGAACTGATCATCTCATCGAGAGGGAGCAAGCGAGAGGTCGTTAATTTAATTCATTAGAGGAACGAGGACGGCGCTACCGGCGTGCGACAGTGATGGCGCTATCGAGATGCACTTTGTGTGAATGAGTGAAAGGTACCGGCGTGTGAGGGGGACGGCGTGAGGCGCGTGCCGTTAGTCGGACAAGGACGGAGTCAGTCTGTTGACGTAGTAGTAGATGAGATAAGGGGCTATCAGTTGGAGGAGCGTTTGGAAAGGTTTAGTACTCGAGTCTAAACTAGGTTAAAACATTTACTTTAAAACAAAAGTAGTGACACAGAAGTGAAATCGGATTGATATAACTATGTACTCACTTGTTTTGTCTGCATAGACCAAAGTATTTAAATGTAAAAGTCTTCTGAATGATAATTAATTTATGAATAGAAGACTATTGAGTTGAGGTTGAGATAGATTATAAATAAATAAATAAGAAAATCAATATTTGTGGGCAATCTTACAAAAATCGACTAGTCTCAATCTCAAACTAAGCAAAGCTGATACTATGGGTTTGTGTTCATCATAGAAGCTTCGTATAGCGTGGTATAGCTTTTGCAGGGTCACTACCAACTAGGCTAAAGAGGTCGTCAGATTATAATATGATTATGTATATGCCTTAATAATAACAACGTTATTGTATTTTTAATAGTGAAATATTCTAATTGTTAAAGCCCACCTTACAAAAACGCAATTTTGATGTTTATCTCAACACTTAAAACTTACAACTTGTATAAATACTCGCACGTTCCAGAACTCTCCCACTAGAGCCGATTCAAACGCGGCACGCTCACACAGCCATTGAGTTGACTCACGCACACAGCCGCGTTTTATTATTATTACGGCACGGGATAGCAGCAGAATGCAGTAGCTGAGCATTCCAACTCATTATTTAATTTAATTTTGCTTTATTTGCTTCGAGCTCTTATTTTACATCATAATTGGTCTAACGGAACACTTATGCGAACACGGTGTCTATCTGTCTGTCTGTCTCAGGCAGTTTGAGGGTTCTGTACCCAAAGGGTAAAACGGGACCCTATTACTAAGACTCCGCTGTCTGTCTGTCCGTCTGTCACCAGGCTGTATCTCATGAACCGTGATAGTTACAGTTGAAATTTTCACAGATGATGTATTTCTGTTGCCGCTATAACAAAAAATACAAAAAAAGTGATTTTATTGCCGTTTTTATAGATAATGGTACGGAATCCTTCGTGCGCTAGTCCGACTCGCGCTTGTTTAATACTTAAAAGGAAGAATTATCTAGAGGCCCTATTCTTTTTTTTTCTTTTGCCGCAGCGCCGTGCCATCAGGAAGAACGGAAATGCAGCTAAATTCAGAACTTTTTTTAAATGGCTGACGGCTTATAATAAATAATCTCCTTTTGGACGGGTAATCGTTTGTCTGCCACAATCATACAAAATAGTTTGAGAATTATTTGATGTGTAGTCAGTCCGAGTTTAGACTTCAACAGAAGGAATATCAGCTTGTCGTCATATTATCTTACTGCTAGTGCTAGTGGAGATCTCTTATACAAGCTGTATAATACAACGATAATAATAACCAAGCCTATGGCTTGTCTGATGGTGCCCCCATTGCCTTCTTTATACCACGTTGGTGGCAAACAAATTGACAGTCCATCTGATTTTAAGTGGTCACCATCGCCTATGAACGCTTGAAACACCAGAGGCTTCACTCGCGCGTTGCCGACCCGTAAGATACTTTTTCTCGACAATTTTGAAGAGCGAGCTCATTCTACAGCCTAAGCGTTCTTGGTATGATACAAATATTTAAATAAAAGGACAGCAATGTTTAGTTTAGTTTAGTTTAGTTTATTAAATCTCATTATACCATGTTCATACAATACTACATTAGGCTTATATTATATTACTTATCGTATAGTGATCGTTTTATATAATAATAACGAGAATAATTCAATGAATGTAACATGATATAAATTTTTTATGGTACATACAACATATGTATATACATGCAAGTCAAACATTTAAAAAAAGACAATAAACAAGATAATCAAAAAGATAATACTAATGTCACAATGTCAGTACACAAAGGAAAAATAACAATAATGTCAAATCAATATACGAAATAATATCTAGGTACAAAAATAGTAATAATAACAACAAAACAGTGTCAACAAAGTCTTAATCTACACTGATAAGATAAGAATAAGAATGGGGTTCTACCAGTAAGTAGGTACTTGTCAAATAACATAAATAATATAACTAGGGTCTCCTAAAATAATTTTGTCAGTTCATTATTTTATAATGTCAATGTATTCCTTGACTGAGTAGAATGACTTTTCCAACAAAAGGTTTTTCAGCTTACGCCTAAACGTTTCTTCACATAATTCGTTTTTTATTTCCGCGGGTAGGTGCTCGTAATATGTCGGTCCTATAACACGCGCGTTTTTTGCATGTAGTACCGTGCGACGCGGGACCGTGCGCAGGCTACCCGAGCTACGAAGGCACTTACCCTTCACCTCCACTCGTCTAAACTGGGCTAGGTGTGTCCGCGTGAACATGATGACATCGAAAAGGTAATGCGAATAGTGTGTCATAATCCGGTGCTCAATAAATAAGTCTTTGCAGGACTGCCTCTGGCTTAGACCTAACATAGTGCGGAGAGCCCGTTTTTGTATTCGCATTACCCTTCCAGCATCAGTCGAGTTTCCCCATAGGATTGAACCGTAGGTCATCAACGAGTGGAAGAGTGAAAAGTAAGCTTGGCGCAGCGCAGCACAGGAAACCAACGGTTTAAGTTTACGCAATGCGAAAACCGCACCACTCAGCCTATCACACAGTGAGTTTATGTGTTGCTTCCAATTCAACGTCGGGTCTAGCGTGAAACCTAGGAACTTGCCAGTATTGCTCATCGGTATGGGACACTGGATGCTCACATGTGGAACGCACCTGCCAGAGAAGAGCATGACACTGGATTTGTTCACGTTGAGTATTAAACCATTTGCCGAAAACCAGTTTTTTAGTTGGGAGCATACGGTAGTAATTTTGTTATTTAGTTGCTCATATGTTTGTGCGTTTATTACTACTGTCGTGTCATCAGCAAACAGCGTAAGTTGACCCTCCGTTATGGCAGATGGTAGGTCGTTTATAAATACAAGAAACAACGTATTTCCCAACGCAGACCCTTGTGGAATCCCGATCGTCACGTTACCAGGCCCGGATCTCACCTTTTTACCAGCGGATGTTGTTTCCACAGTTTGAGTTCGGTTTTCTAGAAACGATTTTATTAATTCACAACTGCGTCCTTGTAAGCCGTAGCACATAAGCTTTTTAATTAATAGGCTATGATTGATGACGTCGAAAGCTTTCGACAAATCGCAGAATATGCCAGCTACTTTGTATTTATCATCAATACCAGTGGTAATACTGTCGATAGTATTATATGCTGCTGTTGTAGTAGACATCTTTTTTCTATATGCAAATTGTCTGTCAGTCAGTAGGTCAGTTTCAAGGTGGTTCATGAGATGTTGCGATAGAAAAGATTCTATAATTTTTGATATATTTGGCACGATTGATATCGGTCTGTAATTGTCAACAGATGTTTTGTCTCCCTTTTTATATACCGGGCACACTCTTGTACATTTCAGTATGTCAGGGTAAACACCAACTACAAACATCTCGTTTATTAGGACAATCAATATTTCCGATATCAATGGCCAAATTGATAATAGAATATTGATGGATATGTCATATATATCAAAAGTGCTCCGGCTTTTTAGCAACGACTTAAGGATGCGATCGAGGTCTGTCCGTTGGACGGTGGGTAGCGCAATATTGGGCACATTTGTAGCCTGCAGGTGGGTAGTTAGATTTTGCATTGCAAGTTTCTCATTTGTCCCTATATTTAATTTCGAAGCAACACTCAAAAAATGCGAGTTAAGATGGTCGGGTATGTTTTTTACAGATATAGGCCTCGAGTTGTTGTCATTCAACGTGATTTCCTTTCTGGCATGTGAAGAAGAAATTTCTTCTTTTATTACTTTCCAAATTTCTTTAGATGGATTACTGCTCTCTCTTAACCTTTTTTCTGTATAGTCCTGTCGGGCACTCAAAACTTTGCAATTAATTAGGTTTGAGTAATACTTTATGCAATTTGAAATACCCTTGTCATTAGGGTACTGCTGCCTAAAGTGGGACAGGTCAATAAAGTTTTTCATATAATTTGTAATTTCGCTTGTCATCCACTGTGCACTTGGTTTGTTTTTTAATCGGAATCTTTTAACAGGAAAATGTATGTCAATGTAATATGTTAGGATGTGAATTAATTTATTAAATTTATTATTTATGTCTATATTAGTGTCGTAAATATAATTCCAACTATAATTATTTATGTCAAGATAAAAAGAGTATATTGAATCATCATTTATCAGCCTCCTTTCTACAAATGGGTTCGATTTTACGTGATCTAAATGTTCCGTCGATAATGTAAACAACTGTGCGTTATGGTCACTTATAGTTGTATGTATAGGCGCGGCGGTGACGTCACAGGCCCGAGCGGTGAGTGTTATGCCGCAGTCAATTGAGGTGGAACTCTCCGCGCACACACGGGTCGGAAAACCGACTACGTTCGTGCAGCCATTACTACCCAAGATGTCTTTAAGTTTTTGCTTTAAGTGATTATCAGTAAGGAAATCAACATTCACATCGCCTACTAATATAAACCTTTTGTTTTCTAAAATCACCCTACTCAGCAACAAATCTAGTCTATTTATAAATACGTCAAAATCGCCTTTTCCAGTTCGATATGACGCAACAATAATTAAATTTGAATTTAGGATTTCAATCGATGTCAACTCAAAGTGATATTGAACAGCAAGACTTTGTAAGTCGTTACGTTGTTTGTATCGAATATCGTCCCGTATGTACAAGGCCGCCCCGCCATGTGCAATGCGCCCGCGACAGTACGCGTTTGCCAGCTCGTAGTTACTTAACCTAACTTTTTCGATTTCATTCCTTTTGCACCAAATTTCACTACAAGCTAGTACATCCGGCTTTTCGGCATCCAATAAAACATTCAATAACGCAGTTTTGCCGCAAATGGATCTAACGTTCTGATGGAGGATTTTAAAAATCGATGGTTTAGCTAGCGGGGCGGTGGATCGCTGCTGTTTACATGCAAGTTTTTTGGCTCCACGATATTGAAATGTCTAATGGACACGCCGCCCGGCCAGTGTTTGGAACTACGCACCACTCCAACTTTGTTTGCTGGTACCTCTATTTTAAATGACGAGTAATGTCCTCGCGTCACCTTCAGCTGCTCACACCCATCCACCTGAACACCCAATTTGGACTGTACGTGGCGAACTACGTCATCAGTGGTAGTTTCTACGCTCAGGTTGAAGACATGTAGGCTAACTGGATGCGGTGCAGCTGCTCGCAAGTCTCGCGACCCAGGAGGGGTCTGTTGTGATGCTGCCAATACCTTCGGCCCCGGCTGTGGAACGCTCGCCGCCGGTACAGCTGTCACGACGAGTGGACGTGCCGCTGGGACTGTGGCTAGTACAGCAGGTGGCGCAGCCGCTGCATGGGACGCGGCCGGCACGGAGGACACAGGCAACTGAGAAATTGCCTTGTGGACAACCTGCACAACCGAGATAGCCTCTGGCTCTGGAGACGGCAGTGGTTTCGTCGCGCCAGCTTCTGACTGTAATTTACGCTTTGGTCGGGACCTCAGGCGCATCTTTTCCACAGGAAGTGGCAGCAAAGTGCGTGGTGGAGTTGATAACTCTTCCGGTGTTGAATATGTGGAGTCATCATGGACTTGCGTACTTTCTTGTGTGGCGCTTTGTTGAGTGATGAATGTCAGTGCTTCTGGACCGGAGTCATCGTGTGAGACGTTATTTGGTGTTTTGTATTTGTTGACGAAAGTCAGTGTTGTGCTTAAGTCATGTGACTCTCGAAAAATATGGTCAGGTGATTTATTTTGTAATAATTTTAAGATTTCCAGAGTTATTTCCTTCTGCTTAGTAATTTCTCGTTGTTGATTTTCAATTATAGTACATGTTTTATCCAATTTTTCTTTCATTTCTGAAATCATCGTGTTCAAATTTAAAATAACGTCTACGAACCTTTCATCACTCTTGTCCTTTATTTTTGTCTTAGTAGGGGGCATATTTCACTGTTTTATAACACTGTGGTGATCAATCTTAGCATAAAAATAACTGTGTATTGTTATTTATGAATAATAACGCTAAATTAAAATACAAAATAATAGAAATTGTACGGAACAGTACAAAATTGCTGTTTACTCTTTGGTGACAGCTGTCAAATGGTAAACAATTAATTACTGTGGAACTTACGGGAAAACCTGTATTTATTCCCATGCTACATTTGGATAATTGAACTGATAAGTAAAAAATACGTACTGACAGCTTTCATTCGAGGTAAAAACATAACTTAATTAGGAACGATATTTTTTATTCCTCTGAATTACTAGATAAGTTGTCTGCTACGGCTGTCAAAACTATGCTATACACAACCTGTCTCAATCGTCACAGCACTCCACTACTCATCCAACTTAACTTGACCCTCAGATCCGTAAAAATAAAAAGATCCTGAGTTACTTAGCGATTTGCAGAGCAAAATAAATCCTTAAATAAATGGGAATAATCTTCGAAAATTGTGTAGTTTGTACTTTACATTGTGAATTAAGAGCAAAGCGGACTGTCATTACAAAAACTTGTACTGCGAGCCGCGTTAGTCCCCACCCACACAAATGTAATATACATTTAATTATTATAGAGAAATTCTACTATAGGATTTTTTTAGAGTTGTTTAATCGAATTCAGTGAATAATAAAAAAATAGCGGTCCAGCAATATTATCAACGCAAATATTTGCACCACAGCACAGGGCCGTAGCTAGGGGGGGGCATTATGGGGCAATGCCCTACCTTAAAATACTATTGCCCTACCTTAACCCATCGCATATGATATCTAGAAAACTGTTTATAATTGGCGTACCAAATTGAGACATATTAGGGTAGGCAGTGTATCGACATCTAAATTATCAGATTTAAGTAGCATGGGAAAGCAAAGAAAAAAAACAAGTTTCTTTACTGGATGCTATTGAACGGTTTAGACAAGTGAGAACCTTGTATCGACGACGTCGCATGAAACGCGGTACAAACTTACCTCGACCAGGTTATAGCAAAGTATCGTTTAAGAAAAGTTTTAACTGATATATATTAGACGCATAGTAAATGTATAGTCGTCATGAAAACTGACGTAAATTTCGAGATTTGAATGTGTCTGTTGGGTTGGTGGGTGGGCGTCTGATGAAGTCTACACTCCGACGAGTAGCAGCCCAACTCCAAATCCCCGAGAGCTTTCTAGTGTCTTTGCTGTGCTAGTGTATTTATAGGGGATTGACGAGAGACATCATCCTGTTGTGGATTCGTTTTTATTATCAGTGACTTAGAGACCATATACATCTCTAACAATATTAAATTAATTTTAATTTTGACGCTCAGAGACCATGTACATCTCTGGGATAATATATTAATTTCACTCCTTGTTTAATCTTGAGACCTTATACATCTCTAACTTAATATTTGTAATAGATAACTTTGCAAGTTTATCTTCACTGTATGACATTAATTTTGTTATAATTGTTAAACTCGAAATTATTATTCCTTCTTGAACTGTAAATTAATATTTTGTCATGAAAAATGTATTACTTATTATAGTCAGACTTTCTTAAATTATAAATTAATATTTTGACATGTAAAAGTGCCCTTGTGGCCTATTTGCAGAATAAATGTTTGTATTTGTATTTGTATTTGTATTTCAGTCGGAACTCCAGAACCGTTTCGATTGCCTAATTGGCGATGTGGACGAATTCAACGACGGGTTTGTGGAAGCTGACCATACCACATGGTCTAAGTTCTTTAAGGCCCAACGGAGCAACAGAACCAATAGGCTCTCTAACTCCACTCAGAGGCTCTTTGAGGAAAGGAGTAGGACGGTTCTACAGTCTTCAGTCGATGCGACATTATATCGGCAGCTCAATAGACGGATCTCTAAATCTCTGACCTGTGATCTGCGCCAATTCAATTCGAAACGTATTGAAGAGGCCGTCGAGCGAAACAAGGGCTCAAAAGTTTTCGCAAGAGATCTGTCTATTGGGCAGAGCCAGCTCGCCGAGTTTAAACCAGAGGATGGTAGAACTGTCTCATCCAGACCTGAGCTTCAGAGCGAGATAGAGCACTTCTATAGACAGCTGTCAGCTATACACGTCAAATAGCAGACCCGAAGTTGGTCTAGTAAAATATGCAAGAGCTAGACTAACTCGGCACTATACCGATGACATCCCAAACATCAGCCTGTACGAGATTAGAATGGCTCTTAAACAGCTCAAAAACAATAGGGCACCCGGCGGGTGGAAAACCAGTAATTTTGGCCCTTCAGAAGTTGTTCGATTCCGTCTTACTGGAAGGGAGAACGCCAAAGGCGCACAGGCGTGGTGGTGCTGTTCTTCAAGAAGGGTGACACCACTCTTCTGAAGAACTAACCACCCATCACGCTTCTGAGCCATGTCTACAAGCTGTTTTCAAGAGTCATTACGACTCGTCTCGCACACAGACTAGATGACTTCCAGCCTCCTGAACAAGCCGGTTTCCGAAGAGGCTTTAGTACCATAGACCACATACACGCCACATATACGGTCTGTTTAGCGTTTGTGGATTATGGGAAAGCCTTCGATGCGATCGAATCCTGGGCGGTATTACAATCTCTACAGAGTTACCAAGTAGACTTCCGCTATATTGAAGAGCTGAAGTGTTTGTACGAGAACTCGAAGCCTATTCCGCTGCAGCGGGCAGTTAGGCAGGGAGATGTTATTTCTCCTGAACTGTTCGCCGCTGCACTGGAGGATGTTTTCAAGAATCTGGACTGGAGAAGACCAGGCATCAACAAAAATGATTTTGTTCATTCCTTGCCCCGGGGTCCAACAATTAAGAACTGCCTCAAACTCGAAAATCGATTCACCAGAACAGTCCAAGTTAATTTTGAGTAAATTTTTTTCTTGCACCCTACCTGTAATTACCGCTGTGCCCTACCTGTAATTACCGCTGTGCCCTACCTGTAATTACCGCTGCCCTATCTTAAATTCAACTCTGGCTACGGCCCTGCCACAGCACTTTGGTGTGGTTCTTGAGCCTACTTAATCGTAGAAAATACTTGATGTTAATGTTATTTTAGAACAGCAGTTCAAGTTAAAATTCTTGACTGAGATTAATTTGTTCGTATGAAGTATTTTTACTTTAGTTAACATGTTCATTAGTAAAACACAAAATTGCTATAGATAATACTATCTAAAATAATGAATCTGCAGATGTATTGTTTATTTTTGTATTGGTACATTTTTTACTGACAATTTTAGTATGTTTATGTGACTGTGTGTTCTGAAAAAAAATTATATCAACTGTTTGTTTTGTAATAAACAATTGTATTTGGCTTAAGAAATAGGGGTCTATCGCGTATTCAAGTCGTGTAAGGACCGCGTTAGCCCAGATTTACTCTTAACCTTAACCCTTAATCTTCAAAAAAATACAAAAGAACTATGACCTTTACGACGGTTTCAGCCATTTTGTTTGAGTTTTTTTTCTTTTGTAGTCACTATGTCACAGAAGCCAAGAAGTAAAGAGTTAATAGGGGCTCAGACTTAAACTGGTACGTTCAAGTTTGTCGATAACCAATGAATACCTATAAGTATTAAGGGGTAACCCTATTAGGTATTGGACGTGAATGAATGCAGTTCAAAAGTACAGGTTACTCTTGAACCATATTTCATAGCAATAAGGTACATAATAGCGTAACCGCATTCAGAGCGTTGATTATTGGTTCATTCCTAAGCAAAAGAGGAACTTTTTCTGGCTTCAATAAGGCATCATCTCCTTCGCGACGCAATTAGGAATCGTCCTTATTAGAGATGTCACGAATATTATTCTGATCACATTCGTGAATGCAGGAAGTACATTAAAAAACTCAACGTAGGTACGTAATCATATCCAAAATAAAAATCCTTTCTATTGGTCAAAATTAATCATTTCGCGGGCGAAATATGTCAAGACTTGCACATATCCGCATTCGCAAAATATTCGCATTGGAGAATGAGAATGTTGATTCGAATATTTAAAGCCATGCGTATCATTTTGCATATGTGAATACGAATATTCGTAACATCCTTAGTCCTTATTAACATCGACAATTATACCTTTGCTTGGTGTAGACATATTGTCTGCTGTATCACGACTTAATAGGCAAGGTATTCGTAATTGCACGTAAAAAATTCACACTGCGGTTCTCAATAATAAAAAGGAATGTCACCTCGCTCATATTTGGAGCATCCTAATTGGGGAAATGCCTCCACGGCGCCATAATAACACTACAATTTGATCTATAGGTATGTGATGTGTTCTTTAATGAATAAAGTTAGAGGTAAATTATTTTGAGCTTGACACTGACATGTCCTTATTTCATGGGATATATTCTACTTTAATACAAGTAAAGGTAAACCAGAAATATATGACCATTGTCAAGAGGGCGCTATTATACTGATTGGAAACTTGAGTTTATATCATATTTTCATTCACCGTAATCAAAACCAGAATCCAAATATTCGGTGTCCTCAAATTGAGAGCCAGAAAGTGATTAACTGGAATCGTTTTCAGATTCAGTTTAGAGCTTACTTCAACCAAGAACTTCTCCACGCGGATATCAATTTTATGATCTAATCCCTCATAATAAATTTTCAAAGTCAAACTATTTTTTTTACTGCGGGAGTTTTTTCACTCGGAGCCTAGCGTGTTCTGGATAAACCCTATGGCTGCAGAATTTGTGACAGTATTTGTTTCTAACTTTAAAATAGATATCTAAAACATCCTCAAATCAATAATGGATTTGCGTTTCATTTGGACTCGCAAGCGTCCATAGGGTACGGTGTCTGGCTACCATCAGACTGGCTTATTATAAGATGGTTTTGACGCCTTTTGTACGAGAGATAAACGCATGTATGTTGTATAATAACTAATCTACTGGAGCATTGTACATTTTTTCATCTAAAAATAATATAATTGATGGAATCCGTTTAAATCATTCATTCGATTAAAGATAATTATTATCTGGTTTGATAATTATTAAAAACATCATAAATCAGAAAACTCAGCTACGACCATCTAGCGCGGCGCCGGCATTTTGAACTCACGCACACACAGACACTGCGTTGTGTGCGGAGACAATAAACGCGCGTCTGTGTGCGTGTATAGTCCGATGGAGTAGTTATGATGCTTTCGACAGGTACTGACACTGACGACCAAGGTTTTATAAACAATAACAAAATGTGTTATATGTTATATGAATTGAAAAGGCCATCATGAAAATAAAATTAATTATAATGATATCATCTTCATCCAGCTGGCCAGTGTCCGTTTCACTGCCGCGGGACACATGCGGTTTGTTTTTCTTCGGTGCCTTTACCATGAGTTTGCATGACCGTACTCGCTAGCGACTGCGTAAACGATTTAGTATGCCGATTCTTAGTTCTATTGCGTAACCGCCAGAGGCGCTGCACTTTTGCCCATACAAATTTTTACGCAGTCGCTAGCGAGTACGGTCATGTAAACTAATGCTAAAGGCACTGTTGTTTTTAGGGTTCCGTAACCAAAATGGCGAAAACGGAACTCTTCTAGTTTCGTCATGTCCGTCCGTCCGTCCGTATGTCAAAGTCACAGCCGATTTACTCGCAGACTATAAGCACTACAATTATGAAATTTGGTAGGAAGGTGTATTCTATGAACCGCTACGTAAAAATGATGTGAAATTATAAAAATATTAAATTAGGGCATACATGTAACCGGTGGATGAAAAAAAAATTTCAACGCACATAGTCGTGTGGGGTATCGATGGATAGGCCTTTAAAAGTGATATGGAGATTTCTAAAAAACGTTTCCATTTAAGTGAACCGTTGGTGAGATATTAGCTGTCAAAGTCGTGAAAAGCGTGTCCCCTCCCCTCTAATTTCCAAAGTATGAAGGTTACAATTCTGAAAGAAAATGAGGTCGTGTCAGGGATCGGATACCGGTATTTTCTCCATAGAAAAATACCGGTATTATTACGGTCACCGGTTCATTATTTCGTTTTTAATGGGACAATCTAATAATACGACGTTACCTAAATACATGATTCAGCCCTTACGTAAAGAGCAAAAAATAATCCAAAATATTGGGCTAATTCAGGGTTTTTTAAAAATACCGGTATCGGTCCCTGGGTCGTGTACATTAATTACGGTTTTTGAGTTTTCGCCGAAAAACTGTCTTGCTCAAACAAAAGGTCGTAAGTGCTGTGAGTTCCCTGTGAAGGTACGACCTTTTCAGATTCATCGTATTTGATAGTGGTTTTAAAGTGGACTAGTAGGTGTTGGTAAGGAACCCTTTGTTATGCGTGATCCGACACGCACTTGGCCAGTTTTTTTTCGTAATATGTATGTGTGTCTTCTGTGTCTGTAAATCAATGTTCTTTTTTTTGGGAAGACTAGACCATGTTGGGATTAGAGCGGTTGAATCACGATGTTTTCCTTCACCGAAAATAATTATATTAAATACAAAATTGTATAATTTCTCTAGGTGATCTAATATCAACATGGTTATTTGTAAGTACATATAAAAAAATGATTCATTATCAAGCAAAATGTTGCTCTATGTAGATGGTAATAAAGACGATTTCTCATTGCATCAATAAGGGAATGACACATTTATTACGTCATGCATGGTTGTTAATTTTTTCGCTGTAATTAATCAATATCTCGTAAACTTTAAATCATTTAAGTTGGCCAAATTACATCAAAGTAATTCGTTCGAAAAACTATTAAACTGTTTAGACAATAAGGTGCAAAATAAAATAATATTGCTACTAGATGCTACAGGTAAATTACTTTTAGTATGACATTGACACTTACATATATATTTTTATTCTATCTGATAATCTAGTTTAACACTAAGGTAATTGAGTTTATATTACATACACACTGTCTAAAATTCGTATGTGTGTAATATAAACTTTATTAAATTAGCGTTAAAGTGGACTTTCCAATGGAATAGGACCGTTTGTCAGCTTCAAATTCAAAATAATCGTATTTTAACTTAACTACTCAGAGGGACCAAAAGTTTATTTTTAGGGTTCCGTAGGCAAAATGGCGAAAACGGAACCCTTATAGTTTCGTCATGTCTATCCGTCCGACCGTACGTATGTCACAGCACTACACTTATGAAATTTGGTAGGAAGGTGTATTCTATGAACCGCTACATAAAAATAATGTGAAATCACAAAAAATATTGAATTGGATGGCGGGGAGGGGGGCACTCCATACATGTAACCGATATAAAAAAACATCGCACGTAGTCGTATGGGGTATCCATGGATAGGCCATTAAAAATGATGTTAGCTATCAGTCATAAAAAGTGTCCCCCCCCCCCCCCCCCTCTAATTTCTAAACTGTGAAGTTTAAAATTCTGAAAAAAATTGAGTTGGTGTGCATTAATAAATACTTTTAACGATTATTGTATGTTCATTTATCGTATGGCAATTATTTCGAAGTTCGAACCGTGAGGTCTTCGAGATGTTTCTGTGGACGGACTGCGGTTTGTTCTCCTCTATAAGGTCGCATTTCTCAACGGATTCTCGTGAAATTTGTTCAAGTTCGATAGTTATTGTCGACTCAATTTTAGGTGATTAAATTAAAAAACACTAGAGTCCGACCACGCTAACTCTGCATTGAAATAATTTGGCAACACTACCTCAAACGTCACATTTTCATACAAATATGACGTATAATGCACAGTGTTGCCAAATTATTCCTTGCAGAGTTAGCGTGGTCGGACTTTATGCTTGTGTTCATGCTTGCTAGGACATAATGACTACGTTAATACTAGTGTCTTTTTATAGCGGATTGACGAGAGACATCATCCTGTTGTAGATTCTTCTGTTTTTATTATCAGTGACTATACCGTATACATCTCTAACAATATTAAATTAATTTTAATTTTGACGCTCAGAGACCTGATCTCTGGGATATTATATTAATTTCATTGTACTCCTTGTTTAATCTTGAGACCTTATACATCTCTAACTTTACTGATGTTGTAATATTTGTAATAGATAACTTTGCAAGTTTATCTTCACTGTTTGACATTAATTTTGTTATAATTGTAAACTCGAAATTATTATTCCTTCTTGAACTGTAAATTAATATTTTGACATTAAAAATGTATTACTTATTATAGTTAGACTTTCTTAAATTGTAAATTAATATTTTGACATGTAAAAGTGCCCTTGTGGCCTATTTGCAGAATAAATGTTTGATTTTTTTTTAGCTATTAGACATACAGCTCACAGAGCAAAGAACTAATTCTAAATGGGTCAGGTTAAGGCAGTCCTTATTACTTTTAAAACGCTCATCTATATGCAATTTTCTAAATAAATGGCATTTCCGTAAAACGTGATTTTGTATACAGCGCACTGCGTCAACAAAGCCGTCAATGTCTTCATTAAAAAAAAGTTAAACCCGAGCAAGACGCAGAGGCCTTATAATTTGATTGATTAAGGAAAATAGGTCATACTCCACATCAGTTTCTCATTCACAATTCGCCTCGCCCCACCTCCCAATATCCAATATATCTTGACCCTTCGATTCTTAACGACTATTCGCAACCAGAGATCGGGTCTACTGGTTTTTCGGGAGCTGTTGGTGATCGCTATGTCAGCGCAGCTCGAGACGTAATTAATGTATGTTCTTTTTACGTTCCCATCACTACATTGTGTGTGGCACTGGAATTAAATTTAATGTGCTCTGCCTACGTCCTTTGGGAATACAGAGGGGCTACCGGGAACTGAAAACGAACGAAGTTCGAATATCTCCCTTTCTGTCGCACTTGCTAATTCGTGCGGCAGAGAGAGAGATATTCGAACTTCGTTCGTTTTCAGGTCGCGGTAGCCCCTCAGGCGTGAGTTTATGTATGTATGTAGGTTCCGCTCGTGTGCGATCAACTCAAAATATTTTAACAATTTGGAGCCTTATTACAAGGGCATTGCGATGATGAAGATATATAAATTCATTTCAATACATACATATACGGGTAGGGTTGGGGCAGGCAGAAACCAAAGAACGCTAACAAATACGGTCCATTCCTTACATACCTCCTTCGCCTCAATCACATCCATACATCTCCTCATGCCAGGATCGTCGGTTGCGGTTACTTCTGACTTGGCCTTTTTAGGGTTCCGTAGCCAAAATGGCAAAAACGGAACCCTTATAGATTCGTCATGTCCGTCCTTCCGTATGTCACAGCCGATTTACTCGTAGACTATAAGCACTACAATTATGAAATTTGGTAGCAAGGTGTATTCTATGAACCGCTATATAAAAGTGATGTGAAATTACAAAAAAATATGAAATTAGGGGGGCACTCCATACATGTAAACTGTGGATGAAAAAAAAAATTTCAACGCACATAGTCGTGTCGGGTATCGATGGATAGGCCTTTAAAAATGATATGGAGGTTTTTAAAAAACTTGTCCATTTAAGTCAACCGTTGGTGAGATATTAGCTGTCAAAGTCATAGAAAGTGTGTCCTCCCCCCTCTAATTTCCAAACTATAAAGTTTAAAATTCTGAAAAAAATTGAGGTGGTGTGTATTAGTAAATACTTTCAACGATTTTGGGTTTGAACAAAATAGGTTTTACGGTTTTTGAGTTTTCACTTGAAAACGGTCTTGCCCAAACAAAAGGTCGTAAGTGCCGTGAGTTCCCTATGAAGATACGACTTTTTTAGATTCAATGTATTGGATAGTGATTTTAAATGTGGACTAGTAGGTGTTGGTACGGAACCCTTCATTGTGCGTGGTCCGACACGCACTTGGCCGGTTTTTTCAGTATCCCAAAGATCTGAGGGGCTACTCCGAACTTTGAAATCTGAACTTCGTATCGTGCTATCCCTTTCACTTATATCGTGTATGATACGAAAGTGCAAGGAACGGCATGATACGAAGTTCTGGGGCGCTACCGCGAACAGCAAACGAAGTTTTCCCTCTCTGTCGCACTAGCAAGTTTGCATATAACTGAGACAGAGAGGGAAAAATTCGTTTGTGGTTCGTGGTAGCCCTTCTGATTTCGAAGTTTGGAGTACAGGCTCTGATCAAGATACCCTGAAATACCCTCAAGTTAGTCGCTTGTTCCTTCCGTCAGTCTGCTTTCACATACATTCTAATAACCATGTTTTTATGGAAGTGATGTATCTTACATGATAATAAATGGCTTGGCTGGTTGGCTACCATGGGAGGTAGCGGCACCACGGCCAGAGGGGCTACTCAAATTTTGTATCGTGCCATCCCGCTCACTCATATAGTGAATAACGAGAGTGAAAGGGACGGCACGATACGAAGTTCGGAGTACAGGCCCACGAGTGCTACCGCGAACCACAAACGATGTTTTCCCTCTCTGCCGCACTTATGTGCAAACTTGTAAGTGCGACAGAGAGGGAAAATTTCGAATGCCGTTCGCGGTAGCATTCTAGGGCCGGCGCGGTGGCTCCCGTGTTATACACTATCCCCCGTATTCATAAAACTTAACAAACCTCTGCTAACTAAAAAGTTCTTTGTCCCATTCTCACAAACGTCAATGTCAAAGTGACAGATAAGGACAAACGAACTTTAGCGGCTAGTTAACTAATATAGGTTTGACAGACGTTTATGAATAAGGGGGTATGTGAGTGAAAGGGACGACACGGCACGAAGTTCGGATCTCGAAGTTCGGAGACTTCGGAGTAGGCCCTCACACTCACGTGTCCGTGCGCCGCAGCGTCACGTTTCGTTACGTTACGAAGTGCTCGATTTGGAACGATAACATTAAATTGTGAAATGTACGAGTACCTACTTCTTATAATATTGGTGGCAGGCAAGCCACCTATGCATTATGACTGGTTAGGCAGGCGACTGTCATTCTCTTGATCGTGGGTATTCGAACACGTAGTGATTATATTCTCTTCTATTCGAATTCGATTTCGAACCCTGAGGGGCTACCGCGAACCACAAACGAAGTTGTCCCTCTCTGTCTCACTTATGTACAAACATCCAAGTGCGACAGAGAGGGAAAATTTCGAATGCCGTTCGCGGTAGCACTCCTGGCTTGTAGGGTTTTTCAAAAAGTCATATGGCTTTAGCGTCGAGCCGAGGGTAAGAAGATAGGAAAAAAAAGGAAAACAGTAAAGATGGGTGTAAGAAAGAAGAGAAAAGACAAAAGATTTTTTTTTTTAGACATTTTCTTTAAAGTTCATCATGTTTTATTAGTATTTAATACATTTAACGCCAAGAGCTGCAATTAAAAGCGCTTTTAAAATGTAACAGGTCCACTAGCGCCGCTCGTAAATAATTGTGATTGTCTAAATTTAACGATAGATATCTAAAAAAGGGGGCCGCTACGTACTGTATTTTGTATTTAAGTACGTTTTGAATCTATCAAACTAGTTATTACGTTGCTGGATTCGCCAATCTATGCGTCCAAAGTTAAAACGGCCGTTTTATTTTTGAGCTCATAGAGAGACCAATCTAGCAACGTAAAAATTAGTTTGATGGATTCAAAAAGTACTTAAATACAAACTACAGCACGTAGCGGCCCCCTTTTTTAGTTATATATCATTAAATTTAAATAATTACAATTATTTACGAGTGGCGCTAGTGGACCTGTAACATTTTATTGAAGCGCTCGTAAGAGCTGTACATTTTGGATAGTAGTACATATCTGCAAATAGAACAAGCTAAACTAAACTCTAACAAATTTAACATAAGATTCAAAATACAATACACTAACTTGAGAGGACGCTGAAATTTTGTACTCTGTACTTATATGTAAAGTATATATCAATATATATCGAGCACAGTAACTACGTTCACACACACATAGACGTGTCTGCGATGTAGCATTTGACAATGAGGGCTACCGCATATGAATTCACCGCTAGAGGCGCTAGTGTAGCGTGAGGTCTCCAAAATGTCAAATGTCACTTTTTGTGGTTGCGCTACGCGGGTTAATATCTAATTGGAACAATATGGTGACTATTTGCAATACCTGAGCTTGATTGTGGCAAATATGAGTTACGGGTCAATGACTGTCAGTGCTTTGTGACAGTTTTGCCTTTCGGAAACTTACGTCCTCCTTTTTTCCGAATAAAACGGGACTGCACCATAATGCGGGATGTGCCATATTTTTACGGTACAGTTTTAAGGTATTAAATATAATTTAAATGTAAACTTCGTTCTCATACCCATAATAAACCAATAACAATTTTTGACAGCTGGAATTTACTCGACAGTGGCGCCAACTGGTGAGCACAAAAACGGTAGCTCTAATTACTGTGTGAGTCTTCTCGGTTATGTTCAAAATAGTGTTCTATCAGTTCGATTGTGTTCAATATAGTGCGATAAATACTCATGTACTCGTCTCGTCTAAACATTGGGTTTTGTAAAGATTATATAAGACATTAGACCCAGGGCCATCTTTCCCATTGGGCTCTCTGGGCAAGTGCCCAGGGCCCCGCGATCGATAGGGCCCCCTAGTTCCTGCCAGATCACCAAACGATAACCAATATTTATTATCGAAAAAATATTTAGTTCAAAAAATCAAACGATAATGACCTACAAAAATGAAATTTTTGACAGAATCATAACATTGACCTGTGAATACTAAAAGTGTTACTTTTGTGGATCATATCATACGACACGTACAGGAGAACAACCGGAAATCCGGAAAATGGGACATAGAAAGCATTCTTGTCGAAGCTGAAGCAGAGACCTTCGTCTCTCGGTCAATAAAAATAAATGTTAGAATCTTGTTTAGCTACTTTTTTTGTCTATTCTAACAAAATAGTGATCTGTCAAAGGCATAGGGGCCCCTTTACCCTAATGTGCCCAGGGCCTCAAATTAGTTAAAGACGGCCCTGATTACACCAAACGTCAGATTAAATTTTGGTAAGACTGTATTTTTAAATAACTTACCCACATAAGGTCCAACGAATCTTTACATAATGGAGCGTTAGATGTATGTGGTTTAAACAATATGTATATTTGAAGTAATATTACCAAAATATTTAATCTGCATTTTGTCAACACTTTTTTATCAATTTTATTAGAAATGTTATTCTAAAACGCTTATAAGTAAATCCCTCAATCTCCGTAATTTTATCGATATGTAATAACTAACCTAATATCATGTTTTAAAAACGAAAACAAAATAAAAAAATTGTGACTTAAACCAGATTTGAAATCAACGCCATCTGTGGTCGAGCTTCGAAAACTCGATGTCAACAAAAAGTTACCACAGTATTTTGGGGTCGCGATTGCAGATTTTATACTCTCCCCATCATCATTAATAATTGTCCGTCCCGCTCGTAGCCGCGCCGGACCCTCGCTCGTTCTCTGTCTCCATGCAAATGAAAAATCAATGGACACTCAGTCGCACAAGTGGTGTTTAATAAAATATAATTTTGAGTAAATTGTTTTTAGAGGTGGTTGTTGGATTTAAGATGCTCTACCTATTAAATTTTATTGAAACTGTTGTTTTCAATTTATTTGTTTATTAGACGTGTTAAAGCGTTTTAACGAGAGTCAGTTTCTATAATCGGACCAAAATATTTTTTGTCAATAAACTACTTAATTAGTGACCTGTAATATCGCACACAAATTATTCACATATTGAATTTTGTTAAATTTTAGGGCATTAAAGATCTTTCGTATCATGATATTTGAAGAGTTTCGGAAGAATCTTAAGTATTTTGTAGTGGTTCATATTATATTTTTTATTGGTAGAGTAGACTTATTAATCTTATTATAGAGTTCATAACTGTTGCCGGTTTTTTAAATTAAGTAAGTAAGTATCATTTTTAAGAAATATTTGTTTGTGAATAAGCTGTCAAGTTGATGTTTATTTTTTTTTGTTTCGCTGCAGACCAAGGCACGATCCTGTTAATGCCTCAAACGTGTGGTATGTCAAAGATAATAATCAAAAAATATTTCAATAATGCAATACTTAAAAAAAACACCGGCAACAGTTTTGAAATTTATAATAAGTCTACTATCAATAAAAATGTAATATAGACCCCCTTATTCATAACACTTAACAAACCTCTGCTAGCTAAAATGTCTGTTGTCACTGTCTCACAAGCATATGTGTCAAAGTGACAGATAAAGACAAACGAACTTTAGCGGCTAGTTAACTAACATAGGTTTGATAGATGTTTATGAATAAGGGTTAAGGTTCCCAATAGAAACTATATTAGTGTTCAAGTAGAATAGCCAATGGTATAAGAGTCAATGTCCTTCTTAAAGTAATTTACCTAGCTTGTCTAGTCTGGTCATTTTGGCTAACTTCGTCATTCTAACGAGCCAAAGTTCTAAATGTCCTGTTAATTATGAAGTCACCTTGTTTAACGACACATAGGACGGCACTCATGACATTTGACCCAAATTTTGTGCTAAATTCGCGGAAAAAGTTTGTTCACAACAAGCATAATAATATTTTACTGTAACTAAACGTAGCACTTTTTAAACCTGTTGTGACCAGGCCCCTATTTCACCAAGTTGACATGTATGTATTTGACATATGTAGGCTGACAAATCGACAATTTTCATGTGAAAATTGTTTCACCACTACAATTATAATGTTTTTTGACAATTTTCGCGCCTGTCAGCTTTGGTGAAATAGGGGCCTGTTATTAACATATTTATAAGGCTAACAGGCTAATATATAAGGCTAAGAGGCTGAGGCTCAAATCCCGCCCCCACCCTTACTAATCAGCCTCCTAAATCATCACTCCAAACCAAAACCTTGGTTCAGCAACTATCTTCGGGATTGTGGTCTACAACTACGTGTAAAACAGTCATAATTTTAAAGTTAATGGATTTCTTTATTGCCTACAAAACACAATGGGAAGTTATTGAATGGATCGTAAAACATACTTATTTCGTTTACTGACATGCTATTTGCTTAGTGATAATGTATGTTTTCAATATAGATTATTTATCATCCATGAGAGGAGGCCTGTGACCGATAGTGGTATATACGTATATAGGCTGATGGTGATGATGATGAGATGATATAACCTTCCTCAGCTCAGCCGCAGTCGGGCAAAAAAGTCACGGTTTTCAACTTACAAGTATATTTTTCTATAAATCACTAGGAGCGCATATAATCAAGGGGGTGAGCCACGTGCGCGCCCTCGCCCTTACAATAGCCTCAACTCAACCGCAATCATTTACTTGCGGTAGCTTTGGCTTGCAGGTTTTCGTTAAACCTACTTATTAGTGCTGACAGCCTGGTATTACATTGTACTTTATATATTTATTGGAGTTTGAATATAATGGACATTATTTGGCGTAGGAATTACTTTTTATGAAAGCGACTGCCATCAGACTTTATAACCCAGACAGAAAATTAGGCCTTGTTGGGTTCAGACCGCTATTGTTCACGATGTCTTCCTTCACCGAAAAGCCATTGTTGAGTATCCAGCACGGCCGGCACGATCCGGGATTCGAACCCACAACCTCCAGGTTACGACACCCACCTGACCCACCTTAAGAAAAGGAGTGGATCCATTCTAACCCAATACCATGCCTGAACATTGACCATACCATATGTATTTAAATAAAAAAAAAAAAAAAAAAAATATTAGAGGACAATCTTACACAAATCGAACTAGCCCCACAGTAAGCTCAAGAAGGCTTGTGTTATGGGTACTAGACGACGATATATTTAATAGATATAAATACTTGAATACATAGAAAACATCCAAGACTCAGAAACAAATATTCATGCTCATCACACAAATATTTGCCCTGACCGGGATTCGAACCCAGGACCGTCAGCTTCACAGGCAGGTGCACTACCCACTAGGCTAAACCGGTCGTATTTATATATATATAAAAGTTGGGTTGAAAAAAATATTTCTGAAAGTTCTTGTTTTCTGCCTACCGTGAACCGAAAAGCTGCCTCTCTGTCACTCAAATCCGCAAGTGCGACAGGGACCCCTCTTTGACACAAGGACGAACTTCGTTTTCGGTTCGCGGTAGCCCATTTTGTAAGATTTATGTAAACGACTCTTAAACTTCAGTCACATAACGCTCCTTGACAATGTTGACGTAGCTAAGTCAGTAGGTAGCATTATGTTATGTGATTATTATATGACCGTATCATATTATGTTACATAACTTTTAAAACCGATATACATTAATTCATTGAGGTGTGTAATAAAGAGTATTTGTATTGTATTGTATTGTACATTGTTATATCGGACTTCGAACGTGATTAGGTAAGCTGATGTTGGAAGCTACCAGATTGAAATTCGGGTCATTATCCTCCCAGTATTTTCCCAATTGTATACTGAAACCTTAAAGAGTTCCTTTTTGCGCCTAAGTTACTAGTTTATGAAAGCGAAGGTCACTCTGTGCAGTCGGTCTCACAAAAGGCGTAACAATTTTTCACCCTGTCGCTTCAACGTCATCTTATAACTGTCATACTAAATGTCCAACGGCTGAAAACGAAGTATCAAAGTGTCCAGCAAAACTGTTTATGAGGCCGACGGTACATGCAGTGACATCGATGCCTTTACTATGAGTTTACATGACCGTACTCGCTAGCGACTGTGTTAGATAAGGAACATAAAGTAAGGTGATTCTTACCATTTCACGTTGTTTTGTAAATTTGTACTAATTTTATTAATCCAATATAATAATGGGTATAAATAAATACCATTTGCAATCTGGCAGCTGTGATCACGTGACGTTTGAGGGTACTTCGATTATCTGTCATTATAAACTGTGTATAGAAAAATAAAATTATAATTATATTTTCAATTTGTACTATAGTACAAATTTACAAAACAACGTGAAATGGTAAGAATCACCTTACTTTATGTTCCTTATCTAACAACTGCGTAAAAATTTGTATGGGCAAAAGTACAGCGCCTCTGGCGGTTACGCAATAGAACTAACAATCGGCATATTAAATCGTTTGCACGCAGTCGCTAGCGAGTACGGTCATGTAAACTCATAGTAAAGGCACTGGTCGGAGATGAGAACAGAAATAACGAATAAAACTTGCTTATTCGATGTAAACAACTATTGCACAGAAAAGGCGGGCAATTATACAGTCTCAGACACGTATCTCCGATTGCACTCAGTATTAACTTCATTACTAACGATAAAATTGTCGACAGATTGCTATATAGAGCTTCGAGTGAAACGTGCTATTATTCCCCAGGCTACATAACTAATTGTTTACGGCGCGGAATGTTATTATATTAATTGAGCATTTCTATTCAAATTCGATCACTGAGACATGTCGAGAATACATGCCAGTACACATGTATCAGATATTTTATTTCTTTAATAACTTACGAACCAAGTTGTAGTGGTTAAAGTTTGTATGATCTCAAAGTCAGCAAATTGGTGCAAAGATAACGTGTTTAACGTTTTGCATAGATACTTACACTTTTTACCTACTCACCCAGACATTGCCCGCTTGAGATATTTTTTGCGTTTATTTTCAGCCTTATTGAGCTTACAGCTATGGGGCTAAGTTGATTTGTGACAGATGTGATGAGAGTGTAGAATTTAAGCGGAAAGAAACAGTTTTAGCTTGAAAAATGTCTATGTTGAGATTGCGGAGTGGTCTTTGAAACGATATTTCTAATGAAAAATCCAAAAAATACATATACATTTAGTTATTAGCCGTCAACAGTCCTCTACTAGATAGTAAATAAAATGTCAAGGTACTACAGCAATAGACCGTTTTAAATCTGATAAGGAACCTTAGAATCGATTTTATAAATGTCCAAATGTCAGATCAAATTTTGGTAACACAGTAAATTTTTGACGTTTCATATTCAATTTCTCATAAAACTAATTTACATGTCAACAAGTATTTCAATAAAATATTATAATAGTAATTATACATTACGAATTATGTCAGAGTTCAATCCCAAAATAATACAATTTCATTAAAACATCAAGTAATACTCGTAATTAAATACAATTAATAATAATTATATAACTGAAAATGTGTTGAGTTACCAAAATATGATCTGAAATTTGATCTAACGAATTTTTGTGAAACCGAGCATAAGACTTATGCTCGGTTTACTTAGTGTAAAGAACTCGTAATACTCGTATAGTTCATAGGATAAGGCCAAATTCTGTCAGACGAACGAAAGAAAAAAATGACTAAGAGGTCTTATTATAAGGCAGGTTCTCGCTTGCGTTCATTTGACAGGATTTGGCCTTACATTTTCGGACGTACTAAATATATCTTAGGGAGTATCATCTGTCATCACCGACAGCTCTTAATTGTCCATCAATTGCTTACTATTCTCTACAACAATGTCCCATTGTTTGAGCATATTACGGCCAGCACCGTAATGTATACATTTTCGACCGTATCTCCACATATTAATACCTTAGACTGTAAAGTTTGCCTGGTGTCCGGATATGTTCGGCTTTTTACGGTCCTGTCCGGTCATATTTTCACGAGTCCGAAAGTCCGGCTTTTGCAAATTAACCATCGACTAAAAATAATAACAATGCATGTAGCGAAATCAAGGCATGAGCAAAATATATGACAGTTAAAAATGGTATATCTGGCTGGTACCTATATCCGGCTTTTTGTAACGTTCTGCTGTTTTGTGCTGTCCGGATTTTGGAGTTTAGGACCTGTGCCTTTACCTTGAGTTTACATGATCGTACTCGCTAGCGACTGCGTAAAAAATTGTATGGGCAAAAGTACAGCGCCTCTGGCGGTTACGCAATAGAATTAAGAATCGGCATAATAAATCGTTTACGCAGTCGCTAGCGAGTACGGTCAGGTAAACTCATATAAAGGCACTGGCAACCCTATGTATAACATTTATAATGGTAACTGTACCTGTCCAATAAGTGTCAAAAAGACGCATGCTTTGTTTAGGGCGACAAAGGCTAGCGTGCTTTACATTATCCTATCGATGTTTCGAAATATTTATTCCCGAATATTACTTGTCCGAAAAATACTCACCGAGTGTTATCCCAAATGTTTTATATTCGAAATACTACTGATTCAATATTTGTATGCTGCTTAAAACGGCTAATATATTTTACTCGGATAAATACGTCTTGTGTTTCTCATATTGCGTATTGTGTCTTGTCTATGGTCAATACAAGAATATTTCTAGCCAATTAAAATTTTCCTAAATGATTCTAAAAAAATTACCACAATATCATGTGATGATTTTGTAAAATGGAGGGTAATTTGTAAATAATTTATTTAAATATGAGGGTAAGCATTAATATTGTAATACCAGCTCGGACGTTTGATCTTGACTCCCTACCCTTTTTGGGTGGGGATACGAGAACAAAAAGCCGATGTCCGGGCAGAGAGGGCATTTTGTTACGAGCGCTAGCATTAAGTTAAATCTGTATAAGTACTCCAAGGAAATAAATCAGTGTTTTTCTTAATAATCATTTGTTCGTCCCAATTTTCACATAAGACAACTTGCCATAATCTTCCTAATTTCGATGATACGTAAAGTCCATGTGATTTTTTCCATAGCCCCGTGACGGAGCCGGTGCCGGTGCGGCTGGCGGGTCAGAATTATAAAAAAAAAATACCCTACGGAGAAAAAATTTTTTTGGCAAATACTCGTAAATGTAGGAACGGATTTTTTTATACAACGCCGGTGGCAAACAAGCGTACGGTCCACCTGATGGTAAGCGGCCACCGCAGCCTATAGACGCCCGCAACTCCAAAGGAGTCACTAAAATACTAATACTAAATTATACTGGGATTTTAAATCAACTGGGTAATAAAATTGTGATCATACAAAAATCTGTCAATAGCAAATGAAACATTGGACAAATGAAAAAATAAAAAAAGGCGTTTCGTTTTCGGAATTTAAGTAATCAGTACAAAAAAAGTCTTAGTTGCGATAGGCAACCGCTTTACTGATGCTATCTATGATCGAGCGACTTAGTAGGTGGGGTTAGGAATATTTTGTTACCTAGTGTAGTCCATTATTTAAAGATACACGGCATATTAATAGTTATTTATTGCCATCAATCATTGACCGAAAAATTGTACAGAACTAAGGGTTGCAGTAGAACATGTTATTAGGAGCATATACCAGTGCCTTTACCATGAGTTTACATGACCGTACTCGCTAGCGACTGAGTAAAAAATTGTATGGGCAAAAGTACAGCGCCTCTGGCGGTTACGCAATAGAACTAAGAATCGGCATACTAAATCGTTTACGCAGTCGCTAGCGAGTACGGTCATGCAAACTCGTGGTAAAGGCACAGAAACACTTTGCAGAACTAAACGAAATGAATTTCAATGAAGACTAAATTTGAATGACCGGAACGAGGGGGGTCATTTCGAGCGACATTTCAGTTAAATTATTAATATTAATTTCTCTTCTTAATATCCCGTCTAGGTACCTTAAAAATGTATCATTTTTACGTACGTATTGATGATACAATAAAATTGAAAGAAAGAAAAAACATTTATTTATAACAACATTAACATTTATTTGAAATGAAAAAAATGAAATGTTTTATTTGCTGAATATGGTGAGTTACAGCTGGTACAATATAACTATTATATATTATTATATATTATTATTATTTACCCTTAGTTCTTGTACTTGACCGAGTAAAAAAAAATTTAATAGGGATGTCGACTTAAAGTCATATCAGCCATTCTATGAAATGTCAAAAATTTAAAATCAATCCCATATCAAATTTTGGTATGACCAATATAATTTAACGCATTTTTTGACATAAATTTCCGACATAAGGTCTAACGGGCGTATCTTTATAAATAAGGGCCTAATTGTATTGATTTCCCTGTCAACGTTCACACAAATTAAACAAGTTAATGTCTGAGGCACTGAACAAGTAAAAGTGCTGACAAATGCTGATTTCTTTTTTGCTCTTTCTAAGGGTATTTTAATATGAGAGGTTTTTCTTACGAAGTTATCTAGATTTTTATTTTAATATTTATTTTATTATTTAAATAAAACTATTTTAACTTTATTTAGATGGTGGCTCCACTATTCGAATGTCTATTAATGGGTGGATCAACTATTCTTTGTTGCTTGTTACCGTGGTTACGTCTCCTGAGTCACTGTTTAAAACTGTGATTTTATAGGGTTTAAATTTACCAAACATGAGTTTTAGTGATGAGCATAAATCCATTTGGACATGGATCATCCCTTGAGCATGCTTGAAGTCCATATTATAAACATTTTTCTAAGTAACTTGGTTACTGTTGTCTCCTCGCTGACGGGACAGAATAACAACAAGAAAAAGTTGATTGACCCTAATAAATATTATAAAAAAACTGCAGTAGCCATAAGGCAAATATTATTTATCTACATACGTATCAAAAAAAAATTAGGACATATAGAGCGAAATATTATTTATTTACAGAAAAAAGCGCTGTCAACCCTCTATGGCCTACTAGTGAACAACGAAAAATGGAAAAACGTCAAAATTCCATTTTGAATTTGGAATGATTTTGATCGGGGAGCACGGCAGACGACACTCGAGGCAACCGTGCCGTCTCACTCCACACAGTCTTTACTTATGTACATACCGCGACCAGCATTACGTGGGCCCTGTAACACCGAACAAGTGCGCCTTTATTGCGAGCGTACGTATTAGGCGCGGGGACAGGGCGGGTCAAGTTAGACTGGGCGCAGCGGTACCAGGGATCCATAGCGTAGATATAGGTAGATAGAGAGAGGTTGTACTCGGGGTGGGCGAGTACAGTCGTTGGCAGCGTTAGAAAATTATTGTTGGTAAGTTATCGTTGTTGGTTTTCCAGCTTTAAGGGAGTGATTAAAGTTAAACTGTACCCAGTGTAATGTAAAAATGGAGAGAATTTTAAAATTATAGTATAAATTCTAAATATAGTGGGATCCGGATAAAGCGACAGTCAAGGGACCGGTGTATTACGTCGCACAAAACTGACTGATTTACTTTGAAAATGTTTGGTATGAAATCTAATGTGTGGTGATTCCGAAGTCGTTATAAGCGGTCAAATGTTATAAGCGACATCGTTATAAGCGGATTCTACTGTAGTGTCAAAATAAGTATCTGTAAGTCTGTAAACAATGCATTTTTTGGAGGCGGGCTTTTTTTGTGAGAGTCAGGATGGCGGGTGTACCTAAACAAATATTTAAAAGAAGTGTACGAAATTTTTGTACTAAATTTGTACTATTTTGTACCACATTTAAAAAAAATTGTACCCTTCCGTAATTAAAGTTATTACAAAGTGAAGGTACACCCGCCATCCTGACAGTCAGGATGGCGGGTGTACCTGGAAAAACTATGATCCTACCAATTATTAACCAATGTTAATATCTCAATTTTTTGTACTAAATTTGTACTCAAATATACAGTAAAAACTTCAGCCATCTAATTCGTAGTTTGCGAGTTTTACACATTTGATGATTTTCTACTGCTGGGCAATACGGTTATTCTAAGTAATGAATGTATGGAAAAATCTAACAATTAATAAAGTTTTGAAACTTGTGTGACATGATACCTTTGGGTGTAGTCTTCAAAACTCACAATTCTCCCGTCCCCTCCCAGTTTATTAATTTGTTTGACATCTCCATACATGTATTACTTAGAATAACCGTATTGCCCAGCAGTAGAAAATCATCAAATGTGTAAAACTCGCAAACTACGAATTAGATGGCTGAAGTTTTTACTGTATATTTGAGTACAAATTTGGTACAAAAAATTGAGATATTAACATTGGTTGATAATTGGTAGGATCATACTTTTCCCAGGTACACCCGCCATCCTGACTGTCAGGATGGCGGGTGTACCTTCACTTTGTAATAACTTTAAATACGGAAGGGTACAAATTTTTTCTAAAGTGGTACAAAATAGTACAAATTTAGTACAAATTTTTGGTACACTTTATTTACATATTTGTTTAGGTACACCCGCCATCCTGACTCTCATCTTTTTTTGCCGCCTGCTTTTTAAATTGCGGTTTAACTGTTTACTTTTTTATACTATTACACCGACGCCATCAGGAGACGAGCCTAAAATGTTTTAGATGGCATAGTTCTTAAGACTCCATTTTTGCTCCATCACTAGTAGTACTACTTAATTGACCTGCTGACCAAAAAATAATATGCTGCCAAACTTACATGCGAAATAATAAAATGAAATCAAAGAACGGGAAATGGAAGAAATTTATTTATTTACCTTTATATTCTAGAAATATGTACAAATGGCGGACTTAATGTCATAAGGTATCCTCTGCCAGTCAAACAGTTGGGCTAAGCAGAAACTGATGCAGATAAAAAACCGGCCAAGTACTAGTCGGACTCGCGCACGAAGGGTTCCGTACCGGCACCTAACGGCAAAAAATCTGCTTATTATATGTGTGGCCTAAAGAAATAGGTATTCCAAATTCCAAGTTTCAAAAAATGTAAAACTCTGTTTCTTAAGTTTAGTATATAATTAAAAATGTAAAAAAAAAAATGTAAATCATCATAACCAGGGTCAATGTAATTGCGCATGTGTACAGTTCTGTGGATTGTCGTGCAACTCATTTTTGTCGGGACCCGCAGAAAACCAGCGTCGGGACACCTTTTGTGACCCGGCACATGCTGAGTGGGCTCCTTTTTCGCAACTGTTTTTAGTTTTAAGTAATTTAATTGTAATTCTAGTTCTTCTGTTGTCGAAATAAAGATTTTTCTATTCTATTCTAAAAATATCACGTTTGTTTTATGGGAGCCCCCTTAAATATTTATTTTATTCTATTTTTTAGTATTTGTTGTTAAAGCGGCAACAGAAATACATATGTGAAAATTTCAACTGTCTAACTATCACGGTTCATGAGATACAGCCTGGTGACAGACGGACGGACAGGGAAGCCTTAGTAATAGGGTCCCCTTTTACCTTTTGGGTACGGAACCCTAAAAAACAATAATTCGTAAATTGTGATTGATTATATACATAAAATATAGACTGAAAATCTCAATAATCGTCCCTCTTTATCGATGCCATCAAGGATGATATGTTATTGCGTACGTAAGGACCTGGCGCCATATTGAACCCGACAAAAAGTAAATATTGATTTAGAATTATAAATATAATGATTATGTATATGTATGTTAATTTATTTACACATAAATTAATTATGAAATATATTATTATTTAACCATTATTATAATATTATAAAAGCCAGGCTTTTACCCGAATGGGTTCCACGCATTAAATAATAAAATAAAAATTATTATTATTACAATAAAATAAAATAATTTGATTAATAATTAAATAATAAATACAAAATAGAATTTATAATTATAATCAAATTCATCTAACACTCGTGTAACAACTGTAATCGAATATTATAGGTTAACACGTTACCAATTGCATCGTTTTATATGTAATGTGCATGGAATTAATTAAAGCTGTATTACTATTATTATAATATTATGGTTCAATGTTTGTTAGTATGTATGTTTATATTTTGATTAGCGTCTGTTTTACAGTCTCAACGATTCTACATTTACCCTGCACCAATTTTAAGTGTCTCTGTTTGGCCCTGTGGTTGACCGGTAGTAATGACATTTTGCATTAAGTCTTAGCATTAAGTTTAAATAAATGAATACTTTAACAATAAAACGTCGATAAAAATGCAACACTTGCGTTCAGTACAATATAACGAATTGAGAGAGGTAGGGCACAGCAAAATGTCATCTTGCTCGAATTTGGAGCAGCCCAACTGGGGAAGTACCTCCGCCTTGCAGAAGACCACAGCCATAATAACATTATTTACTATACAAGTATGTAGTGTTGTGTTCCTGGAGGTGAGCAAGGTTGCCAGTGCTCCCGAGGATGCACTGTGTTGAGAGCGAGGGACCTAAATGTGTTCCTTCTGCTGTCAACACAGTGCGTCTATAGGCTGCGGTGGCCGCTTACCATCAGGTGGACCGTACGCTTGTTTGTCACCGGCGTTATATAAAAAAAAAGAATTATAATTCCACACAGTAAAAAAAATAAATAAAGAACAATGTGTAGTTACTTATAAACAACTAAAAACTTCCCGCTTGATATGTCATTACTGATAATTGTAATACCTACCTACACATATTTCCTGAAAATACCACCAACATTTATATCAAAACATTTCATTTACTAATATCTAACACCAAACCATCGACTATAATTACTATCCAAATTACCAAATAACAGCCAAAACATCGACAACACTACTTAAATATTGAGCAACACATAATTACAGAAAATTGTCGCCTCACGCTCCAAATTAAAAAATACGTTTAATTAACAGCTTTACCGCGCGACTGTACCACGCTTCACAAAATATATACGTACTGTTCACCTACATTTATTTGTGCACCCACACAGCGGTATTTTATAGCCGCACACATAGACAGACACGGACGAGCTTTGCGCACACATGCAACCCTGGTATTTTATTTTACTAGAGGATAATTTTGCGATTTTTATACGTGGAATAAGGATGGTTTTTATACTTTTTATTATTTAGACAGAGGATCGAAGAATATTGACATTTTGAGATGGTGGAATTGGTTCATAGTTTAGGCGGCAGTTCTTGCGCTTTCTGAACGAAGCGTTTCGGGGTTTTACCGAAAATAAAACGAAAGAAAGCCATGGGTTAGAATCCCGATGCGTACTGGGTAAAAAAAAAAGTTTTTTTTTTACAGTAGATTCTTGTCGACGGAAAACCTTTCTAATCCAATAAGATTTAATTTTCGCCTTGGATTTGAATGGAAGTTCCGATGCCAGTCGCTTTCCTAAAACCAGTGCCTACGCTAAATCTTGAGAGCAGATTAGGAAGGAGAAGAGAAGGGTAGTGGGTCTAATATACTTTAAGATTTAACTACATTGAAGACCCCGCTACATTGAGCGCGGTAGCGGGGCGAGCGCAGTTTTGAATTTTGATCAGTATGAGTTATGTCATACCGGAGGAGCGCGGGCCCCGTTAACGTGCCCAGTGTGTCGGGGCTTAACCAAATTTGTATACAGGATGTAACAAAACAAGTGAGCATCCGTTTAAGGGCATATTCGGTATCGTGTTCTGATTAGGAAAAACAAGAAAAAAAAATTTTTTGGCGCGAAAATTTTTATTTCTATGGGGCAGGTCGTCCAAGTCAGCCAACTGTCCATAAAAAGGCCAAAAATTTATTGCGCCAAAAATTTTTTTTTCTGTTTTTTCCTAATTTTTTTACATCCTGTATAACCTTATCATGACGTGGGTGTCACGACTAGTCAATTAACCAGTGGGGCTAAGATGTTCGCGTATAATAAATAAATATTTCTGGACAATCTTACACAAATCAACCTAGTCCCAAACTAAGCAAAGCTTGCACTATGGGTACTAAGCGACGATATACATACCCATCTATATAAATAGATAGAAACATCCAAGAATCAGGAACAGATATTCGTGCTCATCACACAAATAAATGCCCTGACCGGGATTCGAACCTGGGACCTCCAGCTTCGTAAGGCAGGCTCACTAAAGTATTTGCATTATTTGACACGTTATGGCTGACGTTTATAGAGATGTAACTAACCCAAATCGATTGTCACAGCAAGCGATTACGATTGGATGGCACCTAGACTGAGTATCGAATTGTGACGTTTAATGTATTTTTATTTGAGATTTAAATAAAGCTAGAATTACATGGTTTATATATTTTTTTGTAAGAAATTATTTTTAAGAAAATATAATAAATTTAATAATGCTTTGTTGTGACGTAAATGAAAAAATCATATCGATTTACTTAGACGACTACCGATTTATAACGGCGAAGTTGCACCTTATTTACTTACCAAGTACCCGCAACCGACGGGCCTGTATGAAGAGATTTATGGATGTGACTGAAGCTAAAGTATACAACTGGCAACTTTGGCCGTGTCTGACTGATTATCCTAAACTCTAAGGCCAAATTCTGTCAAACTAACGCAAGCAAAAAACGACCAAGACC
Organism: Epiblema foenella; assembly: GCA_963556455.1. Taxonomy (NCBI): domain Eukaryota; kingdom Metazoa; phylum Arthropoda; class Insecta; order Lepidoptera; family Tortricidae; genus Epiblema; species Epiblema foenella. The sequence continues at coordinate 7,267,564 of OY747119.1, read as the reverse complement.
TCTGAATATAAGGTAGATGCTTGCTTGCGTTTATTCGACAGAATGAGGCCTTACAGTTTAGAAAGTACTGTGCTTTTACTATTAGTTTACATGACCGTAATCGCTAGCGACTGCATAAAAATTTGTATGGGCAAAAGTACAGCGCCTCTGGCGGTTACGCAATAGAACTAAGAATCGGCATACTAAATCGTTTACGCAGTCGCTAGCGAATACGGTCATGGAAACTCATGGTAAAGGCACTGTTCTATACGCTTTCAGAGGGCATGGTTTACTCGGATCTCAGCACCCTTAAAACGGTGCTAGGACCCACACATCGATACGTTATTTGTGACATTTGGAACATTGCACCACCTGTCTCAAATCGTCATCATAAGGGTGAAGACACATATATCAGCATCGAATCGCATTTTGTAATACAAAAACGCAATATTGTATGAAGATGCGTCAGCATCAATTCACCCTTCCGCAGCGATTCAGCTTCAGCATTAAATGCGTATAAGTGTAGCTATCCATTTAACATACTGAAGAATGCTTATTCATGATAAAGAATGAGGACGGCTGAGGATACTTGATTACGCGTGAGACATAACGCTTGCGATTGATAACTGCTGCTTAAGCGTGAGCTGGGAAGCTTGCGAATGAGAAATGCTGCTTACGCATGGGATGCAAGGAGTGCGGGCGGTCAACCGCGTCATTATCACAACGTGTCCATCTAGCAAAGTGCAGTTGACATATCCATAACGGTTTTCAACTTCAACTGCGGCATACCGTATGCGATTCAATTCAATAGCATGCGATCGCATACTTTAGCGGATGAAAGCTTACTATTACTTTAGCTTTAAAAACGTGCGTTAGCCCCCTTTAGCACCTGAACACATGTAACAGCATACTTTAACTTCCGATGCGTATAGTGTGTCAAAATCATCCAGCTAAATGCAATTCCATGCTGATATATGTGTCTTCACCCTAAATAAGTGATGACGGGTGTTATCAGTGGCAATCATCGACTGACCTCTGCCGCGCGAGATAAGCACCCAGACTCCTCGTAGACTATCATCGCAGAACTTACTAGTTCGTTCTTTACGTCGCGCAAAACGTGAGATAAGTAATCAGAAATTACTAATAAGTTCTCGCCACGCGTCTTTTCTATAGTCTTATCTATAAGTCACATACAAAATGCATTCTGTAAGGATTTATTTAGTAGCCGTTCGGCCAATACGCAGTTCGTCCAAATAGCATTTCGCCATTCGTCTACTACGCAGTTCAATTCAATTCAATTCAATTCATTTATTGCATACATGTTGTTAAGATTACATAGTGTTAACTCTAAGCTTATGTATCAAACATGCACCCTGCAAGGGCATCGCAATCTAATACTTATAACTAAATTCACAATTCAAGAATAATTCTAGTACAATTTTATTATTATGAGCTTTATACACATTTAATTATTATTATTTTATCGTTATATGCATGTGCCTTCGTGTGTGTTTGTGTGTGTGTGTGTACGTGTGTATGCGTGTGCGAGTGTATGTGTGTGCGTGTGTATGTGTATGTGCGCCCGTGCGTGCGTTTAGTTTGTTATATTTTATCGTCTAGGTATTCATTTAGGGAGTAGTAGGTTTTATTTAGTAAAATTTGTTTCAGTTTGTTTAAGAATATATTCCAGAGTTCCAGAAAAAATATAATCAATTAATTTTAAAAACGTTCGAAGTTCGTCCATTTCGAGATTCTTCACTACGCAGTGCGTACATTACAAGAATCTTCATTACGCAGTTCGTCCATTTTAAAATTCATCATTACGCGTGTCGTCCATTTTGAGATTCGTTATTACGCAGTTCGTCCACTTCGAGATTCGTCATTACGCACAAGGCCGACTTTAACCAATTGGAAGCCCTGGGCACACTAGGGTAATGGGGCCCCTAGGCCCTTGACAGATCACTAAATATTGGTTATCGTTTGGTGATCTGGCAGTAAGTAGTGGGCCCCTATCGATCGCGGGGCCCTGGGCAAGTGCCCTTAGTGCCCAGTGGGAAAGACGGCCCTGATTACGCAGTTCGTCTATTAGGGGTCAATTTAGAAACAAGATCTGAATACTCAATACTCAATGAATATAATAAATTAATAATATGGCGTAGAAACACCAACAACCGATATATCCGTCTAAGTGTACGGTACAATAACAACCGACGTGCATTGCCATAAGGTATAATTTCGTAATTGGACATAGGGTAAAAGGATCCATCCCACATGATGTTAAATTTGAGTTCGGAACTTTAAGGCGAAAACCTAAGTCGTTTATGCAGGTATGCCAGCACCAAGAACGATGACGACATAAGCCCGATCATGCTACAGTAAAGTCCACCATTAGGCGAAGTTGTTTGACAAGTCAAAATGCACAAATGTTGCCACAGTATGACAAGTGCTGTTCGTATCGATATTATTTAAGACCTTACTAGACTTACCGATTTTTCGGCGCAATTTATCGGGTAGGTACTTCTAGGTGCTTGCCGAGAACATCGAAAATCGAAATTAGTAGTGTTTCTCTCAGTCTAATATGCTCTGAATTGTCAAATTTAAATGATTTGTAAATCTTATAATTTATTCCTATTTAAAGGACTAAACTTCATATTTAAATACCACTTCTGTGCCGCTTAACGACCCTTTATGCATATTTTTATGCATATCTCATAGATTACAACATTGGAATAAGTTTAATAGTACAACGTTATGCTTATCGATATGTTTTGTCGATATATATCGTCACTATTTATTTTTTCTACTCCTGGCAATATCTTATCTGTCAGTTTACATCGCCTAATTGTGAATTTTAGCTTAGCTAGGCAGATATATCCTGTCGTAGTCATTGCGATCCCATTGTTTCAAGGTGCCTATCTTAAAGTAAAGATGGCTTAGACGTGGCTTAGACTGATGACCTGACGATAATAAATTAATCATGCTCAAAGCATTTTTTTCAGGGCTCGGAAACCGGTTTCGTCTTCCTACAATTAACCGGTAAAAAAATTCAGTTCATTGCGTTTTACGATATTATTTCGTACTTTAAATCATTTATTTCATCGATGAAAGTTAACAAAAACAAATCTTACAATAAAAATGGAGATATGAGAAATACTTTAGGAGATATTTCAAAAATAGTAAAAACCGGTTTCGAGCCCTGATCTTTTTTATGTTGGTCTACCGGAAATACCAACAGGTTTCACAGATCATTTTAAAAACCATGGCATAGTGGCATGGCATGGCATTGTGGTTGTCGAGTAATATATGACTGGATATTTTATTTTATTTTGACATTTGCTTATTACATATATGTGCGTATCTATTTATATATACTTATATTCGGTATTTATATATATATCTATATATAATTGTGATGTTATTAAGATAATGTTGTGTTCGAATTGTACATGTTTCTCGGTTTGCCTATTAATCTTAATCTCAACTCAATTGCTCAAAGGTTAGCTGGAAGAAATCCCTTACAGGGATAAGCTTGCCTTTGTACATATATGTCAACTGTTCTTGTAATTTATGTTATGTTTTACTCATGTACAATAAAGAATTTTACATACATACATACATACATTAGTAATGACGATGAAAGTATTCTCTGGAGCTACCAGGAGTACAGATAACACAAGGAGCTTACCTGTCAACAGGCGGCGGGAGCGGCGCCATCATATGAGGATGCGGCGGCATCGGCGGATGTGGGGGGTGCGGATGAAACGGCGATCCAGGCGGTGCGAAGTTCGGCCCGGGGAAGTGCCCTTGCTGAGGCGGCGGCGGGCCGGGAGGGAAGCCCCCGCCGGACCCAGGCCGGGCTGAGGGGGAGCCGAACGGCCCGGGGGCCGCGTACGGCGGGCCCGCGAAGCCCCCTGGCCCCGGCGTCGACGGGGCGGGGGACGCCGCGAAGGCCGGGCCTGCTGGGGAGCCCGCGGGCGGCGCGAACGACGAGAAGGGCGGCTCGGGGTTGCCGCTCTTCCACGCCGCCGGGACGCCGGCCGCGTCGTCCAGCGCGGGCACCCGCCGCTGCAGGCCCACCGACATCTGTACCAGGAGCGCGGCATTACGAGGAGGTTAATTCCATCACTAACCTAGGGTTGAGATCTCTCTAGATCTCTGGTTTACAACATGACTATGGTTACTACATAACTGACTCCGTAGTGTCTCGAGAAAATCTACTTTTTTTTTTAATTTATTTATTACACATGAAGTTTACATATACATATATTTTTTCTCATCTGCCAAACTGTATTACAGTTTGTTGGCAGAAAACATGTATATACCCTCAATTACAATACTATGGTATCTAGCTAATATTTATGTACTTGTTTGAAAACAACTGTTTTTAAGAACACTAAAACTTCCTATTGCAAGAGATGAGTCAATGATGGATCAGTCGATGATGGCAGTGCGCAGGCAGTTCTGCTAGCCCCTAGAAACCGGGAAATCACTGAGCGCTAGTTTTAGTGGACGAGTTTAGCGAGGCTCTTAAAAATATTCAGGTCAAGCACTCTCTGATTCCTTCACGGCCAGTATTGCAAGTATATTACCAGAAACTTATCGGAATTATTCGTCTATTACTAATTGCTTATTACACGATACTTTATGGGAGAATTATGACAATTCTTACATTTTAAATATATCCATTGAGTTTTTTGTAAGTGTAAACGGTTTTGCCTTCCCTTTCACTCATATAGTTCACGAGAGTGAACGGAACGGCACGATACGAAGTTCAGATTTCGAACTTCGGAGTACAGGATCAGAGGGGCTACCGCGAACTGAAAACGAACGAAGTTCGAATATCTCCCTCTCTGCCGCACGAATTAGCAAGTGCGACAGAGAGGGAGATATTCGGACTTCGTCCGTTTTCTGTTCGCGGTAGCGCTTCAGGTCGCATTCTCAATAAATTTACGTTTTTTTTTTCAATTCATTGCAATTCAATTTTTTTATTCAAGAACATATTAGTAGCCCCTCCGTAGACGAGGACAGCACACCAGGGATTCGGTTGAAACCGCTCAACCAATCTCACTGGAGTGCAAACTCTATGACTTTGACAGCTGATATCTCACCAACGGTTGACTTAAATGGACAAGTTTTTTAGAACTCCATATCATTTTTAAAACCTATCCACCCCACACGACTATGTGGTTTGTAATTTTTTTTTTCATCCACCGGTTACTTGCATGGAGTGCCCCCCCCTAATTTAATATCTTTTTGTAATTTCACATCACTTTTATGTAGCGGTTCATAGAATACACCTTCCTACCAAATTTCATAATTGTAGTGCCTATCAGGCTCGCGCAGATAGGAACAAAATTTACAAAATGTCATTTTCTATGGAATTTGGCCAAAAAATAATGGCGGATACTGCTATCTCGCTCCCTCAGTTAATCCATCTCAGTCACATGTCAATGTCACCCCTGGTCACTTCCGTTCAACTTGAGTGATCGGCATATTGTTTCTTTGTTGATCAGTTCGTAGTGTTTTTTGTAGTTTGTTATTTTGGTATTTATAAATGTTAGAAACCTTAATTTAAAGTGAAAAAGCATGTAGTAGGAAGGCAGTGTGTTTTTTAACATGCCACGGACTATTTCAGCCTATAGGGTATGTGTTATTTGTGGTTTTCGTGCCGGTCGAAAAGATGACGAGAAAAGAAAATTAATGGCAAGATTTCTATTAATATGGTCCACAGCAAGTTACATGTAAACAAAATAAGAAGCGTTATTTGCAATTTAGTTTTATTCGTATACTATACATATACATACTAGTGTTGGCCGTAACATATCGATAACTAGCTTATAATATAGAACTCAGGGGAGCTACCGCGAACAGCAAACGAAGTTTTCCCTCTCTGTCGCACTTGCAAGTTTGCACATAAGTAAGACAGAGAGGGAAAACTTCGTTTGTGGTTCGCGGTAGCCCCACTGATATTTTTCAGTTGCAGACAGTGGGTGAAAGTGATTGGCAATGAAGACCTAGCCTACGTTCCGAATGAGAAGTTGAACGAAATAAAAATTTGTTTGTGGTGATCACTTTCAACCCAAAGATTTTAACCGAAAGAAAAGTCGTCTAAAGAGATGGTTAATATATTTAAAGCAACACAACTTTATACTTTTTTTATTTTATTTATTTCTAGCCCTACCCACTGCGGAATAAGCGCATGGACGTCGTAGTGTAGTCGTCATAACCTAACCAGTTGAGAATGGATTCAAACCCCAATGTTAATAAAGGAGCATCCATTATTAATGTGAGGTGTTTTTGGCAAAATTCGATCCCCTCCCGCCAAAAACATCTCACGTTAATAATGGACGCCCTCTAACTGGATGGACGGACGGGATTTTTATAAAAGTGGAACCCACGACGTCACTAGTCATCGTTTATCGATATCGATATCGTTAACACACGTTACTACATCAAAGTTACATCCCTATCGCGCTGTTATGTTGGCATTACCTATTTCCTTTTTTTATTTTATTGTGGTACAGAATGTTTGACCTTTTTTTAAACCTGACTGTGGCTTTATAGGCCGGGCCCAATAAAGCGATAGGAGTGCGCGGTTGGAGTGTAGCCTGGGGAAAGTCCAGGGGAAAACCTCCGGCACGACCACGCGTGTGGTTTGGAACACTGGAATACTCTAAGAGTTTGCGCTCTAGTGAGATTGGTTGAGCGGTTTCAACCGAATCTGAGTTGTGAGTGGAATCGAGCTACTGGGAGTTTTGTCGGTGGTTCACTAAACCTAGCCTAGCTGAGAAGAGTCCAGCAAGAAACTCAGCTAGGCCCGACCTGGGTCGGACTGACTCTACTCGGTGTGCGGCGGTACCGGGACGAAAAAGTTTGGCCAAACTCTACGTCAATGTCATGCAATGACAATGTCACTGTCATCCAAAACCTGTTAGAAGTCCCGTCTCTTAGAACGTAGTGGTTATATTCTCTTTGGTGCCTATAGTCTCCGAGTAAATCGACAGTGACATAGGGACGGACGGACGGACAGACATGACGAATCTATAAGGGTTCCGTTTTTGCCATTTTGGCTACGGAATCCTAAAAACAGCGAATAGTACATCCCGGACATACGAAAGCATGCATTTTTGCCCGAGCTGAAACGGAGACGCTTCGCGCTCACTCGTCCAATAAATAAATATGATTCCTTACAAGCGTGAAAAAGGTTGGGAACCACCATGTTTCAGTAATTAATTTGAACCTTATTTACTTCATCATACAGTTCATATTCGAGGCAACCTTTGAATGCAGTCGAAATATAACGTTTATTCACGTAGTTTGAGATCTTTTGTGTTGGCCGATATGTTATAAAATAAAACTGTTACGGTCAGACTGGGTTTTGAATCTTATATTACGCATAATAAAGTCGCTTTTTGTAGGGATTACTTTGACAGAACTCTACAATCATCTTAAGTAGGTTAGGTAGATATAGATTGTTTGACACAGTTGCATTAGACGTTAATTAGCGCTAATGTGACATTAGACATAATAGGTACTCCCAGAGCCGGATTAAGACTACTTGATGCCCTAAGCAATCCTCACCTGCGGGCCCCCCCGTTCAAGATTAGCTAAAAGTGAATAGTTAACCAAGTGAAACGAAGATCTCCGTTTCAACCTCGACAAAACTGCTTTCGTATGTCCGGATGTTCACCTCTACAGGTCGCAATTTTGTGAGGGTTCCATAGATGTACCGATTATTTTTGTCGGGTCAGTTTTTGGAAATTTAAAAATCACTCAAAATAGCGACCTGTAGAGGTGAACCTTCTACAGGTCGCAATTTCTCTTAATGCCGCAGAGGTTTTAGTGGGTATTCCCTTCCCCTATGGGCTGAGCCCCATATACCCCCCACCGTAGGCCTCCCTCGGGGCCAGGGGGATGCGTAAATGCATTTCCTCTGCATCAAAAAAAAATTACCTTTTCATGACATGGCTGTCATATCGATTTTAAATTATGATAAGAGCATTGATACCAAAGATACTGTGGCATATATAAGTTTTGGATTGTAACTGAGCCATTTTATGCTTTAAATTGTGTGCAGTAGAATTTAATTTGGAAAATCTGTTTTTACCTTGAAAATTGTCGTTTTGGAGCGATGTTTTAAATGATGTTGCTTACTTTTTTTTTGACATGACTGTGGATTTACAGGCCTGTGCCTTTACCGTGAGTTTACATGACCGTACTCGCTAGCAACTGCGTAAAAATTTGTATGAGCAAAAGTACAGCGCCTCTGGCGGTTACGCAATAGAACTAAGAATTGGCATACTAAATCGTTTACGCAGTCGTTAGCGAGTACGGTCGTGCAAACTCATGGTAAAGGCACTGGCCCAATAAAGCGATAGGTGTGCGCGGTTGGGGAGTGGCCTGGGGAAAATCCAGGGGAAAACCTCCGACACGACCACGTGGGATGTGGCTTAATAAATAAATAAACAAATAATGAAAAATCTAAAATCGGGGGGCACGGCAGTGCCCCCGACAAGTAGAGCAAAACAAAGAAGCACGGCTTCTTTTTCTCGAAGTGATTCAGGCCATTTTCAACATTCTGTAATTTTTAATAAATACTAACCCTACCTTCACTCTATATTTTTGAGGCTTGCAAATTTACTAGATTACATCCTGATCTTTTTACTAAATTAAGCAGTGTTTGTAAATTTAATGTCAGAGACCCTGAAAAACTGGTATTGCCAGTCACTTATAAAACCAAGCTATGTAGCAAAAATAGTTATGCCATGGCAATCAAACTGTATAATAATTTACCAATTGACATAAGACGGCTTGCCCTAAAACCATTCACATCTGCATTACACAAATGGCTAGTAGACAAATGTTTTTACTCGATACAAGACTTTTTTACGTATAATAATAGAACAAATTAATATAATAATAAATTGTAATGAGAAAAGTAATACGTGGTAATACTATTAATCATAAGTTCGTAAATTTTGCATGTCCAAATGTTGGCGAGATGTGCTGATCCTTAACAAAGTTGTTCCACCTTATTGTTAACCATGTCTCAAGCAAATAAATTTCATTTCATTTCATTTCATTTCATTTCATTTGTATTGGCTAAAGCTAGAACCTTGAATTTTCAGTAACGTATAGAGCATAATATGACTTAGATATATTCTCAATAATATTCAATTTAAGCTAGTAGTTTAAGAACTATTGCCCGTCAAAGTTCCTTAGTTTTGGCACTGACTCACTGACCGATCATCATAATTCTATAGTACAGAGCAGACCGACAAGCTTCTAATTTTATACTAATTAGATATTAGCTAATTGAAAATATTGCATGTCACAGTTGCGTTTCAGCGATATACAAACTGCACAAGTAAGTTTGTAATACATGATGTACAAATACAAAATGCATGAATATTTGTTTCTGAGTCTTGGATGTTTTCTATGTATTTAAGTATTATATCTATTAAATATATCGTCGTCTAGTACCCATAACACAAGCCTTCTTGAGCTATGAGGAACGCTGCGCTTACGGCGTCCAACTCTGACACGACGCGTACACTTAGGCATTCCCGCCGGCGGGGATGTCCACCGCGCGATCGCGATAACACTGACACATACTTATAGTCCCTATTCGTCCCGGTACCGCCGCACACCGGGTAGAGTCAGTCCGACCCAGGTCGGGCTTAGCTGAGTTTCTTGCTGGCCTCTTCTCAGCTAAGCTAGGTTTAGTGAACCAGCGACAAAACTCCCAGTAGCTCCATTCCACTCACACCTCAGATTCGGTTGAAACCGCTCAACCAATCTCACTGGAGCGCAAACTCTTAGAGTATTCCAGTGTTCCAAACCACACGCGTGGTCGTGCCAGAGGTTTTCCCCTGGATTTTCCCCAGGCTCGCCCCCAACCGCGCACTCCTATCGCTTTATTGGGCCCGGCCTATAAAGCCACAGTCAGGTTCAAAAAAAAAAACTTGCTTTAATTACAATTCGCTACTTGTGCTAAGTAGTAATATTTAAGGGTTTCCGTCGATTCCTCTGGAACTCCATTATCATTCGCAACATTACTTTAAAAGTTTATATAAAATACAAGAAGACAAATTAATAAAACACTGAACCAATTCTAAAATTATATTCTGAATTCCAAGCAAGAGCATGTAAAAATATAGTACGCACAGACGAATTTAAAATGAGAATTTCCTTGGAGGTCTGTAGAAAATGGCTGCCGATTTTGTTATAGCTACTTATTTACTGAAAAAAAAAAAACATTAATATTCAATTTCCGAACGTAGACCAATTCTTTCGACGAACAGTGGCACAGTGTAGTAACTCAATTTTTAGGGTTCCGTAGCCAAAATGGCAAAAACGGAACCCTTATAGTTTCGTCATGTCCGTCTGTCCGTCTGTCCGTCTGTCCGTCTGTCCGTCTGTCACAGCCGATTTACTCGGAAACTATAAGTACTACAGTGATGAAATTTGATGGGAATATGTGTTGTATGAACCGCTACAAAATTATGACACTAAATAGTAAAAAAAAGAATTGGGGGTGGGGCCCCCCATACATGTAACTGAGGGATGAAAATTTTTTTTTCGATGTACATACCCGTGTGGGGTATCAATGGAAAGGTCTTTTAAAATGATATAAAGTTCTCTAAAAAACATTTTTCTTAAAGTGAACGGTTTTTGAGATATCAGCTCTCAAAGTCGTAAAAAGTATGTCCCCCCCCCTCTATTTTTATAACTACGGGGTATAAAATTCTAAAAAAAATTGAGGTGATGCATGCTAATTAACTCTTTCAACGATTTTTGGTTTGATCAAAGTATCTCTTATAGTTTTTGAGATAGGTTGATTTAACTGTAATTTTGGTTAAGTTATTTTTGCTGTTTTATAGATACTAGTACGGAACCCTTCGTGCGCGAGTCCAACTCGCCCTTGGCCGGTTTTTTAATGTTTACGCTCGTGATTTCCCAGCGATTTTTATTCAGTGATCGTGATTTTAAAGCGACATCTAGCGATGAAAGCTATAAGTAGTTTAAGATTGTAGTTTGCAGTTTTGCACACGTCAGAATACGCGTAACATAATAATACGAATGTGGCGTTGCCTAGAAGTGTTTATGAATTTAACTTGAATAGATGTGCACGGTCAAATTGATCAAAAATATCTGAACACGATATTTTTCAAGATCAGATATTTTTGAACGTTTAGGAACGCACATATAATTATTAATATTCATATATCTTTATTGCGAATGACATTGTATCTTAACCTATTACACATATATGTACCGTAAAATTGTAAAAACCGTTAAATTACAACCTAACTAGCGAGACTGTAAACTGTCGAAATATTATGAACCGAAAATTGTTTTGTACTTTCCTTCAATAAGTCGACGAAGCCCCGCTGCGCGGGGCTTCTTTTCCGCTCTAAAGGACCTGAGGGGCTACCGCGAACCACAAACGAAGTTTTCCCTCTCTGTCTCACTTATATGCAAACTTGCAAGTGCGACAGAGAGGGAAAACTTCGTTTGCTGTTCGCGATAGCGTCACTGTAACGGACGAACCTAACCTAAATTGCAAGTTTCATGTCGGAAGAGTTGAAACCATAAAATACTGCTTTTGCTTGCGCATTATTTTTCGGTACATTAAAATCTTTCGACAGTTTACAATCTCGCTAGTTAGACTCAGGGACCGATACCGGTATTTTTAAAAAACCCTGAATTAGCCCAATATTTTGACTCTTTACGTAGGGCTCAATCATGTATTTAGTTAACAACGTCGTATTATTAGATTGTCCCATTAAAAACGAAATAATGAACCGGTTACCGTAATAATACCGGTATTGTTCTATGGAGATAATACCGGTATCCGATCCCTGGTTAGACTATAAACTAACGTTTTTTACAATATGGCGGTGACATATATAAGAGTTACAACATGACACCCTCTAGGACACAGCAATAGCAATGTTATAAACTCGACTACAGCAACAGCAACCGTGAGCATATCCGTTGTCTCCTCAGTTCTTCACAACACGCGTCTCGCCTCGCCTGCCTGCGGTAAACCCACCGGAAACGAAGTATCTGCCAGTACCGGGAATTCCCGGGATTTTACAGGAAATTGCGTTCTCCGTGTAAGGTGTATATTTGAGAAACATCTGTCCACGAAACTCGCGAATGTATTTTTAAATATTGTTCAATATACATTTTTTTGATTATATATTTTAAAATGATTTTTATAATGGTTAAACTGATGAACTGATTTGAGCAATGAAAATATCAAACCTGCTATTCAGAAAAGTCATTGCTGCCCTCGAATGAGATATCAAAGTCGTACTTTTCTTCCCTCATTTGAAGGTAACAATGACTCTTTTCTCCATATAAGGTGTGAAAAGCAGCATATGCCACTCGGTAGCATAATTATTTGTAAGACATTTCAAGTTTTTAGCAGCGGGTCTCACAGGCGACTTGAAAATCAGTATGTGTCACACGGTAGAAAAATTATTTCCGTCATGGGAGTAAACACTTGAATCCCTCGCTAGACTCAAGATTCTATTGTAGAATCTTTCGGTTTACTCAGGATCCAATATATCGCCCTAGCTGTATATATATCATTTTACCCCATTGAGACGTAATCTATTATCGGGGGGGAAACGGCCCAATTCTGTCATTCTGGTGTCTATCCGTGTGTCTTTCCGAATGTGGCTTGATCGTAAATATATGATTTACAGGCTGAGGTTTATGAGTTAGATCGGTGTCAGTACTAAGGACAGACGTGTTTAGTAAACATATATGACGACGATTGGTGGTGAGTAAGGTCGCCAGAGCCAGTACGCTGTTGAGAGTGAAGGGCCTGCATATGTCTACTTGTCAACAAATCCTCAAGTCAAAAATTGTCGGTAATGCGTTTGTGATTCTTCTGGAGTCGAAAATGTTAGGTTACGGTGTCTGCTTAACATCAGTACGCTTACCATGAGTAGGTATCGAAAACTCTTGTTACGTTACTACAGTCGCTAGCGAGTAAACGCGTTTCGAATAGATTTCGATTGAACTCGTACCATGAGTCGGTGACACGTTTACTATACTCGCTAATGTTAACTCGATCCATCGTGTAGTAATCATTACGTCACGGAGTGACGTGCTTAACTTCACAGCTAACAAAGCAGGGTTGCCAGATCTAATCTGCAAAACCAGAAGATACATCGCAAAACTGTGTACCATCGTCGTTATATAAAGTAAAATATAGTCAAACAGTACGTGAATATATAAATCATATTGCACTTTTTCCTTAACAAATGTTTAGTTTTTTTTCAGGTTCTAAGTCTGTTAAAACTCTAACATCGCAACATTTATGGAGCACTGAGCCGGATCAAAATAATTTCATTTTCTTTTCAATAGAGCCCGCCGTCCTAAACGATGTGTAATAAAATTTGAAAGTTCCGCCGCTAACAGCCATTTTTCCCACGAGCGATCCGCAGAGACATATACAATATATATACAAGCCTCTAATATAGCTTACTACTACTACATCTTAGCACGTCTCCGTAACACATTGTTAATCCCAAAAAAAAATTAACCGGAGAGCGACATGTATATACATGTAAACTACATAAGAGGCCTTTATCAATTAAAAAATCCTCATCTATTTAGGCCATTTTCTCTTTAAATTGACACATATCTTGACATTTTGTCAATGTTACTATCTAGAACAGGACCATTGCGACCTAATGTGTAACTTTAAATGTATTTTTTGGGTTTATCATTAAGAAATATCGTTTATCTACACCCATACAATAAATCCTCTTTTATGTGCTCAAAAAGTGTAGGTAAGGACCAACTTTACAATATAGTGCCGGTCCGGGGCGGAGATGGCCATAACAGCAGCGAAAACGATATCGTTATGGCCATCTCCGCCCATAACGATACAGGCTCGTGCTCAAAAGACTTCAACGCGCTCACGCTCGACCTCACTACACTTGCAACGCAATGGTTCCTGAACACATGAAAGAGGATTTAATATACGTAATGCATGGATGTAGATAAAGTAGTGTATGCAACTGTACATAATTAGGCCTTGAAACACTCGTGTGATCCTATTATAAAACTCGCTGACGCTCGTTTCATAAAACCACACTCGTGTTTTAAGATCTCTCATTATGTATCAGTTGCATAAACTACTATTCAAACATCACTCCAAATCGACCATTTTCAAGCTAAAAACTGTTTTCCGCTTCAATTCTAATACACACAATAAAATAAAATAATGGCTATGTTACCATCTAAAACTTCAATAAATCACTTTAATAGTATTATCAAGTAGTAGTTTTGTCATAATTTGAAATCAATACATTTTAAAACTTCAAATTATGAAAAAGTTATGTTTTTTCACTTCTTATGCTCGAAAAGTGTGTCATATTAGACTTGTCAAGCGGGGCTAAAGTAGAACATTTAACCCCTAGGGAAAATATGAATACATATTTATGATTTACAAAACATTCAATTTAGACCAATCATAATACTTCACCTATTAAATCCACCAATCACAAAACACTGATTTAACTTTAAAAAAATATTTGGTATTGGGTATTGACAAACCAGAATACAGCTTTACTAAAATCGACCAATCAGAAAACAATTTTTGTAATTGGTTTTATTTGTTTCTTTGTTGTAGTTGTATGTATCTTTGGTTTATTTAATAATATATGCGTTTATCGCCGAGGTTTGTAGGAAACCATTCATTTCTCTAAAGAGTCTAAAGATTAAGTTTGTAGTAGTCCCTATTTCACAATAATTAAAAAAATGATTAGTTCGTTCGAGTAACGCTTTGAACGCTCAATGGAAGGTGAGTTAGCTTTTTTGCGCGTGAATGTTGCGCGTGAACCGCGGTGTGTATTTTGTGTGTCAAAGCATGAAAGCAGTTTAGAAAAAAAACATACTGCCAAATTACATATAAGTTCGCCGTGGAATAAATTGTTAATTTTGGATGGCTAACCTTTGTTTATTTATTTTCTCGCAATCTAAGTGAAAAGTAGAGTGTATAACTCTGGTCTAAAAGCCATATTACCCCTCGAACTATTTTCCCTGACTTTGTTCGGGAAAATAATTATCTCGTGGTAATATGGCTCATTTTAGACCCTTGTCATACAATCTACTATTATTTTTATCGTATGGCAATTATTTCGAACCGTGAGATCTTCAAGAAGACAGTACGGTTGCCAGTTTAGTAGCACCGTTTAGCACCACCCAGGGGTCACGTGTAGGGTAGCGGTGGGTACTCCCTACGGACGTGGTGCAACTACGACCCCTAAAGTGTTGATAATTATAAACTGATTAAAGGATATGCTGTTCGATGCTTTTCTTCAAGTTTTAGAAAATAACGGAGCCATTTTTCTGTTTTATTGCTATTCAATACAGTTTTAGCTTGAAAATTGTCGATTTGGAGTGATGTTTTAAACGATATTTCTGAATAAGAAAAAATAAATACATGCGCCGGATGAGAAGAAAAATTCACTTCAAATCTGTCACTACCCTTCGAAACCTCGTATCTTAATACCGAAACGTTGTTGATATACGAGCTTTATTTAAAGTAGGTATTTGTTAAATTGTTACTTAGTGGCTTTTGCTTGCAACCCGACGCATGTTAGTTTTGCTGGGCATTTTCCGCAAGTGGACATCCTACGTGCCCATTTTGAGTAAATAAACACATGTAAGATCTTATTAGGATACAATAGTCCTAGATAGTAAGGAAGGGAAAATGCCAATATATAATAATTCTCTCAGAAAATTGACTAAATAATTAAAAGAATTTTAACTGATACCACTGATACTGATAAGGGAGCTGAGGGCCTACTCCGAACTTAGAAATTCGAACTTTGTATCATGCCGTCCCTTTCTTTCATATAGTGTCTAACACGAGAGTGAAAGGGACGGCGCGATAGAAAGTTCGGATTTCCTCCGATGATACCGTTGATTTTGCCATGAACCCTAGTATTCCAGTGTTTCAAAGCACACGCGTGGTCGTGCCGGAGGTTTTCCCCTGGATTTTCCCCAGGCTACTCTCCAACCGCGCACTCCTATCGCTTTATTGGGCCCGGCCTATAAAGCCACAGTCAGGTTAAAAAAAAGCCATGAACCCTGAATTCTGTTTGTTTGCGATGTAGACACATATTTTGATTGTATGGCACTGTATTATCACATTACAAGTTTCGATGTTATTTCCCATCGGTGTTGGATCAGAAATCATATAACTAAACTTGAGGAACTACCATAAACTAAACTTTAAAAGCCCTAAGGATTGACGAACACAATCGACAAGCGTGTACTTTTTAGGGTTCCGTATCTGTACCAAAAAGGTACAAAAGGAACCTTTACGGTGTAAGCCCGGTCCGTCTGTCGCAACTCATAACCTTTGTATCTTAGGAACTAGTAACAGGGTACACCGAGTAGGGATTCTCCATACAAAAGGTACATCCGCGGCCCACGCACAGAGACTCGAGACAGGTTGTTGTATGGGTCATACGCGGATTTACGTTCGCGTCTTTTCTGTGGACATACCAAAAGTTAAGGGCTACAAAGCTTAATTTTGGATTGGACCAGTAACCCGCATAAACAGTGTGTCCGTTTCTATAAATCCCTGTAATAAAAACACAGCTAACATGCACATAAGCCGTTAACTATTGACCACAGGAGGGACGACTTTTGTTTTTTCAACTAAGTATGACCCGTATGTACGGATTTCCGTTTGTCCTCCTCTAGGTACAAGTGGCATTTCTCAATAGCTACTTGTGAAATTTTGTTTCCAAGTTCGATAGTTATATAGAATTTTATTGACGAGAAAAATAATTACCCTGTAGTTTCTCCTACCGATCGAAAGGCTTCATCATAAGGATTATTTTTTGCTAAATAACATAGTGTCAGAAATAATGGGAAGACCATTAATTTTAACATTTTTAATACAAAATTAATCACGTGTAACGGGTTCGATTCCCAGTTCAACTATAAAATTATTTAAATATCTGTGAATGCAGTTTAAATTCAAATAATGTCTTCTTTTAGTAAAATGTTCCATTTACAATATTCAAGGTACTTTCCCTCCATGTGGCATAGCCGTGGGGCGCCCTGTATAGATAAGTACCTTATCTACTCATACTATCCAGAGTTGCAATTTATTATTAAGTAAAATGAATAGGATAGCAAATTTATTGTTAAACTTAGTATGAATTAAAATGAAACTGGAGTATTCGTATTTAAATAACCAAGTCATCTAATGTGCAACCTAATGGCCTCTTATATAATCTTACATAGGTATGTATCGTACGTACTTTAAACATTGATTCTTAGTTATATAAAATGATGGTAAGTACATTTAGGTCCGAAGCACATTAATCACCGATGAAAATAAGAATTATGTTTTGTACAACCCTGAGTCTAAACAACGAGGGCTATCGCGTATGAATTCGCCGCTAGAGGCGCAAGTGTAGCGTGAGGTCTCCGAAATGTCAAATGTCACTCTTTATGGTTGCGCTACTCGGGTTAATATCTAATTGGGACAATATGGTGAGTATTTTGCAATACCTGAGCTTGATTATGGCAAATACGAGTAACGGGTCAATGACTGTCATTTCTTTGAGACAGTTTTGACTTTCGGAAACTTATTTCCTCCTTTTTTCCGAACAAAACAGGACTGCGATACAATGCGGGATGTTCGATGTTCTTACTTTTAAGGTATTAAATATGATTCAAATGTAAACTTTGTTCTCATGCCCATAATAACCAGTAACAATTTTTGACAGCTGGACCTTACTCGACAGTGGCGCCAACTGGTGAGCACAAAAACGATAGCCCTCACTACTTGCAACCGGTGACGTCACGATAGCCCGCAGTTTCCCTACTCGGTGTACCCTGCTAATAATATCGGCGGCTGACAACCAAGTCACTAACAAAATATCATTACTCTTAGAAATCTCGTATCTCAGTTTGTAACAATTTTGAGATACGAGCTTTACCTTAAGTAATTAGTATTCGTCACTTAGAATTCTCAGCGAGTTATACAGGCTGTAACAAAATAAGTGATGATCCTTTTAAGGGCATATTCGGTATCGTGTTTTGATTAGGAAAAAATAGAAGAATTTTTTTTTTGTCGCAATAAATTTTTGGCCTTTGTATGGACAGTGGATGCCTTGGACGACCAGCCCTTTAGAAAAAAAAAATTTAAAAAATTTTTTTTCTACTATGGTGTTGAAATCGACAATTAAAGTGAAACGAATTGATATGTTATCATAAATAAGCTAGAGCCGATTTTGCTAAAGTTATTACAAACCCTGGGCGTGCGCGGGGTGAAAATCAACAGAGCATTTTTAAACAATAAAGTGAGAGGGGTACTCTCCCTGTGTCAGGCATGACACATGTACCCGGTTTGAGTCACGAACAAAACCGGTCAGATGTTGGAGTATTTGCGTTTAGTTGGGTTACTTGGGGATACATTATTTGTTTATTGTTAATAATAACAAACAATATTAATAAAAGAGCTGGTGGGCTAGCACAACTTACTGCCAAGTCGTACCTCGCGCGACTCAGCGATTCCTGTCTCAGTCGAACTGTGCGATTAGAAAGAGGAGGGTAGATTTTTCTCTACTCTCGTCGCGTCGCAGCGGCAGTTGTGCTAGACCCGCTGGACGTTATCGAATTGATATGCTACTGTATTCTGATTAACAGTGCCTTTACCATGAGTTTGCATGACCGTACTCGCTAGCGACTGCGTAAACGATTTAAATATTTTTTGGACAATCTTACACAAATCAACCTAGTCCCAAATTAAGCAAAGCTTGTACTATGGGTACCAAGTGATGATATACATACTTATATAGATAAATAGATACTTAAATACATAGAAAACATCCAAGACTCAGGAAGAAATATTCGTGTTCATCACACAAATAAATGCCCTGACCGGGATTCGAACCCGGGACCTCCAGCTTCGAAGGCAGGGTCACTACCAACTAGGCTAAAGCGGTCGTCAAATGTATGTTGTAATTTAGTATGCCGATTCTTAGTTCTGTTGCGTAACCGCCAGAGGCGCTGTACTTTTGCCAATACAATTTTTTATGTCACACCTGGCCATAAAGTGGCAATTACCGCACGTTCCGCGCGCGGAAAATCCCACTTCCTAGCCAGAGGGTGACATAAAATTTTGTACTTACCTCGGGCAGTAATTAAGAAAGCCTCAGATCGCATAATTATCGCCCTTGCCTTCGGCTCGGGCGTCAAATACCTGCGATCTGAGACATTCTTTGTTTTACCGCCCTTGGTAAGTAATGTACTATTACGCATCCGCTAGCGAGTACGGTCATGTAAACTCATGGTAAAGGCACTGCTGCTGACTGTACGAAGATAATCAGCGCGATGAACTCGCGTGCCACGCTCGCGTGTCCTTGAGGCCATGAACTCCTGGTACAGGTGCATCATGCATTCAACTAACCTGTTTCGACTTATTCACTTTTCCAATAGAATAAGTCACTTGGCCCGAATATTTATGAAATGTTTATTGTATTTTGTAACCCCCGATACGCAACGCAAAGAGGCGTAAAAGAGGTGTTATTAAACTTGGTTTTGAAATCGGATGTCTTGATGGCGGAGATAATAGTTCCTTTATTTTTAAAAAAATATTTGCTGATTTTTTATTTTATTTTAACTGATAATTCACAAATATTAAAATATAAGTATTTTATAATGTACCTACCTAGTGCTATAATAAAATCGTAACTTCTTATATTTTTTATTATTTTAATCTACGTAAATATTTACGAAATGGACTGCAGGTAGCTCATTTTAATTACCTGACTTAATTAAGTAGCGTTCCACCAAAATTGGTCCAACGGAACACCTATCACTCGGTATCTCTACCCGCCTGTCGAAATCCAAGTATTTCCCTCTCTGTCGCTCGAATACTCATGTGCGACAGAGAAACGGGCAGATATTTCATTTTCGGTTCGTGGTTGGCCCTCAGTATTGAATTAAATCGAAATATTGGATTAAACAAAATATCATTACATTATAATATATTATATTATACTCGTTTCCAATAATTCCTTTATTACTATTTACTGATAGATATCATTTTAATAAATATCACGCTTTTCAAACATAACATCTCAGCCTCTCAGGGTAAAAGTGCATAAGTAAAAAAGTCTCGTAATTTAAACCCGTTTTTTTATTATACAGGGAGTATGGCAAATCGTCTGCCAAAAGACTAGTGTGGGTATGTAGGGTCATTGCAACACATTTTGGGCTAACTAACACTCTTCCTGCCCACGGTGTTTTTTTATTATTTTATTCAGACGATCTGCCATACACACTTTATAAATATATGAAAAAAAAAACATGCAATTATGATTATTTAAAGTTAAATATCTTGATGTTGGTATTCTAAGGAAGTGACAGAATGTCCTTATTAACAAAAGGAATATCTTTGTCTATGTCAATAAGGACTATTTTTGAATGTGTCAGTAAGGAAAATTATTTTATAGAGCACCGTAAAAAGGTACAATATACAAGTGGCTTAACCTTTGTGCCGTGTCGATTTAATGGCATGTTTATACACTTTATACTGCCAAACGAAGTATTCAACAGTAAGTGACAAAGTTCCAAAATGTCCTGCTATTTATGAGACCGACTATGCTTTCGCTTGAGAATGAAATATATAAGGTACCAAAGCTTGCACCTTAGAGCCCAATAGATAACACCTGTTAATCACCTCTATCGTCATGACGTAAGTATGGAAGTGGCATGTAATTGGTCAGTGTTGAGCACAGGGACGTTTACATTAAATGTATAAGTCTAATACATATTCGCTACGATGAACTAACACGGATACTTGATTAAGGACCACGTGTTGGTCCAAAACATGTCTAGCTATACTCGACCTTAAAGACGTGAGTGGTCCGTTTATTATATTTCAATACCACATCAACTACGTTTATAACTTTACTAGTAGCGCCCTGTGGTGTTATCCGCGTGTAAAAGGTAGCCTATGCGTATAAACTACCTCCATTTCAAATTTCAGATAAATCCATCGAACCGATTTTGAAGAGATTAAGAGGAACGTACATCCATCCATCCACACATACATCGGCACAAACTCACGTTTATAATATTATTAGGATTAGGATATGTACTCATATTAACTTCCGAAATAACCCGCCGTGCATCTGCATCCCATCGCCGATTATAGCTGTATAGCCGTGCCATTGTTGCGTACATTTAAAGGAAGTATCGGCTATTCGTGTCCAAATATTTGTTCTTTTGTGCGACCGAAGGTAGCAGGTAATAAAAGATCTTGATCCCGGTGACCGTAATGTGGCTCGTGGCATGATTGAGTCAGTTTTAAAAGGTTTTGGGGATAAGATAACCTTGTTGCGTTGCGTTTAGAATTTTGAGCCCTTTAGGTTGGATTTTATAAAGCTCTATTAGACCAAATGTTAGTAACATTATGTACATGTAAATTTACTGACATAACTTAGCGACGGTGTAAGAACATTATAAAATCGAGCCTTAGTGTAGTCGGTATTGGCGCCTGCAAAGCTAATAGTTCTGGGTTTGAATTCCGGTAAAAGCGAATGTAATTGTTAGGGGAGCGCGAGTAACATTAACAGTTATATTTATTATAAAAACTGATTTGGTAAGAAGTGTAGTGCACAATACACATATTTATAGACCCATCGGAATATGGTTCTATCGAAATTTATTAAATTTTGTAACTATAACTGTACATCGCGTCAACATTTTAAGAGTGCATTAATAGATGCATGAATATGGTTTGCATTTATTCTTTATCTGGAAAACTCCGTTAACATGCACAAATAATAACTTTTCAATTTTCAAAATAATCATAAATAAAAAAAAAACTACATTTCTCATATATTATTAATTTTTGAATTCACCAAGAGCCGGGAACAATTGTTCCAAAAATGACGTCTCTATAAAACGTTCCGGGACACATCTAAGGCATTTTTATAGGTCTGTTGTATTGTTTTGCTCTCCTAACGTCTGAAGTATCTAAATGAACAATGCTCCTTCCTTTGGTATACATTTGCGTCATCGCATATACAAAAACAAACACTGTTCAACGAATCAAAGTATCTATACAGTTCTGAGTGTCTTTGTCTGTCGTTTGACTATCGAATAATTTTAATTTGTGATTAAATTATATAAAAATAAATTATATGCATTCTGAAAATTATAAGGTAGGGTAAACAATGCCATTAATCAATATAATGGACGGATGACATTGGGAAAGTGCAGTGAAAACATGGTAGCACGCAATGATGCAGATCGTCATTATGTATTGTTATACTGATTATAGACGACATTCTTTGCGCTTTTGAGATTTCACCGACGCCAAATAAATAAATACTTAATTTTAACAATGCTGCGTCTCTTATTTGGTTTCCTGGGATATTAGCTTTACTTAAGTAGCCTATTGACTGTCCCACTGCTGGGCAAAGGCCTCTCCCCATGTTTTCCAGGTCTCCCTATTGAGCTCTTCTTCCTCCCAATTGCTGGCAAATGCATCCAGATCATCCCGCCATCTTCGTCTGGGCCTGCCCCGTCTGCGTCGTCCATCGTGTGGCACCCACTTGGTGGCTACATTTCCTGGGATACAGGCTATGTAATACATACTATGTATGCCTAGTGGACTTGTAATAATGTGTTAAAGTCTTATGTCTTAAATACGTAAACATGTTTTCCGGACGCGTTTAGTCTTACAGTGGAATGTAGATTCAGAATTCGGTGGTATCACTGATTTTTCTTATAAGAAGTACGAACAAATACAATTATTTATCTCTTTACAATTGTACAATTTATGACAAGTCGTGGGTCTATTTTTAGCAGTGATGTTAACCATGTCATAGGTAACGTCGCTGTCATAGTGATGAGACTCAGAGACACCTTAACTGGTTAATCAGTCGACGAGGCATTCATCATATTATTTAACTTCATGCATCTACTTAGTCTATTGACATACCAATTCCTTACTACTTACGCGAATTACTTTTGCTTATCTTTGAGTTTTTTTTTGTTCTTTTTTTCCTTATGGTTGTTCGTTTTACTCTGTCTTTTCTTCTGAACAAACAAAATTAACCGATGTGTCATATCATATAAACAATCTTAAATGGAGATGGACGGGTCACGTGATGAGAAACAAGAAGGAAAAATGGTCTAAATTAGTTACGGAATGGTACCCCAGAGATGGGAAAAGAAAGAGAGGCAGACCATTGAGCAGATGGGAAGATGACATAAAAGTAGTTGCAGGTCCCATTTGGCGATGGACTACAACAAATAGAGAGGAATGGAGGATTGTAGGGGAGGCCTATACCGCGAGGTAAACCGACCACACCACCGATATCAATGATATACATACTTAAGCTTATCGATATGTAAAGGTCGTGAATAAAAGGCTATTGTATTTTATTTATCTTTGGGTGAAACTGAACTGAAAGCGTCATTTCTGTTCATATTTCACATGAAAAGTAAAACGTGGTCGAACTGATGGGGGTTGGAATGTTTATACCAGATTGACTTGCAATTTTACTTTTACGTGGAGCACGGTTGTTGGTTTTTACGTATACTTTGACCAGCCTACACATTTCGACAACATCGCGAAATGTCTTTTAGATTCCATATAGCAAAGCTGGGCCTACGATTCAAAGCGTTACCAACCTACCGCGACATCAAACGACCAGCGCGGCGCGCGTGCCTTTGATCCATGTCGAAAAAGCGACAAACACCCAGTTATGCCAACTTAGCATATATTGCACTTTTTGCACGTGGAGTTCTGTAAATGTATATTTAGATATTCTAAAATAGTCGCTCGAATTTACTCGTTGAATAAATTAAATTCACCACGTTCTTTTTTCTGACTGAATGTTTTTTCGACTTTTCGTATCCACATGGCTCTTGGTTTCGCTGCTAACGCAAAACGTAAATCGAATTGGGCATCAGAATCTTCGTCCCAAGAACTTTCATTTAAATCTAATTCGATTGTAGTTTTTAAATCCATCTTTCGCTTTTACAACACACTGTATTTATTTGCATTACGCTGAGACAGAACCATTTCGTGCAATACCTGCTTCTTCTGTTTTTATTTATTTTCTTGTTCTTCTTGTGTTTTTTATTTGCACGAATAAATATTTCTGATTTCTGATTTCTGATTTCTGATTTGCCCTTTAAGTGTAGGTAGCGTCCGCTCGCTAGGACAGCAGCGAATTTAATGGCAAAAATATATGTTTCTCGTGTGTGGTGCTGAGCTATACGATAATATATATTACTATATCTTACGATATATTACGTTACATTAATATCCATTATCGTTCTGTCTTTAACATTATTTAGAATATGCTATGCTAGTGTAGTATACAAATTTAACGTTTTAATTTTTTTTGGTGACGTTTTTCATGTTCTTATTTACTATTATTGTTTTTTAAATTATCTTTTTTATTGTACATATTGACAATCATTTTAGTGAATTCGTATTTTTTACTATGCGACTGTTTTTTTAATGTAAAGCAATCTGTAGTTTACTGAAGAAAATGAATATAATTATGTATGTATGTATGTATGTAAGCACGTTATTATACACAATAACAGGTTAAAACAATATACATATTACATAATTATCTTATCTAATCTAATCTATCAATTCAATAGTATTGCATTCTTTCAACAGTAGTATTCTTGTTGGTGGATTATCTAAATTATCTTTCAATGTATTCTTCCTCAAGCCAGCTCTTTGACATTCATTTTCTATCGCTGAGGGGATTTTAAAAGGAAGGAGCGGCGAAGTGAAGTTATTTATTAAAAGTAAATTCTGATAGCGCGTCCCATCAAAACTGAAATCACTAAATTACTTGTTTAGTTATTATTACTACAGTCCTCACGCTTGTGATAACGTTTGCAATTTGCTACACCAATTATTTAATCAGTTATCATTAAATCAGCGGTTGGGTACGAAAATAAATGCATTTAGAGTAGCATCGCCTGAAATTCTTCGTGTCGCGCTGTGCCATGCCGTGCCAAGAAGCTATCGTGGCTATACGACACATGTACTAGTTTGGCATGGGATGTAGTGACGTTTCAGGGCCATAATTTAACCACAGGATATAAAAGGCGACACGCCTGGGCTCTGTCGGAAACGAAGTTTTTCGATATCGTACGCTGTACCACTCACCTATTTGGCCGAATTTTATGGACCTAGAATGGGTGTCGTAAGAGTTCACTAAGGGTTTAGGCAGGTTAAGGGGTGTTCGTCCACATCCCGTGCCTTTACCATGAGTTTGCATGACCGTACTCGCTAGCGAATGCGTAAACGATTTAGTATGCCGATTCTTAGTTCTGTTGCGTAACCGCCAGAGGCGCTGTACTTTTGCCCACACAATTTTTTACGCAGTCGCTAGCGAGTATGGTCATGTCAACTCATGATATAGGCATTGGACGCTAGCATCCCAACACGTAGCGGGGTGATAAGCGAGCGTTCACACAGTTGATCTAGTTTAATAAATGTATGGATGCCCGTTCATCGCCTCGCTGCCAGCTCGCATCCAGAACTCGGCCTTATGCCTAACTAGCGCGCAGGTCTCCCAACTTGTCACTAAAATATCACCTTTTCAATATCTTCAGACCTAGAGCCCACTATTGCTAGAAGTAGTACTGGAAAATAAAATTCATGTCACCTGTCTACCCAGTTTGGGAATATTACTGTAAGCAAATGAATGCGGTAATGAATGGCAAGGGACTTAAGGAAACCTAATCAGCAAAAGTACTAACACTAAGGCTTTCAAATCATGGATTTGAGTTACTCATAAAAGTGAATAATTACTGTACAAGTTACAGAACAATATCAAATTTACAGGAAAGTTCTCTGAAATTTCCGAAAACTTGTACTTTCAATAATATTTAGAAATAAGTTTCCGTTGGGAGAATTCCTACTGGATTTTCATGAGCGAATTATTATTTTTATGACTGTATCTAATTGTTTAGGCAGGCAAGATTTCAATGTTAGTAAAATTTAATTTCTAAGCACTTCCCTAGAGAAAATTATGTATCCTTGGAAACTTCCGTTCGGTGCGTAATTAATAGTCACTACTAATGCCTCCTCCTGTTATTAACATTATCCTGATTGCATTCAGGATCCGAGATCTCTTGCTGTCTAATCCCAAGCATCGTAGGCGCTCGTTTTTGCGGAAGCAACTGTCAACCCCAAGAGGAAACTAAACGTTGTTGTGGTTAGGCTTCGTCAAGTGTGCCGACAACGTGACTGTTAGATGTATCCAAGTAGTCTACTTATAATTATAACCAATACGACCGAAGGCCCCTAACTCGGCTTTAGAACCGCTGTCATAGACAACTGGGATCAATGGTGTAACATTCACTTACCAACCGTTAGTTATAAACATTTTGACACAGACGTTTTCGGGACTTGAAATGTAGTGTTTTATTGAATATTCTAACATGATAATTAGAAAGGGGATTATGGAATAATAAAGCACCCTTCCTTATCGATACGCATTTTCGGGGTTGGGATTTGTTGCGATGTCGAAGTTATAGAACCCCCCGTCCAGCCTATACGTCGATCACTGATTACAATTTACGATTGCTAGTTTGGCTTAGCAATGTTCACCCATGCCTATAGTAAATTTCGTAGATTCCGTCATATTGTCTTTCCCAATCGAACGCAGGGATCGGATACCGGTATTTTCTCCATAGAAAAATACCGGTATTATTACGGTCACCGGTTCATTATTTCGTTTTTAATGGGACAATCTAATAATAAGACGTTGTTACCTAAATACATGATTCAGCCCTACGTAAAGAGCAAATAATCCAAAATATTGGGCTAATTCAGGGCTTTTTAAAAATACCGGTATCGGTCCCTGATCGAAAGTCGTATTCCTTATCTTATTATTAATAACTCCCATTATTTAATCTTCAATTGAACTCTCTCTTTATAGATCTAATGCATTAAATTGAATAAAACTGGTAGAAATGAAAATTACATTACTAAAACATTAATTGATTCTTGTTACTGGATTGTTAGTACTGGAATTTACCATTAGAGATGTTATGGGTTCGGAGATTGGTTTGCTGTATTATTTTGTAGGCAAAAAAAGGATAATATGTGTTATTACTACAATATAAAACATCTTTTCGTATCGTTTTTATATTACGGTATAATGTATAAAAAACACACACATTGATGCCGATATCAGAATTGTTTACATCGGGTATTGTTAATAGATTTCTTTTTATTAAATTCTTAGATATTAAGAAATTCTCAAGTATTTAGTGGCTAGTTTGTAATTAAGTGGTATTAAGTGTTTGAACCAGCATAGTTCCCTTTACGTGCCATTATCCAGTCTGAGTCTTTTACAAATATTGCAAGAGTATCCATCTACGACATAATATTTACTAGCGTAATTAATAATTAAGTTACTCAAAAATTCATCCCAAATTAAACTTCGTAATTATTTTAACATTCATTAATTTAATACAATACACAATATGCATTTGACTTTTTTTGGTTACGTTTGAGATAACAATAAGAACGTATGGCCAAATGTTGGCATTGAGCGGACATTTTTGTGATGAACTTTGTTTAATTATAAAACATTATAGTATAGGTTCGCGCTTCATCATTTGAACTCGAGAGGCTCAGCCAAACAAGTTTTGAGGTTACCTAAACATCGTATACAGCGTTCCAGTTTTTTCGATAGCCCAGTAAAGTGTAGATTTTGATGTTACTACACTTTGTTATTGTGGGAGGAGAATATTATTTCATTATGATAGTTGTTAATAGTGGAAACCGTTGTAATTTACTGATTTGAATTAAGTGTATGACGATAATAATATAGAGTGTTTTTTTCTTAGAAATGTATCGATAATAATGACGCTTTAATCCCCGTAAAACTTACTCTTGTGCTCTTATATGCGCCACTGAACTTTAAAGCGATATCGCCGAATGCAAGCTCGGGCTTTAATGCGGCTACTAGGGTATCATAACCTAGAAGATATCGATTCGTAAACATTCCCTCCAAAAAAATGCGCCGCACAAAAAAGGGGTTCGAAATGAGACCTGCTCGGGATAAAAAACATTGAGTATACGAGGGATAGACCTCCGTACCTCCGTACTGCGCTCAGCGGCCTCCCCACACGTATGTTAAAACCTCCGGGTACAGGGGCGAGCTACCCTGCATTTCTGCTCTGACACAACAGAATTAACACTGAGAGCGAACTCTCCACTTACGATGTTCCGGTTGCCTTTCTTCCTCATACGAACATTGCACGCCGTTTATCCATTTAACTATTTTAAAACTACACTACACTGACACTAGAGTCCTCACGCTCACTGACATCGAAATTTTAGTTTTTTTTTATTGGAAGCGTTGTCGCGTGCAGCGTCCGCCGGCCGGCGGGAGGACAACGGAGCGGGCACGCAGGTGACGCCGCGGCGGATTATAGTTACTTTTTGGCGGACGTTTTACATTATTTCACTGATTATTTGAGGAAAATAGTCGCGTTCGCCTCATAATCGCGTAGTGTGACGCATTGTACGGTCGTCGGTAGCAGGTACGCCCGGCCCGTCTCGCTCGATCGTACTGGGGTTCGGTCCGCGTCGGGCGCGGGGCGGGGGCCGCGGGAGACGGGGGCGCGCCCTAGCTGCTTTACCGACCGCTCCGCGCCCTGCTGCACCCACCGAGCAGACAGGTGGCGCGGCCATTTGCAAAATATGCGTTTGTATCGATGCTACCTGCACTTTTGTTTGTTTTCATTTCTTTTACTTGTTTGACATCTTTTTGTGATCATATCCAGCAACCAGTTTTGTAAATCTAACTCTTTTAAAATACAAAAAAGTATTAGATGAAAGTTTAATTACAAATCGTTATAATATCTGACGAAGTATGTTCTACAAACATTTACAACGCTACATTACATACTCTTATTATTGGACTGCCAACGCCATCTCTCGCTACGAATTAAAAGTACATGCTTGTAACATAATCAAGTAACATGAAAAAACATATTATTTTCAAGTTACACACTTTCACCATGCGGCCGCATTCAATCAGCTGTCAAATATAATTTCACGAAGTATTTTATTAATTATATAAATATACACACATAATAAACTTACTTCACAAGTTCACAACATTGCAAAGCAATTCCAAGATACAAGTTGTCAGTAAATGAAATTCAGGCATAATATCAGTAATAAAAGCAATGTTCTAAGCAAGTGAGTAGAAAGGTTTTCGGATATAAAAATAAAATAAAAATATTCTTACCTAAGTACAGCAATTGTGCAGTTTTTAATTTAAAGCGTTTACATAACATAAGCATTAATTTAACCTGTATCTCTCTAGGTGTGATTAACAACTTCTCTCTCTCTAGAGAGAAGTTAATCACACTTATCAGTACCTAACTGAAATGTTTTAATAATTTCCATTCCATTTTTACCAGTGAATGGTAATAGTTTTACAGTATAAAAAGTAATAATACCTAACAAATAATATTTTGTAAAAAGGCCAGGTACTAACAGTATCACATGTAACTGGTTGAATTGGCACAAAGAAAATGTGAATCAGCCATTTGCGGGAAATTAAGAAGAAATGTTTATTTATTTTTTGCTGTTTTTATAGCACTTTTAGGTTGCCAGTACTTAAATTAAGTGAGATCTCTCTCATAACAAGTTTTAAGTATTATCTCACTTTTATTTGTTCTTTGATAATTAAATTGTGCATAAAATATAATTCTGTAATAAAATAAAAATGGGATATTAAAACTCGTCCTAACTGAAACAAGGACAAACCTGTAGTTATTGAACGAAACAAAACTGTCAGCTGACTGTCAAAACGTTGCACGTATTGACGTTTGCGTTGACCACAAACGCCGACCGCTCAAACACCACATATTCATCGATAACTTATGAAACCACGTCAATTAAGCACATATGTAACTAGTTAATGTATAATTAAGTTTTGAACAATGGTTCGGAATAGAAAAACTGTGCATATTCAGCATACACACCGCGGTACGGCGACTAGTAGCAGCTCGGCTAGTAGTGACTCCACGCCGGGCAGTCGGACGCTAAAAGTACTCTCTGGATGGAAAACTGTTATAGGCTCTGTGTGTTTAGCAGTTGCCGTGTACGTGGGGACTCTAGGGTACTTGGAAACCAGGGTGAACACTCCCTTTGACAATGAGAAGGTAGGTGGTTTGCGAGGTAACTTGATTTCTTATTTTTATACAGTATGCTACATGATTAGTTATTAATATGTGTTTAAAGGAGTAAATACGGATCTGTGTTGTTTGCTGATTGTAGTTTGATAAAGCTTTTATGTCATAAATACTTACGTTTCATGAGTTAACACAAATCTTAATAGTGGATATGACTATTGATATAGGAGAAGAATTTCAGCGGATTTTGCTAATAAATTAATTTCTACAAATTATTTATTAGTAACTAGATATCACTGGCTGCAATTAATTTCTACTGCGGTCCTGATAAACATACATAACTGGACAGGAAATGTGAACACATTTAGTCTTTTCTCATAGTTGATCCCTTTAACTTACAACCACACTGTCTAAATAAATAGTTAAGAATTTTATAAAGGGTCGGCAACGCTTACGTGATTCCTTTTGAGTTGTGGGCGTCTATAGGTTGTGGTGGCCACTTACCATCAGGTGGACCGTAAGCTTGTTTGCCACCGGCGTTGTATAAAAAAAAAGAAAGATACTGACTGTTATGACTCTGTGCGCTTGTAGCCCAGCGGCGTCCACATACCACGGCCAAGGTCAGTTCTTGGATGGGTGACCACATTGAGTGGTTATTAACTGAGCGTTCTCATGCTTTGGAAGGCACTTTAAGCCGTTGCTTCAGGCTCTTGTCTATGACAGCAGTCATTAAGCCAAGTTAGAGGCCTTCGGGTGGCTTGAGATCTTCTAACAGTCAAGTTGTCCAATGACTTGACAAGCCTAATTCCAATAAGGTCTGGTTTCCTCTTTGGGTTGGAAGGTTGGAAGGTCAGATGGCAGTCGCATCCGTAAAAACTAGTGCTTACACTAAATCTAGGGATTAGGTCGCGGACCCTGGGCATCCCTCAGGATTCAAATGTACTGGGATAATACTAGGAGGATGAATATTCTGATTGTTGAGATTTTTTTTTATAAAATGCCGGTGGCAAACAAGCGCACGGTCCACCTGATGGTAAGCGGCCACCGCAGCCTATAGACGCCCGCAACTCCGAAGGAGTCACGTGCGCGTCGCCGACCTTTTACAAGATTTGAGGATGCACTGTGTTGACAGCAGAAGGAACACATTTAGGTCCTTCACTTTCAACACAGTGCATCCTCGGGAGCTCTGGCAACCTTGCTCACCTCCAGGAACACAACACTATATACTGCTATTGAATTGTCCAAACTTTCCTTTAATTTTCATACTAGAAACATAGCACTGACTGACATAAAATGGAGTTTGACATATGTTATCGATCTGACTGTAGTTTGTTGTTCTGTGATTGCAGATAGTATCGGAGACAGGTCTTACCATCCCCAGCCGTTACTGGGGCTCGTACCGTCCAGGAGTATACCTGGGCATGAAGAGCAGAGAGCCACGCTCGCCAGTTTTTGGGCTTATGTGGTACGACCTTGCCAGCGTAGCTCAGAAAGGCATCAGGTCAGTGTTTGGACACAGAATAAATGTTATTAGGGCCGATAGGCCGGTTTCCAACTAGCTAATTTGGTGCGCCGGTTTGCGACCACTTGGCTGAGTTGATCAACTTAAATAACATTTTCTCTTTTTTTAATGGATTCCCATTCAATTACTCCTAAATAAAATGCATACAACATACTGTTTTTAGGGCCTATAAAAACAACTATCTTTAATTGAAAAACCTCGTTCTTCAGGTGGTCGCAACCTATAGCTGTTCGTATAACCGGTCTAGCGACCCTACCTAATTACAGAAGGTATTCTGTCTACCAAAACTCATATTTGACAGGTAGGAAACAAAAAGTCATGGCATGCACTATTAAGTTAGCTGGTCTTCAGATACTAAAGAGTGAAAAGGTGTCTCAAAAACTGATTGGGGTCTTAGGTGATCTCAGGGTCGGCTCTGACTTCACCAAGAGCTTGAACCTGGCTATTCAACAAGGAAATGCGACGTGTGTACTGGGAAGGATGCCTCGGGCCACATTAAGTTGTGATGAGGGCGGACAACTTTGCTTATAATAAGTAATTATTCAGATTTCAATATGTACTCTTGATTCTGAGTTAGAAAACCCAAAATTACCCAGATCCGAAAAAAAATTAGGGGTACACTGGAAAGTGAAAATGCACACTTAAAGTACCTGTACTATTAGAGATGACTTTTCTACTTCCATAACTTTCTTACCGCTACTTTCTTTCTACTACTGTTTTTATACTGAATATAGTTCGGAACAAGTGGCTGTGGTCCAAAATGAGGCCTCTTGATGTTTTTTTTATCTGACATTCGTCCAGACACTGGTGCGACCAGGGCGACAACCTGCCCTCCTACGGCTGGCTGCACCATGACGGCGAGCTCTTCGGGGAGCAACGAATCCTGGACCCTCCACACGAGGTGTTCACGTCCTTCGTGAAGACTCCAGGCGGCGAGCACGGCGGCCATTGGACCGTGCGGATCAACGTCACTGCTAAGGTACGCCTGCTCTGTTCTGATGTCCTAGTACTTGTGCGAACACGAAGTGTGTCTCCGTGTACTGGATCTTGTGAATCAACGCCACTGCTATGGGAAACTCCCGCTTCTGCTGGGAACCTAGTACATAAACGGGTGCAGTTTTGCACCTGTAGATTCTATTGTACAGGCGATAGGGACGTAGTTATCTCTAAAAAGAGATACATGAGAGATGTACGGGAACTCATGCCCTACTATGATGGCAAACTATTCGTGGAGCAACGAATCCTGGACCCTTCACACGAGGTATTCACGGCCTCCTTGAAGATTCCAGGCGGCCACTCGACCGTGCGGATCAACGTCACTGCTAAGGTACGCCTGCTCTGTTCTGATGTCCTAGTACTTGTGCGAACACGAGGTGTGTCTCCTTCGTGTACTGGATCTTGTGAAACAACGCCACTGCTATGGGAAACTCCCGCTTCTGCTGGGAACCTAGTACATAACGGGTGCAGTTTTGCACCTGTATATTCTGTTGTACAGCCGATAGGGACGTAGTTATCTCTAAAAAGAGATACATGAGAGATGTACGGGAATTCATGCCCTACTATGATGGCAAACTATTCGGGGAGCAACGAATCCTGGACTCTTCACACGAGGTATTCACGGCCTCCGTGAAGATTCCAGGCGGCCACTCGACCGTGCGGGTCAATGTCACTGCTAAGGTACGCCTGCTCTGTTCTGATGTCCTAGTACTTGTACAGAGGTACGGTCACAAACTTTGATTGCTTAGCCATTTAGGGGCCATCCATAAAGTACGTCACACGTAGAGGGGGGGAGGGGGTCGACAAAGTGTGACATGGTGTGACAAGGGGTGGGAGGGGTCCTAAGTTTCGTGACATCACATTTCGAAATTTATAAATCTAGAGGTATTAAACCGCGTAATTTGCAATATTAATTATACTAAAACATATTTCCAACTCTATCTTTATGACAATATGGTTTAAATTGTTTTGTTCACATTCGCTCTAGTGACACGCGCTAGTGCCGCCAAACGCACCGCACCCCGCGTGATTTTATTGTTTCTATTACATTCGAAAATTGACTTTCGCTGAGTGAACAACGTCATTGTTTAGTTAAAACATATTTAAAATGAATAAAAAGATAGATTTAGGTAATCTTTACCGTAGACTATACGAAACATACAGTGCAACTTACGTGATAAAAAAATAATAATTTGAATGGTAATAAAACTTATTTCGGAACTGCTGTTTTAATTTAATAATTTCTCGATGTGAAATTGCAAAACATGTGACGTCACACTAGGGAGGGGGGGGGTCTCAGAAATGTGACCACCTGTGACAAGGACGGGGGGAGGGGGCAAATAATCATGAAATTCGTGTGACGTACTTTATGGATGGCCCCTTAGAGCTTTAAGCTATGAATTGTCCAGTGTAAAGTGAGCTTTAAATGGGTCAACAATTATAGTCCGCGAGTGTATATCCCTTTCGTCTACTGGATTTTGTGAATCAACAGCATCAACGCCACCACTACAGAGAACTCCTACTTCTGCTGGTT
The DNA here is from genome assembly GCA_963556455.1 of Epiblema foenella. Lineage (NCBI taxonomy): Eukaryota > Metazoa > Arthropoda > Insecta > Lepidoptera > Tortricidae > Epiblema > Epiblema foenella. The sequence continues at coordinate 7,233,320 of OY747119.1, read as the reverse complement.
ACCTAATACATAGATGGTTGGATGCACAGTCAACATTGAAAATATCTATAGGTATTCTAATGACCTCGCGACTGTTTTTAGGGTTCCGTATCCAAATTGTAAAACGGGACAAGGGTTTTCAATCCCGGAACCAGCCTGAGAGAAAAGTCCCATAAAACCCGGGACTTTCGGGATTTTTTATACAAATTTGTCTCGAGGCTAGAAACCTTAAACGGGACCCTATTGCTAAGACTTCGCTGTCCATCCGTCTGTCACCAGGCTGTGTCTCATGAACCGTGATAGTTAGACAGTTGAAATTTTCACAGATGATGTATTTCTGTTGCCACTATAACAACAAATACTAAAACAGAATAAAATAAATATTTAAGGGTGCTTCCATACAACAAACTTGATTTTTTGCTGTTTCTATAGATAATGGTACGGAACCCTTCATGCACGAGTCCGACTCGCATTTGGCCGGTTTTTTTTATTACCTCTCCAAAAAAATTCACTAGAATCCGTTGAAAATTGTAACCTGTAAAGCAGCCAGAAATTCGGACATACGAAAGCATTTTCGTCCAAGCTGAAACGAAGCCCTTCGATCGCTTCGCTCACTCGATATAAAATAAGCAAGCACGAAAATGAACTGACAACCTCCCTTCTATTGAAGTCGGTTAGAAAAAAAGTGTGGGTAGGGTGAAATTACCTATTTTTACCAAGGCCAACTTTAACCAATTGGAAGCCCTGGGCACACTAGGGTAATGGGGCCCCTATGCCCTTGACAGATCACTAAATATTGGTTATCGTTTGGTGATCTGGCAGTAAGTGGTGGGCCCCTATCGATCGCGGGGCCCTGGGCAAGTGCCCTTAGTGCTCAGTGGGAAAGACGGCCCTGATTTTTACAGAATAACGCGTATTCCCCCTACGTGCTGGTGTGGTACGGGGCGCTGGACGAGTCGCTCGGGCCGGCGTCCCCCCTCTCGCGGCTCTGGCTCGAGGGCGGAGTCCTGCACGGCCACACGCCGCAGCTACACAACTTTAGGATCAACCTGGTGCCTCAGAAAGGTGAGGGACTACATTTAGGAGCAATACGGGTCAATTTGACGGTATTTTGACAATTGTCCTTTTTTTTTTATTATTGTATTCTTTGCTAATTTATTATTGTTGACATATTATATCATAACGTACGCAGCACTCGCAATGTTTGCATGCCTGCGTGCAGGCTGAATACATGTAACAGTATTATAATGTATAAGACCTATTTGTACTTACTGTATTCCAGCAAATAAACGATTTGATTGATTGACCTCTTTAGCCTAGTTGGTAGTGACCACCCTGCCTATGAAGCTGGAGGTTCCGGGTTCGAATCCCGGTCAGGGTATTTATTTGTGTAATGAATACGAATAATTGTTCCTGAGTCTAGGATGTCTGCTACGTCTATGTATCTGTTTATCTATATAAGTTCATAAGTATTTATATCGCCGCTTAGTGGTAGCACGGTACACACGGTAGCAAAATTATTTCCGTCTTGGGGTCATCGATTTAAAATACCCTAGATACACTATCCGCGTGTCAAAGCCGTCCACGCTCAAGAGTGCTTAAATACATTTTAAGCACACTTGCGCTCGGAGTCGTACGCTAGCCATCGGCGAGTCAACATGCCGAAATGCTCCGTAAAAAAGTGCAAAAACAACGCTTAAACCGCGTTAAAAAAATATGTAATTTCGTATTTTCGATGACTTTTTATCTAAAGTTTCATAATATAATGAATTCGTAGTTATATTAGGCTTATAACAATTACTTTATACAAATATTTAAGAATATCTGCTACGCTACCTGTCTCTTTCCCTCGGGTTAATAATTTGAATATCGAAACGAAATGGCAGACCTATGACTGAGACTATAGTAAAATTTCGAATGAATGGAGTCGCAGACCAGCTAATTTCTTGACGAAAGTTTACAAGTATTGTTTTTATTAGCAGAATATTAATACTATTAATCTACTTTTACATTTATCTGGGTACCTTTAAAGCCAGAATTAAAACATTACAATCACAACTTAATATGTAGCTTTATTTAATTCCTTCGCAAGACAATGACGTCCCACGCAGACGTTTTTGGAAACACGCGCCGACAAATGATGCGCGGTAAAATGCGCAGTAGTTACATACCTATATTACCAACAGAACATAGCACTTGTCCGTATGCAATGTTCGTATTGAGTTGTATTATTTGTATGTAATCTTTCATTTTATTTCGCTTAGTTATTGATATTTTTTCCTTTTCACACTTTTTTATCATCGACATAGTATTCACATGGTGCGAAAGTATGTGCTAATTCTGTTTACTTAATACTTTTATTTTATTTCTATATGTGAGTTCCTTTAATTCCGTTCCGTTTACAGTAGCTGTTGGGACGCCTTAAGTAATAAATAAGTACCCATAGGATACGATGACTAGTTACCTTTACATCGTGGGATGTATGCGTGTTCAGTTTCGTATCCTAAGATATCTTAACTGTCTAATGTGTGCATTTGAAATAAAACAGTACATATCTGGGTAATGAAGTCTAAGTTTGAATATTTAACGCATTTAAATAACACATTTAAATAATTATAATTAAAAATATAGTAACTAATTGAGAACATCCTCCTTTTGTGAAGTCGGTTAAAAATAATTGAAGTAGTTATAACATTCAGGTAATTTAGAATACCCTGCACATATGCTTTTAGGACACAGTTCTAGGAGCAAATTGTTCGTGATGGTTTAACTAGGCTTAGGTACCTCAGGTGGTAAACAACGATTCATGATTAATAATAAATCGACATTACCACCTGACAGGCCGTATGCTTGTTTACTGCCGATGCAGAACCTAATCAAAAAAATGCGACTTCACGGTACGCGATACAGACTCTGTTCTCTGCGCTAATGACAATCGATGTGTGCGATCCGTAATGTCCCAAGCGCCAAAAACTTTGCATTTCAAATAATACGTTATTCTTGTGACATAAGGCTGAAAATCGAAAAAACATAAATTGGTACAAATTGATTTTCTTTTAAATAGTGTGTCTCTAACACGCACACACTCGTAATGACGGCTTGGACACTTTTTCGTCTTGCATTTGTAGGTGATAGTGTATCTAGGGTATTTTAAATCGATGCTTGGGGTAAACACTTGAATCCCTCGCTACGCTCAAGATTCTTTCCCTTCACTCAGAATTCAATATACTGCCCTGGCCGTAAATATGTCATTTTGCTCCCTTGAGACACAATCTACTATTTTTTACCTCCTCAACAGGCAAGGTCCTCCACACGTCGTCCTCTGAGGGCCACGCACCAGGCTTGCATCTGTTGAAGGAGAAATTCTACTCGCTTCTCAAAGCGGAGCCACATCCGACCTTCGGCAGGATCGCGGTGCTGGGGCCTGATGATGAGATGAGGAATAAGGTGATATGAGCTTTATTGTTACGTGACGTAGGCGATTTTTTGCATAGATCAAGCGTTGTAATTGCCCAGCGGCAAAAAGCTTTGGGCCCAAATTACAACCTCAACGAAAAGAAATATAACGAACCCAAACTCGAAGCGATTCCGTCGTTTCCTTTAGGAGTTGCTATGGCCTCTTCCAGACTCCATCATCAGACCAGCTCAATGGTACCATAACATTGCATTATCATCGTACTGACATAAGTATACCAAATTTCAGCTCAATTGGTTGAGGAGGTCTTAAATTCAGTTGCAAGATTTGTCCCACACATACTAACTAAAAGGGGAATTCTATTAAAAGTATGTAAAATGGGTACAGTCGCCAATAAAGCTTGTACCAAAACGAAATTTCAGTCAGAAACTTATTATTTCCAGGATGTAGATGTAAACTTCGTGCCTATCCAGATCATAGTGGAGCCTCCATTCGTCTTAGATGTAGTTTATACGATAGAGGACTTGCCGACGCCGCCACTGAAGGGCGACGAATATACCAGGGTGCTAGAAGAAAAGAAGAGGTTCTTTAATGATGAATTTGAAAGGAAGTTCGGTTTGAAAGAGAAGGGGTAAGTCGCTGTTCACATTGCCTTTTATTGATTTGATGATTCTCTGTCTCATGTTTTTATATTTGTTCCAGCTACTCGGACCAGGATATCAGCATAGCAAAGGCGGCTCTCTCCAATATGATCGGTGGTATAGGCTACTTCTACGGAGCGGGCAGGGTCCAGTCCCCGTATACCAGGGAACCAGTGCCGTATTGGAGGGCTCCGCTCTACACAGCTGTACCCAGCAGGTAAGTAATTACTAGGACACCAGCATTTACGAGGAGGCTCTAACATGATCGATGATATCAGCTGCTGCGTCTACGGAAGACTATTTAGAACAAGGCAAGGCAAAATTTTTAGCGAAAGAGCTAAATATTATATTATAAAAAATACTCATTATTGGGAACCTGAGAAAGTTAAAAATTACTGTTTCAGGTTTTTCCTTATACTTTTGAGAAAACCTCAAAGAATCGCAACTGGCCCTTCAGAAAGCCGCATGCGTTTGCCGACCCCTGACTTAGATCATATTGAATGATGAAGACTAAGGCCGCCATTTTGTACTTTTTTGTTTATGGTCATATGTCATCCATAATTTACATTTGAAGGTCCGAGGAAGAGGTCTCTTAATATGAATACTCGGAACCAGTATTGAAGGGTAGCTCTCTACATCGCTGTAACTACCATTTCAGTAGTTACTATGACATCAGCATTGGCAAGGCGAATACGATAAGATCCACCTTCCTCTTTCAAAATTCCACGGTGCGTGTGGGACAGCAGTCGTATAATCACTGCTCAATCTAGTGTCAAGTCGACCCACACAAAGCAAGGTTACTTACATGGTTAAATACAATCAAGTTCAGCAGCAGCAGTTTTTTTGACGACCGGTTTAGCCTAGTGGGTAGTGCACCTGCCTGTGAAGCTGACGGTCCTGGGTTCGAATCCCAGTCAGGGCAAATATTTGTGTGATGAGCAGAGCTCGGAATAGGTAGTGCCTATTTACCTAAACTTCGCGGGAGGACGTAACTAAGATTGGTTACAAGCACCAAAAATAATTACTTCTTTTTATTGAATGTGGGGTTTCCCGGGATTTACTGTATTATTCTAGAGGCTTAATACATTTCTCTTTACTTATAAATCTTGTTATATTGCATATTATTTGTTTAATTACCTTGAAATAACAATCAGTCATTAAAAATATAATATGGATCAAATTGAATCAAAAGGATTCCGAAATTTAGTCTATGTCTATGATATCGTATAGAAAATTCTGACATTCATTCCGACTTTTCGAGTCCTTTTCAGCACTCGTGGTCACGGAATGTATTTTAAATTCATTGTACGCGATATAATCGGTTGAAAAATAGTTTTATGTCACACCTGGCCATAAAGTGGCAATTACCGCACGCTCCGCGCGCGGAAAATTCCACTTCCTGGCCAGAGGGTGACATAAAATTTTGTACTTACCTCGGGCGGTAATTAAGAAAGCCTCAGATCGCATAATTATCGCCCTTGCCTTCGGCTCGGGCGTCAAATACCTGCGATCTGAGACATCCTTTGTTTTACCGCCCTTGGTAAGTAATGTACTATTATTTAATATATAAGTACATGTATACCATCATATTAGAAATAAATTAGAATATATCTGTACGATATCTTCTATGCCATATCATAGTTCTGTCTCATCACCAATCCATATACGCCCTAATGCTGGACACAGGTCCCCTCTCATGTAAGAAAGGAGTTAAATTCTGTTAAAGTCAACTAAAAGTATCAAATTTCGGAATCCTTGATGTTGTTTCAAGGTAATTAAACAAATAATATGCAGTATACGAGCCCCAATGCAAATGAGTACGTCTGGTAGGAAAAAAATGTACTAAACTAACGTTAACCTAAAAATTCTGGGGGACGAAGGTGTTTGGAAGAATTAGCAATATAAAAACAGTATAAGTTATAAATCGTATTTTATTTATTCAATGAAAAAAAAAACGAACTTTCCTTGGTAATAAAAAAAACATTGTTTCACCAATTGTACTAAAATGCAAAAAAGTTCGTCTTTAGTGTTACCGACGCAGATTAGAACGTCTACCACTTGGTGGCGTCTCCTTTTGCATCTAAAACGGCTTTAATTCTGAGCGGCATTGTATCTACCAGCTGTCGACACTCTTCCGGGGTTGTTTCATTCCAAACACAGGTAAGTTTCTCTTTAAGATCAGCTTTTGATCTGGACGGGTCCTTTCGCAACTTCTTCTTCATTTTCCACCACAACGTTTCTATGGGAGACAAGTCCGGGCTGCTGGATGGCCACGACATGGTAGGTATTTTTTTCTTTTTCAGCCACGCCATCGTTGCTTTAGCGGTATGGCATGAGGCACCATCTTGTTGAAAAGTATACGCATTTTTATACTTTAACTTACGTATAGACGGCAGCAAACTCTCTTGTAAGATGCTTTTGTATTTTTCGGCATTGACGGTTCCATCTATAAATTGCAGACAGCCGACACCCTGTGCCGACATGCAGCCCCAAATCATTAAGGAAGCTGGAAACTTTACCTTACGCTTAAGACAATCTTTTTGAAATGCCTCTCCTTTTTCGCGAATGACTTTACTTCGTTCATCGCCTACTGTGACTTCAAATTTAGATTCGTCACTCCATATAATTTTACGCCACTGATCGACGGTCCAATTTCTGTACTTTTTGGCGAATTTCAACCTGTTAGTTTTCTGCCGTTGTGTAAGTAACGGTTTCTCTTTAGCAGTGTAAAAACCGTAGCCCATCCTCTTCATCACTCTCTTGCAAGTATCCACTGAAATGTTTTTTTTAATTGCGTCACGCCATAGTACCGTAAGTTCTCCAGCTCTTGCACGACGATTTTTCTTGATGATCTTCCTCAGAATCCTGTTTTCTGCTTTAGTAGTAATTCGTGGGCGGCCGGATTTCTTTAAACAAGAAATTTTGTCGTGTTTTCGATGATGCTCGATGATAGTTTGGATTGTAGACCTTGGCATAGAAAGGTCCTTGGCAATTTGGTACGTAGATTTGCCTTTATTGTTACTGGAGATTATAATTTTCCGCACTTCTTCAGTCACTGGCTTACCTCGTGCCATCTCGATAGAAAAACGATTTGGAGTAATAAAAAATTAGGCTGAATTTGCCCTTTTATATAGTGGTTTGTCATTTTACATGACAGAGAATATTCCGTATTCAATTTGAAAATAATATTTTATATTACGAACCCTGGTAAACAGGTTTTATTTTAAATAGACGACCTATTTTGCCTTAAATATGAAGCAGACGTAATTATTTGCGTGTGAGATGTAATATTTATAATTAAATTATTTTAAAATAAATAACGAGATGTACACTTTGTACAACTCAAAACTAAGCTAGCTTTAGTGACATTGCGTCTAGTGTATTCCATTAATCATCAAAGTCGATTCGGGTAGAAATACTAGTTTTTGAAAAAAAATACGCATGCAGAATTGCGACTAGACGAGCTATTTTGCATTGGGGCTCGTAACAAGATTTATAAGTAACGCGAAATGTATTAAGCCTCTAGAATAATACAGTAAATCCCGGGAAATCCCGCATTCATTAAAAAGAAATAATTATTTTTGGTGCTTGTAACACTCTTAGTTACGTCCTCCCGCGAAGTTTAGGTAAATAGGCACTACCTATTCCGAGCTCTGGTGATGAGCATGAATATTTGTTTCTGAGTCTTGGATGTTTTCTATGTATTTAAGTATTTATATCTATTAAATATATCGTCGTCTAGTACCCATAACACAAGCCTTCTTGAGCTTACTGTGGGGCTAGTTCGATTTGTGTAAGATTGTCCTCTAATATTTATTTATGTTTTTATTCTATATCAGATTTGCCCTACTCTATTTCGACCAAGTCGAAGTCTTCTGATCTAGAATTACATCTGTCCTTTTGTTAATAGATCTTTCTTCCCCCGCGGTTTCCTCTGGGACGAAGGTTTCCACGGCCTGCTCATCCAACGGTGGTCTCCCGAGATCCAGATGGACATAGCGGCGCACTGGTTGGACCTCATCAACGTGGAGGGCTGGATACCCAGGGAACAGATACTTGGTGAGCTCTGGTCTCCTAGTCGCAAGTATAAAATTTTATGTCTCCCTCTGGGCAGGAAGTGGGATTTTCCACACTCGTAGTGTGCGGTAATTGCCACTTTATGGCAAGGTGTGACAAGGTTTATTATCAAATGTGAGCTAATACGTATTTTCATAGAAATGTTATTATTCTATAAATGACTTTTTTGATGACAATAGTGACATAAAATAATTACATAACTTTGTACCAATGGAATGCTATAGGATTAATATATATACATTTTTTTTTTGTGAATTATTGATGTTATTAATTGACAATTTAATGTAATGTAATGATGTATTTGTACAAATTCATTGATGTTATTAATTGACAATTTAATGTAATGTATTGATGTATTTGTCCAAATTCAAGTATTAATAACTAGACTCTAAATAACATTTGTACGCCAAGAGGCAAAACACAGAGTTCTGTATTATATTTTATTTAAGACCTTAATGTTACCACCTGTGTTTTGCAAATAAAAAGTATTCTATTCTATTTTATTCTATTCTATTCATAACGTTACCAGGAACGGAGGCGTTAGCAAGAGTCCCAAAAGAGTTTGTGGTGCAAAGCAACGCAGCGGCTAATCCACCCATGCTGCTCATAACTATAGCGCATCTCGTTCGCACGCAGCCGCAACTCTTCCAACCGCAGTGGCCGCTGAGGAGAACGCTGGATCGCATGTTCACTAGGCTACAGGTGAGTTATGTTTGCCTAGTACTTTGGTTGGCAATGCGGCAGCATTCTGTTCGTAAGTTTCTAACCACAATCACCGCTAAGGAGAACGCTTGATCCTTGTTATATCACAACTAGACTGCTAACTGCGTTATGCTTATGTTAGCCTAGTACTTTGCTGCAAACTCTGCCGCGCTCGATCTGCATACATACTGAGGGCTGTATTCCCAAAAGGGGTAGCCAGAGCACATGAAATTTAATTCCAGTGCCATATTTAGCAATAGTAGGTTTAAAGATGGAGAAAATGTGATATTGCAGTGATAGGTTGCTAGCCCATCGCCCACAACACTACAACCCGGTGCCAATAGTCGACTCTTACGCAGGGATCGGATACCGGTATTTTCTCCATAGAAAAATACCGGTATTATTACGGTCACCGGTTCATTATTTCGTTTTTAGTGGAACAATCTAATAATACGACGTTGTTACCTAAATACATGATTCAGCCCTACGTAAAGAGCAAAAAATAATCCAAAATATTGGGCTAATCCAGGGTTTTTTAAAAAAACCGGTATCGGTCCCTGCTCTTACGACACCCACGGGAAGACAGGGTGTGCTATTTTAAACTGGCACCACACAGGGGCCTTGATCTAAAATCTTAACATTCATTTAATGTCACTTCTGGCCATAAAGTGGCAATTACCGTACGGAAAATCCCACTTCCTGTCCAGGGGGAGACATCGGCTCGAGCGTCAAATACCTGCGATTTCTTTGTTTCTTTGTTTTACCGCCCTAGGCCAGTAATGAACTATTGTGAACTGCACTGGCTCTCTTAAGAATTTTTATAAAACGTACACTTTAATTTCAGACATGGTACCAATGGTTCCAATCGTCGCAACGAGGAGATGAACCCACGACCTATCGCTGGCGAGGCAGAGAAGACGACGGCCTACAACTCAACCCCAAGACGCTGACGTCCGGCTTGGATGATTATCCCAGGTGCAGTTGCGAACCGATTGTTTATTATTTTATTATTTATTTATTTTATTTGACACACCAACAAGATACTAATAAATAAATAATAAAATAATAAATAAATATTAGAGGACAATCTTACACAAATCGAACTAGCCCCACAGTAAGCTCAAGAAGGCTTGTGTTATGGGTACTAGACGACGATATAATTAAATACATAGCAAACATCCAAGACTCAGAAACAAATATTCATGCTCATCACACAAATATTTGCCCTGACCGGGATTCGAACCCAGGACCGTCAGCTTCACAGGCAGGTGCACTACCCACTAGGCTAAACCGGTCGTCAACTAATACATTAATAAGAACATAAAGTTAGATGACGCAAGTCCTGCCTGTATCTCAATAACAGGTGTGCAACATCATTAAGTTAAGATACCAGGTCAGTATAACAATAAATTTGTTGAGCCACTTGCTAACGTATTGAGGGCTACCGCGTATGAATTCGCCGCTAGAGGCGCTAGTGTAGCGTGAGGTCTTCGAAATGTCAAATGTCACTCTTTGTGGTTGCGCTATGCGGGTTAATATCTAATTGGAACAATATGGTGACTATTTTGCAATACCTGAGCTTGATTATGGCAAATATGAGTTACTGGTCAGTCAATACATCGTCTATTACATGAATTGACAATGTTAGTGTTGTGTGTCGGGCGAGTGACAACCCTAGTGTAAAAGCACCGAATTAGGTTCGGTTGCACCAACATACGATCACAGGCCGGTCATCGTCAAATATGGCGCCGGCAGCTGTCATCCCATAAACTTGTCAAACTTTCCACACAATCAGATTTTAACGAACATCGCTTACGATTACAGGCGATTTGGTGCAACCCAGCTTTAGTCCTGTTTTGCAATAATAATCATCATCCTCATCATCCTAGCGTTATCCCGGTACAGTTGTATCCTGAAGGATGCCCGGGGTCCGCTACCTAATCCCAAGAGTTGGCGTCGGCACTAGTTTTTACGGAAGCGACTGCTATCTGACCTTCTAACCCGAGGGGAAACCAGACCTTATTGGAATTAGGCTTGTCAAGTGAGTGGGCAACTTGACTGTTAGAAGTTCTCGAGCCGCCCGAAGGCCTCTAATAATAATGCAATAGTAAATAAAGTGATAATTAGACCCCGTTATCTTGTCGCACAGAAATTGTTTTTCACTAGAGCGTGAATTTTTTTTTATCGACCTTGATATCGATGTTTATATAATGCAATTGAATTTTCGCCTTATATTGATCATTGTCAGATTTAGGTTCGCATCTTTTCTGTGGACATATCAAAAATTAAGGGCCACAAAGCTTAATTTTGGATTGGTCTAGTAACCCGCATAAACGGTGTTTCCGTAATTATAAATCCATGTATTAAAAACATAACTTACATGTACATAAGCCGGTAACTCTTAACCACCGGGTGGACAACTTTTGTTTTTAAAACTAACAATGGCCCAAATGTACCTACTAAGCAATTAATTTAATTTAAATTACATGCCAATATTAAACAAACACTGTTCCAAAGAACTGCAAGGGATTGCAAGTAGGTAAATCATTTATCTAAGGTTATGACTTCACGTAAGACCAATAAGGTTATCTACTTATTTGTAAACAAAATGATTTCATTAAAATTGAGCATACGCTTAAAAGGTGAAAACTCAATTGCATTATATAAACATCGATATCAAGAAGGTCGATAAAAAATATTCACGCTCTACTGAAAAAAAAAATCTGTGCGACAAGATAACGGGGTATAGTGGTAATAATAATGTGTGGAGATTGTTTAATTTAAAATCAATAGGTTTTTCTATGTCTTATAATAGTTATAATTTCAGAAATGTCTATACCCCATCATCATCATCATCATCATCAGCCTGTGTCAGTCCACTGCTGGACATAGGCCTCTCCCATGGCACGCCACTGAGCTCGGTCTTCAGCTCTTCTCCTCCAATCCCTGCCCACTGCCTTACAAATATCATCGCCCCACCTAGTTACAGGGCGTCCTACACTACGTTTGCCGACACGCGGTCTCCACTCAAGAACCAGTCTGCCCCAACGGCCATCGGTTCTGCGACATATGTGACCTGCCCACTGCCACTTCAGCTTACTAATTCGCTGAGCTATGTCGGTAACCTTTGTTCTCTGACGAATAACTTCGTTCCGGATACGATCCCTAAGAGAGACTCCAAGCATAGCTCGCTGAGCGACCTTAAATTGGTGGACAAGACGTACAGTGAGTGGCCACGTTTCGGCTTCGTATGTCATTATGTCTATACCCATACTGCCCATATAAATAGCCCGCTGTGTCTGTATAGTCTCCCATTATATTATATTACAGAGCATCTCACCCGTCGAGTATAGAGCGACACGTAGACTTGCGCTGCTGGATGTACGCGGCCGCCGACGCTATGGCGACCATCGCTGACGTGCTTCACAGGGATACCACCAGGTACGAGTATGTATATGTATTGGCCCCTGGTATTCAGGTAAGCTGGTATTCACACATGCTGGGTGTACACTAGAGACGCCCCGAATAGTCGGTTATTAGTCGACATATTCCGACGAAATAGCGCAAGACTTGCGTTGCTGGGTGTACACTAGAGACGCCCCGAATATTCGGTTATTAGTGTACGTATTTCGACGAAATAGAGCAAGTCTTGCGTTGCTGGGTGTACACTAGAGACGCCCCGAATATTCGGTTATTATTCGACATATTTCGACGAAACAGCGCAATGCTTGCGTTGCTGGGTGTACACTAGAGACGCCCCGAATATTCGGTTATTATTCGACATATTTCGACGAAACAGCGCAATGCTTGCGTTGCTGGGTGTACACTAGAGACGCCCCGAATATTCGGTTATTATTCGACATATTTCGACGAAACAGCGCAATGCTTGCGTTGCTGGGTGTACACTAGAGACGCCCCGAATATTCGGTTATTAGTCGACATATTTCGACGAAATAGCGCAAGACTTGCGTTGCTGGGTGTACACTAGAGACGCCCGGAATATTCGGTTATTAGTCGACATATTTCGACGAAATAGCGCAAGACTTGCGTTGCTGGGTGTACACTAGAGACGCCCCGAATATTCGGTTATTAGTCGACGTATTTTTGAATGTTCGATATTCAGCAGAACCTTCAACTACCTACTATCAGCATCACGGTCAACTCACCATTCGTGAACCTTATTTCAACGAGATAAGGTCTACTAATGGTCAATTAAGTTCCAACCAACCCCTTTTTTTAAAGTCAACCGATAAGTACCATTAGTCAATTACTGAAACTTTGACACTAACCGGTTAATCCAATTATTGATCACATCCTCCTAGCGTTATCCCGGTACAGTTGCATCCTGAAGGATGAACCTAATCCCAAGATTTGGCGTAGGCACTAGTTTTTACGGAAGCGACTGCCAATATCAAATTCTTAATCAAATGGCGAAAAACGTAACTCAAAAGAATAAATAATCACATAATTATAAGTCTTCAAAGCTTTAAGAGGGGGTATACTCTGTCCCTTTTCCGCAAAACGCACCTTTGTATGGGAACGATCGTCATTTACTATGGCGCTTGTGGTCAATGATGTCACTGATCTGTCGCGCTTTCTCTCTCTAACCAGCAACATTAAAACGGTTGTAGCTTCCGTTATATTTTGAGATATTTGAATAGGATATTCACGATTTGGCATATTTTTTTGCCTTGCTTTTTTTGGAGTAGTCAAATTTTGAGTGAACATCCCTATTAGGCTTGTCAAGTGAGTGAATTCCAATTCAATCCATATTCTGTCTTAACATCTAAAGACTAGTGACTCTGTGAGCTGTAGACCTCGTGAGTGAGTTTTTATCATTTCCAAAATCTGACATTATAAAAAAGATCAATTATGAATATCGAACCTGCTAACAAAATTTCACGAGAAGCGGTTGAGTATTGCGACCTGTAGAGGACAACAAACCGAAATTGGTCGCAGAAACTTACAAAATCTTTGAAATAAAAATTGATTTTGAATATTTCCAAAAACTGACTCGTCAAAAAAAATCTATATAATTACCGGACCTGCTCACAAAATTTCACGAGAATCGCTTGCGAAATGCGACCAGTAGAGGAGAACAAACCGTTAAAAAACATAACACACAACACACACACATGTTATGTAACATCTTATTGTGTATGCATGACATTACAATGAATAAATAAATAAATAAATAAATATTTTTTTTTTAATTTCCAAAAACTTATTCGACAAAAAAAGTCTGTATATTTAACCAACCTGCTCATAAAATTTCACGATAATCGTTTGAGAAATGCGACCTGTAGAGGACAACAAACTGAAATTCGCCCGCAGAAATTTATAAAATCATTGCGACCTGCAGAGGACAACAAACTGAAATTCGCCCGCAAACCTTACAAAATCATTGATAAAAAAATTGTATTTGGAAATTTCCAAAAACCGTCTCGACAAAAAAACTATATAACTATCGAATCTGCTCACGAAATTTCACGAGAATCGGTTGAGAATTGCGACCTGCAGACGAGAACAAACGGAAATCCGGAATCTGGATATACGACATTTTTGTCGAAGCTGAAGCAGACACCTTCGTTTCACTCGGTCAATAAATAAAGATTAAATAAATAAATAATAAAGTATGTATTATCATCAGGCACGTATCCAGACTTTTGGTTCGGGGGGGGGGGCAAACATTGAAACAACCATGTGAACTGTGTAAAAATCGCTGTAATCACTGTACTATAAAAACGGCTAAAAACGTTTTCGGGGGGATAAATCCCAACTATCCCCCCTCTGGATACGTGCCTGATTATCATCTACCCGCGATTAGAATATGATAAGGGTTGATAGTTTTTCCATATACTTACGTCCAAGTGTATATGAAATGACAGCTATCCCGGTCTTGTAATACAATACAAACATACCATTTTTAGACAGTGCCTTTGTAATAGAAACGCTATTACGTTAGTGTTAAAGTTGAATATCCAATTAGTGTCAAATTTAAAGTTTAATTACCTTGTACCAACGGATAAGTTGGTTCCTAACACTACAGTAAGTCTCAGCACCAGTCCTTTGTATAAGGCATTGAACCACATAAATAATACTCTCCTTTATGACCCTACCTTGGACATATTCTCGCAGTCGGAGCCGAAATTCCTGGCCACAGCCACTCGGTATCTGGAGTCAATTAACACTCCTACCTCAATACAATACTGAATATTTATAGATCATAGAAGGTGATAATGTTAATGTTAATGTTAATTTTGTAAACTTAATTGTGTTACTCATACTATTATAACCTATAACTTTCATGTTTGGCAATATGCTGTAAATGTAAATTGGTTGAAAATAAATAAATAAATAAATAAGTTAGCAAGATTTGTACGTTCCAGATTCGAAGCAACCCGAGACCAGTTGGCGGACGAACAGCTCCTGAACGAGCTGCACTGGTCGCCGCACACGCAGACCTACGCCGACTACGGTGAGCTCGTGCGACCCTAGTACACTCAGATGCAGAAATATGGGTGTATGCTGGAGTAAGCTCAAGCATACAGGATGTAACAAAAAGAGTTAGGATCCGTTTAAGGGCATATTCGGTATCGTGTTTGTCTAAATTTTTTTGGAAAAAAGTATTTTTTAAGAAAATACAGTAAATTTAATAATGTTTTGTTGCGACGTAAATGAAAAATTCATATCGATTTACTTAAACGACTACCGATTCATAAAGGTGGTGGGTTGGCCGGAGCCAACCCTAAAAAAAGACTTAGAACTAACTATATTCAAATATTATTTAACATGTGACCAATATATAATTAATGTTTTCACCTTGTTGAAGTGATATTTTTGATCCATATGACTACTAATATACATAATGAAGACAATATTAAGTGTTTTTAGACTTGATTTTGCCTACAATCTGCATAAATTTAGGTGACGGAGAACCGGAACATCAATTTTGCTATTGTGCCAATTTTCGTCAACGTCATTTTGCGGGTTTTTCACGTTGGTCCGGTTTTCGTCTAATCGGCGTTTTTATGAAATCACATCAAGATTCAAGGTAATCAAAGCCCAGAGTAATTAGTAATCGGCTCGCGTAGGTGACATCAACACGATTTTTAAAACCGCGTTTTTAAAACGCGGCGTACGCAGCAGTTTTAAAAAAGTTCACGACCTTTTTTTAAAACTGCTACGTCGATGGATGACACATTTCACTCGAAGAGATCATGGCGAGAGTCAGGGATCTAAGTTGTACTTGGAACGGATCAGCCTTTAAGAAGACTATGATTATAATACCTAGTATTTTGATCATTTCTTTATTTCATAGTAATAAAAGCCAACAACAAGCAAACACAAGGTAGTACGGAGTACCTATTTAAGGTTTTTTACCCAGAAAACTGGTTTTTGACTCTATTGACGAAAACTGGGCAACGTGGTCGTCACCACTGGGCAAAAATGACGAAAACCGGGAAAACCCGTACTTTTTCATTTATCATCTTTTCTAAACGTAACGGTGTATTTAAGTGTTTAAATCCCACTCTTGGCTAAAAATAGACTATATAGGCATTTAAAAGAAATATTAGTGGTATAAATTACGATAGATCAACATGTTATTTTCCCCTCACAATGTTGGTAACTCCACTAATGTGACGAGAACCGGCGCAACGACCCTATTTAAATAAGCTCCGATTTTCCACGTTTCCTGTCTTCTTTACTTTAAAATGTGTTCTTGGTGAATATAATACATAAGGTTCCTGTATTTAATGAGATACATTATTGTCAGGTCTGCACACGGACGGCGTCCGGCTGGTCCGGCAGCCGGCCAAGCAGCCGGGGGACGTCGCCAGGGTGCTCCGCGGCGTCACCGTGCCGCCGGAGCCCAAACTGGTCACCTCCGCCTTCGGTGGGTACAAAAAGGACAGAGGGGCTACCGCGAACCACAACCGAAGTTTTCCCGCTCTGTCTCACTTATGTGCAAACTTGCAAGTGCGACAGAGAGGGAAAATTTCGTTTGCTGTTCGCGGTAGCGCCACAGAAGGCTTATAACGAACAACCTAATGCAGCCGGTTTTCAGGACCATGCCCAATAAGGAAGTGCACGCTCACTCAAATTTCAAGCAGCTTTGGTTTAAAAAAAAAAAGCATTTATTCACCAATAAAGGTTACACCAATAATATAAAGGTTGGGACTTCCTAGTAAGTACACAATACCTGTGTCAGGAAGTCCCGCTCTTCTATAGTAATTTAGTCACAATGATTTGGCGAAATACAAAAACAATACACAGAAAGAAGACTAAATACAGAGATAATAAACTACAGTTTCTTTAATAATAAATCCTATTAAACTAATGAATTTAGATTAGAGATTCCACTCGAGTAAAAACACAGAGCTTTGGTTTAAAAAAAGAAGTAATGAAATCGGACGAATACTTCTCGAGTTACGGTTGATTTTTTAAACTCAATATCCGCCATCTTGGATTGGCCGCCATATTCGTTAGCTACCATATTGAAATGGCAATCATGGTTTTTTAACATCATATTAAACCAATCTAACTGCTGTGAAAAGGAAATTTGGTAACCCCAAATTACGTTGTTTTCATACATTTGGCTAGCTGGCGGACTAAGAGTCGGTTGCACCAACATACGATCACGGCACGGTCATCGTCAAATATGGCGCCGGCAGCTGTAGATTTTAACGAACACCGCTTTCGATTACAGACGGTGTGGTGCAACCAGGGACCGATACCGGATTAGCCCAATACCCTGAATTAGCTCAATATTTTGGATTATTTTCTGCTCTTTACATAGGGCTGAATCATGTATTTAGGTAACAACTTCGTATTATTAGATTGTCCCATTAAAAACGAAATAATGAACCGGTGACCATAATAATACCGGTATTTTTCTATGGAGAAAATACCGGTATCCGATCCCTGGGTGCAACCCACCCTTATAGGGCTCGCAAATTTCTCAATTTGTCACGGAGTTGCGCGGTTTCCAGCCGAGGCTAGTCGAGCCGGCCTCCTTTCCAACTGACACATTGTAAATTTAGTTTAAGCCGTCGTCTCCCGGCGTAAAAAATAAATCAATCAATCAATCAAATCGTTTATTTGCTGGTATAGAGTAAGTACAAATAGGTCTTATACATTATAATACAGTTCCATGTATTCAACCTGCACGCATGCAAATATTTACGAGTGCTGCGTACGTTATGATATAATATTTTCGTCTTGGGCGTAAACACTTGAATCCCTCGCTACGCTCAAGATTCGATATACCGCCCTCGCCGTAAATATATCATTTTGCTCCCTTGAGACACAATCTACTATTAATTGTACTGAGCGACTGTCGTAATTTTCCCCGTTCCCAGGTTACGTGTCCCTGTTCCCAATGCTGCTGAAAGTTCTGAAGCCCGACAGCGAGAACCTCGGCAAGATACTGCGGGACCTGGACAAGCCGGACTTGCTGTGGTCCAACTTCGGGCTCAGGTAAAATAATTATTCTAGAAAAAAAAACGTAAAATAGTGGACTTAGAGGCGAAATTGTTACGTCCCGACTTCATCACTACATAGTATAAAACAAAGTAGCTTTCTCTGTCCCTATATCCCTATGTATGCTTAAATATATTAAATAAAAAAAAAACTACTCAACGGATTTTGATGCGCTTTTTTTAATAGATAGTGTGATTGAAGAGGAAGGTTTATATGTATAATAACATCCATTAAATAGTGCACCCGTGCGAAGCCGGGGCGGGTCGCTAGTTAGTAATAAGCAGCAGTAATTCATTAGTACAAGCCAAAAGTTTTGTAACATGTTTCCGAACGAATCAAACTTAGCGCGTGTATCGGAACGCAACTTGTTTTTTAGCTGTCATCGTAATGTCAGAAAAATGGTCTATTGCATTGATGATACGGTTTTTTTGGTGTGGGCTCAGGTAAAATAATTATTCTAGAAAAAAAACGTAAAATAGTGGACTTAGAGGCGAAATTGTTACGTCCCGACTTCATTAGTAATAAGCAACTATATTAACCCGACTTCATTAGTACAAGCCAAAAGTATTGAACATGTTTCCGAACGAATCAAACTTAGCGCGTGTATCGGAACGCAACTTGTTTTTGAGTAGAACTAGTCATGATTATACTCAACTTCAACTTTTAAAAATTACATATGCCACAGTTAAGGTAATATGTGAAATGTTTCAGAAATTGCCCATCGCTATTTGAGAGTGAACCTACATGGATATCATCAACACAACGAATCCTTAAACAAATCCTTAAATTAATTTGACGACCGGTTTAGCCTAGTGGGTAGTGCACCTGCCTGTGAAGCTGACGGTCCTGGGTTCGAATCCCGGTCATGGCAAATATTTGTGTGATGAGCATGAATATTTGTTTCTGAGTCTTGGATGTTTTCAATATATTTAAGTATTTATATCTATTAAATATATCGTCGTCTAGTACCCATAACACAAGCCTTCTTGAGCTTACTGTGGGGCTAGTTCGATTTGTGTAAGATTGTCTTCTAATATTTATTTATTTAAATCAGTAAAAGCTCGGCTTTGTGGCTTCCCTGGGGTCACGATCGTGCATAGGCTAAGGTGTGTTTGCTTACCACCAGGCACGCTATATGCTTGTTTGCTGTATGGTAATAAAAAATAACGTTTTATTCCAGATCTCTATCAAAATCGTCCCCGCTCTACATGAAACGCAACACCGAACACGACCCGCCGTACTGGCGCGGGCAGGTCTGGATAAACATCAACTATCTCGCTCTCTCCGCGCTGAAGCACTACTCCGGTGTGGAGGGGCCGCACGCGGCGAGAGCGGGAGAGCTGCACGACAAGCTGAGGGATAACGTTGTTCGTGAGTATTCCTACGTTTCATGCGCTCCTGGTATTTAGTTGTCGGGACAGCTTTCGGATTATTCGTTCATTACCTGTTAAATCCAATGGTTGCCTGGTAGAGAATGTCATTTGGCATTAAGCCCGCCATTTGTACAATTTGTGTATTTTGTGCAATAAAGTTTAAATAAATAAATAAATTGATTTTCCCAGGTTACACAGTGATAATTATCACTATGCTGGAATGATACTATTAAAATAAATATAAATATAAATAAATATTTTTGGACAATTTTACACCAATCAACCTAGTCCCAAACTAAGCAAAGCTTGTACTATGGGTACTAACTGACGATATACATACTTATCCTCCTAAGACCCGGCGTCCTATATAAAGGACAAAATATGGTCAACGGAAAATAAGTTAAATTTTGAAGTGACAGAGTTGCATTTGTTTTGGTTTAATTGATTTCACATAAAATAAAATTCAGTAATCGGAATTGTTAGGTTCAAATTCGATTGTATTTTTATTTGTATGGCGGGTCTCAGGAGGTTAAATAGATACATAGATACTTAAATACATAGAAAACATCCAAGACTCAGGAACAAACATTCGTGTTCATCACACAAATAAATGCCCTGACCGGGATTCGAGCCCGGGACCTCCAGCTTCGAAGGCAGGGTCACTACCAACTAGGCTAAAGCGGTCGTATTAACGCGCATCTCTACAGTTTATGGATTTTCATCAATAATAACGCGATTCTGCTTCCGTTTATCGCGTGATAATCAGTAATTGTTTAAAAGGGCCGAACCCGTTAGTAATATGAGAACTTATAGGCCGGGTTTTATAAAGATCCAAAGTTACTGAAATTTGATCTGACATTGTTCTAACGGATCTTTATAAAACCTGGCCTAAGGCTCGGTTTTATAAACATCCGTTAGACTTTATGTCGGTTTGTTATGTCAAAAAATGTACTGAGTTACTGAAATTTGATCTGACATTGTTCTAACGGATCTTTATAAAACCTGGCCTAAGGCTCGGTTCTATAAACATGCGTTAGATTTTACGTCGGTTTGTTATGTCAAAAAATGTACTGAGTTACTGAAATTTGATCCGACATTTATCTAACGGATCTTTATAAAATCCGGCCTAAGGCTCGGTTTTATAAATATCCGCTAGACTTTATGTCGGTTTGTTATGTCAAAAAATGTACTGAGTTACTGAAATTTGATCCGACATTTATCTAACGGATCTTTATAAAATCCGGCCTAAGGCTCGGTTTTATAAATATCCGCTAGACTTTATGTCGGTTTGTTATGTCAAAAAATGTACTGAGTTACTGAAATTTGATACGACATTTATCTAACGGATCTTTATAAAACCCGGCCTTAGGTTCGGTTTTATAAACATCCGCTAGACTTTATGTCGGCTTGTTATGTCAAAAAATGTACTGAGTTACTGAAATTTGATCCAACATTTATCTAACAGATCTTTATAAAACCCAGCCTGTGGCTCGGTTTTATAAATATCTGTTAGACTTTATGTCGGTTTGTTATGTCAAAAAATGTACTGAGATACTAAAATTTGATCTGACATTCGGTCTAACGGATCTTTATAAAACCCGGCCTTAGGGTAGCTGGTAAAAGAGTATGGACGTATGGACATTTTCAATGATGAGTAGGTATTTCGAAATATATAAATAAAAAAATGAAATAAATGAAGTTTATTCCGCAAGTAGGCTGCAATGGCACTTTTACAAGTCGAGGACTACTAGCGTTTCACAAGAGACTACTGCCGAGAAGAAACGCCGAAAGAAACTCGACGGTCAGTCATTTTCTTCAAAAAACAACAATGATTTCTCTCATCAACAATGACGAGCAGTAATAAAGGTCGGACTTTAAAGCTGCAAATAAGATTAGTTGAAACAAGTTCCTTCTAGTAATAATTTTTCACCATCGTCACTGCCAGACTAAGGCACCAACATACGATCACAGGCCGGTCATCGTCAAATATGGCGCCGGCAGCTGTCATCCCATAGAAACTTGTCAAACTTTCCATACAATCAGATTTTAACGAAGACCGCATACAGACGGTTTGGTGCAACCCAACCTAATCTTTCATTGTACCCGTTTAGTTTTAATTTCTTGCTAACTGTATTTACTTTTTTTTTCAGGAAACCTCCTGTCTGAATACCGTCGTACCGGCTACTTCTGGGAGCAGTATTCCGGCGAAGACGGCGTCGGTTCCGGATGCCGACCTTTTACCGGCTGGACGGGGCTGTTGCCGCTCATCATGGCTGGCGAGTACTAACGTCTCCCGAGTATGAACTCCTGGTATCTTGTGCACAATATCGCTCGGAGAAGTGACTCCCACTCATTGATCACACCGGCTGGACGGGAGTGTTGCCGCTCATCATGGCTGGCGAGTACTAACGTCTCCCGAGTATGAACTCCTGGTATCTTGTGCACAATATCGCTCGGAGAAGTGACTCCCACTCATTGATCACACCGGCTGGACGGGAGTGTTGCCGCTCATCATGGCTGGCGAGTACTAACGTCTCCCGAGTATGAACTCCTGGTATCTTGTGCACAATATCGCTCGGAGAAGTGACTCCCACTCATTGATCACACCGGCTGGACGGGAGTGTTGCCGGTCATCATGGCTGGCGAGTACTAACGTCTCCCGAGTATGAACTCCTGGTATCTTGTGCACAATATCGCTCGGAGAAGTGACTCCCACTCATTGATCACACCGGCTGGACGGGAGTGTTGCCGGTCATCATGGCTGGCGAGTACTAACGTCTCCCGAGTATGAACTCCTGGTATCTTGTGCACAATATCGCTCGGAGAAGTGACTCCCACTCATTGATCACACCGGCTGGACGGGAGTGTTGCCGGTCATCATGGCTGGCGAGTACTAACGTCTCGCGAGTATGAACTCCTGGTACCTTGTGCACAATATCGCTCGGAGAAGTGACTCCCACTCATTGATCACACCGGCTGGACGGGGCTGTTGCCGCTCATCATGGCTGGCGAGTACTAACGTCTCGCGAGTATGAACTCCTGGTATCTTGTGCACAATATCGCTCGGAGAAGTGACTCCCACTCATTGATCACACCGGCTGGACGGGAGTGTTGCCGGTCATCATGGCTGGCGAGTACTAACGTCTCCCGAGTATGAACTCCTGGTATCTTGTGCACAATATCGCTCGGAGAAGTGACTCCCACTCATTGATCACACCGGCTGGACGGGAGTGTTGCCGGTCATCATGGCTGGCGAGTACTAACGTCTCGCGAGTATGAACTCCTGGTACCTTGTGCACAATATCGCTCGGAGAAGTGACTCCCACTCATTGATCACACCGGCTGGACGGGGCTGTTGCCGCTCATCATGGCTGGCGAGTACTAACGTCTCGCGAGTATGAACTCCTGGTACCTTGTGCATAATATCGCTCGGAGAAGTGACTCCCACTCATTGATCAATCACACCAGCCCTTCACTGGCTGGACGGGGCTGTTGCCGCTCATCATGGCTGGCGAGTACTAACGTCTCGCGAGTATGAACTCCTGGTACCTTGTGCACAATATCGCTCGGAGAAGTGACTCCCACTCATTGATCACACCGGCTGGACGGGGCTGTTGCCGCTCATCATGGCTGGCGAGTACTAACGTCTCGCGAGTATGAACTCCTGGTATCTTGTGCACAATATCGCTCGGAGAAGTGACTCCCACTCATTGATCACACCGGCTGGACGGGAGTGTTGCCGGTCATCATGGCTGGCGAGTACTAACGTCTCGCGAGTATGAACTCCTGGTACCTTGTGCATAATATCGCTCGGAGAAGTGACTCCCACTCATTGATCACACCGGCTGGACGGGAGTGTTGCCGGTCATCATGGCTGGCGAGTACTAACGTCTCGCGAGTATGAACTCCTGGTACCTTGTGCATAATATCGCTCGGAGAAGTGACTCCCACTCATTGATCAATCACACCAGCCCTTCACTGGCTGGACGGGGCTGTTGCCGCTCATCATGGCTGGCGAGTATTAACGTCTCGCGAGTATGAACTCCTGGTACCTTGTGCACAATATCGCTCGGATAAGTGACTCCCACTCATTGATCACACCGGCTGGACGGGAGTGTTGCCGGTCATCATGGCTGGCGAGTACTAACGTCTCGCGAGTATGAACTCCTGGTACCTTGTGCACAATATCGCTCGGAGAAGTGACTCCCACTCATTGATCACACCGGCTGGACGGGGCTGTTGCCGCTCATCATGGCTGGCGAGTACTAACGTCTCGCGAGTATGAACTCCTGGTATCTTGTGCACAATATCGCTCGGAGAAGTGACTCCCACTCATTGATCACACCGGCTGGACGGGAGTGTTGCCGGTCATCATGGCTGGCGAGTACTAACGTCTCGCGAGTATGAACTCCTGGTACCTTGTGCACAATATCGCTCGGAGAAGTGACTCCCACTCATTGATCACACCGGCTGGACGGGGCTGTTGCCGCTCATCATGGCTGGCGAGTACTAACGTCTCCCGAGTATGAACTCCTGGTACCTTCTGCACAATATCGCTCGGATAAGTGACTCCCACTCATTGATCACATCGGCCCTTCACCGGCTGGACGGGGCTGTTGCCGCTCATCATGGCTGGCGAGTACTAACGTCTCCCGAGTATGAACTCCTGGTACCTTGTGCACAATATCGCTCGGATAAGTGACTCCCACTCATTGATCACATCGGCCCTTCACCGGCTGGACGGGGCTGTTGCCGCTCATCATGGCTGGCGAGTACTAACGTCTCCCGAGTATGAACTCCTGGTACCTTGTGCACAATATCGCTCGGATAAGTGACTCCCACTCATTGATCACATCGGCCCTTCACCGGCTGGACGGGGCTGTTGCCGCTCATCATGGCTGGCGAGTACTAACGTCTCGCGAGTATGAGCTCCTGGTACCTTGTGCACAATATCGCTCGTGGCTTTTTTCACTGAGAGAGACATGAGAGTCTCGCTTCTGCCGCTCATCATGGCTGGCGAGTACTAACGCCTCCCGGCTGTCGTATCCTGGTACATTGCGTACAATATCGAGTACTAAGTTAACTCTTCGCGAATATGGGCACCTGGTACCTTGCATAATTAAATAACATTAATGAGAGCTCCGGATCTTCAGTGCTTGACCATAGATAACACCATTACCTACTGGTAATTTACAAGTTTTGTGGTTTTGGCACTTGGCCGGTTTTTTACAAGTTTACCAGTAGGTAAACTTGTAAAAAACCGGCCAAGTGCGTGTCGGAACACCTACTAGTCCACATTTAAAACCAATATCCAATACATTGAGTCTGAAAAGGTCGTATCTTCAAAGGATACTCAAGACACTTACGACCTTTTGTTTGGGCAGGGCAGTTTTCAGCGAAAACTCAAAAACTAAAACGTTCAAACCAAAAATCATTGAAAGTATTTATTAAATGCCACCACCTCAGTTTTTTTCGGAATTTTAAGCTTCATAGTTTAGAAATTAGAGGGGAGGACACACACTTTTATTTATTTATGTATGAAGTTTAGCGTTTTAAATAGGACTAAATGGAGAACCAACGGCTAAATTTACAATTATCTCTCGCTCTCGAAACTCGTCGCGTCATAGTCAATGCCACGATCGACGAATCACAAAAATTTAACGAGATCCCTATTGGTTAATTGCGATAATACCTAGCACGTACCTCGCAAGCGCCGCTGTTAAGTCGTGCCTGTAGCGACTTGTTCGAAATCCGCATCCGCAAAAACTCCGCATTGTTTTTTTGCGGATGCAGATACGGATGTTGAATTTTATGCGCGGAAGTTCCGCGGTTGCGAATGCGTATATCGATACATATATTTGTACGGAAGCGACTGCCACCCAACCTTCCAACCCAAGGGGGAACTAATTGGACGTAATGAACGGACGGTAAATTAAGGGGGGGGGGGGGGGGGGGGTGAATGGTGGGTGTTCCGATGAAATTCCGCAACACGGCCAACGGTCATTATTTCTGGTTGGGTTTTTTATTAATGTAACAGTGGTGAATCGATATTGCGTCTTAGGGATCTTTATGAAACTGGGCCTTTAGCACGTAAGTTTTACTAATTTTAAAATAATGAAACGGGTAACTCACGTTTTTAAGGTCGATTATCGCTCGACATGTTTCAAACAGGTGCGCGCCCGTCCTGGCGGCCCGTTTAGTGATATTGTATATAAAGTGAACGTGATTCTAAAATAAATATTAGTTGTATGTAGTTTATAGCGACGGTTACTGGTTAACCATAGATAATGTGCGCGCATGGGCGCTAACGATGGGCCTAATAAGAAAGCTCAAGGTCACCCAAAGAGCAATGGAAAGAGCTATGCTCGGGGTTTCTCTGCGTGATAGAATTCGGAATGAAGCTGTCCGTAGCAGAACTGGGGTCACCGACATAGCCTTCAAAATTGCGAGACTTAAGTGGCAGTGGGCAGGGCACATTGCTCGCAGGACTGACGGTCGATGGGGCCAGAAACTGCTTGAGTGGCGTCCACGCACCGGAAGACGAGCTGTCGGTAGGCCTCCGACAAGGTGGAGTGATGACCTGGTGAAGGTCGCGGGAATCCGGGGGAAACGAACGGCACAGGACCGGTCTAAATGGCGAGCCTTGGGGGAGGCCTATGTTCAGCAGTGGACGTCTTTCGGCTGAAATAATGATGATGATGTTGATGATAGATAATGTAATGATAAGTTTACATTGTTGCGGTGAGGAACCGGTGAAGTAGGTACTGTGGGGTTAGCGTGGGTTGCACCAAACCGTTTGTAATCAATCCGCTTGCAGTAAAAAATCTGCGTGTCACTCTGTTCTCTGATCGGTATATTAATATTCCCTGGTTAATGAATTATTCGTTCCGGTATATTAGATTTAAAGGAATTTGAACTGTCTATATAGTACTTAAATCTCATATTTGAATGAATAATATAAACCGTATCTACTGTATAAACGGCCCAAATTCCTTTGTATCTGGCAGGATGCGTTCCGGCCCGGCGCGGTCGATGAAAATCGTATTTATTTTCACTGGCGGGAACCCGGTGAAAAAAAGCGAGAGTAATTCCAATACAGTAGAATCCGCTTATAACATTTTACCGCTTTTAACGACTTCGAAATCACCACACATTAGATTTGATACCAAACATTTTCAAAGTAAATCAGCCCGTTTTGTGCGACGTTCTGTTAGTGCGACGTAATATCACCGGTCCCTTGACTGTCGCTTTATCCGGATTCCACTGTATTTAGTACTCTTTTGTACTAGAATCACGATTTGAAACGAGATATTTACCATGTATATAAGCGAACCAGGAAGAGGGTAGATCGCTATGGTGTGTGGGTAGACCACAACTAAAACTCGCAGCACGTCAGTTAATCCTTGATAATGGCGCTTGCAACAGTGCCGAAATATCGGGAACTCACAAATACAAATATACATGGTAAATATCCCGTTTCAAATCGTGATTCTAATGTAAATGACCATGTAAGCTTGAAATCTTTTGTACTATTTCGTACCTGGCGTCAAATAATCTGTACCTCGCTAAAAATCGAGAAATATTAAAATCAGTGCATCCTCAAATCTTATAAAGGGTCGGCAACGTGCACGTGACTCCTTTGGAGTTGCGGGCGTCTATAGGCTGCGGTGGCCGCTTACCATCAGGTGAACCGTACGCTTGTTTGTCGGCGTTGTATAAAAAAATAATAACAAAGTGGTCAGCCATTCTGACGTCACGTTGACTCCTGTCAACGCTGTTTACTGTTTCTTAATTAAATATATTGCATAATTTAATTGTATAATAGAAAAATAGACGGGCGGTTTATCAGGTTAAAATAATTTCAGTAAATGATACATATAAAAGTGATCATTTGATTCTATACAAATATGTCATTTTAGGAATGCGATGTAATATTCACTCTAGTCAGTAAGTAGGCACAGTGAAACTTATTAGCAACAGATACAATATACAGGGTGGAACAAAGTTATGGGCCCTGGAGGGAAACTGCTTTAAATCCTTTAGTTAGCTCATTTTACTGAAAGGAAACATTCATTTATTTTTAAAAAGAAACAAAACTGCATTCAAAGATTTTTAAAATTTTGCTAGTCTCAACCGGGAATCGAACCTACTAAAAATTAAAAATTAACCCTCGCTAGTTTATTATACGAATCGGTAGGATTATTGTTTGGGATAAACTTTGTCTAAGAAACGTTTATTTGGTCATTGAAATAAAAAAGTGAAAACTACAATTGTTTTTATTTTATTAAAACAATTGAGCAAAATTTTAAACATCTTTGAATGCAGTTTTGTTTCTTTTTAAAAATAAAGGAATGTTTCCTTTCAGTAAAATGAGCTAACTAAAGGATTTAAAGCAGTTTCCCTCCAGGGCCCATAACTTTTTTCCACCCTGTATATACAACACGATATGTATTTGGGTGGATCAACTATTCTTTGTTGCTCGTTACCATGGTTACGTCTCCTCAGTCACTCTTTAAAACTGTGATTTTATAGCGTTTAAATCTACCAAATATGAGTTTTTGCGATGAGCATAAATCCATTTGAACGTGGGTCATCTCTTGAGCATGCTTGAAGTCCACATTATAAACATTTTTCTAAGAAACTCTGTTACTGTTGTCTTCTCTCTGACGGGACAGAATAACAACAAGAAAAAGTTGATTGACCCATTTTAACTTTTTTCCAGGTATATTATGTACCACACAATTTCTCGACCACTGTACGTGTCAATGGAATATCAATCTTAGTTCTCCAATTTGTGGTTAAATTTCGATTGCAATATCGTTAAAAGTGACTTCTAGAAAATGTATCAAAACGTAATTGTTTTAAAGGTTGTGTAAAGCGGATTGTGTGTGTTTGTATAACGTTTAGGTATTGACGAGCTATTCACGCTACACTCAATAGTAATTATAGCAAATAAAATTGGTACAGTGAGCGTCAGAAATACGCATATGAAGAATTCAAGTCTTCATTGTATGGAATAAGAACTTTTGACCTCTTCATTTACGTGAGCCCTGTGCCCTTAACATGAGTTTAAATGACCGTACTCGCTAGCGACTGCGTAAAAATGTGTATGGGCAAAAGTACAGCGCCTCTGGCGGTTACGCAATAGAACTAAGTATCGGCATACTAAATCGTTTACGCAGTCGCTAGCGAGTACGGTCATGCAAACTCATAATAAAGGCACTGTTCCGAATCACGCTCACAGCGCGCTCACGGTCGGACCGATTCACGCTCACATCGCTGATATGAGATCTCGTGAGGTCATTGTTGATGTCACGGCGCTCACACTCGCAGGCGTGAGCACCTTGAGCGCAAACATCAAGTTGACGTTTGATATATGAACATGACAGTAAAAACGCGATGCCCTATCAGAATCAAAATATCACTCACGCGGCCTATCTGATTCGGACCAGCCGTCAGCACTGTCAGCGCTATGAGCGTTGTTGGCGTAATTCGGAACATGGGGGTAGTCGATGGGGTGGGGGTTTAATGCTGACTCTTCGTATTGAATTTATTTATTTATTATTTTTATGCTGGCAATCGAGTATGCTCGCCGCAATTTCCGTACAAAGTTTTTGCTCTCGAGTGTAATAAACTATACATTTAAAAAAGTTTATAATAGGTAAGTCATCCTCTCTTTCACTTAGACATTGCTGGAAATGAGTGTAGCTCATTCACTCTTAATGGACTGTAAAATAGTGAAACATTTGTTACATATTATTTTTGTGTAAATAAATTGTTACATACAAAATGAGTTGGTTTTTTAATGTATTTTTATCCCTTACTATATCTAATAGAAGTAATATAAATAATGGCATAACAATTGGGTGAGGACAATTAAAATGTAGGTGCATTAAATGTCTTAACTATGTGCCAAGAATTTGGTCCACACCCAATTTTATAGGTTTCCCTACCCAAAGGGTAAAACGGGACCTAAATTGAAAGATGTGAAATTAGTACATTATCCTCAGATATCTCAAGGAATCGAAGAAATCTGTGCGAAAGTTACAGTTAAAATTCTAATCTTAATTAAAAAAAGAGGGATAGTCAGTGCTGGATTAACCCTTAAGCAAACTAAGCAATCGCTTAGGGCATCACGTCGTGGGGGGCACCAGAAACAGCACTAAAAATATATTGCTAGCATATGAACACACGAAAGGGTCTGTTTGAAAATCTGCGCGTTTTGAATTTATAGTTTCGACGTTTATACTTGTTGGTTAAATATGCTTAATAATAAACATTATCACCAAACAAGTCCATAGGTCAATGGGAAATTAATAAACACTTCGTAACAAAATTATATAAAATAGCGGAAATTGGTGATTATAGGTATTCGTAGTGGCTAATCTTGAACGGGTGGCCCACGGGCGTGGATTGCTTAGGGCATCAAGTAGTCTTAATCCGGCACTGGGGATAGTGAGGAACAAATGAAACAAAGGAGTACTCACAATGAATAATTACTTTATTTCGGTAATTTTTTACTGTAAGTAAAATATATTCTATGATCTTTCGGTCGTCTGAGAACATTACAGATTAGCATATCATCATCCGCTACAACGACTGTTCTACCATTTGTACCACACAACCATTTAGAGGTGTAGCGAACTGTACGTATATTTCCGTCTCTGTCACACTTTAAAATTTAACCTCTGGACCGCCATAGAAAATTCCGTAAGTAGCGTATCAAAGCCAGTCTTTATAGCATAAAACGGCAAATGAATCTTACTCCATTGCACGTAGGTTGCCTTTTCATTGTAATTGATGTCATCTAAACATGACAGTAGCGTTGTAGTCGCGGCGGCTCTTGTCATCTATACGTGACTGTGGCGGTCAAGAAGTTAATTAGGTGTATCTCCCTCTGTCGCTCTAATTAACCTGTCTCAGGTTACTGAAATGCAATGTGCAATTCTACAAGCCACTGACACAAAATTGGTCATGTTAGAAGGCCACTCATGCAGTGGCGTAGAGCCCTGGGGCGAAAAAAGAGTGGGGCCCCTAAACATATATTTTTAATGAGTTGCCATGATTAGTGTTGCAACCTATTTTATTTAGATTCCGAAGGTGGCTTATCTTATCATATTTAGATGAGGGCCCTTGCGGATGCACTTCGACCCAGTGGGATCTTTTGTGCAATTGCCCCCTCCTTTATGCCTACTCCAAGCTGCTCCCCAGCATTTCCACAAACCGAATGATGGAGTTCAGCGGTAGTACTCTGAATTCCTTTGGTTCAGGATAACCATTGCCAAAGTAATTCATTCTCTGTCTGGCAAGGGCGTGACATTCACACAGTAAGTGTTCCATTGTCTCGTCACCCTCGCCACACATCCTACATTCTGTGTCGTCTGCTAGTCCCATCTTGGCCAAGATTGCTTTGACGCCGAACCGAAGGTGGCTAGTTCAATAATAGGTTTGCTAATCAGGTTTTGGAGGCTCCAAGAACTTGGGGGCCCTGGGGCACTGCCCCGCCTAGCGCTTGGGTAGCTACGCCACTGCACTCATGGTGGCCTAGCGCGAATTGAAAACGAAATATCTCACACTCTTTATTCATCGTATGGCAATTTTGTGGCACCGTTTAGCATCACCCAGGGGCCAGTGTAGGGTAACCAAGGTTACCAACTCCATTTTTTTTACCCCTAGAGCTTAAGTTTTTACCCCTAGACCTTAAAACTAAACAATTTTTTTGGAAAATCCCCTGATATGAAAAAAAAGTATGTGCCTCAATTTCTTCAATGTAGTTATACATTATTTAGGATCTCGCTTGTTCTAATGGTTCGACTTTTTTATGATCATACACATTGAACATTTTAAACAATTACTAGGTGGAGTAAATGTAACGCGAGATCATGATCTCTATAGTGCGAATCGGACCATCATTACGCTTTGCAGCATTTCAGTGGATAGTCGATTCCACAGCTTATTTTTAATAATGTTATATGCAGCATGAGAAAATATACGTTTTGAGTCGGCGACATATATCCACAACCCCAAGAAAATTAACAAAATACTAAATAAACGATCTTTTTGCAATGTTTACAACACGACTGTTTACAATGAATGACAGACGTATTGTATCGTTATTTAAAAATTCAACGTTAACATTTAATAAAAATCCCTAAATATACCCCTAAAAATATTAAGCCCCTAAAAAATCCCATGCTCCTTATTTTCCCCCTAAATTTAGGGGTAAAACCCCTAAGTTGGCAACCCTGAGGGTAACGGTGGGTACTCTCTACGGACGTGGTACAACATCGACTCCCCTGTGTCAAGTGAGCGGACAACTTGGCTGTTAGAAATTCTCAAAAATAGAAAAAAAAAAGGTTTTGACAACATTATACTTGAGACGTTACACTTATTTCAAAAATGGCTGTATTTAGGATGTACAAGACTGACAAAAATTACAAATGGTAGAATAATCATCGTTTACAAAAGTTAATATTACAACAACACAATATGTTAAACATCCAAGTCACAATAAAAAAATAAAAATAAAGACGAGGTAAAAGTTTTTTTTTCACATTTTCTTTTTTTTCCCTATCTAACGATAATTTGAATTTGATAACCTACTTAAACTAGCTTTACAATTTTTAAATGATTTTTTTTCTCATTTTTTTCTTATTCTTGATTACAAAACCTCACTGTAGGCGGGCCAGCCGCTTAGTATATAGTATATACAATTACATAAATTAATATCAATAGGTCATCTACACAAATTCTATAACTTGTACATCTTACGAATGGACTCGGATACTATAGGAGATTTTCGAGTATACTAAAATTGTCTGCAGCGGCCGGGTTGTGTCAAAGGAATCCATGCATAAAGCGACTTAATTTTGTTTGCACAAAACTCAAAATACAATAACAGTTTTTTATCTACACCCATACAGTAAATCCTCTTTTATGTGCTCAAAGTGTAGGTAAGGACCAACTTTACAATATCGCGCCGGTCCGGGGCGGAGATGGCCATAACACCTCCACATAAGTCGGTGGAAGTGTATTATCAGAATGTAAGAGGTCTTCGGACAAAATTAGATGATTTCTATGCAGGGCTGGCGTCCTCAAATGCGGATTTATTTGGAATAACTGAAACAGGTTGTAATGAATCTATTCATGATGCTGAAATAATTCCACCTGGGTATAAAATCATCCGCTGTGATCGCACGGATGGACGTAAGCAGGGCGGCGTGTTTCTCGTGGCCACACCGCGCATCGAGCTACGGAGCGTTCGGCTGCCGGGTGACGTCATCATTAGCGATAAGGTGTTCGAGCTGGTTTGTGCGAATGTGTATATGCACGAGAGATTGTTATTTTTGTGTTGTGTTGTGTACATCCCACCGAATAGTAAGGAAACAGAGTACATGATATTATTCAATATTATAGAACAGTTATGTGTTATGTATAGTCGAGTGGTCGTACTAGGAGATTTTAATTTGTATTCCTGCGCTTCATCTGTTAGCGATTACTTCGAATTTTTTCAGACTTATTGTGGATTCATTCAGAGAAACGAAATTCCAAACTGTAACAATCGCCAGTTAGACTTAGTACTAACATCGCTAGAGGGGGAGGTGACGGTGCGCGCTGCATCTGAGGCATTGGTTCCGATTGACGCGTATCACCCGCCGCTTGAGGTCAAGGTCACGTTATCGGGCGGTGCGTCGGCGCGGGGCGCGGGGCCGGGGGGGCGCGGGGACGATGCCGATGCCGACACGCAGCATCTTCGGCAGGAGTGGAACTTTGTGAAGGCCAACTATCCACTTTTATATACATTACTGGGTACTATTAATTGGGCACCGTTGTATAATTTAAGTAATGCAGATGAGTGTTTATCTTATTTTTACACTAATATCAATAAAATTATTAGCGATTGTGTGCCTAAAAAACTGCCCAAGCGGAATGCGTCGAGGTATAGTTATCCCGAATGGTACAACGCTGAAATAATCCGCGAAATACAGTATAAAGCTATTCTCCATAAAAAGTACAAGTCTAATGAGTCACAAGAGAATTATATAGCCTTCGCTGGATGTAGGGCGCGAGTAAAAAGTATGATTCAAATAGCTTACACACAGTATCAGGATCGCGTTCAAAAACATTTAACAGAGGATCCGAAAGCTTTTTGGAACTATGTTAAATCTAAAACAAAACACGGAAAAGCTAAACAATTATCCAAAAATGGAGTGATACTCGATGGAAGGCAGGGAGTGAAAGAGTTCGCAGACTTCTTTCATTCAGTGTATAGCTCCACTCCAGCGGACCTAAATGTGAACGCAGCGGTGGCGGAGGCACAATGCTCGGGTGATTCAGCACGGATACATCTCGATAGCTTACACCTGGCTGAGGTAATGCGAGCACTTGCGAATCTCAAACCGAAGCGTTCTGCGGGACCGGATGGCATACCTGCTTTTATATTTAGAGATTGTCGCTTTGTTTTGGCCGAGCCGCTATTGCACATCTACAATATGTGCTTGAAGAACGAAGTGTTTCCGGACTTGTGGAAAACGACCCGGGTAGTCCCAGTCCCGAAAGGAGGGGGTGAAGGTGTAGAGGGATACAGGCCGGTCGCAGTTCTGTCTACCCCTGCTAAAGCGTTCGAATCAGCGTTGCAAAATACTATTTACAATCAACTGCGGTCTCAATTGTCGGACGCACAGCATGGATTTCGCCCGGGCTGTAGTACGACCAGTAACTTGCTTAGTTATGTAACTCAGATTATTCCGGAAGTGGATAGTGGGGGTCAGGTTGACGCCGCTTACTTTGATTTTCGGAAAGCATTTGATGTCGTTGATAACGATATCCTGCTCCGTAAACTAGCCGGCGTCGGCTTTACCCCACATCTATTAAAATTTTTTGCAAGCTACATGCGTGACAGACGGCAATTTGTTGATTACGCGGGATACAGGTCAGAACAGTACTTCGTCAGATCAGGAGTAAGTCAGGGAAGCAACCTGGGCCCATTGCAATTTATAATTATGGTCAATGATTTACCACAGGTTGTCAAAAATTCAGGTTGCTTACTCTTTGCCGACGATTTAACCTCTTGCCTGTGTTTGATAAGGATCAGTACAATCGAAAATTAACTCTGTTCCTTTTTGTCATAGAGTTAATTTTCGATTGTACTGATCCTTATCAGACACAGACAAGAGGTTAAAAATGTTTTTACCTATAAGTAATACGTCGGACTGCGTTCGTTTCCAAAGCGATATAAATAGAGTGGTTTCATGGAGCGAAGCTAATAAGTTATTTTTCAATACATCAAAGTGCCTGGCTATTACATTTACTCGATCACACAACCCCATTCTAAATGACTACGAAATTAACGCCATGAAATTAAAAAGAGTGTCGGAAGTAAAAGATTTGGGAGTAAAATTCACCTCCGATCTAAGATTTCGCGATCACATCGTCAATACGTGTAAAAAGGCGTATAGAACGCTCGGATTTGTTCTTCGTCGTTCTCATGGCTTTTATTGTATCGGAGCGATTATCGCGTTATATAATGCGTTGGTCCGGAGTACCCTCGAATGTAATGCAGCCATATGGGCTCCACATGAAACCAAATATAATCTTATGGTGGAACGTATACAGAACAAATTCGTACGATTTTTGTATTTGAGGAAGTATGGGGTGTATCCATTTTACCCATTAATGTATCCAACTCTTTTTGTACTGGGTATGGTGGGGTAC
Source organism: Epiblema foenella (assembly GCA_963556455.1). Lineage (NCBI taxonomy): Eukaryota > Metazoa > Arthropoda > Insecta > Lepidoptera > Tortricidae > Epiblema > Epiblema foenella. Next base: position 7,197,936 of record OY747119.1, on the reverse strand, counting down.
AACGAGTTGCGGGTACGTAGAGAGCTAAGTCTGACAACATACTTATTCAAATTAATTAGGGGTAAAATATATAACAATAATGTATTGAGTTGTGTAAGTATGAGTGTTCCAGATAGGTACGTGTGGCGTAGACTCCGGCCGCGCCTGCTGGCCGAGCCGCGCGGGCGCACCAACCTGCTCGGCAGGGCGCCGATGACGCGTGCAGTGCGTACCCTCAACCTCATAGCGGAAAACATTGATTTATTTTCGTGTTCTCTGAATGAATTCACAAGAACAGCGTTGTGTATTTTATGTTATAAGCGTGCTAGCATAGAGAAATAGTTTTTGTAGTAGCATATAAATAGTAGTTACACTATTGTCTTAGGCTAAGCCTGTAAAAATAGTTGTAAGTGTCGATAAATAAATAAATAAAAATAAAAAATAAAAAAAATAACAGCATCAAAAACGGTATCGTTATGGCCATCTCCACCCATTACGATACAGGCTCGTGCTCAAAAAGACTTCAGCGAGCTCACGAACTTAATGTATGGATATAGATAAAGTAGTGTATACAACTGTACATAATTAGGCCTAAAAACATAAAACCACACTCGTGTTTTAAGACCTCTCATTATGTATCAGTTGCATAAACTACTAATAAAGTATCGGCCAGCAATAAAGATCTATACTATTAAGTGTTTATAACCTTGTCACGCACAATGACTTGCGGCTATGGGGTCCTAGTACTAGACTCGGTTCTAGTACACCTCCGAGGTGCCGATTCAACATGCGACATGTCGTAAATTGTACAAATTATACACAGTTGCAATTATTTGAATTTAATTTGTTCTAATATCGACCTTATCCCCTCAACAATACGGTTCAAATTCAAATAATTTCAATATGCCCTTGACGATTAAGGGTGCATTTACAACTAGAACTTGACCCTTCTACTGCTACATTGGCGTAACTAGACAATACAGCCAGCAGCAGAAATAACTACGAGGGTGAAGGTTGCAAAATTATCTAGACAAGCTCGTGCGCGCGCTTGATTCTTTCGTGCAATCGACCATAAGGCACTTGTCCCACCGCCGGCGAGTAACGAGTAATCTCATAGTAATTCCACTCGCTCGAGCGAGAAAAGGGAACATACACAAACTACGTGACCATTTTTTTTGCGTTTTTTACCCCCCTCCCCTAGGTGACCAAGCGTAGTATATGCCAAGACCCCCCCTCCCCCCCTAGTTTTCACGTAGTATATTTTATAAATAAAAATTTGCGGAAAGTTAAAAAATAATGGCTTTTCTTTGTATTGTCTCATACGGCCCCTAAAAATGCATACTTCGAGAGTGCAAGCGTGGTATAGCGTAGCTATTCAATTGTAATTGTATTTAGTAAAAAATATATCAAGAAGAAACAGTACAATTAGTGATGTGGCGAAACTGGACAAGTTTTAGTGAAGGGGTTAATTATTCTACCGACTACGTGCCAAGAAACCGACACCCCCCCCCCCCCGGTGACCAAGAGTGGTACTTTGACCCCCCCCCCCCTAAACGGGTCACGTAGTTTGTGTATGTTCCCAAACGAGTAGAATTACTATGAAAGTACTCGCTGCTCGCCGGCGGTGGGACCAGTGCCGACCCTTTATTGAATAGAATAGAATAAAGTTTATTGTTGAACTGTGTACAAAGATGTTAATAAGACATTACATTTAGACTCAATAGTTTGTCCGTCACGGACATACAATATAAAGAGAAAATGAACTGTATGACATGCACTTATAAATAGTTAATGTACATAAAATTCATTCATGCAATAAAAGGCCTTATTGACAAGCCAGTGTTTCAAGGCACCTTTGAACTCTTTACCTTCTTTGACTTGAGGATTTATTGTATTGACAGCTAGAGACAAGTGTTTATCAGCTTTGTTGAGCATAAAGGGAAACTTATTGCCTTGTAGACGTGTGCACATAATTTTGACCTCTTCGTGCGCGTACATACTTCTGTTGCTAACTGTACAACAACATGAACATAACTAGAACACAGGCAGTGTTAATATCACATACGAACATACAAAAAAATATTTACATAATTAGTTACAGTAATAATAAATAATAATTGTTGGGTAGTCTGAAAAAACACGAAATTCGTGTGACGTGATTTATGGATAGCCCCTAGATACCGGGCATTATACACTCTGGTATTACAATTAGTGTGAACAACAAATAAACGGGTCACTCACTTTAAGGTCGAATATAGCTCGACATGTTTCGGACCAATACTCGGTCCTTAGTCATGAGAACCAGTCGCGAAGGCAGCACATCTAGCTAACTGCGTGCTCGCCCTAGGCTGCTCGATGTTGGAGATGGCGGTTGTAAATGAACAAAACCCGTTTATTATCTATTCTCACGAGAGAAAAAGTGTGAACATCAATAATTGTTGAAGATTTTTTTATGGTCGACGTCAAAAAAATGTATAAACTTGTGTGGCTTATTGCGTGGTAATAAGGCGAAAAAAGTATACATATTATTTATTTCGAGCGTAGAGAAACTTCTACAACACGAGGTTATAGTCTGCAACATTAATATTTGTACAATTCTATTGCCAGAAATATCTCTATCCTTTATGTAATGTATTTGTGTCGAACCTTGAGGGCCTTCGCATCGTGCCATCCCTTTCACTCATATAGTGTATAACACGTGAGCGAACGGGACGGCACGATTCGGGGTAGGCCCTGTGTTCATATGATTTTGGAGTATGCAAATATAAATGTCGCTTACTATACGTTCGAACACAAGACATTGCCTTGAGATATATGTAAAGGGGACTCTTTAAAAAAAGTTACTATTAAGCTAATATAGGCACAGGCACAACTAGAGTTAGGGATATATTATATTACGATATATTTTACAGTTTCGTTATAACTAAATAAAATATTTTTGTCGATCTTCAGCAAAAGGTACCCTCTTTGTCGATGAGGACTATTTTTAATAGAGACACCGAATATAGAAACCTATAATTTCGATTTTTCTCGAGAAAGTATCAAAATTACAATAAGTAATACTTTTAACAAGAACCAAAATGGTCGCGTACGGTACGGTTTTAGAGGAATTTCCTCCCACGGACACTCCCTGCCGAGGTTTTCGAGGGACTACAGTATGGGGTTCTTCAAGAAAGGAGTGTATAAATTTTTAAAGGGTCGGCAACGAGCATGTGACACCCCAGGAGTCACAAGCGTCCATAGGCTACGGAGGCCGCTTACCATCGAGCGGGCCGTACGCTTGTTTGCCACCGACGTGGTATTAAAAAAAAACTGTTGTATGTGTTAAAAGTTTCAAGGCCTATTCCGTCCCTTTTCCGCAAAACGTACCATTATAAGGAACGATCGTCATTTGCTATGACGCTGGAGTTCTGACGTCATGAACCTGTAGCTGTTTCTGTCTCAGCAACATTGAAACCGGTGTAGCTTCGTCATTATAATAATAATAATAAATATTAGAGGACAATCTTACACAAATCGAACTAGCCCCACAGTAAGCTCAAGAAGGCTTGTGTTATGGGTACTAGACGACGATATATTTAATAGATATAAATACTTAAATACATAGAAAACATCCAAGACTCGGAAACAAATATTCATATGCTCATCACACAAATATTTGCCCTGACCGGGATTCGAACCCAGGACCGTCAGCTTCACAGGCAGGTGCACTACCCACTAGGCTAAACCGGTCGTCATTGTTTGAGATATTTGAATAGGATTTTAACCTTTTGACCGCCAAGCATCACACACAAATTACGCAACGCTGACGTCAAACCAACGCATTCTTCAACGCGAAATTAAACCTTACGCTATGGCGAATAGATCGCTACTGCTTTGGCCGGGCTGTCGGCTGTAGCCGTCGCTGGCGTCCATGGCACGATTATCCGATGACGTGTATAGCCGACTGCGGCGGTCAAAAGGTTAATCATTCGACATCATTATTAGCCTTTTTTACGACTAATCAAATTTGAGCCAACTACCCTATTGCGTTAGGAAATGGCGTCTTACTGGGTATCCTTTTGCTTCAGACGACATATTTTATAATACAGTATTTATACGAAATTATTTATTTGGCTACCGCCACAACCTTAATTGTTACTGAACCTTAAGCTACTTTATTTACTTATTTATATACAATCACAATTCGATTATATAAACTTAATAATAGAAATTCATCAGTCGAACATTAGTATTATAATACTTTTCCCCGCGGTTTTCCTCGGCACGTTATACTTAAAGTTAGAATTTAACTAGATAAATGTCTATTTGTGATAATACACATCGAAAGGGACCTTATGGCGGCAGGCGCTTACGTTGCACCTATTCACTATTGTATTGGAACAGCGGCAATAAAGGCGTAAGTGCCGGCCGCCATAAGGTCCCTTTCAATATGGATTATCACATTTGTCAGCAATTTATTTATCAGCAATTTAAAAAAAATCGTCACGCCTCAGTCTTGCCTCATTCCACGTCAAAAATATGTATACCAATGTGACAACAATATGTGATATTAATGTCAAATTTCCTTACTTATTTTTGTCACTTTCTTGACAACTACTTAAAAACATACTACAACAGATCCTACTTCGAAAGATCCCAAAAAAAATGTTGGCAACTAAAATATAAAAATAAAAGGAAAAAAATACTCGAACACAGATTTCGCTTTCCAGAAACACAATTTTTATAGGAAAAATAACTTATCATTCTATTTATAAGTGGAGGCATGTGCCCAGCAGTGGGACTTAGAGTAGATTGATGATGACGATGAAATATTGAATTAAGGAATGGCCATTCCAGTGCAATCAATGACCCCGTCTAACACGCGTGAATCACTTATGAAAAATCTATCCGGGTATTTCATTAGAACAATAAAAAAAGCTATCGTTTTTGTAAAAAAAAAACGTATCACAGTCGTTGATAATTACGAGATCTGCCGCATTAAAGTTTATTTTTACTCTGATATTTAGGATTTTTTGACATTTTTCAAGAAAATAAATAAACAAAGATCTCAATCAATTAATAAAATCAATAAAAAATCACCCACAATCACTACATAGTATAAAACAAAGTCGCTTTCTCTGTCTCTATGTCCCTATGTATGCTTAAATCCACCGGATTTTGATGCGGTTTTTTTTAATAGATAGTGACTCAAGGGGAAGGTTTATACCGGGTGTACAATCCAAATGGGTCAGTATGGAGAAGTCGGAAACTATGAGAGATAGCGAGATCTGTTCTTAGGAACCATGACGTCGATTTTAGATTTAATAATAATTACATTCAAACTTTTTTATTAACTCTCATACATAACCGGGAATCGAACCTGGTCAATATTTTTGTAACCGCGTTAAGTAAAAAAGACCAAATTTGGCTATGAAATCTTGTGTAAACACAACTGACAGTAAATTAGACTAAAATGCCCACAGTTTTATTAATTTGCAAAAAGTCGTGAATAATATGAATCGATCATCAATTATCTGAAGAGACCACTTATGCATATCTTATGCGACGCCTAATAAGATTTTCATTTAACTGTTGGGTTGGGCTTGTACATAACAGAGTCTTGATGTTTAAAATTTATGACGGGCGATTAGATAGATTTAAATACATCGAAATTTTAGAAGACGTTGTTGAAATCATACGAGGAATGTCACAGGATTTCATAGAAAATATGTATTTTTAACAAGATGGAGCCCCCGCACACAATAGTCGAATTGCCACAGACTTTCTCAATGATCATTTTCAACATAACTGGATTGGTGCAAACGGCCCTATTAAATGGCCCGCAAGATCGCCGGACATCACGCCACTTGACTATTTCTTATGGGGTTATGTCAAAGATGAAATCTACAAATCAAATTACGACACTGTAGAAGATTTAACTACAGCCTTAGAAAACATTTTAACACATATGTACCCCATAAAAATACGAAATGCAACCTTGCGATCGTTACCCAAAAGAATTAATCTTTGCATTCAACAGAATGGCTACCATTTTGAACATTTACTGAAATAAAATAATTATCTTATTGGTGGGTTTTTCTTTCAATTGTTTAAACAAGATTCCATTAGTGTTGTGCTTCTTGCGACTTGCAGAATTTATGCACATTTATTTTGACCAGGTTCGATTCCCGGTTATGTATGAGAGTTAATAAAAAAGTTTGAATGTAATTATTATTAAATCTAAAATCGACGTCATGGTTCCTAAGAACAGATCTCGCTATCTCTCATAGTTTCCGACTTCACCATACTGACCCATTTGGATTGTACACCCTGTATGTATAATACATGCCTCAGCATTGCACCCGTGCGAAGCCGGGGCGGGTCGCTAGTTAATAATAAAATACAATAAGTATATGGCGGCAATGATTATATTTTGATTGGTCAAATTAGACATGTATTCATATTTTCCCTACGAGTTAAGTGCACTACTTTAGCCCCCCTTGATAAAGCCTAATATGACACTTTTCGAGCATGAGAAGTGAAAAACATTTTTAACACAGTCGAGCAAAGCCGCGGGGATAAGTTGAGCAGTTTACAATCGCACATACAAAATATAACACAAAATACATTCATAATCAAACTAATATTACACTACATAGAAATATGACTTCATAAGCGTTTACCTACTTATTTACATGTGTATTATAATCAACGACAGGTAATTACAAGCTGGGCGTTTAACTTAGACTTAGGGGGCGCAGCGCGCCGCTCAGGCACCGTGTCAGTTAAACTGCAGCACTATAGCAACTCCTCATGGTCGATTTTCGGATGTGATATGACGCCAGGCGGCGCTGGGCCTCGAGCATACCAAACCATCAGGGCCGTCTTTAACCAATTTGAGGCCCTGGGCACATTAGGGTAAAGGGGCCCCTATGCCCTTGACAGATCACTATTTTGTTAGAATAGACAAAGAAAGTAGCTAAATAAGATTCTAACATTTATTTTTCGAGAGACGAAGGTCTCTGCTTCAGCTTCGACAAAAATGCTTTCTATGTCCCATTATCCGGATTTCCGGTTGATCTCCTGTACGTGTCGTATGATATGATCCACAAAAGTAACACTTTTAGTTTTCACAGGTCAATGTTATGATTCTGTCAAAAATTTCATTTTTGTAGGTCATTTTTTGAACTAAATATTTTTTCGATAAGTAATAAATATTGGTTATCGTTTGGTGATCTGGCAGGAACTAGGGGGCCCTATCGATCGCGGGGCCCTGGGCACTTGCCCAGAGAGCCCAATGGGAAAGATGGCCCTGCAAACCATATTGATTCTACTTTGGTGCCTAGGTGTGGGTAATATTATATAACCTTACTTATCGGCCCGGCGACTAACTGGGATGTCGACACATGGGTCATTCTACTTTTTCATGAGCAATTTTCTATAACAAAAAAAAATCTATGATATGTATAGTTAGTTAGTGTATTAAAATAGGATTTTGAAATAGTACCTGAACCTAACGAAAGGAATTTATAGGTATAAATAATTAAATATTAACATATTGCTGTAAAAGGCGGGTAACACAGTGGTAAAAACCATTTTTCATACAAATGGTGAGACAAAGAAGGACCAGTATTCCAAAATCTGCATTTAATAAAAAATGTCTGATAATTATTTACATGAAAAAGTAGAATGACCCACCAAATAAGAAAATCAATAAGTTCGAATTATCTCAAAAAACGATCAAATTCTTAATTAAATGACGAAATAAGTAACTCAAAAGAATAAATAATTACATAATTATAAGTTTTCAAAGTTTTAAGAGGCATACTCTGTCCCTTTTAAGCAAAACGCACCTTTATTATAGTATTGGAACGATCGTCATTTACTATGGCGCTCGTGCTCAATGACGTCACTGATCTATCGCGCTTTCTCTCTCTAACCAGCAACATTAAAATGGTTGTAGCTTCGTTATTCTTTGAGATATTTGAATAGGATTTTCACCATTTGGCAATTTATTTTGCATTGTTTCTTTTGAAGGAGTCTTCACCTATTGCCACGTTATTATGCTACCAGGGCACCAGCGCCGAACAGAAGATTGTACCCATGTTCTTACCGCACTCCACGCTCTATAATATATATCGATCACGTCGTCTCGCCACCTGGGCACCAACGCCGTAAACGATCATCCTAACAATTGTAACTATACACATATCTCACAATCATCAGTGTCAGTGTCAATACCTGTCAGGCGAGCACTAAGCCGTATATTCCACCTGTTTTTACAGCGGCCGCACCAGGGCACCAGCACCGTAAAGAAACATCTAACAATTATTAGAATTGCGATAAATATCGCGATATTTATAACGGTATATGTGAGTTTCCGATATTCCGATGATACACACATGATAAATATCCCGTTATTGATCGTAATTCTAATAGTGAAATAACACCAATGAACCATGATGGAGCAGACAAGGACTCAGCTATGCGAAGGAATGGGATAAACTGAAGGATAGGGATGGGTGGTTGGCACTGATATAGGTAATAGTAGGAGTTAAGGAACGAGTGTATTTTAATTTATTCGCCAACAAACTGCTCCGCAGTTTGGCGAAGCCTTGTATAAGTTTTAAGTCTTTTAAAAGACGAGCAATAAATTAAAAAAAAAAGTGTCTACAGTAGTACCCAACTGATATGGCTTACCGATGTACCTGCGCAGAAGATGAATTTTTAAAGCGCGGGAAATGCTATTGACCAATCGGCACGCTCCACGCACCGCGCTTCTTTTTCCTGTACCGCTATTGGTCCGCAGCTGCCGCCATGTTAGCGCGCGCCGCGTGGCATGTTAGTCAGCCGCCATACTTCTGATCGAGTGCACGCGCATTATGAACAGTGTATTATGAACCTTATAGTAGTGATGTAAGGTTAATTGTAAGTTTTAAGCATTCTTTCTTTTCTGCGCGAACGAAGATTCACAACGCGCCTTATCAGTTGGGTACTACTGTACCTCCCTTTTAACGCATAACCGCGTCGATGTCCTGCGCCATCATGGTGGTGTGGATAGGGCATAACGTAAATGACCGTGTGAGCTTGAAATCTTAAATCTATCAATAATAGTAAACTATACACGTATTTCACAATCACCAGTGTCAGCGTGAGTGTCAAGTGCCTACCTGTCAGGCGAGCACTAGTCGTCCATGCATTATAAGTTGAACCCCCTAAGGTTTTGGAGTCTGCGCTCGATGTCGGCGACGTCGTCCTGCTCCTGCGGCCAGCCGGCGGTCTGCGAGCGGCGCCGCTCGCCGCCGGGCGCCATTTGGAAGCCGCCGCCGGTCTTGCCGGGGCTCTCGGAGCTGTGGGTGGAACGAGTACGTTACTACTGTAATGTAGGCTGGTAAGAAGCACCTAACACTATTACTACACCATAGTTTCTAAGATAATTTTGTACCAAAATTTTGTCATAATACACTGTTCATAATGCGCGTGCACTCGATCAGAAGTATGGCGGCTGACTAACATGCCACGCGGCGCGCGCTAACATGGCGGCAGCTGTGGACCAATAGCGGTACAGGAAAAAGAAGCGCGGTGCGTGGAGCGTGCCGATTGGTCAACAGCATTTCTCGCGCTTTAAAAATTCATCTTCTGCGCAGGTACATTGGTAAGCCATATCAGTTGGGTGTAGTACCAATACAGTAAGTACAAAGCTTACAATAACTGCTGGTGTGATAAACAATATTCGGGATCAGGAACCTACCTCGTATGTTGTGTACTAGGACCGAATGAGTCCTTAATGTTGCTATTATCGTCTCTACTATTGTAGAGCCACACGCCCGAGTGCAGCTTGTGGTCGCGCACTTGGAAGTCCGAGCTGTACAGCTTGGCCGGAGACGTGAAGTCTACGTTGAGGGTTTGGCCTGGAGCGAAAGGAATTGATTTACTAGGGTCAAATAATCTACAATACGTAATACTACATAGACGAAACTAACATACTTCTCTCTATGGACATCCCTTCAACTGAACTCTTTTATGAAATAGATCAATCACGTGACGCCACGGACATAGAACAAAAGACATCAACGAGCCATCAACCGATGTGCCTAATCTTCATTTCCGCAATAGGTACTTAATTGTTTCGGTTTGTCAAATTATTTTTTGTTGACTCGTAGAAAAAGTAGTGTATGCAATAGTTATATAATTAGCTTTTTAACTCTCGAACCTTACTTAAACGCGGCTCTCGACTAAAAAAAGCATACATTATAATTATAACGATTGAATAGACTACTATTATTGCACATTTCAATCAAAGGACACAGTTCAGTACATCGCAATGATTGGAGACAAGCAACAGGCGGTGTTATTGCTAACCCGATTTCTTCCAGACAACCTAATTTAAAAATAATTCAATTCCAGACTTCCACTTGCATCCTCGCAATAGAGTGCATGTTCAGATATTTTTGAACACTAGTGTAAATACGTATATTTTGGCGGCAGTGCGAGGCTCCAGCAAGTACCAGGGCGACATGACTCACCGGGATGCAGCCGGTCATCGAGCCGTAGCTCATCGTAGCTCCGGTCGGGGTTGTTGTTCCAAGCGCTGTCAGGGCGGAGACACTCGGCGCTGGGCGGGTACCAGCTCTGAGATGGTTTCGGTTCGGTTTTGCGCTCAGATGGTTTCGGTGCTGCAGACAAATCAGTAATGGATAATGGAATGAAAAACAAGTGTTACGAGAAACAGCAGTATAAAGAACGGTCGCTGAATAGAAGTTATTTCGGGAATTGACTCATTTCTAATTGTCTAGATCGCCCGCGGAATAGTAGATTGTGTCTCAAGGGAGCAAAATGATATATTTACGGCGAGGGTGGTATATTGAATTCTGAGCGTAGCCAGGGATTCAAATGTTTACGCCCAAGACGAAAATAATTTTGCTACCGTGTGACACATACTGCTTTTCACACCGACTATGAGGCCCGCTGCTAAAAACATCTTACAAATGTTTTTTTTTTTTTTCATTTATTTGGGTAAGCAAACAGCCACTACAAATAGTACTTATATTACTTATAGCTATATTGTTTACAATATGTGTGGCCCACAACACTTACCACTGATTAATATGATATGATTAATGGTTCATTCAGAGCAAGTCTGGTAGGTAAGTATTCACCGTAAGTCGTTAGGACTCACGGTGGCAACAACAACATTGAAATATATTCTATAGTATAAGGTGTGATAATATTTTAAAACAAAAAAAAAAAAAACTATAAATGCTTGGTTAGTGGTGCGGTGAGTACATCAGTACAGCGTTTTTTATAAACGCTTAACGCTTTTTTTTAGCTTAGCGCTTAGCGATTTTACTACAGAGTGTCACATACTGCTTTTCACACCTTCTATGAGGAAAAGAGTCATTGTTGCCCTTAAATGAGGGAAGAAAAGTACATCTTTGATCCCTCATTCGAAGGCAACAATAACTCTTTTCTGAATAGCAGGTGTGAAAAGGAATATTGCCGTTACTCGCACAGAAGCGATCCAGGCAGCAGTGCGAGCTTGACGGCAATATTATCCCGTTTCGATTAGCGCGTTCCAATGCTGTTATGCCTACCCCACCCGTCAGAAACAGCCCCCTAGTGAGAGGTGCTCTCGAAGACGTGTTCTAAACACTAAGTTCGTTCAACTCAGCTGTGACACACTCTTCCGAGTTCTGCTCGCCTGGTACTTAGTATGATAGTTTTCTTCACCAATTTTTGCGCGCCTACTCAGCGCACTGGAACGTGCCTGGGTCATTGTCAGATTTAGGTTCGCGTCTTTTCGGTGGACATATGAAAAGTTAAGGGCCACAAAGCATAATTTTGGATTGGTCTAATAACCCACATAAACGGTGTATCCGTAACTATAAATCCATGTAACAAAAACATAACTTACATGTGCATAAGCCGTTAACCATTAACGACTGGGTGGACAACTTTTGTTTTTACATCTGACAATGACCCTAACACCTCCGCTCTACTACTGTGATGTTCTGCCCTCCTGGTACCCAGTCGATCCCGATGGTCATACCTGGTGGCTCCCAGCCCTCGGCAACAGGCACCCTAGTGCGAGGGACCTTCGGGGAAGCGTCTTCAACGCTAAGTTCGTTCAGCTCGGCGATCACACGCTCTTCACCATCGAAGACGAAGTCCGGTTCCGGGCTCTTTTTGGATTGTGGCGTCTTCGGCACTGGCACTGTGGAACAATAGAGATATTTGAGTATTGTTCATAGCAGGGACTGCATAACCGGAAAATAAAGGTAACGCTAACCGAAACGAAACGGTATGACGTCATACCGTTTCGTTTCGGTTAGGTTCTTTTAAGGTTTAGAATTCTCTGCCGGCGTTTGTGTTTCCGAGCTCATATAACCTAGACCTTTTTAAGGCACGAGTGAATAGGCCCCTTCTGGGTGAGCTCGCTTCATCGTCGGCCTCATCTGTGCCCCCTGGCTAGATGCTGGCCAAGAGCGATCCCATTTTTAAAAAGGTTTCTGTACCAAAATACAACAGTACCGCTATTTTTTTCGATATCTGAACCGTTTTTATTAAGGCAACGGCGCCATCAACCAATCAGCGTTAGTTATTGAGTGTATGCCGAATATACCAATTTTTGTTCAATTTCGTTCGGCGCGATAGATTACTGACGTAGTCGCTGTTTGTCGCGATTACGAACCCATCGCAAAAGTTACGTTCGACATATTTCGGTACCGAAATAATACCGGTTGGCTTCCGTTATAATAAAGGTTTAAGTACAGCTGTGAAAAATAGCGATATCGTTATTTTATACCGGTAGCGTACCTATATATTTCAACCGGTAAAGGTCTACCTTTATAACGAAGCGGTATCGATATCCAATACCGCTTATAACGTACCGAAAACGGTCTCTGGTTCATAGGCATGCCTTGGACTATGCACAGGACAGGGAACATACGAGATCACAAGGTTAGTGGTACCTATTATCACTAAATAAGTATATTTTCCAGACAGGAGAAAGGGAGATTATCAACATTCAGCGATTGTAACCCCGATAAATTTGGTCTAGTGTCTACATTGACCATTCTCTTCACGTATACGTATCTAAAAACGCTAGGGGATCACAAAGGATCAAAATCTGGAAAGGTCAGAATATTTATCAGGCTTTATCGGCTTTTAACTCTTTTTGTCAATTGGAATGTGATGTGACGGCGTGTCACATCACAACACCGACCTTGTCTCCTGTCCCCGCCGCCAGGAGGCCCGCCCGGCCCGGCCAGTAACTCCTTGAGTTCCGCCTCCAATTCCGCCGCGTCCACGTCTTCTACGGAACCGGCCAGAGCCTTCTCCACTTCGTTGTATGTCTCCATCACCTGCAAACAGTTGTGTTATGAGAGCCTGGTACCTCCAGAGTAATCTTCGGAGTCCTAATTATGTTTTCTTTTGTGAAATTAATGGGTTGTAGTAATGCCCTTTGATTATCTGGTAAACTCATAGGTTTGTGTGAAAAAAAAAAAAATGTTAGCCCAGTTATTTAGGCATGCGACTTTCGAACGGCGAAGTGAAGAAAGTCCCTAAACCAGACTGGACCAAAGTGGTAACTGCCCATTCCCTCTGTGCCCAGCAGCGGGACGTATACAGGGAAATGGAACAATCCACATCTCCTGATAATGCCTCGTAGAGACGAAAATTTCGAGGTTTTTGCGTTATTGCTGGTAGTTTGTTGTAGGCTAATGATAATGATGATGTGGAAAAAGTTGGTGTTACCTCCTTCAGGTCATCCAGAGTCTCGTGGACTGCATCTTCGTCGAGGCCACCCTCTTTCATGCCTCGCTTCAACGCGTGCGAAGTCGCCCTGCAAAATAAGATGCAAAGTAGATCATCGCATGTTGAAACAGATTTTACTAGGAGTGCATAACTCACTTGTAACATGTCAGAGATTTCTAAATATGTAAATAATTTTGCGAAGCCTAGTTCTAACCATATCAACATAAGCCTATTTTTTTTCATTTAGTATTAAGCCCTGAGTCACCGTCGAACACCAAACACCAAGGCACTGGCAAATGAAACAATTTTTACGTTTTTGAGCTGCAGTTGACACATAGGTCATTATATACACTAAGAAGAGAGTGGGACCGAGAATACTTCCCTGTGGGACACCATACGTCATCTCAACTTCGTCACTTGTGTAGTTTGATATTCTAACATGCTGAGTATGATTAGTCAGGTAATCCTCAAAGAGGTACAGCTGAGTTCCTCCGATTCCAATCATCTCTAGCTTGGATATAAGAATGGGGACAGAAACTGTGTCAAATGCCTTGGCCAGAAATTGCGACGGAAGCAGATCATCGCCTGTTGACACAGATTTTACTAGGAGTGCATAACTCACTTGTAGGTATCGACGATGGTTGTGTTCACATCGACCTCGCGCATGTGCTGCAAGAGCTGCTTCACATTCTGCAGCGCTGCATCAGTGTGATCGACACGCTGCTGCAGCTTGTGTTTGCGTCGGAGGTGGTTCTTCGCCTGTTGACAAAGATATTGTTGGTAAGCAGAAGTGATGGAATGGATAAGCTCATTTGAGGTCCCCTGGACTAGAACCTCGCTTCACACTGTTTTTCTTTCAAGTATGTCGGCGCGAGGCAAGTCACCGTCAGATATATCAAAGCGAACAAGGTGCTCGGAAATGGCTGAACACAACACTATCATCCAAGGTATAACAGTACATGTTCAGTTGTTTTTGAGCACGTTGAAGAATACGGGTACACTTGTTGGCGGCTGTACCAGGTGCGTTTGTTTTCGAGATTTACATTTGGCCAACAAACAAAAACAACATTTTATCCATATAGCCACTATGTTATAAATTGTAACATGAGTTATCTACTCTATTACCATGAGACCATAACAATGGTAGAACTCACAGCGAGTCTGTTCCCCAGCTGCAGCGCGGCGCGGGCCTCGCCCTCGGCGGTGGCGGCGTCGCGCGATAGCTTAGCGGCGTCGGCCTCGAGACGCGCCTCAGCGGCCACGAGTCGGACTAGGGCCTCATCCGCCTCTGTGACTGGCGTTGCCTTCTTATTGGGTTCCGCTGTGGACGAAAATACAGGTCAATATTGGGACATCGTAATCGGGGGCTGGAGGATAGCCATCTTATTCATAAAACAAATCTCTGCTAACTGAAATGTCTTCTGTCACTGTCTCACAAGCACACGTGTCAGTGACAGATAATGGCAAAAATAATTGTGTAAAATTGTCCACAAATATTAATTAATTTATAAATCTTTTAATGAATAAGGGGGTACGTCACTGTTGGCAGAGAAGGCTCCGGCCTAGAGTGGGTAGATAATAGGGAGGGGCCTAGAGCGGTCAAAACAGCAAATCTGCCACTGATTGTAATCAAACTACATCACTGGTTGATTGAAGATCATCAATATGGTCATTTTTATTTTGCATTATAGCAGCTGACATGATCACCAGAATATTAAGACGCCTAGTACCAGGAGATAAGACGTTGAAGGTACACACCCAGTTTGATCACCTCATCCTTCTTGACAGCGGAGCCTTGGGACACAAGGTAGCCAAGCAGCATCTCAAAGGTGTCCCGCCCCTGCTGCCACTTGCAGCCCTTCATCAGCTCGTCTATGGTGCCCATGCGTTCAGCGTCATTGGGGAAATTCTCTAGAAGTTCTGTTGCTTGCTCCTGTAACAACCAGACAAGGCAAAAACCATTTTACTTTGTAAGTATGACTGAACTATGCTCAATGTAGGATTCTGTGTATTACTTGTTTTGCTATTTATTTGTACCACCCTCTTTTTTAAGTATTTATTTGTCATTGTACGCTCATAGCAAAGTATGTTTATTATTTATGTGCTATCATGTAAGTGAATTGTATAATTCATTATGAGATTAAATGATCTTAAATCTAAACCTTATTTACTCTATACATTGCTAAAATTGTACTCAGTTGTCAGTTAATATTGATTTTAAAAAACTAAAACTTTTAACTCTCCCTTCACTTTACATATTAGAAACTGTTACTTTCGTCCGCAAAAACCTACATTTATTTAAATTTAACCAAAATACTCGTCGCCGGCACAACCTGGAACTTCCAGAACCCAAATTAGAAATATACAAAAATGGACCATATTATAGAGCAATAAAAATATATAATAAAATACCCATCCATATAAAAACTGTACCTACTGACACCTCCTTCATAAATATTCTTAAATCAAAACTAATCGAAAAGTGTTACTATTCCATAGCAGACTTTATGGAAGATACGAATTTGTGAAATAAATGTTTATAGCCACTGTAAGTAAATTGTACCTAGCTATATTATATTAAGAGAAACTTACCTGATTGTTGCTACACCCTTCCTGGGTCCATTGTATCTTAGTTAGTATCTAAGTATACTGTATCTACGTACATGGTTGCAATAAACGATTATTATTATTATTATTATTAAAAGAATGTGTTATCTTAAATTGAACAGAAACTAAAATGTTGTATTATGTTACAGTAAGCCCATTTCGACAAATGTGGTGATAAAGTAATATTTTATCCTCATTAGTTATTACACAAGTGTTATTTTTAAATGTTGCAGTGAGAAGCTATTTGATCTGAGAGAGATATTTTACAGAGAGACATTTTTTAGAGATACTTTTGTTATCAATTTGGGTCTTTGTGATGTTTGTCACAGTTCAATGTTTTTTGTTTGCTGCAAACTATTTAAAACGATTTTGAGAATTCAGGGAACCAAATCATTCCCCTTCCAAGTAGGTTGTTTCTGGTAAACCATCAGCCATTTTAAACAAGTTCTAGTTAGTTCAGATTATTTAGTCCAATTATACAGTAAACAAAGGATTCTCACCTTGTTCTCTCTTTATGGATATGAATTGTGTCTCTTCATAAAAAGAAATATGACAAATTATGATATCCCACCACGAAAAAGTATCACTTTGTACCTACTAAATATAATATTATACCTATAATAAAGTACTTACCTATTTATAATGACATTTATTTATTTATTCATTTAGGCAAGGTAACAAAATGTAAATTATTTCAGTCATATACAATAGCATAAAGAGAAGTGTTCAATTTACATTTCAATAATAACCAAGCGCAACTTTCTAATGACATGCTAATACATACATGACATTCTGTGTTATATTTGATATTTTGACAATTTGAGAAAATAGACTTTGCATGCCACTAGTTGGTTGAACGTATATGACTCGTTTTGTATAACTATCACCATTTTGTACGTACATTCTAGCAAATAATTTATGTATGTATGTAAATACTTTATTGTACACAAGACAAGTAAAATAAATTATACAGAAAAAAACACAGATCAATCATGTACAAAGGCAAACTTATCCCTATAATTAATTTCTATTTCAATAAAATAAAGACCAGCTGGTAAGCTTAGGTTGATCCATGATAATAAACTATCTGCAGATTTTTGTCTCAACTTGTCGAAAAGATGAAAATAGTATTGGACATACCTTAACAGCGCTTTCACACACAAATCTCTGTGTAGAGTCAATGCTGGCTTTCGGAAGCCCATCACTGTCGATGGCTTGTCGGGCCGGCAGCAGCGAGGTGACAGCAGTCAGGGCAAGGGCTGCCGGCTTGAATGCCAAGCGGGCACCCCAACGAACCCAGCCTTCGGGTCCGTTGTGCAGGATCTGTTGGTACTTGGTCAAGGGTGCCAGCTCACCATTCCTGAAAAGATCAAAACAGGTACATCCAAGTAATCTTCTTTTGTTTAGTCTATGACATGCAATCTACTATGGATTGCTCTTCTGTTTATAACATACCCCTGCCCTCAACCACAATAAAAAAGAAGATGGCTAATTTTGAATGCCAGTCACCTGGAAACTTATTACATAATACTGAGTAAAAAATAAGTGGTGATTAAAAGTTATAAGTAAGCATATTTATGGGATAGCTGTTTTTTTAAGGCAATTTAGTGCTTGGTATCATGCAAAAAGTTATTCATTTTCTTCTTTTTGACATATATAATATAGTAAACTCAACCATACCTAAAGATAAAGTGAGTCCTAATTCTGTGAGACAGTGTCCCCTCCTAAATCAAGTCTATAATGGAGTTTCTTACCATATTGGTAACTAGAGACCCGCCCCGGCTTCGCACGGGTGCACTATTTAATGGATGTTATTATACATATAAACCTTCCTCTTCAATCACTCTATCTATTAAAAAAACCGCATCAAAATCCGTTGCGTAGTTTTAAAGATTTAAGCATACATCCCTATGTATGTCCCTATATCCCTATATAGGGACAGAGAAAGCGACTTTGTTTTATACTATGTAGTGATGTTTGAATAATGCATTATTTGAAAGCAGACTAATTTCTGTTCTGGCATAACTAGATAGGCTTTGGCAATCTCACCAGGGAAAAAATGCAGCACACTACACAATGTTAAAACAGTTTTAAGTTTATGTTTCACTGATATATATCGCAGAAAAACTCCAGAAAAATCACATGTCCAAAGAAATATTTGAAGTGGATTCATAGTCCACAGCCCCTCGCCAGTGTTAACATATATAGCGTACAATAAAAAAACACAATGTTGTCTATTGCGTTAATTTAAAACAAAGCATGACACCTGTTTTTTTAAGTTTTATACCGAAAATATGCGATGACGCAATCGCACAGTAATGAATAATATAATAATGAGAAGCTAGGATTTTGAAAAAAATACCGAAACATTTCTTCCACGACAATGTCAACGCAGGCTGGCGTTCGACCCTTCCTCATAAAGGCGCATTTCAAATCAGCTGCAGATACAACGGGGTCCTTTTTCCAGCGGCACCACTGCCTCAGCAGATCAGACCAGAACTTCATCTTCATGTCCCATGACTCGGGATTTGCAGATTTCAAACGAAAAGGTGCAAAAAGTGCGTTCATGCGCACATCGTCCGACCAGCATTGAGGAAGCTTATCCTCGGTTATACAAGTGTCCGGTAAACCCATTATGGGTTTTAATCAACGCTCACTTCTACTTTGTACACAGTTTTCTATAAATATCGCTGATTTAAAACCGAGACGGTTCATTCAGAGACGTCAAAATAAAAATACACACAGCGAGAGAACGACAATCCGCCATGCTTTTTTCAAATTTACCACAGGCTAGATATAATTTGACAGTAAGTACATTTTACATATCATATTTGGCCATGGTGGGTTGAACGAAATAATAATAAATGTTATTTGTATTACAATTATTTTTTTGTTACTTATTTAATCGTCGGTAATGTGTCTATGTAGAGTGAAAAACTTTTATGTTTGCGCGGTTTGAAAGCAATCTGTGTGGTCTTGACTTGATCTGTCATAGTGACGTTTACATTACATTTCATCGGCCAAAGAGTACATCGGCTAGCGTTGTGTCACGTACCTAGCGATTTGCGCGAAATTGCTTTAATTTTTGCATTTTTATTCATTAACCCTGCGTTAATTGTGCATTGGTCATCAATAAGAATACTCTTGATTGTATAAGCGGTAAGTTACAGTGATTACATTGTTATATTTCCTAATGTAAGATGGAATTTTCGTTGCGAATTCTAGTAGGTCGCGGTCTACTTTAGCGGCTCAGAACAGTTATGTTGAAGATTATTACGGTCTCTTTAGAGTGGAAAAATTAGCTCAATGGCTTGACCCTGTACTTCGGACTGCGTTTTTAGCACGTAGATCCTATTTCTTAACCTCTATTTTGATAGTTTACGTTAAGTACAACATACAAATTCAAATTATATGATGCACTTTCAAACAAGTACTTGTGTTGTGCAACCTAACGATGGTTCCAGCTAGATATGAAATACACTAGGTATGCGGAATAAGTACATAGACAGCAATAGTTAGTTCATTTTCATTCATTCTTAAGATTCAATGTTTTGAAAATTTTCCTATAACCTACTTTTATCACTGAATGTTGTACTGGGGCTCTACATTTTTTATAACCTTTAATTAACTACTTGGCCAAAGCAATTAAACAGCAATTAAACTTGTGCTCATTTCAAGGTCTCAAAACAAAATAATTGACTTTTATTGAGGAATATACTGGTTCCCTGTAGGTGTTTCTCATTCCACTAGAGACTAGCTCAAAGACCCATACTATCTCTTTCTGAGTAACACTACTACATTAACAAAAAGATTATTGTATATTGGTGGCCAGATTGTAATTTCCCCCATGGCCTCTACAGTTAAAAAAAAAGTCATTTGGAAGTTTAGCAGTATTTAGTAGTAAAATAAGTCAGTTAGTTGCATGTTTATTTGATTTGTCATCTCATGTTATCTCTTTCTTGTTTATATTTTTACTTTATATAGACCACTGCAGAAAGTGAATGAATTGGATGATTACTGTCTCTTTCTAACTTATAGCTGCATCTCTAGATTGTTAGTGACAAACAGAAATATCCATTGACTTATGAGTAAGTTGAGCTATGTAAATAAATATGTATGTACTTTGGAACGTTGATATCAAGAATGTCAACATCAAAGAGATAGTGAAGTTCTAGAAAACATTTCACCTGAGATATTATTATGACCTTTACTGAGAACCAATTACTGGTTTTAATCGGTAAGGATTTAATTTTAATCTATTTGCTTGTGTTGCCAGAGCTGTACCTACATTTTACTATAAAAATATATCATATTCCATAGAAGTTTAACCTCTAAATTCAACCCAACACTGCAACTGCTTCTGCTGTCAACACAGTGCATCCTCAAATTTTATAAAGGGTCAGCAACGCGTACGTGACTCCTTTGGAGTTGCGGTGTCTACAGGCTGCGGTGGCCGCTTACCATCAGGGGAACCGTAAGCATGTTTGTCACCGGCTTTGTAGAAAAAAAAACCTCTTCATAATATTAGTCAAAATCTGTATATTAGTTGCTGCATTTCTCTCTTGCTGTCAACAAGAAGCAGAATTACTCTGATACCTAATAATAATAATTATTATTTTACAGTTTGAAACATTGCTTGTTAATTTATATACATATTATTTAGTACTGACAATCACAATAGAAAATCTTGTAATTTCAACATACACTCAACTTTATATTGTAATCTTTTTCTTGAAATAAATGAATCTGAATCTGAAATCTGACAACAAATCAATAAATAGTCAAACCCTTATGATTCCTCTATTTAAAGGTGGGTGTAGCCCCTTATTAGGTTAGAGCTATTTATTTTGCACCACTCAGGTGCCTCCTTATTTAACCGTCCCATGGTTTTTTTCTATCCAAGAGAAGGACAGAGAAGGAGATACAAACCTCAGAAAAGGTGGGAGGACGTATGCCAGGTGGCAGGAAAGACATGGTACAGAGTCGCATGCTACAAACATGAGTCGAAAAGGCTGGAGGCCTTTGCCGAGGGGAAATCAGACTTGTAGATGAAGTGTAGGGACGCCTGGCCGGAAGCAGGCGGGCTGTTGATCGCAGGTCAGGATCATTCAGCCCAATTCCCTTGAAGTCAGAGCTTAAGGTTACTGTCCCGGCGGCATTCCCACACAGTCTTCTTCCATTCTTCCTATTTTCCTGCAGAAGAGAAGGACATCTTTAAGGTTGACATCCCTCAATTCATTCTCCTCTAGCATATCGCAGAAATCAGACTTGCAGAAGAAAAGCAAGACACAAATATTAGATTACGAATACGAAGTCTGAACACAAGGCTGTTAATAATGGTTTTTTTCTTACTCGGCATTTAGGCGCCCCTAGGCATCTCAGCGCCTAAAACGGCCACTATGTCCGCTCTACCCTAGAGCCGACTGGGGCTCTGGAGTCTTAAGCATTTTCCTCGGTCCCTCAATACTGTGGACGTATGCTCTCTCTCTATGTGGGCGACCTTCACAGCATCTGACCATCTCTTGGGTGCTCTACATCGATCACGCCACTCGACCTTTGTTTTGAACCTGACTGTGGCTTTACTGGCCGGGCCCAATAAAGCGACAGGAGCGCGCGGTTGGAGGGTAGCCTGGGGAAAGTCCAGAGGAAACCTCCGACACAACCACTGGAATACTAGTTTTGGACACTGGAATACTAAGAGTTTGCACTCCAGTGAGATTGGTTGAACGGTTTCGACCGAATCTGAGGAGTGAGCGGAATCGAAGAGAAGAGTCCAGCAAGAAACAGCTGGGCCCAATCTGGGTCGGACTGTCCCGGTAAGCGGCGGTACGGGACGAATAGGGACTATATGTGTTTGTGTTGTCGCGAGCGCGTGGTGGTCATTTGACCTAAGATTATCAGCTTCTAGATCATGATTTTAAGACTGCAAGAGATGTTCAAAAAAGCTGAGCGCGCGGTCCTGGCATGTTATAGAGCTGCGTCTTAAGAGTCCTTATCAGTTAAAAAACGCTTATCTATTTAAGCCATTTTCTGTTTGAATTGACATTTTTCTCAATGTTTCTATCTGTAACAGGATTATTGCGACCTTCGCTTTCTCTGTCCCCATGTCCCTATATCCCTATGTATGCTTAAATCTTTTAAACTACGCAACGGATTTTATGCGGTTTTTTTTTAATAGATAGAGTGACTCGAGGGGAAGGTTTATATGTATAATACATGCATCGGCATTGCACCCGTGCGAAGCCGGGGCGGGTCGCTAGTATGACATAAACTTTAAAAGTATTTTTTTGGATTTTTCATTGATTTTCGTTTCAAAAATCACTCCAAATCGTTCATTTTCAAGCTAAAAACTTGTTTTTTTCTGCTTAAATTCTACTACACACAATAAAATCAAAAAACGGCTATGTTACTATCTAAAACTGTAATGAAATCATCGTAGTCTTTAATCCATTTATTGGTACTATCAATACTTTTGTCGTAATTTGAAATCAAAACATTTTAAACTTATAAGGCTATTAAGCATAGTTGTAAATAAGCATAATATAATAATATATATTTTAACTTGTTAAATAGCAATCTGTGATTGCAGCAGGTGCTGTCCTGGCTTGTTTGTTATTGTGGTGTTATCGCAAGGGCGTGGAGATAATTTGAAGCGCAAATATAGTCATAGATTATAATTTAAATGATAAGTATGGATTGGACAATGTTTTGGTACTTTTGGTAATTTAGAATTTTATTCATCATATTTGTTTTTTTTTTTCGAATAACGCTCGTGTCCGAGGGGCGCCCGCGTGCCGCGTGCGGTAAGCGAGGTTAAGCAACGTCGGCCGAGTTTAACTCTTGGATGGGTGACCACTTTTGACTGGTTATTAACAGAGTGCTCACACGTTAAGCTGTTGATTCCGGATGCTGTTTATGATAGCAGTCGTTAAGCCAAGTTAGAGGCCTAATACGAATAAGTTCCAGCTGCCCCTTGGGTTTAAAGGTCACATGGCAGTCGTAAAAACTAGTGCCTCCGCCAAAACTTGGGATATAGTAGCGGACCCCAGGCATCCGCGTTATTGAGTAACAAACAGCTAAACTTTCGCATTTATAATATACTAGCGACCCGCTTCGCACGGGTTCAATGCTGATGCATGTATTATACATATAAACCTTGCCCTTGAGTCACTCTATCTATTAAAAAAAACCGCATCAAAATCCGTTGCGTAGTTTTAAGCATACATAGGGATATAGGGACATAGGGACAGAGAAAGCGACTTTGCTTTATACTATGTAGTGATAGTGAAGTAGGATTGTCTAACAGCAGAAGTAAGTTTAGTTTTAGTAGTTAGCTGTTAGTTTTTCACCTTATCGCAACGGAAGAAGGTGCAAACATTAACTGATATTCGATTTTGACTATACCTATTTGACTCTATATTATAATATAACTTATAGAGGACAACGTCTAGAAAAAGATGAAAATAGCTCTACTTAAAGCAGACATAACGTGTTACAATATTTATGAACCGGATAAGATATCCTTTTGTCATGGATTCTTTAAATATCCGTTTTAGATAAAATCACCAATTTATTGAAAACATTGAATACATATCCGATTATCTACAACGATACTTAAGGGGAGTTGTTGCTTTGAATGCTTTGCTATGGATAAGCAAAATTACATATTTTTTGACTACAAGCTTGAGCATTTTCAT
Organism: Epiblema foenella; assembly: GCA_963556455.1. Classification (NCBI taxonomy): domain Eukaryota; kingdom Metazoa; phylum Arthropoda; class Insecta; order Lepidoptera; family Tortricidae; genus Epiblema; species Epiblema foenella. The sequence continues at coordinate 7,173,913 of OY747119.1, read as the reverse complement.
ATTCACGATTTTCACAAATGAAGTACTTCAACCCAGGGATCGGATACCGGTATTTTCTCCATAGAAAAATACCGGTATTATTACGGTCACCGGTTCATTATTTCGTTTTTAATGGGACAATCTAATAATACGACGTTGTTACCTAAATACATGATTCAGCCCTACGTAAAGAGCAAAAAATAACCCAAAATATTGGGCTAATTCAGGGTTTTTAAAAAATACCGGTATCGGTCCCTGCTTCAACCTCTGGTCACTTCATTCACAAGGTCAGTTAGGATTCATATACTTCAATACTTCAGTCCCTAGAGTGTAAATATTTCTAAAGCGATCCTATACGCGGGCCACCAAGAGTGACGGAAAATGTCTTATGCAGATAAATTGAGAATTGGTTTAAAATGGCTGCCGGTATACCATAAATTACTTCCTTAACTTGGGCGGGTAATCGCTTGTGTGACGTATTTGGGCACAACTGTCATATAAAATAAGTTGTACTCGACAAAAAAAAGTGAAACTGTGACAGGGACTACAAATGATAAAACCGTACCGTAAAAATATCGAACATTTCGTATTGTAGCGCAGACCCAGGAAAAAAAGCAGGACATAAGTTTACGAAAGATAAAATTGTCTCAAAGCACTGAAATTTGTTGACCCGTAACTCATTTGTCATAATCAATCTTAGGTATTGGAAAATAATCACCATATTATTCTAATTACAAATAAGCCCGTGAAACCACTAACTATGAAATTTGATATTTCGGATGCCTGACAGTACACTAGCGCCTCTAGCGGCTAATCCATACGCGGTAGCTCTCATTGCATATTCGGGCGACAGAGAGACATACGAGGGGCGTTCAAAATATTCTCGGTATTGGAATGAAAACAAACAAGTATGAACAGTTTGATATTTTTTATTTTTCAATATACTCCCCCCCTATGTTAATACACTTAAAAGATCGATCAATTATTTTTTTTAATCCCTCATAAAAATATTTTTTATCCTTGGTATAAAAGTGCTCGTCTACTGCCGCCTTCAACGCCTCATCGTCAAAAAATCGATTTCCACGCAGATCCTTTTTGAGATTGGGGAACAAAAAGAAGTCGCTGGGGGCTAAGTCCGGACTATACGGTGGATGAGTTATAGTTCCGAACCCACATTCAGCAATAGCTGCCTTGGCAATATGAGCAGTATGGACAGGGGCGTTGTCATGCAGAAGCAGAATACCTTTAGACAACTTTCCTCGCCTTTTTTCTTTTATTGCGTCCCTTAATTGATGTAGAATATTCGCGTAGTACTGTCCCGTGATATTTACACCTTTTTCTTTATAATCGATCAACAATACTCCTTCACAATCCCAAAATATTGTTGCCATGACCTTGCCAGCGGAAGGGACGACCTTGAACTTAGTCATTATGAGATTTAATTTAAATGGCCACACTTCCAGGCCCATGACCACGTATGCCGGAGACGACGCTGTCCATCAAGTAGCAAACATCAAGCTACTGGGTTTCACCATCGATAGTGGCTTAAGGTGGAGCGCACACATCGACCACCTATGTGCCAGGCTGGGCAGCGCGTGCTACGCATTAAGGCGCCTCGCTAGTACTGCGAACAGGGACGTCGTCCGGAGCTGTTATTTCGCAACTGTGCACGCGCTTATCTCGTATGGCACTGAGCTCTGGGCCGGAGCCGCGGAATGGCGTCGGGTCTTTACACTACAAAAACGCGCCGTACGTGCAATGGCATGTGTTCCTGACGACGTGTCTGCTCGTCAGTACTTTACACGATACGAGATATTAACACTGCCATGCGTATATATCCAACAAATAGCGATCTTCACCCACTCCAACCACGACAGGTTTACTGCCAAACAGGCAAATCCAAATCGCCATCTGCGTAGCAACAAAAACGCGGGCTGCCTAGTACCTGTGCCCCACAAGTTAGCAAAAAGTGGGCGATCAGCATATATACTCGGCCCACGTATATATAATCATCTACCAAAAAGTATTAAAGATGCACCTTCCTCTCATAATTTTAAAATAAGATTAAAAAAATGGCTTGTAAAATCAACATTTTATGGCTTAGATGAATATTTTTCCAATGACATGAAATAATGTATTATAATGATTAGCAAGTAATTTATAATTTGTTTGACTATATACCTACAAAATGTAGTAATGTACAAAATAAAACAATTTTTTGTATGAAAAATGTTTTTATATTGACCTGTAACGAATGTTACCAATAAATATTTTCATTTTCATTTTCATTTTTCATTTTCATTTTCGTTGCATCAAAGTAATTCGTTCAATAAGCTATTTTATTGGTCAAAGAATAAGGTTCATATTTAAATAACATTTTACATAAGTACAATACAACACGCCATCCACGGGCCATCCCATCGAGTGGGTGATAACTGATTACTGTCGTTCAATTGACCTTTCATCATCACACTTCAATCTCTCTACAAAACGAAAGGAAGTCAAAACACAAGATACACTTGAAATAATTTCTGATAAGGCTATCAGCAGTCGCAATTTACTGTTTTTATTCAGTTAAGACTAGGACTTTACTGAATAAAACAGTAAATTGCGACTTTATTACACAATCTTTAAGATTAAAAGTGGCACAGCAGTTGTATAATCTGTAGGTCAAGTCGAAATTATATTCGCGTGATAGATACTCTTAAGTAGATAACCCGTTGTGTTCAGCCATCATGTCCAAAGACTGATTTTAATCAATATAAAAAAGTTAATACTTGTATTAAGCAGTACCGCTGCTAACGTAAACTACAAATTTAGAAATAAAGGAAAAATTGAAAAATTGGCACCACTAATGACAATCCTAACATTCATTCAAACACACGCGGCCTTGCCACCGCGCGATCGCGACAACAGTGACACATATAGTCCCTATTCGTCCCGGTACCGCCGCACACCGGGTAGAGTCAGTTCGACCCAGGTCGGCCTAGCTGAGTTTCTTGCTGGACTATTCTCAGCTAGGCTAGGTTTAGTGAACCAGCGACAAAACTCCCAGTAGCTCGATTCCACTCACACCTCAGATTAAGTTGAAACCGCTCAACCCACGCTCAACCAATCTCACTGGAGCGCAAACTCTTAGAGTATTCCAGTGTTCTAAACCACACGCGTGCTCGTGCCGGAGGTTTTCCCCTGGATTTTCCCCAGGCTACTCTCCAACCGCGCACTCCTATCGCTTTATTGGGCCCGGCCTATAAAGCCACAGTCAGGTTCAAAAAAAAAACGCGGCCTTGATTATCATTGTGACAGCTGGCTGCCACCGCAGACCGCTGCAGTGTGTGATAGGCTTAAAGGGATAGGAGTGCGCGGTTAGAGAGTAGTCTGAGAAAATCCAGGGGAAACCTCCGACACGACCACGCGGGTGATTAACACTGAAATAGGTACATAGTTTGCGCTCCAGTGACATTGGTTGAGCGGTTTCAACCGAATCTGATTCCCCTTTACAAGGCATCTCGTAGTTAGCGATAAAGTCTGCGATACACCGAAAGAAAGAAGAGAGAAAAAAAAAATTATTCGTGACAAAAACAAACAAAAGACAAATATCAAATACTAGCAACCCGCCCCGGCTTCGCACGGGTGCACTATTTAATGGATGTTATTATACATATAAACCTTCCTCTTCAATCACTCTATCTATTAAAAAAAACCGCATCAAAATCCGTTGCGTAGTTTTAAAGATTTAAGCATACATAGGGATATAGGAATATAGGGACAGAGAAAGCGACTTTGTTTTATACTACGCAGTGATAACAAACATACAAAAAAACAGACAAATGTCACGAAATGGTCCCGCCTCAGCATAATGCTGGCTCCGAGTGTGCCATCTATCTCATGATTATCATTATGAGTATTATCAGGATACACCGTATTATCATTCGTATCATATCACTTCACTATTGATAAGTCATTCTTTGAACCAGGTGTTCGAGTATGGTTTACCCTTGTTTGGCCTACTTAATAACTTTTTGCCTAATTTCGGTTTGCCTAATTTCAGTTAAACTAAAATTATTTGATATAACTGCTCACTTTATCTAATTTTTGTTCGAATGAAAATCATTTTGTATAATCCTTTCTTCATATAATTTTGTTTCGCCTAATTTTAAGCCTAGCCTAATAAATAGTCTTTCTAATAAGTTTGTTAAATAAAAAAACATAATAAACTATAACTTTCTGAAATCTCTTGATAGAAAGTGACATACTTTATCTTGCCGTTTATCATTCTGTCACATGACCATCATAGACCCCCTAGACATCATTCTCTATTAATTATGTGTTTTTGTGTCTTTTTTAACAAGAAAATATTATGATGATTGAGTATTAGACAAAAAAAACTTAGTAAAAACGTTATTCGACTATACACGATTAGTTAAAATAAGAATAGACAAACTGATTTTTCGATTAAATAATATTCGACAAAATAAGAGTTATGCAAATCGTAGTTTAGTATAAACTAATAACTATGCAAAATGATATTATACAAATTGACTTTAGACAAACAATTCATTATACGAAAAGTTGTTAGACAAACTAAAATTAGGCAAAAAATTTTTGGGCAAATCAAGGGAATACTGTTCTAGTATATTTGTGAGATTTTATTTAATCATCTATGTCGGTGTGTAAGGGCTTAACAAGAAATCACGCGAAATTTTTTGGCCTTCTTTTAGGTCTACAAATCTGGTAGAACATTGAACCTTTAGGAAATTTACTGCTCTTTAACTCAGTCATACAACATGGTATACAAACAGTGCATATTTTCAGAGATATCAGCTAATATCTGAAAAAGTCAGAGGTTTCCCCCCCACGTTAGCACAAGGTCCTCGAGGTGGAAAACTTAGGATCCCCATAAAATTCCATTGAGTTTCGAGCACTTTTGAAATTTGCATCAATCCAGAAAGAAAGAAAACAGCAAAAAAAACGCACTTGAATGGGGAAATGGCTCTAGTTACGTCCGTACGCAATAGCTGAGACGGACATAGTTCACGCGCTGCTCGAACAGGATAGTGTAAGCGACAAATGAAATAATTGATGTTTATTATAAACCTGTACATTTATAAGAAAAATCTTTTTTCTCAGGTTTGAGAACTTATCATTGTACAACTATTAAACCAAAAAGCATTGTTAAAGATGGGCGGGTCTTAAAGATCCAGCCAAAAATATTGAAAATAAAGGGTTAGGTTTGAAAAATAAAAGTATCGAGAAAATTGTTGCTAATCGTGTTTTCACTTTTAGCAGACTGAAGGAATAGTTCAAGATTAATATACTGAAAGGACAGATATACTAGTGGCTGTGAGCTGCAGACCTCGTGAGTGAGTTTTTTTTTATATACAAACGCCTTAAGGGAGGCGTACAGCGACATCTACCAGAAGACTCATGCTTCATTAACGGCACTAACGTCTCAAATCATATTGAGAACCGTCAGTTACGACGCGCCATCCCATACCCAAATTTAATCCTGCTCGGTACCTAAATTTTTCAATTTTTCCTTCATTCTAGAGTTTTTTATCATTTCCAAAATCTGACATTATAAAAAAGATCAATTTTGAATATCGAACCTGCTAACAGGAGAATCGGTTGAGAATTGCGACCTGTAGACGAGAACAAACGAAAATCTGGAATCTGGACATACGAAAGCATTTTTGTCGAAGCTGAAGCAGAGAGCTTCGTTTCACTTGGTCAATAAACGCTACAGATGTTGAGATCTAGATTGATAAACATTGGCAATTTTTGATGGGATTTTTAACACGTTATAACAATAAATTACCAACGGAAGTAACCGAAGCCCCAAGTTTGCATAGTTTTAAGCGTCGCTTAAAAAACTGGCTTATTGAGAGCCCGTTGTACAAATATGATGAGTACATAATGTACAAGTAATTAGATTAATTTACGATGTATGTAATACTGATGATTCTTTCGTTTCTATATTCACTATTAATTGTAATAATTATGTAATGACATTGAGGGTTGACTATTAATTATTTTTCCATACAATGGAAATATTAATTGTTTCTTTTTTATTTTATTATTGACATGTAAATTGGTTTTATAAAATAAATGACTATGACTATGACGTTATTTTCCATTGTTCCCAGCTCAAAGCATGACAACGCGCCGGTGACAACCCGCTGACGCGAACATGCTGCGCCGCCTGCCGGGTGCGCGATGCTGTTAGGTGAGTGCATTTTATTCCAATAATATAAGTCAACGCACGTATATAGAGCGCCGGGCGATTGTACCTGCGCAGTGAGCGAAAAACTGACCAAATTCCGCCCAGAGGGGCTACCGCGAACTGAAAACGAAGTTCGAATATCTCTCTCTCTGTCGCACTTGCTAATTCGTGTGACAGAGAGGGAGATATTCGAACTTCGTTTTCGGTTCGCGGTAGCCCCTCTGGCCGCTCGGAGCTCTCTTTACGTGCGTTGACTTGTACCTACTTGTACGGGTGATTAAAGCCGCCTTTACCATGAGTTTGCATGACCGTACTCGCTAGCGACTGCGTAAACGATTTAAGCTCGATTTTATAAAGATCCGTTAGACCTTATGTCGTTTGTTATGTCAAAAAATGTACTGAGTTAGTGAGTTACTGTAATTTGATTTGATATTTGGTCTAACGGATCTTTATAAAACCCGGCCTTAGTATGCCGATTCTTAGTTCTATTGCGTAACCGCCAGAGGCGCTGTACTTTTGCCCATACAAATTTTTACGCAGTCGCTAGCCAGTACGGTCATGTAGACTCATGGTAAAGGCACATAGAAAAATACCGGTATTATTACGGTCACCGGTTTATTATTTCGTTTTTAATGGGACAATCTAATAATACGACGTTGTTACCTAAATACATGATTCAGCCCTACGTAAAGAGCAAAAAATTATCAAAATTATTGGACTAATTGAGGGTTTTTTAAAAATACCGGTATCGGTCCCTGCTGTACACACGAGCGCTTTTGACAGTCTGTGGGTATATACAGCTATGATATATTTTTTATTGCTATTCAGGATACAAATATGAACCCTAGCTTAATATAATGAAGTCAGAACACGAGGTTTCAGCGTACTTGTTATTTTCCTGTTTCACATCTTGTTTGATATGTTGTCAACCGAATCCTCAAGTCAATAAATAGTCAGCAATGCGCTTTGTGATTTTTCTGGATGCGCAAGCGTCCATAACTGGTTTAGCCCTTTAGACGCAAATCACGGCATCGGAAAATCATGCCATGGACTGGACGCCAACCACGTCTACAGCCAGGCACGTATCCAGACTTTTGGTTCGGGGGGGACAAACATTGAAACAACCATGTGAAAATGATGAATGTTATTGAAAGAACACGCAAGCGAATAAATAAACAGGCGGCTAAAAACGTTTTCGGGGGGGGATAAATCCCAACTATCCCCCCCCTCTGGGTATCTACCTGTCTACAGCCGACGGCCTAGCCAAAGCAGTAGCGATATATGCGCGTTTGCGTAAGGTTTAATTTTGCGTTGAACAATGCTATGGTATGACATCAGCGGCGCGTCATTTTGCCGCTCAAAACGTTAATTACAATTAAACCGAAGGACTTTGGGAGTGCATTTTGCATGCAGGGAAAGTGCTAATGATTGTGAACCCTTATCTTCAGTTATTACGGATATAGTTTAGGATGTTCGAATCGTTACGTGTAGAGGATTAACGCGATTGTCGTGTCGGTTAGGCATTAAGATAAGATACCGGTTGTTTGATTGACGAGAGACATCATCCTGTTGTGGATTCGTTTTTGTTATCGGTGACTTAGAGACCATATACATCTCTAACAATATTAAATTAATTTTAATTTTGAAGCTCAGGCACCTTGTACATCTCTGGCATAATATATCTTGAGACCTTATACATCTCTAACTTTACTGATGTTGTAATATTTGTAATAGATAACTTTGCAAGTTTATCTTCACTGTATGACATAAATTTTGTTATAATTGTAAACTCGAAATCATTATTCCTTCTTGAACTGTAAATTAATATTTTGACATAAAAAATGTATTACTTATTATAGGCAGACTTTCTTAAATTGTAAATTAATATTTTGACATGTAAAAGTGCCCTTGTGGCCTATTTGCAGAATAAATGTTTGATTTTGATTTTTGGTTCTTTGAACTCGATCATTGCTCACATACTATGTGTCACACAAAAAGAAAACAGCTTAGTTTGTTTATAAGTATTTATATTATTTTAAAGAGCCTCAAGTGTCCCATTGCTGGGCAAAGGCCTCCCTTTCTTTTCCCACGCGTCCCTGTCTTGTGCATTCTCCCACCACTTCTGATCCGAGACGTCAAGTTCGTCTCTCCATCTCCGACGAGGTCTGCCGCGACGCCGCGCTCGGTTTTGTGGGACCCGCTTAGTGGCGATTTTAGCCCGCAAGTCTTCCGGCATGCGGCAGACGTGCCCAGCCCAGTCCCATTTAAGTTTGGCGGCGGTGTGAGCTACGTCAGCTATCTGGCTTTTGGAACGCAGTATAGTATTTTTAATCATCATCATCATCATCCAGCCGGAAGACACCCACTGCTGGATATAGGCCTCCCCCAAGAAGCGCCACAGCACACGGTCGCGAGCCACCCGCATCCAGTGACTCCCCGCTGCCTTGACCAAGTCATCAGTCCACCTAGTGGGAGGCCGTCCAACGCTTCGTCTTCCCGTACGAGGCCGCCACTCGTAGCCGCTGAATGTGGGCCTCTTAAATAAGCTCAGAGTTGCTCAGCGTGCGATGGACAGAGCTATGCTTGGAGTTTCTCTGCGGGACATGATCCGAAACTCGGAGATCCGCAGAAAGACGAGGGGTACCGACATAGCTCAGAGAATCTGCAAGTTGAAGTGGCAGTGGGCGGGCCACATTGCTCGTAGAACCGATAACCGTTGGGGAAGAAAGGTTCTCGAGTATTTTTAATGCGATTTGTTAATTTCACGCTTAAAATACTGCGTTCCATGGCTCTCTGGCAAACCTTGAGGTTAGATTTCTGAACCATTGTCAAAGACCAAGTCTGTGCTCCATAGCAAGATCGCAAGGATTGGAAGAATGCACATGCCCATGAGTTTCCGTTTTAAAGATATTAGAAGGGTTCTCTTCATGTAAATTAGAAAAATTTAGGCACCGAGCAGGATTCGAACCTGCGACCTCCCGGCACTCGCGGCCAGTCGCTCTAGCCAACTGAGCTATAGGTGCAATCGCTACCCAGTTCCAAATTCATCAACCGTTCCTTCGTATTAAGCAGTACCGCTGCTAACGTAAACTGTTTTTTATACAAACGCCTTAAGGAAGGCGTACAGCGACATCTACCAGAAGACTCATGCTTCATCACTCACACTCACTCACTTCTTCTCACTTCTTTCTCTTCATGTACTCCTTCATAGACCAATAGCTCCTCCAATTATTTATAACTATTCCAAATTTCGAATCAATAGCATCTGTAGTTCCGGAGATGCGAGATTTGTGACAGATGACCTGCATGAGCCACTTTCGCATCCCCACGCCCCCCACATCCCTCCCCATCAAGCTCAATTTCTATACTACACTCGAGGTCAAAAAATTCTGGTCACCCTAATTTAAATAACCGCAATATGTTTTTCTAAATATTTTACACTAGTTTTATTTACATGATATATTTATTCTTCGTAATACCCGACAGTATTAACAATTCCCGGGATCCTATCATAAAAATATCAATTTCCAAAATTGACAATTTTTGCGATTGCTATGTGTTTTTAGGAGTAAAGAAAGAAAGAAAGAAAGAAAATGGTTTATTAGCGCAAATTACGTACTTACAAACGAAACTGAATATATTTAAAAATAATTGCGCCAAAGGGTCTTCACTCAGCTTTTGGTGTCACGAAACGAGTCACATGACACGCTCCGTGACGCTGATTTTCAGTGAAGCCACCGGATGGATTAGATGGCACTGAAATATTACAATATGGAAACAAAAGATCCAACACACACCTCTATACAACAACAATCAGAATAGGTAATAGTACGATTTAAACTTGGAAACGTTAATTTTTTAACTGTTATTATTGCAGGTTAGATGTAAAATTAAATAAAGATCATGACAGGATTAAAAAAACTGTACAAGTTTGCACTATTTTAGGAAATATGACGATGTTTTCACATTACATTCAGTTTTTGCTTCCTCACTCGCTGTGTATATTGGTAGACTTTCTCTTCTCGCGTGACATAACGGCGAGCTAGCCCCAGGAGCTCCGCTTTCTTATCACTAGGAACCAGCTAGGGACATATTAAAATGCGTATGAAATTGGTCTGTTGCAAAACGAGAAAAATAAACATCAACTTGACAGCTGACAGATGTCAAATGTGGCAGTTATGTCTATGTTCATAGTTGTAACTGCCACATTTGACATCTGTCAGCTGTCAAGTTGATGTTTATTTTTTTTGTTTCGCAGCAGACCAAGGCAAGATCTTATTAATGCCTCCAAAGTCCACAAACGTGTGGTATATCAAATATAAAAATCGTTTCTAAGATAAAAGAGTTAATAAAAAAAAAACCAGCAACAGTTTTGAACTCTACAATAAGTCTACTATCAATGAAAAATATAAATAAATAAATATTAGAGGACAATCTTACACAAATCGAACTAGCCCCACAGTAAGCTCAAGAAGGCTTGTGTTATGGGGTAAATATTTAAATACATAGAAAACATCCAAGACTCAGAAACAAATATTCATGCTCATCACAAAAATATTTGCCCTGACCGGGATTCGAACCCAGGACCGTCAGCTTCACAGGCAGGTGCACTACCCACTAGGCTAAACCGGTCGTCAACCTAACCTACCTATATAATATGAACTACTCCAAAAAACTCAAGGTTCCCAATTGCCGTCGTCAAGCTATTGCAGGCGAGCAGTGAGGCACGCGATGCCATCCCATAGAAGCCAACCTCCGCCTAATCCTGTCCATTTCTGTCCAGGTACGCCCTGTATCTCCAGACAGATCCAGAAAGCTCCTACCGGCCTCTTGAACCTTGTAAGCCTATTGAACCTCCTTCTCAAAACTCATGAGACCCTAGTACTTATGGTAGGACCGCTAGTCATCATAATCGGATGCTGTTATGCAATAATGTATCAACGTAATAGGAAAACCTATAGTAGTTTGACACATTATTCCATAACAGCGTCCAATGAGGGCTATCGTTTTTGTGCTCACCAGTCGGCGCCACTGTCGAGTAAGGTCCAGCTGCCAAAAAATATTTTTGGTTACTATGGGCATGAGAACGAAGTTTGCATTTAAATCATGTTTAAAACCTTAAAACCGTACCGTAAAAATATCGAACATCCCGCATTGTAGTGCAGTCCCGTTTTGTTCGGAAAAAAAGGAGGAAATAAGTTTCCGAAAGACAAAACTGTCTCAAAGGACTGACAGTTATTGACCCGTAACTCATATTTGCCATAATCAATCAGATCTTGCAAAATAGTCACCATAATGTTCCAATTAGATATTAACCCGCGTACCGCAACCACAAAGAGTGACATTTGAAATTTCGGAAACCTCACGCTACACTAGCGCCTCTAGCGGCGAATCCATACGCGATAGCCCCCATTAGCCCCACTGCTAGGCACAGGCCAAAAACCTTCCCAACTCATTCGTCGTTTACAGTTTTGATCACTTCATTGTTCTGGTCCCCGTGTGGTGCTGGGTTAGAATAGCACTTCCCCCTTTCTACCCGTGGGTGTCGTAAGAGTCGACTATGGGAACCGGGTTTGTAGTGTGTTGTGGGTGATGGGCTAACAGAAAATTTAAAAAAAACACCTCACGTAATTTATGGACGCCCCCCAACCTATCACTGCAGTATCACATTGGAATTGAATGTCATGTGATCTGCCTACCCCTTTTGGGTATACAGGCGTGAGTTTATGTATGTGTGTGTGTATGTATATATGCACTGTTCTCATCCTGTATAGTATTTTTTTAGTATAACCTACATACCTATTATACCTAACCTTTATAACCAGGCCCTTCCCTTTTGCCGCCTTCGTGAATTGCAAGAGCAATACCAGTTTATCTGCAATACAAACATCATTCGATATTATACTTTATTAGTATGTTTATAAAGATCACAATCGAGTGCATTTAAAATTGCATGTTAGACTTCCGACTTTCTTCAATGCAGCCGTATCGTTCGATTTTTGTCTTTATTTGTAAGCATGTAAGATCGCAATCGACTACATCTAAGATTACATGCTAGAGCCACCTTCCGGTTTTCCTCCAAGCACCTTTATCATTCTATTAAAAACTACTTTGTAAAATTTTAAGATCGTAATTGTAACCGTATCATTCAATTTTAGACTTTATTTATAAATTGATAAAGATCCAAATCGAAATCATCTAAAATCACATGTTAGGGCCACTTGCTGACTTCACTCCTTGCAGCCCTGTCATTCAATTTTAGACTTTAATTGCACTTGTATAAGAGCGGAGTCGGCCGCACGCGGGGTCACATGTGACCAGCTGTCCGATAGCGTGTCCTAGACCTGACTTTGACCGCTGACCTTGTGTGACCTTGGTGACGGAGGCTTGTTCAGCTTCTTAACATGTGTACGTACAGTCAGTTGAATAATCACTGCTTCAAATATATCTTGACATATTCGAACAAAAAATGGTGAACATTGAGTTCGTTTAATTGGGTACCTACCAGTGGCGGCGCGTCAAAAATATTAATAGGGAAGCCGGAAATAATTTGCCTTTCTTAGTCTTCACGAGCCGTAGTAAGGGAACAGGACTGGCTGAAAATTATGTAAGCCGGTGGGAATCGAGTTGTCTGGACGCGCCACCACTGGTACCTACTTAAATTAAGTACTTCAATATAAGATTTCAAGCTTACATGGTCATTTACATTAGAATTACGATTTGAAACGGGATATTTACCATGTATATTTGTATTTTTGAGTTCCCGATATTTCGGCACTGTTACAAGCGCCATGTTGTGTGGGTAGACCACAACTAAAACTCGCAGCACGTCAGTTAAGCGCTTATTACACCATCCTGAATTCAGAATCCTGACTGAGCTAGGAAGCAGATTCAGGAACGTGTAATCGCATTCAGGAAGCAAGGATCCTAAAAGCTTCCTTCCTATCCCCTCCCTCGCGTCCTAGTTAGGACGGCTGAATTCAGGATAGTGTAATAACTGCTTAAATCCTTGATAATGGCGCTTGTAACAGTGCCGAAATATCGGGAACACAAAAATACAAATATACATGGTAAATATCCCATTTCAAATCGTAATTTTAAATACTTCAATTTATAAAAACGTGAAAATCTGTTAAATATTACAACAATTTATAAATAACAAAAGATTATAAGGAATCATAAAAAGATAAAATATGTATATTTTTTAAATTTAAATTGTTTATTTGAAATAATTACTAAAGTTATTTTTTTTTAAACTTAACTACTATTCTGATGGGTCGCTACGCTACGTCGGTAGAGCTATGCCTTTACCATGAGTTTCGCTAGCGACTGCGTAAAAATTTATACGGGCAAAAGTACAGCGCCTCTGGCGGTTACGCAATAGAACTGAGAATCGGCATACTAAATCGTTTACGCAGTCGCTAGCGAGTACGGTCATGCAAACTCATGGTAAAGGCACTGATTTCTTAACAAACATCTAATATCTAGTCGATTTAAGGTCGATATTATCGACCTTATCCCACAAAGTTAAAAGTAGAAGCAAGGTTGCCAGAGCTCCCGGGGATGCACTGTGTTGAGAGCGGGGGACCTAAATGTATCCCTTCTGCTGTCAACACAATGTATCCTCAAATTTTATAAAGGGTCGGCAACGCGTACGTGACTCCTTTGGAGTTGCGGGCGCCTATAGGCTGCCGTGGCCGCTTACCATCAGGTGGACCGTACACTTTTTTGCCACCGGCGTTGTATAAAAAAAAATAACGAGGACCAGTAATTTTCATATAGCACACCGGAAAAATTATAAAAACCCCAAATAAACCTCTCAAACTCGTACAAACTAACAAACAACGCAACAGGGTCGGCAACGCGCACGTGACTCCTGTGGAGTTGCGGGCGCCTATAGGCTGCGGTGGCCGCTTACCATCAGGTGGACCGTACGCTTGTTTGCCACCGGCGATGTATTTTAAAAAAAAGAAGCTGAGGCCGACCTTCCAATGTTAAAACTCGTCAGCGGTTTTTCCGTTATTTTCAGAATTCGTAGACCAAATGTTAATAAGTAATGACTATTTAAAGATGTATTTAAAAAAGGTTAAAGTGACAAAATCAATTGTGTGTGCAAAGGTGTGTGTGAGGGCATGTGAGGGTGAAATACAAAATCACAATATTTACCTACAACTAAAATACAAATACAAAAAGGTTTATTTCTCAAAATTTTACAATGTTCAATCTATAGTAAGTACGGGTATTAAAATTAAGACGTTGAAAAATCGGTGTGAGCACAGCGCTAAGCTGGTTTTAAGCCCACCCGTAGCCACTGAGTTGGTTTCACACTAAATATGGGTAACAACTAGTAACTCTTGTCTCTCTGGGGGGTAATAACTAGTGACTCTGTGAGCTATCGCGAGGTGTACAGCTTAATATAATAGAACATTACTGCATAGGCCGCGAAATAGGGCCGAGTGTTAACGAGTCCATCTAGAGATACGAGGCTGACAATCCCTGTTCGCGCCGAGGATTGTATAGTGCTTTTCTTGAATTATGCAATGAAATTTGAAAATTAAGAGACCTCGAAATTAAATTTTAGAATAATCCTTAGGGGGCAAACGAGCAGACGGATCGCCTGATGGTAAGCAATTACCGTCGCCCATAAGCACCTGCAACACCAGAGGAGTCGCAAGTGCGTTACCGGCCTTTCAGATTCAATAATAAAAACACGCGCTGCAGCAGCCAGCGGCCGGCGTCGTCTTTTGTTTCCGGGGCGCGCCGGGCCGCGAAAATACGATCACTTTAGGCCGGAAATGTTATATGAAATTCCATTATGGGCACTCCTTGCGCCGCACCCGAAACGATTTAGTATGCCGATTCTTAGTTCTATTGCGTCACCGCCAGAGGCGCTGTACTTTTGCCCATACAAATTGTTACGCAGTCGCTAGCGAGTACGGTCATGTAAACTCATGGTAAAGGTACTGGACATATTGACATATAAAATCATTTTTGCCCAAGCAGAGGGCCTACTCCGAACATCGAAATCCGAACTTCGTATCGTGCCGTCCCTTTCACTCCCGTATTATACACTATATTTGACGACCGGTTTAGCCTAGTGGGTAGTGCACCTGCCTGTGAAGCTGACGGTCCTGGGTTCGAATCCCGGTCAGGGCAAATATTTGTGTGATAAGCATGCATATTTGTTTCTGAGTCTTGGATGTTTTCTATGTATTTAAATATTTATATCTATTAAATATATCTTCGTCTAGTACCCATAACACAAGCCTTCTTGAGCTTATTGTGGGGCTAGTTCGATTTGTGTAAGATTGTTCTCTAATATTTATTTATTTATTTAAAAAAAAATGAGTGAAAGGAATGGCACGATACGAATTTCGGATTTCGAAGTTCGTAGTAGTCCCACTGAAAGAGACGCTTCGCTAGCTCGGTCAATAAAAACTGTATGTCTGTTAAAAAAATAATCAAACTAACATAGATGTTAGTCACATTCAGAGCGACTGCAGATCACGATCTCTATCACATGTAAATAAAACCTGCACATAATCTTGTCCAATTATAAAATAACTGATACCTTCTATCGGCATCACAGTTTGACCATTGTAGTCCTTGTGTCGTTGCTAAAAGGATCACAAACGGTCAGTTAACTGCGATTCTGATAGTACGTTATCTACACGTCCAGACACGTGTCCGCACCGTGTGTACAATAAACTTTTGCCCTGAACATGCAATCTCTCGTCTCCCGATATATCTAGTTTTGTAGTACGCATGGTGACAAAAAAATGAGCCATTCGAACCAGTTTTTAGAGACATTGAAATGTTTGTATGGGACAAACTACAATTAGAGCAACACAAAAGACGAAAATGAGAGGCAAAGTAACGAGCACTGAAAACGCTCCAAACTGATTCACACGCAGGCGTAACGTCACGTCTACGTAGCCTCGTACTACTGTTGTATGAAAAAAGGGAAATTTGGCGTTTTCATCGTGAAATATTGCGTTTATGTACATAGTTGCCATACAATTTCTTCAAACGTGAGAATTCTATTGGTAACTTTCAATTTACATTTGGCCAATAAACAAGAAAACCGGCCAGTTGGGACGGACTCGCGCACGATGGGTTCCGTACCATTATCTATAAAAAGGGGGAAAAAAATTCACGTTTGTTGTATGGGCGCCCCGCGGCAACAGAAATACATCATCTCTGAAAATTTCAATTGTGTAACTATCACAGTTCATGAGATACAGCCTGTGCTTTTACCTTGAGTTTACATGACCGTACTTGCTAGCGACTGCGTATAAAATTGTATAAGCAAAAAACAGCGCCTGTAGCGGTTACGCAATAGAACTAAGAATCGGCATACTAAAATTACTAAATCGTTTACTCAGTCGCTAGCGAGTACGGTCATGCAAACTCATGGTAAAGGCTCTGGTGACAAACGGACAGCGAAGTCTTAGTAATAGGGCCCTTTGGGTACAGAACCTAAACACAACGTTTTTGCTAATCTTTATAGTCCCACTTTTTAATGATTTTAATTAATTTGTCTAACTTTCTATTTGTTGTGATAATTTGTTTGTTTTTATATCCATTTTAGCAACCCGCCCCGGCTTCACACGGGTGCACTATTTAATGGATGTTATTATATATATACATATAAACCTTCCTCTTCAATCACTCTATCTATTTAAAAGAAACCGCATCAAAATCCGTTGCGTAGTTTTAAAGATTTAAGCATACATAGGGATATAGGGACAGAGAAAGCGACTTTGTTTTATACTATGTAGTGATAGCCACCAGATGTTATAAATTGATGAGTCATCATCTTTTCTGTAGTCTTGATCCCAAGATCTTTGTACTCTACTCGTCGCTACTGTCTATACTCGTTTTATGAACTAGTAACTTACGTTATCAACCGCCATGGCTCCTAATCCCAATAAGGTCTCGTTTCCCCGTGGGCTGGGTGAGATGACAGTGGCTTACTTAAAAACTAGAGCCTATTCCTAATCTCCTAATAAGTCGGGATTAGGTAGCGGACCGGCACCCTTCATTGCCTTTACCATGAGTTTATATGACCGTACTCACTAGCGACTGCGTAAAAATTTGTATGGGCAAAAGTACAGCGCCTCTGGCGGTTAGGCAATAGAACTAAGAATCGGCATACTAAATCGTTTACGCAGTCGCTAGCGAGTGCGGTCATGCAAACACCTACCACACATATACCCATATGGTTATCTACCCAAAATCACCAAGGTGACCGCCAACCTGCGCTCTCATGCTAGAGACTCCAGGATCTCAATACGGGACGCACTGGAACTTTTATCAAATACTCAGTTCGGTAATATTCCCCGTACAAATCTTGAATATTCCCGGTAATGGCACATCTATGGGATGGGACTTATATTACAGTAGAACCCGCTTAAGAAATACGGTCAGGTTTAATACGATTTCCGTACATCTATCACGGTTAATACGACTCGGGTCCCGCTTAATAGACCATCTGTGACCCATCTTGAGTCTTCGTAAAATGTTACCGAGTTATGAGTTATGTACGCGGGCGTAATAGTACATTGTTTAACGAGGGGCGTAAGTGGAATATTGCGAACGAGTCTGTCAGAAGCCCGACGCTGAAAGCGGAGCTAACTCGAGTATGCAATATTCTTACGCCCGTGTTATACACAATGTTTTTCATCACATTTGAGAGGAAATAAATAACTACAAAAGACAGAAAAATCTATGTTTCATACAACCGCACCAATCTAAAATTTACGAAATTGACAATTTCACTTCCAGATCAGCGCGAGTGGAGCACACAGCTGCAATTTTTCAACCAATCACAGAGCAGAATTCTTGTGGCTCGCGGGCAACCCGATTTGTCGAAACCAATCAGATCACACAAACGAATATTTCCCAAGGGAGTAATGAAAAAATATTTCCCGTGGGAGGATTATCGGCTATATCTGCTCTATACGCCTGCGTGTAATAACTCCTTTACGAGCAAGTGTGATGAAAAAATAGGAACTAAACATGCCTTGCGATTAATACTCAATGAAACGCAATTCCAGCGACGCCACCGCCTGTACAAATAAATAAGTTTGCTTGCAGCACGATCGATCGAACGATCTGCTAATTTGTTCGTATTTACCTAGATTTCATTTGCTCATTATCACTGCAGTTGCAGTGATTTGTTAAATTTATTTGTTTACTCGTACCGTTAGTTCAGAGATGTCAACAATAAAGACAAAAACATTGTCGCTTCACGAAAAATTTGCCATATTAAAAGTTTACGAATTGCAAATAATAAATTAGATCTAACCTGCAATTACCGTTTCTGAAATAACATTAAGGGGCCATTTACGCCGTCTTCTGTTGAAATTGACCCGTATCTTGATATTTTCTCAATGTTATTATCTAGAATAGGACTATTGCGACCTTATGTCATAAACTTACTTTACTTGGATTTTTCATTAAGAAAAATCGTTTCAAACATCACTCCAAATCGACCATTTTCAAGCTAAATACTTGTTTTTTCGCCTTAAATTCTGCTACACATAATAAAACATTAATAAAATCATCGAAGCCTTTAATAACTTTATGGTATTATCAATACTTTTATCATAATTTGAAATCACAACATTTTAAAACTTATAAGGCCTCTTAAACTAAATGAAGTAGTTTTTTTTTCTTCCGCATAATACGCTTTCCCGCTTAAGACGCATTTTTCCTAGGTCCCTTCAGAATCTTAGTGGGTTTTCTGTAATTCTTCTGAGACGAATCTGAAAGCGTTGTGAACAATACTTGCGCGTACGCACTCTACAAGAGCTCCATAACCCTCAGTCGCTCCCTGGCCGTCGTGGCAACCGCACGCCTGTGCCCGACTCGCTTCTCCTAATGTACGTGTAATGGACCTACGTATTTATTTACTACAATTTCTTCCTATGAAAAATCCTAAATAAATTAATGAGAAGTTTCGTTGATGTGCTGGATTTGGAAGATGAGTGACTTGTGATATTCGTGCTGTTATTTATTCAATCTGTGATATTAGTGTTATTTATTTTTTGTTAATTTAATTTATACGAAATGGAGCAACAAACGGGAGTGATTACTATTCATCAAGTAAGTTTCTCTCTATCCATTTTAGTGCAATATACACTCGAGGTCAAAAATTTCTTGTCACCCTAAATTATGTAAATAACCGCTATATGTTTCTCTAAATATTTTACACTAGTTTTATTTACATGATATATTATTCTTCGTAATACCCAACAGTATTAACAATTCCCGGAATCCTATCATAAAAATGTCAATCTCCAAAACTGACGATTTTGCTCCGTGAACATTGTTTTTTTCATGGGTTTTTAGGAGTTCGATTTGAACCTGAAAACATTTTTTTAACAGTTATTTTTGCAGGTTAGATGTGAAATTAAATAAAGATCATGACAGGATTAGAAAACTGTACAAGTTTGCACTGTTTTAGGAAATATGGCGATATTTTACCGACCCGTATTCTTTGTCCGCGAGTGTAGTCAAGTTTTTTTTTATACAACGCCGGTGGCAAACAAGCGTACGGTCCACCTGATGGTAAGAGGACACCGCAGCCTACAGACGCCCGCAACTCCAAAGGAGTCACGTACGCGTTGCCGACCCTTTATGAAATTTGAGAATTCACTGTGTTGACAGCAGAAGGGACAAATTTAGGTCCCTCGCTTTCAACACAGTGCATCCTCGCTGCAGTGCATTGCGCTGATGTTTAACTTGCTTGTCGTAATCTGAAAAACTGCCGGAACGGAATTTGAAGAAACTGATATACATAGTAATGTAGTTTAGTCATTGGACTTAAGGCTATAATTTGGTATATTACATGAGAGTGAAATATCTAATGTACATATTTGTATCCACTATGCCTTTCCAGAACATTATTAGATTGTAGTAGCAAACACGTCTTCAAAACTAAATTGAAAAAATTGCTAATAGATACCTAACTTTTAGTAAAAAATTGCTAATAGATACCTAACTTGTAGTAGAGAACTTTTTTGGAAAATAAATTAAAATTTTAAAAAAAATTAAATATGGAAACACAGCGACATTGTAAATACCTTTTGTTATTTTTTCCTTTTTTTAATTTCTTTTTTATTGTTTACCACTCAGATTTAATTAAGTATGTTAAGTAGTATCATTGTAATGCATATTTTGGAAAAAAAATCTGACTTTTTTTCAAAATATGACATTCAGTCATTTTATCTTTCGGCGTTTTTTCTCGGCAGTGGTCTCTTGAGAAACGCTAGTAGTTTTTGACTTGTAAAATTGCCATTGCGGTCTACTTGCAGAATTAAGTTCATTTATTTCATTTGTTTTTTTAGACGAAAATGGAACATAAAGATATCGCCAAGGTGCTACGACGAATTTTCGCTACAAATATCCGCGCTACGGCGTAACCTTAGGGCGGGTTGAACCGACTTAAGAGTATAAACCGAACAATGTTAGTAATAATAATAATAAATAATTATTTGTGGACAATCTTACACAAATCGACCTAGTCCCAAACTAAGCAAAGCTTGTACTATCGGTATACTAGGCGACGATATACATACTTATATGGATAAATATATATTTAAATACATAGAAAACATCCAAGACTCAGGAACAAATATTCGTGTTCATCACACAAATAAATGCCCTGATCGGGATTCGAACCCGGGACCTCCAGCTTCATAGGCAGGGTCGCTACCAACTAGGCTAAAGCGGTCGTCAAATAATCAGTAATATATGGCGCCAAAGGCTTTCATATCATAATAGAAACATGTCAAACTTTCCAAATCAGATTTAAAACACAACTTTTTGTTTCGTGTTTTCGGTAAGAAAATTTTGAAACTGATTTTTGGCATTGTGTTTTTATGAGACGTAATTATTACTCATTTGATTAGTTTACTTCCTTATTTTGTAATTAGCAGCCTATGAGTGTTTATCCGATTACAAACAGTAGGTGGGTTACTGAATTGCGCGCGAGTCCATTAATTTGGTCCTTAAAAGTTCATGGTGTATGTTTTCAGGGTTCCGTAGTAAACAAGGAACCCTTATAGTTTCGCCATGTCCGTCCGTCCGTCCCTCGCTTTTCTCAGTAACCGTTAGTACTAGAAAACTGTAATTTGGCATGAGTACCTATACATATCAATGACGCCGACAAAACGGTAGAATAAAATCATAAAAAAATGTTTTTTTTTTTCAAACTCCATCGTGTGGGATATCATTGGATAGCTCTTCCAAAAATATTATAAGATTTCTAAAATCATTTTTTGATTCAAGAAACGGTTGGCGTGATATCAAGCTTTGAAGTGATAATTTTTGCTATGGTCAAGTGCCCCCCCCTGCCAGCTAAACGGTGGGTACTAGGCATGTGGAAAAAATCATGGTAGTAGTATATACGATGAATTTAAAAGGAAAACTATCTAGCTAAGTAGACATTACCGTAAAGGGCAAAAATATATATACAACAGTCACTACTAAGATCAGTAAAAACCCTTCTACGGGTCCGTAATTTCGCATATTATGACCGGTGACGTGATGGACGGGCAACTACGGGACCCTACACTGTGCGTAGCCCGACACGCACTTGTTTTTTTTTAATTCTAAATAGGTTTGCGCTTGACCATAAATCACCTGATGGTAAGCAATATTGTGGTCTAGGATGGAACGCGCTTACCTAGTAAAAATCGATTCACTCTCGCTTTGAGGACCAAAAGGTTGTAGTTCACGGCGAACAAGGATTCCGGCAATGAGTTCCACAGCTTGGCGGTTCTCACAATAAAGGTGGAAGCAAAACGCTTCGTGCGAGTTTTCGGAACAGCCACCGTAAAACGATGGCGCCTTACCGTAATCCTGCTCGTCCGATGGTAGAAAGGGGCGGGAGGAATTATGTTGTGTAATTCCTCAGCACACTCCCCGAAATGCAACCGATGAAGACCCAAATTGGATCAGTGTCGAACACTGGGACTTATGTTACTTCATGACCAGTTTCCAAATTATGCTACGATTGGTTAAGTTTGGATTTTTGAGTTTTCTTACGATATTTAGGCGGAGATCCAGTTGTCCTTAATTATCGCACTAACTGAGTAATCATTTCGATATCTAAAATGTGAAAATGCCAAAGACGGCGCTAAACTTGTTGCTCAGATATTTTTGAACCTTTTGGAATGTACATATATTTATGAACTTGTCTGTGACTTCGTCATTTATTTCAATGGCATGCGATATAAATCAGTATTTTAAATGGCGTCAACTCCCTATTTATGCACAGGCCACAAGTTCAGGCCCTGAATAACAATGTAATTTGTATATTTATCAACTTTACGCTGAAGTGCGTATGAGGGCAGAGTCCGAAGTCTTGTGCCGTCTCTTTCCTTTAATACTTCTGAAACTTAAGAGCGAGGGAGAAGGGTGTACTGACGTGAGGTTTTCTGGAAAGTTGGAGAGTTTTAGCTACACTCGCGGACAAAGAATACGGGTCAGTAAAATACCGTCATATTTCCTAAAATAGTGCAAGGTTCTACACTTTATGTTATTTGTCATGGTCTTTATTCAATTTTACATCTAAACTTCAAAAATAACAGTAGGTAGAAAACAGCATTTCCAGGTTTAAATCGGACTCTTAGCCCGGGTTTTATAAAGATCCGTTAGACCAAATGTCAGATCAAATTTCAGTAACTCAGTACATTTTTTGACATAACACACCGACATAAGGTCTAACGGATCTTTATAAAACCGAGCCATAAAAAAACAACGTTAACGGAGCGAGATATCGCAAAAATTTATGGCTATTGATTTTTTTTATGATAGGTTACGGAAATTGCTACTTAATACAGTTGGATGTTACGAAGAATAGAATGTAACTGAAACTAATGTAAAATATATAAAAAACCTATTACGGTTGTATTTTATTTGAGTTAAGATGACCCGAAATGGGGATGTTGACTCAAAATTTGACTACCCCATAAAACTACTCCAAAAGAAACAAGGCAAAAAATATGCCAATTGGTGAAAATCCTATTCAAATATCTCAAAAATAACGAAGCTACACCCGTTTTAAAGTCGCTGGTTAGACAGAGAAAGCGCGACAGATCAGTGACGTCATTGACCACGAGCGCCATAGTAAATGACGATTGTTTATTAACACAATCTTTACATAATCTGTTATATGTATATAAAGGTTATCGATAGCAAATTTACGCGGTATTACGTTTTATAACATTCATGTAACATTCATTAAAATATATGATTAGGTATACAAAGTTCACATTTCCTTAATATTTTTTAGTGTCTGTATATATAAAAAGACCACTATATGCTCAGTATGTAGATAGGTAAGCGTATGTGGTGTTATGTTTCTGGTAGGGGGCCATCAATAAAGTACGTCATACGTTAGGGGGAGGGAGGGATTCGACGACGTGTGACAAGGGTCCTAAGTTTATGACGTCACATTTCATTCCGGAATCTCGGCCAAATTTCCTGTATTACAATTCCGGAATTGGTACAGTCGAGTGCAGAAATAATAATTAATTGTTTAATGAATTAGAATAATCCAATAATGTTATATATACATGTGTTAGGTAAAATTATTTCATAATTAATCAATGTATATCGTAAATTTTAATTTTAAGTATTTTGCTATGCCCTATCAGGGTCCATGAGATAACAAAACATAATGTAACACCTGTACTGTACCATGGTTGCAAATAAATGAATTATTATGAATTATGAAAATATGGGTGCATGCACAGGGACCGATACCGGTATTTAAAAAAAAACCCTGAATATTTTGAATAGCCCAATATTTTGAATTATTTTTTGCTCTTTACGTAGGGCTGAATCATGTATTTAGGTAACAACGTCGTGTTGTTAGATTGTCCCATTAAAAACGTAATAATGAACCGGTGACCGTAATAATACCGGTATTTTTCTATGGAGAAAATACCGGTATCCGATCCCTGTGCATGCAAGCTACTCAAAAATATATCCCATGGATCTTATGTCGGCGCATTAAGGTTTCGGTACATATTTAAGAGAGGATTCATTCGATACATATTTTATACTTGACTGTATACTCGAAATATCAAAAATTCCGTAATAGGACTTCATGAAATTCCTCTCTTCGAAGTCTTTTGGACGTTTTTTTTTAAATTTCACTATAAAACTGAGACACTAATGCTAATTAATTATCAAATTTTAGGACCTGATTAAATTTTAGGTATCAATTTTCATTCTAAAGCGCCACTTTTGGTTGCAAGTGGCCAGACTTGTAACTATTTTGTGAGTACAATTTCAAAATGTTATTGTTTTACCATCACCTATATCGTATTTATATACAGGGCGTCCCACGGCTATGCCACAGTGAGGGAAAGTACCTTAAATATTGTAGATGAAGCATTTTACTGAATGAAGACATTATTTGAATTGAAAAAACATTGTAAATTGCATTCACAGATATTTAAATATTTTTATGGTTGAACCGAGAATCGAACCCGTTACACGTGATAAATTGATTAATTTTGTATTAAAAATGTTAAAATTCATGGTCTTCCTTTTATTTCTGATACTATGTTATTTAGCAAAAAATAATCCATATGATGAAGCCTTTCGATTGGTATGATAAAGCTACAGGGTAATTATATTTCTTGTGTAACGGGTTCGGTTCCCGGTTCACGGTTTAATTATTGTTTAATAACTTTGAATGCAGTTTAAATTGTTTTTAAAATTAAAATAATGTCTTCTTTCAGTAAAATGTTCCATCTACATTATTCAAGGTACTTTCCCTCCATGTTGCATAGCCGTGGGACATCCTGTATAAGTCCTCCTCCTATCCGTATTTTCGATACGGCGGGACGGACGGACGCGTGATTGACAACAATAGGGTTCCGTTTGGACCCTTCCGTTACGGAACCCTAAAAACGGGGCTTAACACATTTATACCGTATCGCTTTAACGCCGTTTTAACTGTCATTACTAAATTAGATTTAAACAAATTATTATAGCCTCCTGAGACCCATCATACAAATAAAAATACAATCGAATTTGAACCTAACAGTTCCGATTACAAATTTGAATTTTATTTTATGTCAAATCAATCAAACCAAAACAAATGCAACTCTATCACTTCAAAATTTAACTTATTTTCCGTTGACCATATATAGTCCTTTATTTATATAGACGCGGGGTCTTAGGAGGATAGCAAAACATTTCATAATGAACATCAGAGCTGACAGGTAAACAAGTCAAAATGTAATTTAGTCTAAATTTAGAATGAAGGAAAAATTGAAAAATTTAGGTACCGAGCAGGATTTCAGGTTCGAATCCTGCTCGGTGCCTAAATTTTTAAATTTTTCCTTCATTTTAAATTTGGGTATGGGATGGCGCATCGTAACTGACGATTCTCAATATGATTTGAGACGTTAGTGCCGCTAATGAAGCACATGAGTCTTCTGGTAGATGTCGCTGTACGCCTCCCTTAAGGCGTTTGTATAAAAAGAAAAGTAATTTAGTCTGTTGCTATATAAATCAGAATACTCTCTTGACAATGGTCATAACTCATATATTTCTGGGCTTTAGTTGTGTTGTTAGTGCGGTCTATTGTAAGGTCGAGGTACTTCCCCAGCTGGGCTGCCTTGCGTGTTCGATCGATCGCACCAGTGTTGCCAAATGCCGAAATACAAAAAGCGGAAGGTGCGCTTCAAAAACGCGGATTTTTGCTGAATTAATTCATTCTGTCTTTATCAAACACCTACATCAAAGACAATGGGAAGAGAAAGACACGTGTAGGCTGACTATAGAAATACTGCTAGAACGAAATCACAAACTCACAACTATACTACTGAGAACAAGAAACCAAATACGTAAAGTAGTGGGAATACTAACAGGACATAATACAGGAGCGCTCATGACCCAGCGGCGCCCATCGTACCGCGTGCGGTATGCGAGGTTAAGCAACGTCGGCCCAGGTCAGTTCTTGGATGGATAACCGCTTTTTGTGGTTATTAACTGAGCGCTCCCGTGCTTTGGAAGGCACGTTAAGCCGTTGATCCCGGCTGCTGTCTATGATAGCAGTCGTTAAGCCAAGTTAGAGGCCCTCGGGCGGCTTGAGAACGTCTAACAATCAAGTTGCCCACTCACTTGACAAGCCTAATTCCAATAAGGTCTGGTTTCCCCTCGGGTTGGAAGGTCAGATGGCAGTCGCTTCTGTAAAAACTAGTGCCTACCCCAAATCTTGAGATTAGGTAGCGGACCCCGGGAATCCTTCAGGATGCAAGTGTATTGGGATAACGCTAGAGGTTGATGAATACACTAAACAAACATCTTTACAACTTAGGCATTACAGACAGCCCCATGTGCATGCATGGAGGCAGAAGAGACTTCTAGACACATTCTACTAGACTAAGCAGGTAGAAGTATACAGGAAGAAGCACATAGGAAATCCGAACACTTTGCAGGAGGCAGTAATAGTAGTTTATGCAACTGATACATAATGAGAGGTCTTAAAACATGAGTGTGGTTTTATGAAACGAGCGCCAGCGAGTTTCATAATAGGATCACACGAGTGTTTTAAGGCCTAATTATGTACAGTTGCATACACCACTTTATCTACATCCGTTATTAAATCCTCTTTCATGTGTTCAGGAACCATTGCGTTGCAAGTGTAGTGAGGTCGAGCGTGAGCCCGTTGAAGTCTTTTGAGCACGAGCCTGTATCGTTATGGGCGGAAATGGCCATAACGATATAAGCTTTTTAATCACATTAAAGAGGATTTACTGTATGGGTGTAGATAAATAATATAAAAGCACTAATAAAGTTCATACAGGAACTAGGGTGGTTAGAGTAGCGCTACCCCTTTTTCACGCAAAATAGGCACGACGGATGTCGACTTGCGGAAAATGCCCAGTAAACCTAAGTAACTAACTCATTCTGTCTTTATTTTTGTTCCAAATTAAAAAAAAAGTTACAAATGTTACTTGTAGTTATTCTACCTAGTTCTATTCGTCCGATATTTTGAATTTACCACTTTTTTCACCGTACAAGTAGTAACTTTTAAAAAAGCGGATCCGCGTTAATAACGCGGATAGCGAGGCCAGTAGCAAAAACGCGGGAATAAAAGCGGAAAAGCGAGGTGTCTGGCAACACTGCATCGCAACTAAATAAGAATTCTGCCAGAATTTCGCAAACGTAGGCAGCCGAGTAAAGCAAATAATCCGATATCTACATTACATAACAATCGCATACGCGCTTTTTGCAATAACTGTACTTCTATCAAACAGTCAATTGTGCCAAAGCGACATACGCAAATATAAACTTTACATTGGTAGTTTGTAAGTTCAAACTCGAACGGCGAAAAATTAAAAACATTGGCGAAGTCAATGAACTTTGATCTACTTTCCAAATATTTAGTGTCGTGCACGAAGGGTTATCGACTCGTAAACTTGATTGACGTGAACCTTAAGTCGATCCTTTAAGTGCTGCATTCCATTGGCTAGGGAGTCTTGTAAAGATGATAAGTTCCAAGTAACTGCTTCGGTTGATTATGGTAGCCTAGTATACCGGGTGTACAATCCAAATGGGTCAGTATGGAGAAGTCGGAAACTATGAGAGACAGAGAGATCTGTTCTTAGGAACCATGACGTCGATTTTAGATTTAATAATAATTACATTCAAACTTTTTTATTAACTCTCCAATACATAACCGGGAATCGAACCTCGTCAAAATCAATGTGTATAAATTCTGCAAGTCGCCAGAAGCACAACACTAATGGAATCTTGTTTGTATGTATGAGAGTTAATAAAATAGTTAATCTCTCATAGTTTCCGACTTCTCCATACTGACCCATTTGGATTGTACACCCGGTATATATATATTATAGCAAAATTTAGCTAAAGGGGCACAATTGAAGAGCGTGACCGTACGTACCTATGCCAAAGATTGGGATTAGGTGCCAACCTTCCAACTGCTAAAGCGGACACCGGACTCGTTTTTTTACCTGACTGGCTTTATAGGCCGGTGCGTGGTTGGAGAGTAGCCTGGGGAAAACCTCAGACACGACCACGCGTGTGGTTTGGAACACTGGAATACTCTAAGAGTTTGCGCTCAAAACTGATTAAGCGGCTTCAACCAAATTTGAGGTGTGTGTGGAATCGAGATACTGGGTTTTGTAAACCTAGGCTAGCTGAGATGAGTCCAGCAAGAAACTCAGCTAGGCCCGACCTGGGTCGGACGGACTACCCGGTATGCGGCGGTACCCCGAACTCCATTATAGGTAATAAGTAGCTGGACACATTGGTACTTTATCGTTCTCACCCGTTGGAAATTTATTTTTATTTTTATTTTATTACATAGGAAAACTTACAGCTAAAGTAACAAAGTAGGTCACGACATAGAAATAGTGAGCCAATTACAAGTTTCCACAGGTAGAAAGCTGCGTAAAGTACATGACGTGCGAAATCACATAAATAATAAAACCTATTAGGTATACTTATAATTATGCAGCTCGACAGCGAGAATGAGTTTAAACAGTGAAGAAAAACAACAAAAGAGAAAGAGACAAGTTAAAATTACATAAGTGTTAACAGTGGGAGAAATCTTGGCTCATTAGTTTGCGTACTGAACTAAAGCTATCACAGAACAGATCGATGGGATCATGACGTTTGCAAAGCTGATTAAAAGACCTGGCAGCTCTTAGAAGAAAGGAGTTTTTTCTGTAATTAGTGTGAACGGATGGAAATGTTAATATATCAGTTGAAACATAACGTTAAATCGAAGTACAAAGGTGTTAAGCCCCTTGCCAGGTCGACTGTACAACCAGAAAAAACACTCGAAATATATTCTTCGTCTATCGCGTATCGTTAGTTTACGGTACTATAATAAACACAAGCTATATAGAGATCTATTTTATTTATATCCGGGATTCTATGATTCCGATCGGACACATCACTTGCCAAAATCGCGTGACAAGAACCTAGCAGCGGTTCAACAATGGCATGAACGCGCTACTAGCCCAAGTCTTGGCATAGTACATTTGGCAGCATGCGAGTTAATAATCTCGTGACTGCATAAATAAATAAATTTACACTAACGTGAGACATATTTACACTTAATAAGAGAACAATTTCAAGTGGGGGCACATTGCTCGCAGGACTGACGGTCGATGGGGCCAGAAACTGCTTGAGTGGCGTCCACGTACCGGAAGACGAGCTGTCGGTAGGCCTCCGACAAGGTGGAGTGATGACCTAGTGAAGGTCGCGGGAATCCGATGGAAACGAACGGCACAGGACCGGTCTAAATGGCGAGCCTTGGGGGAGGCCTATGTTCAGCAGTGGACGTCTTTCGGCTGAAATGATGATGATGATGATGAAGAGAACAATGGTTGGAACTCACTTGGAAAGTCACTATTTGCGACATGTTTCGGACTACAATTGGAGTCCTTCATCAGGTTGAGTGTTATCAAGGCAACCGACCGCGCAACACTGCCCTCCGACGCGCGAAGTTAATCTCGTGACTGTTTTACACGACAGCCACTGTAATACATCTAATCCCAAGCAAGCACGTAGATATATAGTTTATATAAACTAGTGGCTCTGTGAGCTGTAGACCTCGTGAGTGAGTTTTTTTATAATTTCCAAAATCTGACATTATAAAAAAGATCAATTATGTATATCGAACCTGCTAACAAAATTTCACGAGAATCGGTTGAGAAATGCGACCTGTAGAGGACAACAAACCGAAATTCGGACGCAGAAACTTACAAAATGTTTGAAATGAAAATTGTTTTTGAAAATTACCAAAAACGACAAAAAAAATCTGTATATTTATCCAACCTGCTCACAGAATTTCACGAGAATCGGTTGAGAAATGCGACCTGTAGAGGAGAACAAACCGAAATTCGTCAGCACAAACTTACTCACTCAAACGTCACTACAAAAAAATTCTATATAACTATCGAACCTGCTCACGAAATTTCACGAGAATCGGTTGAGAATTGCGACCTGTAGACGAGAACATACGGAAATCCGGACATACGAAGGCATTTTTGTCGAAGCTAAAGCACTTCGTTTAACTCGGTCAACTAAAAGGGGGACGACTCATAAAGTCATAATCAAACATGATGCAAGTGCGGAAAATACTTAATACAGTCACTACACATCTAGATGAGAATGCGAGCGCAGCGAGCACGAAAATCGAACTTATGATGCAAGGGAAAATACTTCATGGGTCATTGTAAATTGTAAAAACAAAAGTTGTCCACCCGGTAGTTGACAGCTTATGTATCTACATGTAAGTTATGTTTTTACCCACGACGGAACGGAGAAGGTATATGCGTTTAGGGTGAGAAGTTGTTTGTTTGTTATTACATGGATTTATAGTTACGGAAACACCGGTTATACGAGTTTACTAGACCAATCGAAAAGCTTTATGGCCCTTAGCTGTTGATATGTCCACCGAAAAGACGCGAACCTAAATCTGACAATGACCCTCATAGTCCCTAGAGATCTTGCCACTAACCTTACGTAATAAGCCAGTAAACATCGATAGTTATCCAAAACATCATAACATCGCGAAGCATACGATGTAATTGTAAGCATCTGCTTAGTGTTCAGGGTTCCGTACCCAAAGGGTCCAAATGGGGCTCTATCGCTCTCTCGCGTATCCTGTCGCCTGTTACACAGACGGGATGAAAATCAGACTCCAATTATTGATATTTATTTACATGTTAAGTGTTCATGAATTACAAGTAGACTGCCGAGGTGCGGCGGGCCCAAGCCTAGCGGCAAGAAATTTGCAACGTTGTAAGAAATGCTCGCAAATGTGTTCCCACAAGCACATAGTAACTTTCTTGTTAATGTTGTGTGTTGTCTGCCTCTAGGAATGATAAGTGGACCATCGAGCCCACTCACACCTCAGATTCGGTTGAAACCGCGCAACCAATCTCACTGGAGCGCAAACTCTTAGAGTATTCCAGTGTTCCAAACCACACGCGTGGTCGTGCAATCCTATCGCTTTATTGGGCCCGACCTATAAAGCCACAGTCAGGTTCAAAAAAGAAAAAAAGCTTGTCATACCACTCAGCTGCAGTGGCTGTATAAAGTCTGCCGCTGTGTAAATTAGTATATCAACTTATACATTCGCAAAGTTATATGATTATGGTGTATTTATGATGTACAATGCCAATAATCTTGTCACTCGAGGCACTCCACACGATATCAAGTAGGTACATTTGCGTCAGACGTAAAAACCGGTAGCGAAATCGTAATATTGCCTAAACAACTTGTTTTAGTAAACAAACATAACATGTTTAGTTTCTACATAGCGGTCCTTTATCCTACTTCCTAAAGCAGAATCTTTAAGGCAAGGCGCATTCAGAGTTTTGACGAAAAGATTGAAGTTTGAACTTCCAGTGTGAAGAAATAATGTAGGTAGAATTACACTATACAAAAATTACTATGGACTGAAAATGAAACAAAGAATACAGTAACCGTTTCGTAAACATCTGTTGACAAAAGAGTTTAGATAGCATCCATCATATATCAATAAATAAAAGTAAATAAAATAAATATTTTGCACCACCTGCTATGAATCGTTCTGATTAGATTTCCGCTACCCTAAGGTTGTCTGGAAGAAATCGCTCTTTAGCGATAAGACCGCCTGTTGTTTGCCTCTTCTCATTGTGTTTTTGTACTGTACTGTATCCTTTGATTGAGGTGTGCAATAAAGAGTATTTGTATTGTATTGTATTGTATTGTATTTTTGGACAATCTTAACACAAAACAACCTAGTCCCAAACTAAGCAAAGCTTGTACTATGGGTACCAAGTGACGATATACATACTTATATAGATAAATAGATACTTAAATACATAGAAAACATCCATGACTCAGGAACAAATATTCGTGTTCATCACACAAATACATGCCCTGACAGGGATTCGAACCCGGGACCTCCAGCTTCGAAGGCAGGGTCACTACCAACTAGGCTAAAGCGGTCGTCAAAATAAAATAAATATGTATTAGTTTATATTTGTCTGTATATAAGTAAATCATATGTAATTATGTGTATATTTTAATTTTATTGAAGTCTATTGCACTCTCAACGTTTCTACATTTTCCTGCACCGTTTTTAAGTGCCTGTGTTTAATCCTGTGGTTGGCTGGTAGAGAATGCCATTTGGCATTAAGTCCGCCATTTGTACACTGTATTTTTTGTGCCACAACACATAGACCAGTCCTACGTTACCCGCATCCATCGGACTCCCGCGAGCTTTCCCCACTCTCAAAATCACTTTCTGAGCCTTCTTATGAGGCCCATGATGGTGAGCGACCACGTTTAAGTGCCATATGTCATCACTGGCAACATACACTGGTCAAAGACCCTTGTCTTGAGACGCGGAATATTGAATGAAAAGATGTAGCTTTCCGAACGCTGCCCAGCCTTAGGTTAGGAGAAATAACATCTCTTTGCCCGACTCCCCGCTAGAGATTGTAGTATCACCCAGGTTTCGATAGAATCAAAAGTGTTCTCATAGTCTACAAACACTCAATACAGTTGCAAGTGGTACTCTTCAGTCTTCTGTATAACTTAAAGGAGCCTATGGATGTGGTTTGTGGTCTATGGTACTAAAGTTTCTTCGGAAACCGGCTTTTTCGGGAGGCTGGAATTCATCTAGCCTGCGTGCGAGACGGCTCGTAATAACTCTTGAAAACAGCTTGTAGACATATACGACCCCCTCTGTCGTTACTCGGCGATCACTGATTAGGGGCCGCACGGTCCGGCGTCCTAGGCACACGCTTACGGACCCGGACGACGTAATCACTGCGTCTATCGAAAGATGGAACGCTGCGCTTATGGCGTCCAACTCTGACACGACGCGTACACTTAGGCATTCCCGCCGGCGGGGACGTCCACCGCGCGATCGCGACAACAGTGACACATATAGTCCATATTCGTCCCGGTACCGCCGCATACCGGGTAGAGTCAGTCCGACCCAGGTCGGGCCTAGCTGTGTTTCTTGCTGGACTCTTCTCAGCTAGGCTAGGTTTAGTGAACCAGCGACAAAACTCCCAGTAGCTCGATTCCACTCACACCTCAGATTCGGTTGAAACCACTCAACCAATCTCACTGGAGCGCAAACTCTTAGAGTATTCCAGTGTTCCAAATCACACGCGTGGTCGTGCCGGAGGTTTTCCCCTGGATTTTCCCCAGGCTACTCTCCAACCGCGCACTCCTATCGCTTTATTGGGCCCGGCCTATAAAGCCACAGTCAGGTT
Source organism: Epiblema foenella (assembly GCA_963556455.1). Classification (NCBI taxonomy): domain Eukaryota; kingdom Metazoa; phylum Arthropoda; class Insecta; order Lepidoptera; family Tortricidae; genus Epiblema; species Epiblema foenella. Next base: position 7,140,424 of record OY747119.1, on the reverse strand, counting down.
CAAAAAAAAAAACATGTACGACGTGGCTCAAAAGCGTGATGGTTCGGCAGTTGTTCAGTAGGGTGTTGTCACCAATCTTGAAGAACATCACCACCTCGCCTGTCTTTGTATGCTTTTGATGTAATGTGGTAAAGTGAAAATTGTAAATTAAAAATGAGCATGCAATGTACCAACGTTCTTTATTTTTTTACTTATTATTAAAAAACAGGCTATCAAATACAAATACAAACATTTATTCTGCAAATAGGCCACAAGGGCACTTTTACATGTCAAAATATTAATTTACAATTTAAGAAAGTCTGACTATAATAAGTAATACATTTTTCATGTTAAAATATTAATTTACAGTTCAAGAAGGAATAATAATTTCGAGTTTACAATTATAACATCGACAAGGTGGAGTGATGACCTGGTGAAGGTCGCGGGAATCCGGTGGAAACGAACGGCACAGGACCGGTCTAAATGGCGAGCCTTGGGGGAAGCCTATGTTCAGCAGTGGACGTCTTTCGGCTGAAATGATGATGATGATGATGAATTATAACAAAATTAATGTCATACAGTGAAGATAAACTTGCAAAGTTATCTATTATACCCTATCTGGAGATTGTCTATAAAACGATAATCATTCATATTTTTAGTACATTTTTGTGACATTCATTTAGTTGAAAAAGGTAAATCCCATTTCCGGAACCAGTTTCGGAATTCCAAAATTAGAGGTCGATATTGAAAACAATTCCGGAATTGAAAAACCGTCCGATATTACATGCCCTACTTCCCACGATGAATCATTGTTATCAAACGACCTTGTTGTCAAAAATCACCTGACACTAATATACGTATCTTTATGAGGAAAAATTATAAAATTGATAAATCCAATCAAAAATGTATCAATGTTTATTGATTAGGTGATAATGCGACTTGCTACCGTCTTACTAGAGTTAGGGGGATATGAACCTTCTATACAGGAGTTAGGTCTCATATTATTATCTAGCCGGTCAAAAGTTACGAAAAATGTAAGAAATGCAACCATCTGGTAATACTTTTAATTGTTTATTAATATTAATGTTGCGACGGATTTATAATCTCGTAGAGATTAAAAGAAGAAGTCCTGACTGACTGACTCATCAACGCACAGCCGAAACTACTAACGCTAGAGAGTTTATTTTTACACAGTCGCTTACATTTATAACGTAGGCTAGGGATAAGAAAGGATTTTTCGAAATTCATCCCGTAAGGGGGTAAAACAAGGGATGAAAGTTTGTATGGGAAACGTAATTTTTTTGGACTTAGAAACTTGAAATTTTGTATATAGGTCTATATACTCTGTTTAAATATAACAAAACTGAATTCAGCGATTTTCTAAATTCATCCCCTAAAGGGATGAAAAGGGGGTACAAAATTTGTACGGGGCGCAAATCTTTTTTGAAGTTAGAGATTTGAAAGTTCGTAAATAGACTGACTCTATGTTTAAATTAATGGCGGACAATTATTTTCCTTAAAAATCGATATGGGTGTCATCGTCGACGTTCCTCGAGGTGACGATTCCACTCACATCTCAGATTTGGTTGAAGCCGCTCAACCAATCTCACTGGAAAATCAAAATCAAACATTTATTCAGCAAATAGGCCACAAGGGCACTTTTACATGTCAAAATATTACAATTTAAGAAAGTCTCTCCAAATATTAATTTACAGTTCAAGAAGGAATAATAATTTCGAGTTTACAATTATAACAAAATTAATGTCTTACAGTGAAGATAAACTTGCAAAGTTATCTATTACAAATATTACAACAATAAGGTCTCAAGATTAAACAAGGAGTATAATGAAATTAATATAATATCCCAGAGATGTACATGGTCTCTGAGCGTCAAAATTAAAATTAATTTAATATTGTTAGAGATGTGTATGGTGGTGGCTGATAATAAAAACGAATCCACAACAGATGATGTCTCTCGTCAATCCCCTATAAAAAGACACTAGGAGCGCAAACTCTTAGAGTATTCCAGTGTTTTCTCCTGGATTTTCCCAAGGCCACTCTCCAACCACGCACTCCTATCGCTTTAATTGGGCCCGGCCTATAAAGCCACAGTCAGGTTAAAAAAAAAAGAAGAGCAACATTGGAAACAAGTAGTGGAAAGTTCAGTGGTAGAGTGCGAATATCAGTGAAGATTAAGTGTCAGTTCTAGAAGGCGCGGACTTGTGAACTCATTTGTTATTGATTCAGTGTTATGTTAGTACGTGTTGACTCAGTGGACTTTACCAGTGTACTTAAGCCGTTGAATAAATCCATCGATGTTGTACTATATGGTTATTTATATCCCGTACCCTACGCTCGTAACAATACTAAAATCGAAAATATTGCGGAATGTAATCTGCGATTGTGTTATCAGCTTATCATACGCCTTGGGGAGCTGTGATATTGAGTTATGTTTCATATTTCAATTGAATAAGACGTGTACTGTATAAGTTTGCAGGAGAAAAAGAAAACATTCTGTGTTCTGGTTATTAAAAAAAAAAACTTGAAAGTCTTGAAATCATTCGAGTTGGCAGATTTGCATCAAAGTTCATTCTTTCAGAAAGTTGTTTTACCATTTAAACATTAAAGTTCAAATCTAATAACATTTGTATAATAGAAATTATTTCAAACTTAATACAAGTTTGCGGGAGCGTGACGATTTTTTAATTATTTTGTTTTATTGAGCGCGAATAGATCCTTTATCAAATAATCACAAATTGTTTTATGTTTGTGCTGATTATTGTACAAATAAATTATTAAAATCTGTGATAAATGCGCAGTGAATATAATGGCGCTTGTCTAAAGTTTTTAATAATACGTTATGTGACCGTTTTTGATATTCTTGTTGCTGTAATATAATTACAGTGTGTTAATTAAATGTGTCTGGTTTTGAGTGTTGAATAATGGATAAACAAAAAGCAGAACAATCAAAGGTATTTACTTTTTGGTGTGATATCTAGGTCATTTAATATTGGCCAATTAAAAAAAATTTTTTTTTTCATTTATTCTATGTTCTGATAGTTTTATTTATTTATTTTGTTTTATTTTTGTTTTTGGGGAAAAAAACAGACACAGAAAAATGAAAGGAAAAATGGAAGGAGTATATGACATAACTGGCTAGTAGTATATGACACTGATACCCTGGAAGTTGGGACGGCCACTAGTCTGGGACGCCAGATGTGTGGATACCCTGGCGCCCTCCCATCTTCCAGGGACATCTGTTAAGGCTGGGGCTGCCGCCAACGCGGCTGAACACCTCAAGCGGCGCAAATATGCAGCCATTGACGGTGGATGCATGTTTGAGTACATTACACAAAAATTCGTGTATGTTACTGTTAAAAAAGAAACAAAAAAAAGAAATAACCGAACAAAATATTGAAAAATATCGTAGTAAAAATAAACTTTAATGCTGCAGATCTTTAATGATCCAGAACAGTGATACATTTTTTTTACAAAAACGATAGCTTTTTTATTCTTCTAAGGAAATAACTGGATAGATTTTCATAAGTGATTCAGTGTTCCATCAATCAATAAAAATGTACTAAATATTTACGAAATTACGCGCGGAGCTTCCGTAGAGAGCGGGATGGTTAATTGCAAACTCAGGCGTGTTAGAGGGGGTCATTTGCACTGGAATGGGCTTGCCTTAACCCTATCACCTTTTTGTTATTTCACATGTGGCAAACATGACTTCTAACAGCCAATGCTCTCATAATATATGCAATATATGCATGTCACTTATACTGGCATGACCATGAACGAAAATTCAGCATATTAACTTGAATATAATTAAATACGTTATGTACCAATCAGAGTCGGGCAAAAATTAACTTGAATAAGAATAAAAATAGGAATTTTATTCTTATTCCAATTGATTTGAATAAAATAATTCTTGCACTCGTTATTTAAAACAAAATGAACGGGAATAAATCATGCAACTTTTATATTAAATAAAGAATAAAAAACTGAATAATTGTCTTAGAAACGAGATTATTCTAAATAACTTTTTATTTAATTAAAATGTTATTTGGAATACAGTTAACTTTGTAGTCAAATACAAAGATACTCTAGACAATGAACAGCGGAACTCTTTGATTGCTGCATATGTTTTGGCGAATCTTTTAACTAAATTACACCTGGTATTATTATTTTGCATTTGTATCATTATCAAATTAAATACAATACGTGTAACAAATACTATGATACAGTGGTCTTGTGAGGACGTAATGTTATCTTGTAATAATATAAAGGAGGTACTAGTATTAGACTACTATGTAGTACCTCTATCTTTTATACCTACTAATTAATATGTCGTATTTGTCCCGGGTACCTAGACTGCAATTTTATTCTTGCAATATTATTAAAAAAAATCATGATTTAATTTATTTGACTAAGAATAAGTTACTTACTGTACTTTATAGCCTATTGGTTGTCCCACTGCTGGGCAAAGGCCTCTCCCCATGTTTTCCAGGTATTCCTATTGAGCGCTTCTTCCTCCCAATTCCTGGCAAATGCATCCAGATCATCCCGCCATCTCCGTCTGGGCCTGCCCCGTCTGCGTCGTCCATCATGTGGCACCCACTTGGTGGCTACATTAGCCCACCTATCTGGATGCATGCGACAGACGTGGCCGGCCCAGTCCCACTTGAGCCTGGCAGTTTTTTTACCTACGTCAGCATTGCGTGTTTTAGAGCGCAGTGTAGTGTTTCGGACACGATCCGTCCTTTTGACACCCAAAATGCTGCGCTCCATAGCGCGCTGGCAAACCTTCAATTTGGATTTCTGGATCTCAGTTAACGACCATGTTTGTGCGCCGTAGGTTAGGACAGGCAAATAAGAATAAGTTATCTTCATTCAATTTTCTCACGTACGAATTATTCCCGACCAAATTTATTTGAATAATTTCGATGGGAATAAAATCAGAACGACGAATTACGAATTCTTATTCAAATAATGATTTTATTTCTTGAGTGCCCAACCAATGACGTCGTGAACCGATGATGTCGTATGTCGTTTTATCTTTTTGCCGTATTAATTTCACACATTTAAGATTGTTAAAGCGGTTTTGTTAATCGAGGTCGCTGTTTCGACTTTGTACCATAGACAGAACAAGTTTTATCATTGTGAAAAAGTGCTCTTAGGTACATCATTGTAATCGTGTTGTCAAGTGAAATATCACAGAATATTCAACATGGTTTATTGATGACATTGGTTTTGGAGGCATCGGATTCATGTTTCACTGAATTTTCTTTTCATAAAAAACATTATTTTTTTCAAGTTGTCGCAGTTCAAACCGATTACTTTGCTGGTAGACCTAATGGGTTCTACACAATAACCTTTTTGCTGTACCTGATAAAAAGTTAACGGTTTCTTAAAAAAACTTACTGTTAAATGAAAATAAGGATGATGACTCATGTTACAATTTATAACATAGTGTGGCTATATGGATACTATAGGAAACTATCAAATTATCCCAATAAACAGTAAATTAGACAAGTTAATTAAAATCGGTCAGCCACTTCCCCCTTGAAAGAGACACGCTTATTTCTTTCCCGCATGACAAAACGGGATGCAACACTCTTCGGGAATGGCTTTTTTAGACAAATCTCGATAAATATCTGACTGTGTGCAGTTTTATTAAATTTCCTCTTCACAGAGTTTAGATGAGGTTAAATACCTTTATTTTAACTTAACTGTTTCCTTTAATAATGCGCTGTTTCAGTAGACTGAGTAAAAAAAAAGGAAAATAAAGACTCAACTTAAAAAAAATTTTCTATAGAGAAAATTTTAAGAATCATGTTTCGTCTATTGTACGAAAAACAGTCATACAGTTAATAATCACATATCTGAAAATCAATCCTTATTGTTTCCTCGTCTGGACGAAACATCGTTTCTAAGAACGCGATATTTCTCGTTGCACGACCTTAAATTATGTGTTTTGTTGACAGATGCGCCTGCATCGCTGTGAGGGGTGCCTCGCGGCGTGCCCGCCGCGCCGGGCGCCGCTCGCGGCCGACCAGCCTCGCACTATCTTCAAGTAAGTGGCTATTACTCCTGCCAACTATGTAGCTCTGGTACCTTCAGGCTCCCAACTGCGCTTGTTATGCTGCGAGAGGTGCCTCTAGGGCCGCTCGCCGCCGACCAACCACGCACTGTCTTCAACTAAGTAGTTGTGACTCCTGCCAACTATGTGGCCCTGGTACCTTCAGGCTTCCAACTGCGTTTGCTGTGAGAGGTGCGTCTAGAGCCGCTCGCCACCGACTAGCCACGCACTGTCTTCAACTAAGTAGCTGTGACTCCTGCCAACTATGTAGCCCTGGTACCTTCAGGCTCCCACCTGCGCCTGTTATGCTGTGAGGTGCGTCTAGGGCCTCGCCGCCGACTAGCAACGCACTGTCTTCAACTAAGTAGTTGTGACTCCTGCCAACTATGTAGCCCTGGTACCTTCAGGCTCCCAACTGAGCTTGCTATGCTGTGAGAGGTGCGTCTAGGGCCTCGCCGCCGACCAGCCACGCACTGTCTTCAACTAAGTAGCTGTGACTCCTGTCAACTATGTAGCCCTGGTAACTTCAGGCTCCCAACTGCGCTTGCTATGCTGTGAGAGGTGCGTCTAGGGCCTCGCCGCGGACCAGCCACGCAATGTCTTCAACTAAGTAGCTGTGACTCCTGCCAACTATGTAGCCCTGGTACCTGCAGGCTCCCAACTGCGCTTGTTATGCTGTGAAAGGTGCGTCTAGGGCCTCGCCGCCGACCAGCCACGCACTGTCTTCAACTAAGTAGCTGTGAGTCCTGCCAACTATGTAGCCCTGGTACCTTCAGGCTCCCAACGGCGCTTGTTATGCTGTGAGAGGTGCGTCTAGGGCCGCTCACCGCTACCAGCCACGCACTGTCTTCAACAAGGTAGCTATGACTCCTGCCAACTATGTAGCCCTGGTACCTTCAGGCTCCCAACGGCGCTTGTTATGCTGTGAGAGGTGCGTCTAGGGCCGCTCACCGCTACCAGCCACGCACTGTCTTCAACAAGGTAGCTATGACTCCTGCCAACTATGTAGCCCTGGTACCTTCGGGCTCCCACCTGCGCCTGTTATGCTGTGAGAGGTGTGTCTAGGGCCTCGCCGCCGACCAGCCACGCACTGTCTTCAACTAAGTAGTTGTGACTCCTGCCAACTATGTAGCTCTGGTACTAACAGGCTCCCAGCTGCGTCACGCACTTTATTCAAATGTGCCTGTTAGACTCCTGAAGTGCTGAAGCTCTGGAATCTCGACAACAACTTTGTGAACTCATCTCATTATTCTATAACGCTTTATGTCGTACTTGCGGTTGATTTTAACGCCATCTCTCGTCTCAACAGAACCACACTGTGCAAGCGCGCCCGCCGCTCGCCTTACCCTATGAGCAAACAGAACTGCGCCAAGATGGCGGAACCGGCGCCGCCCACACCTCCTGATAATAATGCGCCACGTAAGTTTCCATTTTTTTTACTGGATGCTTGCAAATTGTAATTCCAGGGGTGTCAAATTCGCATTACTGACCCTTAAAAAAATTGTACCAAAACTTGAAGAACCACGTACTGTAGTCACTCGGGAAAACCTTGGCTACTTGACGAAAACTCGCCAGGGAGGAACTCTGGTCTGGGTGTGTCAATTTTATGTAAATAAGAACTATAAGAAGTACTATGTACATAAGATAATAAAATTTATTCCATAGTGTGGTTTATAGATAGAAAATCATCAAATTATCACAATAAACAGTAAAGTAGACAAATCAATCACTATGCAATAAATAAATACGGGACTTCAAATATTCGCACAAATTATTTTTTTTTATAGTCCAAATGTAAATTGATAATTACCAATAGAATCCTCAAGTTTCATGTAAAAAAGAATTTGTACGGCAACTATGTCCGTAACCGCAATATTTCACGACTAAAATGGCAAATTACTCGTTTTTCCATACAACGGGATTACGACGCCATTGTATTGTGACGTCACATTTCACTGCCTATCAGTATAAGCGTTTTCAGTGCTCGTCAACTATGAAGTACTTTACCTCTCGTCTTTTGTGTTTCCATACAAACATTTGATCATCTCTAAAAACTGGTTCGAATGACATCATAAAATCAATAAATCATCGTAAATTCATTAGTACCTAATAAAATAGAATAAGATAACTCACATTTGTAAACAACAATTACCTTATGTTAAAAAGTAAACTGAGCGCGACGCGCCAACAAACTGTTCGCTACAGTTCGGCGCATTTTGTGAACTGTATTATGTAATTGTTTTTACCTGAATAAACGATTTCTATCTATCTATCTATAAAAAAATTCTAGTCAAATAGCCAATTGGCCGAAAGAATTTCCTGTACTGTGTGTTAATAGTGTATATCTTATATTGTCAAGATTTAATTAAGTATTACTTACTTTTTTTACAATGTCATCTTAACTAATATGTGTGAAATCCTAGTGGGAATTGTTTTAGGATACAGACTGTACATACTTCATTTATACTGATTTGTCCTATCTATTACATCGGCCTGTATCTGTTTTTTTCCCCAATAAAGAAAAAAAAAGAAGCACGGACAGAGACGGCAGTCATGCCATTTATGTGGAGAGGTGTTTGCCCAGCAGTGGGTCACCCATACAGGCTAGGAAAACTTTCAGTAACTATATAAGAAAGAAAGAAAGAAAGAAAAATGTTTATTTGCATTGGCACACAATTCAGAATTTAAAAAAAACAAACAGAAACAGAAACAAAAATATATACCTAAGTCGTGTGCCAGCAAAAAGGATCAAGCTCAGCATGATGCTACAGCCTAGCGGCTGCAGCGCTGATTTTCAGCCTAATCCTTGTGGGTGACATACAACCACTCAAACAGAATATAATCCCTATATCCCTATGTATGCTTAAATCTTTATTTAATATCATCTCTTTCCAGCCATGCCCTGGTTCGGAATGGACATCGGCGGCACCCTGACCAAGCTGGTGTACTTCGAGCCGCGGGAGACCAACCGCCGGGAGCTGGACAAAGAAACGGAAGTGCTCAAGAACATCAGGCGGTACCTCACCAGGAACTCCGCGTACGGAAACACCGGCCGGAGAGATGTGCATCTACAGGTCAGTGTTGTGAGCTAGTTCAGCATACGCTTAATAATAATAATAATAATAAGACGTTTATTCAATGATTGTATACATTTACAGGTAACCAAGACAGGTACAATAAATGAGAGTATACAAAACAATTGAAAGGGTAGGTGGCTCAGCTTGTGTCTGTACCAAGAGACTACTAAAGACTCTTGTCTACAGACGCTGTTATTCTGCCACCCCCGTGGCTTAAAAACTATAGCATGTGAACTAAAATAAGCGTCACACGAAGCTAGGCTAGGCTTCAGGCACACTCAACACAAACACATACACACGCACGTGCGCACACACACACGCGCACGCACGCACGCACGCACGCACACACAGACACACACGCGCGCACACACGCACAGACACACGCGCGCACACACGCACAGACACACACACACACACACACACACACTCGCTCACGCGCACATATATCTACAATTTTGTTTTTATTTTTATTAACTATTTATGTTCTATGTTGATTTTTTTTTTGTTGATTTACAGTTTTTGTTCATACTTTTATATTCCCCCTCTTTTCTGCACCTAACCACAGACGTACCAAAACTTGCGTAATTCGTTTATTTATAATAATATTAGTTTGCGACCCTGCCCTCCTGGCTGTAAGTATTTATTTATTTATTTAATATTTGTTCTTGGGACCAGACTGAAAACCAGCGCCGGGCACTTCTGCCCAGCACATGCTGAGCCTGGGACCCATTGCCTCACCTTTTTCTGATGAAACTTAGCGTATTGTTACTTACTGTTTGTTGATTGTTTTGTATCTGTTAGGTTAAGGTTTTTTATGGGCAATAAATTTCTTCTTATTCTTATTCAGCTGGTTTTGGTACCCTGAGGGCCAACTCCGAACTTCGAAATCCGAAAATCGTATCGTACCGTATCTTTCACTCTCGTGTTATACACTACATGACTGAAGAGACGGCACGATACGAAGTCTGGCATCTATAGGCTGTGGTGGCCGCTTACCATCAGATGGACCGTACGTTTTTTTGCCACCGGCGTTGTATAAAAAAAGACCCTTGTTTTTTAAATGCAGTTGGAATACTTGACCCTCACTTCATATTTTTGTATTGTTATTTAGAAAGAGGTTTAATTGAAATATCACTTCCGATAGTTTTGGTAATTAAAGAACTACAGCTAATATCCATAAATCGAGTAACTCAGTGGTCCTTGGGTGTGTCACCATTTGTATGAAAAAATGGTTTTTACCACTGTGTTACCCACCTTTTACAGCAATATGTTAATATTTAAGTATTTTTACCTATAAATTCCTTTTATTAGGTTCAGCGGGGTAATCACGTAACTTATTTACTACCTTTAGGCAGATTTTAATGTCAAATTTTAATTGTCAACTCATACATTTATACTTCAAAATTGATATTAAAACCTATCTCACGGTAGTACATAAAGTTACGTGATTCGCCTGCAGATACTATTTCGATATCCTATTTTTGTACACTAATTCAATACATATCATAGATATTTTTGTAATAGAAAACTGGTCATGAAAAAATAGAATGACCCAATAACACCAGTTGAATTAAGACGTGCTAAATCGATTGCTATTTTTAAATCCCATCTTAAAGAATATTATTTGTCTCTTAAAATTTTTAATTAATTATTATGGCTGACACTATTTTATTCTTACTATTGTATAGCAGTGATATATATAATTATATATTATATGTATGTATATTTATATATTATTTAAGTATGTGTATTAATATTGAATAGTTGTTTTGGAATCTTTTTTTTTCTTTTTTTCTCATTGTAATAGTTTATGCACCACCTACTTTTCAGCTTTATATTTCATTTCTCCACTATATTTAGAAAAATATAACCTAGACCCTTTTAAGGCACGAGTGAATAGGCACCTTCTGGGTGAGCGCGCTTCATCGTCGGCCTCATCTTTGCCCCCTGGCTAGATGCTGGCCAAGAGCGATCCCATTTTTAATAAAAAAAAAACCCCAAAGGTTATCTGGAAGAGATCGCTCTTTAGCGATAAGACCGCCTGTTGTTCTGCCTCTGTCTCCCTGTATGTATGTTTTTTGTTTTTTATGTGCTATTTTATTATGTGAGGTGTGCAATAAAGAGTATTTGTATTGTATTGTAACACGTTTCAGATGGACAACGTGACACTTCGAGGTAGACGCGGCACACTCCACTTCATACGGTTCCCTACGACGGAAGTGGGAGCGTTCCTTCAACTCGCACGCTCTAAAGGCATGGCCGCCCTCGTAAACACGATATACGCGACCGGCGGCGGCGCTTACAAATTCGAAGAGAACTTTATCAAGGTCAGTGTATGAACAGGTACTAGGAGAGCATATACCGTTACAGTAGTACCCAACTGATAAGGCGCGTCGTGAATCTTCGTTCGCGCAGAAAAGAAAGTATCGCTCCGAAGATTAACGAAAAAATGCTTAAAACTTACAATTAACCTTAGATCACTACTATAAGGTTCATAATACACTGTTCATAATGCGCGTGCACTCGATCAGAAGTATGGCGGCTGACTAACATGCCACGCGGCGCGCGCTAACATGGCGGCAGCTGCGGACCAATAGCGGTACAGGAAAAAGAAGCGCGGTGCGTAGAGTGTGCCGATTGGTCGACTTACTATGAGCAACTACCCCTAGAACTGAAAGATGAAACTAGTGACGAAAAATTTAAAAGTCGCCAGAGAAACTTTTTATTGGAAAATCCACTTTATTGTATAAATGAGTATTATGACATAACTAGTTAGATTTAATGTATTCTATTTTTATTGACATATATTTTTCAGATTATTGACGACCCGTAAGGTGATATTTAAAATTATTGATAAATCTTAATTTTGTATTTCATTGACATGTATTGATAAATATTGATTTTTTATTGTAATTTTAATGTATCTACCTAATTTGTACATGTTTCAAAACTGACGCTCACAATATAAATTCCTCAAAATTGACTATGTGTAATTTTAAGTGACATTGTATATTGTGAAATAAATAAATCAAATTAAATCAAATCATTGATCACGGAGCTGTCGCCGCACAAAAGCCTGTATAAGGGGGATATCGTCGGGTAACAAGCAAAAGCCACTAAGTAACTAATACCTAGTTAAAATAAAGCTCGTATAGCAGTATCTTTTCAGTACTGAGATACGAGGTTTCGAAGAGTAGTGACAGAGATAGTGAGTATTGCTTCTCACCCGACGATATGGTACCAGGAGCGCTTCATATTGCTCCCATGCCAAGCCATGACGGAAGTGGACGGCGGCACCATACAAATTTGAAGACAACTTCAAGTCACTGTCATCATCATGTACTAGGATTGTATGATCTAAATATGAAAATATAATATCGCGCCAATTTAAGCAAAATGCCTCTGTTCTGGTAGCCATCTTGTGGGGTCCACTTCCACTGCGTACTTATTTACATATTCCCTCTTAAACTTTCCTAAAACTTTACAACAGTAGAAGGGGTTAAAGACTCCAAGACAGAACATACTTAAAGATTTGTTTAAACGGGTCTAACGTGATATTTATGTATTTACCTTTGTTACCGACGTTTCGACACGGGTTGCACCGGTCTTGGTCGCGGTTAAACTGTCGTCTCAGCAAGTTGTCAACGGAGATATGGGTATACAACATTTGAATACCCTACAAAAGTCACAACACAACGTTTTTGTTTATTTTTATATTCTATTTTGCTGTATTAATTGTTGTCTTTGTCTCGAATAAATATTTCTTATTTCTTAAAAGTCTATAAAAATGTGAAGGGTAGACCCGAAAAAGACAAAGATACATAAATATCGCGTTAGACCCGTTTAAACAAATCTTCAAGTATGTTTACAAAGCGAGAGAGTTTAAAATGTTCCAAGACAGAAATTTGCCTCCTGGGCTAGAAGTTAACGAATTGTCTCTTCAGGAGGTGAACATGCACCTATCTAAACTGGACGAACTGGACGCGCTAATCGCCGGGCTGTTGTTCGTGGACGCGTGGCATTCCGCCGAGTGCTACTACTGGGCGCCGCCGGACTCGGAGCTGATGCAGCACAACTCTAGCAACACGGTTAGTAAGGTCACCGACACTGGACGAACTGGACGCGCTAATCGCCGGGCTGTTGTTCGTGGACGCGTGGTATTCCGCCGAGTGCTACTACTGGGCGCCGCCGGACTCGGAGCTGATGCAGCACAACTCTAGCAACACGGTTAGTAAGGTCACCGACACTGGACGAACTGGACGCGCTAATCGCCGGGCTGTTGTTCGTGGACGCGTGGTATTCCGCCGAGTGCTACTACTGGGCGCCGCCGGACTCGGAGCTGATGCAGCACAACTCTAGCAACACGGTTAGTAAGGTCACCGACACTGGACGAACTGGACGCGCTAATCGCCGGGCTGTTGTTCGTGGACGCGTGGCATTCCGCCGAGTGCTACTACTGGGCGCCGCCGGACTCGGAGCTGATGCAGCACAACTCTAGCAACACGGTTAGTAAGGTCACCGACACTGGACGAACTGGACGCGCTAATCGCCGGGCTGTTGTTCGTGGACGCGTGGTATTCCGCCGAGTGCTACTACTGGGCGCCGCCGGACTCGGAGCTGATGCAGCACAACTCTAGCAACACGGTTAGTAAGGTCACCGACACTGGACGAACTGGACGCGCTAATCGCCGGGCTGTTGTTCGTGGACGCGTGGCATTCCGCCGAGTGCTACTACTGGGCGCCGCCGGACTCGGAGCTGATGCAGCACAACTCTAGCAACACGGTTAGTAAGGTCACCGACACTGGACGAACTGGACGCGCTAATCGCCGGGCTGTTGTTCGTGGACGCGTGGCATTCCGCCGAGTGCTACTACTGGGCGCCGCCGGACTCGGAGCTGATGCAGCACAACTCTAGCAACACGGTTAGTAAGGTCACCGACACTGGACGAACTGGACGCGCTAATCGCCGGGCTGTTGTTCGTGGACGCGTGGTATTCCGCCGAGTGCTACTACTGGGCGCCGCCGGACTCGGAGCTGATGCAGCACAACTCTAGCAACACGGTTAGTAAGGTCACCGACACTGGACGAACTGGACGCGCTAATCGCCGGGCTGTTGTTCGTGGACGCGTGGTATTCCGCCGAGTGCTACTACTGGGCGCCGCCGGACTCGGAGCTGATGCAGCACAACTCTAGCAACACGGTTAGTAAGGTCACCGACACTGGACGAACTGGACGCGCTAATCGCCGGGCTGTTGTTCGTGGACGCGTGGCATTCCGCCGAGTGCTACTACTGGGCGCCGCCGGACTCGGAGCTGATGCAGCACAACTCTAGCAACACGGTTAGTAAGGTCACCGACACTGGACGAACTGGACGCGCTAATCGCCGGGCTGTTGTTCGTGGACGCGTGGTATTCCGCCGAGTGCTACTACTGGGCGCCGCCGGACTCGGAGCTGATGCAGCACAACTCTAGCAACACGGTTAGTAAGGTCACCGATACTGGACGAACTGGACGCGCTAATCGCCGGGCTGTTGTTCGTGGACGCGTGGCATTCCGCCGAGTGCTACTACTGGGCGCCGCCGGACTCGGAGCTGATGCAGCACAACTCTAGCAACACGGTTAGTGACGTCACCGATACTGGACGAACTGGACGCGCTAATCGCCGGGCTGTTGTTCGTGGACGCGTGGCATTCCGCCGAGTGCTACTACTGGGCGCCGCCGGACTCGGAGCTGATGCAGCACAACTCTAGCAACACGGTTAGTAACGTCACCGACACTGGACGAACTGGACGCACTAATCGCCGGGCTGTTGTTCGTGGACGCGTGGCATTCCGCCGAGTGCTACTACTGGGCGCCGCCGGACTCGGAGCTGATGCAGCACAACTCTAGCAACACGGTTAGTAACGTCACCGACACTGGACGAACTGGACGCACTAATCGCCGGGCTGTTGTTCGTGGACGCGTGGCATTCCGCCGAGTGCTACTACTGGGCGCCGCCGGACTCGGAGCTGATGCAGCACAACTCTAGCAACACGGTTAGTGACGTCACCGATACTGGACGAACTGGACGCGCTAATCGCCGGGCTGTTGTTCGTGGACGCGTGGCATTCCGCCGAGTGCTACTACTGGGCGCCGCCGGACTCGGAGCTGATGCAGCACAACTCTAGCAACACGGTTAGTAACGTCACCGACACTGGACGAACTGGACGCACTAATCGCCGGGCTGTTGTTCGTGGACGCGTGGTATTCCGCCGAGTGCTACTACTGGGCGCCGCCGGACTCGGAGCTGATGCAGCACAACTCTAGCAACACGGTTAGTAACGTCACCGATACTGGACGAACTGGACGCGGTCAGCGGATTGCCAGCGGGGCTGTGCAGCGCGAGATCGCGACAACAGACACACATAGTCCCTTATCGTCCAGGTACCGCCGCATGGCGGGTAGAGTCAGTCCGACCCAGGTCGGGCCTAGCTGAGTTTCTTGCTGGACTCTGCGCCAGATATCGGCATATACCATAAGCATATACCAGATATGGCAATCCGGTACATCGGTTAGTAGTGTGGGTGACACGAGCTACGTCATCAGCCTATCGACGGTACGCGCACGTGTGAGTGTGTCGTCGACAGTGACGTATCAGGCTTAGGGTTGGTTGCACCAACATACGATCACAGGCCGGTCATCGTCAAATCTGGCGCCGGCAGCTGTCATCCCATAGAAACTTGTCAGACTTTCCATACAATCAGATTTTAACGAACACCGCTTACGATTACAGACGGTTTGGTGCAACCCACACTTAGTGAACCAGCGACAAAACTAGTAGCGAGCTCCATCACACCTCCACCTCACACCTCAGATTCGGTTGAAACCGCTCAACCAATCTCACTGAAGCGCAAACTTAGAGTATTCCAGGGTTCAAAACCGTCCGCGTGGTCGTGTCTGGATTTTCCCCAGGCCACTCTCCAACCGCGCACTCCTATCGCTTTATTGGGCCCGGCCTATAAAGCCACAGTCAAGTTTAAAAAAAAAGCGTTACGTAATATACCCAAGCGCTCATAATATTTGAACACTTCTCAAAGGTTGCAGTAAACATATTTTCGTTGGACTTTCTTAAATCATAAAATAAAATCATAAATCATTTATTTGCATAAAACATGGTGGTTACAAATGTGGTATAACTTAATAAATAGCAATGTAGTCTCACATGTTTTGCCAGTTGATGACATGCAAATATTTATAAAATGAGTGATTACATATAAAATATTATTCCAATTAATTAAATAATGTCAGTATTGTATTTATAAGTAGTAAGAGCTTGTTTAGATCATTTTGACACCTCACCCGCGTAGCTTGTGCGCTGCACGTCGCCCCGTTGTACCAGGAGCACATAACTAACCAGGAATATTTTTCAGCCTCCATACCTAGAAGCGGCGCTAAGCCTGTACGAGCGCCAGCCCTTCGACTTCTCCAACCCCTACCCATTCTTACTGGTCAACATTGGCAGTGGAGTCTCGATACTGGTTGTCAACGCGCCTAATGACTACTACCGAATCAGCGGTACCAGGTAAGAGAAAATAAGGGTTGGTTGCACCAACATACGATCACAGGCCTGTCATCGTCAAAT
This sequence comes from Epiblema foenella, assembly GCA_963556455.1. Lineage (NCBI taxonomy): Eukaryota > Metazoa > Arthropoda > Insecta > Lepidoptera > Tortricidae > Epiblema > Epiblema foenella. The sequence continues at coordinate 7,123,666 of OY747119.1, read as the reverse complement.
ATGGCGCCGGCTGTCATCCCGTAGAAACTTGTCAAACTTTCCATATAATCAGATTTTAACGAACACCGCTTACGATTACAGACGGTTTGGTGCAACCCAGCCTAAGTATTTCTTTCAAGCAAACGCTGAGATGAATAAATAAATAAATTAAAAAAAAAACCCTGCACAAAACACCAGAACAACACCGATCAAGGCTTTCGATTTAAAATAAACTGCTCTCAAATCGGTTCATCCGTTAGGAAACTAGGATGCCACAAACAGACACAAGAAGTAAGTGAGGCAGTGCACAGAGCAGACGTGTGCCAATTTATTTAAATAATTCTAATTTTGCCGTTAAGCTAAACTCGTCCTTAACTTTCTAATTATAAGGTTGATAGTGCCGTGACTCAGTATCTGTGACTTCCATCCGTTTTCCATTGTGTAAATCAAGACGTATGCGGTAGCGGCTCCGCACACCTTCGCACTTCAAACGGGAAAACGAGACGGGCTCCTTATTTGTTTTGCCTCCCTCGCACTACGCGTCGCGATCAACATGAGCCTACTGCGCTCGCCGACTGGAAGTGGCCTGAACGCTGAGCGCAGTGAGTCTTTTCCCGAATTATCGAATGAGAAACTTTACTCCGACGCACCTGCGAGATCGCAGATAACTTTTCGTAGTAAAAGAAAATTAGTTGATGAGAATGCGGATCTGAGAATAGAAATAAAGGAAATGCGACAACAGATGTCGGAAATGATGTCATACCTCAAGGCAGCCAACACAACGCAAACTGAAAATATGAACAAACTATGTGCAGATATATCCACAATAAAGGGCCAAATCAACGATATCCGTTATACTGTGGAGAACCTGACAACGGAACAAAACAAAATTAAATCAGAATTGCTAACAATTACCGAAAGCACCTCAGCAAACACCCAAAAGATCTGCTCTTTAGAGCAAAATATTAATCAAATAAAATCAACCACTGCTTCATCTGCAACAATACAGCAACTAAGCTGCGAAAATATAATGGAGGAAATAAACGAACGCAATCAAAGATGTAAAAATATTATTATTCTGGGATTACCTGAACCAATTGCCGAGAGCCAAACCGAGAGAAACGAGTTGGATATGATGAAAACTATTACCACTATTAAAAATATTACCACTGATTGCCCGGAGCCTGAAAGGACAATGCGTTTAGGCAAATATGAACAGGGTAAAACTCGGCCCTTAAAAGTATGTTTTGCGTCACAATGTACTGCACTATCGATACTGAAAACCAAACCTAACATTAAACAAAGTTCGATAAAACTCGTATCTGATCAAACACCGTACCAAAGGGCATACATGAAAAAACTGAAAGAAGAACTTGAACAGCGAACATCGAACGGGGAAGAAAAACTCACCATCAAATACGTCAAGGGCCTCCCTAAAATAGTGCCTGCAAAAAACGTGAACGCTCAGAAAGTACCGAGTCAATCAAAACCACCCATCAAATAGCTAACACTTACCAAGATATAACAACGACCAAGGGATCGCCTAAATGTCTGTATGCCAATGCACGGAGCATAATCAAACAAGGAAAACTTGACGAGTTAATATGTGTTGTAAAATCTTTCAAATGTATAATCCGCATAGTAGTTGTAACGTAAATGCTTAAACAACACATAAAAACCAATAAAAACTAAGTTACTCTTTAAAATACATAGGTGCAATGCTTTACCCATACATTAAAGTAAAATTTACTATACAAAACTGCATTAGACAACAATATAATATAAATATATAATGTATCCTAAACTAGATTATAAAAACATATATAATAATATTTAATACTTACCTTAAAAATAAAAAATAAAAATAATAACCTTCAAGTACGCCACGGGAATCTAAAATTATAATTTACACCTAGGTATATTAACTGATTAATTAGCATTTTCCACGTTACTTTGCACTTCCCTTTTAATGAATAAATTGAAAACTAATACGCTCAACAATGATGTTAGTGCTAAACGAAGACGAATTACGTAGGTATATTAATAAATAAATGTAAATAAATAACTACTTACATTAAAGTTTAGATGCATGCTCAAACTCAAATAAAAAAAAAATAAAATAAAAAAACGCTAAAACGCATTTATAAACAAATATTACTTATTATTTAGTAGCACTAAATAGAATATTTATTAATATTATTGTCCATAAACTATTTTATCAGAAAAACACTAATAGTTTACATATTTTCTGAAACATGTTTGTAATAAGTAGTTGCATGCAGGCCACATCCAGATAATCTTATTCGATGCGTGGTTTATTACAATGTGCATATTTGTGTACACCTGATGACCTACCCGTTAAGTTCGCTTTTATCGGATGAGTGTAAACGTACCTACCTGCATAATGGCAAATCAAACTTGATTGTTATTGGTGATTTATGATTATATAGTATAACTTTTCTTGTGCATCTTCACGTAACCTTAATTGTACTAGTTGTAAGTTTCTCATGTAAGCGAATTGTATAAATTCTTATGAGAATAAATGAATCTTTAAACCGACATATACACATGTTAAACTTTAAAAACCATTTTAAAATACTGACAAGTAATGGTTACCTACGTATGTACTTAAATTGAATCTTATAGTATCATCCTTAAACTTTGCCTGTACTCGTATGTATGTTCTGAATAAAATTACAAATAAATTAAAAAAAACCTACTTGTAAGGCTCTTAATGGCATAGGTATAAGCTATAGTTTTGCCTGGTCTGTAAAAGGATTAACCACATCTTGTATTTCAGTCTTGGCGGCGGTACATTCCTCGGCCTTTGTTGTCTGCTCACCGGCTGCAGCAGCTACGAGGAGGCCATAGCCCTAGCGGCCGCCGGAGACAATACTACAGTAGACAAGTTGATCCGGGACATATACGGCGGAGACTACGCGCGCTTTGGACTGGCTGGGGACCTGGTTGCTAGCAGGTGAGGCCTACAGTTTGCATGTGAGGTCATAAGAAGCTCAGAGCAAGATGCTCTGGGACATATACGGGCGGGGGCTACGCACGCATCGGGCTGGCTGGGGACCTGGCCGCTAGCAGGTGAGGCCTATAGTTTGCATGTGAGGTCATAAGAAGCTTAGGACATGATGCTCTGGGACATATACGGCGAAGACTACGCGCGCTTCGGACTGGCTGGGGACCTGGTCGCTAGCAGGTGAGGCCTATAGTTTGCATGTGAGGTCATAAGAAGCTTAGGACATGATGCTCTGGGACATATACGGCGAAGACTACGCGCGCTTCGGACTGGCTGGGGACCTGGTCGCTAGCAGGTGAGGCCTATAGTTTGCATGTGAGGTCATAAGAAGCTCAGGGCAAGATGCTCTGGGACATATATGGCTGGGGCTACGCGCGCTTCGGGCTGGCTGGGGTCCTGGTCGCTAGCAGGTGAGGCCTATAGTTTGCATGTGAGGTCATAAGAAGTTCAGGGCAAGATGCTCTGGGACATATACGGCGGGGGCTACGCGCGCATCGGGTTGGCTGGGGTCCTGGTCGCTAGCAGGTGAGGCCTATAGTTTGCATGTGAGGTCATAAGAAGCTTAGGACATGATGCTCTGGGACATATACGGCGAAGACTACGCGCGCTTCGGACTGGCTGGGGACCTGGTCGCTAGCAGGTGAGGCCTATAGTTTGCATGTGAGGTCATAAGAAGCTTAGGACATGATGCTCTGGGACATATACGGCGGAGACTACGCGCGCTTTGGACTGGCTGGGGACCTGGTCGCTAGCAGGTGAGGCCCATAGTTTGCATGTGAGGTCATAAGAAGCTCAGGGCAAGATGCTCTGGGACATATATGGCTGGGGCTACGCGCGCTTCGGGCTGGCTGGGGTCCTGGTCGCTAGCAGGTGAGGTCTATAGTTTGCATGTGAGGTCATAAGAAGCTCAGGGCAAGATGCTCTGGGACATATACGGCGGGGGCTACGCGCGCATCGGGTTGGCTGGGGTCCTGGTCGCTAGCAGGTGAGGCCTATAGTTTGCATGTGAGGTCATAAGAAGCTTAGGACATGATGCTCTGGGACATATACGGCGAAGACTACGCGCGCTTCGGACTGGCTGGGGTCCTGGTCGCTAGCAGGTGAGGCCTATAGTTTGCATGTGAGGTCATAAGAAGCTCAGGGCAAGATGCTCTGGGACATATACGGCGGAGACTACGCGCGCTTCGGACTGGCTGGGGACCTGGTCGCTAGCAGGTGAGGCCTATAGTTTGCATGTGAGGTCATAAGAAGCTCAGGGCAAGATGCTCTGGGACATATATGGCTGGGGCTACGCGCGCTTCGGGCTGGCTGGGGTCCTGGTCGCTAGCAGGTGAGGCCTATAGTTTGCATGTGAGGTCATAAGAAGCTCAGGGCAAGATGCTCTGGGACATATACGGCGGAGACTACGCGCGCTTCGGACTGGCTGGGGACCTGGTCGCTAGCAGGTGAGGCCTATAGTTTGCATGTGAGGTCATAAGAAGCTCAGGGCAAGATGCTCTTGGACATATACGGCGGAGACTACGCGCGCTTCGGACTGGCTGGGGACCTGGTCGCTAGCAGGTGAGGCCTATAGTTTGCATGTGAGGTCATAAGAAGCTTAGGACATGATGCTCTGGGACATATACGGCGGAGACTACGCGCGCTTTGGACTGGCTGGGGACCTGGTCGCTAGCAGGTGAGGCCCATAGTTTGCATGTGAGGTCATAAGAAGCTCAGGGCAAGATGCTCTGGGACATATATGGCTGGGGCTACGCGCGCTTCGGGCTGGCTGGGGTCCTGGTCGCTAGCAGGTGAGGCCTATAGTTTGCATGTGAGGTCATAAGAAGCTTAGGACATGATGCTCTGGGACATATACGGCGAAGACTACGCGCGCTTCGGACTGGCTGGGGTCCTGGTCGCTAGCAGGTGAGGCCTATAGTTTGCATGTGAGGTCATAAGAAGCTCAGGGCAAGATGCTCTGGGACATATACGGCGGAGACTACGCGCGCTTCGGACTGGCTGGGGACCTGGTCGCTAGCAGGTGAGGCCTATAGTTTGCATGTGAGGTCATAAGAAGCTCAGGGCAAGATGCTCTGGGACATATATGGCTGGGGCTACGCGCGCTTCGGGCTGGCTGGGGTCCTGGTCGCTAGCAGGTGAGGCCTATAGTTTGCATGTGAGGTCATAAGAAGCTCAGGGCAAGATGCTCTGGGACATATACGGCGGAGACTACGCGCGCTTCGGACTGGCTGGGGACCTGGTCGCTAGCAGGTGAGGCCTATAGTTTGCATGTGAGGTCATAAGAAGCTCAGGGCAAGATGCTCTTGGACATATACGGCGGAGACTACGCGCGCTTCGGACTGGCTGGGGACCTGGTCGCTAGCAGGTGAGGCCTATAGTTTGCATGTGAGGTCATAAGAAGCTCAGGGCAAGATGCTCTGGGACATATATGGCTGGGGCTACGCGCGCTTCGGGCTGGCTGGGGTCCTGGTCGCTAGCAGGTGAGGCCTATAGTTTGCATGTGAGGTCATAAGAAGCTCAGGGCAAGATGCTCTGGGACATATACGGCGGAGACTACGCGCGCTTCGGACTGGCTGGGGACCTGGTCGCTAGCAGGTGAGGCCTATAGTTTGCATGTGAGGTCATAAGAAGCTCAGGGCAAGATGCTCTGGGACATATATGGCTGGGGCTACGCGCGCTTCGGGCTGGCTGGGGTCCTGGTCGCTAGCAGGTGAGGCCTATAGTTTGCATGTGAGGTCATAAGAAGCTCAGGGCAAGATGCTCTGGGACATATACGGCGGAGACTACGCGCGCTTCGGACTGGCTGGGGACCTGGTCGCTAGCAGGTGAGGCCTATAGTTTGCATGTGAGGTCATAAGAAGCTCAGGGCAAGATGCTCTGGGACATATACGGCGGAGACTACGCGCGCTTTGGACTGGCTGGGGACCTGGTCGCTAGCAGGTGAGGCCTATAGTTTGCATGTGAGGTCATAAGAAGCTTAGAACAAGATGCTCTGGAACATATACGGCGGAGACTACGCGCGCTTCGGACTGGCTGGGGACCTGGTCGCTAGCAGGTGAGGCCTATAGTTTGCATGTGAGGTCATAAGAAGCTCAGGGCAAGATGCTCTGGGACATATATGGCTGGGGCTACGCGCGCTTCGGGCTGGCTGGGGTCCTGGTCGCTAGCAGGTGAGGCCTATAGTTTGCATGTGAGGTCATAAGAAGCTCAGGGCAAGATGCTCTGGGACATATACGGCGGAGACTACGCGCGCTTTGGACTGGCTGGGGACCTGGTCGCTAGCAGGTGAGGCCTATAGTTTGCATGTGAGGTCATAAGAAGCTTAGAACAAGATGCTCTGGAACATATACGGCGGAGACTATGCGCGCTTTGGACTGGCTGGGGACCTGGTCGCTAGCAGGTGAGGTCTACAGTTTGCATGTGAGGTCATAAGAAGCTTAGAACAAGATGCTCTGGAACATATACGGCGGAGACTATGCGCGCTTTGGACTGGCTGGGGACCTGGTCGCTAGCAGGTGAGGTCTACAGTTTGCATGTGAGGTCATAAGAAGCTTAGAACAAGATGCTCTGGAACATATACGGCGGAGACTATGCGCGCTTTGGACTGGCTGGGGACCTGGTCGCTAGCAGGTGAGGTCTACAGTTTGCATGTGAGGTCATAAGAAGCTTAGAACAAGATGCTCTGGAACATATACGGCGGAGACTATGCGCGCTTTGGACTGGCTGGGGACCTGGTCGCTAGCAGGTGAGGTCTACAGTTTGCATGTGAGGTCATAAGAAGCTCAGGGCAAGATGCCCTGGGACGTATATGGCTGGGGCTACGCGCGCATCGTGCTGGCTGGGGTCCTGGTCGCTGGCAGGTGAGGCCTACAGTTTGCATGTGAGGTCATAAGAAGCTCAGGGCAAGATGCCCTGGGACGTATATGGCTGGGGCTACGCGCGCATCGTGCTGGCTGGGGTCCTGGTCGCTGGCAGGTGAGGCCTACAGTTTGCATGTGAGGTCATAAGAAGCTCAGGGCAAGATGCTCTGGGACATATACGGCGAGGGCTCCGCGCGCATTGGGTTGGCTGGGGTCCTGGTCGCTAGCAGGTGAGGCCTACAGTTTGCATGTGAGGTCATAAGAAGCTCAGGGCAAGATGCCCTGGGACGTATATGGCTGGGGCTACGCGCGCATCGTGCTGGCTGGGGTCCTGGTCGCTGGCAGGTGAGGCCTACAGTTTGCATGTGAGGTCATAAGAAGCTCAGGGCAAGATGCTCTGGGACATATACGGCGAGGGCTCCGCGCGCATTGGGTTGGCTGGGGTCCTGGTCGCTAGCAGGTGAGGCCTACAGTTTGCATGTGAGGTCATAAGAAGCTCAGGGCAAGATGCCCTGGGACGTATATGGCTGGGGCTACGCGCGCATCGTGCTGGCTGGGGTCCTGGTCGCTGGCAGGTGAGGCCTACAGTTTGCATGTAAGGTCATAAGAAGCTCAGGGCAAGATGCTCTGGGATATATACGGCGGGGGCTACGCGCGCATCGGGCTGGCTGGGGTCCTGGTCGCTAGCAGGTGAGGCCTATAGTTTGCATGTGAGGTCATAAGAAGCTAAGGACATATAGGGCGGGGACTACGCGCGTTTCGGGCTGGCAGGGGACCTCGTCGCTAGCAAGTGAGGCCTACAGTGTGGTGTGAGACCATAAATGGAGGCCTAAGCTGTAAGAGGCCATAAATGGAGGTCCTCTGATGTCAATCAATCCTCTTTGTGGGAGATACTCAGGTATAGATAGATAGATAGATAAAAACTTTATTGACGGATATGACTTGACAATTTAGAAAAAACTACTCTTACAATAATGACACTTATAAAATAAAAACAGTGCTTATGGACACAAAACTATACTAATGCCTATACTATTGTCATGACATAGCCGCGAAAAGGTGCCGACTCAGCATGTGCTGTGACATTGCTGTCACAGCGCTGGTATTCTGGTATCTACATAGAACATAGAGACACATAATATATAGTACAATATCTTAAATTCTAGCGGATAGAAACATTTAAAATTCGTCACTATCAACCCTATTCCGACGTAGTCAAGGTTCATTTTCCGAGTCTAAAATCACAGTACTAATTATAACTATACAGAAAATGCAATTGGTATGCAGGCGAAATGAACCCTTACAACAACGTTATAAAGACTCTTCTTGTCAACAGTTTCGGACAGATGTGCACAGCGGACCGGAGGGCCAAAGTGTCGAGGGAGGACCTCGCGCGGGCCACTCTCGTCACCATCACTAACAACATCGGCTCTATAGCGAGGCTGTGCGCTAGCAATCAGAATATAGAGCGGGTGAGTGTTTCTATTCTACACTATACGTATTACCAGAGTACAGTCGCGGCAGAACTAACTATCCTGGTGAAATGTTCAAAATTATTTACACAATCTCTCTTTAAATCTTAATAAAGACAAGTAATTCTTTTTTTTTTAATAAATAAATAAATATCCTCCAGCCTCCAGCTTCGAAGGCAGGGTCACTAGGCTAAACCGGTCGTCGAATTCAAGTAGTTACTTGTTTCAATTTTGGCTGGTTACTGGTTACATTTGTCGTAAAATACCGGTATCTTCCTGGATCCGATCTTAGGACTGGCGACTGGGTTGCGACTCGGGATCGCTGTATGTACCCCACACATTTGCTCTTGTGGCACAGACGTGGACCGACTGGGACACCATGGATTATGTTGTAAAAAAGTGCAGGCCGTTTTTCAAGACATGCGTCGCTAAATGACATAATCCGCAGGTCTCTTGCCACCGTCAACGTGTCTGCTCTTCTTGAGCCGACTGGCATGGTCAGGGATGATGGTAAGAGACCTGATGGGGTGTCTTTAGTTCCTAGGAGCTTGGGACGGATGTTGGTGTGGGATGCTACCTGTGTAGACACACTGGCACCGTCCCACCTCCAACGAACTACAGTAAAAGCGAGTCCAGCGACAGAAAATGCCGAAATATTAAAGCGTAATAAATATAGGGACCTCGGCAAAGAGTAGTTTTGTACCTTTTGGTGTCGAAACTATTTAGAATTACGATTTGAAACGGGATATTTACCATGTATATTTGTATGAAAACTGCGAAAAAACTGCTGCTGCTTTTGCACTGTGGGAAAAAAGCGAACCAGGAAGAGGGTAGATCGCTATGGTGTGTGGGTAGACCAAAACTAAAACTCGCAGCACGTCAGTTAATCCTTGATAATGGCGCTTGCAACAGTGCCGAAATATCGGGAACTCAAAAATACAAATATACATGGTAAATATTCCGTTTCAAATCGTAATTCTAATGTAAATGACCATGTAAGCTTGAAATCGAAACTCTTTGTCTCTCGTTTTATTATGTAACAGTGTCTTTGTGCATAAATAAATTATTCTATTCTATTCTATGGGGTCCCAGCGCGTACGAGTTATTTACTGAAATCGCGAAGCGTTTGGTTGACGTAACTGGTGAGGGAAGAGCTGGCGACTTCCTCGCACAACGTATCAGCATTGCGATACAGCGAGGAAATGCCGCCAGCATCCTCGGTACAATGCCCCAAGGGCCTGTTTTAGATTTAACTTAGTTTTAATGTTATCTGTAATAATATATTATTGTATTATACGTATATTAATATTATTTAAATATGAAAGTTATTGTTATTTAAGTATTATTACTGTTTGTAAATAAATAAATAAATGCACATTTTAATTTTAAATTTATTAATAGTTGAATTTGATATTCAAAAAATTACTTGAAATTAATTAACTATAATAAAGACGTGTAGGGATTTAGGCCATTGGTACAGTTAGTAGCAGAAGTAGCTACGCGTTCCAAAGAGCCATCGATACATTAAGTCACACGAATTTCATGTTATTGAATAGAGCAAGTGTAATATAGATATAAATATTCAATCTTTCGTTTCCGTATCGTACTCGTATCACTTTTAGAGCATAGGTTGACACCTAAATATGTGAATAAGGCGTCAAAGTCTTAGGCTTGATAAGCTTTGTATCCGGTTGTTTGTTCATTTGTATTGATTTGACGACCGGTTTAGCCTAGTGGGTAGTGCACCTGCCTGTGAAGCTGACGGTCCTGGGTTCGAATCCCGGTCAGGGCATTTATTTGTGTGATAAGCATGAATATTTGTTTCTGAGTCTTGGATGTTTTCTATGTATTTAAGTATTTATATCTATTAAATATATCGTCGTCTAGTACCGTAAACCGGGGTTACTTTCAAATTGAGGGGCGACTTTAAAAATTCAGTTTTTGTGCCGTGTTTTACTTTTTTATTTAGTTAACTTTGATTCAAATTATACCTTCGTTAATTGCCTAACTATTTACTAAACTGAATCAAACTAAAAATACTTAGTGATGAATATAAAAGTGTTTTATGTGTATCAAAGTAGCCCCGTTTTTTCTTAAAGTAACTCCAGTTTACGGTACCCATAAAACAAGCCTTTTTGAGCTTACTGTGGGGTTCGATTTGTGTAAGATTGTCCTCTAATATTTATTATTTATTTATTTATTATCCCTCGCCACGCTCGGCGTCCCCCCCGTCGCCCTCGCTGTAATAACCGAACGTCCCCAGGTGGTGTTCTGCGGCAACTTCCTGCGAGTGAACCCGCTATCGATGAAGCTGCTCTCGTACGCGATGTCATACTGGTCGCGAGGAGCTCTCAAAGCGCTCTTCCTTGAGCATGAGGGGTGAGTTCGACATTTATATTTGTTAAATTGTGCTTCCGAACTGCAGTTATAAAGCGTTCTATAAACATTTGTTATAGAGAACATTTTATCACAAATTGTATCAAATGTTAAATAAATAAATAATAAATAAATAAATATTTGTGTTGTGTTTCTTATACACAAATCAACCTAGTCCCAAACTAAGCAAAGCTTGTACTATGGGTACCAAGTGACGATATAAATACATATATAGATAAATAGATACTTATTCTTTTGCTACAAAGACCTTGGCATATGAGACACATCTTATTAGAGATTAAGAAATATTGTAAATTATTAAGCTAAAAACTTTTTTTTCCTTCAATTCTACTACACACAATAAAAGCCAAAATTCGCTCTATTATCTGATACTTTTGGCATGATTTATGTTCATGGTCTCTTAGGTTAAGCTAGCTATATCTAAACCTATTTTGAGTGCCCAGCATCGGACACAAATAATGCATCGCTAACGCCACACCATCGCATTGTTCAGCCGAAAATTAAACCTTAATTAATAGCGCATAGATCGCTATTGCCTTGGCTGTCGTTGGCGTCCATGGAACAATCACTCCAAAAGAAACAAGGCGAAAAAATATGCCAAATGGAGAAAATCCTATTCAAATATCTCAAAAAATAACGAAGCTACAACCGTTTTAATGTTGCTGATTAGAGGGAGAAAGCGCGACAGATCACTGACGTCATTGACCACGAACGCCATAGTGAATGACGATTGTTCCAATACAAAGGTGCGTTTTGCGGAAAAGGGACAAAATATGCCCCCTCTTAAAACTTTAACGACTTATAATTATGTATCTATTTATTCTTTTGACGTGACAACGTCTTATAAATTGGTTTGCCGGGTGACACTTCAAGAAACTGCGTTACGCTCCGCTCACGTTATGCGCTCACAATGAGAGCGAGTGAGAGGCATGGTTAGCCCGCCTAAGAGCGAGAGAGACAGACATAAAAAGTCGTTGTCACGTAAAACTTTCGCCCGTATACCGACTTTACAGGCAACCAATTTTTTATTACATAATATCGCTATCAAATATATCTATACTCCTCTCTAATGCTTTAACAATAAAGGCGTGCTCAGATATTTACAAGCACCTTATTCGCTCCGATGTATCCGATGGCGACTGTTCCAGTCTATTTACCATATCTCTTACGTAACTTTCGCCCGCTACTTTAGCTTGATTAATTTATTTAGTTATTACATTTTCAATACATATTTAATTACCTACTATATATTATTAAATAAACACAAGATACATACTTACAACTACAACAAAGAAACAAATAAAACCAATTACAAAAAAAAACACTCCATCTAAAAGTTCTGCCTGCGGCATGGACCCCAAAACGCTGGCGGCGTTACCCCTCTGAACCGCAAGAGCAATCCGTTGGGAGAGGTACGCGCCAGCTCTGGGGTCCCCTGAGACGTGGACCAGCCGTGACGATAAGGCCTTCTTTTTAGTTACTTTTTTTGCCATTTGATTAAGAATTGGATCCTGTTTCGAGAAAAATCGAACTTATTGATTTACTTATTGAGTGTCAACGTCCCTATTTTCCGATGAGTGTAGCGCTCTAACATCATGTTATCCCTTTCAGTTACTTCGGCGCCGTCGGCTGCCTGCTCCAACTGGACGACAAGAACCATAGGAAAGAGAAGGTGCGACACGCCACGCCCACCGCCGAGCCCGGGCTCGCCGACAGGTGAGAGCCGGGACACTAGCTCGATGTTATGCGCTCCTGGTACCCGAATTCATGTTACAGTTATTTTTACCATCCGAGAGGGGGATAGCCATAGTTGTAGTTGTGACAAGGGCTCGGAAACCGGTTTCGACCTCAAAGAAATAACGGTTAATTACGTTTTACGATATTTTTTCGTATTCCAAATCATTTGTTTCATAGACGATGGCTAACAAAAACAAATTTTAAAATAAAAATGGAGAAATGAAAGATGCCGAGCCCTGGTTGTGACACATCCATAGACAATGTGAACTGAGGGGCTACCGCGAACCACAAACGAAGTTCTCCCTCTCTGTTTCACTTATATGCAAACTTACAAGTGCGACAGAGAGGGAAAACTTCGTTTGCTGTTCGCGGTAGCGCCCCTGATAGCTCCTACGCTTACACATAGACAATGTGTATATATAGCTCAACACACAACCATGGCTCACCCGCGCTCTACACAAGTACATGGGACGGTGGAATTCGGAAATATATGTGCACGGAAAAAGACTAGTCCGATTTTATGCGCTCCTAGTACCCAAGTACACATACATGGTACAGTGGAATTCGAAAATATGCGAACGGACAACGTGATCATAAATATGTGTACACGACTCTGTTCGAGGTTTAGACTAGCAAGAACTCGAGTGCAATAGGGATGTTCATTCAAAATTTGACTGCTCCAAAAGAAACAAGGCAAAAAAATATGCCAAATGTTGAAAATCCTATTCAGATATCTCAAAAAATAACGAAGCTACAACCGTTTTTGTTGCTGGTTAGAGAGAGAAAGCGTGACAGATCAGTGACGTCATTGATCACGAGCACCATAGTAAATGACGATCGTTCCAATAAAAAGGTGCGTTTTGCGGAAAAGGGACAGAGTATGCCCCTCTATTAAAACTTTGAAGATTTATAATTATGTAATTATTCAATCTATTGAGTTACTTTTCTCGCCACTTGATTAAGAATTTGACCCTTTCAACATCCCTATTTTCAGTAAATTTTCATTACATTGAAGGATTGGGTCGTATTCATCTTACCCTTACCCCGGTAGCCCGCAATGTAACGAAACTTTATGCAAGTTCTTGCTAATGTCAATCGGCCTAATATAAAACTCGACTGTACATGGTAGAGGTAATATTGGACCTTAATGCTGCGTTTACAGGGTGCAAATTCAGTTAAAATTGCGACTGTAAGTTTATAGTATTAAGTTTATTGTTTGTCGCCAACGTTGTCTATGTTATGTTCTCCTGGTACTGTACAAGATTTATGGAGACGAATCCAACCTTAAAGGCATAAAGTTACGGATGAAATTTCAATGGATCAAGGCATCTAGACATTTTGGCACTGCCATTATAATTTTAACTGTATGTTTATAACGTTAAGTTTATTTTTATTCGTCTTTGGAAATCTGTCTTGAATGAATGCTGTAATTGAAACTAGCTTCGTAACATGTTTTCCTGGTACTAGACGAGTATGGTCAAAAACGCAAATCTACAATAAATGTCAAGTTATTTTGACAGTGTTTATTCGATCTGTTACGAAAGTAACTAGAATGAGAACATGGCTGATTTGACTTGTAGCTCAGTGGCTGACCCAGGATTTTGGTTTAAGTGGGCCTTGATCCTACTAAAGTCAGATTTTGGTATGGATCCGTATGTATGGGGGGAGGGGTGATCCCCTAGATCCGCTAGTGCAATCCTGTGTCAAAGGTAAATGATCATTTGAGTACCAGTTTACATTCGAAACAATAACTTAAACTGTCATAAAAGGTATCGCTACCAACTATACTAAATATGATTAATATTAATATGATAATTTTAGTAGCGATACTTTTGATTCCACAATGGAGAATATGCATGCGGAATGATTAATAAGATGTCACTATATGAATAGTAGACCATCAAATTATGACAAAAAACAGTAAATTAATAAATTGCTCAAAATCTTAACAAGATGTGACACTTGAAAGTTTCAAAATATGTATGTATTTTTTTATTGACTAAATAGTAGATTGTGTCTCAATATTTACGGCGAGAGCGGTATATTGAATTCTGAGTGAAGCGAAAGATTCTACAATAGAATCCTGAGCGTAGCGAGGGATTCCAAAGTAGAATCTTGAGCGTAGCGAGGGATTCAAGTGTTTACGCCCAAGACGGAAATAATTCTGCTACTGTTTTTCACACCGTCTATGAGGCCCGCTGCTAAAAACATGAAATATCTTACAAATGATTTTTCTACCGAGTGTCACATACTGCTTTTCACACCTTATATGAGGAAAAGAGTCATTGTTGCCCTCAAACGAGGGAAGAAAAGTACATCTTTGATCCCTCATTCGAAGGCAACAATAACTCTTTTCTGAATAGCAGGTGTGAAAATTAAATTAAAACCCCCATCATGTTTCATCATTATGTTTTAATAAACAAAAAATTGTATGATAATCATGTACCTAAACGCAATATTTCACGACCAAAACTAAATTACTAGTTTTTCCATACAACGGTAGTACGGGCGCATAGTATATGACGTCACATACTATGCTAAACTAGTATGGGAGTTTTGAGGGCGTTTTCAGCGCTCGGATTTTATGCTGTAGTTTGAAATCCATTTTTGTCTTTTGTGTTGTTCTAATTGTACTTTTTCCATATACACGTTTGTTCCTCTCTAAAAACTGGTTAGAATGGCATCATGCAAAAAAAATATGCATATGCTCTATTGGTCCCTGATAGTGTTAAACTTCGGACGGAATATTACATTTTTAAGGACCCTCTCTGCATATTACTTTAAGCTTCTCTAGCGCTGTTTCTCTGAAAGGTTCCGACGACAAATTAAAAATGAATCGCAAGTTGATTTCAGTATTGCTTTACTTCGCTTAGACCAGGCGAGCATCGCTCTGAAGAAGGTTAAAGTAAGATTAACACAAAAATATTCGCTGTCGCTGTACGGGAGGCGTAAGGCGTTAAGGCGTTTGTATAAATGAAGGAATGATTGAGAAATTTCGGGCCCGGTGGCGGTTGCACCTATAGCTCAGTTGGCTAGAGCGACTGGTAGTGAGTGCCGGGGGCAGGTTCAAATCCTGCTCGGTGCCTAATTTTTTTCAATTTTTCCTTTATTTCTAAATTTGTAGTTTACGTTAGCAGCGGTACTGCTTAATACAAAATTAAAAACAAAAATATTATGGATATTTAAATTGTTAAACACTGTATTGATAAAATAATGATTTTCAAAACTTTTCTTGCAATGAAAATAGACCTAGTCTAATAAGACTTCAGGTAAAATTTAGGACCAGAAAACCAGCAACATTTTATAAAGTCAGTTCCTTTCTTGTTTATGTAAAAGAAATTACTTATCGCAGACATACCTATTATCTATAGGACTAAAAGAGTAGTCCATTAATTTCAAGTTCTGCGTATTGGCCATGTTATATTTTGAAATAAATAAAAAAGCTAACACATGTGCGAAAAGTAAGTGTAACCAGACCAGACCAGAGTTTAGATCAGTTTATATCGAAAAAACCGTTAAGTTCAAAAATATGGATGCAAACAACTTACTCAAGAATACGTCCCATGGCTCTTGCGTTGGCGAATTAAGGTTTCGCTACATATTTACTTCTCCTGCTACCCAAAGGTTGTATGGAAGACATCGCATTGTGGACTATGCCATGTTCGTGTATAATTTTTTTTTAACTTTAGGTAACTATTGGGTTCGATTATGAAATAAATATGAAGCCTTTCGCTGCCTTTACACCTGTTTCACGACTTGACAAGTTGCCAGATCTACATCTGACGCAATTAACAGTAATGTCAAAATTGTTATCGTAAACTGAAAGTGTGCTATAATGACCTACTTAATACAGTTTAATTTGTAAATAACTTTCTGTCTATTTTAAATTTTTTGAGCAAACTTTCATTATAATAACATGATATTATTTTACGTTCGACAAAATTCTTATGAATTGCATGAATCTCTTGGTTTAAAATGTTATAAAAATATCGATGCAAAATCATTTTGAAACTAGATTGTTTTATAATGATCACTAAGTGAACTGAACTGTATTTTAACAAGTTATTATGAGTAAATAATTAAGTTTCATTATATTTAAGTTGTGAAACAGGTTAAGTTTGTTTGTCAAGCTTCGTATGATTAACATACAAACAATAATGGTGACAAGTGTCATACAAACAATATCTTATGCAAAAATTATGCCTGTAAAATAATAAATACTATAATGTTGTCATAAATATTAGCTAAATTAATGCGTAGACTACTCTTTTGTTTCGCGTTGCTTTCGATAATCGATTTTAAATGCCAGCAATAATAGATATGTAATAGCGAAATTGGTCTTTGGACAATACATCGTCCCTTTCTTTCACTGTGTGATAGAAAGAGGCGCGTAGAATATGTCGCGTAATTGTACGTACGAATCATTGTGGAATTTGAATTTGAACCATATTCGAATGAGCTTGAGTCTATTACAATCATCCCGCTGACGTATATATCCGCCATGGATCTACGATGGTTAAACGGTTAAATACGTCACGTAGATGAAATAGCCTTTGCGTTTGTGAACATAATTTTCTTTGAGTAGTCATTCCTGAAGGCACAAAACATAATTTCCACTTTTAGATGTATTTTTGATATTATTATGAATTTATTTTGCGTTAAACGCGTGAGTGTGAGAGTGGGCGTCATATAAGTAGCAAATTGAACTGGATTTATCATTTAATGTATAACTAGCGTTTGTGGTATGTTTTCCTGGTAGGTTCTCTATAAGATTTGATTATTATTTCGCTTTTGACACATGTCAAACTCGTAGATAAGTATGACTTTGACTGTTAAAAGCGTTTTGACATTTAAAATGTATATTTTATTTATACCAGAACAGCAAGCACAAATTATATCCCGCTTATCTTTCAGTGCCTCCCTTTCATACTAAGTAAGAGGGACAGAGCTATAAAGTAATTTGTGCTTGCTCTTCGCCGCTACGCACAAGACCGCTTGATAAACTAACCCTCTCTTTCTAAATCTTGTAAATTAGAAAGAGACGCATAGACTATCTCGCGCGCCTCTTGTGCTAGCAGTGTATTTCTAAAAAGGAAAGAGTAATATTAAAAATGTATTATTTGAGGATTATATTCGGAAATATTAATTTTAAGAAAATTTGTTACGATTATTGTTGGTATTGCCCACTCTCGAGTGGTTTTTTTTTCCAAAATTGCACTAAGCTATTATGTAGTATAATAATTAGTTTATAACGGTGGGTAAGATTTTATATGTCTTTTTTTATTAGTTAATTTATATTTTTATGGGTACCTATACGTGAATTATGTTGTGATACTAACAGCGCAAAGCAGGGTGGCCCAGTACTCCGAACTCCGTATCGTGCCGTCAATTTCGCTCTTGTGTTATACACTATATGGGTGAAAGGGACGGCACAACACGAAGTTCGTAGTAGCCACTCGGTGGTTGTTCTATTTTATTTGAGCTTGTGAGACTTTTGAATGTCATGCGCGCCTGGTAGCAATACATTGATATTATTCTTTTAACGTAGTTTGGCTACCTTTACACCTGTCAGTTAGCTGTCATCCAGTACAAAATGTAACCTTAAAACACAGGGTAAAGATTTCTATAGAGATCCTATGGGACAAAAATAAATTGAGAATTAAAAATGGCTCCTTAACTTGGGCGGGTAATCTTTTGTCTAACACAAAGTTATATCAAATAGTTTGTGGCAGATAAAAAAAAAATAACTATGACAACTATATGTCTCTCTCTGTTGCTCTTATACAAAATTGTATACTATCATCTCTTTCGGTAGTGGTATTATTATTTGATGTCGAGTCTGGTTAGTCTGAGATTTTTTTTATACCACGTCGGTGGCAAACAAGCGTGCGGCCCGATGGTGGTAAGCCGTCACCGCAGCCTATGGACGCTTACAATTCCAGGGGTGCCGCATGTACGTAGCCGACAGTTTAAAAATTTTAACACTCCTTTCTTGAAGAACCCCATACTGTACTTGCCTTATCAGACTTGACATAATATGTACTGTAATGACAGCTGTCACTGTACCCAAGCTATGTGAAAAGCATAATAACAACTCCGATTATCTCTCATATAAACGAAATTTCGATTCAGTCGCACAATCAATTTTAATTACGACGGCGGTAGCAAACAAGCGGACGGCCCAACTGATGGTAAGGGTTGCCGTAGCCTATGCACGCCTGCAAGTCCAGAACCCTCCAAAAACTTAAAATAATGTGTTATAGGGGAAATAATTATGAATGATACAATGTTTTGCTTTGACTGCGCTCATTAAAAAGTTAGCTGCTAATCCTCATATATCGGGAATGGACTTGCACGTCTATAGGCTACGGTGTCCGCTATTTCCACCAAGTATTTTTTTTCTACCAGGACCACATGATTAAGAGTTGGTGCTGTTTCATAGTTCACTCTTTGTATTAATGTTTGACAATCGCTGCAATGTGAACTATATGACAGGCTGTATAAAGTTGTTTTTCGCCTGCCTCTCATTGGCGATTACGTTACATGAGAGCTTGGGTAAAGCGATGGTGTCGGGCGAGGTCGAAAATGGCCGATTTTAAATATTTTATATGAATAAAAATAAAATCATCTATTATATTTTGTTGTTTTAATCATTATCCTTTATTAGTCAGGTCAACGAAAACTAACGTTCTATATCTATATATCCCTTTCTATCGCACTTACTGATTCGAGCGACAGAGAGAGATACTTCCGTTTTCGATTCGCGGTAGGTCCTCTGGGCTAGGAGTAGAATCAATTAACTTTGAGGGAGGCTGCACAGTCACCATCAAATATATCTCAAAAATATCTGAGCGCACTAACGCTTGGAGAACAGTCGGGGAGATTTTTTTTTATACAACGCCGGTGGTAAACAAGCTTACGGTCCACCTGATGATAAGCGGCCACCGCAGCCTATAGACTCCCGCAACTCCAAACGAGTCACCTACGTGTTGCCGAACCTTTATAAAATTTGAGGATGCACTGTGTTGACAACAGAAGGGACAAATTTAGGTCCCTCGCTCTCAACACAGTGCATCCTCAGGAGCTCTGGCAACCTTGCTCACCTCCAGGAACACAACACTACATACTTGTATAGTAGATAATATTATTATGGCTGGGATCTTCTGCAAGGCGGAGGTACTTCCTCAGTTGGGCTGCTCCAAATTCGAGCAAGATGACATTTTGCTGTGCCCTACCTCTTTTAGATACAGGCCAGGCGATATGCCATCACGTCAAGGCTTTTCTCTCTTTACCTGGCCGGTCAACCGTGTTAGTAACTTAGTATATAAGAGCATTTGATATAGCAGTCTTTTTCCTTCAATAAACAGAAAGTGTGACAAACACCTGCAACAGTTGTTGATTTGTTGTCCTTTTTCCTCATTTTATTGTTCCGTGGACAACAAACGAACAATAATAGCAGCATTATACGAAAAAGCTAAATTCAAGTTTTATTTTAAGCTACTGCTGACACTGAGCAACTATTGTCGAAAATTTTTACGAATTGGCGTTTGTAGTGATGAGGGTAAGATGAATCGATTGTCTTAATTAGCTTTTACTAATGAATGGTGAACGGTTATTCAAATCTATTTAATTACAAATATTTTTTAATCTATATATATTAATGCCTTTGTCCTGACTGACTGACTCACTCACAACGCACAGCCGAAACTACTGGAACTAGTGTTCCCATATATTTCATAACTGGATACGAATCTAGAGTAAGAACTTTTGTACAATAAACTAAGTTATTATTTATTTTGATTGACTTATTAATTATATTTAACATAGATTCAATGAACGAATGGGTCCATGGAATGTACGAACAAAGTAGTGCACGGCCCGACAATACCAATACCAAGGATCCTGAGATGTACAGTCGCCATCAAATATATCTGAACATGCACTTTAACGCCTTGACAATAGAGTAGTGTTCAGATATTTGTGAGCACCTCGTTCGCTCCAATATATCTGATGGCGACTGTACATTGTCTGCTTGTGCGTTCTCGGTTACAATGTACGAATTATTAAATAAGAACCAATAATGCACGGTGAAAACTTGAGTGTACCTACTGTCCTAGACCAAATTATCAATGCTTAGGTATGTAAGTTAGATTTATTTTTAGTTACACTATTATAATACATTATTTAGCAACCAACTCATTTAAATTATAAACCAACTTCGGCGGCAGTCCTCCTTGCCGCCTCAGCCCCCTCTTCAATCCGAGCACAACCTCCATTACCTTCCTGTCATCCTGGTACTCCTTGGGGCTCGGCATTTCATCTTCTACCAATTGTTCAACAATATCCAACAAATTATTACGTTTCTTGTTTGTTCCTCGAGGTTTAGTTAAATATATCATGTCATTTTTACCAAATATAGACCTAATTTCATCTTCCGGATTTTGAAAGTGTACGAGCGTGTCAAATTTCCGGGCATATTGGGGAGCATCTCTGGGAATGAATTGAAATATTTTAATGGGCTCCAATTTTGCCCATTTTGGAGGACGGTGGCGTAGTTTAGGCAGGGGTCCGGCGTTCGTAGATGACACTAAAATGGCAGATAGATAAGTTTAGTTAAACTGACCATTAGGTATTATCATCGCCACCAAAGTAGGACCAAGATGACACAATAACACCCATATTGGCTTACTCCATGGCATGTCGGTGTACGAAAAAACATGCCTCACTAGTGTGCCAGACTCGTCATCAAAAAATACCACTAATAAATATTATTTTTTATTTATAAAAACTTAAACGTTTAAATTAAATTCTATTTTATATTATTTTTTTTATAAATTAATATATAGATTCAATTTTTAAACTATAAGTATAAAACGAGATGATCGTATACTAAATTTGATAAGAGCGAGCGACAAAGAACTTGGTCTGTGTACCTACGCAATTTTCTCACTTAACAAATACAATAAAATTAAACTAGGGTATAATATAAACTTCTAAAACATTACGTACCTAATATTATTAGGAAAAATATTGCAAAATACATGTTTAACAAGTACTATAAATACTTTACCACTGATACGATCAAGAAGAAATGGCAAGCGTGATTATTATTTTAAAGGATAAGGGTTCTGCCAGACGGCTTATAGTACAGAACAATACAAGGTTGGAGACAGTAGTCAAAGAGAATAAAACCACAGTACCACTACATTGTCACAATAGTATAGACACAGTAGAATGACCGCCATTTTTGAATCTATTATTTATTGACACAGCCAACAACCCTACAAAACATATTTACCGTTTATTGTAAAATGTTTTTAATGCCAAGACGGTAGGCAACTATGCGGCCTGTCTGAGGGGCTACTTCGAACTTCGTATCGTGCCGTCTTCTTCCCTGATATAGCGGACCTACAACGGGCCTATAACGCACTCCGCGTTCAGTACAATAACATCTTGAGGATGCTGTTGCGGCTGCCGAAGCACTGCAGTGCATCTGGCATGTTCGCGGAAGCGCGACTCGATGATTTTTTTGCCATGAGGCGGAAAAGAGTGCCGGGAGGTCGCAGGTTCGAATCCTGCTCGGTGCCTAAATTTCTCAATTTTTCCTTTATTCTAAACTGTAACGTTGTCTCAGTTGTCTGCCATAGCCCCCATGACTCGGATTCGAAGAAGTAATGTTTACTGGGTTTTAAATGGTGTGTAGTGAACCCTAGTTTCATAATTAATGTAACGGCAAAATCAAAGCGCGAAATTGAATCATGGTAAGTACATATACGTAACCGCCAAAAACTATTAAATCGGGTAATTATTTTTTCTACTCGTCGACTTTAATGTTAGAATTAAGACTTCGTAGACCAAACTACATATAACTTTATTGCACAAAAGGAATATAAGTACAAAGGGCGGACTTAATGCCATGAGGCGTTCTCTACCAGTCGACCATAGGACCAAACAGAAACTAGCAAATGTGGGTGCAATGAGAAAATAATTCATAAAAGTTAAATGATTTCGAAAGAATAAACATACATATATAATTACAACATTCATTACATAATAGTTACATAACTATTGCATAAAATACTCCGATATGTCGGGTGTTATCGGAGCGAACAAGGCGCTCATAAATATATCAACACGACTTTATCATCAAGGGACAGTCAGTTCCCCCCTCCCTCTCCCCCGCAGGCCTTTCTCGGACATATAGTGCCCGCCTGCCCCCCGCTAATCGAAAGGAGCCGTTTAACCAAATCCTAGAACCGCGGATGCGTAAAGAGTACTGAGTGACTCCCGCGAAACGCAAAATTCTGTCGCTGTGAGTCAAAAAGAGAGGGAGATACGCGACATGAAAAAAGTTTCAATGTTGCACAATAAAAAAAAAACAGAAAATGATGATGAACAACTTTAATAAGTAAAATATCTGTCAAAATTCTACGAACAAACCTAATAAAATTTGATCTTAATCATAATATACACTAAAACTAATACACGTATAACTTCGTATATAAAAAAAAACACTAACGTATCTGTCAGGTGTTGCAATTATATTTTGGAACATTTACAGAGATAAAATTGCTTTTCTAATCGAAAAGCAATTTTATCTCTGTAAATGTTCCACTTTCGTTACTTTTAGGCCGGGTTTTATAAAGATCCGTTAGACCAAATGTCAGATCAAATTTCAGTAATTCAGTACATTTTTGACATAACAAACCGACATAAGGTCTAACGGATCTTTATAAAACCGAGCTTTAAAAATTTCAATTAGGTACAGTATTATTTAAATTTCCTTTTTGCTAAAAAATATTTAAATAGATACATACATATATTCTACAGGGAATGGAAACACATTTCATTTGTGTTAATAGCTGCATTTCATATGTCTAGAATACAAAAGAAAATGTCTGCTAAAATATCGTTGCTATTCCAGTAAATCCAGAAAGATTATTCCTTTATTCATAAACGTTCATCAAATTAGTTTTTTTTCAAAATCGTTTTATGTCACTGACAATTTGCTGAAAAGGCAAAACTTGTTGAAATTCTTTTCTGTCAAAAAACACGAATTAAAAATCATTTCGCGCGTTTCTACAACGCCAGGGATAATAGAGGCGCAGTTGTCTGTTAGAATAACATAGCGATGTATAAATGTCTCATGCTTAATGCATGCATATAGATAAATAATTTTGATGAACGATTTGAGGAAATGATTTTCTGTTATACATAGACATACAAATATTAAATTATTTTCTAGAAAAATTATGTTCTCTTCGTATGGTGGGTGGCACGTTTCTCTAGTGCATTTGAGCGTTTTCAAATTAACAATAACCCAAGCAAAATGTCCCGCTTTAGTGGTGTCAAAATCAGCTATTCCCATAACGATCCGAGGGGCTACCGCGAACTGAAAACGAACGAAGTTCGAATATCTCTCTGCCGCTCGAATTAGCAAGTGCGACAGAGAGGGAAATATTAGAAGTTCGTTCGTTTTCAGTTCGCGGTAGCGCTTCAGAATCTACAGTTGTAGAGACGGTGAATGTCTGTACAAAAAAAAGTACGATGACTGCCGACCAAAAGGCTCCCAATAGATGGCGCCACGTGTTATGCAGAAGTCTATCATACGAATCATGTTGCAACTAATATACTGCGCCAGGTATGGCAATCCGGTACATTCGTCAGTAGTGTGGGTAACACGACCTACGTCATCAGCCTATCGATGGCGTGCGGACGTAAGTGTGGATGTGTCCTCGACAGTGAGGTCACTGGTGTCACGATCCGGATTGTCAGACCTTAGAATTACGATTTGAAACGGGATATTTACCATGTATATTTGTATTTTTGAGTTCCCGATATTTCGGCACTGTTGCAAGCGCCATTATCAAGGATTAACTGACGTGCTGCGAGTTTTAGTTGTGGTCTACCCACACACCATAGCGATCTACCCTCTTGCTGGTTCGCTTTTTTCGCACAGTGTCACCGTCACTACCACCGTCCGCCTTGTCACTTGAAACTCGATTAAAATATCCCGTTTCAAATCGTAATTCTAATGTAAATGACCATGTAAGCTTGAAATCTTTTATTGTCAGACCTTGTTTTCTCTCCAAAGTGAACTAACTTCATCAGGCTCATTATATTAATGGTGCGGCACAATGTTTAGACATCAGCTATCTATATAATTTACTTGTCTGATAACGACACAATTTGAAATAATTGACATCGACATAAAGGGACTTTTAGCTTGGTAACGACATAATCCTTTATCAATGACATAGGCCAGGTCAAGAAATAACTATTACAGGTACCAGGGCATCAGCTGCGCGCGTCGTTTATAGTCTCAGGCACTTTGACCTCTAAGCCGTCCATGTCTTTAGTGAGGTTGATCTGGCAGCCGAGCCGGGAGGTGTCCGTAAGCCCGTACGCCAGGTCCAGCATGTCGCGCTCCTCATCGCTCGCCTCTTCTGGTAGCCTGGTAACGGAGATACAGGGTTTGTTAAAAAAATATGTAGATAAAAACCGGGCATAACCATTTCGGCTTAATTTTTATAACCGGAATTTTTAAAAGCAGTTTAGGTTATGTTCAATTATAGTTTTTCGAATAAAAATCATAAATTAATCCAATTTCCTATATTATTTATCAAAAATCATAACCGGTTATGGAATATGACCGGTTATTGCATTCCCTAAAAATCATGGACTGCATATTCTGCTGTATATAGCTAAGTACATCACATTAGTAAGGTGATGAGGTCGGCAAAGTGTGTCGTTGGTACCAGGCCATCATAAACTAAGAGTAGTTATCTACCAAAGTCCTCCTGCGTGGAACACGTGAGGGTGCGCTCGCAGGCGCCGTAGCCCTCGATGTTGCGGCCGTTGTTGACGACCACATCTAGCAGTGGCGCCGACGTTCGCTTCTTGTACCAGGCGACTATAAACCAAGAGCAGTTACCTATCAAAGTCCTCCTGTTTAAGTATGACGTGGCAGGTGGAGCAAGTGAGGGTGGCCTCGCAGGCACCGTAGCCCTCGATGTTGACGACCACATCTAGCAGTGGCGCCGATGTTTGCTTCTTGTACCAGGCGACTATAAACCAAGAGCAGTTACCTATCAAAGTCCTCCTGTTTAAGTATGACGTGGCAGGTGGAGCAAGTGAGGGTGGCCTCGCAGGCACCGTAGCCCTCGATGTTGACGACCACATCTAGCAGTGGCGCCGATGTTTGCTTCTTGTACCAGGCGACCATAAACCAAGAGCAGTTACCTATCAAAGTCCTCCTGTTTAAGTATGACGTGGCAGGTGGAGCAAGTGAGGGTGCCCTCGCAGGCGCCGTAGCCTTCGATGTTGAGGTCGTTGTTGACGATCACGTCTAGCAGGGAGTCGCCGACTTTCGCTTCAGTCTGTAGCCGCTTGCCGTCGTGTAGGACGAACGTCACTTTCACCCTGAAATCACATTATATATCATCATCATCATCATCATCATCATTTCAGCCGAAAGACGTCCACTGCTGAACATAGGCCTCCCCCAAGGCTCGCCATTCAGACCGGTCCTTTGCCGTTCGTTTCCACCGGATTCCCGCGACCTTCACCAGGTCATCACTCCACCTTGTCGGAGGCCTACCGACAGCTCGTCTTCCGGCGTCGTCATTATATATCACTAGCATCAAATATTTTTTTTTAGACAAGCAATACTTGTATTGTTTATTTCGTGGATCTCGGAGAATTTAGGGCTAAATTTTGACAGCTAACATCATTGCCAAGGTAGTGGGGTCCTGTACCTTTAGGTACTATTGACATGTTGACTCCAGGCGAAAAAATTAAGGCTGTGCAATGAGAACTATTGTGTTCTTTGAAACAATGTTCTGCCCAGACGAAGAAACAATAAGGATCGATTTTCAGATATATGATTCTTGACTATATGACTGTGTTTCTGACGATAGCCAAAACATGATGGCTTACAATTTTATCGATATAAAAAAAATCCAAAGTAGTCTTTTTTTTCCTTTTTTACTCAGCCTACTAAAACAAAGCATTATTAAACAACACAGTTCAGTTAAAATGATGGTACTTTACCTCATCTAAACTCTGTCAAGAGGAATTTTAATAAAACTGCACAGTCAGATATTTATCGAGATTTGACTAAAAAAACCATTCCCGAAGAGTGTTGCATCCCGTTTTGTTGTGTGCGAAAGACATATGTCTCTTTCATGGGGGGCGTGGCTGACTGAATCAAGGCATCCCCTTAAACAGTGACATTGTTTTGTTTTGTGCCTGGAGATCTCCAGGCCCGGGAGACAATGGTTTAATTATTTTGTGGTTACTCTACCAGAGGTGCATGTCAGCCTTACTAATTAATGTAGCTAAGATACATCGAAGGGCATAGATAAATGCGACAGTGAAATGGCATAGCTAAGCCACTGTGACGTGAGGCAGTAATCCTAAATATACATACTACAATATACTGCATATACAGTTTGGCGAGGTAAGATCATATGCCTACTGTAAGTTATATTTTTAAGATAAATAAATAAATGAATAAATATTAAACATCCATACCAAAGTCAAATAATAGCTATCTTTGCTGGTTCTTCAGCAGCACTTGACTAAGTATAATCTTATATTTATCTGTATAATATTGTGTAACCAACGTCAAAAAGATTTCAACTAATACACGAATAACAATAGCTAGAATATTCGACTGTGACTTACTTCTCATCCTTTAACACTTTAACAGATGTGGAAAGACACGCAGGTCTACCAAAATTACTGTACTTGTTCCTAAAACCATAATTTAGGCATTGTATTCGTGGACTGGTGAAAGTTCTCAAAAAATGTCTGTAAATCATTTTGGATCTTTCACACGCAGGTAATAGATGACGTCACTTCGCGAAATAACGGTCTATCCGGATGTCACACGATACTCAAGACAATTCAATGCTAATATTTGGATAAATATTAGAAATTACAAATGACCCCGAATTCATTTACTTATATTATAGGTTAAGAAACGTTTCGTTCGTTACACAATAATTTACACGACAATACGTCAGTCGTTGGTCTTACATATATTATTATTTTAAGTTTTATTAAAATATTTATCACTTTCATTTTTATATTAACAACCTGAGTTATTAATACAATAATACAAGTTTGTTATCTTATAGTTAGTTAATAATACATTTGGAAACTAAAGTTTCGAGAAGATTAAACTATTTTTCTTTTGCAGTAGCAAAACGCATTACCTTTAAGTATTGCCAAATAATGAAATTCTAAACATGCTAAAAGTTTTTTATGGAGTTCCACAATTTCAATTAGCAAATGATTTAACCTTGTTTCAATAAATCTACATCATATAAAACTAAAGATTTTACTTCGCAATGATGATTCAACACTGTTTCTAAGAGCACATGAATTATTTTTCGTTGCTGAGATTTTTTTAAACTTTTGATTAGGCAACATATACCCCGTGTTCCGAATCACGCCAACAACGTTACAGCGCTTACAGTGCTGACCAAAGAGAATATAACCACTACGGTCATGTTTATATCAAATTGACGTTGGCGCTCAAGGTTCTTACCAAGTTCTTACGCGAAGGCCTACCACGAACCACAAACGAAGTTTTCCCTCTCTGTCGCACTTGCACGTTTGTACGTAAGTCAAACAGAGAGAGAAAACTTCGTTTGCGGTTGATTCTCTGTTGAGCACCGTGAGCGCCGTCCACAATATTTAACGTCATGATATCTCATGTAAGTACCTTGAGCGTGAATCGGTCCGACCGTGAGCGCTGTAAGAGCGTGATTCGGAACATAGCCATATATATATATTTGTATCATGTCTGTGGTAGACTCTGACCTGACATTGATTGACAACTATGAGTGACAAAAATTTACATGACATGAAACACCTCGAAGATTTGTCGCAATAAAAATTACTGTGTTCCCAAATATAACCATAATTCTTTACACATGAAACAGTGATTCTTACACAGTTGTTTCTGACATATTTTACACCATGTCTGAGCGGCTTAAGAGCACACAACAGGTCTCCAATGAGGAAGTTATAGAAGACTTGACGAGAGAACTTAAATCGTCTTTAAGTACCGAAAACACTTCGGAGGAGTTTGTGATTGACCCCGCAACCAGTGCGGAGAACTTTCCATCACCTGCCAGCGCTTCAGAACAGAATACAGGTAATTTATAGACCAGATATAAGATGTTAATAATGCCATGTCTAACATCGTCATTCGTGAATTTAACGGCGAATAGACAAAAACCGCGCCCGAATCTTGGGATATATTATTGTAAGATCAACATTAATTTGACTAAGATATGCAGCACAACCACACTATACTTTATTCTAACATTTTATTGTAATTCTTAATCCATTGTTATTTTTTTATTGCAATTTATGATTAATAAAAAGTTACAATATAAGCTTAAGACTGTGCAATTCACAAAATAAGAAATTTCTTATTACATTGTAACAAAGCCCTGGTTTAAAAGTATAAAATCAATCATATACCACAATTAGTTCCAGATGACCCTCTACACTATGTGGACTTGGACAAAGATCCCGACTCCCTAGAGAAGGAGAATGAGTCAGAAAGCGACTCGGACTCTGTGGATGAGGAATCCCTGAAGGATGCCGAGGTGGACCTCACGGATGATGAGAAGGCGGAGCGACAGCTGATAGCCGAAGAACTGAAGACTGTTGGCAATGAGGCATTCAAGGATGGTCAGTTTGAGAGGAGTATTGAAAAGTACACTGAAGGTAATTGAATTCATCAGCTGTTCTAATACTAATTCAGTGGTTAAAGATACACTTATTTTGCAAGTGAAATAAGGAAAATACCAACAGTTAAATAGCAATAATAATCCAAGCTAGTGACTAAAGTTCGGTTGCACCAACATACGATCACAGGCCGGTCATCGTCAAATATGGCGCCGGCAGCTGTCATCCCATAGAAACTTGTCAAACTTTCCATACAATCAGATTTTAAGGAATACCGCTTACGATTACAGGCAGTTTGGTGCAACCCACCCTATATTACATTCCTGCAACTTGTGAGCAAACATCTGAAATGAGTTTCTAGTTAAAGCAAATAATTTTGCCGAATACAGAAGAAATTACGTCTAAATTTAAATTGAGCCATGTGTTAAGACCACCTTACATAAAAACCCTGAGCAGTTACAATCTTCTGAAAAATTTGGTTACCAAGAGTATGCTGGCAAATGAAATTGTTGTTAAACAACTAAATTTTATGTAACCGCTTTTATATAATCTGTACTCGTCTTTGTTATTATGCACTGCCCAATAACTAATTTCTATTTGCTGTATCGCTATCTGAAGGTTGTCTGTAAGAGATCGCTTTTTAGCGATAAGACCGCCTGTTGTTACCTACTTAAGTCCTGTTCATGTTTTCTCATTGTAATAATTCTCCATGTAGTGCACAATAAAGCATTTTATTATTATTATTAAATATTTGTTTTCCGCAATCTCTGGAACATTAGTTGAATTTGTTTTCGGGTTGCAGGTTTGAAAATATGCCCGCTGCAGTTCACCCAGCAACGCTCGGTGCTGTACTGCAACCGCAGCGCTGCCAAGATGAAGCTGCAGAAATATGTGAAAGCTATAAAAGACTGCAGCAAAGCTATCGAGCTCGACGACAAATATGTTAAGGCTTACATCAGGTACGCATTTTGTAAAGTCTTTCCTAGGTATTTTGACACCTATTTAAATGATTTTTTTAATGATTTGGTAGATCTTGAGTTCTTTGTGATAAAATGAATTCACAAGCTTGAGCAAAGATGATTGATATTTAATTTCAGTTAATCAGAAATCAGAACATAAGCAGTTGGTTGGTTGGTTTGTAGGTACCAGTGGTAAAACGCCTATTAGACTTGCTCCCTCACCAGTGCCCTTTTGTAAGATGAAGGGAAAATGCCTTAATATTGAAAATCGGAGGTTTTGCTCTATTATTCACACCCTGGTGGACACCCTTCTTTTTTTTTTTTTATTAGCCCGTTATTCAGACAACTATGTTTTTTTTTTTTTTTTCACTAAGTTAATAGTCTGTTTGCCTTTTGGCAAAGGCCTCCTCCAACATTCTCCATTGCTGTCTGTCCATGGCGAGTCTCGTCCAGGTTTTCCCAGCTACTTGGGTTATTTCGTCCACCCATCTCTTGTACTGTCGTCCTCTCTTCCTCTTTTTGTCTCTAGGGTACCATATTGTAGCAGCCCGACTCCATTTGTCCTTTCCTCTCATCATATGTCCTGTCCACTTCCATTTTAGTTTCTTAATCTTTACAGTTATGTCCTCTACTTTTGTTTGTTTCCTAATATCGTCCAGTCGTTTTTTGTCTTTCCTTTTGACACCTACCATGCTTCGCTCCATTGAGTGTTGGCAGACCTTTAGTTTGCTTAGCTGTTTCTTAGTGAGTGCCCATGTTTGGCATCCGTAGGATAGTACGGGGAGGATGCAGCTATCAAAGAGTTTGCGTTTAGGTGCCATGGAAAAGTTCTTGTTCTTCATTACTTCTTTTAGGCCCCAGTACCGCTTCCAGGCATTCGCAATTCTTCTATCCACCTCCTTATCCATTATATCCTTTGGGGATATAATTTGACCCAGATAGATATATTCGTCCACATACTCTATTGTGCCTTGGTCTACCTTGATTGGAACTCTTAGTTTGTTGGTCATAACTTTAGTTTTTTCCATGTTCATTAGTAATCCTATTTTTTTGCTTTCATCTGATAACTGTTGTAACATTCTTTGCAGTTGGTCTGGTTCATTGCTCATTATCACTAGGTCGTCAGCAAATAGTAGGATTTTTAGGAATTTGTACTGGGAAAACTGTGGTATTATGTTAGATGGAGCTCGCCTGTCACACCTACGATTTGGACACCCTGCATACTACATTTTAAATGTAATTTAATATTTAAAGGGTCGGCAACGCGCATGTGATACCCCAGGAGTTGCAAGCGTCCATAGGCTACGGTGACCGCTTACCATCAGGCGTGCCGTACGCTTGTTTGCCACCGACGTGGTATTAAAAAAAATGGGCTCAACCCCCATTTTACCTATCATAGTTTTTATTTTATTTTTCAGGCGAGCACAATCCTACGAGGCTACAGAGAAGCTAGACGAGTGTCTTGCAGACTACAAAAAAATCCTCGAACTGGACCCCTCCCACAAAGAAGCTCAAAAAGCGGTTGTACGTCTCCCACCACTCATAGAAGAAAAAAACGAAAAATTAAAAAAAGAAATGCTTGGGAAGCTAAAGGACCTGGGCAACATGATTTTGAAGCCGTTCGGGCTATCTACGGATAACTTTCAACTAGAACAAGACGGTGAAACAAAGGGGTATAAAATTAATTTCAAACAATAGTTATTATTAAGTTATGTAATATATATATGAATGTGTAAATATGTTGTTTTATTCAGAAAGCGCTGCGACAAATGACGATTGTTTGTACTAAGTTCTATGTGTATGTGTGTGTTCGACATTAAAGTTAAAATTTCTCATTAAACAATGTCTAGTCCAGGGTAGGCGAACCAATGGCACGCGTGCCATTGATGGCACGCGGCACAATATTTTGGGCACGTCGCCGATCATAAAACATGTGTAAAAAATGTGTTGAGTATTTTATGACGATCGAACGCGAGTGAATCAGAAAGTCAAAATTATTTGATGGCATGTCAATGACCCCATTAAACATTCTTTAGAAAAAATGGCACGTTGATGCATAAAGGTTCGCCTACACTGGTCTAGTCTATAGTAATAAATTAGCGTTTTAAATAAGATTAACAATTTAAAGTCATGATCGCCTAAAATTATATGGCTGGCTATGATAAAAACTATATTTTACCGCTCAATTATATAAATAATTTTGGGTTTTAGTGACCTCTATCATCGATACCATGCATTAAAGCCTAACGTCTTCTCGATATTCTACTCGCTAATAGATGGCACTGTTTCCATATTGATGGACTCCAATCTGGTCGGACATGCCATGGCCGTACATTAGATTGGTTTACGTAGATGGAAATACGCCCACACGAACTGTCAACATGACAGCTAGAATTTATTAAATTTGGTCGATGTATTTTAACACTTTTAACTTGCACAAGTTGCATTTTAACTACTCGGCAAAAGTTTTGGACTAATTATGGCGTTAAGTTATAAGGTAAAACAGTGCTCATAACAACATTTACAGAATTACATATTTGCGGTACATTTAGGTTGTGACTTTTGCCCTTTGCAAGTTTGTATATGTAATATTTATGTTATACAAATATTTATATCTTCGTGTCTTTTCCCTGTGACTGTGACGTAGCATTCCGAAGATCATTATTTACAGATATATAACAGTACTTCTGATCTGAGTAAAGATATTCAACTTGAAATAAAATAAGTGTAGGTAGTGGGTTCTACAATTAATTTTATGATAAGTAAGTACAGATTAACATATTACGTAGTAACAGTAGTACACTTCACATTTAACTGTATTATGTATTTTATCTATTAAAATTAGATGATTTGGTGAGGTTTTCCTGCTGCTACTTAATATTATAATAAATGCTAGGCATACCTAAATATATTATGTTTTGCGCTGTATCTATAAATTCCCAATTTTCCTTCATTGACATATTTTATCAATAAGTTTTGGATATTTTTGTAAGTAATCATTAGTATTTCATCAACAGTTTACCCACATTAACAATGAAATAGTAGTGCTGCTTTCCATGACAGTCAATGTATACAAATAATTGAGTAAATATGTTTTTTTTTTCATTTAAGATGTTCACATCACTATGAAATATATCAATAAGCCAGTTGTTCATTCTCTAGTCATGAATAGCTAACAGTTTATTTACTCAGGTACTTATCACATTTTGTGTGATATTGTTGATACATAAAGAGCTAGTTGTCTTATACTGAGTAAGTTGAGAAGATAGTTTATAATGGAGGGGAGTGTAACTTGAAATGTTATCTTGTGACAGTTTCATTCAAGCAACTAATTGTGAAATTTGTGTTGGAGTGGAGTATAATTTGTGACCCCATGGTTTTGAACTTGGTGACCTACTGATATTGACAATATCAGTGCCATTGGGTAGTGTAACAGGAAAATCAGCCTTAGATATACTAAAAAATACATATATAAAAAATAAAAAAGCCTTTTCATTCTGAAAAAAGTAGTGTGCACACCAGAACCCTCCTAAGAGTTAAATGCCTCTTCCAGTGACTGCCAATTTTTTCTGTCTTTTGCCTTCCACACCCAGTTGGGCCCCACTAGCTCTGCAATCTCATCAGACAACCGTGTTAGTGGTCGGCCCCTCTTCCTAGCTCCCGTTGGTCCTTTCCAAGTTGTTGTTTGGAGTGTCATCTTGGAGTCTAGCCACATGACCAGCCCATTTCCATTTTAGCCTAAGCCAAGCCTAATTAGATATAGTTTAGGGAAATTAACCAAATCACAAATATGCTGTAATTATTTTAATAGTTCTGCCAAGAAGGCTGTGTAAGGAAGCTAAGTGAATGCTAAGGCTCGGTTTTATAAAGATCCGTTAGACCATATGTCGGTTTGTTATGTCAAAAAATGTACTGAGTTACAGAAATTTGGTCTAACGGATCTTTATAAAACCGGGCCTAAATTGGTGATTTTCACCTACTGGTTTTTACCTACATTTGAAGCAAGAAGAATTTTTAACTTATACAACTGTGTTAAACTTACTATTATTTTATGCATTATGGTGATGGTGACCATGAGGATGCTGGTCTCTGACACAAGAGAACACCATTGTTCCCTATTTTGTTCTGCAATTGTGCAATTTTTAGGGTTTATTGTTTAAGGTTTATGTAAGTATGTAAGCACTTTATTGTACACAATAACAGGTTAAAACAATATACATGTCACATAAGATTAGAGTACAAAGGCGAACTTATCCCTATGAGGGATCTCTTCCAGCTAACCTTTGAGGGATTGAGTGGAGAGTGGGAGAATGAGATAGACAAACTTACACAGTGTACTAAAACGTTTCAATAAGGAAACTTATAGCTAAAACCAAAACTAAATAAATATATAACAACTAAACATATAATAAATACATATTATATATTATAAATATATACGTATTTAAATTAATATACATAAATAAATATATATATAGTATTCAACCAAATCACAAGTCGTAGAGCCACAATTTCTTCAAATTACTCTAATGTTAAATGTTAATGTTTAATTTTATTAAGTAAGTGGTTAGGGGTATATTTTTGTCAGTTTGGGAACGTACTTATATTTATGCCTTTGGCTGTACCATACTGTTTGTTGCAGTGAGGCATGGAACGGCACGGCCCGCCCGGGGTCAACTCGCGCGCGCTCAGCGCCGCGCACTCCGCTGCGGACCTCGAGGTATGGCCACTAGGATTGCCAACTTATGTGCTCAGATTTATATGGTTCAAGACATTTATTTCTCATAAGATTTACATAAATCACTTACTGAGAAAACTAAAATTATTTTTGCTTAAATCTAAATAGGAGAGGGTAGCATGCAAAAGAATCGGTTAACGACTTATACAAAGGCGCTCGGCAACAACAAGCGCAATGCAACAATGTAATGCTGTGCGTAGAGGCCAGTTAAACCGAACTCTGTGTGACCACTAATTAATTATAAGGTACATATATGCGTAGTTTAACTCGACCAGCAAATTATGTTTCTAGCTGTATTTACGTACTTTTGTAGTAGAATTGCGGGATCTGGCTAAAAAGTGAGGGACTCACGCACTACAGGTGGCAACATTTGTTAACGATTATGGAATTGTGATAAGGGGTACATTATTTCTGTCCGCGATATATGTACGTCCTTAGTGGAGACTAGACATATGTACAGTCCTCTGGGATACAAACTATTTTCATTAATCCAAGTTGCGCGCTCTTTGCTCCTATAAATAAAAAATAAATAAATAAATGTTGGACAATCTTACACAAATCAACCTAGCCCCAAACTAAGCGCAAAGCTTGTACTATGGGTACCAAGTGATGATACTTATACATACTTATAAAGATAAATAGATACTTAAATACATAGAAAAAATCCAAGACTCAAGAACAAATATTCGTGTTCATCACACAAATACATGCCCTGACCGGGATTCGAACCCGGGACCTCCAGCTTCGAAGGCAGGGTCACTACCAACTAGGCTAAATCGGTCGTCAAACAAAATATTCAGTCCAGTTCTTATTACTGGAAACGGGACAATCGGCGTCCCGCACGCATCCTTTGCGGGACACAACCTCTAGGGCGTCGGAAACGGGACGTCTCGCTTGAGGCGGGACGGTTGGAAACCCGGCCACACTCAACTACCAGAGGCACTTCCTTCCAGGGAGTATGGTAATACACACACGCTACATTAATGGTACATCAGCAACATAACAATGGGTACTAAAGTTAGAAAACATTACCAGATAACTATGCGCTTCCGAACAGAGTATGACGTTTTTTTATACCCAACATAGTTTTATTATAAGAGAAACTTTGTCCTTTATTAATTTGACTATTTATGGTGAGAAAAGGATGGAATGGCGTTCTCTCAACCGATAAGAGCTCAGCTCTTATTTTATGACAATGATGATAATTATTTATGGTTAGTTCCTGTCACCCTGCAGTAACGCTAAAACCGACCTTAACACAGTAAAAGAACCGATGGGCGTACCGTATTTAGAAAGGTTTAAAAAAAAACAGACTTTCAGCAGCCAGACAAAATAGCAGCAGAATATTACATTATTCTACTGGGTTATTACGGAATCCTGGCTGACTTGTATCTTTGACTTTTTTCCAGTAAAATATTTATATTTCTGTTATCATCCCAGGTGCTGAGGGAGATAGAGAATGTGTACTTCTCTCCCCCTAGCGAGTTCGACGCGGCGCGGCACGCGCTCGAGAACGCGCCCGACCCGCCCACGTGCGACGCCATCGAGCAGATGTTCGCCAAGCTCAAGCGGCAGCAGCAGGTAACCTCTTCACCGGCTCTGTTCTCCTGGTACCTGCTCAACAAAGTCGAGCTAGGCTCTCGCGGTAAATTTATGACAAGACAACTGTTAGACTAGCACAACTCACTGCCCAGTCGTATCCTGAGCGTCTCAGCGATTCCTCTCGCTCGAACTGTGCGAATTAGAAAGAGGAAGTTAGATTTTTCTCTACTCGCGTGTACATAGTACTTGTGTTCATGAATCTCAACTGGTAACCTTTCCAAGAGCTCTGTATTCCTGATCGAACCATCGACGGCTGTCGGTGTTCGTTAAAATCTAGTTGTATGGAAGGCTTGACAAGTTTTTATGGGATGACATTTGCCGGCGCCATTTTTAACTTTAATCGGTCTGTAATTGTAAGTTGGTGCAACCCGTCCTAAAACAATATCAGCAGGAACTTTTGCATTGGTACTGCTGTGAATAGATATTCCTAAACCAGGGGTACAATTGCTATGTAGTGGGTATGCTCAGAATGTAGAAAAGTTGATAATTACTGAAAGAATCCGATAGGTAAAGGTCCATTAGAGTTGAGGTCACGCACACAACAACATGTCGTGTAACGACAGTGGGATTTTGAAATTAGTATTCTTTTTTCGTACCGTTAGCAAGTTCAACAGTGAATTGCAAGATACTTAGACCAAAAATTTTCTTTGAACTATTTTATTAGTACTATTATTTTCAAAAATACTTCGAATTCCAACAAAAATTAATAGTTTTTATTGAATTATTTATAGATACCGATTTAAATAGGTTTATTGAAACAAATGGGTTATATGAATAAATAAAGGTTAGATTTGTGTAGGTATATGAATATAATATTAAGCGTAAACCCAAAGTGATTAATACATTCTTGTTTTTATTATTTTATTATCATACTTTTACTTCTTTTTATACCTATTAAAAAAAATAAGTTCTAAGGAAGTGGTAGAATTCCATTAAAAGGATAAGTCACCCTAGTACTCAACTTGTCAAACTATTTTATTTTTATTTTTTGGGTATGGGATGGCGCATCATAACTGACGATTCTCAATATGATTTGAGACGTTAGTGCCGTTAATGAAGCATGAGTCTTCTGGTAGATGTCGCTGTATGCCTCCCTTAAGGCGTTTGTATAAAAAATAGTCTACGTTAGCAGCGGTACTGCTTAATACGAAGGAACGGTTTATGAATTTGGAACTGGGTAGCGATTGCACCTATAGTTCAGTTGGCTAGAGCGACTGGCCGCGAGTGCCGGGAGGTCGCAGGTTAGAATCCTGCTCGGTGCCTAAATTTTTCAATTTTTCCTTCATTCTAAATTTATTTTTTTGTACTATAAAGAGTTACAAGTACTACTAAATTCTTGCATAATGACAACAAAAATCTTGTTCACAGGTGGTGTCCGGCAAAGCGTTACACCTAATATCCCAGCAGCGAGATAACTGCGACCGCGAATTCGCAGAAATCCAGAACATTCGTGAACAGCTTTCCACAACATTACAGACCTGCCAGCAAGCCAGGAGCCACCTCCGAACCGCATCCAACCACCTAACGATTTCCACCTTCGTAATATTGGCTAACTTCAGAAAACGGCAGATCATCAGGTCAGTACTCAAGTCTTTAGAGTTGCTGAGGAGTTTGAGAAGCGTCGAAAAGGATGTTCAAGAGTTGCTGTTAAAAAAGGAGTACTGTGAGGCGATCGAGCTCATTTTGAAGAGTCGGAAAGCTGCTGCGAGCCATAAGGAGTACACTTGTATTGCTGATTTGGCGACAAGACTACAGGACACCTTGGACATGACAGAGGAGAAGTTGGATTCTGTGTTATCTAGCATATGCTACAGTTTCGATGGGGAAACCTTTAGTAAGTTAAGAAAGGCACATGCTTTATTAGGGAAGAGTCAAGCTGCTATGGAGCAGTTACATATGCATTATTCGTCAGCTGTTAACGAGACTTCGTTACAATCGGTTAAAGACTGCATTGGGGAAGTTTCAATCGAAGTTAAATTTCAAGAGATGTGCCAGTCGGTACCGAAGGACAAAGCCGCTGTGTGTTTTTTGAATTTATGCGAGAATTTGTTCTTAATCATGAGGAGTTACTATTTACTAGTGAAGTGGCATTCAAAACACGAGAACGAGGATTTACCAAGCTCGAGCATTGTTTTTGAAATAGAAAAGAATGTTAGTAGGGAATATATTAAGCAGAAATTGAAAGGTGGTTTAGTGAGGATTTGGCACGACGTGCAAGCTAAAGTGTCGACGTTTTTAAAGAGTGCTTACATAGAAGATTTTGCGTTTGAGAAGTTTATCCAAATTCTAGGTATTTTGAGGCGGTTGATGCAGGTGGCTGAAGTATTTTGCGGCGACAAGTCTGATATCTTGGAGGATTTCATCAAAAGTCACAGTATGTCGTACATAAAGAATTACCATAGAGGTCGTATGGAAGAGTTGAAACTGTTCTTAGAGAATGAAGGTTGGGAGCAGTGCCCGGTTAAATTAAGTTTCACCTTGTTAAATCTGCAGGAATTCAAAAAATTTAAGAAATACTTGAATCCTAACTTCGATACGTCGATATCGAAGATCGGCACGCAGTCCGACGGGACGTCGTCTGTGCACTCGCAAGATGACAGCGTGTATATAGCGAAATACTTTAACCAGAAAACTACGCACACCCCCTTTGAGATGTTCCGTAGCGATAACATAACTAATGATGATATATTCGGTTTGGAGCCAGAGATAGACGCCAGTGACACTTCCGACGACGAACCGGAGGAATTGAGACGGGATTTCGTCGACGATGACGTTAAAGATAGCCCCTCAAAATTGAAACATTCCGTCATAGTGACCAACACAACGTTATCTGTTCTCAGGAACTGTGGACAGTATCTGCAAATATGTAGGTATCTCCCGCAGATCTCCTTAGAGGTCATTATGCTGATGAACCAGCTATTCGACTTCTATTTCTACACAGTGCATTTATTCTTCACTTCCGATTTGGAAGTCGCTTCCACTACTTTATACACCTCGAAACTAACAGCTTCATTGAAAAGAATATCTAACTCTATAGACGCTTCCAACACTGGCGATTCTAAGAACTTCCTCTGTCCAGAATTACCTCAGCATTTAGACTTGAATTCAGAGGAATATCTGCACGGTTTAAGCGAGCGAATTGTAGCAGTTGAAAGTGTCATCTTCCTCGCAAAGCAATTTGAGCTCCTACAACCATATTTAGAGTCCATAGTTGCACCGCATCAAAGACTAGTTTTAGAACATTTTAGGGATAATACTCTAGCAAGTGCAGTAGACTTGAGAATGCCTGTCTACATGTGCTCTGCTTCGAAAGCGGTCGACGCTAGATCGACCCTTCTAGCTATGTCTCAAGTACGATGGGATGTAAAGAACGTCGAGGTAGAAAACAGTGCATATGTCGATATGATTACCCGCAAAATTCAAGTGTTCGCATTGAGACTAGATAATATATCCAAGAAGGTGACTTTAAACTTGGAAGTCATAAATTCTGTTTGGACAATGGTATCTAAATTCATCGTACATTTATTAGTGGAAGGTTTCTCAAACGCTACCAAATGCTCGAACGGTGGACGAGGCCTGATGCAACTGGACTATAGACAGTTATTCGTTAAGATTGAAAAGAATTCAGGCTTGAAACCAGTACCTTATCAAGACTACGTAGATAGATATGTCAAGGCGTATTATTTGCCTAGGAACGAATTGGAAGAATTCGTTAGAGAAAGGGTCGAGTACTCGAACAAACATTTGCTGGCGCTAGTAAGTTGTGCGTGCGAGAACAAGAGGGATAGACAGGAGTTGACAGCTGTTATAGAAAGGAGAGAGACTTGATTCGTTCTGAATCCGCGTTGACTCCTTTCTACTTCTGCTTCCCTGGTACCTATTGAAGTTTTGTTGTCTATACAACTTGCTATAAATTTCTGACACTATAACATAGAAAGCGTCTATTTAGGTAATCTGTATTGTGTGAAAGGAATGATCTTCCCATCTCATTAAATCATTATAAAAAGGCTTTTGTGCTAAGTTTACTCGCTGAGCAAACCTATGGGATGAAAATGTTTTTACGCGTAAGAACGAGTTATCTGGGTCATACTTAGTTGAAAAAACAAAAGTCATCCCTCCTGTGGTCAATAGATAACGGCTTATGTGCATGTTAGCTATGTTTTTATTACAGGGATTAATAGAAACGGGAGCACTGTTTATGCGGGTTACTGGTCCAATCCAAAATTAATCTTTGTAGCCCTTAACTTTTGATATGTCCACAGAAAAGACGCGAACCTAAATCCGCGTATGACCCATCTTCCCATTCATACAACTTTAGGTTATTTTATTTTTTACAGAGATATTTACTATACAAACCAAATTATGTAATAAAGAATTGAGAACACGTTGAAACTCGTGTTCATGTTAAAAAAATACTACGGCTATGTTACTTAATGGAAAACTGACACTAAAATAAGATTAAGTAAACAAATAATTTAGGTTTACCATTAATCAATAGTCATTCGAAGAAATAAGAGTGCACAAAATCTCCAGCGCATAACGTATTCGTCCCGCTCGCACTTATATGCGCTAAGCACGCTAGTGAAGGACACATGCTTTACGTTCTAAGTCAACGCGATCTTGTAGAGTTCAAACTTGAGAACATAACCCTATCGAAACCCGTACTCCGAACTTCATATCGTGCCGTCCCTTTCACTCTCGTGTTATACACTCTATGCGTGAAAGAGACGGCACGATACGATCGTATTCCAAAGTTCAGAGTAGTCCCTTTGCCAATATAATCGTGCGGGTTGATACAAACCAATTGTCAAATCAAAAATATGTCAATAAAGTTCATTTTACGTCAGCAACGCTGCCGATATAAACGCGATATGTACATGTAAGAAATTATTGTCGTAGGGTAAATTCAAGTGGCTACCCCTCAATAACTGGCCACTTCGCAAAAATACGCACAGAGCCAACCAATTGTAGGTATTTCTTTATTTTAAATAAATAAAATTAAAATAACTGGGTCCACAAATGGCCACACATTTGGTGGCTAGAAACTGAATTACATTTTCTTAAGCCAATATAAGATTTCAAGCTTACATGGTCATTTACATTAGAATTACGATTTACAACGATTACGATTTACGAATATACATGGTAAATATCCCGTTTCAAATCGTAATTCTAATTATCTTAAGCCGTCGTTTCGCGGCGAAAAAATAAACAATTGCATTCTTTTGTAATGATCCCTGGGATCCCAGGGACCAGTAGACGACAGGGCCAGATACTGGCGATTTACCTTATTTGAGAAGCTATTTTCTCGTCTTTTATTTTAATGTTATTTTAAGTCATATAGCGGCTCTGTTTCTCGGTCTGAAGTGTATAGATGGGCTACTTCGAAATTCAAAATTCGAACTTCGTATCGTATCATTTAATAACAGCATTTAATCAGTTGGCCCAATATTTTGGATTATTTTTTGCTCTTTACGTAGGGCTGAATTATGATTTAGGTAACAACGTCGTATTATTAGATTGTCCCATTAAAAACGAAATAATGAACCGGTGACCGTAATAATACCGGTATTTTTCTATGGAGAAAATACCGGGATCCGATCCCTGGGCCCACCTGCGCCCGCGCACCGTGTGCGGTATCCGAGGTTAAGCAACGTGGACCGAGGTCAGCTCTTGTATGGGTCACCGCTTTGAGTGGTTATTGACTGAGCGCTCTCGTGCTTCGGAAGTCACATTAAGCCGTTGATCCCAGCTGCTGTCTATGATAGCAGCCGTTAAGCCATGTTAGAGGCTTTCGGGCGGCTTGAGAACTTCTAGCAGTCAAGTTGCCCACTCACTTGACAAGCCTAATTCCAATAAGTTCTGGTTTCACAACAGGTTGAGGTCAACTGACAGTCGCTTCCGTAAAAACTAGTGCCTACGTTAAATCTTGGAAGCCCTTCAGGATGCATTATAAACGGCTCTTAAGGCAAAAGTGATAGACCACTTCTTAGCTGATTGTGCGCTGATCGCCCCGCGTGTCCATAAACATTATATCTAATTATGAAATTGAATCTGTTAATCTGAATAATTATTACAAATTATATTTTTATAAAAATAATAATGTATGTGTTATTATATAAGTGAAAGGTTATGACAGACAATCACGCAATCTCAAAGAAAAGACATTAAGTAATTATAAGTGATATGTACCTAATATTATTTTATTTGTATGCTGTAGCAGTATTTGTATGCTGTGGCAGTATTTGTATGCTGTAGCAGTATTTTTGAAAGCTTGATAGTGAATAAATATTTGTTACTCACATTCGTTGGTTTAATTAACCTAACCCTCTTTGATAGAAGTGTCTCATGCAGTCTTCAATAAAAACGGTTTTTAATGAGGGCTATCGTTGTTGTGCTCACCAGTTGGCGCCACTATCGACTAAGGTCCAGCTGTAAAAAAATATTATTCGTTATTATGGACATGAGAGCGAAGTTTGCACTTAAATCATGTTTAAAACCTTAAAACCGTACCGTAAAAATATCAAACATCCCGCATTGTAGAGCAGTCCAGTTTTGTTCGGAAAAAAAGGAGAAAATAAGTCTCCGGAAGACAAAACTGTCTCAAAGCACTGACAGTCATTGACCCGTAACTCATATTTGCCATAATCAAGCTCAGGTATTGAAAAACAGGCACCAGTTAGATATGAACCCGCGTAGCGCAACCACAAAGAGTGACATTTGACATTTCGGAGACCTCACGCTACACTAGCGCCTCTAGCGGCGAATCCATACGCGATAGCCCCCATTGAGTCGTGACACGAATAGCGCCTTGATATCGCCAACGATGGACCTTTTGCTTGAGAAAGACAAACAGGAATTGAGAGGTAAATTGCAGCAGTATGTCATCTAGTTTATATTTCGGGCTAGCCAGCTTCACCTTACAGAAATCACATTTTTTCCTAAATATAATATACATATATATGTTTTATATTACTTATAGCATTTTAATTCTGGAGTCTTATGATACTGTTAATTTATATACATTGTATATTGTTTTGCAAAAATGACACCTCGCCGAGTTTCTTACGCCGGTTCTTCTCGAGGCAGAGGTTTATTTTATGAACCGGTGGTAGTTTTTTGACATTCATAAGTGCATGAAATATGTCTAAATTGAAGAATAAATGATTTCATTTCACCTACCTCGCACACATCACTGTTTCTACAGAAAACCATGGTTTATAGACATATTTCCCTACAAACTTCTTACTAATACAGGGTTATTTTTCAATAAGTGAAAAATTTAAAAATAACCGCAACAGATGGGATTTGAATTGAACCCACGACCTCTGGAATCCGGCCATTGCTCTTAACCAACTGAGCGACCGTGGGTATCCCTTGTAGTGACGAAACTTTCAATCATTACGCTCTTCTAATAACATTAGGGAGGCTCGTAGCGCCATCTACCGCGTAGTTATTATAAGTTCAGAAACGATTTGATTGAAATTTATAATTTCGTTAGCGGAGCGGATGCATGACGAAATTTAAACTTAGCCTAGT
Organism: Epiblema foenella; assembly: GCA_963556455.1. Lineage (NCBI taxonomy): Eukaryota > Metazoa > Arthropoda > Insecta > Lepidoptera > Tortricidae > Epiblema > Epiblema foenella. The sequence continues at coordinate 7,079,645 of OY747119.1, read as the reverse complement.
GTTACCATAAATAAGGAGACGAACACCGGGACAATTAAATGTACAGAACAAATAGAAAAACTAAGGATATCAAGTTGGGCAGATGTGTCGTCGCACGGCATTGTGTGTTTTAAGCGGTAGGCACTCAAAGCTCTTCATAGAAGTGGATAAAGGTTGGACCAAAAAAAATGGTAATACAGCAGAAAGCAGCTCAGGATGATAACTGTAGTGTTTACGGGTCGGGGTCAAAGGAGTCTTGGCCAAGATGGGACTAGCAGATGACACAGAATGTAGGATGTGTGGCGAGGATGACGAGACAATGGAACACTTATTGTGTGAATGTCACGTCCTTGCCAGACAGAGAATGAATGACTTTGGCAATGACCACCCCGAACCAAAGGAATTCGGAGTACTCGCGCTGAACTCCATCATCCGGTTTGTGGAAATTTTGGAGAACAGCTTGGAGTAGGCATAAAGGAGGGGGCAATTGCACAATTATCCAGACACCACGCGAGAGTTTTTGGTCCACTTTTAGACCCTCTTGGTGATCTTTGGTGAGGTTCTAGGCATCCCCCCTCCCCCACAAAACCTTACGTGTATTTTTTTGTATTTCTTGCACTTTAAATTTTTAAGTAAATGATATTGCATTAGTTGATCTTATGTTTATTTTCGTATATGCGTTATGCAAAAATAGGCTCACTGTTTTTGACGTGCGAAATGGAGATATAATTTCCGACATGAGCAAATATTATTTCACGGTTTTGTAGGTGCAGTGAAAAAATACACGTGGAGTAATATTGTACCCCCGCCCCTAACGTGATCAGGGGCGCTACCGCGACCGAAAACGAACGAAGTTCGAATATCTCCCTCTCTGTCGCACTTGCTAATTCGTGCGGCAGAGAGGGAGATATTCGAACTTCGTTCGTTTTCAGTTCGCGGTAGCCCCTCAGGAGTGCTACCGCGAACGGCATTCGAAATCTTCCCTCTCTGTCGCACTTGCAAGTTTGCACATAAGTGAGACAGAGTAGGAAAACTTCGTTTGTGATCGCGGTAGCTCTCCTGACAACAGTGTGATATAATTATTGCCAGTGTAAGAAATTAGTACAATTGAAATTCCGCAACGTGGCACACGGCCATAAATATATTTCTGGTCGCGCTTTATTGGCCTTAAAAAGGTAGCCTTTCCTTGGGTATAAAATAAAACAAAATAAATATTATTTTCAATTTATATAAAAAATGCACTGCAATCGTATAGGTAAAATATAACTTATTAATTTAAAATTATACACATGTACACAATTTTATATTACTTATATTAGTCATAAAAAACGCTAATTTTCGTTTGTCCTACGGAACTGATATCTTGGATTGAATTATGTATAAAGGAGACCAACTTACTTAGAGATTCAAGTATAATTTGCTGTTACATTACATGACAAAATAGAGGAAATATGTAACGGTGGTAAGGTTTCAGAGCTTACAAATGACTATGTTTATCATTGGACTCCTACAATCCCGGCAACCTATAATGTAATTAATTTGCCATACGAATCTTATGTGTAAATGGGCTTTTCTCTTATTTTGTCAACTCATATGTCATTCTCATCAGACTTAAGCGGCAATTACACTTCGTGCAGCATGCAGCATGCGGCGACCGCAAGTGTAAAGAACACGTTAATCGGCCGCATTCGGCGATCGGCAGCTGCCAACGCTTATAGGTAGGCGGACAGACTAATCTGAAGACGACGTTTGTTGGCCTAAGTAGTTTAAAATGAATTCGGCGACCGCATTAGGTGAACGACGCAGTGTAATTGCCGCTTTAAGAACAGCTGTAGCAGGCCAATTAGGCCGGGTTTTATAAAGATCCGTTAGATCAAATGTCAGATCAAATTTCAGTAACTCAGTACATTTTTTGACATAACAAACCGACATAAGGTCTAACGGACGTTTATAAAACAGAGCCTTAGAATGGCAAATTTACTGTCGTTTTCTAAAGGTCGATTTACATTTGCAAGAACTTGTATGCAATTCTCATTACATTGCGGCGTTGCCGGCTACCGAAGTAACACGAGGTCGAATAAACCCTGAATTTTAATATATGAGTCATGTAAATGTAAATCGGGCTTAACAAATAACAATCCCTATTTAGCGTTTTGTACCTAAAGGCGAAAACGGGACCCTATTACTAAGACTTCGCTGTCCGTCCGTCCGCTATATTCGTTGTGCGACGACCGCTTTAGCCTAGTTGGTAGTGACCCTGCCTTCGAAGCTGGAGGTCCCGGGTTCGAATCCCGGTCAGGGCATGTATTTGTGTGATGAACACGAATATTTGTTCCTGAGTCTTGGATGTTTTCTATGTATTTAAGTATCTATTACCCATAGTATATAAAAAAATATATATATATTATAGCCAGAGAGTTGAAATTTTCACAGATGATGTATTTCTGTTGCCTCTATAACAACAAATACTAAAAAACAGAATAAAATGAATATTTAAGGGGCACCCATACAACAAACGTGACTTCCTTGCCGTTTTTATAGATAATGGTACGGAACCCTTCATGCTTTTGTTTTTGATAATTCTCTTAATAACTAATCAGATATTTACCCAATAATCACAATTAAGCTTAATATACAATGAAATATACAAAATGTTCTTGACAATAGTATTTTAGTAATAAAAATTAGTACTTAATATTAAAATCTATCTAGCGTACTACACACAACTTATTTTACATACATACAACCTAGCTTGTACAAAACTATGAGCGTAAATGAGATGGGTATACTGTGCACACATACAAACCAATTAAAATATAAACCTTCTAGCCGTACACACAAGGTCCAAAATAAAAGCAAGTTCCATTATATTCGAAAAAATTTCAGTTGCCCGCTGAACTAAATTCGCAGTCTGGAGTATAAATTACCACAAAAGGAACTTCGTTTCAAAAACAGCTTACTTATCTTAATAAGCGTCCATTGGCTGCGGTGGCTGTTTATAGGCTTTGTTTGCCATCGTAAAACAAACTTAAGAACTTAGAAAGTCGATCTAACCTACTATAGACTATACTGCTTAACTGAGATAGGTACTAAGTTAAAAAAAGAGATTAAGTGAGACCCGTGAGAAATAAGATTGAGTAAGTTCAAAAAAAAACATTTATACTTTTAAGACTCAATATCAAAATATGCCTTCGCGCCTTACATATAAAGAGCAAAATTAAACCACAATTGACGCTCGAAATCTTACGGACCATAGTCCGTCCTCCATATGTTGCTTGCAAAAACCCTAAGTGTTCGGTGTTCGTTAAAATACGAAGTTTGACATGTTTCTATGGGATGACAGCTGCCGCCATATTTGCTTATCCTAAGGTGGCGCAACCGACCCTAAGGAGACAGGACCCAGTCTAGCGGTTAGTCCGCAAACTCGTCGAACTGCAGCACGGGATCTAGTATGGACAGCGCGTCCTGTATGTCGAGTGTGGGTTCGAGACTCTTGTGGCTGTTATGGTGCTCCCTCTAAGAAGCCAGGACCCAGTCTAGTGCGTAGTCCGCAAGCTCGTCGAACTGCAGCACGTGGTCTAGTATGGGCAGCGTCTCCTGTATGTCGAGTGTGGGCTCGCGGCTGTTATGGTGCTCTCTCTAAAGGGCCAAGACCCAGTCTATAGTGTGTAGTCCGCAATCTCGTCGAACTGCAGCACAGGGTCTAGGATGTGCAGCGTCTCCTGTATGTCAAGTGTGAGCTCGTGGATGTTATGGTGCTCTCTCTAAGGGGCCAAGACCCAGTCTAGTGCGTAGTCCGCAAACTCGTCGAACTGCAGCACGGGGTCTAGGATGGGCAGCGTCTCCTGTATGTCGAGTGTGGGCTCGCGGCTGTTATGGTGCTCTCTCTAAGGGGCCAAGACTCAGTCTAGTGCGTAGTCCGCAAACTCGTCGAACTGCAGCACGGGGTCTAGAATGGGCAGCGTGTCGTGTATGTCGAGTGTGGGCTCGCGGCTGTTATGGTGCTCTCTCTAAGGGTCCAAGACCCAGTCTAGTGCGTAGTCCGCAAACTCGTCGAACTGCAGCACGGGGTCTAGGATGGGCAGCGTCTCCTGTATGTCGAGTGTGGGCTCGCGGCTGTTATGGTGCTCTCTCTAAGGGGCCAAGACCCAGTCTAGTGCGTAGTCCGCAAACTCGTCGAACTGCAGCACGGGGTCTAGGATGGGCAGCGTGTCGTGTATGTCGAGTGAGGGCTCGTGGCTCTTTTCGTGCGCTTCCAGTTCTTTTGCATTGGAGAATTTTGTGTCGCACTGGTTGCAGGTGTGTCTGAAAAAATAAGTATGGCATTATAAATCTTCTTCATCGTAACTTTTCCCCTAGTTCAATTCTAATTTCAGGACCAATGTAGACTTTAGAAGCACTTGTCAGTCGCACGTCGTGTCAAAAGCAAAAACTTATTGCCTGCTGTAGGACGGAATTGGGATGTTGACTTGACACCAAATAAGAAAATCAATAAGTTCGAATTTTCTCGAAAAAGGATCAAATGGTGAAAAAAGTAACTCAAAAGAATAAATAATTACATAATTATAAATCTTCAACGTTTTAACAGGGGAATACTCTGTCCCTTTTCCGCAAGACGCACATTTGTATTGGAACACCTAGTGGTAAATGACGTCACTGATCAGTCGCGCTCTCTCCCTCTCTAACCAGCAACATTGAAACGGTAAAAAAATCCTTAAACGGTGGCCCATAGCAAAAAATGTTGTTACCTCGTAACTGGTCCAAACAAAGTTACGAAGTGAAAAATTGTGTTCCAAGCATCTCCCTCTATACCTTTTTTAAGCATTTTCTCTCTCTCACACACAACGTGCTATCTCCTAGAACTTGCTGCAGGTACCAGGGTTACATAAGCGTTAGAAGCACTCATCTGTTGAATCAACCTCGAAACAACTTCCGTGCTGCAGAGGCTGTACATCGAACTTCGTATCGTGCCGTCTCTCTCACTCATATAGTGAATACACGAGAGTGAAAGGGACGGCACGATACGAAGTTCGTATTTCGAAGTTCGGAGTAGCCCCTCTGGAGTGCTACCGCGAACCACAAACGAAGTTTTCCCTCTCTGTCGCACTTGCAAGTTTTCACATAGGTGCGACAGAGAGGGAAAACTTCGTTTGTGGTTCGCGGTAGCACTTCGGGTTACAACGCGTAGCAGGTACAGTAGTACCCAACTGATATGGCTTACCGATGTACCTGCGCAGAAGATGAATTTTTAAAGCGCGGGAAATGCTATTGACCAATCGGCACGCTCCACGCACCGCGCTTCTTTTTCCTGTACCGCTATTGGTCCGCAGCTGCCGCCATGTTAGCGCGCGCCGCGTGGCATGTTAGTCAGCCGCCATACTTCTGATCGAGTGTACGCGCATTATGAACAGTGTATTATGAGCCTTATAGTATTGATCTAAGGTTAATTATATTAGTGTACTTACTTTATTACCTTTTATTTTGACGCTTAGAGACCTTATACATCTCTAACAAATCTCGATTGTTATTAGTATCTTAGTCTTATTTTTGACATGTAACACTACATTTTTGTATTATTTTTATTTGATGTACCTAGATAGATTTTGACTTGTAAAAGTGCCCTTGAGGCCTATTTGCAGAATAAATGTTTTGATTTTGATTTTTTTTGATAATTGTAAGTTTTAAGCATTCTTTCGTTAATCTTCGGAGCGATACTTTCTTTTCTTATCGAAGATTCACGACGCGCCTTATCAGTTGGGTACTACTGTACCAGGCTCGCATAGGCTACAAGTGCTCACCTATTATGCAAGCCGACGTGCATGTTGAGCGCGCTCTTGAAGAAGAACCTCTTCTGGCACACGTCGCACTGGTGCTTCAGGTCGCCGTCGCCGTGCTTGCTGGCGCGGTGCGCGTCGAGCTCGCGGCGCCGCGCGAAGCTGTAGGGGCAGCTCGGGCACTTGTGCGGCCGCGATTGGAAGATTCACGACGCGCCTTATCAGTTGGGTACTACTACCAGGCTCGCATAGGCTAGAAGTGCTCACCTATTATGCAAGCCGACGTGCATGTTGAGCGCGCTCTTGAAGAAGAACCTCTTCTGGCACACGTCGCACTGGTGCTTCAGGTCGCCGTCGCCGTGCTTGCTGGCGCGGTGCGCGTCGAGCTCGCGGCGCCGCGCGAAGCTGTAGGGGCAGCTCGGGCACTTGTGCGGCCGCGATTGGAAGATTCACGACGCGCCTTATCAGTTGGGTACTACTACCAGGCTCGCATAGGCTAGAAGTGCTCACCTATTATGCAAGCCGACGTGCATGTTGAGCGCGCTCTTGAAGAAGAACCTCTTCTGGCACACGTCGCACTGGTGCTTCAGGTCGCCGTCGCCGTGCTTGCTGGCGCGGTGCGCGTCGAGCTCGCGGCGCCGCGCGAAGCTGTAGGGGCAGCTCGGGCACTTGTGCGGCCGCGATTGGAAGATTCACGACGCGCCTTATCAGTTGGGTACTACTACCAGGCTCGCATAGGCTAGAAGTGCTCACCTATTATGCAAGCCGACGTGCATGTTGAGCGCGCTCTTGAAGAAGAACCTCTTCTGGCACACGTCGCACTGGTGCTTCAGGTCGCCGTCGCCGTGCTTGCTGGCGCGGTGCGCGTCGAGCTCGCGGCGCCGCGCGAAGCTGTAGGGGCAGCTCGGGCACTTGTGCGGCCGCGATTGGAAGATTCACGACGCGCCTTATCAGTTGGGTACTACTACCAGGCTCGCATAGGCTAGAAGCGCTCACCTATTATGCAAGCCGACGTGCATGTTGAGCGCGCTCTTGAAGAAGAACCTCTTCTGGCACACGTCGCACTGGTGCTTCAGGTCGCCGTCGCCGTGCTTGCTGGCGCGGTGCGCGTCGAGCTCGCGGCGCCGCGCGAAGCTGTAGGGGCAGCTCGGGCACTTGTGCGGCCGCGATTGGAAGATTCACGACGCGCCTTATCAGTTGGGTACTACTACCAGGCTCGCATAGGCTAGAAGTGCTCACCTATTATGCAAGCCGACGTGCATGTTGAGCGCGCTCTTGAAGAAGAACCTCTTCTGGCACACGTCGCACTGGTGCTTCAGGTCGCCGTCGCCGTGCTTGCTGGCGCGGTGCGCGTCGAGCTCGCGGCGCCGCGCGAAGCTGTAGGGGCAGCTCGGGCACTTGTGCGGCCGCGATTGGAAGTGGATCGTGCGGACGTGTTTCGTTCTGTATGCTGGGCAGTAAAACAGTTATTTGTTATACAAAGTCAAAGTCAATAGTAGATTGTGTCTCAAGGGAGCAAAATGATATATTTACGGCGAGGGCGGTATATTGACTCCTGAGTGAAGCGAAAGATTCTACAATAGAATCCTGAGCGTAGCTAGGGATTCTAAAGTAGAATCTTGAGCGTAGCGAGGGATTCACGTGTTTACGCCCAAGATGGAAATAATTTTGCTACCGTGTGACACATACTGCTTTTCACACCGCATATGAGGCCTGCTGCTAAAAACATGAATTTTCTTACAAATTATTTTACTACAGAGTGTCACATACTGCTTTTCACACCTTCTATGAGGAAAAGAGTCATTGTTGCCCTCAAATGAGGGAAGAAAAGTACATCTTTGATCCCTCATTCGAAGGCAACAATAACTCTTTTCTGAATAGCAGGTGTGAAAAAACATTTATTCCATTGACATACAATATGCACTAGAAAACGTCTTAAGTCTAAGTTCATACATTATGTCAATTCAGGTTAAACAAATTTTGAAATTATTATAAATAGAGAATATTAATAATTTAGCCTATTTTGAATTCAATGTCATAAAACTCTTTTATATTATACAGTGCATTATTCGTTAAAATATTCTTAAGGTATAATTTATATTTGATGTCATTTAATGTGGTTACAGAGCTAGGTAAATGGTTATAAAGTTTAAATACTCTGGTAAATAAAACTTTTCTTTGATTTAGCTAAACGTACTTTTGGAACGCAGAGCTTATGTCTATTTCGAGTGGGGTACTTATGAATGTCGGATATTTTCTTGCTGCCCTGTAGGTGTTTGCGAGCATATAATAGGTTCTTGAATACAAATATAATAGGTTCTTGATTACAAGGGTGCAAAGTTGTATTTTAACCGCGAGTGTGAAATTGAAACACGAGCTAGCGAATGGATGCTATGGTTAAAACGCGAGCGAAGCGAGTGGTTCGAAAATAGAATCCTGAGCGAAGCGAATGGTTCAAAAATAGAATCCTGAGCGTAGCGAGTGTTGCAACACACGAGACGTAAAATAACTTCGCAGCCGTGTATAACACAAATCTTTTCACCTCACTAGAGCGAGGGATTTTTTTTGCTCCTTCTCGTCCTAGCGTTATTCCAGTAGAGTTGCATCCTAAATATAGTTGGATGCCCGGGGTCCACTACCTAATCCCGAGATTTGGCGTAGGTACCAGTTATAATTTTTAACACATCAGCACAATATAAAATTATTGTTGCCGGGCTGTCTGGACTGGCATTTACATGTTATTATGTTTAAAAAACGTTACAAATAGCACGTTCGGATTTCAAATATTCTTAACACTCTTATGGATAAAATGCAGTTTTGCTATCTGTTTTCAAAGAATAAAAAAGGACTTTCCGAGCTAGTAAGGTGAAAAATATATATATTTTTTGATTTGTATAAATAACGTAAACTGGGAGCGTATGGCTATCAATGACCACAACAACGGACATGTTCAGAAAATTCCATCTGCGGTGTGCATTTGGGTCAATCAACTTTTTCTTGTTGTTATTCTGTCCCGTCAGCGAGGAGACAACAGTAACCGAATTTCTTAGAAAAATGATTATAACATGGACTTGAAGCATGCTCAAGAGATGACCCATGTCCAAATGGATTTACCCTCATCGCTTAAACTCATGTTTGGTAGATTTAAACCCTTTAAAATCACAATTTTAAAGAGTGACTCAGGAGAGTAACCATGGCAATGAGCAACAAAGAACAGTTGATCCACCCATTTAGTCCTATCCTAGGGACAGCATGACGTTCTTGAGGAGAGGGAGGCACTAGTGGATCAACAGAGAACGTGATCGATCGAAGAGTATTCATGGAAGATTGTACCAGGAAAACATAAACTAACCGGCGTAAGTAAATTTCTTGTCACAGTACCAGTCCAGTCAATACCAATGGGTATTCGACTGGTATTCAGTGCGCGGCCTGTGTAGGTCTCAACCTCTTGATTTGTTTTGAAGTGCTCGCCGCACTGAGCATATGTATTTCAACGACTTCCATAAAACTAACCGCTATGAGTCCCAAATGACAGAAATGCATACTCTCAAAGCATTACACTATACTAGACACAACTAAGAGACCTAGACAGCAAGCAGAAGGTTCACAAAACACAACAAAGGCTTTAAAAAAATCAAACATAAGTATTAGGGCCATTCTACTTTTTCATGTACATAATTTTCAGACATTTTTTTTTTAAATGCAGATTTTGGAATACTTGGCCCTCACTTCATATTTTTGTATTTTTATTTAGAAAGAGATTAAATTGGAGTATCACTTCCGATAGTTTCGGTAATTAACGAACCACAGCTAATATCCATAAATTGAGTAACTCACCATTTGTATGAAAAAATGGTTTTTACCACTGTGTTACCCACTTTTTACAGCAGTATGTTAATATTTAAGTATTTTTACCAATAAATTACTTTGATTAAGTTCAGGTATTCATTCGAAATCCTATTTTTGTACACTAACTCAATACATAAATCATAGTTTTTTTTGTAACAGAAAACTGGTCATGAAAATGTAGAATGACCCATTAGCAAACTTCCTCGATAAGTCTTAGGCTCACATAAATGAAAGGAGTTAATCCCACTTAATCCAACTCCCAAACATCGAGAGTTATATTCGGCTATTGTACCAGGCTCGCATAAACGAAAGGGACTCACCAGCGTAAGCGAACTTCTTGTCGCAGTACTGGCACTGGTACTCGGCGGTGTCTCCGTGCGCCGCCTGCATGTGCCTCAGCCTCTTGAGATAAGTCTTGAATCGCTCGCCGCACTGCGCGCACTTGAACGGGTCCGTCTTCGTGTGAACTCGCCACATGTGTGTGTTGCGTGTGTTCATGTTGGTAAAACTCTGAAAGAAAACGAAGTATTTATACATCATCAAGGATTCAATCAAATGACACGAACCATTTCGAAACACTTTCGACCCCCACGATCTCAAAATCTATTCAGCATAAACAAATAAATAAATATTAGAGGACAATCTTACACAAATCGAACTAGCCCCACAGTAAGCTCAAGAAGGCTTGTGTTATGGGTACTAGACGACGATATATTTAATAGATATAAATACTTAAATACATAGAAAACATCCAAAACTCAGAAACAAGTATTCATGCTCATCACACAAATATTTGCCCTGACCGGGATTCGAACCCAGGACCGTCAGCTTCACAGGCATGTGCACTACCCACTAGGCTAAACCGGTCGTCAAAAAAACAAATGAAATTAGATTCATTTATTAAAGCTAACTAGAACCCATTTCATGAATATAGCTCAATCGGTTATTGGGATACAAACATCTAAAAATCTGGGTTTTCCTCACTGACTGACTTCTGACCTAACATCCAAAATCTTCTAGATGACCTAAGCAAGTTGAAATTTAGCATCCAGCTGGGTTACTGTGTGGTGTGAGATAAAGAAACAGTGTTTTTTTAAAATGATTTGTAATGTTTTCCAAAAATGATTTTATTCACGCAAGCACCTATCGAATTTGTAATAGCAAAAATGAGTAAGTTTTGAAATCAACCGGAGATTTGAACTATGGTTTTTGGTTTTTACGTACAGGATATTATTTTATATTATATTTGTGTTATTTTTCTAAAATTTAGTTAGTTGGTAAAGTCATATCCTGACCTTGAATTACATCCAAGTTCAATAAATTTCAAGATTTTCTACACAGAACTTGGCACCCGTATACATCTAAATACTTTTATCGGTCTTTTGAAGTCAACAACGACGCATATTCTTAATATTGAACTTGGCTCTCATTATAGTTTTGATGGGATTTTATTTTCATGTCGCCAAGCAATTCGAGTTCTATGATTCGCTCTATATCCGCGTTGTTTCGTTAAGAGTGATGTGTACTCCAACATCAATATTACAATCGACAGTCGCCGAGACGCGCGCGACCCCAGACGACTAAATAACCTTTTTCTAATTTAAACAGTGCGAGTGAGACAGCGTTGTTACCTCGAGACTCTTTACATCTCTTAGTTATAGGTTAAGGTTATACTATTATAGACCCTGAGACTCTATACAGCTCTCTGCAAACGCGTGCCCAGGTTATTCGTCTGATGCATTGTTCACTTATTGCTATGTGGTTTCACTATAACCTCGTGGCGCCCAAAGATTTTTTGGCTCCTCTTTAACTATGACCCGACTGTCCTTCTTATAGGACATAATAGTTACAGTCATATCCGCCCAAGATTTTGAGTTGTAATTTGTATATGTTAGAGTTACCGGTTTGAAGTGAAACTTTCAGGGTATAATTATGATTATATTAGCATGTGTTTTTAAATTCAATTATTTGTCTACTTTTGATCTTTACAAAGGCCACTGGGCCTCAATTACTAGATTTACAGAGTTTATTAATATGGCCTTCTGAAAGGCGCGTGGGCAGTAATTGAAGGTTAGTTGAAAAAAGTGCTGGGCTGGAGCCGCCATGCTTATTTTGGTTTATCAAAAGGCGCGTGGGCGCCACGAGGATAGGTACTAACTATGTTTTTGACTTGTAAAAGAGCCCTTGAGTGAGGCCTACTTACAGAATAAATGTTTGACGTTTAACCTCTATGTCTAATAGGGATGTTGACACTAAATAAGAAAATCAATAACTTCAAATTTTCTCCAAAAAGGATCAAATTCTCAACCAAATAGCGAAAAAAGTAACTCAAAAGAATAAATAATTACATAATTACAAGCCTTCAAAGTTTTAAGTGGGGGCATATTCTGTCCCTTTTTCGCTAAACGCATCTCTGTATTGAATGATCTTCATTTACTATGGCGCTTTAGGTCAGTGACGTCACTGATTTGTAGCGCTTTCTCACTCTTATTAACAACATTCTAACGGTTGTAGCTTAGTTATTTTTTGAGATATTTTAATGGGATTTTCACCATTTGGCATGGTTTTGTGTCTTCTTTCTTTTGGATAATAATTTAGATACCAATAAATTTTGTGTCAACATCCCTATTCGTCTATGCAGTGACCCACCTTGTCGCAGTACTTGCAGCCGAGCGGCCCCGCCGCGTGCACCTGGTAGCCGTGCACCCGCAGCCGGCTCGCGCTCGCGAACGCCGCGCCGCACTCCGAGCACACGTGCTCGGGGAAGTGCGCGTTCATGTGTGTGCTCAGCGCTTTGCTAGTTTCAAACTGAACGCTGCACAGTGTGCATTTGGTTTGGCCGGGCTCGAGGGTGAAGAGGGGTTTCTTGGCTGAGATTTAGAAAGGGTATTGTTTAATATTATTTGATTTAATAGTGCAATTGACGACCGGTTTAGCCTAGTGGGTAGTGCACCTGCCTGTGAAGCTGACGGTCCTGGGTTCGAATCCCGGTCAGGGCAAATATTTGTGTGATGAGCATGAATATTTGTTTCTGAGTCTTGGATGTTTTCTATGTATTTAAGTATTATATCTATTAAATATATCGTCGTCTAGTACCCATAACACAAGCCTTCTTGAGCTTACTGTGGGGCTAGTTCGATTTGTGTAAGATTGTCCTCTAATATTTATTTATTTATTTAATTAGCAGCCTGCCAGATGGCGCTGTTTGACGCAAGCGTAAAGGGTGCGTTCAGAATAGGTTAAGGCCGCGTCGGGCAGCGGAGCAACGTGATCCACAAAAATGGTCTCGCCGGAAGACTAGCGCTGGCTTGTGAGTCAGCATTATGCTGAGGCGGGACCATTTCGTGGCAATTTTAATAGTTAATTTAAAAATGTATTTTTCACACCTGCTATTCAGAGTCATTGTTGCCTTCGAATGAGGGATCAAAGTTGTACTTTTCTTCCCTCATTTGAGGGCAACAATGACTCTTTTCTGAATAGCAGGTGTGAAAAGCAGTATGTGACACTGTAGTAAAATCATTTGTAAGATATTTCATGTTTTTAGCAGCGGGCCTCATAGACGGTGTGAAAAGCAGTATGTGTCACACGGTAGCAAAATTATTTCCGTCTTGGGCGTAAACACTTGAATCCCTCGCTACGCTCAAGATTCTACTTTAAAATCCCTCGCTACGCTCAGGATTCTATTGTAGAATCTTTCGCGTCACTCAGAATTCAATATACCGCCCTCGCCGTAAATATATCATTTTGCTCCCTTGACACAATCTACTAATCTTGTAGTATCTATGTCACGAATAAATTATTTTCATTTCATTTCATTTCATTTCATTTCATAGTGTATACTAATTAAAGGTAAAAATATAGTTAAACGGGGTTCTTTCGGGTCAAATATTACTGCTAAATTCGCTAGCAAGCAAACAAGTACCCAAGTTAATGAAATTCATTATGGTAGCCATTTTAAAGCTTTAATTTAGCCGCATTAGTGCTTTTTCTTTCCTCTTAGTACGTGGGCACGTGGGCGTTAGGCACGTGTATAGGGTGTAGTGGCACTTGATCGGTTTGTTAGACGGCTTCCGCTAAATCGTTTTTCCGTGCATTAACTTTCAGCATTCGCGTTTTTCCGCGATTTTTTTATTTCAACTAGTAGAATTTCGTGGTCCCTTTTTTAAGTAATAGCGAGAATGTATATACGCTTATGTCATTGATCCCATTTTTCGGCGGTCTCTTTGTTTCAACTTGTATAATTTCTTAGTCTGGCTTTTATGTAATAGCGAAAATGTTTATTGGCTTTAGTCGTCGATCGCAGGTTTCCGCAAGTTTTATTTTAAATCTTCAAATTACACGCAAGAAGATTTAAAATTATTTGTTAATTATTATTATTTATTTATTATTAATTAATTATTATTATTTATTTAATTGTTATAATTTATGTGTTTTACTAGATCATCCTTTCTTTTGGATACATTATATTTATACTTAATTATTTAAAATATTCTACAGAATAGAAAATACAGTAAAAATAATCAACTAAAACTAGACCGACTAATAAAACCAAATTACAATTATTGCGGAAAAACGCGAATGCTGAAAGTTGATGCACGGAAAAACGATTTAGCGGAAGCCGTCTAACAAACCACTTGATGCTTCCTGGTGCAAACAAATGGTGCCGAGCCATGCCGCCAATGTGGACCGACTAATTTACAATGGAAGAGTCTCACCTTCTTTCACTTTCTTTGGCTTCTTAACAGTCCCGTGTTGATCAGCAGGCACACTGACCATATCGCCATCTATTGTTATAATCTTCTTGCTTCGACTCTTGGCTGGTTTCTTCGCATTTACTTTGTTCTCTTCAGGCAATGTTTCACTTACGGTACAAATTTCTTTATCTTTTACTTGTTTTTTTGCTCTGGCTTTATTTTGTTTCACTTTGATTTCTTTATTCTCAATGTTATTGGGTAAATTTTCCTTTACAACATCATCAATTTTTGTTTTAGTTTTAGTCACTTTTTTATTCGTCTCTGCATCATTTTTGGTCATTATTCCCTCTTTTTTAGTCATTATTAAATCATTATCTAAATCAATTAAATATGTGTCTGGCTCACTATGTGATGGTTCTTTGTTTTCATCGATTTTTTCCAATGTGTATGATATTTGACCGGTTTCTGGGTTAAGCACTGTATTGATGTCATAGTCATTTTCAATTTGGTTGTCTAAATATTCTATTTGGGAATATTCTTTTTCTTCGCCAGCATCATCTAAAACATCACATAAAGCATTCAAAACGAGAAGAAAATAATTGAGATATTAAAATCTGCAACACGGGGTTTGTCAGGTGGATGTGGTTAGAATGTATCTAAATCAACAGTAAGAAATTTTTTAATTGTAACTTCGTCTGAAATTCACACACAAAAAAGTACAAAAAATATTTTGCACAAAAGCAATATTATTTTTCTACACCGCTACAGTAACCTCTTTCCATCAGTGAGCAGTACACTTTTTTTGCCATAGTATGAAAGATAGTATAAAAAACCTTTCGAGTCAGCTTTCTTGAATTCACCTGCATGTCTAAACCTGGCAGTCTCATAGCATAAAAACAGTTAAGGTCGATTTAGACGAAGACTATTTTCAGCCGCCTAAAAAAGGTACCATATACTATTTTTTGGTGCCAGTGACCTCCACCCGCGTCTCTCGCTGCCTCCCGCCTATTCGTACTGAAAAGGCACCGTGTAAACGACTAGTGTTAGTTTGCTGGTCACTGGGGGCGAGATTTAGGTGGCTGAAAATATTCATTGTCTAAACGGTCTGTTAAATCCAGAAAACCTACCTTGTAAAACAAATAATCTATTGACAGCTTCCAAAATACAATTTCTGAAGGTATATGCCCTCCTCAATTTAGTGCTACATTCATTGCACATAGCATTTAAGCCTGTATCCTGTACAATCTGAAAAAAAAAAACAATGGCTGTGTAACGGAAAACCTCTGCTTCTCAATAATGATTTTAGAAGATAACTTCAAATATCGAATATCAACACTGAAAAAGCTAATGGTTAGGTATGTTTTTAAATTTCAACCAACTAGTAGGATATGCTATAATGTTATGATTGTTTTTTACCTTTTATGGGAAAATCTCCATTAAACAAAAGAAATTAAATCTATAAAGACATTATTATATTTACCTCAATATTAAAACAGTTTTTAATTACTTCAACGTATAATTCCTCTTTGTCATTGCTGATATTGTAAGTGGTAAATATGTTCAAGTTGCCGCCGGTTTTTAAGCAAACCAAACACTTATCTTCGAAATCGGGAGTCATAATTACCACAACAAATACTAAACAAAATCCTCCTTATATGCGTATTATTTTTAGTATAAATTACACATTTTATTCCATTATTTTAACTGAAAACCGCTTTTAGTTTTTTTGTTTACAGCATCGCGCTTTTATAGAAACGAAATGTCACTCTTGTCATTGTCAGAGTTGCCAAAAGAAAAAAAAACTGTTAAACAGGCGCTCCAGACGGTCCAGCATGGCAATCAACTAGGCGGCCACGGAAAAAGAGAATATAACCAATAGCCTCTATGTAGTCGAACTCATAAGTAGCAGGGCTGCTACCGAGAACGGCATTCGATTTTTTCCCTCTCTAGTCTCTCACTTGCAAGTTTGCACATAAGTGAGACAGAGAGGGAAAACTTCGTTTGTGGTCGCGGTAGCGCTCCTGGACATTTTTTGGTACTTTGTCGTTTTCACCCGTTGGAATGTTAGTATGACAGCTTTAAAAATAACGCTAAAGTGACAAGGTACAAGGTGTTAAACCCCTTTTGAGTTGGATTGTGCGTTTTGAAAAAGAAAACGGCCTACAGCGAACTTCGTATTGTGCCATCCCTTTCACTCATATAGTGTATAACACGAGAGTGAAAGAGACGGCACAATATGAATTTCGAAGTTCGGAGTAGGCCCTCAGCTATGTAAGGCGCATCTCCATTATCTTATAACTCACAGATTCTATGGCCGGAGCCCATTGATTAAAATGCTGGACCGTTTGGTTGCGGCTTAATCTATAAATACAAAATCTCATACTCTCCTCAGTGTGGGACTAAATTATTATTTTATTTTATGTCTTGATTATATGTAATAAAATATATATTTCTTAATAATATCGGTTTCATACAGCTAAATTAAATTATTGTGATAGGGCCAATTTCAGATATTTAAAAAAAAATAAAAACGCCTTAAACACGGTCGCGATTCGTGATCGTGTTTTGTCAAACAAATTCAAATCAAATTATAGAAATGGCCTTTTTTGTTTGCTAATAATAAATTCATATAAAAAATGGAGGAGCACGACTTCATAGGTTGCATCAGTTGCATGAGCACAAATGATTTATACGACCTATTTGCTGCTTACTCCGACAATGTGGAACCTTATGCAAAAATGTTTGAAACCTGTTTTGATTTGAAGGTAACAATTTCTTTTTAAATATTTTTATCTAAGTTTATATATACCACAAGTCATGCAATGTTTACATGAATGTCGCCTTATTAGTTATTATTTAATATGATTGTTATTCCACGCCAGAACTCAGAAAGTTCGAAAGTAAGAACCGAGCTTATTTTTAGGTATTGAATATCTCCAAGTATATATGCGCGGTGTGTTCCCAAAAGCTGGAAGAGGCAGTTGTTTTCAAAGAACAGACTTTGAAGAATATAACCATGCTGCAGAGCATAAAGGGTAAATATTTTAGCTTGGTCAATACTTTAGTTACTAGTTAATTAGGTGTCTGTAGGTATACATATATGTATAGGTCTTATAGGTATACACTATACGAAACATACGGAGACTCAGTCCCCGTATTTTTTGTATATTGTATATATACCTGGTCTATTTCATGTTTAGACATGTAAGCACGCTATCGTTTTGATAATTATATAGTTATGGTATATTTTTTTTCATGTGTTTTTAATTGATTTTAATTGTTTTGAAGCTGTTCCTTGTTTTATTTTTTTATTTTTTTCATTTCGGTCTATATCCCCCCACTGTTGAGTAAATTCCTCCTCATGTTCACACCAGTTTACCCTGTTTTGTGGTAGTCTCATTCATATATATAACACCTATGATTTTATTCATTATATGTATACCTTTCCTATATGTATAGTATGTTGTGTTGCGTTCCGTGAATCACGTACGGTGCTGTCTGAAAACCAGCGCTGCAGGTGTCTGACACCTCGGCATAATGCTGAGACAGCGACCGATTCACTGCCGCGAAGACGCACTTTTTAACTGTATGTTCATGTACTGAGTATATTATATTTGTCTTTTGGTGCAGTGAATAATATTAGTGCTCATCCTGGCACACAGAGGATTCCGTGGGTTGAACGTTGCCGTCTCGCAGAGGACGTGAAGGTGAAGAGAAATTAAACTCCAGGAACTCCAATATATGCACCAATATATTAGATAAATATACAGCGCAAATATGGTCGTCGAATTAGATTAAATACTCTAACTATCATTCTGATTACATTAGATTAAAATAATATTAATTTAGACGACACAATAAAACAAGTACAGGCGGCTTAGGTTGTAGAGCGAAAGAGGAAGTGACAAGCAGCGCAAAGACAATATTAAGAAGGAACGGCATAGACAAGACTACTGTCTAGATATAAGCTTTAAGGTGCATACACACACTATAATTCCAATACTTCCCCTTATGCACATTAAACTTATGTTAAACTATAACACAGCTTTACATTTACATCCACATAACAACAGTCATATACATAGCACATAGCCATAACATACCTACTATTATAACTAAAGATAACATGCCTACAGCTAACAGGCAGTTTACATTCTATCTAGCATCCAAGATCATTTTACATTATCACAGCAACAATTGATTACTAAATACTTTAACATGGCTTAACACATAAATCATGCCTAAAAACACTATGCTGTCTAGAATTTAAACCCTTTGTTAGTACATCTGCAAACATTTTCTCTGTGCATAAATATTTAATAGACATAAATCCCTTTTGTACTAAATCTTTAATAAAATGAAAGCGCACATCAATGTGTTTTGTTCTTTTATGACTAATATCTTTATTTTCAATAATTTTGTGAGAAGACTGGTTGTCATTAAACACAATGATAGGCACCTTTACATTGGGTACTAATTCTGTTAAAAGTTGCTTAATAAAACAGAGATCTTTGGATACATCGGCTATTGCCATATATTCTGACTCCGTCGAGCTTAAGGCTACTGACTGTTGTTTTCTAGATTCCCAATTAATTACATTAGACCCTAATTTAATTGCAAAACCTGTATAAGATTTCCTATCAAAACTATCATTGGCCCAGTCGGCATCAGTATATGCACTTAAAACCAATTCTTTACTTTTTACAAAATGTAAACCGTAATTAATTGTACCCGCCAGATACCTCAGCAAACGTTTAGCAGCTAACCAATGTGTTTTACCAAAGCAGTTGTTAAACTGACTTAGTTGGCTACAGGCAAATGAGATGTCGGGACGACTGCAAACCGAAAGATACATGATGGAACCCATCAACTCTCTATATTTATACTGCTCATCCTCCAGACACTCATTTTCTTTTAACAATTTGTTATTGGGAACCAGTGGAGTAGATACGGGTTTACAGTCTTGCATGTTAAATCTTTTTAGGATATTTTTTATATAAACAGACTGATCTAAAGTTAATGTTCTGTTTTTCCTATCCCTAGTGACACGAATGCCTAAATAGCTTTGCACTGGACCTAGATTTTTAATGTCAAACTCTGATTCCAATACTTGCAATAGTCTTTGTTTACATTGACTATCCTTGCGATAAAACAAATAACAATCATCCACATACAGTGCAATAACAATAAAATCATTTTGAGACTTAATGTAGTATACACATGGTTCACTTTTACTTTGAATAAAACCATTATCACATAAGACCTTGTGTATACGGGCATTCCACATGCGACTAGACTGTTTTAGTCCGTATAAACTCTTTTGCAACAAACAAACCTTGTCATTATTACAATTAAAGCCCTCTGGCTGCTCCATGTAAATCACTTCATTCAAATTACCATTTAGGAAAGCAGTAGTTACATCAACATGGTCAATATTTAAATCATATTCATTTGCTAAGCTAAACAATATTCTAATGGTGGAATGACGTACAACAGGACTGTAAGTATCATGAAAATCTACGCCTTCTTTTTGAGTGAAACCTCTCGCGACTAAACGAGCCTTATGGCGTACAAAATTACCTGCTGCATCACTCTTCACTTTATATACCCACTTACACTTGACAATATTGGCATTTTTCGGTCGGTCAACCAACTTCCATACTTTATTTACCATTAACGAATCGTACTCGTCTTGCATGGCCTTCCGCCACTCGGCAGCCTCATGACAAGACATGGCCTCTTTGTATGAAGTTGGTTCAGAACCATTATTTACCATTAGTGACAAATCAGTATCACAATACCTCTTAGGTAAGACAGACCGAGTACTGCGTACAGGACGTCCCGCAGATGTCAGCGACGGGGCAGGCATCTGCGTCTCAGCTTCCCCTGGAGCGACGCCCGCGCCCGGTGACCAGGCCGCGTCATCATCAGGACAGTCAGCGAGAGAATCGCTCTCGCTCACGGTGCAGTAGTCGTTGTCATCTCCCGATCCTGAAAATGTCAAAGAATAATCATGTTCATTTCTGATGTAACTAAAATCGTTGCTTTCATTTGCAACGTCATTGGTGGTACTATCATTCCCTACCAAGGTATTAGCCTTACTAGTGTCACTTGTGCCGTCCATGCTACTCTCTTTCACACAGGTTAAATCACCTTCAGTACTATCATTCCTGTTGGTGACATTGGCATCAACTGCAGTACTCTCTTTCCTGCAAGTTTGAACAGTGCTACTTTCATTCGCACAAGTTATATTACTAACAGTACTATCATTCCTGCTAGTGACACAGGAATCCATTGCAGTACTTTCTTTCCTGCACTCAGTGCTACTCTCATTCACACAATCATTGTCAATAACATTAAATTGATTAAAAAATTCAAAATTAAAATTCCCATTATTAATGTCATTTTGTTTAAAATTGTAAAACTTTCGCTCTAAGAATTCGACATCTCTAGATATAACAACTTTCCTAGGGTCATTACTGTCAGCCAATCTGTACCCTTTTGAGGTTTCGGAATACCCGACAAACACAAATGGCTTACTTTTTGCATCCAACTTTCTACGCCTAACATCTGGTACCTTAGCATAAGCCACACAGCCAAAAACACGAAGATGACTGAGGTCTACCTTCGACCCAGTCCACATCTCCTCCGGAATCCGACCGCCCAAGGCTGCTGTGGGAGACCTGTTTTTAAGATATATGGCAGTCGTCACCGCCTCTCCCCAGAAGCGCCGGTCTAGGCCCGAATGCTGCAGCATACACCTGACTTTATTCATCAAAGTGCGGTGTGACCGCTCTGCTACAGAGTTTTGCTGCGGACAGTAAGGTACAGTAGTTTGGTGCACAATACCCTTTTTTCTAAAAAACTGTGAAAGTTGTCTATTCACGAATTCAGATCCATTATCTGTTCTCACTGTTTTAACTGGCAAACCCATCTGCTTTTCAACCATAGTAACAAAATCAATAAAACGTTCACTAACCTCACTTTTCCTTTTTAATAAGTATCCGAAGGATTTTCTTGAGTAGTGATCTGTTATGGTGAGAATGTACTTTGCGCCCCCCAAGCTGACTGGAAGCGGGCCACAAACATCGGAATGTAGTAGGGTTAGGGGCTTGTCTACGACCTTGCTTGGCCCCTTCGGGAACGGTTTGGAAGACTGCTTGCCCTCCAAACATGGAATACAATCGCTAGTTTCCTGCTGATCCTGTAACAGACAAAAGTTAGGCACCCTATCCCTAATACTAAGTAAGTCCCTACTATTTATATGTCCTAGTCGTGTGTGCCACAAATCCATGTCAGATACTGCGGAATTCGTGGCTTCTTGCCTTTGCAAGAACCTTGAATTCTCCCTGTTGCGCAAAACCTCACACTCAGAATTTGTTACATTTAACTTATACATCCCATTTAGTAATACAGCAGATCCTACTTGCTTGCCATCATAATGGATCAAACAGCCAGTCCTGTTGAATGTCACATTATAACCATTTTCAATTAATTTACTAACTGATATTAAATTGGCGGATAGCTTTGGTACATACAAAACATTAGATAGTTTCTGCTTATTCATTAAATTTAAATAAATTTGACCTCTACCTACACAGTCCAATTCATCATTGTTTGCTACTTTTATTTTACTAAAATTGGGTTTATAATTTAGGAAAAAATCCTTACTATTGACCATATGACTTGTTGACCCCGAGTCGAGGTAAAAATTGTCCATGTAAACTAGCATGGCAGAAGCAGACAGAGCTTGATCCACATTCTGCTTGCGATCACGTTTCAGCTTGAAGCAGTTTTTCTTAAGATGACCAATCTTCTTGCAATAGTGACATTTCATCTTGACTTCCTTCTTGGATGAAATGAACGCTGTGCTGTCATCTGTAGATCTTCTCGTCTCTTCCTGCAGGAGCCTAGCCCTCACCACTTCACTAGTGAGTGTGCTGGTCATGTTTACGGTTTCAAGATTCGACACTACAGAGTCATATTCTGAAGACAAACCGCTGAGTAGTATTTCAGCAACTTCCTTGTCCTCGATGGTCTTCCCAATATCTTCAAGTTGTTGGACTGTAGTCATAACAGACTCGATGTAATCGCCCATACTGGTAAAGTTGGCGAATTCCATGCGGTGCAATTGCCGAAGAAGCAGAACTCTACGTACCAAACCAGAATCCTCGAAGACGTCAGACAGGTTTTTCCATGCCTCTTTTGCGGTTTTAGCTGTCCTAACATATTGGTACATACTTGGTTTGACAGCTAAGCATATGCGAGCAAGGGCACGCTGGTCACGTGCGTCACCCACCGCTGCTTCATCTTCTTCTACCAATTTCCAGAGGCCGTCGTGAATTAACGACATTCGCATAGCGAATTTCCAAGCGTAGTAGTTTCGAGCGCCATCCAAGCGTTCAATTTGTGCGCTGAATGTTGAATTTCCACCATTGCTTGACGACGTGGATGCCTCCTCGTTAGTCATTTTAAGGTTATGTATTGTGACACTCTTACTTGTAAAATCCTGGTTTCTTCTTTTCTCTTCTTCTCTGGGCAGATAACCTATTAGTGCTCATCCTGGCACACAGAGGATTCCGTGGGTTGAACGTTGCCGTCTCGCAGAGGACGTGAAGGTGAAGAGAAATTAAACTCCAGGAACTCCAATATATGCACCAATATATTAGATAAATATACAGCGCAAATATGGTCGTCGAATTAGATTAAATACTCTAACTATCATTCTGATTACATTAGATTAAAATAATATTAATTTAGACGACACAATAAAACAAGTACAGGCGGCTTAGGTTGTAGAGCGAAAGAGGAAGTGACAAGCAGCGCAAAGACAATATTAAGAAGGAACGGCATAGACAAGACTACTGTCTAGATATAAGCTTTAAGGTGCATACACACACTATAATTCCAATAAATAAATGCTTTCTTTCTTTCTTTCTTTTCTTTCTTATATTCACATTCATATGATGCGTTGTATACTGACGTGATGGCTCAAACTCTGTTACGTGTCAGAAAAGAGCGCATCAGAGCAAACCGTTAGATAAATATAAATCTGAACGCATACCGCGAGCCGCAAACGGAGTTTTCCCTCTCTGTCGCATTTGCAACTTCGTACGTAAGTGAGACAGAGGGAAAACTTCGTTTGTGGTGTGCAGTAGGCCCTCTGATCCGGCTTAATATATTGGGCACAGTACTAATGCCCTAAAACTACTAGGCAAGTTACTAATCGCGTATTAAACAAACCCCCTCTTCGAAATTTTTATGGCCGAAGAACTTCTGAATATATTCTACCAGATTTAATAAATAAACTCCCAAAAGAACGGAAAGACAAAATTACACCAACTAATATTGCTAAGTTTCTTAAAAAAGAAATGTTAAATCCATTGACATAATGAGGGCTATCGTTTTTGTGCTCACCAGTTGGCGCCACTGTCGAGTAAGGTCCAGCTGTTAATTTTTTTTATTGGTTATTATGGGCATGAGAACGAAGTTTACGTTTAAATCATATTTAATACCTTAAAACCATACCGTAAAAATATCCAATATCCCGCATTGTAGCGCAGTCCCGTTTTGTTAGCAAATAAAGGAGGAAATAAGTTTCCGAAAGACAAAACTGTCTCAAAGTACTGACAGTCATACTTGACCCGTAACTCATATTTGCCATAATGAAGCTCAGGTATTGCAAAATACTCACCATATTGTTCCAATTAGATATTAACCCGCGTAGCGCAACCACAAAGAGTGACATTTGACATTTCGGAGACCTCGCGCTACACTAGCGCCTCTAGCGGCGAATTCATACGCGATAGCCCTCATTGGATCGCTAGCGCAGCCGGCCGGCGGTAGATAAGGCACTGCAACTTATTAGTCGTAATTTAATTTTTTATGTTATTATATTAGTACCTAGTTAAGTAGTTATTTACACTCTCATGTACTCGTTTTTAGCTGTCGTAAAATGCTACATCGAGACAAACCACGCCGTGGTTTAACGGTGCTGTTTAGCCAATTGTAATGTTTGTGTGTTTTTACTTTAATAAATAAATAAATAAATAATAATAATAAATTTCTGTATAGACCATACACCCATCAATTAATTTACAGTTATTAAAGACTAATATCTAAAAATTAAAAAGCTAAAGTATAAAAACCGTTACAAAAAACAATTTTCATCCGCCATCTTTGACGCCTTGCGCATGACAATGACCACGTTAACAATGCTGTTCGCCGATTCGCTCACTCTCCCGACAAAGGACCAGTGTCTTTTACGCACCCACCGTCTACCGGTCCCTGGGATCCCAGGGCTCATTACAAAAGAATGCTATTGTTTATTTTTTTCGCCTGGAGACGACGGCTTAAATTACAGCGTAAGTAGAAGCAGGGATCGGATACCGGTATTTTCTCCATAGAAAAATACCGGTATTATTACGGTCACCGGTTCATTATTTCGTTTTTAATGCGACAGTCTAATAATACGATGTTGTTACCTAAATACATGATTCAGCCCTACGTAAAGAGCAAAAAATAATCCAATATATTGGGCTAATTCAGGGTTTTTTAAAAATACCGGTATCGGTCCCTGAGTAGAAGTCGTCCACTGTTTGGTGCGAACATACCAGACGGATTTATATTTATTACGTTGCTATTCTCGAAAATAAAGCTACAATAACTTGGTGATAAGTCAAATCAATATCGGACAAAGTTCATAGCAAACATACAGAAATACTTTAAACACGTCCTGAGATATTCAACACCCTATGCAAATGGTCACATGATGCCGGCCTCATCCTAAACGCTGATAAAACGAAAGCTATGCACATACATTCCTCACACAATAAGCCTTCTTACCATCCATTAATTAAAGCACACGCCCACACTTGCCTCCATTCGCAACGAATTAATTGCAATTGTCCTACCATTGACTTTGTAGAGGAGCATATGTACATTGGTTTACTGATTGACTGTAGATTTAACTGGAAGCCACACACTGAATATGTATGTAACAAACTTAGATCACTTCTAGGAAGATTAACTATATTGAAATATAAAATACCATATACGTAAGACACTAAGAATGTTATACCTAGCACTAGCTGATTCGGTTATACGATATGGTCTGAGTAGCTATGGACGGTCGTACAAAACAAATCTAGCCAATATATTTAGTTTGCAAAAAACTATACTGAAAAACATTGTTCCAAAAAATATTAAAATTAAATACAGTAATGACTATTCACACCTTTTCCAATATTGCAAGGTACTTCCCGTACAAAACTTAGTAAAACTGTCCATACTCAAACAAGAAAATAATAATGTAACTCAATTAAATGAATACCACCGTAATAGTAGGTTAAGGCGTTTATCCAATACACACAGATTCTTACTACCACAAATGAAAAATGTTTACGGCATGAGGACCAACCTATATTTGCTTCCTAAAATAATAAATAGCCTCCCAACACACATACAAGATTCATACCTATCCAACCCTAAATTACTGAAAGATGTTAACAAATATTTTATGTCATGTAATAATTATGACTACGCCTTGTGATAAGTACTTTCTTGTTGTTTACCAATTACCAATGAACTGGATGTAATGTAAGTCCTAGTCCGAACTCTAGCTGTAAATAAGCCATTCATGGCTTTAGCAGTTAAGCAATTTCAAACTCTGCGTTAAATTATTTGGAACTTTAATAATAAAAAAAAAAAAAAAGAAGGTATTATCAGCAAATAGTCCTTTAAGGTTATAATCGGTTTTTCGATTTTTGACAAAGTAGCGTTCGTTAATCATAACATCATACAAATCTGAAAAAACTGAACTACCGGATTAGACGCAAGCCTTAAGCCGTGGTCTGCTAGCGAAAAAAATAAACAATATCTACCGCGAACAGCAAACGAAGTTTTCCCTCTTTGTCACACTTGAAAGTTTGCACATAAGTGAGACAGAGACAGAAAACTTCGTTTGTGGTTCGCGGTAGCCCCTCCGAGGTGTCACATACGCATTGACGACCTCTTAAACATATGTACACTATTTTTTTAGCCATTTTGCTTCAGGTAAAAAAACCGGCCAAGTGCGAGTCGAACTCGCACAGAAAGGTTTCCGTACCGTTATCTATAAAAACGGCAAAAAAATCACGTTTGTTGTATGGAAGCCCTGTTAAATATTTATTTTATTCTGTTTTATAATTATAGTATTTGTTGTTATAGCGGCAACAGAACTGCATCATCACTTAAAGCTTTAACTGTTTAACTATTACGGTTCATAAGATACAGCCTGGTGACAGACGGACAGAAAAGACTTAGTAATATTATTGTTTTTAGGGTTTCGTACCCAAAGGGTCCCACCCTTTGGGTACGAAACCCTAAAAACAATAAAAACACATTTTCTGGAAGCGTTGCGTCCTAACCAGGGATCGGATACCGGTATTTTCTCCATAGAAAAATACCGGTATTATTACGGTTACCGGTTCATTATTTCGTTTTTAATGGGACAATCTAATAATACGACGTTGTTACCTAAATACATGATTCAGCCCTACGTAAAGAGCAAAAAATAATCCAAAATATTGGGCTAATTCAGGGTTTTTTAAAAATACCGGTATCGGTCCCTGGTCCTATTTTATTATTATTATTGTTAGTTGTGGGCCTTCTTTGCCGCCTCGACCAGTATTGATCTATTGTGGCAGCCCTTAAAGTTCTTTGCTTATACCCGTTGCCTCCAAGAATTTCCAGATTCTTTGGGTCGCAATCTGTTGTATCTCCTCTGTGGGCATAATGTGCCTCCCTAGATAGATACTTCTTTTTCGCATAGGTGGTCCACAGGAGCAGAGGATATGAATGGCAGTTTCCTCCGACTCTTGGCAGAACCTGCATGCTGCACTTTGTTTTATACCCATTTGGGATAGATGTTTGTTAAGTTTGCAATGACCAGTGAGTATTCTTGTCACTGCGCTGGTTTTGTGTCTTTTGAGTTGTAATAGCTCTTTAGTCAACTTGGCATTGTAGCCTTTTATTAAAGCTTTTGATTGTTTTAGTCCTTTAGTGAACTTCCACAATTCTATAGCTTCCGATTTATTGCTTAGCAGAGAGGTTACTTTCTGTTTGGTGATCCCACAGAAAGGTTCTGGGCCGATGAAAGGTGTATCTGCACCCTTCCTAGCGAGTTTGTCTGCTACCTCGTTTCCGTCAATATCGGAGTGACCCGGTACCCATCTAAGTATTACTTTATTGGATTTTGCCAGGTCGTTAAGGTTATCTTTACAGTTCTGGACTATTTTAGAGTTAGACTCTAGAGATGCTAGTGCCAGCAGGCCAGCCTGGCTGTCCGAGTTGATGTAGATGTGTTGGTTTCTTTGGTTTCTATCAAGATTTATCTCCGCACATTTGTTAATGGCGAAGATTTCAGCTTGAAAGATTGAGGCCTCTCGCCCATGCTGACGCTGATTTTGAGCTTTGGTCTCTCACCGTAGATCCCGCAACCTTAGAGCTCCTGTTGTAGTTAGGCAGGCCGTACGTTGTAGGCTGCTTAACTTTTGGATGGCTGTCTTTTGGTTGGTTTTGTCACACCAGACTGCGGAGGCGTAAGTAATTATAGGCCTCACTACCGCTGTGTATAGCCACATAGCAATTTTGGGCCTTATATCCCATCTTGCTCCTGCCATTCGACAGCTTGTCCATAGAGCCATTTTTGCTTTATGTGTAATGTTCTTCAAATGAGGATTCCAAGTTAGCTTTTGGTCAAAGGTGACCCCCAGATACTTGACTTCATTTGAGTACGGTATGACTTGCCCTTCAAGTTTTAGGGTTGCTAGTCTGTCTAGTTTCCTCTTCCTTGTGAAAGGTACTAGCACCGTCTTACTAGCGTTTATCGACAGGTCATTTTCTTTACACCATTTTAGTATGGTGTTTAGGGCTCCTTGCATAAGGTTTGAAATTGTGTGGAGGCATGGGCCTCTGATTATGACTACGAGGTCGTCGGCATATCCCTGTGTGTCATAATCGAGGTCCGTCATGGTTGCTAGGAGTTGGCCCACTGCCAGGGTCCATAGTAGTGGGGATAGTACGCCTCCTTGTGGACAACCTCTTGTGGTATAAAATTCATGTACAGCTGAATTGAGGGTCAGAGTGACTATTCTATTAGATAGCATGCTCTGCACCCATCTGATGGTGGTTCTGTCCACGCCCTTTGATTCCATTCCTTTAAGGATAGTTTCTGTGGGTGTGTTGTCAAAAGCACCTTCCACGTCAAGGAACGCACATAGAGCAGTTTGCTTATCCTCTAGGGCCTTCTGCACCTTGTCGACCAGATCTAGTAGGGCAGTTTCTGTTGATTTTCCCTTTTGATAAGCATGTTGGTTCAGATTAAGTGGTCTGATTGCCAAGTACTTTACCCTTATGTGCTGATCAATGACTCTTTCCATTGTTTTGAGTAGAAAAGACGTTAGACTGATTGGTCGGAAGGATTTTGGCTGTGAGTAGTCCTTTTTCCCTGCTTTTGGTATGAATCGTACCTTGACCCTAGTCCATTGTTCTGGTATGATACCCCAAGCGAAACTGGCTCGGAATATTTTTACCAGGTGCGGGAGCAGGAGATCTTGCCCTTGCTGCAATAGTGCTGGAAATATTCCATCTTCTCCCGCCGATTTAAATGGTTTGAATTTTGCCAGTGCCCATTTAACGTGGTTTGGTCTAAAGATGTTTGCGGCCAAATTCCAGTCGATGTTATGTACCCTGTGGGCTTGGAAGTTCCTTTGGATGCATAACTGGGTGTTACTGGTCGGATACGACCCTGGAAAGTGGGTGGTTCTTAGCAGATCCAGTGTTTCCACCTCCGTGGTCGTGAAATTGCCATTCGGTCTCTTGAGGAGGCCAAGATAGCTAGTCGGCGTTTTGGAAAGAATTTTGTGTATTCTCGCTCCTTTATGAGTTTGGGCGATCTCTTCACAAAACCTTCGCCAAGACTTCCTTTTCGCTTTTCTGATCTGTTTGTTATATTCAGTCAGTGCCCTACCATACCTTTCCCACTCATTTGGTCTGGTTGAGTGATTGAATATGCGGCGTGTGGATACTCGGAGCTTTTCCAGCTTTTTGTTCCACCACGTCGTTATGTTGTTTGTGGATACTTCCCGCAATGGGCAGCTCTGTTCGTAGGCCGTATATATGTCCTTTGATAGTTGGTTTACTGCTGCATTGAGGGAATCCGGGTTTTTTACATATTTTGGTATGCCCTTTAGATACTCCTCCAGGTAAGCCTTATAGACTTCCCAGGACGTTTCTTTTGGATTTCTTCGTGTGTTTGGATCCTGTTCTAATGGACCCTTTACACTGAACCTAATATGTTTGTGGTCCGACATTGAGTTTTCGCTACTTACGTGCCAGTTTCCGAGGCATTTAGCTACCTTTTCAGTAGCGAAGGTTATGTCTAATACTTCCTGTCTAGCCCTAGTAACGAAGGTTGGCGTGTTTCCCCTATTTAACAAGTGCAGACAATTAGTAAAAATGAAATCTGAGAGTAACTCACCCCGTTTGTTGATTCCGGTGCTCCCCCAGATGGTGTGATGAGCGTTGGCGTCGCAACCCACAATTAGTTCTGCCTTCTTCTGTGGGATCTTGCTTCTCTCCTGGCAGGTAGGCGGAGCAAATTAACACCTTCGATGTGCCCCTTCCTTTGAGATCTACGTAAGCAGCGACGAGATCGTCACTGCATAGTTCTGTAACAGGTAGGAAGTTGATGTTTTTGTTGAACACGATGCAGGCCCTTGGTTTGGATCCTTTTTCGTGTGTTAGTACCTTACCTGTTGTATTTAATCCTGCTACCATGGATTGAGCGTTTATCCATGGTTCTTGTATGAGTGCGATGTCCAGGCCATTTTCGCCAAAGATCTTTTCCACGACCGCTGTGGCCGCGATGGCGTGGTGTAAGTTGGCCTGCAGGAAGGCCACCGGCCCCCATTTCCTTGCGTCGTCTTTACTGGCCTCGGCGCTGGGCATTGGTATGCCCTTGCTGGCCTCCCCTCCCTCTACCCCTACCCCTGGGGCGGTGCGTGCCCCTGTTGCCCCCCCTGATGGTGGGAAACCGCTGGGTTCCCGATGAGCTCGCTGCTGGATTGGAGGCAGGAGCAGGGATGGCCCGTTTAGGTCCCGGGAGAACCTTTCGGGCGGGAGTGTGGGGAGCGGATGTGGTCGGGATTTGCGGTGGTGGGGTTTGGATTTCGGACGTTTCGGAATGTTGGGCCTTGGATGAAGGACCCTTTATCCGAAACGTGACCTTGCGGAAACCTAGGTTAGCCTTTAAGTCCATTTTCTGTAGATACTCCACAGATTGGTCGTCTAGGGCTACGGTAACCATGACCCCTCCCTTTTCGGCCTTTGTGTGGAGTATTTTCCAGAACTCTGTGTACAGCCCGAAGTTCTGTGCACAGAGTAGCGACAGGGACATCTTGACCTGCGAGTCACTGATATCGGGTATAAATACCATCCCTATGTTTGGCTTTGGGAGCTCATTTTCGGGTATGACCCTAAGATTGGCTTCTGGCCATGGCTTTAGGGATGGTATTTCCCGTTCAAGCCAAGCTTTGGACCGCTGGTCCTCGCACGTAATGAGCAACCAGCCTGGCTTGTAAGCGTGACCCACGAACTTCGGTCCTTCAGCCATCCTCAGAGTCGAAATCCTCTGCAAGATGGTGTGGCAGAGGGACCCCAGTCCCTGGTCCTAACTAATGCTTTATATTCTCAGCTGAAGAGTACTTGGACGAGTCTATACTTGAAGAGGCGGAGTATGCTCCTGAAGAATCCCAAGACATGGCAGAGCCGCACGACACGGAACCCGGTGATGAGAATGAACTGGATGGTGAGATATCCATTCATATTCATCGATCATCAAAAACATCAACTGCATATTAACCATATCATCATCATCATCATCATCATCATCATTTCAGCCGAAAGACGTCCACTGCTGAACATAGGCCTCCCCCAAGGCTCGCCATTTAGACCGGTCCTGTGCCGTTCGTTTCCACCGGATTCCCGCGACCTTCACCAGGTCATCACTCCACCTTGTCGGAGGCCTACCGACAGCTCGTCTTCCGGTGCGTGGACGCCACTCAAGCAGTTTCTGGCCCCATCGACCGTCAGTCCTGCGAGCAATGTGCCCTGCCCACTGCCACTTAAGTCTCGCAATTTTGAAGGCTATGTGACGGTGACCCCAGTTCTGCTACGGATAGCTTCTTCCTAATTCTATCACGCAGAGAAACCCCTAGCATAGCTCTTTCCATTGTTCTTTGGGTGACCTTGAGCTTTCTTATGAGGCCCATCGTTAGCGCCCATGTCTCGGATCCATATGTCATCACTGGCAACACACACTGGTCAAAGACCATATATTTTGCCTTAATTATTCATATTCATATTCATATTTATTTATTCATAAAATATACAAAAATTTTACATGTCAGAAGATTGTTTAGAAGATTAATTAGAAGTTGTCTAGAATATTGTTCCACTGTTTGGTCACCCTACTATAACACTCATACAGATCGTATAGAAGCTGTTCAGAGGAAGTTTCTGCGATATTTACTGTACAAATTGCGACTTAAACGACGTACCAAGATAGATTACGCCATTTCAAAATGGATAGTCTGCAATACAGAAGAAGCGTTAACGAATTAGTAATTACCAAGTAATACTATATAAAATTATTAACAATATGATAGACTCCGATTTCGTCAGTAACATATACTTTCGGGTGTATCCTAAACCGAGTCGCAGCCCTGCTCAGTTTCTAGTACCTGTAGCTTCCAACAATGTCACTCAAAATAGTCCACTGGCACGTATGTCCACATCTTATAATAAAATCTGTAAGGACGTTGATATTTTTCGTTTAGGTCTAAACTCATTCAAAAATACTGTTAATAAATTGTCTCATAGTTAAGTAACTTACTAATCCATGATCTTATATTAAATTTAGTTGGTTCTTATAATTTGTTATTAGCAAGTCCTTAGAAAGTTGTGCTTGGTTATTTTTGAAATGTAAATTTAACACTTTTGTCATTAAGCTATTGTATGTCTGAAATGATTTATATCTTGTTACCTTGCCTAAATAAATAAATATTATACATGCGGAACTAAGTATGTCTGTATGTTACATCTTCACTCTTACTTAAACCCCTTATCGGGTTTAGAATGAATATGGCATGGAGATAGTTTGTATCCCGAGAAAAAACATAGGGAGTAACATATAGTGTATAACACGAGAGTTAAAGGGACGGCGCGATACGAAGTTCAGATTTCGAAGTTCAAAGTATAGACCCTGAAATAGGGTCTTACTGTAGCCATTCATACCATAATTGGTACTTACCCACAATTGACTTAGCAGTTTAAATATAGCTAGCATAAGTAACAGAACATTAAAAAATGCGAGTGTTAATATTTACCCCAATTTATTACAAAAAGTGAATTGAAATCTCGTCTCCTCCGTTCCAATTTAGGTATGGGTGTAAGCAATTTTAGTAACTGGTATTTCTTTTCCTACCATTCCCACTCTACCCAGTCCTTCCCCCTTCCTCTAACAGGAGAGCTGGCTGAGGAATACGCCGTCGAAGCTCTAGACGAGACGACGTGCATCTACTGTGATTTGACGCTCTCTGACGCTGCAGAGGTAACAACCAGATCACACTGACATTGAGACGTCCTCACACTACTGATTACTTCACTGGAAACTTGGGCAATCCACAGGGGTCAATCAATCAAATCGTTTATTTGCTGGAATACAGTAAGTACAAATAGGTCAATTATACATTATAATACAGTTCCATGTATTCAGCCTGCACGCAGGCATGCAAACATTTGCGAGTGCTGCGTACGCTATGATATAATATGTCAACAATAATAAATTAGCAAAGAATACAATAATTAAAAAAATAATTATTATATAAAAAAAAATAGAATTCACAAAAAGTAATAATTATAAAAATAAATGTAAAATGTCAAAATACCCACGGAGTCAAAAATTACAGCTTCTATGTCAACTTTCAAAGGTCTGACGTCAGAACGTACGTTCTCTGACGCTACCGAAGTAACAACTAGTTGTCAGCTATCTAGCCTAATTTCTAAAGCAATCACACCGACGGTGAGACGTCCTCACTCTAGATTCACTGGAGACTTGGTTATTAGATTCGCATCCAAGGGTGGCACGCACAAACTCTTTTGGGGTTGACACCCGGGCACCCGGGAGTCATTCACGACCATCGATGCGAAATCGACAGCGTTGAGGGACACCTACTCATAAAAAAAACGTTTATTTCCAAAAAAAGTTACATGGCAGCTTACCCTAGAACCTGCTAAACTGTATAACAGTTTGTTGGCGGAGACACGCTCTCGTTACAACTATGCCTATATATATATTGTTACAAGCTGAGGTTAGGTATTCGACGGATTAGGTACGCGCCTTATCAATCATCATTATGCAATGCAGATAACAAGACCTTTGCCTTATTATCATTAATCCCATGAGCAATAGCAGGCACTGTCCTACGCCACTGCTTGCATCTACAGCTGTCTGACGTTCTCTGACGCCACAGAAGTAACTAAGTACCTACTTGGCTATATCTACACGAAACCTCTCCACACTTAGGGTGACGGAAGATATTGTTTTTACACTAATTTTCGATTAGGGTCATACTTAGTTGAAAAAACAAAAGTCGTCCTTCCTGTGGTCAATAATTAACGGCTATTAAATTAGCTATGTTTTTATTACAGACATTTATAGAAACGGAGACACTGTTTATGTGGGTTACTGATCCAATCCAAAATTAAGCTTTGTAGCCCTTAACTTTTGGTATGTCCACAGAAAAGACGCGAACTTAAATCTGCGTATGACCGACCCATTACGCAAAATTCCACAATTTTTCATGTAGGTGGAAGAACACGTGCGTTCAGTGCACGGGCTGGAGCCTCGCACGGGGCGGCGGCTGCAGGAGTGCGACATGTGCGGAGCGACCCTCACGCACGACGTCCAGGAGCACGTCAACAGGTGTGTAGTGTCGTGCGAGACACGTTTCATTCGTCATTCAGATGGAAGAGTATGTGTGCTCAGGGCTGGAGCCTCTCACAATTCGCATGGGATATTTTTGGTCACATACGGCACTGAACATGTTAGGGTGGATCAAATATTCTATGTTGCTCGTTACCATGGTTACATCTCCTGGGTCACTCTTTAAAACTGTTGGATTCATAATTTAAAATTTGAATTTCGCGCCTTTCCATGTCAGCTCCCGCTTGACTCTTTTGTTTATTTGGCCATTTTTGATACTATTTACTTCTACTCTGAGACGTCGTAACGTGTGTATTTATTTAAATAAATATAGTTCCTGCGGCTATATTCTGGTTTAATTTATGAAAAACTGTGATTTTATGAAATATGCGTTTTAGCGATAAGCATAAATCCATTTGGACATGGGTCATTTGAGCATGCTTGAAGTCCATGTATAATCATTTTTCTAATAAACTCGGTTACTTTTGTCTCCTCCCTGACGGGACAGAATAACAACAAGAAAAAGTTGATTGATCCGTTAAACATTTTCCCAAAATGGCGACTGATAGATTATTTCCTCCCCCCCAGATGCCACGGCGTGAGCTCATCAGAGAACCGCCGCTTCCCGTGCCACTTCTGCGACAACGTGTACACCAGCAGGAAGGCATGCTACACTCATTTGAGGATGAAACATGGCTGTGAGTGTTCTAAAGGCGTATCTTGAGGCGACCATTGCTGACCAACATGCCCTTCGCCGCGTCATGCTCATCCGTTTGGAGTCTTCCAGAATGCATGGCGGACGGGAAAACCAAGGTCACCTCTAATTCTTTCTATCCTATAGCGTCGTAGTGCCATTGATCCAGTCAGGCACGTATCCAGACTTTTGATTCGGGGGGGGGGGGGGACAAACATTGAAACAACCATGTGAACTGTGTAAAAATCGCTGTAATCACTACTGGCTAAAAACGTTTTCGGGGGGGGATAAATACCAACTATCCCCCCCCTCTGGATACGTGCCTGGATGCAGCTTCAATCAAAGGTAACAAATTACCATCATCAAGAATCGGAGCCTTTTGTATATATGCCCCACTTACTGTCCTGTTCTTTAGCGATTCGGAGGGTAACCTTGGTTCTGTTGCGGATAACAGAATTTCTATTCCAATCAAATGTAATTCAGAAAAACTCCCAGAATTTTTGAACGACTTTGAACTTTAAGAGGCCCATAGTAAGCGACATTCGTTATTCATCCAGCACCATACAACGATCAAAAACCAATGACTTATTCCATGCAGTAAAGCTGAGCAACGACCAGACCCCGAAGTACACGCCCCGCGAACGCAAGAAGTGCCACATCTGCGAGCGCGACTTCAGCCAGAAGCAGATACTGAACAAGCATCTCTGGAAGGTGCACGGCTACGAGGTGCGTACAGTTATACATATATGGGGTACACGTGTTTGATAACTAGGTGCAGAGACCTTCAGGGATGATAGAGGACGTCACTTCAGCCCACAGATCAGCGATCTGTGATTCAGCCAGAAGCAAGTACTGAACAAGCATCACTGGAAGGTGCACGGCTACGAGGTGCGTACAGTTATACATACATGGGGTACACGTGTTTGATAACTAGGTGCAGAGACCTTAAGGGATGATAGAGGACGTCACTTCAGCCCACAGATCAGCGATCTGTGATTCAGCCAGAAGCAAGTACTGAACAAGCATCACTGGAAGGTGCACGGCTACGAGGTGCGTACAGTTATACATATATGGGGTACACGTGTTTGATAACTAGGTGCAGAGACCTTCAGGGATGATAGAGGACGTCACTTCAGCCCACAGATCAGCGATCTGTGATTCAGCCAGAAGCAAGTACTGAACAAGCATCACTGGAAGGTGCACGGCTACGAGGTGCGTACAGTTATACATATATGGGGTACACGTGTTTGATAACTAGGTGCAGAGACCTTCAGGGATGATAGAGGACGTCACTTCAGCCCACAGATCAGCGATCTGTGATTCAGCCAGAAGCAAGTACTGAACAAGCATCACTGGAAGGTGCACGGCTACGAGGTGCGTACAGTTATACATATATGGGGTACACGTGTTTGATAACTAGGTGCAGAGACCTTCAGGGATGATAGAGGAGGTCACTTCAGCCCACAGATCAGCGAGCTGTGATTCAGCTAGAAGCAAATACTGAACAAGCATCACTGGAAGGTGCACGGCTACAAGGTGCGTACAGTTATACATATATGGGGTACACGTGTTTGATAACTAGGTGCAGAGACCTTCAGGGATGATAGAGGAGGTCACTTCAGCCCACAGATCAGCGATTTGTGATTCAGCCAGAAGCAAGTACTGAACAAGCATCACTGGAAGGTGCACGGCTACGAGGTGAGTTATACATTTATACGGGCTGATTGTACTCAGGGGAGCTAGGTGCAGAGACTTTCAGGGATGATTAGAGGACGTAATTTTAGACTACACCTAGTATATCTAGTAAAAAGTCTTCTAGTTTCTAAGATACGTACCGTACCTTACGTTGTAGATGATAAGGTTCAAGTTGTAATGACTTGGAAATAAAACAGTAGCAGCCTTTGTCACGCGCTACGCCGGCCGACTGGGCAACTTCCGACCGTTGACCGTGACTGTTTTATTGCCAAGTCATTACAATTTTAACCTTATCATCTAGAACGGAAGGTAGCTATTTGTGCGGATTATCTTTTTCATACTTTCTTTCGTTTTGAACTGCTAACGGTAAGCGTTTTATGGCTTTTCGGACATATTAGAAAAATACCACTATACCTGATGTGACTCCTACAGAGACGAGATGAAGTCTACTGAAAAAGTCAATTATTTCCCTAGGATAACCGCTTTGACAGGCATTCTAACATTTAAATTACAGATGTAGTGCAAAATGATTTTCCTTCGTACTTTATCGGAAAAGTTCGTATTTATCGTGCTCTCTCAATTAGCTTCAGTACCCATCTTACAGCCGTAGGGGTAAGTGGCATCAGCAGACCAATATATATATAGAGTGGCTAACACGCAATTCAAATATTCGCTATAGTTTTGATTATATTTACAGTTTACTTATAAAAAGATTGTATTACCATGCCGAAACCTCAAAAACGGTTAAAAAATCCAGTCCACGGAATTATATTTAAATATATAACTGTACTTCATATCAGAAAATAACAATAACTCAACAGGGAATTTCAGACGCAACGGGCATATTTAAACCTACAATAACAACATTTTTGAATCAGGAAAAAGAATATAGAAAAAATTAAAATACCAACAGAAATAATATTAAGGTAGTTGTAACATCTCTATATTATACAATAACATTTTTCACTTTGACATTTGGCACTAAACAATAAAATTCCATAATAATGGATACGAAAACGTCACTCATTTAATACAATCATTGACTGACAGTTCAGGTGCCATCGTATTCCGATTGAGATCCGAGTTTTCCCGAAGGAAAATCATTTTGCAATACATCTGTACATGTTTGTATACTTACGTTATGATGCTAGACCCACACGGCCAAACTCACCGTAACAACCTCTACAGTACCAGCCTAAAGCGGTACTCAGAATCTTTAGAGCGGGACGTACATACATGTTAGAGCGAGATGCTTCAACACCCCTCCCCTGTAATACCGGCTTAACTCATCTGTGATACAGCCAGATAATCCAATTTTAAAGAATATTATTTGTCTCTCCCTTAAAATTTTTAATTAATTATTATGGCTGACACTATTTTATTCTTACTATTCTATAGCAGTGATATATATAATTATATATTATATGTATGTATATTTGTATATTATTTAAGTATGTGTATTTATATTGAATAGTTTTGGAATCTTTTCTTTTCTTTTTTTCTCATTGTAATAGTTTATGCACCACCTACTTTTCAGCTTTATATTTAATTTCTCCACTACCCAAAGGTTGTCTGGAAGAGATCGCTCTTTAGCGATAAGACCGCCTGTTGTTCTGCCTCTGTCTCCCTGTATCTATGTTTTTTGTTTTTTATGTGCTATTTTATTATGTGAGGTGTGCAATAAAGAGTATTTGTATTGTATTGTATACAGGTGGAAAAACGCAAGGCGTTCCTCTGTCCGCTGTGTCCGAATCGGGTGAGCTACGGCGCGCAGTTCAGCCGCCACTTGCTGACCGAGCACCGCGTTAGGGAGCATGTGGAGAGACTACACCTACATTCCATGGACGGTGGGTACTCTTTATATGTAGGACAAGTGGGACATAGCAAAATGTTATCTCGCTCATACTTTCAGCAGCCCAACTGGGGAGAGACTACACCTACATTCCATGGACGGTGGGTACTCTTTATATGTAGGACAAGTGGGACATAGCAAAATGTTATCTCGCTCATACTTTCAGCAGCCCAACTGGGGAGAGACTACACCTACATTCCATGGATGGTGGGTACTATTTATATGTAGGACAAGCGGGACATAGCAAAATGTTATCTCGCTCATACTTTCAGCAGCCCAACTGGGGAGAGACTACACCTACATTCCATGGACGGTGGGTACTCTTTATATGTAGGACAAGTGGGACATAGCAAAATGTTATCTCGCTCATACTTTCAGCAGCCCAACTGGGGAGAGACTACACCTACATTCCATGGATGGTGGGTACTCTTTATATGTAGGACAAGTGGGACATAGCAAAATGTTATCTCGCTCATACTTTCAGCAGCCCAACTGGGGAGAGACTACACCTACATTCCATGGACGGTGGGTACTCTTTATATGTAGGACAAGTGGGACATAGCAAAATGTTATCTCGCTCATACTTTCAGCAGCCCAACTGGGGAGAGACTACACCTACATTCCATGGATGGTGGGTACTATTTATATGTAGGATAAGTGGGACATAGCAAAATGTTATCTCGCTCATACTTTCAGCAGCCCAACTGGGGAGAGACTACACCTACATTCCATGGATGGTGGGTACTCTTTATATGTAGGACAAGTGGGACATAGCAAAATGTTATCTCGCTCATACTTTCAGCAGCCCAACTGGGGAGAGACTACACCTACATTCCATGGATGGTGGGTACTCTTTATATGTAGGACAAGTGGGACATAGCAAAATGTTATCTCGCTCATACTTTCAGCAGCCCAACTGGGGAGAGACTACACCTACATTCCATGGACGGTGGGTACTCTTTATATGTAGGACAAGTGGGACATAGCAAAATGTTATCTCGCTCATACTTTCAGCAGCCCAACTGGGGAGAGACTACACCTACATTCCATGGACGGTGGGTACTCTTTATATGTAGGACAAGTGGGACATAGCAAAATGTTATCTCGCTCATACTTTCAGCAGCCCAACTGGGGAGAGACTACACCTACATTCCATGGACGGTGGGTACTATTTATATGTAGGACAAGTGGGACATAGCAAAATGTTATCTCGCTCATACTTTCAGCAGCCCAAC
Organism: Epiblema foenella; assembly: GCA_963556455.1. Lineage (NCBI taxonomy): Eukaryota > Metazoa > Arthropoda > Insecta > Lepidoptera > Tortricidae > Epiblema > Epiblema foenella. Next base: position 7,039,847 of record OY747119.1, on the reverse strand, counting down.
TGGGGAGAGACTACACCTACATTCCATGGATGGTGGGTACTCTTTATATGTAGGACAAGTGGGACATAGCAAAATGTTATCTCGCTCATACTTTCAGCAGCCCAACTGGGGAAAGACTACACCTACATTCCATGGATAGTGGGTACTCTTTATATGTAGGACAAGCGGGACATAGCAAAATGTTATCTCGCTCAAGCTTTCAGCAGCCCAACTGGGGAGAGACTACACCTACATTCCATGGATGGTGGGTACTCTTTATATGTAGGACAAGTGGGACATAGCAAAATGTTATCTCGCTCATACTTTCAGCAGCCCAACTGGGGAGAGACTACACCTACATTCCATGGATGGTGGGTACTCTTTATATGTAGGACAAGTGGGACATAGCAAAATGTTATCTCGCTCATACTTTCAGCAGCCCAACTGGGGAGAGACTACACCTACATTCCATGGATGGTGGGTACTCTTTATATGTAGGACAAGTGGGACATAGCAAAATGTTATCTCGCTCATACTTTCAGCAGCCCAACTGGGGAGAGACTACACCTACATTCCGTGGATGGTGGGTACACTTTATATGTAGGACAAGTGGGACATAGCGGAATGTTATGCACTGGGGAAGTCAACATTAACCTTTTGAGGCGAAGTTAAACCTTACGTAAACTCGCATAGATCGCCATTGCTTTAGCCAGGATGACGGATGTAGACGTCGTTGGCGTCCATGGCACGAATCTCCGATGACTTGATTTGCCGTCTGTGACGGTGAAAGGCTTAAAGAAGACCTCTACTTGCGGTGTGCTTGCGGGGTACAGGCCACATACTCTTTAAGGTTCCGTACGGAAGCCTTCGGCGACTCCGACTCGGTACCGTTCGAATTAATCAAAGTTGTTGGTCTAATTCTACAACCATTATCATTAATGCCTGTATACGTACCACTGCTGGTCACAGACTAATGTCAAGGACGAGAGCGATCAGGCAGTATATGAGTATAGTCCTCGCGCTAGCCCAGTGCGTACCCGCACCATACAATACATTTGAATTTCTTAGCGAATTTATCCTTCGAAAAATTCATTGATACGAACCGGGATTCGAATTTGAAGTATTTGAACCCATGATCGCCGTTTGACAGCTACATGTTTGACATCAAGACCGAAGCTCCTTACGTAGTATTGCAGCGCCATCATGGTCTAAGAGAACAAGGTCTGACAATCCGGATCGTGACATCACATTACGTCACTGTCGACGACACACTCACACTTACGTCCGCATACCATCGATAGCCTGATGCTGGCTGATGCCGTAGGTCGTGTCACCCACACAGAGCGAGGAATTAACTCGTTAACTCGGTAATCCGTTAATCGTTAATTAACGAAGTTACCATTAACTTCCGCTAACTGTCCAAAGTTCCGTTAATCCGTTAACTAAGTACCTATTTTATCAAAGGAACACCGCTTTCCGTTCGATCGGGGCGGCGTAGGCGCAAGCTATTGGCGCTGAGTGAGACAGAAGATGCAAGTGACGCGCGTCAGTAGTTAACGATTACCGTTTACTTCCGTTAAATGGCCCGAAATGTAACGCTTTAACGTTTAACGAAGTTTTTTTTAACGGAACATCGATTCACGAACCTTATAAGTTTTAAAATGTTTTGATTTCAAATTATGACACAAACTAAGTATTGATAATACTTACCAATAAAGTGATTAAAGGCTACAATGATTTTATTAAAGCTTTAGATAGTAACAGCCATTATTTGATTTTATTGTGTGTAGTAGAATTTAAGCGGAAAAAACTAGTTTTTAGCTTAACCCTTAAATGCATGGTGTAGGATGCATCCTACATAACCAAAACATGGGTAGTGTTTGAAATCTAGATATGTATGTATTATGTTCTTGTATGATTTTGCAAGAAAAACTAACGCATTTTCACATTTATTAACGATTTGTTGGCAAAACTGAATATAAAAAAAGTTATAAATGTTTTTAACCCAAATGGCGGCAATTTAGAAAAAGTTGAATATTGAAGGTTTTCTTCGACTGTGTTTAGTGGTTCTTAACTAAGTAAGTAATTATTTTCTATTACAATTCTGTAACTCATTTCATAACGATTTTACTTTTACAAACTTTAATTAAGGTCTCAGCCAGAAAGTAAAGAATATTTACATATTTGATCTTGTAGGATCTAGCCTACATTATGCACTCCCGGCACTTTGCAATTAGTATCGGCACTATCGAAGTTATTCTGGTTGACAAATTTAACTCGTACATTATTTTGATATTTTTACTAGGTTATTTTATTTCATATTTGTTATTACTTAGATAAACAACTAAAGTAAGGAATTATTTCTTTCAACAGTCATCAACTGCTCACCGTGGCGTTTTTAAAAAACCCTAAAACGATGGGTTTCATTACAGAGTTCCTATGCCCTCCTTCTTGCTCCATCATCAGATCAGCTCTGTGTCATCATAATATTGGATTGTCACGTGATATACACACGTGTGCAAAATTTCAGCTCAATTGGTTAAAGATATCTGCCTCAAAATTGAGTTGCAAGATTCCACCCGAACAAATATATTAGGTACATATTTAAATATTTATATACATAGTTACAGTGCAAGTTAAATAAAAGCTTGTAAAAAACGCGAAACCTGGTTTTGGTTGCATGGGAGTGCATCATTTAAGGGAAACGACGTGTTATTATATTAATTACGTATATTACAAGCACATATTTTCGTAAATGTTTAATTCGTACCTACAAACATTGCGTATTTCAGATCTGTCATAGACCGTGTATAGGGCTATTTGATTTTGCGGGGAGTGCATAATGTAGGATGTATCCACATTTTGGGTAGTAGTACAAAATTCACCCAAAATATGTCTTTAAATTTTTTTTCGTATTTTTCTCGTGTTTTTTACGTCATTAGGTATCCACATTTAATTTTTTGAATTGAAAAAAAAAATCATGCATTTAAGGGTTAAAAATGGTTGATTTGGAGTGATGTTTGAAACGATATTTCTTAATGAAAAATCCAAATAACACATTTAAAGTTCATGACATAAGGTCGCAATAGTCCGGTTCTAGATAGTAACATTGAGAATATATCAAGATACGAGTCAATTCAATCAGAAATGGCCTGTATAGATGAGCGTTTTTTAACTGATAAGAACTCTTAACGGTGCCCAGCTATGCACTCACACCACTAACCGATGTACCAGATTGCCATACCTGGCGCAGTATATTATTGTATCATGCGCAGCGTATATGTACAACCATATTCGTCATTATATATCATCTACAATAAAATTCCAAGACACATTACTGAACTTACGGATTCTAAATTTAAATCTGTCGTGAAACAGACACTTATTTCAAAAGCATATTATAAGCTAAACGATTAGGTACATCATGGATAAGGATGTTTGGCCGTGATAGCGTCCCGCACAAGTAATCTAACACAGAAATATTTTGTCCTTAGTATTAAATAATATGTATGTATGTTTATACTGTAGGTATCATTTGAATTTTGTACTATTTTTACTGTTATTTTATATACATAGTATATTGTTTTGAAAAAATGACACCTCGCCGAGTTTCTTACGCCGGTTCTTCTCGAGGCAGAGGTTTATTTTATGAACCGGTGGTAGTTTTTGACATTCATAAGTGCATGTAACATGCCTAAATTGAAGAATAAATGATTTCATTTCATTCATTTCATTTCATTATTTTACGATTTCCAGAGTTCATGCTATTCAAGAGCGCGATCCAGGAGGAGACGAAGTACCGCTTCCGGAAGACGACTGCCAGCAAGCAGACAATAGAGGGCGTGAGATCACACTACATGTGCAGCCAGTCCGGGGTCTATGTGTGCCAGGTGCGGACTGAGTTTAAATTGTTGAGATATTTGAAGCACACTTTAAAAAATAACGATATTAGTTTGGCGTCTATAGGATCAGCAAGTTACTAGAGATGCGCCGAATATGGGTTTGACCGAATACGAACATTCGGCCGAATGGTCCAGCTGCGTAATACTTAGATGAAAAAACAAAAGTCGTTCCTCCTGTGGTCAATACTTAACGGCTTATGTGCATGTTAGCTATGTTTTTATTACAGGGATTTATGGATCGGAGACACTGTTTATTATGCGGGTTACTGGTCCAATCCAAAATTAAGCTTTGTAGCCCTTAACTTTTGGTATGTCCGCGAACCTAAATCCGCGTATGACCCAGCGTAGCCGAACCGAATATTCGGCCAACTTAATTCCTTCATCTATTGTTTTAAAACAGACTAATTGAATGGTATTTTTTTTTTAATTATCAAAGCGAAATATTAACAAAACATAAGTTAAATCACGGTTAATAAATGGGTCAAGTATTAATTTCACGAAGCAGTAACTACTATAACACACTCTTGTAACTTGTAACAGAACCCTCTCAAAATTGTTCGGTAAATATTCGGCAAGTGAACCGAATTATTCGGCGGATTCAAATACATGCTGAATATGCCGAATACCGAATAATATATAACCGAATACTTATTCGGCGCATCCCTAGTACCTACTGTATTCATATTGCTTCGCAATCTCAAATCCATACTCACATACTATACCGGGTGTACAATCCAAATGGGTCAGTATGGAGAAGTCAGAAACTATGAGAGATAGCGAGATCTGTTCTTAGGAACCATGACGTCGATTTTAGATTTAATAATAATTACATTCACACTTTTTTATTAACTCTCATACATAACCGGGAATCGAACCTGGTCAAAATCAATGTGTATAAATTCTGCAAGTCGCAAGAAGCACAACACTAATGGAATCTTGTTTAAATAATTGAAAGTAAAATGTGACAGTTATCAAAAATCAACACGAGGAGGTTATGAAAAGCAGTGTTTCATTTGAAGTTAATTCCAAAAACAGTATTCCATTTTCAAATTTTAAATGAATTGGTACGCCCGCTGAACAAATGCGTTCTAATTTTAAATAAACGCTATTTGTAATGCATAATACCGATGCAGATAAGATATGCATAAGTGGTCTCTTCAGATAATTGATGATCGATTCATATTATTCACGACTTTTTGCAAATTAATAAAACTGTGGGCAATTTAGTCCAATTTACTGTCAGTTGTGTTTACACAAGATTTCATAGCCAAATTTGGCCCTTTTTACTTAACGCGGTTATAAAAATATTGACCAGGTTCGATTCCCGGTTATGTATGAGAGTTAATAAAAAAGTTTGAATGTAATTATTATTAAATCTAAAATCGACGTCATGGTTCCTAAGAACAGATCTCGCTATCTCTCATAGTTTCCGACTTCTCCATACTGACCCATTTGGATTGTACACCCGGTATACTAGTACATACTCTAAATGCTAAAGTTTCTCTGGCTGTACCCTTTTACGTTTAAACCGCTTAACCGACCGAGACGGGCGAGATGAAGTTGGGTATGTATATAGTTTGAGGCCTTGGGAAGGTCGCAGGATAGTTTCTATCCCGGTAATCATTTCTTAAGGACCCCATGAGGAGGGTTGAAGTTTGTATGAGTTGCGCCTATAATAATTTCATTTGACAAATCTGTCGACCTGGCCCCTATTTCACCAAAGACTGACAGGCGCGACGATTGTCAAAAAACATTACAATTGCATTTGGTGAAACAGTTTTCACATGAAAATCGTCGATTTGTCAGCCTACATTATGTCAAATACATACATATGTCAACTTGGTGAAATAGGGGCCTGTACGCTTCTATACCCTAGGTGTTCAGGTCTACCGCCTAACTCAAATCGATTCTTTCACAACGCTTGGTAACAAATGAGACGTTACGCAACGGTCGGAGAGACGGCGGGTCGCTGCCGCAACTTTTTGTTATTAATTTGATAATATCTTGTGTAATTTTAGGTAGTGGACCCCGGGCATCCTTCAGGATGCAACTGTACTGGGATCAGGGACCGATACCGGTATTTTTAAAATACCCTGATTTAGCCCAATATTTTGGGTTATTTTTTGCTCTTTACGTAGGGCTGAATCATATATATAGGTAACAACGTCGTATTATTAGATTGTCCCATTAAAAACGAAATAATGAACCGGTGACCGTAATAATACCGGTATTTTTCTATGGAGAAAATACCGGTATCCGATCCCTGACTGGGATAACGCTATTATTGTCTGACGCAGGGTAAAGGCAAGAGGCCAGCGCCCGAGCGGCAGATCTACAAGACGGGCAAAGCGTGTCCCGCGCACATGATCGTGACCGAGACCACGGAGGGCGTGCTCGTCACCTTCCACAAGACGCACGTCGGCCACGGCCGTGAGTACTGAGTTCGAATATCTCCTTCTCTGTCGCACGGATTAGCAAGTGCGACAGAGAGGGAGATATTCGAACTTCGTTCGTTTTCGTTTCCCGGTAGCCCCTCTGTTCACTCAGATTCAGATTCCGATTCAGATACTTTATTAGTAAAAAATGATTTTTACAGGTCAATAAGATTACAGAATTACAATTTACAAAGATGTCGGCAAGAAATAAATAATAATAAATTATTAAACAGAGAAATTAAAAATAAAAGAAAGAATTAAAAATAGTGTGTTCAGTACAATAATTATAAGATTATATTAACATTATTGGCAGCGAAATAACACTTTGTCAACTAGATCCCCGTAGAAACTCGTCAACGCTGTAACATGCTCGCTGTACGAGAAACACTGTCAATTTTTTGTTGAAAACAATGTCACTGTCGATCGACTTTATTTCTAATGGGATCTTATTATAGATCTTTGGCCCTACGACACTCAGTGACTTTCAGCGAGCAGTAAGGGTTGCCTGCGGCTATTACCTCCGCGTATACAATTTGTTTTGTATTTAGACAGATTGCGTCTAACGTATTGGCATGCCGACAATATATAAACTGCGGGGAGCGTCAGTATATTAAATTTCGTGAAAAGTTCCTTAGCTGGATGTTCAAGAGGTTTCTTGGCAAGTATTCTTATTGCTCGCTTTTGTAATTTTAATGCCCTTTCGCGATGAGACTCAACTCGGACAATCAGTTCGCAGCGCTTTTAACCCTTAAGTCGGGTCTGCTGCGCCATGTTTTCGTTGTTTTCAAACATCTAACATGTTTTTAAAACAGAAATTTGGACATGACAGCTGTCAAAAGAAAAGAAACATTGCACTCGAAAGTCGCAACGGACGGGCAAAAATATTAGATTTTTGGCGCAGCAGACTCGCCTTTAAATGCATACTGTAACACGCAGCTTCCATAACAAAGAATTCAAGATTTATTTAAAAGTAAGAATATTTATAACAATATACACTATATATTATGTATATATATTCATGACTCATTTCGCAAGGTTTAATATATTTTCATATTCATTCTGTAATTACATTGGTTTATAAACGAAAAGCCGGTAATTTCAAAAATCCGCGGCCATATTTTTTATGGACTCGAAAATTGAGGTTTTGTAATCGATGTTTTTGGCGGCCCTATTGTTTAGAAAATAATTCCTTTCTTACTGGAATATATTTCTACACGTCATAAATATTGTCGGAGAATTAAGTTTAGTAAAACGTTTCACACGTAAATGGGTCATACGCGGATTTAGGTTCGCGTCTTTCCTGTGGACATACCAAAAGTTAAGGGCTACAAAGCTTAATTTTGGATTGGACCACTAACTCGCATAAACAGTGTCTCCGTTTCTATAAATCCCTGTAATAAAAACATAGCTAACATGCACATGAGCCATTAACTATTGACCACAGGACGGACGACTTTTGTTTTTTCAACTAAGTATGACCCAAATAAGCAATATTAGTATAATTTTATGATGTATGAAAAAAACTTATTTTTTTATATTTACAAATTTTATATCAAAAACTTACAACAGATTTTTTATATCATTTTTCCCGTTTTCAGTACACGTGAAATTACCAAATATCGAGTTTTTATGGAATAAGATAAATCATGCATTTATGGGTTAAAGGCGGTCTTCACTGCGCAAACTTGTTGGCTAGTAACTGAGTGGCTAACTGGGCGGCCAGATTCTTTCGCTACACTCAATTCTTTGATTATTATTGCAGCCTGCCCATACTACCAGCCTCGTGAGACCAAGAAGCCGAAAACGGAAACCATAACGCTGTCCCAGCCCGACGTGGAGCCGGATCCGGAAGCGGATGAGCCGGAGAACAATGGCGGGGCGGCGTGGATCTGCGACTCCTGTGGCATGGCGTTCGCGGACGGCAGGCTGTTCAGGGAGCACGTCGCGACGCACGGCATGGCGTTGCAGCGCGTGCTGTTCTCCTGCCAGTACTGCGAGAGTGTGAGTGCCCTTGTGTTTTATGGTAGCCTGGTATCTGGGTCACAGAAGCGTATTTTTTAAATTTGGCGCCCCGGGCCAATAAGGTTCGCCGCCCCATAAACCAAGAAAAAGAATGTAATTTTTTTTATTAATAGTCTACATTTTTATTGTATGATAGTACATTACTGAAGAGGCCGCGGAATAGGGGATTGCCGGCCGAGTAGTTATAGATGGCCGAGTATTAACGAGGCCATCTAGAGATACGAGGCTGACAACCCCGGTACCGCAGGCTTTATAGTGTTTTTTTCAAAAAATGCAATAAAGTTTGAAAATAAAAGAAAACTTGAAATGAAATTCTAAGGATTCTGTAATAAAAACACACGTTGCAGCTGCCGGTCGGGGGCCGGCTGGCCCTAGGGTAAATACGCCCCTGTCTAGGTCAATAAGCGGCTGTTATCCTGTCCCGTCAGCGAGGAGACAACAGTAATCGAGTTTCTTAGAAAAATGTTTATAATCGTTTCAAGCATGCTCAAGAGACTGGGTTCGAAAGGATAATTATCAATGATAATTATCATCAATGATAATTATTAATGATAATTACCACCAATGATAATTATTAATGATAATTATCAAGATAATTATCGTGATTTTTATGCTTTGATAATTATCGATTTGATAATAACCTAAAATTGTAAATTCGGCATGAGTCTTAAAAAAATACGTGCGTGAATTCGAACGTTAATAATTGTGCTCTGTATAATATGTGTTTTAATGATTTTGTAATGATTAATTGATTATATTTTAATGGTTAAAAAAAAACTAGTAAAATATTGTATAGCAACTGTTTATTTTGCAGCCTAAAACACCATAATCTTTTATATATTAGTACAGAGTACAGTCTTTATTGGTAAAAATACATTTTACAGGTCATATCATACATCGGAAAATAAATCTAACTAATCAAATAACGTATACTACCCTACCCATAAGAGGGATAATTATCCGATAATTACCGCGATAATTATCAAAGATCATAATTATCTTGATAATTTCGAACCCTGTCAAGAGATGACCCACGTCCAAATGGATTTATACTCATCGCTAAAACTGATGTTTGGTAGATTTAAATTTTATAGACTGAGGCGCTACTCCGAACTTCATATCGTGCCGTCCTTCTCACTCATATAGTGAATAACACGAGAGGGAAAGGGACGGCACGATACGAAGTTAGAATTTCGAAGTTCGGAGTACAGCTTCAGGATACGTAACCATGGCAACGAGCAACAAAGAATAGTTGATCCATCCATCTACGATCGTTGAAACAGTTTCTTCAGAACAGGGAAGAGTAACCCTTCCAAGTGGGTGCGACGAGAAATTGAATCTCCTTGGTATTTATTATCGCTTGGTACTCGCAGCATTTGATGGCTGTTCCTTCAGTATCTTTTTGGTACATCTCTGGGATAATATATTAAGAGCGCGTTCACCAAAAGCGCTTGCTCAAATTCGGCATTTAGACAGCGATCGCGCGGCAAAGTGCGCTTGTGTGTGTAGACACGCTTCTACTTGACCCTACAAACACACTCACGCCTAGAGCCAAGCGCGCCATCCTCTTCTAACATTCTAACATTAATATAGGTACAAAAGGGTTAGCGTGCACGGTAGGGTTGGAGTAGCGGTGGCGCACAGGAGTGAACGCGTTTGATACTTATGTCAATGAACACCAAACCAACAACATATTTTATTTACTTCGCTTAAGTGAGGCACTTATTATCTTATTTTAGTGCTCATATTTTCTTTCAATACTTTAATAGATAGTTTCTTCATTGTAATAATAATAAAAAGGTGGTTTTTGATAATAGACAGTAGCAAGGGGGTTTTCTGAGAGGTGATTACAGCCAATCAATACGATGCTTGACAATACTTTGAACAGAGTCTTACCTACATTGTTAATAATTGTTTTATTAGATTTTTCCGAGACCAATTAAAGCCCAAAAGTATAATTTAAAATTTAATTATTCTCGAACTGTATATATAATAATAATAATAATAATAATTGCCCGTGAATAGACGCAATCTAGCGCTAATGGGAGCCCTTAATGACCTCCTAGACCCGTATTTACGGGCTAGCAAGGATTTGATTGATACACACTCAATCATGTACTGTGGAGCCATCGCGGCGTGCCGTGTTGCTCGTGTCAAGTTTCCGGACGCTGACCGTGCACCTAGGACCGCCGGGGGTGTCCCTGCATGGCAAGTCCGGATTGAGCGGCGTATCAATACATTTAGGACACTAATAGCAAAACTGATCTGCTTCAGGGGGGGCAATAATCGCCCCCGAGTCATGCGCTTCGTGAACCAGGCCTTCGCGGGGACTGGTGTCAGACCCTGCGACTACATGGCCTGTGTCACGGAACGTATTGACTTTCTGAAGCAGAAAGTCTATGCATGGTCAAGCCGTATTCGCCGCTACAGAGAACGTGTTGACCGATACCAACAGAATCGTCTTTTCCAGAGTGACCAAAGGAAGGTATACCGGAAGTGGGACGGAACCGATCATCGTGTGTCTGACGGCCAGCAACCGGATGCTACTGTCATGGTTAACTTTTGGCGTAGTATCTGGTCAGTACCTGTCGAACACACCGAGGGCGACTGGATCGGTGTTGTCGAACGTGAGTGTGAGTCCATCGAACCCATGGGGTCTGTTACCATCAGCCCCGAAGACGTAAGTTCTGCCATCCGTACGGCCCCGAACTGGAAAAGTCCGGGACCGGATGGATTGCACAACTTCTGGCTGAAGTGGTTTCGATGCTCACACGAACGTCTAGCAACGCAGTTCCAGCAAGCCCTCGAGCTCGGTTCCCTGCCACCTCCCTTAACAACTGGTGTTACCTCCCTGCTCTATAAGTCCGGTAGTACCACGGAAGCGAAGAACTACAGACCCATCACGTGCTTGCCTACGCTGTACAAGCTCCTTACATCCATTTTGAGAGCAAAAATTAACACGCACATTGTTGCGAACAATATTTTGGCCCCAGCTCAAAATGGATGTAGGGTTGGGTCGCGTGGTACTAAAGAGCTCCTCCTCATAGACATGACCATTTGCCAACGAGTCCGGCGGAACAGAGGGACCCTGTCGGCCGCCTGGATTGACTATAAGAAGGCCTATGATTCGGTGCCTCATTCATGGCTGAGGCGGATCTTGGAGCTGTATAAAGTTGATGCAGCTTTAAGATCATTCTTAAGTGCTTGCATGGGGCAGTGGACCACAGTCCTTCGTCAACCAGGAGGCGGAGACGGCCCCTCTGGTCCGCAGGATTCTATTAAGATTGAGCGGGGTATCTTCCAGGGTGACAGTCTTAGTCCCTTATGGTTCTGCCTAGCGTTGAATCCACTCAGCACTCTGCTGAAGGATTCAGGGCTAGGTTGCCAGCTGCGGAGAGGGGGTGAGGCCATTTCTCATCTGCTCTACATGGATGACCTTAAGCTATTTGCACCAAATAGACAGGACCTGTTGGAGCTACTGAAAACAACAGAAGCTTTCAGTAGCGCCATCAGAATGGAATTTGGTGTAGATAAGTGTGCGGTCATGCATGTACAGCGGGGGAAAGTTGTAAATTCGTCAAATTTACAACTTTCTGAGACAATGTCCCTCAGATCTCTCTCCGAAGCAGAAACCTATAAATATCTTGGTATGTCACAGTCTTTGGGTATTGAGGGTGAGGGCGTAAAGCGGGCGGTGAAGGATCGCTTCTTCTGTCGCCTGACAAAAGTGCTTAATAGTCTTTTGTCGGGCGGCAACAAGGTGCGCGCCTTCAACGCCTGGGTGATGCCCTTGCTCACATACTCCTTTGGCATACTAAGATGGACTCAGACTGAGCTGGATGCCCTGGACCGAAGGGTGCGTGTACTGCTCACTGCGCACCGCATGCTACACCCACGCTCGTCTGTTATGAGACTGTACATCCCACGGAAGTGTGGAGGTCGCGGCTTTCTAAATGCCAAAGACTTCCACAACCGTGAGGTGTGCAGTCTCAGGGATTATTTCCTTAACAGCGAGTGTGGGATGCATCGGGACGTAGTAGCAGTAGACGCATCTTTCACCCCGCTTTCCATGGCAAAGGAGAACTGGCGCAGACTTAAAGTATGGACCACCGAGGAACGCAAGGCGGTATGGAAGAGTAAGGAGCTACACGGGCGGTTCTACAGGGCCCTCACAGGGCCCGACGTAGACCTGCTCGCGTCGGTGAACTGGCTACGTTTCGGGGATCTCTTCGGGGAAACCGAAGGTTTTGTCTGTGCAATTGCGGACGAAGTTATCATGACGAACAACTACCGGAGGTATATCCTGAAGGACGGTACGGTCGACATTTGTCGGGCATGCCGCCGTCCCGGAGAATCACTCAGGCATATCATTTCCGGTTGTGGTCATCTTGCTAACGGCGAGTACTTGCACAGACATAACTTAGTAGCCAGGATCATTCACCAGCAACTTGCTCTTTTATACGGTCTTGTGGACTTCGAAGTGCCGTACTATAAGTATACACCTGCACCAGTTCTCGAAAATGGTCGTGCCACGCTCTATTGGGATCGATCTGTCATCACGGACAGGACTATTGTAGCCAATAAACCTGATATCGTGCTGACAGATCGATCGAAGCGCCAGGCAGTGCTCGTTGACATCACCATCCCCCATGACGAGAACCTCGTGAAGGCCGAGAAGGACAAGGTCAGCAAGTACCTAGACTTGGCACACGAGGTGACCGCCATGTGGGATGTTGATTCAACGATCATTGTCCCGATAGTCGTCTCTGCGAACGGTCTAATAGCGAAGAGTCTCGACCAACACCTCAAGAGACTCTCGCTAGATGGCTGGGTCAAGGGTCAGATACAGAAGGCGGTACTCCTGGACACGGCGCGAATAGTCAGGAGGTTCCTCTCTCTGTCGCCCTAACCACCGGTAGCTTAGGCCCCGCCTCGCTGCCGGCGGCACACTAGGTTAGGATTTTATAATATTTTTGTGTTTTGTAAGTGTATTATTATATTTTACTTTTTATAAAAATATTGTAAAACCTAACCTAAGACCAGAAATAAATAAAGACAATAATAATAATAAAAAGGAAGGTGGTTTATGATAATAGGCAGTAAGTAGCAAGGGGTTTTCTAGCAGTTGATTACAGCCAATTAACGCGCTGCTTGACAATACTTTGGACAGGTTCTTACATTGTTAATATTTCTTTTATTAGATTTTTCAGAGACCAATTAAAGCCCAAAAGTATAATTTAAAATTTAATTATTGACGAATTCTACGAAAACGCTTTCCACCATGATGGTAAAATTAGATTATTCACGAATTCACCGAAAACGCTTTCCACCATGATGGCAAAATTTAATTATTCACGAATTTAGCGAAAACGCTCTCCAATATGATGGTCTAGCTAGACCGTGACGTCACGCGGGGTGTAAGCAAACCGGGCAGAAATCGGAGACAATCATCATCATCATCCTAGCGTTATCCCGGTACAGTTACATCCCGAAGGATGCCCGGGGTCAGCTACCTAATCCCAAGATTTGGCGTAGGCACTAGTTTTTACGAAAGTGACTGCCAACTGACCTTCAAACTCGAGGGCAAACCAGACCTTATTGGAATTGAGCTTGTCAAGTGAGTGGGCAACTTGATTGTTAGAAGTTCTCAAGCCGCCCGAAGGCCTCCAACTTGGCTTAAAGACTGCTATCATCGACAGCAGCCGGGATCAACGGCTTAACGTGCCTTCCAAAGCACGGGAGCGCTCAGTTAATAACCACTCAAAGGTCACCCATGCAATAACTGACCTAGGCCGACGTTGCTTAACCTCGCATACCGCACGCGGTACGCGGGCGCCGCTGGGCCACGAGCGCTGCAGAAATGGGAGACAATGTTATACCTATAATAGAACAGTGGTATAGGTGGTGTATTCTGACATGTGAAAGACGTTGATTTACTTACAACTTGTATGACAAATGACAACACGGCATTCGCGATCATGGCGGGTAGCGTGTTTGTTGTTTGAAAATTAATAATTTTAGGGTTCCGTACCAAAATGGTAAAAAAGGGACCATTAATGGTTTCACTTTGTCTGTCTGTCTCTCTGTCCGTCTCTCTGTCCATCACGTCACTAAATATCTCAAGAACTACATATGCTATCGATTTGAAATTTGGAATAGTTATAAAGAAGGCTTGCCTTCATACATAGAACATGACTTTTTAATTATTCTTTTTTTTTCTCTGAAAAATTACAGATATTTATTGGTGTGATAGTGATTGGTGATTCAAAATTTGAAAGTCTAGTTAATATGTCAAGTGGGGTGTCATGAAGGGGCTTGGTTTGCACATTCTGAAACATAAATGTAAAAAAACACCGTCCCCCCCCTTATCTCCGAAGTTTACCAAGGAAAAAATATAAAATTATTAAATAACATTGTTTTACAGAAAAAAATATAAATGTAGCTCTATCTAGTTTTTTTTTATCGTCAAAAAACATTTCTATACTAAGTTTGTAATTCAATCACCTTCGCATTTATTTATTTTTTATAAATTCCTACGAGATTATCCTGAAAGTACCTTCTTTCAAATAAAGAAAAAAAAATCAGTTTACGTGATAAAGAATTATCCTTGAAAACCTACCATAAATACAAAGTTATTCAGTCACTCAAATTTGTAACAAAAGTCGCCTATAGATGGCGCTCCCGTGGCGTCCAATTTCAACACCATGTTGTTAAGATTTTCCTAATTTAATAGGGTTGGAACCGATACACATCTGTATACGGAACCCACGGTTGGCGAGTCCGACTCGCACGTGACCGGTTTTTAAATCCATCTTCTACTTCGAGATTTAAATGTGTGTATGTATTTGTAAGGCTACAATATACTAAGGGAAATAAAGATTTAGACTGAAATGTCTTTAAAATCCGAATAGCACAATAAATCTGTCTAATACATATTAATTATTTACGCCAATTTTACATTTAAATAAGTTGGGTGTAACTTAACTTACCTTGCCTCTTTTAGCCTTGAAGTATATTTTTAGGGTTCCGTAGCCAAAATGGCAAAAACGGAACCCTTATAGTTTCGTCATGTCCGTCTGTCCGTCTGTCCGTCTGTCCGTCTGTCACAGCCGATTTACTCGGAAACTATAAGTACTACAGTGATGAAATTTGATGGGAATATGTGTTGTATGAACCGCTACAAAATTATGACACTAAATAGTAAAAAAAAGAATTGGGGGTGGGGCCCCCCATACATGTAACTGAGGGATGAAAATTTTTTTTTCGATGTACATACCCGTGTGGGGTATCAATGGAAAGGTCTTTTAAAATGATATAAAGTTTTCTAAAAAACATTTTTCTTAAAGTGAACGGTTTTTGAGATATCAGCTCTCAAAGTCGTAAAAAGTATGTCCCCCCCCCTCTATTTTTATAACTACGGGGTATAAAATTCTAAAAAAAATAGAGGTGATGCATGCTAATTAACTCTTTCAACGATTTTTGGTTTGATCAAAGTATCTCTTATAGTTTTTGAGATAATAAGTTTATTATATTTGCTGCTACGGAACCCTTTGTGCGCGAGCCCGACTCGCACTTGGCCGGTTTTTTCTTCCTAACACAAGTATAAACAGACTGTTTGCGACTCATGCTAAAATCAACATGAAATAAGTAATTGGTAGTTTGCTGAAAATACATTATGATTCAGTCTATAAGAAAACTACTTAAATTTAAAAACCATACTTAGCTACGATCAAATGTGGTTGATCGTGGTATAATCACATTCAGAGCGTTCGCGCTACAAAAATGGCGGTTGGGACGAAATTGACACAGGTCCTGCCTTGACAAGCGCTCGCGCCGTACTGAGGATTCTTCCCGCGCGCAAACAAATATATACAACTTTTGAATCTTTTTTGACAGTATAATTTTTAGACTTATTATATATTTTTTTACTGAAATATATTTCCAAATACATGAGTTTTAATGTGTAATATAAATAATTGTAATAATCTTTCAATAATACTGAGAAAAACCGTGTGTTTTGAGCGTAATTTTGTTGAGAAATTAGCGTAAGAAATATTTTTGTGTAAGACTATTTATAGAAAATAATACAAAATTGAGGCCGCAGCGTAAATTAACAACATATTACGGCTGTAACACAATTTTTTAACAATTAGGTTACCTAATAATATCATCACTCAAAACGTGATCAAACTTATACCTCCGCGCCCTTTTCAGAAATCGACTGTCGGTAATCAGGTAAATAAAACTAAAATATTGAGATTAAACTAAAATTTGAAGCCGCTGCGTAAAATATAAAGAATTGACCTCTCTAAATCCATTATTTGAATTTTGCTAAACCTTTCCGTTTCTCAGTAATATTGCGTCAAAAATCCAGTTTTGTTGTTTTTTCTCACACAAAATATGAATGGACTCTTAATTTCACTCCTTGTTTAATCTTGAGACCTTATACATCTCTAACTTAATATTTGTAATAGATAACTTTGCAAGTTTATCTTCACTGTATGACATTAATTTTGTTATAATTGTTAAACTCGAAATTATTATTCCTTCTTGAACTGTAAATTAATATTTTGACATGTAAAAGTGCCCTTGTGGCCTATTTGCAGAATAAATGTTTGTATTTTTATTTGGTTATGTATTGTTGCCATGGTCACTTACTACTTCACTTAAGTGTCTTCGAAACTTGGATGACAGAAGGTAGATATTTTAGAAATTTGTCAAACTCTCCATACAATCAGATTTTAACGAACACCGCTTACGATTACAGACAGTTTGATGCAACCCACCCTTAGCCTCCAAACGTTTCTCAAATGTTCTATCAATGTTTTCAGGTATTTCAAAATCTAGAAGCCTGGTCACTACATCAGAGAATAGAACACAACTAAACGTATTATTGTGGAATTATGCTTAGGATAAGAATATGGGTTTTATTTTGTTACAAGCATGAGTTGTTTTATTTTGTTATTTTCACAAATAATATTGAAACGATTAATAAAATAAAATTAATTCATTATTAGTATGTTTTATTTTGTTTGGTAACATGTTTTTTTATGTGATAACGCGCTCAGTTCCTACGGTCTTACTGCGTTTCAATAAGATTGAAAATGGATACATATATACAGTCCACCATATTCTACAAGCAGGCGAAGTCGAAAATAAATAGCTATCATTTGGCATGCAAACTATTGGACATTGGCAAAACAAAATTAAAATCGCTACAAACTAAATACCAAACTAAGTAATGGGGACCTGCGGGGTAATCATGTAACTTTTGTACTACCGTTAGATAGATTTTAATGTCAAATTATAATTGTCAGCTCATACATTTATACTTCAAAATTGACAGTAAAATCTATCTACCGTTAGTACATAAAGTTACGTGATTCGCTTGCAGCTCACGGGGTATTTTTCCTCGTTGGCAATATTGGATTATTTAAAAATATAACAGGGTCGCTAGGCCAGTTACGCGGCCTGCGTCAGTTTGCGGCCTTCTGAAGAACGAAGTTTTTTCAATTAAAGATATGAGTCGTATACGTTTTAATTAGTAACTATCGAATGGGAATATATTAAAAAGCAAGAAAATATCCTTTCAGTTCATCAACTCGCCCAAGTGGCCGCAAACTGGCGCATTAAATTAACAGGTCGTAAACCCGCCTACCGACCCTAAGTGACATTATAATTAAAAATACAAAGAGGCTATTTTACAAAAAAAAAACAAATATTGTATATATTGAGCATTTATTAATCAATCAATATTTTTAGGCCTTAGTCAACAAAAACGCTATAAGTAGGTATACGTAAATAAAGCTCCTATCACATTACATTACGGAAGAGTAACTATATATAACCATTGAGGACCTTCTGACAGTCAAGCTTCATCTAACTTCTTAACTTCTGATTCCACTTTCGTAAACTTTTTGCACCGTTAAGGAAACGGCGCGATTGTCAGAAAACCCTCATTGAATAAAAACTAAATTTCAATTTAAAAGAAAGTAACCTAATTAACTCAGTTTTGGAAAAAGCGTTGCTTTGGGATTCTATTCTAGAATCCGTCTGCTTCGCTCGTTTTTCAATACGCCGGGAAATATTAAGGGCCGCGTTTATAAAGATCCGTTAAACCCAATGTCGGAATAAATTTTGGTAAGTTAAATAATAAATAAATAAATAAATAAATATTAAAGGACAACCTTACACAAATCGAACTAGTCCCACAGTAAGCTCAAGAAGGCTTGTGTTATGGGTACTAGACGACGATATATTTAATAGATATAAATACTTAAATACATAGAAAACATCCAAGACTCAGAAACAAATATTCATGCTCATCACACAAATATTTGCCCTGACCGGGATTCGAACCTAGGACCGTCAGCTTCACAGGCAGGTGCACTACCCACTAGGCTAAACCGGTCGTCAAAAAAGTTAGTAGGAACAACTTAAATTTAAGTCTGTCGTGAAGCAGACACTTATTTCAAAAGCATATTATAAGGTAAACGATTGTATCATGGATGGGGATGTTTGGCAGTAATAGCGTCCCGCACAAGTAATCTAACACAGAAATATTTTGTCCTTAATATTAAAAAATATGTATGTATGTTTATATTGTAGCATTTGAATTCTGTAGTATTATGATACTGTTATTTTATATACATTGTATATTGTTTTGAAAAAATGACACCTCGCCGAGTTTCTTATGCCGGTTCTTCTCGAGGCAGGGGTTTATTTTATGAACCGGTGGTAGTTTTTTGACATTCATAAGTGCATGTAACATGCCTAAATTCAAGAATAAATGATTTCAATTCATTTCAACTTTCGACATTTATAACTTACCGACATTAGGTCTAACAGATCATTAAAAAATGAACCTAAGTGTGTAGGTAACGCCTAAACCATACAATTTAAACTACAGCTGATTTTAGTAGTTTATTTATAATGGTCAACGATATGTTAGTAAATTATTGCTTTTACTTCGATTTCATGTGATCTGTACAAACATTCTGTAAAAATATACATTTTAAACATCAATTATTGCAGTTGTCTATACCTAACCTTGGATCGGAATATGCGATTTTAAAAGTTTATTAGGTACTATATAACAGTAACTACAAGTTTAATTTATAAGTATTTATTTCAGTAATTATTATATATATTTTTAAAATCACATGATTAATAAATTATAAGTATGAGTGTAACTGCGGTAGCGTCATGCCAAACAAATCGAACAATCTCTGATCAGGATCACGAGGCAATGAACATAAGTATTTAGTAAGTACTACATTTTTCACCCCGAAAAATGCTTATTTGGTCTTAACCCATCGCATGCTTAGACACGTATCCGTTGCATTAGAACCTATATTTTTACATTTCAATTTCATGTTTAATAAACCAGTTTTGACAAGTATGAGGGGTTAAATACTACCAAAGATAAAAGAATGATGCTACCGCAGACAGGAGCTAACGTTTGTGCAAAGTAGTCTAGAATAGAAATTACATTGCAATAAAATTTGGTGCGATCATCAATGTAAAATTATACTTCGTTTTTCGACTAGAATTTTAACGGTTGTATTCGACTAACTTTCTTCATTTATCAAATATATCAGAGATATATATTTCATACTTGTTACGGTTAAAACAAAAATTCCAGGCCCATTTTATTCTGAAATGGTTTTAGTAATTAAATCTGAGTACATTATATTTGATCCACAATTTTTAACACTATATCATTAATAAAGCTGCATTTAATTTATCATACGAGTAAGTAAGTTCTTTATGTGCGTTAAGCGTTCTTTATTTTCTTTGTTTGCGTTGCAAGAACAATAAATTGGTTGTTATACAACGTATTTAGACGAGACTCCATGGGCAATCCATAGTCAATATGATGCTTGTGTTTTGAGTTAACAAAACTCTCTTTGTCTACCGGCCAATAACCAATTATATAATTAATATATCATAATCATGTTGTAACTTCACTAACTCTTTTTAAATATTTCCTGAACGATTTTCATATCATAACATTAGTGCGTTAAGAATTTATTTTGTAATACCGTCTTTAAATGTTTGGTCACACAAAACGTTTCTTCATCTTTTTTCAGTCATAAACGAATATATGTGGTATATTATTGGCCGATACTGTAACCGCAAAAAATTTCCACCTGCGAAGCTCTTTCTACTGAACTACGTATTATTAAATTCATTATTAAAAAAAGCCTCTTAACGCTAATTATTTAAAAACAATACAGAACAAGAAGTATACATCATTAAAATCTTATTATTGCTGTCTAAACCGTTGCCGTTTTCAATACATAGTTAAGACGGCAGTTTTCTTACTTTTCTCGTATTTACTTTCTAACCACTATATAAGGTCAAAAAGATTAAAATATATATACAATTTTTACACAAAAATCAGGTATTTAAATGGTGAAATAATTCCTTGTCGATAATCAAGTAAAAACTGTCTAGTTCACAGCCAATGACTAGATTCTAGACTACAATTTGATTTATTAATTAATTTGTAATGTACAGTCATTGGACGGTTCCACTTAAAGTATTGGCAGGGAATCATCTCAAACATATAGATGATAAAAACAAATGAAGGAGGCGTGATCCTAAGACATCGGTTGGTTGACATCTGAAGATTAAAAAGTAGTTTGCCTTTTAGAATGCTACTTGTTCAAGAACCTAAAGTCATATCCTTATTTTAACTGCATAAGGATCATATAAAATCCAGGCGTTTATTTTCCTCATGACATTTCCCTATTATGTTTAAAGTTACGACATGGCAAAAGAAACAAGGAAGTTTGTGGAGGCTAATAAATGCTTGGACATATTGTAATAATTCCGGGTACACACTAGAGAGCTGTAACTTTAACCGAACGTTTACAGTAGCCACTTTAGGCCGGGTTTTATAAAGATCCGTTAGACCAAATGTCAGATCAAATTTCTGTAACTGAGTACACTTTTTGACATAACAAACCTACATAAGGTCGAACGAACGTTTATAAAAGAGCCTTATTGTTCGTGAACGGCTAGTAACGAGGCGATGAATGGCACACCCTGAGTTACGAACACACTTCTGATTAAAGTAACCGTTCGGGTACATGAGTTGCGGTTACAGTTCGCTATTGAGTTCGCACTTTCTGACAAGTATGTTAGTGCGAGTGTGACACGATTCAACCACAGCCGACAGCAAGATTTGCTACTCACTATATACAACACTGACAAGCACAACTGTAACTTTTATATTGGGTCGTGGGTTTACAAAGTTAGACGATTTAACAATAATATAAATTTCCTAAAGTCATAGTCAAGTCAAAATATTCTTTATGTCACACCTGACCATAAAGTGGCAATTACCGCACGGGGTGAAATAAAATTTTGTACTTACCTCGGGCGGTAATTAAGAAAGTCTCAGATCGCATAATTATCGCCCTTGCCTTCGGCTCGGTCGTCAAATGCCTGCGACCTGAGACATTCTTTGTTTTACAGCCCTTGGTAAGTACTGTACTATTATTCAAATAGCGATTTTGTATCGTCAGTTGTCACATGATTTAAAATTAATTATTAGAAACAATTTAATAATGTAATTATTATTCTTCTCTACTCTTCTTCAAAAGACTCATTTTTTATAATGTGACAACACCGACTGCCTAATAACCAGTTAATATTGTGTGCAACCGAAATGAAATGACATACTGTTGCACACACTGTTAAATTTCGCAATATAGCTCAAACCCGCGACCCATTATTGTGCAGTATATTTCATCTATTTAGCAAGTTTAAGCTGTGTTGAACCGTGGGGAATTTGGATGGCTTTATGTATTGGCTCATAAAATATCTAGGTCCTTGATGGCTTGAGACTGTCTTCAGAGGTGCACCAACCTGGCAGAAGTGGTGTTCGACGCGGAGACCCGTCTCGCGCTCGCCTCAGTGATGCGATGAGAAAACGCGAAGCAAAGGCTGAAAGGGAAAAGATTTATTAGTGAAACTAAGACCCTTGAGTTTATTTTGGGTACATTATTTACTATACAGGTATGTAGTGTTGTGTTCCTGGAGGTGAGCAAGGTTGCCAGAGCTCCAGAGAATGCACTGTTTTAAGAGCGTGGGACCTAAATTTGTCTCTTCTGCTGTTAACACAGTGAATGCTCAAATGTTATAAAGGGTCGGCAACGCGCAACAAACTGCGGTGTCCGCTTACCATCAGGTGGACCGTACGCTTGTTTGCCACCGACGTTGTATATAAAAAAAAAAAAAAATTCTCACACTACTTTGATCGCTTAATGCTTTGAACGCTCAAAGGTGTGGCCGTGCTTAGTGCCAATAACGACTAGGTGGTATGGTTATGACTCTTATGACGTACGTTGTCAAAGTCACCTTCGTGCTTTACACTAAAGTTCATACTTAATCTCTTATGGAAACTGAGTTGATGTAGGTGTTAATAACCTTGTGGATAAGTAGATGTGCTCCTATAAAGAATAATATACAATGTTGGATATACAGAAGAAAGGGTATCTACATATTATATACATATATACAATAGATAGGAGACACAGAAAGAAACGACAATAGAGAGATCTCTCAGGGACCGAAGTCCAATGAGAGTTGTTGGGAAATTATATTTATACAACTGATTTTAGAAACTTCGATAGCGCGATGCAGAACATGTCATATTTGACAGTTGACAGGAGTGACGCCACAACCTTAAATGAAGAATGGCATTCAAAGGGTTAATGCAGTTGGGATGAGTCTGCGTCTGCTCCGCCAGCCAGGCCGCGTGGGAGTTGTGCGAGCGGCAGACTCGTGAGCTGTTCAATCCTACAAGATCACCTGTTCATTCGGCAGCCTTGCGGCAGTTGGGACAAGTCTGCTGCTCCGCCAGCCAGGGCGCGAGGCAGGCCGAGTGGAAGTTGTGCGAGCACGGAAGACTCGTGAGCTGTTCAATCCTACAAGATCACCTGTTCATTCGGCAGCCTTGCGGCAGTTGGGACAAGTCTGCTGCTCCGCCAGCCAGGGCGCGAGGCAGGCCGAGTGGAAGTTGTGCGAGCGGAAGACTCGTGAGCTGTTCAATCCTACAAGATCACCTGTTCATTCGGCAGCCTTGCGACAGTTGGGACAAGTCTGCTGCTCCGCCAGCCAGGGCGCGAGGCAGGCCGCGTGGGAGTTATGCGAGCGGCAGACTCGTGAGCTGTTCAATCCTACAAGATCACCTGTTCATTCGGCAGCCTTGCGGCAGTTGGGACAAGTCTGCTGCTCCGCCAGCCAGGGCGCGAGGCAGGCCGCGTGGGAGTTATGCGAGCGGCAGACTCGTGAGCTGTTCAATCCTACAAGATCACCTGTTCATTCGGCAGCCTTGCGGCAGTTGGGACAAGTCTGCTGCTCCGCCAGCCAGGGCGCGAGGCAGGCCGAGTGGAAGTTGTGCGAGCACGGAAGACTCGTGAGCTGTTCAATCCTACAAGATCACCTGTTCATTCGGCAGCCTTGCGGCAGTTGGGACAAGTCTGCTGCTCCGCCAGCCAGGGCGCGAGGCAGGCCGCGTGGGAGTTATGCGAGCGGCAGACTCGTGAGCTGTTCAATCCTACAAGATCACCTGTTCATTCGGCAGCCTTGCGGCAGTTGGGACAAGTCTGCTGCTCCGCCAGCCAGGGCGCGAGGCAGGCCGCGTGGGAGTTATGCGAGCGGCAGACTCGTGAGCTGTTCAATCCTACAAGATCACCTGTTCATTCGGCAGCCTTGCGGCAGTTGGGACAAGTCTGCTGCTCCGCCAGCCAGGGCGCGAGGCAGGCCGAGTGGAAGTTGTGCGAGCACGGAAGACTCGTGAGCTGTTCAATCCTACAAGATCACCTGTTCATTCGGCAGCCTTGCGGCAGTTGGGACAAGTCTGCTGCTCCGCCAGCCAGGGCGCGAGGCAGGCCGAGTGGAAGTTGTGCGAGCACGGAAGACTCGTGAGCTGTTCAATGCTACAAGATCACCTGTTCATTCGGCAGCCTTGCGGCAGTTGGGACAAGTCTGCTGCTCCGCCAGCCAGGGCGCGAGGCAGGCCGAGTGGAAGTTGTGCGAGCACGGAAGACTCGTGAGCTGTTCAATCCTACAAGATCACCTGTTCATTCGGCAGCCTTGCGGCAGTTGGGACAAGTCTGCTGCTCCGCCAGCCAGGGCGCGAGGCAGGCCGAGTGGAAGTTGTGCGAGCACGGAAGACTCGTGAGCTGTTCAATGCTACAAGATCACCTGTTCATTCGGCAGCCTTGCGGCAGTTGGGACAAGTCTGCTGCTCCGCCAGCCAGGGCGCGAGGCAGGCCGAGTGGAAGTTGTGCGAGCACGGAAGACTCGTGAGCTGCTGGTCTTTGAGCATTATCTCAAAACAGATGGAGCACTCCTCTAGGGACCAGGAACGTTCGCGGCTGAAAATAATGTAGTATATTAATTAAGCATATTAAATCGTTGGGAGCATTAGAACCGTAGATCTATACTTAGGTTAGCCTGGATTTTTATTTTATTATTTACTAGCGACCCGCCCCAGCTTCGCACGAGTGCACTATTTAATGGATGTTATTATACATAGAAACCTTCCTCTTCAATCACTCTATCTATTAAAAAAAACCGCATCAAAATCCGTTGCGTAGTTTTAAAGATTTAAGCATACATAGGGATATAGGGATATAGGGACAGAGAAAGCGACTTTGTTTAATACTATGTAGTGATTGCACAAAAGAAAAGAGACCTTGAGCATTATTCATCGCCGAAGATTGATCCTTAGGGCAAAGAAGATAAATTGTACGTAGGTGGTGAAGCTTTGTGATTTTAGGGGAAATTACGAGTAAGTTATAAGTGAGCGTAGTCACTAAAAGACGTGGAGCGAATTAAAGCGCGAAACTCAAGACCGAACGGGATGGCGGCGCACTGTGGAAGCCCTCTGCCCCATCTAGGGGACATAGGAACATAAGTCAAGTAGTCACTAAAACTGAACTATAACATTGATTTTAAATTTTTTGTCCATGTTTGTTGTTAATCAAGACCACGGGAATGATCCGTAAAATTACGAATATAAATATGTAGAACACTTGAACATAGAGCCTTTTTTACCGATTTCTTTAATTATAGACTACCGGTTCTAATACTTTAATAGTATGGATTAACAAGTATATATATTTCGTGCAAAAGCAACAGCCAAGCATGCAACAATAATGAACGGTGACAAACTAAGAACAATACAGTGCGTCTTATCTTAGATTAAATTATCAGATGTTCACATTCGTAGTTTAAATATCAACCTTATGGTCTAAGTTATAAGATTAAAATTGACATTAGATGTTGTCGTCGACTTCAGATATTAACACATACCACATTCTGCACTTGTGTACACAAAACGTGACTAAACAGCCAGTAATCCAAAAAAGTGGTGTACTAGTTTTGAACTTTAATAGAGTACCAATTTTAGTAGTCCACTTTCTTGGCTTACCAAAATACCCTATATAAATATAAAGGCCCATCCAGGCGATGGTGCAGTCGGTAAATGGAAATGATAGGGATGACCTGGACATAGTTATAACATTCGATTCGTCCCTCACGCACTTACATACTTGCTAGAAAAGGGACGAGGACATAACCGCGACTATTGGCTAGGCTGGACTGAAATCTAGTACCATCCGGATGCGCTTTAGGTTTAAAAACATGAAAAACACTACACCAACATTCAGTAAAATTTACATATTGTGGCTGAAATTACGTGTTGTTTAATAAAACCATGCATGATTATGGAAAAATATAATACGCCACTAAATAATAATTATAAATAATGAGATTAGTAAAGGTCGATTCGACCAACCTGGAATAAGCACTATATCTGAGATTTAAATGAAAATAACGTAATATTAGACTAGGTGATCCTGCTTGGCAATCCATAGCGTAATGCAAGCTATAAGATATTTAGACGGAGATAGAAAAATAATAATCCCGGGTTTACTAGTTCTCATCTTATAGTTTACAGAACTGAATGATCTTTTGGTTGGGATTTAAGAATAGGAATCAATATGACAAAACACAATCTTACAATTTCTGCGCTTTTAAAAATTTTATGTGTTCTTCTTCGGACCTGAAATAAATGAAAAACTAATAAAACACCATTACCTTACATAGGGTGCATTAATATTTATACATATGTATCTATGTATATAATAAGGTTATTTTAACATTACACACACTAAAGTATTATTTTATGAGTGACTACAGTAACCCTTTACATGTAGAAAGGAGTATACAAATTTACAAAGGGTCGGCGACGCGCCTGTGACTCCCTTGGAGTTGCAGGCGACCATAGGTTGCGGTTACAATTACCATCAGTCGGGCCCTACGCTTTGCCACCGATTTAGTATACAAAATATATACAACAATAAAAATAATATTTTGATTTTTTGAGTATTGTACACCGAACTTTGGTTACATGCATCCTTCAGTAATTACAGTCCGCATCATAAACATGTATACACTTACCTTCTCACTCTTCTCCGACCTTATATTTAAACTCTAAATTAAATAAAAACTTTAAAAATTAATCTTTTCGCCGCCACTGACTTGATATAAAGGCAGTACATTTAGTACCCCGCACTCCATGACTTCACATCAAGTCGATGTAAAGCAACCTACGTGCTGTCAAATAAGGTTCATTTTCGGTCGTTTACTCTGTCACTTTGGCGTGTGAGACACAACTTACGAAATCTACTGTGGCGGTGAAGAGGTTAATCGATTGTAATAGTGACTGTAATGCAAATAACTACCCGTACTACACCTATTGATATCATTTGGCATGCTGTCAAACAGATACCGTTTTATGACGCATATTACTCGTCACGAAAATATGTTTGTGTCACATGCAAAATGTTTATGTAACTATGTACAGTCACCATTAAATGTATCTGTACTCTTCAGGATGCTTAATTACTGAGCACGCACTCTAACGCCTTGGCAATAGAGTCGTGTTCAGATGATATCTGTGTGAGCACCTCTTTCGCTCCAATATATCTGACGGCAGCTGTACTATATTTTATAATCATATTTTGAATTGCGTATACTACTACCTATTACCGTTGTTATATGTATGTTAAGTACAGGTCCCAACGGCGCGATTTGGAGGCAAGAAATTTAGTGCAATTGGTACGTATGAAAGTTCGACGAATTTGAACAATAGTCGCTAGCAGTAGCAGTTGCGATCGCGCGACGCTGTCATTTAAATATGGAATGTAACTAGTATACAAAAGGTTTAAATTCTTTTGACATTAGTAAGATTCGCGCGCCTGCTTCGACATCGGCCGTCAGTTCAAAATGTTCCGTGGGTCCTTACTTTATATTGCCTACTACCCGTCTACCCTAACTAAACTTTGGACGTTCACACGTGTTTGTTAGTTTTACAACTTTAAAACTATGCTTACAACGCCTGCGCACGCAATATGTCCCGGTGTTCCTCTTCTGACCTGCAAATAACACAAGTTATATTTAAAAAAGAACCATAGACACAGCCAAGAATCACACGTCAGTTTGTGTGTGTTCCATTGGTCCAATGTTGTTACAGGGAGGTTGTGGTCCATTGTGATATCCTTTAATGAAATTGGAAACCTCCTATTGCCTATTATATAACCAGCAATTAATTTAATTAGGCAAAATATGAGAGGATGACCTGTTGGTGAAACCTTCTCGGTCATGAAATTAAAGCTCCGATATTGTACCTAACGGAGATAATCGTTAAAGCTTATTCTGGTTTCGAAACTGAAACAGAACTATTTCTAAATTCGTAACTGATACAAAAACTTATTCCTCTTTCGTAACTGAAGTTATATTGCTTAATGCATTTGGAAACAAATAAAATACAGTATTTAACTGAGCTAATACTGAGTTAATAGAGAGACACAAGTATAACCTAAATTACATAACTAACATGAACTATAATGGAACTAATTCCGAATTATTGTTTCTCTAAATATGCCATTTGCCAAAGTTCCAATTATGTAACATACCTTTTATGAAATTATCTAGTTTATTAAACTCCTTAACTGCATTCTACAGTTTGTTTGGTTTGTAAGTAACAATCCCCAATTGTAGAGTTGTAAAATTTGGCATAAGACATTTGGATAAACAACAATATATGTAATTAAATCATGATGTAACTTACGTTCTACGCCTCCTACGGCGCTCGCTCGGTCTAGGGCTAAACAGGGAACCAAAGCTACCAATCATCATTGTAATCGGCGACACTGCCCGATGTTCCTCAATTGGCACATCCAATGAAGAATTTGTAACATCCCACTCGGAATCTCCAGACAACGAGAATGAACCCTCAAGGTTCGGGATGACATCTATGTATGAGTCTTCAGAATCTGAAGTGTCGGACTCTGATTCTGAATCTGAGTTGATGCTGGTGTCAGTAGTGGTTGTCTCGGAGACGGTTGTGTACGAGTCTTCTAATGAGGTGGTAGAGTCGCTGCAGTTGTTTTCCATGCTTGTATCGGATTCATTGAATCTTATTAGGTTGCTATGGGTGGTAATGGTGGTGAGTATTGATGGTCAGTAAATGCATGATAAAATTAATGAAATTTCAATACTGCAGGCAGTTTAAGTTCTTATTAAGTTGACGACCGCTTTAGCCTAGTTGGTAGTGACCCTGCCTTCGAAGCTGGAGGTCCCGGGTTCGAATCCCGGTTGGGCATGTATTTGTGTGATGATTGGATGTTTTCTATGTATTTAAGTATCTATTTATCTATATAAGTATGTATATCGTAATACAAGCTTTGCTTAGTTTGGGACTAGGTTGATTTGTGTAAGATTGTCCAAAATATATTTATAATTTTTTACAGTAAATATTGTAACTGACATATGATGTCAGCTGGTGATCAGTTCATTTTGTGCCGGTTTGCAACCACTTGGATGACTTGAACTGTAATTATATTTACTTGTTTAGTCTATTCAATAACTTCTACATAAAACATATCAGGCTCACTGTCTTTTTAGATATATAGAAATCTTATCTTATTGAAAATCTCTCTCTGTAATCTCTGTCTAATCTGGTTGAAAAACTGACTCTGATCGCTTAACCTACATAACTACCTCATTCTATGGAATGTTTCTCTTCAGAATAAGAACAAAAATTAAATTACTGTGAATGGAAAATACAAGAGTAATATTTAAATACAAGTCGCCAAAAATTATGTAAAATAATTTCGTTGCAAACCTCTGCCATAGTAGTTCAAAATCTAAAAGTAAATTTTCTACAGACATACATACTCTTTCTTTCTCTCATTCTTTTTCAAAATATTGTCTGTATATATCATGCATGTAGCATTCAAAAATCTATGAACATATTGCTATGAAAGTTGTTAAAACTACCTCAATGAAAGAAATCAATTGAAACTGCCTGCAGCCTTTCCTTGCATATTTTACAATTAATGAAACTAAAATATAGGGTAGATTTAAAACTAAAACGTGGATCATAAGTATCATACTAATGAGTTAATTCGAACTTTCCTATCGTTGTTTACGACTAAACTAATTAAAATGAAGGCAAACAACGTCAATGCCATTAAAATTAGATTACGGAATAATTAACATAACAATGTAACTAGAAATCATGCTCGAAAGCGAAAGCAAAGCGTGCAAAGGAATATAGGTCTTATGTTAATACTCACAAGGTGTGAGGTGGCTCGCAAGACCAGCCTGTGGTAGAACCCTCACCATCGGGATTCTCTGGCTTCTTGCTGAGGAAGTAGTACAGAGCTGCTCCAACCCCAACGCCCAGGGCCGCAGCCGCTAAGCCGAGACCGCGGCTGGGACAATTGTTGTTTTTCTGCCGATCTTCCTCGCGCATACTCATCTTTATTTCGTTATTGCGTTGATCACCTTGCGAAATATTTTATTTTCGTTTGTTCGTATTTGAGTTTTGACGTTGACAGATAGTGCTGTCCTGTTACCGAATCGTAGTGTATGTTGCAGTATTTTAAACCGAAATCTTCGATTGTGTTTGGATATAGTAATATATTCCTTCATAAACATCGTGATCATTATATTTAACTGCTGAATCAACAAACTGAGCTTTTTTATTAAATATTTAATAATAACAAATAAATAAAAGTGAGTCAGCGCATCATGAGCGCGTTGAGCCATGAGCAAACAGTGGACTAATCTATAAAAAAGAAAAACAATCCACGTTCCATTACGCACATAATGAATGCTATATGATGAATAATAAAATAATTTGTTTACAAACTTTATTAATTTTGATACCTACGATACCATTAATCGTTAGTTAGTTAATTTTCATAAAAATTTGTTTTCGTTAGAATTTTCAAACATTGCTAAGAAACAGAACGCACTTGAGGGAAAACGCAATTTGTTGTGATTTGAAGAGCGCATTTAAAGGGGAATTACATGGAAATCAAAGCGGAGATAAAAACGTTACTTCCGTACGTTAGCAGTTTGTTTTGATCTATCCTACAGTGAAACAAGACAAGCGTTAGTTTGGACCTAGAAGAGAAGAACCTAGTCTTCTTCCTAGATAAGAGTAGTTTTCTTGTAAGTATAATCAATTCACTTCTGTGTGTCCTTGATTCATTTGATCAATATGTTAGAATTTATAAATTATTAATCAGCATCATTAAGTAGATAAATTGCATACAGCAAGTAAGGTACACTATGCGATTAAAGTAGACAGGATACATTTTTTGTGCCATGCTCTTGAATAATGTTCTACGAATGAGGTATTTTGGTAGCGCTAAAAAAAAAGTATTGTTACAGAAGAATGGAGAATGTAGCAAAGGGTATCGTGATCACCGCGGCGGTGGTCGTGGCGGCGGTAGCAGCGGTGATGCAGTGGTGGCAGTACAACCGAGTGCCGCATGAACGGTTCTCCACACACGGCGAGAGACCACGGCGGAACTGAGGTGCTGATTTCTATCTTTTTTGTGTCATTTATTGCTGAAGGTTGCTACTGAGTAATCCCACTCACTACTACTTATTTTTTTTTTATAAACCAGTAAACCTTGGGTTTAGGTAGTACACCCCAGGCATCCTTCGGGATGCAGGTGTACTGGGGTAAGGCTAGGAAGATGATGATGACATGCTAGTTAAGAGCCATTGTGATCAATCAATGTTCTACATAAATATAATCATGCTATCTAGGCTGTTTCTATGCCAGTATCTTCAGCTTTTCTCAGGGCTATAATTATAATTAATCCCATTATTTTCTTTGCTCACATAATCTTTTATCAGCTACGTTCCCTACGACTAACAGATTATTGAGGCTATTGGGTAGTCTTTGAGCAATGTTGCCAAATTAGCTTTGTTATCAGATAGCCTAATCACTATGCTATGTTATTTGTTATCTTCATCCACTGTCTTAAGCGTGACTTCAACAAATGTGTTGTGTTTGGAACACTATACGATTTTACAGTGATATAACCCTTACATGCCATCACTTTCATACTGATAAGGAATTGGTTGGTGGTGACAACGCGGGCCTGCCGCACACAGCGCCTCAGAGAATCCCGTTTTAGATATAGAAACTCTAAGAGGGCGGGTCATAAAATGAAGTACATGCAGACGAAAACGCGAGCGTGAAATCTTTCGCACCATTACAATGCAAGTGCGGAAAATACTTCATATGTTTGGTCCCCTGGTCATAGTCATAGCACATCTAGGTAGATAAGCACACGAGTGCAGCGAGCGCGTAATTTTTCGCACCATTACAATGCTGCGGAAAACACTTCATACGTTTGGGTAGAGATCTTGCCACGAGCTGTAGTAACCCAGTTAATATTGATAGTTAACCAAAATATTATAACATCACTAAGCGTGATGTAATTATCTGCTTAGTTTTTAGGGTTCCGAGTCTGCAGTGTCCAAATGAAGCCCTATTGCTGTCTCCCACGTGCCCATCTGTCTCCTATTACTTACAAAGATTTTACAGCCAAACGGCTACAGCTAGTCTTCAAGAATAAGCATCTTGTTGTCCGAAAGCCATGCAAATTGTCAAAAAATATTATGTTTTTCCACAGCTAAAAGGGGGTCTTGTCTGTTCGGTTAAATCGCACAGTGTACGAAACCAACTGCCTATTATAAGAAATTGTGTAAGTGATAAGAATAAGGTCCATTTTGTTTCTTAGGTACATGATTTACTTATGTAATTTGTCTTATATTTTCAGATGATCTTCCACGCTGCACAGTTTAGCACAGCAATAATACTGCAATACAATTAGCTTTAATAGAAATTAATATTATTTTATTGAAAGTTTGTTAATATTGGTTGTTTTAATATAATAGTTGATTAAATAAAGTTATTGTTTATTACTGTTGATTACTATAAGTATGTTTTGTAAGTATAGAAAACGTTAAACCATGTATAGAATTATATACATGAGTACATAAAACTTATCGGTACTTACTACAATAAAATACTGTGATTTTCTGTGAAGCATCTATTTTTTTACATCCATAATACCCATAATACGAGCAATCGCCTACGGAAAATATGCAAATATTTAATGAAAAACCAGTTTTTCGGGTAGGGTAGTAACTTTCAGCAAAAAAAGAAATTCGTTGCCAACTGTACTTTTGTACTGTTGTTCTGTCCACGTTCATTGACTAGGCAATTTAATAACGAACCTGTCTATCATAATGACATGTATTGTGTCATAAGTCATTTATTGATAATATTAAAGCAGGCAACCGATGTAGCGGGCTGTCTGGCATCTGAAAAAATATACGAAGCGAGCTGGCTGGCACCTGAGAAAAGATACGTAGCGGGCTGTCTGGCATCTGAGAAAAAATAGTAGCGGGCTGACTGGCACCTGAAAAGGTACGTAGCGAGCTGTCTGGCATCTGAGAAAAGATTGTAGTGAGCTGTCTGGCATCTGAGAAAAAATACTGAGCAGGCTGTATGCAACCTGGAAAAAGATACCTAGCGAGCTGTTTCGCATCTGATAACATACGTAGCGGGCTGTCTGGCATCTGAGAAAAAATACGTAGCGAGCTATCAAGCATTTGTGAACATAAGTAGCGGGCTGTCTGGCACCTGAGAAAAAATACGCAGCGCCCTCTACGCTAGACGTGTTCCTGGCAATGAAAGTGTTAATTTATCTGTTGTGTTGTCCTGTCACCTATCGTATTCAGAGACAGAGGACTCCATTCGCTTTTTAAACGCAAAATATTTTCGCCTTAGATGACCAAAGCACAGGACACTAAAAAATAAAACACCAATATATGAAATATCATCTATTTATTATTCATTAACAAACTAGCCAATCACTGACTCGAAAACATTCACCAGTCAAAATAAATCACAAATTCATCCTTGGCAGGATCAGGCACCAACATGACTGCAGGCCACACGACCAAATGCAAATACAAAAATGCTTCGGCCTCGCGAGCGGATCTGTAACGAGGCATTTCACTCGCCACACGTGTCAAATATTTAACAAGTGAAACCTTATTTTGTTCTTTCAGTTAAGCTATTTAATATTATGTCAATTTGACACGGTACACGGGACTAGTGCTCAAAATGATCTACACACGGACTCTAATGTCAAGAGAATAAGGATCTGTGTTATTCTGTATAAGCCGTCGTCTCCCGGCGAAAAACAAACAATAGCATTCTTTTGTTATGATCCCGGGGATCCCAGGGACCAGTAGACGACCGGACTATTTCTGCTAACTGTACAGTCAACCAATTTGATTTCTGGGCCACTTCATGCCTTGTCACAGTGAAAATCAATATGAAAGCAGGGATCGGATACCGGTATTTTCTCCGTAGAAAAATACCGGTATTATTACGGTCACCGGTTCATTATTTCGTTTTTAATGGGACAATCTAATAATACGACGTTGTTACCTGAATACATGATTCAGCCCTACGTAAAGAGCAAAAAATAATCCAAAATATTGGGCTAATTCAGGGTTTTTTAAAAATACCGGTATCGGTCCCTGTATGAAAGCTACTAGAGATCTCATAATGTGACGTGGTACGAATTCGCCCAGAAATCAAATTGGTTGACCGTACGTGGACATTATGTATGTGACACAGCTTTCGAGCTCACTCGTACAATTTAATGATAACCCGCCTTCGCCAATTTTCTGAAAATAATTAAAAAGGAAATAAAAGCGTCATGTGGCCTGAAAATAATCAGAAAGATTCAAAAGCCTTCTCTCTCACTCTTAGAGCACTGGGTGCTGCGGGCCTGTCTGGGGAAATTCATTTTTTTTTCTAGAATGTACGCAATTATTTTGACGCTAAGGCTGGCTGGAAGCAAGTATATTAATTATTTTTTAAATTAAGTTGCCATCTAGATTAAATTGTTTGGTCGATTGTATTCATCGTCTACAGACAAGAGGGCTGTACAATGTACCTACTAATTGTTCGTTATTAAGTAAATTTGGTTTTTATTATAATTAGAGTAGCTTAGAATGGCATAATTTTGTCTGCGTGACGTTTTTACTGCAAAATAGATAAATCATACACTTAGAAGATTTGTTATATGAAGACTTTGGAAGCTAAAATTGTTATTCGCAAATGCGTCCCGCAACACACACAGTGTGGACATATAAAAAATTTAAAACACCTATATCTAAACGTCTCTAGACGTCCATAAAAATATCAATGCGTGACACCAGACGAGGGAGGTAACGGAAAACGTGTAGACTAACTTTTAAGTATAATATTTGCGCCATTCAGTACGCTTTGGTAATTTATTACACCCAAACTCGCATACCTTGATTGCCATGAGATCTAAGTACACCAATTCAATTATTAGGGATCAATTTTATTTTAATAAAATACAAATAATATAAGCGAATTTGATTGAAATTTGGCAGAAATTTCTACATAATACTGATTTAAATTGCTGTAGTAGTAAAATAAAAAGTAAACATTTACCCGCTTATTCATAAAACTTAACAAACCTCTGCTAACTAAAATGTTCTTTGTCCCATTCTCACAAACGTCAATGTCAAAGTGACAAATAAGGAGAAACGAACTTTAGCGGCTAGTTAACTAATATAGGTTTGATAGACGTTTATGAATAAGGAGGTTACTATACTTAAACTGGATGGACTAAGACATTGTCTCAAACAGTCAAACACGTGTTCCGTTACTTCACGCCCCAAAACGTGTGAAAGAATCGTAGAATTGATTACATACAACTTAGAACATATTATCTTTTATAAAATTATATCCAAATAGAAAGGTTGGTTTCTTAATTTGCATTAATCAAATTAACATGTCACAATGCAATGTATCCTTTTTTTTCATTTTTATCTCTTGTTGGTCATTTTGGGACTACGGTATAATTTTTTAATTTTCACTCTTCATTTTCTTGAGATTTTGTAGAAAAATAAGTCATATTCATATACCAATGTATAATGTCTGATACCGGTTTAGCTAGTACGATTGTGTTTATGCTGGACATATAGCATTCGTCCCTTACTAGCAAGTATGTGGGAGAGAGACAAATGATATATGGCAGACACGCGCGATTGTGCTAGCTAGCAGGTTGCCAACACAATAAAATACAAATTAAAAAACCGGCCAATCTTAAAAAAGAAGTCTGGCAACACTGCGCGCCGTCGCACTGTATTAAAAAAGATGCACTATCGCTTGTACTATAGAAAACACGAAACACATTTTAAGCACTAACCTTTTAAAAAAGCTGTAGTACTTTCATATATTAATTTTGACGTCAATATTTATTAAGCGATGATCAATACGTCATTTTTATTGACATACGCCGTTTTTCAAATATTACTATTTTTTTTAACAGTGTTCTTTAATTTTAATCCATATTTATATAAACTACGCAACTAGTAATATATTTAGGGCCGATTTTCCGATCCCCAGCTAAATAGCTCTGTCCTTTACATTCATACGAGGTTAGAAAGTGACAGCGATAATTTTAACTGGCGATTGAAAATTCGACCTTTAGTTGCATTCAAAATTGTCTTTAGACGTTACAATTAGGCATCGACATTACATACATTAAACTCACGCCTGTTCCCGAAATGGGTAGGCAGATTACATGATATTTTATAAACTGATGTATAAAATGTATTGCTTGTCATATTCATATACCAATGTATAATTTTACTTGTACTTCTCACCGTAGTTGGTTTCAGAAACTCTTGACGACTTCTTTCACGTGCATTCCAGTACATTTAGTGCAGTTGAATTCATAAATATATGTACGTTCAAGGTTCAAATATATCTGAGCAACCTTATGCCCTTATCAATAAAGTCGTGTACACGTTTTGATCACTTTGCTCGTGCACATGTTTTAGAACTCAACTGTAGTTTTGTATTTCACATCTCTCAAGTCTCAACTTAAGTCTTAAAGGCTCAGTTAGTTGAGAAAGACAGAATCGCCCGCGACTTTATAACATATAGTCAAAGGATTTCATCAACCAACGTTTGCTATGGTGCTATGAACTAACATTATTTATTACTATGGAAAATTATATGCAAGAATCTATAAAAAAAGCAATACAAAAATTGATTACGCCTCATCATTTACAGCAGGATTTCTTAAACTTTCTCATCGCGGACCGTTTTTGTAATACTGTATGTACCAATTTTTATATTAACAGGTAGTTATTGATAGATTCGCGACCTTGGAACATTTTTGAAATACTGTATGTACCAATTTTTATATTAGTAGGTAGATTTTGATAGATACGCGACCTTGGAACATTTTTGAAATACTGTATGTACCAATTTGTATATTAATAGGTAAATTTTGATACATTCGCGACCTTGGACCATTTTTGAAATATGTACCAATTTTTATATTAATAGGTAGATTTTGATAGATTCGGGACCTTGTAACATTTTTGAAATACTGTATGTACCAATTTTTATATTAACAGGTAGTTTTTGATAGATTCGCGACCTTGGACCATTTTTGAAATACTGCATGTACCAATTTATATATTAACAGGTAGATTTTGATAGATTCGCGACCTTGGACCATTTTTGAAATACTGTATGTACCAATTTTTATAGTAGATTTTGATAGATTTGCGACCTTGGACCATTTTTGAAATACTGTATGTACCAATTTTTATATTAACAGGTAGATTTTGATAGATTCGTGACCTTGGACCATTTTTGAAGTACTGTATTTACCAATTTTTATATTAATAGGTAGATTTTGATAGATTCGCGACCTTGGACCATTTTTGAAATACTTTTATGTACCAACTTTTGTATTAATAGGTAGATTTTGATAGATTCGCGACCTTGGACCATTTTTGAAGTACTGTATTTACCAATTTGTATAATAATAGGTAGATTTTGATAGATTCGCGACCTTGGACCATTTTTGAAGTACTGTATGTACCAATTTTTATATTAATAGGTAGATTTTGATAGATTCGCGACCTTGGATCATTTTTGAAATACTGTATGTACCAATTTTTATAGAAGATTTTGATAGATTCGCGACCTTGGACCATTTTTGAAATACTGTATGTACCAATTTTTATATTAACAGGTAGATTTTGATAGATTCGCGACCTTGGAACATTTTTGAAATACTGTATGTACCAATTTTCATATTAACAGGTAGATTTTGATAGATTCGCGACCTTGGACCATTCTTGAAATACTGTGTACCAATTTTTATATTAATAGGTAGATTTTGATAAATACGCGACCTTGGAACATTTTTGAAATACTGTATGTACCAATTTTTATAGTAGATTTTGATAGATTCGTGACCTTGGAACATTTTTGAAATACTGTATGTACCAATTTTTATAGTAGATTTTGATAGATTCGCGACCTTGGAACATTTTTGAAATACTGTATGTACCAATTTTTATAGTAGATTTTGATAGATTCGCGACCTTGGAACATTTTTGAAATATTGCATGTACCAATTTTTATATTAATAGGTAGATTTTGATAGATTCGCGACGTTTGACCATTTTTGAAATACTGTATGTACCAATTCTTATAGTAGATTTTGATAGATTCGCGACATTGGAACATTAATAGGTAGATTTTGATTGAGTCCGACCACGCTATATCTGCAAGGAATAATTTGGCAACACTGTGCATTATGCGTCATATTTGTATGAAAAAGTGACGTTTGAGATAGTGTTGCCAAATTATTTGAGTTAGCGTGGTCGGACTCTAGATTCGCGACCTTGGACCATTTTTGAAATACTGTATGTACCAATTTTTATATTAACAGGTAGATTTTGATAGGTACGCGACATTCATTACACGGACCTAGGGGTCCTAGGACCACAGTTTAAGAAACCCTGGCTCACGGGAACTGTTCTGTGTGTGTTTGTATGTGTGTGTGTGTGTGTGTGTGTGTGCGACGGCGGGAACGCAGTTTACTCGCGCAGTTTGAGCGCGTGGTCTTTGATGGCGCCGCCGTCGCCCTCCGAGACGTAGCGCTTGCGGCCTCTGTGTGTAAGGACGTTATTACGTTACTTTAAATAAAACAATAGGGATGACGACTCATACAATACAATACAAATACTCTTTATTGCACACCTCAATTAAAGGACATAGTACAGTACAAAAACACAACGAGTAGAGGCGAACAACAGGCTGTCTTATCGCTAAAGAGCGATTTCTTCCAGACAACCTTAGGGTAGCGGAAATGGAATCTAATCATAACGATTTATAACAGATGGGGTGTAGTCATGTTACAAATTAAAATATGCTGTATGGATAGAAAACCATCAAATTATCACAGTAAATAGTAAATTAGATAAATTAATTAAAATCATAAAAATATATGGGACTATAAAGATTCGCGAAAACGTTGTTTTTTGTGTAGTGGCCAAATGTAAATTGAAAGTTACCAATACAATTCTCATGTTTCAATAAAAAAGAAATTGTACGGTAACTAGTAACTATATACATATACGCAATATTTCACGACAATTTTCCCTTTTTAGGGTTCCGTAGCCAAAATGGCAAAAACGATTATAGATTTGTCATGTCTGTCAGTCATAGAAATTGTGTCCCCCCCCCCTCTAATTTCCGAACTATAAAGTTTAAAATTTTGTAAAAAATTGAGGGTGGCGTGCATTAGTAAATACTTTCAACGATTTTGGTTTGAACAATATAGGTTTTACGGTTTTTGAGTTTTCGCTTAAAAACTGTCTTGCCCAAACAAAAGGTCGTAAGTGCCGTGAGTTCCCTATGAAGATACGACTTTTTTAGATTCAATGTATTGGATAGTGATTTTAAATGTGGACTAGTAGGTTTTATAATTGAGAAACATAACAACTAGCTTACTTTACGATAAACCTCTCCAGGGTGCAACAGAACAGCAGCAGCTAATGTATTGGATAGTGATCTTAAATGTGGACTAGTAGGTGTTGGTACGGAACCCTTCATTGTGCATGGTCCGACAAGCACTTGGCCGGTTTTTTCCATACAACGGTAGTACGAGGCCACGCATGCGTGACGTCACCCCTACGCCTGGTACACCAGGAGCTCATAGATCGTAGGAGTTTGTTACCTGCTCGGCATACGCTTGATGACGACGTCCCCCAGCTTGAACTTGTGCTGGCAGCGCTCGAGGAAGCGGTCCAGCATGATGTACGCCAGCGGCACGTCCAGCACGATGTCCGACATGTCCTCGAGCACTCGGATGAAGCCCTGTAACGACTGTGAGTTAAGCGGGTGGGCCAGGTGACTGTAGAAAAAACCGAATTTACTTTAACAGAAAACTGAAAATTTCTGAATGTAACGGAACTTGCTTTTATTTTGGACCTTGTGTGTACGGATAATTCATAATTCATTTATTTGCAACAATGGTACAGTACAGGTGTCACATTATGTTTTGTTATCTCATGGACCCTGATAGGGCATAGCAAAATACTTAAAATTAAAATTTACGATAATACATTGATTAATTATGTAATAATTTTACCTAACACATGTATATATAACCAGAGCTCGGAATAGGTAGTGCCTATTTACCTAAACTTCGCGGGAGGACGTAACTAAGAGTGGTTACAAGCACCAAAAATAATTATTTCTTTTTAATGAATGCGGATTTCCCGGGATTTACTGTATTATTCTAGAGGCTTAATACATTTCGCGTTACTTATAAATCTTGTTATACTGCATATTATTTGTTTAATTACCTTGAAATAACATCAAGGATTCCGAAATTTGATACTTTTAGTTGACTTTAACAGAATTTAACTCCTTTCTTACATGAGAGGGGACCTGTGTCCAGCATTAGGGCGTATATGGATTGGTGATGAGACAGAACTATGATATGGCATAGAAGATATCGTACAGATGTATTCTAATTTATTTCTAATATGATCGTATACATGTACTTATATATTAAATAAAACTATTTTTCAACCGATTATATCGTGTATAATGAATTTAAAATACATTCCGTGACCACGAGTGCTGAAAAGGACTCGAAAAGTCGGAATGAATGTCAGAATTTTCTATACGATATCATAGACATAGACATAGACTAAATTTCGGAATCCTTTTGATTCAATTTGATCCATATTATATTTTTAATGACTGATTGTTATTTCAAGGTAATTAAACAAATAATATGCAATATAACAAGATTTATAAGTAAAGAGAAATGTATTAAGCCTCTAGAATAATACAGTAAATCCCAGGAAACCCCACATTCAATAAAAAGAAGTAATTATTTTTGGTGCTTGCAACCACTCTTAGTTACGTCCTCCCGCGAAGTTTAGGTAAATAGGCACTACCTATTCCGAGCTCTGTATATAACATTATTGGATTATTCTAATTCATTAAACAATTAATTATTTTTGATATCATTATTTACATTATTATTTTTATACATTATCAAAATGTCACTTTAATTAATTAATGTCTAAAATATGAATATACCAGTTAAAATACAAAAGATAAAAATACATATTAAGGCATGTCAAATGGATTAATTTTTATTGGAGGTTTTATTTTGGATTGAAGGTTTATATTTTAATTGGTTTGTATGTGTGCACAGTATATCCATCTCATTTTCGCTCATAGTTTTGTAGAAGCTAAACTATTTGGTTAACGGTGCCCAGCTATGCTTTCCCATTTAGCTTAAAGTAATTAAATTGTAACTAGTTGTTCTGTTGTCGAAATAAACATTTATCTATTCCTTCATGAGGCGGTCGACAAGTAAACAAGCGAAGGAAAGCGAGGGTTTCCATAACCATCCAAAAGTACACATAGAAAGGAGTTCCTCACCCGGTCCATCTGGTCCGGCGTCACGATCACGCAGCGCCTCAGCTCCGCCAGGAACGTGCAGAGCTGCTCCTCCACCGTGGAGTTCACCGTCTCCAGGGCTAACAGGATCGTCTGAAACGTACGGCACCGTCAGTGGTGTGCCTGTGACCAGCGGGGTAATCACGTAACTTTTTTACTACCGTTAGGATAGATTTTAATGTAAAATTTTAACTGTCAGCTCATACATTCATACTTCAAAATTGGCATTAAAATCTATCTACCGTTAGTACATAAAGTTACGTGATTCGCCTGCTGTGCGACAGACGACGGACGGACGGACGCGTGAGCGAAAACAATAGGTTTCCGTTTGGGTACGGAACCCTAGAAAGTGACAGAACCTCTATCTTGTCATTTATCGCGGGTTAAACATGAGCATAATAGTCCACCAGGAGAGACCCGTAGTCTTTCTAATCATTAACCCATCGAGCTGGCAGAAAACCAAAGTTTGTTTTGCCAATAATTATTATCTTATCTCTATTGAGTCCGGGCGTAGAAACAACGCTCGCATCGTACTACAATGTAATTTTGCAAACTACTCGTATTGCATAGCAATTAGATAATTACCCTACACTAAAAAAGTGTTTCTATTTTGTACTTTATTAACCCTTTGACCGCCACAGTCGGCTATTCACGTCATCGGAAAATCGTACCAGGGACGCCAACGACTGCTACAGCCGACAGCCTGGTCAAAGCAATAGCGATCTATACGCGATTGCGTAAAGTATAATTTCGCGTTGAACGCGTGGCATCAGCGATGCGTCATTTGTATGTAATTGTTGGCGCTCAATAGGTTAAGTTACTCTCTTTATTTATTTTCGTTCTTAGGCTAGGTTTTTACAATATCTTTATAAAAAGTAAAATATAAAAATACACTTACAAAACATAAAAATATTATACAATCTTAACCTAGGGTGCCGCCGGCAGCGAGGCGGGGCCTAAGCTACCGGTGGTGTCGGGCGACAGAGAGAGGAATCTGACTATCCGCGCCGTGTCCAGGAGTACCGTCTTCTGTATCTGACCCTTGACCCAGCCATCTAGCGAGTCTCTTGAGGTGTTGGTCGAGACTCTTCGCTATAAGACCGTTCGCAGAAACGACTATCGGGACAATGATCGTTGAATCAACATACCACATGGCGGTCACCTCGTGTGCCAAGTCTAGAAGTCTAGATATTTCTTATTATTATTTTTAAATTATATGTTCTGTACGCTCACCGATTACAATAGTATACCTACTAATGTGAAAGAATGTTTAAGAATTCTCATATAAGTGAATATGTATTCTTATTCTTATGAGAAATAAAGATCTTTGAACCTAATAAATTGCTACAATTTGTTAACTATTGGCACGTAAATTTAAAGGACATAAGATAAAAACCACGCAGAGATGGCCCAAATCACTCAAGACACGATAACACATATTATGTGTAATTTTTGAAGAGTAATAGCATAAAATATATATGTAGGAATGGAACGCGAGGGAATGGATTGAAACGGAACGTAAGTGTGTAAGAAGGACGACAGGAGGAGCGAAAGGGATGGGGAGAACGATTTGAACGACGAACGGAAGCGTGCGTGGCTAAGTGTATAAAATAAAATAAAGGTGTTTAACGCGGTAATAAAACCAAATATTATATATTTTTTATTTTTATTAAGAGGCCTTCCAAAACCCCACATATAACTGCCCGCTGCCATATAACTGTCCGCTACCCTAAGGTTGTCTGGAAGAAATCGCTCTTCAGCGATAAGACCGCCTGTTGTTTGCCTCTTCTCATTGTGTCTTTGTACTGTACTGTATCCTTTGATTGAGGTGTGCAATAAAGAGTAGGGTGAATCAACTTTTTAGTGCCACTCGTTGCCGTGGTTACGTCTAGTTGTCCAGGGGACAAAATTCGAATACAATCGTGATTTTATGCTATTTAAGTTTACCAAACATACGTATTTGTGGTACTTATAAGCTATTTCCATAATGGTCCATTTACTTAGCATGTAAGTAGAACTTAATACAACATTTTCTTTAACAAACTACGCTACTAGTGTCCCTTGGACAACGGATCAAGATAACAACACAAAAAAAGTTGATCCACCCATTTGTATTGTATTGTATTGTATTGTATAACTGACCTCATAGACGAGCTCGTGGTGGAAGTGGGGCACCTCCAGCTCTCGAACACAGCGCATCGCTTCGGCCAGGTCGCCGCACGTCAGGTACTCCTTGAGGAGTAGCTGGATCTGCCGGATCAGCGACTTCACTGGCCTAAGGACAAATGGGTTGCTTGACTTAAAACTCGGATAAATCTACCCCAACCCAAACAGTTTATTGAAAGAAAGTGAAGTTAATTCGGTGATTTGAAAGGCATTCTTTTTATTTATTACGGCTAAAGCATTAAAGAAAGCGATCCAGTTCGACAAATTCAGCTTTAAATCCATCCATTCTTTACAAAAAAATAAATTTTCATTGGAAATACCTTCATTTAATATAATCGCTTGCAAATTCTTTGAAAAAACTCAGTGTCGATTTGTATAATTTTGATTTAACAGACCTGGGTTTATTAAATACTAGCAACCCGCCCGGCTTCGCAGGGGTGC
This sequence comes from Epiblema foenella, assembly GCA_963556455.1. Taxonomy (NCBI): domain Eukaryota; kingdom Metazoa; phylum Arthropoda; class Insecta; order Lepidoptera; family Tortricidae; genus Epiblema; species Epiblema foenella. Next base: position 6,995,652 of record OY747119.1, on the reverse strand, counting down.
ACTATTTAATGGATGTTATTATACATATAAACCTTCCTCTTCAATCTATCTATTAAATAAAACCGCATCAAAATCCGTTGCGTAGTTTTAAAGATTTGTGATAATCCATATTGAAAGGAACCTTATGGCGGCCGGCACTTACGCCTTTATTGCCGCTGTTCCAATACAATAGTGAATAGGTGCAACGTAAGCGCCTGCCGCCATAAGGTCGCTTTCGATGTGGATTATCACATTTAAGCATACATAGGGATATAGGGACAGAGAAAGCGACTTTGTTTTATACTATGTAGTGAAATACAATAGGAATTATTACATCAACTGACAGCCACGTTGAACAAACTTGGCTTGGCAACGCTGATAAGACTGATTGGCTTGGAAGGACTTACCTACATTAGAAAAATATTGTCATACGAATTTATCTGATTTTGATAAAATATTATGATCGGAATTGTATTTTTCAAACACCGAAATTATACTTAACCAATAAAACTGTAACAAAACTAGTTTTTTACCCTTTTATTTTATACCAAAATCTTAAAAATGTCAGAATTGGATTTACCAGTGTTTGAAGTTAAGGGATTCAAATAATGATGGTTATGAGCATCATCATCATTTTTATCTCTTTATTTATTTTATCGCTTAAGTTAGGTTTTTACAATATCTTTATAAAAAGTAAAACATAAAAATACACTTACAAAACATAAAATCATTATAAAAACCTAACCTAGTGTGCCGCCGGCAGCGAGGCGGGGCCTAAGCTACCGGTGGTGTCGGGCGACAGAGAGGAACCTCCTGACTATCCGCGCCGTGTCCAGGAGTACCGCCTTCTGTATCTGACCCTTGACCCAGCCATCTAGCGAGAGTCTCTTGAGGTGTTGGTCGAGACTCTTCGCTATTAGACCGTTCGCAGAGACGACTATCGGGACAATGATCGTTGAATCAACATCCCACATGGCGGTCACCTCGTGTGCAAAGTCTAGGTACTTTGAGCATCATCATCATTACTATTACGAGTCTCACTCTTGCCAGTGCAGTTCTCTCCAGTCCGTTCTACATAACACTAGTTCTTTGACTTCTCGATACGACTCGACGTCTACATTTTTCTTTATCTGGTCCAAATAATTAATCCTCGGTCTTCCTCTTCATCTTTATGAGCATAAGTAATTTAGATGTGAAATAGACTGCTTCTACTTACATACACATAATATATTGTTTTTGTCACTCTTTAAAGTTCTTTATGTTGTTATTGTCGACATCGAAAGTCCTTGAGCCTGACGGTGCACTGAATATCTCCGAATGATAAACTCATATAATATAATATGTGGTAAACGGTGTGGGTCACACATATTGTAACTATTATTACAATAAGTTAGTATAAGCACCCTTTGTAGTGACTGTTTGTTTACCCAAATAAAAATAAAATAAGCAGTCATATTTATTTTCTCAAAAATGGCCCGCAAAGTGAACCTTACTCGCTACATAGGTTAAAATTCAAGGTCAGATCAAAATTAAAAAATAAATAACATTGCAGGCCGCCTGGAATGTTACAAATAAATTCCTTCATTTGTAGTTTTTAAAAAGTAGATACAGGCAACATATAAAAGACGGCACAGGTCGTACAACAGGGACAGGTCGTCAATTCAACTCGCCTCCGAGGAAATGATGCCAATTAAACGTTCGAATAATAGTGAATACTAGCGACCCGCCCCGGCTTCGCACGGGTGCAATGCTGATGCATGTATTATACATATAAACCTTCCCCTCGAGTCACTCTATCTATTAAAAAAAACCGCATCAAAATCCGTTGCGTAGTTTTAAAGATTTAAGCATACATAGGGATATAGGGACATAGGGACAGAGAAAGCGACTTTGTTTTATACTATGTATTGATGCATGCGGAATGAATAATAATAAGATGTGTTGTAAATTATGACAAAAAACAGTAAATTAATAAACATGCTCAAAATCTTAAAAAGACGACACTAGATAGTTTCGAAAAATGATGTAATTGTTTTATTAATGACTAAAAGTAAATTAAAAACCACCATCAGGATTCTTGTTTTAATAAACATAAAATTGTGTGACAACAATGTACCTAAACGCAATATTTCATGACCAAAACAGCAAATTACTCGTTTTTCTATACAATGGTAGTACGGGCGCATAGTATATGACGTCACACACTATGCTCAACTAGTTTGGGCGTTTTGAGCGCTCGGATTTTATGCCGTACTTTGATATCCATTTTTATCTTTTGTGTTGTTCTGATTGTACTTGTTTCATATACACATTTGTTCCTCTCTAAAGCGGTTCGAATGGCATCATGAAAAATATGATGCATATTCTGTATTACCCCAATAACATACCTGATGCCGCCGCCGACGCCCCATATATTGTCGAGCCTCACCAGCCCCTGCTTCATCGAGAGCAGGGTCTCCGCGCGGTGGATCGCCTGCCTGCAAACACAGCAATATAATAATGAATCATTTAAAATATATACAGGGCGTCCCACGGCTATGCCACACGGAGGGAAAGTACCTTAAATATTGTAGATGGAGCATTTTACTGAACGAAGACATTATTTGAATTTAAATAACATTGTAAATTGAATTCACAGATATTTAAATATTTTTATGGTTGAACCGGGAATCGAACCCGTTACACGTGATAAATTGATTAATTTTGTATTAAAAATGTTAAAATTCATGGTCTTCCTTTTATTTCTGATACTATGTTATTTAGCAAAAATTAATCCATATGATGAAGCCTTTCGATTGGTATGATAAAGCTACAGGGTAATTATTTTTCTTGTGTAACGGGTTCGATTCCCGGTTTAATTATTATTTAAATATCTGTGAATGCAATTTAAATTGTTTTTAAAATTCAAATAATGTCTTCTTTCAGTAAAATGTTCCATCTACAATATTCAAGGTATTTTCCCTCCATGTGGCATAGCCGTGGGACGCCCTGTATATATTTCGAATAAATTTAGACTCATAGATATGGTTAGTATGTACTTATAGCTATGTGAGGGCCGGCCCACTCCGTGATTGCGTCACACCGCTACAGGTACATGTGGCCGGCACCCGTCGGGTGCCCGTTCATGCGATAGAAAGTGATGTAGCGACTGTAGCGAGTAAAGTTCGTGCAGTAGAAAGAGATGGCCACGTTTAGGCACGTTTGGCATACCTAAACGGGGGATTTGTTAACGGAGGGCCTTCTGTACGTAGCACTATTACTAAAGGTCGGTTGCACCAGCATACGATCACAGGCCGGTCATCGTCAAATATGGCGCCGGCAGCTGTCATCCCATAGAAACTTGTCAAACTTTCCATACAATCAGATTTTAACGAACACCGCTAACGATTACAGACGGTTTGGTGCAACCCACCCTTATTCTGTGACACATCACTTTAAAATAATCATACAAGCCTTTCAATAACGATTTTATCCTAGTATAAAGCAGTAAGTTTTAAGAGAGGTAGGGGTACAGCAAAATGTCATCTTGCTCGAATTTGGACCAGCCCAACTGGGGAGTACCTCCGCCTTGCAGAAGACCACAGCCATAATAACATTATTTACTATACAATTATGTAGTGTTGTGTCCCTGGAGGTGAGCAAGGTTGCCAGAGCTCCCGAGGATGCACTGTGTTGTGAGCGAGGGACCTAAATGTGTTCCTTCTGGTGTCAACACAGTGCATCCTCATATCTTATAAAGGGTCGGCAACGCGCACGTGACTCCTTTGGAGTTGCGGGCGTCCATAGGCTGCGGTGGCCGCTTACCATCGGGTGGACCGTACGCTAGTTTGCCACCGGCGTTGTATAAAAAAAAAGTAACTAAATATCCCTCAAAGTGACACTATTAAAAGGGGTGGCGCATAAATAGGGATGATAGATAGATATATTTATTTCCTTTATAAAATTACATCATGGTTTACATTTTTAAAACAAGATAAATTCACAAAAGGATCGTCAATAGGTATAATAATAATAATGAAAGAAAAATAATTGAAATCAAACAATGTCAAAGGTAAAAAATAATAGAAATGTCAAATTTGTATACACGGCTAGAATATCCTAGGCAATGTCATTAGTCAAATATAATAATAGAAATAAAAACAATATAAACGCTCGATTCCAAATATGGTCAAAATATCAATACAATGAAGTAGCTAGAGACTTTCGAAACGGCCCTCGTAATTAAAATAGGTTCGATGAACGATTATGAATAAGGGGGGGGGATTATGAATACCTGGCCGCGGCGTTGAGCGGAGCGTCGCGTTGCTGCGAGACGAAGCGTGGCGGCAGGCAGTCGTCGGCGACGCAGCGCGCGATGAAATTGGACAGAAGTACCGCCGCGTCCGGCGTGTCGAGCGCCAAGTCCGGCAGCTTCTCGAGCAGGCGCTCGAACGCTGACAACATCCTCACAGTTAGGATGTTTATATCTAACACGCAGTCAGCTGCAGAGAAATCTGACCGCTTGCTCTGCAGCTGACTACTTATAGGGGTAATAGGGATGTTGTTCGGTTTTTTTCGAAAGTCATCATATTCTCAAACAAATGGTGAAAGAAGTAACTCAATGAATAAATAATTACATAATTATTATGTCTTCAAAGTTTCAAGAGGGGGCATAGTTTCTTAAGAATAATTGTTACTTACATATGTTTAGTCTTGTATATGGAATTACGGTTCTGAATTAAATTAATACTTTATTCTCCGTCTTAGACTAGGTTTTTACAATATCTTTATAAAAAGTAAAATATATAAATACACTTACAAAACATAAAAATATTATAAAATCCTGCTTAGGGTGCCGCCGGCAGTGGTTCCGAATATCACTCGCAACAAACTGTGAGTGAAGCGAGGAAATCACAGAGAGACAGACAGACAGCGAGAGAGAGAGGGTAACTCTAACCGCCCGGAGCCCTATTAAAAGGAATATATATCAATAGAATTTACATCATTCTAAATTTTATAACAGAGTTGCATTAGTTTCGTTTCGTATGATGAGCGGTCAGAAGTTGAGTCCACTGTTACCTGTGGCTATGTCCTTGGCGGAGATCATCCACGTACAAGCCATCTCTCAAAGGACGGCTTCTGCTCTAAGTGCCGTCTCTATGTTGGTCGCGCAGAGGTGGCTCCGCTGTTACCTGTGGCTATGTCCTTGGCGGAGAACACCCGGCCGTACAGGTCTGAGACGAGCACGGAAGCCATCTCGCAATGGGACGGCTTGTGCTCTAGTGCCGTCTCTATGTTGGTCGCGCAGAGGTGGCTCCACTGTTACCTGTGGCTATGTCCTTGGCGGAGAACACCCGGCCGTACAAGTCTGAGACGAGCACGGAAGCCATCTCGCAATGGGACGGCTTGTGCTCTAGTGCCGTCTCTTTGATGGTCGTGCAGTGGCGGGTGCACTGTTACCTGTGGCTATGTCCTTGGCGGAGAACACCCGCCCGTACAGGTCCGAGACGAGCACGGAAGTCATCTCGCAATGGTACGGCTTGTGCTCTAGTGCCGTCTCTTTGATGGTCGCGCAGAGGCGGCTCCACCGTTACCTATGGCTATGTCCTTGGCGGAGAACACCCGTCCGTACAGGTCCGAGTCGAGCACGGAAGCCATCTCGCAATGGGACGGCTTGTGCTCTAGTGCCGTCTCTTTGATGGTCGTGCAGTGGCGGGTGCACTGTTACCTGTGGCTATGTCCTTGGCGGAGAACACCCGCCCGTACAGGTCCGAGACGAGCACGGAAGCCATCTCGCAATGGGACGGCTTGTGCTCTAGTGCCGTCTCTTTGATGGTCGTGCAGTGGCGGGTGCACTGTTACCTGTGGCTATGTCCTTGGCGGAGAACACCCGCCCGTACAGGTCCGAGACGAGCACGGAAGCCATCTCGCAATGGGACGGCTTGTGCTCTAGTGCCGTCTCTATGATGGTCTCGCAGACGAGGTGGCTGCGCTTGGCGGTGACGAACTCGAGGAAGTCTTCGGCGGCGGCATTGGTGTCGCCATGCTCGAAGTACTCCAAGATCACGGGTTCGGACTTCCGCTGTGAAGACGGTGTACCGTTAGCTTTTAGGTTTTCAAACTCATAATTAATACGAACGATATTATTACACAACATTCAAAATAAGAATTTTAGGAGCGTCGGTATCCCAGCGGGGCCCGAGTAGAGTGTGAGGTATGCAAGGTTAAGCAACGCCGGCCGTGGTCAACTCTTGGATACAATATTTTCTGTCACCTAAGTTTAGATGTGTCACTAATCTGCAATACCTTAATTATAATATCTATCCCCAAGAAATATTAGTCATCATCTTAATCAAAACTGTTTCGAAGTATAAATCATCGAATTAATGTAAATATGTATCTTAAATTATACTTTGATACCCTGACCGCTTTAAGTGGTTACTAACTGTGCCCTCCCGTGCCTTGGAAGGCACGTCAAACGTTAAGCCATTGATCCCTGCTGCTGTATATGACAGCGATAAGTCAAGTTAGAGACCTTTTGGCGGCTTGAGAACTGCGAACTGTACAGTGATAACACGAGGATGATGCTAATGATGATCATTTAACATACTGATTTTGACTCATAGCGGGTTGGAGTTGAAAGTCGAGTGCCTTACCGTGGCTACAGTGCAGCATGGATAATCACGATTAATTAGTGTCGCTATGTCTCTAAGAAATATAGTATGCTTGAAAAGGTTGTCTGGAAGAGATCGCTTGTTATTGTTAGCGATAAGATCGCCTGTTGTCTACCACTGTTACATGTATTTTAATTTCTGTTGTTCTTTTAATGTACTTCGTTTGGTGAGCAATAAAAAATATTGTATTGTATTGTATGCTTCAGTCTATTTTCAGTTTCTCAATAAACCGTACAACAGTTTAGTTTAAAATTGCGTAGGTCGCGAGCGGAAATAGCGGGGCCGCCGTATCGAGAGGGAACGTTGTAGTCAAGCCATTTACCACATGTTACTTAACATTAATAAATAAAATAAAATAAAATATTTGTGGACAATCTTACACAAATCGACCCAGTCCCAAACTAAGCAAAACTTGTACTATGGGTACTAGGCGACGATATACATACTTATATAGATAAACATATACTTAAATACATAGAAAACATCCAAGACTCAGGAACAAATATTCGTGTTCATCACACAAATAAATCGAGGGGCGAGTGGTCAAACCCGATAAATCGAGATAATTGTTTTTTGAAATAAGAACTCAATATCCATTATGCAGAGTTCTATTTTCAATAAACCTTTTAGATGACTTAGCGGGTTTGACCACTCACCCCTCGAAATGCCCTGACCGGGATTCGAACCCGGGACCTCCAGCTTCGTAGGCAGGGCCACTACCAACTAGGCTAAGGCGGTCGTCAAAACCATTAACTTTATTTATGTTTATTTATTTGCTGCCAAGTCATATGGGGAAGTCAACAGACTGGTAATGAACAAAGAATGGTGGTTACTCCACCCACAAGATAGAAGCTCAAGTTTTGATAACTTGCAAAAAATAAGAGCTAAGGTGCATCAGGGCAATCTAGACTGCGGGAAATTAAAATTAATGGAAAATATCTTCCGTGTTTTACATCATTTACTAGTACTATACCTATACCTGGTCGGATAGCGAAAAAGAGCTTTCACAATGACAAAGATAGGACTCTAGTAAATTATTAAAACACGGAAAACATAACGATTAGTTTTAGGGTCAATCAACTTTATTTTGTTTTTATTCTGTCCCGTCAGCGAGGAGACAGAATAACAACAAAATAAAGTTAGGATGCTTGAGAAAAATGTAGTTTAAATGTAGTGAAAAGCAAGCTAAAAAAGTCATTTTTACAAAGATTACCTTAATTGTTAACAGATTTAGTTAGTTAATATATATTTTTTTATTGTTATAGTTCTTACAATTACAAGTATTACTTAATTATGTAACTTAGGTGCATGATAATAGACTTGTTAAAATGGGCGTGGTCTCGCCAACAAACCGTCTTGTCAGTTTGGCGAGTAAAATTGAAACTGGAAACTTCATGTACCTTTTTGAAAATAAATTAAAAAAAAAGACAACAGTAACCGAGTTTCTTAGAAAAACATTTATAATATGGACTTCAAGGATGCTTGAGAATTGACCCATCTCCAAATGGATTTATGCTCATAGCTAAAACTCATGTTTGGTATATTTAAACCCTAAAAAATCACATTTTTAAAGAGTGACTCAGGAGACGTAACCATGGTAACGAGCAACAAAAAATAGTTGATCCACCCTTCAAATTCTCGCAGTTTAGATTGCCCCGCTGCACCATCTAGACCTGCCGTATAACTCGGATTACAGGTTCCTGCGGGGCACGTTGCATAATGTGGGTGACGTGGGGAGCGGGGCGGGTCTCTGCAGCCAGTGCCGCCCGTTAAATGTACTAGGTCATGCAACATCAGTCCGTTTACAATTCCGGGCTCTAATTCCGCAACCGGTTTTTAAAACCATGCCCAATAAGTAAGCTCACGCTCATTACTAAACCATGCACAGAATTCTTCAATGCGTGTAGCGGAGATGGATCTTAACGGTGTTTTGTGTCGGGGGTTCTTTTATTTTTTTTATTTAAGGGGCTACCCGGCAAAATCTACCAATTTTAGTGCATTTTGCATAGTAAATAGTTGAAGGGGTCTTAAGTTTTCGTATTAAAAACATATGTTGTAGGGAGGTATTTTATAAACACTTGTCGGCTAGAACTTAGAAGTAAGTCCTGTACACTTCACAAAAAGAATCCGCCGGAAGCCGGAAGGCCCAAAGAAACACATAAATAGTAATTAAATTTTTTTGAAACTACTTATCAACAATATAACTACAACCTGCATTTAAGCACCACTTTTTCCGCATTTGCATCTGCGCTTTTTCATCTTTGTAAATGTCTTGTGTTTGTCGCGAATAAATGTTTCTTCCTTTCTTTCTTTTTATATTTTCTTAATACTTTTTGAGAAAAGTACAAGAAAACTGGTTTTTTGACGTAAAAATTAGTTTCATGGCGTATATCTTGGTTTCAGCGACTGGTTGAGGTAAAGTGAGATCGTGTATTGTTAAGGACGGAAAGTGTGAACACAAAAAAACTGAAGAGTTACAGTTTCAAGGTCATCCAGATAGGGTAGCTTCTTAATTAACTTCCATGTATAAATCTATGAAGCTCCAATGTCTAAATAATATAGTCTCACTGACATCTGTCAGTTTATTTTGATTAAAAATACTACTTTAGGATGTTCATAATGCTCCATCCATCTTTTTTTTCTGGTCTGAGAGAAAAAGATGCAAAAGATACTTAGTCGTCGACCGTACGCCACGTTTCCATTGGCATCCCTAACAATGAACCGGCGCGTGCGCCGCCTATCAACACGGGTCAATGACAACCGATGACATTATTACCTCTCCCTCGACAACAGAACATCACAACGACCTACGACAGGGGTCGGCAAACCGTGGCTCTTTGACAAAATGAAAAAAATATCTGAATATAGTTTGATTGCAGAAAATGAACTTGACTTGATAGCTAACTATTAGAAAATATTTTAAGGATAATGTCAAGCATATTATTCAATACAAGGTTTTTTAACGGATCCATTAAATCAATACTAGCCTACAATTATTGACTGTTACAGATTACAGTAATCTTTTTTTTTTTTAATACCTGTTTATATAAGGCCACCTGTTTATATAAGGAAACAATATTTTCTGTCACCTAAGTTTAGATGTGTCACTAATCTGCAATACCCTAATTATAATATCTATCCCCAAGAAATATATTAGTCATCATTTTAATCAAAACCGTTTCTAAGTACTCATCGGATTAATGTATCTTAAATTATAGAATTATAATTTTTTTCTATAGCTTAATTAAAGTAAAAATAGCTACCAAAAAGTGTGTATATAAAAGCCGCGCGTTATTTTGTCTGGTGATTTTGTTTTAATGACAATTTCATTATTTTGAATTTAATTATTTGATGATTGATATTATTTCCAGGTAATTCTTTTTTTTATATTCGCGTCGTTTAATTCGTATACAATGTGTTTTGGAATGGACTGTACTTTTTATTTAAAACGAAAATAGCGAAAATGTATACGAAATTACCGTAATGTGAAATAGAGCTGAAGTCAACCAAATTGCGTACTTACCGAGCTTGTCTGCAGTTGTGGGCGCAGAACTACGGTGTTGGCGATCAGGGCAGTACTCCCAACCCTCGGACCATCTAGATTTACCTTCGGTGTGAGAAATACCTCCCCTTGGAACCTTCACCGTTATGTAGCGCGGCCAGCACACAACCCAATTGACCAGCTCCTTCCTTTCTTCCACTCCACATACGGTTTGTTTGACACAAATACGGTATTCAACCGAGTGTAACACGATATTTAAAGGTTTTACGATAAGATATGTAACAGACCAACCGACACGATACAAATTTGTTGGCTGCTACCGAACGACTCAAATTCGACTGGTCATTAGCCACAGACAAACAAGTTTTTTTTTTTTTTTTTAATAGCTTCGAAATCTTATAAAGTTGTCAGGCGAATAAATGGTTAAAACATCAATCTTTAACACAATGAATAATTGATATCCAGGTAAAAGGTATGATTGACAAATAAAATGAATGTGATTGACAGATACGGTTGTCAGGCCCTCAACTTTAAATGCGACACGGCGTTAACAAAGGCCTTATCGAAAACATTTTTTTTTTTTAATTTACCAAGGGCATTAAATAACGATGATTATTATTTGGTTAACAAATTTTTAGTCTTTAGCAAAAGTCGCTGCAATTGACTTTACACCCTCCAAAGACGAATTATGGAGCTTTGTATGGATATTATATGCAGTTATGTCCTTTTGCTTTTGAAGCGGACGCCTGTAATGGGAGGCGATCGTTTTATAGAGTTAAATGTTGGAAACATCTTAACAAGCATACAAAGTAAACATGTGTGCACTCAACTTTTATGTTAAGTAAAAGAACGCGTCATTACAACGGTACAAAGTGTAATTTAAGATTCTTGGACATATTTTTATGATTTCTTTGTTGGACACTACACCAGTGCAGTGTAAAATCGAAGCGAGGCGTCGATTTCAGTGACAAATTTTACGAAGTTATTATTCACTAGCGACCCGCCTCGGCTTCGCACGGGTGCCATGCTGATGCGTGTATTATACATATAAACCTTCCCCTTGAGTCACTCTATCTATTAAAAAAAACCGCACCAAAATCCGTTGCGTAGTTTTAAAGATTTAAGCATACATAGGGATATAGGGACATAGGGACAGAGAAAGCGACTTTGTTTTATACTATGTAGTGATACGTGCAGGATAGATAGTAACAGAAATATGATGGCAAGCATCTTTTATGATGATGAAGACACAAGAGGGTATACATTTAACATTCGACCGCGTGCGTCCCGGCGGGCAGCCCACAGGGTAATGGGCTGCAGATCTTACGCAACGCGTCGTAGAGTCGGAGGTTTTCCCCTGGATTTTCCCCAGGCTACTCTCCAACCGCGCACTCCAATCGCTTTATTGACCGCTTTCCACAGTCAAGTTAAAACCAGGGACCGATACCGGTATTTAAAAAAAACCCTGAATTAGCCCAATATTTTGGATTATTTTTTGCTCTTTACGTAGAGGCTGAATCATGTATTTAGGTAACAACGTCGTATTATTAGATTGTCCCATTAAAAACGAAATAATGAACCGGTAACCGTAATAATACCGGTATTTTTCTATGGTGAAAATACCGGTATCCGATGGTTAAAACAAAAACTTACGCGCCAATAGAATGGGCGCATTTACTTCTGTAGGATAAAATTTGCAAGGTATCCCCTGACCCCCGCACGGAATATTTTCTTAAGAATACCAAAATATTTACAGAATTGTACGAGCGAACCCTTTTTTTAGCGTGCGGCGCGTGTCGTCGTCTAATTATATCTTTATCGTTCGCATGTGTGATGTAAACGAGCCTGTCAGTACAAACAAATACTATTTTATCTTGCCGGTTTTTTATTTCAAGGGTGAAAAAATATGGGTGCCGTTCGGTCGCCATAAAAAAAAGGATATTTTCAAGTACCATATCTCCGATTTTCATAATTTGTTATGATTGTCATAATAACAAAATGCATATTTACATTGGATATAATACTTAAATACCATAACACTCACCTATCACAACCACCTTTTCTATAACGTTTAATTGAGCTAATGTATTTTTATATAATACACATTAATTATAATCATTAAAACTAATAACAACGTATACATAAAAGCTCAGAAAGACTTGTTAGGGCAAAAGAGACTCCAACGCGGATAAGTTAGAAGATTAAGACGGGAGCTTCTGCTCCCGTCTTAATCTTCAAGGTTAATTTTTTTATAAAAGCCCAGAAAGACTTGTTAGGGCAAAATAGACTCTAACGCGGATAGGTTAAATGTATATTATGACTATTAAATATTATACAGAATGATCATTATAGCGTTTGGTAGTTATCAAATTGACAATTATGAGCATGATTATAATCGATGATATTATGCAAATTGTTTTAATGCATTTTATTTTTATAAACATTAATCACTTATACAAATCGAAATTATGCAGTTCGTTTGTATGCAACATGAAAATATGCAATTTGTTTTTATATTAAACACACATTACACACCCCTCTGGTAGCTTATTGTGATATCGTGTACAGAGCCCCACAAGATTTTTGAACTCTACTTAACCTAGTCCTTGCATAACCTAGTCATTCTTGATAGGTACATAGAATTATATCCGCACATTCATGTACGTTTTAATCTTTTCGACACCAACGACGGACATATCCGAACCGTAGGTTCAACGCTAACGACTGATATCAACCTCCATACATACAAATCGAAATCCGAACTTCGTATCGTGCCGTCCCTCTCACTCATATAGTGAATAACACGAAAGTGTCAGTCGTTAGCGTTGAACTTCGAAATCCGAATTTCGTATCGTGCCGTCCCTTTCACTCTCGTGTTATTTCGGTCTCGGGTTATATGAAGTTCGGAGTAACCCCTCGGGTTTATAGAATAGAATAGAATATAACCAAATTTATTGCACACCAAAATAACAACACATTACAGGTTTGACATTCCGATGTCATGGCGTGTGAGTTACATCGTTTATATTTGACAGAGCGTTGAAAAGTTATATTTAGAATGAGGAGAGGCATGAAAGTACAGCGATATCAAAACATTAAGCGACCTCTCTATTAGCCTAGTTGGTAGTGAACCTGCCTACGAAGCTGGAGGTCCCGTGTTCTAATCCTGGTCGGGGCATTTATTTGTGTGACGAACACAAATATTTGTTAATCCTGAGTCTTGGATGTTTCTATGTATTTAAGTATTGTATTTATCTATATACGCATGTATATCGTCGCCTAGTACCCATAGTACAAGCTTTGCTTAATTTGGAACTAGGTCGATTTGTGTAAGATTGTCCACAAACATTTACTTCACTATCACTACATAGTATAAAACAAAGTCGCTTTCTCTGTCCCTATATCCCTATGTATGCTTAAATCTTTAAAACTACGCAACGGATTTTGATGCGTTTTTTTTAATAGATGAGAGTGATTGAAGAGGAAGGTTTATATGTACAATAACATCCATTAAATAGTGCACCAGTGCGAAGCCGGGGCGGGTCGCTAGTATTGTATAAAACAAAGTCGCTTTCTCTGTCCCTATATCCCTATGTATGCTTAAATCTTTAAAACTACGCAACGGATTTTGATGCGGTTTTTTTAATAGATAGAGTGATTGAAGAGGAAGGTTTATATGTATAATAACATCCATTAAATAGTGCACCCGTGCGAAGCCGGGGCGGGTCGCTAGTATTTATATATTTTTTTATTTGTCATTTGGCGCTCCCTGGCGGCAAGAGCGGCCGCGCCACCCGCTCTACCCTATAGCCGGGCCTGCAGAAATCTTTGTCAACGCTTATTCCGTCTGTTTTTCAGTCGGCATTCTAATAATAGTTGTGTTTATGCGACCGCGTGCCCTACAACAGCGGTCGTCGACCCGCGTTGCCATTCGCAATCGAACCTTGGAGCAAACTCGAGAGCAATGAAAGTGGACGCGATTTATATGCATACTAGACAGTGTTGCCAGATGGTTACATTTCTTACATTTTTCGTAACTTTTAACCGGCCCGCGTAACATGTAAGTAACTTCTGTTCTAAAGTATTTTTTTGTAACTTTTGGGAACAATGCAGGCGCGGATACAGAGGGGGGGCAACAGGGGCAATTGCCCCCCCCTGAAGCCTGTGTCAGGGGAGGGCAATTGCCTATGTCCTGACGTAGGACATATGTTCTGACAACAGTTATCAAAAGTCAGTTTTATTTTCGGAAAGTTCGAAAGTGCCCCCCCCTGAACAAAATCCTGGATCTGCGCCTGGAACAATGAAACTCTATTTAAAAAGAATCTTTTGAGAAGTTCAAATGTAACTAACTGGGATCAAGCGAGACAATTTATTGGCTTCCTTCCAAAAAAATCACAAAAGAACCTACATGGTACGACTCGTCTGTCTGTCTGTTGCAACATTGACATTTGAGATACCGCCCATCAGCCTGGCGTAATTCTGTCTCCTAACTCGCCGAATTATAACTGTATGTTATTTCTATGGCTATTCATTTCTTTAAATCGAATGTTTTCATAAGTAATTATGAAAAATATAAAAAATGTAACTTTTGGATCAAAAATGTAACTTTTCGAGAAAAGAAACGTAATTTTCGTCCCAAAGGCCCTGGCAACACTGATACTAGATTTTGAGCGCGACTTTGTCCGCGTGGAGCTCGTTTATATATTTTTAATTACTGTGAAATAGGGACTACTAAAACAACAATATACAACGCGAAAACCTAAAAATGTACCTAGATAATATGTATGTATTAAATGTTTTAAGTACAATAGATTAGCTTATATCAGTAGAATACTCACGCGAATGTTTCCCATAACTAGCTATTACACATATATTCTTGAGCTGTGAAGTGGGTGCGGGCTGAAAAACAGCGCTGTCCAGCCGTCCAGTGCCTTTACCATGAGTTTGCATGACCGTACTCGCTAGCGACTGCGTAAAAATTTGTATGGGCAAAAGTACAGTGCCTCTGGCGTTTACGCAATAGAACTAAGAATCGGCATACTAAATCGTTTACGCAGTCGCTAGCGAGTACGGTCATGCAAACTCATGGTAAAGGCACAGGCTCGCAGCATATGCTGAGCCCGAGCCTATTGTCGCAATTACTTTCAATTTATTTTAATGTACCTACCTCTATTATTAATTTCTGTTTCTGTTATTTGTTGCTTTTATTTTGTGTAACTTCTTTCTGGCGACAATAAATCATTTTTTTTTTTTACTATGTACAAAGTTAATCCTTAGAGAAATGAATTCTGTTTCCTGATTGGTGGATTTTAGTAAAGCTGTATTCTGGTTGATTGATACCCAATACCAAATATTAAAAAAAGTCAGTTAGTTCTGTAATAAATGTCATTCTGATATCTGTAAAGCTCCAGATACCATATAAAGAAAAAATTGTAAATCACAAATATGTATTCATATTTTCCCTAGAGGCTACACTAGGTTTTCCTATTACGTTGACATATTATTGCATAACAGCATCAAAATACACCAGGGACCGTTTTCGGTACGGTATAAACGGTATGGTAGCGGTATTGGACATCGATACTGCTTCGTTATAAAATCTTTAACCAAACCGAAACGAAACGGTATGACGTCATACCGTTTTAAAATGCTACCTTTATTTTCCGGTTATGCAGTCCCTGAAATACTTTAGCCCCGCTCGACAAGTCTAATATGATTTTTCGAACATAAAAAGTGATAAAACAGTTATTAGCTTGAAATCTGTCGATTTGGAGTTATTTCTTAATGAAAAATCCTAAAAAATACATTTAAAATCAATTATATACAGCCCTAATGGACTAGATAGTAACGAAGATAACATATCTTATTTGACGACCGCTTTAGCCTAGTTGGTAGTGGCCTTGCCTTCGAAGCTGGAGGTCCCGGGTTCGAATCCCGGTCAGGTCATTTATTTGTGTGATGAACACGAATATTTGTTCCTGAGTCTTGGATGTTTTCTATGTATTTAAGTATATATTTATCTATATAAGTATGTATATCGTCGCCTAGTACCCATAGTACAAGCTTTGCTTAGTTTGGGACCAGGTTGATTTGTGTAAGATCGTCCACAAATATTTATTTTATTTTATTTATCCTGATATGATGATACGATATGATGACACAGAAAATGGCTTATACAGATGAGATTACATATACTTTTTTGACATTTGACTCATGGGGGTTGAAAACTGACTCGTAATAGTTATGTTTAAGCGACCGCCTGACCTACAGGGGAGGCCGTTGACTCCGCGGCGCCTTTCGCAACCGAACCTTGGAGCAGACTGTGTTATACAGTTCTTAGGGTTCCGTACCCGAAGCGTCCAAACGGAACCCTATTGCTGTCACTCACGCGTCCGTCCGTTCGTCCGTCGTCTGTCAGACAGAGGGCCTACTCCCTTTCACTCTTGTGTTATACACTATATGAATGAAAGGAACGGCACGATACGAAGTTCGGAGTAGGCCTTCAATGGCTTTACCATGAGTTTGCATGACCGTACTCGCTAGCGGCTGCGTAAACGATTTAGTATGCCGATTCATAGTTCTATTGCGTAACCGCCAGAGGCGCTGTACTTTTGCCCATATAAATTTTTACGCAGTCGCTAGCGAGTACGGTCATGTAAACTCATGGTAAAGGCACTGGTTTTACAGCCAAACGGTTGGAGCTACAGTCTTCAAACTTTCACAGTATACGCATCTTATTGACCCAAAAGGTCATAACTTATTATTAAATGCTTTTAAGCGGCAATTACACTGCGTCGTTCACCTAATGCGGTCGCCGAATTCATTTTAAACTACTTAGGCCAACAAACGTCGTCTTCACATTAGTCTGTCCGCTTACCTATAAGCGTTGGCAGCTGTCGATCGCCGAATGCGGCCGACTAACGTGCTCTTTACACTTCGTCGTTCGCCGCATACAGCATGCGGCGAACGACGAAGTGTACCTAAATGCCGCTTTAAGGGGAGCGCGAAAAAAATTGTGGGGTACCGTTGTTTAGAGCTCGTCTTTGAGTAGATAAATACCGTATTTTTTGTATTCATCAAAGTGAGCAATTTATACAAAATTTTGCTCACAAGAATTGTTTATCTTCCCATTGAACTACAAACTTGAAAATTGGTGATGATGTTTATTATTACGTATATTTTAGCAACACAATTTTTTTTTACATAATTTCACCTTACAGCCATGCAATACAAATACAATTAAAAGTAAAAGTAATAGGCAATGTACAGGCATCATTATTCATTACTTCTACACTAAGATGAGGTTTTAAACCCTATCTAATACCGGCGGGTCATACTTAGTTGAAAAAACAAAAGTCGTCCCTCCTGTGGTCAATAGTTAACGGCTTATGTGCATGTTAGCTATGTTTTTATTACAGGGATTTATAGAAACGGAGACACTGTTTATGCGGGTTACTGGTCCAATCGAAAATTAAGCTTTGTAGCCCTTAACTTTTGATATGTCCACAGACATCTTTCAATTAGGTTACTGTCATCTTTAAATAATTATGTCACACAAAAGAAAAGTAATTAAAAAACCGGCCAAGTGACCACGCACAATGAAGGGTTCCGTACCAACACCTACTTTGAATCTAAAAAGTCGTATCTTTATAGGATACTCACGGTACTTACGACCTTTTGTTTGGGCAAGACAGTTTTTAAGCGAAAACTCAAAAACCGTAAAACCTATATTGTTCAAACCAAAAATCGTTGAAAGTATTTACTAATGCACACCACCTCAATTTTTTTCAGAATTTTAAACTTTATAGTTTGGAAATTAGAGGGGGGGACACACTTTCTATGACTTTGACAGCTAATATCTCACCAACGGTTGACTTAAATGGACGAGTTTTTTAGAAAACTCCATATAATTTTTAAAGGCCTATCCATCGATACCCCACACGATTACATGCGTCGAAATTTTTTTTTGCATCCACCGGTTACATGTATGGAGTGCCCCCCCCTAATTTAATATTTTTTTGTAATTTCACATCACTTTTATGCAGGGATCGGATACCGGTATTTTCTCCATAGAAAAATACCGGTATTATTACGGTCACCGGTTCATTATTTCGTTTTTAATGGGACAATCTAATAATACGACGTTGTTACCTAAATACATGATTCAGCCCTACGTAAAGAGCAAAAAATAATCCAAAATATTGGGCTAATTCAGGGTTTTTTTAAATACCGGTATCGATCCCTGCTTTTATGTAGCGGTTCATAGAATACACCTTCCTACCAAATTTCATAATTGTAGTGCTTATAGTCTCAGAGTAAATCGTCTGTGACATACGGACGGACGGATAGACATGACGAATCTATAAGGGTTTTTTTTTTTTTTTTACCTGACTGTGGCTTTATAGGCCGGGCCCAATAATGCGATAGGAGTGCGCGGTTGAAGAGTAGCCTGGGGAAAATCCAGGGGAAAACCTCCGGCACGACCACGCGTGTGGTTTGGAACACTGGAATACTCTAATATAAGGGTTCTGTCTTTGCCATTTTGGCTACGGAACCCTAAAAACAGACATTGTTTTCTTAGACCACGCTCGACGCCTATGAATAATGCACGTGTCTCCGGTAACTGGGGCGGCCGCGGGCGATATCTCTCTTATCAAGGATTTGAGATGAGATGACTCCAATGACAACGATCTGTTGTGAAGTATAGGTGGATGGATGTTGTGTAATGATTATACAGGTAAATTGTTTAAAATCTATAATCTATACATACATACATAACACTAATGCAATAGTTTCTTTTAGAAATCAACTAGCGACCCGCCCCGGCTTCGATAATGGGATGTAGATAAAGGAGTGTATACAACTGTACATAATTAGGCCTCGTTTCATAAAACTACACTCGTGTTTTAAGACCTCTCATTATGTATCAGTTGCATAAACTACTATAATGCAATTTGAAAATGTCATATATAACTGAAGATCACAATTCAGTTCCTTAAAAATTGACTATGTTTAATTTTAAGTGATATTTGTATATTGTGAGATAAATAAATCATATCATATGAATTAAGACATATCTTGACATTTTGTCAATGTTTCTATCTAGAACGGGAGTATTGCAACCTAATGTCATAAATTTGAAAATTTTCATTAAGCAATATCGTTCCAAACCACTCCAAATCGACCATTTTCAAGCTGTTTCTTTTCCGCTTAATTTCTAATCACACACAATAAAATCAAAAAATGTCTGTGTTACTATCTAATACTTTAATAAAGTCATCGTTAACCGGTTGTTTACCGGTCCCTGGGATCATAACAAAAGAATGCTATTGTTTGTTTTTTTCGCCGGGAGAAGACCGGCTCACTTTATTGGTATTATCAATACTTTCGTCATAATTTGAAATCAAAACATTTTAAACCTTATAACCAGGGACCGATACCGGTATTTTTAAAAAACCCTGAATTAGCCCAATATTTTGGATTATTTTTTGCTCTTTACGCAGGGCTGAATCATGTATTTAGGTAACAACGTCGCATTATTAGATTGTCCCATTAAAAACGAAATAATGAACCGGTGACCGTAATAATACCGGTATTTTTCTATGGAGAAAATACCGGTATCCGATCCCTGACCTAATGTCATAAATTTGAAATTTTTCATTAAGAAATATCGTTCCAAACCACTCCAAATCGACCATTTTCAAGCTAAAAACTGTTTTTTTTCCGCTTAAATTCTACCACACACAATAAAATCAAAAAATTGAGGTGTTACTATCAAAAACTTTAATAAAATCATCGTTAACCGGTCGTTTATCGGTCCCTGGAATTCCAGGGATCATAACAAAAGAATGCTATTGTTTGTTTTTTTCGCCGGGAGACGATGGCTTACTGTATTGGTATTATCAATACTTTCGTCATAATTTGAAATCAAAACATTTTAAACCTTATAACCAGGGACCGATACCGGTATTTTAAAAAAACCCTGAATTAGCCCAATATTTTGTATTATTTTTTGCTCTTTACGTAGGGCTGAATCATGTATTTAGGTAACAACGTCGTATTATTAGATTGTCCCATCAAAAACAAAATAATGAACCGCAGGCGAATCACGTAACTGTATGTACTAACGGTAGATAGATTTTACTGTCAATTTTGAAGTATAAATATATGAGCTGACAATTCAAATGTGACATTAAAATCTACCTAACGGTAGTACAAAAGTTACGTGATTACCCCGCAGGTGACCGTAATAATACCGGTATTTTTCTATGGAGAAAATACCGGTATTCGATCCCTACTTATAAGTCTTATAACACATCATTCATGCCACAAGCCGACGGCATACGCTGCTATTGCTATGAAACATGTTCACAGCAAAAACATTGGCACAGGTGTGGCGAACACGATTAAGTTGTTTACCCGTGAGCGTATCGATAACTGATTAAAGTTGTTTTTATTCCGTTCGTTAATAGTTTGCTGTTTTATTGATTTATGATAATATCACACATTATTTTTGTCGAGACGATTTGGTGTGAAATACACCAGAGGATCGTTTTGAACCGTCGGTTGGAAGTTACTGGTCGTATAGACTAACCCCCTTATTCATAAACGTCTGTCAAACCTATATTAGTTAACTAGCCGCTATATAAAGTTCGTTTGTCCTTATCTGTCACTTTGACATTGACGTTTGTGAGAATGGGACAAAGAACTTTTTAGTTAGCAGAGGTTTGGTAAGTTTTATGAATACGAGGGTTAATGTATGTGAGGCTGAGGAGTGCTCGTCGCCCAGCGGCGCCCGCGTACCGCGTGCGGTATGCGAGGTTAAGCAACGTCGGCCCAGGTCAGTTACTGAATGGGTGACCGCTTTGAGTGGTTATTAACTGAGCGCTCCCGGGATTTGGAAGGCACGTTAAGCCGCTGATCCCGGCTGCTGTCTATGATAGCAGTCGTTAAGCCAAGTTAGAGACCTTCGGGCGGCTCGGCTTGAGAACTTCTAACAGTCACGTTGCCCTCCACCCACTTGACAAGCCCAATTCCAATAAGGTCTGGTTTCCCCTCGGGTTGGAAGGTCAGATGGCAGTCGCTTCCGTAAAAACTAGTGCATACGCAAATCTTGGGATTAGGTAGCGGACCCCGGGCATCCTTCAGGATGCAACTGTACCGGGGTAAAGCTAGGGTAATGATAGACTTATTTATGTATAAGAAAGCCTGCCTAAACTGGTCAGAAACGCATCCCACTGTACCCCGTAGAAAGAGGATTAGATAGAAGGAGGATTAGCGAATCACCGAGGGGGACGCACTTGTGATAGGCTGACTAAATTGAGATGGACCAGAAGACTGATATAGATGTAGCACAACACAGACTTATAATAAATACAGACGTGACGCGGTAATAATAATACCAGTTCCAAGCGAGAAGGTCATATACAAATCTCGCTAAGTGCGCCAGAGAGATATGTATCATTTGCTGTCTTTGTCATAGTTCCACTTTTTGTTATTGGGCACAATGTCAAAGTTAGCATCCGTTGGGCTCAACAAAAGGTAGTCGGAAGTGTCATCTCAAAATATAACTGAATTAATTAATGTTTTTGTGCATAAAATAGTGCTTTGGGCAACAAATGATATAGATCAGGGTTTATGTGGTACAGTTTCTATAAAACAATGGTAGTTTGCAGCGTGATCGGCTGTAAAAGCCGCAGAGAAAGATGCGAAGAAAAAGTAACCTTTCACAAGTAATTATACTATTTTATACCTTTATCTAAGCGTAATATGTGTTATTTCATTGGTACCATTATGTTTCATTCAAAATTTTGTAAAATAAAGCGATTAATATTGAAATAACAACATTGTTTACATTGGTGATTTTAGGTTATAAAGTTTTTGTCGACGTTATTATCCGCCTAAATTACGTAGGTTGTTTATTGGAAGCTGTCAGAAATGTTACAATCTGTTCTTAATTTAGCTTCCCTGCAATCAATTTAGGGATACCAGCTAATAGGATTTAACAGTAGCCCAATTATATGGTAATTTAGTGTACTATAAAAATAACACTTGTCATTATATAAAATACTTATAATGCTAGCCTAGGGTGAATTTTATTGTATTTAAATTTATGTAGCAGCAAAATTGTAGTATTTCTTAGAAATGGACAAGTAATATATAATTTTCTTTTCTAGGTTTCCACTAAATTATTCCACCCGAAATAAGTGGATAGCAGCGACAGGTCGGCAAAACTGGAAGCCGTCTAAAACAGCTGATTGTGTTCAAAGCATTTCGAATTGCATTGCTTCCGCAAAACACTATCTAGAGTTTATGTGATTAAGTCTTAATCACTAAGACCACTACGCCAAACAGAAAAGAAAGTATTAGAAAAGTATACACAAAATTAATATTATTCAAAGGTCAGTAAGTGCCCCGATCAGGTTCCTGAATCTACCGTCCTATCTTTAAAAAAATATTATATGTATAATAAATGTATGAATGTATATTTGTTTGTCATTTCATTCCTTAGTGGAATTATTTTTTCGCCTTACATATATGTAATTGAGTAGTTAAGTAAGTGCATCATCAATTTTAATTAGAGAACTTCCGTGAGTCGGACATATTGAAATATAGTAACTCGCTCGACGCTCACGTCTTTAAGGTTGAATTTCGCTCAACATGTTTCAGACCAATACGTCGTCCGTAGTCAATAAGAACCAGTCGCGATGGCAGCTTGTCTAGCATTGCCTGCTAAATAAATGTTGGCGGCGGCTGTGGCGAGGGTCCGTTTATTATATTTCAATATATCTGAGACTCACGGCAATTTTCTAATTAAGTAAAATCGCATCTACACACTTTAAACCTATACTTACACGCCAAACCACTCAAATGTCAGAAAGGTATGGAAAGCTATCTCGCTTGCACAAGCATGACAAGCATCATAAATAAGGTAGGTACATCTCGTCGTCTACCGGTCCCTGGGATCCCAGGGATCATATCAAAAAAATGCTATAATATTGTTTATTTTTTCGCCCGGAGACGACGGCTATACCTATTAGTGACAATAACTTGTACCCAATTTCGGAGCATTATACCTACAATAACTTCCACCTAATAATTAACTTATACACTTTAACGAAGTTATTTAGCATGGAATACCGCAAAGAAACACTGGGTGCCGAGCGATTCTCTAACTTACCGGTCATATTGTCATTATACATGTAAGTATACTTTTTTCAATTATTTCAAACAAACAACTTACTCTATCGCTCATACCAGATAATTACATAATGCCTATAATGAGTCGAAATATACAAAATAAACAGAAGCCATGGGGTAATTTTAGTAACATGGTCACCCCACGGGAGGTATGTACTCTGTTGTCGTCCCTCGTTGCGGCACGCGTCTAACAGCTCTTTAGAAATATTTATACTCTAAGTAGCACAATTGTGACATCTCATAATTAGTCGTGCTGTATTTAACCTCCTGAGGCCTGACCTTCAAAAATCAACAAAATAATCTCGACCTTAATAAACGTATGTATAGTTCAAAATCAATTGTATTTTATGTAGTACCTATATGACACGGGGCCTCACGAGGATAAATAGGGATGTTGACACCGAATTACAAAATCAATAAGTTCGAATTTTATCGAAAAAGGATTAAATCCTTAATCAAATGGTGAAAAAAGTAATACAAAAGAATAAATAATTACATTATTATAAGTCTTCAAAGTTTTAAGAGGGGGCATACTCTGTCCCTTTTCCGCAAAACGCACCTTTGTATTGGAACGATCGTCATTTACTATGGCGCTCGTGGTCAATGACGTCACTGATCTGTCGCGGTTTCTTTCTAACCAATAACATTAAAAAGGTAGCAAAGAAGGAAAGGTAGTAGCTTCGTTATTTTTTCAGATATTTCAATAGATTTTCACCATTTGGCATATTATTTTGCCTTGTTTCTTTTTGGAGTCTTATGAGTACTCAAATTTTGAGTTAACATCCCTATTGGCACCAAATAAAACCAATAGGCTTGAAAGAAGATGACATATTGTATCTCGTTCCCGCGTGTGTTGGTGTGCTGCTTGCATCTCTTTCACACATCTTTATATGTGTGTATTGCCGGCTCCAGTCTTATCCTTACTTCATCCTGTACCCGCTGCCTTCCCGATGAATTCCGGCAACGGCCGATGCCTTCTATTCGTACCATTCTCAGGCGTTCAGGTAAATGCCGCCAGATGTATTGAGCCATGCGTGTAACGTCACATTTCTATTAAAGCCATTTAAACTTTTGGTAAAGGCCCTAGAGTTGATAATCCGGTGTTAATGCACATGCAGTCTCTATTTACGAAGTATGCTTATCTTTCATGACGGACGATAATATTGTAGCAAACCGCACAATAGAACAAAGAATTGGACATGAGAAGAACACAAACACTATACTTACAATAATCTCAGGCTCGGCCTCCAAGATGACTAGATGTCCCCGTTGGCGACGGCCTCCCGAGTCGTAGTCGGGGTTGTTCTCGTCTTCCATATACTCCTACAGCAGCTCGGAGCCCGGGGCTCCCCAAACGGCCTTGTAGTCACATTAGTGTTACTCACAACTCGGTCTCAAGATGACTAATGTCCCCGTTGGCGACGGCCTCCCAGGTCGTAGTCGGGGTTGTTCTCGTCTTCCATATACTCCTACAACAGCTCGGAGCCCGGGGTTCCCCACACGACCTTGTAGTCACATTAGTGTTACTCACAACAATCTCTTCAGGGTCGGCCTCCACGATGACTAATGTCCCCGTTGGCGACGGCCTCCCGAGTCGTAGTTAGAGTTGTTCTCGTCTTCCATATACTCCTACAGCAGCTCGGAGCCCGGGGTTCCCCACACGACCTTGTAGTCACATTAGTGTTACTCACAACAATCTCTTCAGGGTCGGCCTCCACGATGACCTGCTTGAACTCAATGTCCCCGTTGGCGACGGCCTCCGAGTCGTAGTTGGGGTCGTTCTCGTCCTCCATGTACTCCTCGAGCAGCTCGGAGCCCGGGGCTCCCCACACGCCCTTGCCGCCGGCGCCGCCTGTACACACATTGATATTGTTAGGCCAACCAACCGTGCCCGACCGATCGCTGTAAAAATCATACAAATGCCTTCAGACTGATGCTGACCGTCAGCGCGTATGTGGCCATATAAAACACGACCGAACGACCGTACGCGTTCTAATCATTCTAATCAAATACATGCGGAAAAGCATCTAGGGAGCCCGAACACCTTACACGAAGCAGTAAATAATATCAGAAATGAATTATATGTAACATATAAGAATGGGATAGCATTACTCTAACCGCCCCAGAGAGCCTACTCCGAACTTAGTATCGTGCCGTGAAAGGGATCACTCATATAGTGTAACAGCACGAGAGTGAAAGTGACGGCACGATAAGAAATGTAGGCCCTCGGCTCCTGATCGGAGCTGAGCAATGCCTTAACATTTTCAGGCTGCGAAGGCCACCAACGTCCGCCCCCACGGGTGTAATACGGCATTTACGGCGCATCAGCGAGTTAGGCAGCTTCAAATGACGTCACGCTCTTTGAGAGCGAGAGCGAATCAGATATATTACCGCGCCGACTCGCCCCACAGCGTTTCTAGCAGTGATGCCAGATCTACTGATTTAGCAGTAGATCTACCTGCTTTTCAAAAAATCTACTGATCTACTGCTTTGTTTGCTATTATTAGCACGAATTAGTAAGTGCGACAGAGAGGGAGATATTCGAACTTCATTCGTTTTCGGTTCGCGGTAGCCCCTCTGTAGGGCTAGCGCATGATGGAAACGTCAGTTTGTCGGCTTATCTCGAGCTATCCGTCACTTTCTAACGGCGCATATCAAAAAGAGACTCGTAGCTCGAGATAAGCCGACACACTCTCGAGGCGAGTATGTGCTAGCCATGCAGGTGCTAGCCTAGCCAGGGCTAGGGTCGCCCGCTGGCGGTTTGGCGGTTTTTCGTCTCCCGAATTTTCTATCTAACCTATGAATATGTGTGTTTATATGTTCTAATGTGTTTAAATTACTCTTATAATTCAAGCTCAAGTCCATTTTAGCTAATATTGGTATTATTTTAGTAATCTACTGCTTTTTCCCTCGATCTACTGCTAATTTTTTTTTCTCTACTGAATTCTTCAGATTCCATCTGGCAACACTGGTTTCTAGTCTCGTGCGGTATCTGTTATGCCGGACCTCACAATGGGCCATAACGTCGTCTACCGGTCCCTGGGAGCCCCGGGATCATAACAAAAGAATGCTATTTTTTTTTCCACCGGGAGACGACGACTTAAGGTACAAGTTGGAGCCCAACCGCAGACAGCAACTGCACGAAGTTGAACCGTAATCGTAAGTCTTAAAAGTCCCAATGTAGAGTGAGCGGCGTAAGTGTCGCCGTGCGGTCGAGACACTTCTCCGCTCACTTGAGCTTTACACGAAACTGAGCATTTTATAGATACAATTACGGTCCGATTTGGAGTGCGACGGAACGTGCAGTGTGCAGTTGCTGTCAGCAGTCGGGCTACGAATTTATACCCTTACTAGCGACCCGCCCCGGCTTCGCACGGGTACAATTCTGATGCATGTATTATACATATAAACCTTCCTCTTCAATCACTCTATCTATTAAAAAAAACCGCATCAAAATCAGTTGCGTAGTTTTAAAGATTTAAGGATACATAGGGATATAGGGACAGAGAAAGCGACTTTGTTTTATACTATGTAGTGATGGCGCAGAACCAGGACGTAGCTGTGCCGTAGAATGAGATGAAAGTAGGTATTTCTCCCTTTAACGTCCTGTACGTTGGGTCATCATGGACCACTGTGGGCTCCGGCATTACATAGTAAAGGGTATTTCATGTGCCGAGACAGGGTTCTTTGAACTTTGCTAAAATCAACACCACAAAATGCAATTCATATCATGTAGCTGACATGATATGAATTATGAACTACACAATTGTCGTAATATGTGATGTTTAGTATAAATATTTATATAATTATTTAGTTATCACTTGTTTACAGTGTAAATCATTACTTCAGCCTAATTATGTGTCTTATTCCTTGAAACTTACAATTCAATATTCAATGAAGTATAAATATAGCCGAGTTTAGGTATTGTAGATAAGCAGGTATTATTAGTGATGTATTTGGTAAACACTATTTTTGTGGTAGTATTATCAGGGATTTGTTTATCTTGTCAATGTGTGGGGGTTATCAGTGGAAAATTAATAAATATCTATTTGTATGTCAACTTTTGCATGTTATTCATCCTTGTATTTTGTTAAACTGTCCTCTCCCAGCGAAAAAAATAAACAATAGAATTCTTTTTGTTATGTGGGTCGATCAACTATTCTTTGTTGCTCGTTACCATGGTTATGTCTCCTGAGTCACTCTTTAAAACTATGATTTTATAGCGCTTAAATCTACCAAACACGAGTTTTAACGATGAGCATCAATCCATTAGGACATGGGTCATCTCTTGAGCATGCTTGGAGTCCATATTATAAACATTTTTGTAAGAAACTCGGTTATTGTTGTCTCCTCGCTGATGGGACAGAATAACAACAAGAAAAAGTTGATTGACCCATGTGCCCGGAGGCACGGGTAGAATGTTGTTATTTTGTATTGGAACATATTGGGACATATTATATCCTTTAGCCACCCAAAAGCTCCAATGGAATTTACATCTTTCAAAATTGGATCAGAGTTGCATTTTTTTTTCTAGTTTAATTTTAAAACAGTTCCACATTGTTGGAGGCCAGATCCGAAACCCGACACAAATACAGGTTTCCTCAAAATGTTATCCTATACCAAAAGGCTAATGACAAATATCAAATGACTAGCGACCCGCCCCGGCTTCGCATGTGTTCACTATTTAATGGATGTTATTATACATATAGACCTTCCTCTTCAATCACTCTATTAAAAAAAACCGCATCAAAATCGTTGCGTAGTTTTAAAGATTTAAGCATACATAGGGATATAGGGACAGAAAAAGCGACTTTGTTTTATACTATGTAGTGATATTCCATACAATAAGTTCGAAAAACTATTGGATTCGAATTTGAACCCACAACTGCTGTTTGGCCGCTGCTTGACCTACTAGGCTAGGACAGCTCATTCATGAGATTATTCACTAGAGAATAAATGAATTAGTAAGTTCTTACTCACTATTTTATTTATTCCAAGTTTCTTAAGATAACCAGCCATGCCTGTAGCAAAGTAGCTGAAAATGTTCTCTCATCACTTTGGAGCTTATTGTACAATAAAGAATGAATACCAAAGAAAAGGGCTACATTGCAACCTTCATCCTCTTTCAAAGAGTTTGATATGTGACAAAAGATATAATTATTAATTATATATAGCATTTAAAAGGTTAATAAGAAACCAATAAGAATTGTATTAGAAGGGATTCATTTCACATCAAATTGTTGAACTGTATGTTTTCAAACAATTATAAATAATGGAATATATCTGGCAAGTGGATACACATGGTGTGAAAGTTGCATGAGAAAATCAATTAAGACAAGAAACCTGTTTAAACTGGTCTAAAAATAAAACAAGAAACTTTGTTGTGTCTATGGTAAAACATAACTGACCTTGGCCCATATGCGATTCATTAAAAAAAATAAGAGGGCCTATTCCAAAACAGCAGGACTGCTGGGTCGGTGGCACCTTAAAATAGCCTTCGACGCTCGAAAGTTGTTTACAAGCTTGGTTTCGTAATAATACGTTCAACTTCTATTAGTGACCTACGCCAATCGATACGAAGCGCCCAGTAATAGCTTTAACGTAACTGCGCAGCGGCCGGGCCCGCGTGACCTTGAGAATGCGGCAATAAGGACTCAAAATATATACGTGACCACCGGGCGTAGTAAACAAAGTATTATGTAAATATACCCATCTGTGGCTCTGTTCATGCCAATGGGGTTCTAGAAAAATCTACCGCGTTGCCGGTATTCATAAGTTAAGTTTGAAGGTAGATTTAATTACCTTTTTTAGGCAGCCCGCGCCCGTGGCCATTGCGCGGTCGGCGGCTATTTTTCCAGCTGCGATATCTAGGCAGTGGCGTCGGCGTGCTCACACCTTGCCCTTCCTTGCTGTTGGTCCTTGAGAGCTTCTTGTTCCTGTGACGGCGTTTCAGACGCTCAGAGTGCGTCGCGGCGTCTCCGGCGCCCTCGTCCGCCGGCTTCGCGTTATCAGTATCACTCGCCGCCACGTTTTCTACTTCGGAAGCGATGGGCTCGACTTCCATTGTGGCGAGATATAACTGACGCGGACTAAACGAGGGTTCTTATTAGGGAATTTCAGCACTAGTGAGAGTCTATTTGTATTTATTTTATAGGAATGTTAAGCTAAAATGTCTTTTTAATGCACTGATAAACAATGGGCTCCAGCGAGCACGTATTTGTTTTGAGAGCGCACACCGGTATGAAGTTTGGTAAATAACAAGCGGTAGTTGTGCAATGCTACCAATATAACGTCACTTGTGGGCTACCACAAAAACTCATTTATATACGACTATTCGATTTCTATCTTAAAGTATAAATATTTTTAAAGAGCTGCTATACGCGTGCCACAAAGTATAATTCGATTCAGTATGTTTAATGTTTTTTTACTAAAGATTAAATAAAAAAATATAATTCGCTCGGTCATGGTACTATACTTGTCAATAAATTGTAATTGATCTGATATGACTTATTAAGCCATTTTAACAATAAATTATGTATTACGTAAGCGCTTACTTCAGTTAGGGGTAATAAAATACAAAAACCGATACTCTACGAATACTTCATTACACTACACATTTACATTACTTACTTCTGACAGAGTATACAGATTATAAATTCACCCAATGCTAGTAATATAACATTTTATATAATTCTAACCTAACCTAAACCTACGTAAATCATGTTTTTATTTATAATATGTATAGCTATATTTTACTAGATTTTGAATGAAGCATATTTTTTTTTATCAAATAAAACACGTTATGCCTAGATAAAGGTATAAAATAGTGTACTTACGATTGAAAGGTTAATTTTTTATAATCGATGAAGCTACTATTTACCATTGCTTTATAACAATTGTAACAAAAAATAAATCTTATTATTTGTAACCTAAAGCACTATTTTATGCACAAAAAATTAACTAATTTAAGATTATTCAATGACACTTCGTGTACCGTTTATCTTCCTCAAACTCAGTTGAGACCAGTAAAAAAGTGGAACTATGACAAAGACAGCAAAAGATACATATCTCTCTGTCGCATTTAGCTAGATTTGCATATGACCAACTCGCTTAGTATTGGTATTATTATTTGCGTTTCGTGTCTGGAAGTCTGTGGTTTCAATCGATGATTATTTTGCTGGGCACACGCGACTTAAATATAGCGAAATGTTAAAAGAAATGCTATTTGTCCGAACAGATGTAAAAAAATAAGTAAGAATACGTTTCTACTCTTTCTACTACGTTTGTTGTGTATGCAGTCAAGTAAGTGAATATCATTCGAGTTTACGATCTAAGGCAGAAATTAGACACATTGGTAACGCAGCTGTACTACAATGTCGACAACATAACGAAGAAAATAGTGTTGTCATAGTAAAACCCACCATAAAATTGGGTAAAAATAAACGTTGTTATCATGTTATTAGGGAGCAGTAACAGGAAATAATGGCAGCATTATTATATCGATTATAATTACCGTATAATCGGATCAGTGCACAGCACTACTGAAATTAAAAGAAAACATTTAAAAAAATATAGCCGTCAACGTCATAGAAATTTTATTATTGTTTGTTTAGCACATAAATTTATAATGAAAAAACATAAAGAAAATCTGTTTTCTACGAAGTTTCGCTTATTAAATTCGCAAGAATACTCTGAAGAGATAATCTGGTCATCGAGCGACTCCAGCGAATTCGAAGACGTGGACAGGAAAACTAATTTCATTAAAATAACCAACAAGAAACCAAATCGGAAGAGAAAACGTAATACAAAGACATCCAGCAATGTTTCTAACTTAGATATTACTCTAATTGACGTGACTAAGGATACCCAAGGCGATAAATCACCTGTTTTAACTTGTAAAACGAAATCCACGACAATAGAAAACAGCCTTGATAAAACTTATTCAATTTCAAACTTAGCTGAACATACTCGAAATGAAACCAATTTGACGTCACCAGTGCTGTGTACTGGTACACAAAGAGCTAATTTAAATATGAATAGCCCTGTTATTGCTCAGAAGTTTGCTTCACCAGTTCAATCTACGAAGGTGAAAAAAACTTTGTTCAGTGAAGCTAAGAATAATAAAGTTAATATTGTACGAAGAAGTGTCTCTCCCGTAATCAGTCAGCATATTGGACTTGATCGAAGAAAAACTCAAGAACCTGGGATTAAAAATCAAATTGAATTAAGTTTAGATACACCTGTATTAGAGACACAAAATTCAGAAGAATTAGAAGGCAGCAATTTACATAAGAATGAATCAAGCTCGAGAAATTCTAGTAATGTAGATTTGATAAAAAAAGTGAAATCATTTTTTGATAATCAATTTAATTCGGAAAATAGTTCTCAAGTTTCAATAGCCGATACTCCAACTCCACAAAATACTTCCAGTGATGATATTGAAATACTCTCTATAACTCAGATGACTTCAAATGAAAGTAGCGTAAGAACAATCAAACATACAAATTCCACTGACAATTCTGTTATAGAAGCAGAAAAATCCAAAAAGATGAGATACAAAAAGGATGGTTTAGCATACAGATTGTGTTCACTTTTAAAAAAACACAGTGCTAATATTTCCTTATGGCAACATGAGAGGTTCCTGGCTGAAAATTCCAATTTCAAAATCCCTAAAGGAGAACACTTGGTGTTCCGAATTCAAAAAGTTGATTTTAAATATGGCAGTTATCTACTCGAGGCTATGGATGCAAATGATGAGGTGTTTTTCATACTCATCAACAATAGATATGTAAACAATTGTATTTTCAGTGTAGATAGTATTTTGAAGTTGTATGAGCCATATCAAATATACAAGGTAGAAAACAAAAAGTTAGTAGTTAATGTTTGTAAATTTGAATGTGTTGCATTAGATTTGTAAGGTAATTCTAGTAATTAATTGCCCAGTAGAGAAATGTCAATACCATTTTAATTTATGGAATGTGTCAGTAGCAGAGTAGCTGAATACTTTTTATCTGATTGAATATTAGCACAGCATTCAACCATGCTGTACATCTTTTATTTTTCAATAATTTAAATACCAATAGTTCTGATACCTGAAATAAAAATTGTGAAACCATTTTATTTTAAGTTTTTTTTTTAACAGCTAAGATGAAATTAATTTGTATGTATGTAAATAAAATTAATTTGTAATGTTTAATAAAGCAGTTTAATTCAAATCTTAAGTTTTCAGGAATAACATTTGTTATAAAAATCTAGATGAGTCTTGATTTCGTTCACGTGGTTTTTTTATACAGCGACGGTGGCAAACAAGCGTATGGTCCACCTCATGATAAGCAGACGCCTGCAACTCCAAAAGAGTCACATGCGCATTGCCATATACAAAACTTGAGACTTTTGGTAGACGCCTGTGGCTACACATGCGGCTTGGAGTTACGGCAAGTCCTCATATGAACGGTAAGGACATCTGTCCTCCCGAAGCGGCGGCCACACGTCGCGCACAACAACTGTCGCGTCACGCGTGCTCGCTGTCTATGCTCCGCGGGCTGCTCTCTATAATCCACGAGCTGTTGTCTATGGATCGAACGCGCGTGGCGGGACAGCGAGCTTTGTTTCGTGAATCTGTTAATGAGATATAAATACATAAACTAAGGATAAGATTGGAGCTGGCAAAACATACATACAAAGATATTTGTCACTGGTCTGTGTCACCGAAACGTCACCAATGTATTCAAGCCAATAGGTTAATTTAAATTTGGCGCCAATGTATATATAGCATGACTAATTATGAGATGTCCGAATTGTGCTAATGGATGTATCAATCTTCTGATACATCTCAATTTAATCTGGTTATCATAAGTCTGTCCGTATTGGGTGATATTCAATAAATTTCATATATGAAGCAATCATACCTACTTATATTATAAATGAGGATTAACTTTGTCTGTCTGTTATTTTGTCGCTTAAACCACTGAACTGACAATTAAATTTCTTATGGAGATAGTTTGAATAGGACGGGCCATGGGGAATTATCCCTGTTAGGGATTGTCCCACGCCTCACTCATTAGTGGCCCTTAAGAAATATCTAAAAAAATCTAATATTAAAAACTGGAAACAAACCTCATCCCGCACTCAGCACATTGCACCGGTTTTTCTCCACTATGTGCCCGATAATGGTCTTCCAAAGACTGCCTTGTTGAGTACTTCTTCCCACACAACTTACATTCAAACAGCTTCACACCCATGTGGGATAGTTTGTGAGCTTCGTACTTACTTGACACAGTAAACACTTTCAAACATATCTCGCAGACTATTGCATTCTCTAATGTATGTAATCTCATGTGTAGTTTTAGTGATTTCTCATGTTTGTAGCTTTTGCTGCAAATAATGCATTTGTTTTCTGTGTCTTTATCTACTTTTGATGTTATACTGAGTTCAATTTTATTCAATGGTCCAAAATTTTCTTTACTAATATTTTGAGTATTAGCTGGAGATTCAGTCTTAGTGTTTTTTAAAACTTTATTCTCTATGAAATCATTTTCATTTGCACTATGTATATTTACGCTATGTTGACCTATGATATTTTCATAATTATCTACAGGGGTTATATTGTCATCTCTATTATTAAAATCTTCATAACTTCTTTCTATTACAATATTGTCATCTATATATATTTCTTTTTTTTTGTTTATGTCGCCATCTTTATTCTCCTTGGTTATTAAATTATGCATTTTCCCATGTTTCATCAAACTGTCTTTCCTATTAAAATGTTTGCCACAAACTTGGCACAGAAACCTCTTTTCCCCGCTATGTACAACCAAATGATTTGATAAATGCACTTTTTGGTAGAACATTTTAAAACACACAGTGCATTCAAAGGATTTTGTCCCTTCATGTGTTAATACATGTCTATTAAGATTGACTTTTTTCCCATAAGCTTTGCCACAGAACTCACAAGTATGTTTAGGACTGTAATGTAGCAATAAATGTGATAATAAACTATGCTTATGTCTGTAGCTCCTGTTACATACATCACAAGTGAAAGCATTTACATTTTCATGGCTTTTTAAATGAATCAGAAATTTGGCTTTAACAGTATAATATTTATCACATAGTTCACATTGAAATATATTTAATTTTGTGTGTTT
Organism: Epiblema foenella; assembly: GCA_963556455.1. Classification (NCBI taxonomy): domain Eukaryota; kingdom Metazoa; phylum Arthropoda; class Insecta; order Lepidoptera; family Tortricidae; genus Epiblema; species Epiblema foenella. Next base: position 6,961,174 of record OY747119.1, on the reverse strand, counting down.
CCTGATGTGCTGTTCTAAAGTAGACTTTCTAGTGTAGGACTTAAGGCAGTAATCACATTGGTACAAGTCAGATTTTGTGTGTAATTTGAAATGTGATATTAGGGTATTTTTCTGAGAGAATTCTTTTCCACAAACAAGGCATTTATATTTTTGTCGTATTCTTCTTTTTTTACCCTGCAGGTTTTCTGAACCCTCCATTTTTTACCTGAAAAGGAAAACAACGAGTTTATACGTGAAAACCAGAGAATTTCGAGAATCAGTTCATATATCATAATCGCTTTAAGCTTGAAAAAAAACTGTGACAATAACTGTGGCATTCAGTTTAAAAAAAAACACCGTAAACTTGCGCGTAAAATAGTAAGTTAGGACTAGATACATAGTATAAAATACCTTACTAAGAAAACAATAGCGTGTACTATTTATGTGGAGTCTGAGCTACCTTTAATAGCTGAAAATAATATACACTACAGTCAGAAATTTGACTGAAATTCTCAATTACAAATACGATAACCACCATCATAGTACTTGATTATATTCTCTTTGACCATTTAACATTAATAAGACTTGACATTTGCACTATTTTGTTTTAATTCTAGTTTATTATTTAGACTAAATTGTACCTTTTCATGATATAAATAAAGTTTGAAGTGGTTTGCATGTTTGCCTTTTAGTAGCTATAAAGAACACAAATGAAACAAACCCACTGACATTTTAAGCACGTTCGTTTAGAATATATCAAAATTATTCCAATTTATATTTGATACGTGCATTCATATTTAAAATAGGTTCTTGAGAACATTACAACATTATATAAAATTGTAAATAAATGTCACATTCACGTTTGTTCAAAAACGTTATTTTTCAAGCATCTTATTAGGGATAAAATTATAAGATCTTGAAATACGCCTTAGTCAGTAGTCTCCCCAATAATCTCCCCACTATCAGGGTAACAAAAAGTTCCCACGGCTAGCAATACTGCTGAATTTCAGTTCAGTCGATATTTTCAACAGTGGTGAGTAGTACATGCGTGACCTGCATTTTGTATTTTTAATGCTGTTTCACTAACATTGGGACTATCTTACACTCAAGTGTTTTTTGTGTACAGTTTCGTATTTTAGAACTGATCGCACGAATAGTTTAATGAATGTGAAATGTTATTGATTGATATCTCGTGATACGGATCTAAAGCTCAGGTAAGTCCGAAGTTTAGAGCGAGGCCACTCATTAAACGTGGTTTTTGATTACCCTATAAATAACCCAATCCATTTCGGAATTTGTATCGCATCATTGTAGGTAAGTTTCCTATCGTGTATGTTCAATTTATTTGGCTACAGTACGAACGGATTGAAAGGAATCCAACTTGAAATATGCATACCCGCAGCGGTTTGGGAACTTCACATAAATTAAACATTATATTTTGCCATAGTTTAACTTTTTAGGTAAATAAAAAGTTTCTTTCAGGTAACACGAAGACGGCCTTAAGTACCGTCTAAGTGTAGACGTTTTTACATTGAGATAAGGTCCATAATCTTGTTGTTGCATTAATTTACATATGATCCGGCTCGAATGACCAATGTGCATGTTTAGTATCATTTCTAGCAAAAACTTATTAAAAGATGACATAAGCGTCGAATTCAGTTTTTTTTGGTGTTGCCTCGATTTGGGATGCGGATTTTAGTTTATACGTTATGTACCATTGCGAACTGAGGGCCTGCCCCGAACTTCGTATCGTGCCGTCCCTTTCACTCATTACGTATATAACACGAGAGTGAAAGGGACGGCGCAATACGAAGTTGGACTGGAGTAGGTTTCATATGAATTGTATTAACTCTGCACCACTTACTATGAATCGTTATGATTAGATTTCATTTCCGCTACCCTAGAGTTGTCTGGAAGAAATCGCCCTTTAGCGATAAGACCGCCTGTTGTTTGCCTCTACTCATTGAGGTGTGCAATAAAGAGTTTTGTATTGTATACAAATGCATGTAGGACATGTAGCTTGATATCGCGCTGCACGTTGTGACGGATATAACCGTCGTTGGTGTTGAAAAGATATATTCATCGGTGGCGTCGAAAAGGTTAAAGTTTGCAAACGTTTGTATTACTTACGTAAAAAGGAGCGCTCAGAAACTGTTTTTGTCATTCCATTCTTGTCCATGTCATTGTCATTCATTCATAAATAGAGCAGAGGGGCTACCGCGACCGAAAACGAACGAAGTTCGAATATCTCCCTCTCTGTTGCACTTGCTAATTCGTTCCACAGAGAGGGAGATATTCGAACTTCGTTCGTTTTCGGTTCGCGGTAGCCCCTCTGGCGCGCTACCGCGACAGCAAACGAAGTTTTCCCTCTCTGTCGCACTTGCAAGTTTGCATATAAGCGAGACAGAGAGGGAAAACTTCGTTTGTGGTCGCGGTAGCCCCTCTGACAGCAAACGAAGTTTTCCCTCTCTGTCGCACTTGCAAGTTTGCATATAAGTGAGACAGAGAGGGAAAATTTCTAATGCCATCGCGGTAGCAGCCTTGCTGTCCCATTCGCTCTCGTGTTAAACACTATATTATTGAAAGGGACGGCACGCTACGAAGTTCGGAGTAGGCCCTCAGTTATCTAGTTGCGTTTTCACATTTTGCGTTGCAACTGTAAAATCTTTTGTGTCGCCTCCTTGTCATCGTATATTATAATATTATAGTAACAGGGGCGCTACCGCGACAGCAAACGAAGTTTTCCCTCTCTGTCGCACTTGCAAGTTTGCATATAAGTGAGACAGAGAGGGAAAAGTTCGTTTGTGGTCGCGGCAGCGCCCCAGTTTTAATTTCTAGCAAGAAACTTTTTCGTACAATAACGGGTACGAGAAACTGTTTTTCGAAAAACTTACGGACGCCCACCTCTATTCATAAACGTCTTGCGTTTGCGCTAGCTCGCAGCGTGTGATTTGTTTTGTGCGCTAGTTATATTATTATATTATGTGGATATATTCTATCCTCGAATTTACGAATTATCAGTTTTATGCTTCTCTCCATAAAATGAGTGGATTAAAATTGTAAACAGAATATTGATTTCCTGAAAACTGAATTAGAACGTAACGATAAAATTATCATTAAGTACTGCTTAAAAGGTAATTAATATTATTTCTCTGTTGTAAAATTACTATAGCAAATTTTTACATAATTTCACCTATCTTAAACTTTCTGCCGAAGTCTCATCAGTTGTATCCCAAGTCCCCGTAGTTTACGAAAGCTACTGCCGTCTGACCTTCCAATCCAAAGAAAAACTAGTTCTTGTCACTCCTGACAAGAACCTCCGTTCTTGTTAGTAAAGCTATTGTTCTATTGTTTCTACTGAAGTTTAAATATACAAAATTTGCTAGACCACCTCATAAGAGTTTGCTAGACTGCTCCAGAAAGACATTTCGATAGCTATGACACTATGAGATAATCAAACTCTGGTAGGCTAGCACAACTTGCTGCCAAGTCGTATCTCGCGCGACTCGGCGATTCCTGTCTCGCTCAGACTGTGCGGAATAGAAAGAGGAGCGTAGATTTTTCTCTACTCGCGTCGCGTCGCAGCGGCAGTTGTGCTAGCCCCGCAGGTTAAAGAAATCTGTTCTAGGCATCCACAATTTTTTTTCCGTTTGTATAGTGCTCTAACTTTATAAAATAAGCCAACATTTTAAGGCTGAAATATTGTACAGGAAAGTCATACACTAAATATTATGTATTTATATTTTAGACTTTCATACCAAAGGATTACTGCATAAATAAAATGTTGCAAGAACTCTCAACCGATAAACTACTGCAGACGTGTCTAGTAAAACTCGAACGAATAGATGTGTTCACTTGTGACATTTGCCATGCAGTTTACTGCAAAAAAGATAAACTCACAAGACACTTAACCACTCATGTGAAGTGTGAGGATAGACTGGTTTATAACACAGAAGTAACAATGATAGATGGTGCATCTAGAGGTGCTACATTAAATAAAAAGGCACCTGAGGAAAATAATAAGGACTCCAAGATTCAACAGCCTTATATATCTATACGAGACCGTATTATGTTTGAAAGTGATGGTGATAATGCTCTTAGTGGCACAGAAAGCTCGGAGGATAGTGACATGAGTTTGTCATCAGATAGTGCTTTTTCTAATGAAAAACCTGTTTTTAACAAATTATTTGTTATCCCTAGAAAAGTATATACAAATAAATTAAGATACCGAAGGCAAATTACAGTCACAAATAATACCGATTACTGTGGCCAATATTTTGGTTTCCAAATGAGGCCCAAGCAAATTCAAGTGGATAAGCAATTTTCCTGTGATGTATGTGCAAAATCATTTCAGACAAAAACTAGGTTGCATGCACATCTAAAGACACACATTGAGAAAAATATAAAATGCAATTTTTGCGACAGGAAATTCAAGTTCAATCATCAATTGAAACTTCATGAACGTATGCATAACAACGAGAGACCACATTCATGTAAAATATGCAATATCTCCTTCAGGTATTATTCAAGCTGGTACCATCATAGGCGCTCTATTCATGCAAATATGAATGACCCAACCAATGCCTCTCAAAAGCCAACATGTGCAATATGTAATAAGCAGTATTGTCAAAAGGCTGCTCTGTTGCAACATATTTTTAATCAACATAAAGGAAAGGGCTATCCGTGCTCCATATGTAAAAAGGAGATTGGCCATCCTTTAGCCCTCGATTGGCACATGAACCTACATAAAGGTACTTTTAAGTGCAGTGTATGTGGAAAGTGTTATGCAAGAAAGGACTATTCGTACCGATGTGAGATGTCGCACAAGAAACCTTTTGAATGCAGCAATTGCAACATGAAGTTTGGGAGGAAAGAGCACTTGAATCGACATCTGAGATATAGTTGTGTGTTTTTGTCCAACCGACGAGAGAAACTGTTTAAATGTCAGAAATGTGACACAAAGTATACTAGGAAGGACCAGCTTACTTGCCATTTAAAACTGCACTGTCAGCCAAGACACAAACAATGTGCTAAATGCAAGATAAGATTTGCTGGAACTTTGAAAGATCATAACATTAAATGTAAATGGAAAAAGTATGAGTGTGACCATTGCAAGAAAAAATATAGGATAAAAAAATGGATGGCTCATCATATCATAAACAATATTTGCAGAAAGAATTGAAATAAGGCTCTCTCCCTCAAAAACTTCGAATAAACTATTGAAAAACTGTGATAATAAATGTTTGTTCTCCACTGCAAAACACTGTTTCAGAGATGCAACGATACTAGTTTGGCCTGAACTGAATAAGTAATAGATAAGGTAAATGTCCCCTATTTCAGCATGTTAAGGCTCTTAAGAATATTTTGATTTTTAATTATATTACTAATTATGATATTTCTTTGAAAGCTTTCGTGTGATGAATATTGAAATATTTTCAGTTCGGTTTTTTATTTTAATCAATTTATTTGTGGACCTCTTGTTGGGCCACGGACTCATTAACTTGGGTGCAGAGCCAAATGTGATAATCTACATCGAAAGGGACCTTATGGCGGCAGGCGCTTACGTTGCACCTATTCACTATTGTATTGGAACAGCGGCAATAAAGGCGTAAGTGCCGGCCGCCATAAGGTCCCTTTCAATGTGAATTATCACATATTATCACATTCCCAAGTTTATGAGTCCGTGGCCCCTGTTTCGGGATAAAGTCAAGAGTAAAAGTTATGGTAATTTATTTATTAAAATCATAAATATTTAACGGGACGTCCATTATATACGTGAGGAGATTTTGGTGAATTTCCCCTTGGTTAGATATCTTGAGATTGAAATAAACCGCAACTATGATTCCTTTTTCATTGTTATTTCCAGTGTAAGAAATTAGTTCCAATGCATGTTTCTGGTCGGGCTTTAGAAAATCCTTAATTTGGTAGTGTCACGAAATACGGGACATGAAAAATATATTGAGCGCAGGCATGTATCCGGAGGGGGGGCAGTTGGGATTTATCCCCCCCCCGAAAACGTTTTAAGCCGTCTATTTTTTTATTCGCTTGCGTGTTCTTTCAATAACATTCATCATTTTCACATGGTTGTCCCCCCCGAACCAAAAGTCCGGATACGTGCCTGATTGAGCGCTATTTCTGAGTCGATTTATTGCAATTTTCCGGAGTTTCTATGTTAATGTGTCAAATCAATTGTTAAGGAACACAAAAAATACGATTAAAATTTTATTCAAATGGACTTATCTTTGCCTATCCATAAGCTAAGAAGTAGGAGCGAGGCTCTACCGTACGGCGGTGCCATCGCCCGGATATCCGGTATATGGCCACCGGATATTCGGCCATAAGCTTTGCCTAGAATGAAGTTAAGTAAATTCGCTGCGCCCGTGTGCGACGGTATGTTCAGGTTGCAACTTGTTACTCGCTGTAGGCAGTATACTTAATGCGCTAATTCTGCACGCAGTGCCAATTAATTGCGGTACGTAGTATTTCGTAGCGAGTTGTTCACTGTTTTCGACTACTTTTATGACTGTTTAAAGTAATGTGGAAAATTAAACTGATATTAATAATTGATTACTTTGGAGTTTCTTATTTATTCACCCTTCTTTTACTCTTATGCATGTGATAACATACTATCCGGTATCCGCCTGGATATCACGCCACTATTCGGATAGTAGCCGGATATCCGTTACATCTTTAATTATTACAGCTAGTTAAGGCGTGATGTTTACACAAATTGTTTAAGCTCGTCTCCCGGCGAAAAAAAATTAACAATAGCATTCTTTTGTTATGATCCCGGAGGGGCTACCGCGAACCACAATAGTAGATTGTGTCTCAAGGGAGCAAAATGATATATTTACGGTGAGGGCGTTATATTGAATTCTGAGTGAAGCGAAAGATTCTACAATAGAATCCTGAGCGTAGCGAGGGATTCTAAAGTAGAATCTTGAGCGTAGCGAAGGATTCAAGTGTTTACGCCCAAGACGGAAATAATTTTGCTACCGTGTGACACATACTGCTTTTCACACCGTCTATGAGGCCCGCTCTTAAAAACATGAAATATCTTAGAAATGATTTTACTACCGAGTGTCACCTACTGCTTTTCACACCTTCTATGAGGAAAAGAGTCATTGTTGCCCTCAAATGAGGGAAGAAAAGTACATCTTTGATCCCTCGTTCGAAGGCAACAATAACTCTTTTCTGAATAGCAGGTGAAAACGAAATTTTCTATCTCTATCTCACTTATGTGCAAACTTGCAAGTGCGGCAGAGAGGGAAAAATTCGAATGCCGTTCGCGACCGGTAGACGACGGGTAAACAACCTATACCTACCAGTGTTATGAAAAGCCATGACGCCTTTTTAATGTAGGTACTTTAATATTTTTTCCGAGCTGTTAAGGCAACGTTAGGAATTTGTTAAAAATCAATATTCCCAGATGACACAAAATACGAATATAAATCGGCTACCACTTCGTCGTTACCGCAAACGTAAAATTTTCATGTCTAATATTCTTTTGACCAGATGCTGTTCATGAAGAAATATACTTAAAATTTGAGTTATACAAAATTCCAAAATTACACTACTATAGTATTTGCATTCCTATTTACATTATTTGACACAATATGACTGACGTTTATAGAGACATAAGTATCGATTACGATTGGATGGCACCTAGACTTTGGTATCGAATTGTGACGTTGAATTAATTTTTATTTGAGAAGAAATATTTTTTAGGTAAATGTAATAAATTTAATAATGCTTTGTTGCGACCTAAAATGAAAAAATCATATCGATTCACTTAGACGACTAACTGTGGTCCGGTCAACCCTAAATTTAGAAAAAAAAAGACGTAGAACGTAAGCGTTCGCAATGCAATTGTCTTCCTTTGTGATTTCGATGTGCAAAACATTTTACGTTGTATTGCTGTTGTTAGTGACATGTGTCAAATAATGCAAAAAAAGTACCTACTATAGGTTAGGAAATTGGGGAAATTGCTCCGAAAACTATTAAGCAAGAAATAACCGACATTAATGTTCTTGAAACCGCCGAATCTATTGCCGGACGTCTATCTGGGGTATCTGCGCGGTAAGGAAGGGGTGTATTTATATAACTTTATAAGACAACATAAAGGAAAAAAAATGATTTAAACTAATGGTGGCACTCCACTTTGCTTTTTTGTCATATATTCGTGTTGCATTCTTTCCTTGTACTTACAATACAGAAGGGATGCAACACAAATACAGCCAAGTGGAGTGCAACTGTACCTTTTGGAATCATTAGTGCACCCAACCTTCGTCTACTTCTATATATTATTGCATTTGTTTCAGTCTATGTGAACCATGTCCAAGGCGAAACAGCTACTCTCGCCAGCCATAGACAAACAACTACTGCAGTATTGCCTAGTGAACCTGGAACGCCTGGATGTGTTTACTTGTGAAATTTGTAACAGAGCGTATTGTGACAATGTAAGCTTTAGAAGTCACGTAGCTACACATGTGAAGTGTGAAGACTCAAAAATACACAAAGAAAGCACATCAAGGTACACCCGAAGCAGAAGGAACTCCAGTGTATCTCTATATAAAAGATCAAATAGGAAAATATATACGAATAGAGTTAACTATGAAACACAACAGAAAAAATCTATACGTGCCAGAATCACGTTTGAAAGTGAAAGCGATGATGATGACATTGATGATACATTACCTAAAACGGAAGCCTCTGATGATGAAAGTTTTGTTACCGAAGGGGATACTTTGTCAGCAAATGAATATCGGTTATTCTTTGACTGTAACTGTGATATGAACGCTGAGGAGACCCTATCAAACCCCAGCAGAGAAGTAGCAGAAGATTCTCAGGACACAGCATTAGATAATTTAGATATGAGTGGTAAAGAAAATGGATCAACATCGAAACATATTCTTAACAAGAGTTATGGGAAGCGAATCCCATGTAATATTTGTAACGAACTTGTTGCTCATGAGTCATCTTTGAAGATACATAAATTAACACACCATGATAAAGGTATAAATACAAGAGATGCTGACAATTGTCAAGACAAGCAAACACAAGAAGTTGATTGTTCAAACAAGCAAATAGAAGTTGATTGTCCAAACAAGCAAATAGAAGTTGATTGTTCAAACAAGCAAATAAAAGTTGATTGTTCAAAGAAGCAAATAGAAGTTGATTGTTCAAACAAGCAAATAAAAGTTGATTGTTCAAAGAAGCAAATAGAAGTTGATTGTTCAAACAAGCAAATAAAAGTTGATTGTTCAAAGAAGCAAGTAGAAGTTGATTGTTCAAACAAGCAAATAGAAGTTGATTGTTCAAACAAGCAAATAGAAGAACTTGGTTGTTCAAAGAAGCAAATACAAAAAGTTGATTATCAAGACAAACAAACCCAAAAAGCTGGGCTACATGTCTGTGATTTATGTCAAAAAGCGTTTACGAAGAAACCGTCTTTAATAAGACACAAACAGATACACACTCTACAAAAATCTTGGAAATGTAAGTTTTGTGGGAATGCGTTCAAGTTAAAGGAACAAATGCAAAGGCATGAACGAATACACACGGATGTCAAACCATATTCTTGCAACATATGCAACATATTTTTTAGGAATTATTCAAGTTACTCATTCCATAAACGAAATGTCCACACAAAAGAGAAAGTAATATGTGGAACATGTAATAGACAATTTTCGGAAAAGTCTATTCTGTTACGGCATATCCTATCTGTCCATATGACCACAGATTACCATTGTTCGATCTGTAAAAAGCAATTGGGGCATCCAATAGCCTGGGCTAGTCATATGATCATACATAAAGAAACTTATAAGTGTAATTGCGGGAAAAGTTTCAGTATGAAATCGGATTTAAAGAACCATGAAGCGTTACACAGGAAAGCTTTTGAGTGTCATTATTGCAATATGAGGTTTGGAAAAAAATGCCATGTTGACAGGCATATTAAAAATAGTTGTAAAAAGGCTCCACAACTTCAAAAGAAACTTTTTGAATGTAAACATTGCCATATTAAGCTAAAGAGGAGAGAATATTTGACAGCTCATACCAAGACCTGTAAACTGAAGACTTACTGTTGCCCAAAATGCAGGAGGAGATATGCTGAAAAATCTACTTTAGATCGTCACTGGAACCGGTGTCACAAATTAAAAGGGAATAAGGGGAATAAATAAACGTATTTCAAAGTATTTATTACATTTGTCCTTTCATTTGATACCCCACTCTATAGGTTGTCGAAAAATTGTTTTTTTTTTCAAAATTAAGATATCAGTTTCGGAAAATCGAATAATACGCGAAGTGGTGAACTTCCCTACAGGAGTGTAAGTACCTAGGTTGTAGGTACCTAGTTAGGGATTGGCTTTCATTGGTATTGCGTGGTATCGCATTCTGACACAGTTTTGACATCTGGTTTTATTATTACTTATTCCGCTTAGGTCAGATTTTTTTTTGTTATGGCTATCGTCACTAGGACATTTCGCCCGCATCACGTCAATTTGTATCAATCGGAGGATTAAATAATTTAGTAAGAAAATAAATTAGTGCCACCAGATTTGAGAAACAAACAAAAATAAATAACTAAAGTAAAACAGAGATAATTAAATTGAGCTCAAAGTTTAATTTTGTTAATAGTTAAAAAATTTGCAAGTAGTCTAAAAATAGTTGGATTAGGGATCAAAAGGGAGGGCATATGGGTGGGGAGTGGGACTCTTTGGTAGATCAGACCGGAGTATAAATGATCATGATTCCGAAGAAGATGGTTCAGGCTGCCTTCGTCGAGACCGCATTCGCACAGGGAGAAGTCCCGAATCCTCAGCCGAGCTAAATGGACAAGCGAGTGGCAGTGTCCTAGCCTCATACGAATGATTGAGGAAGTCGTTTTTAGGGTTCCGTAGCCAAAATGGCAAAAACGGAACCCTTATAGTTTCGTCATGTCCGTCTGTCCGTCTGTCCGTCTGTCCGTCTGTCCGTCTGTCACAGCCGATTTACTCGGAAACTATAAGTACTACAGTGATGAAATTTGATGGGAATATGTGTTGTATGAACCGCTACAAAATTATGACACTAAATAGTAAAAAAAAGAATTGGGGGTGGGGCCCCCCATACATGTAACTGAGGGATGAAAATTTTTTTTTCGATGTACATACCCGTGTTTGGTATCAATGGAAAGGTCTTTTAAAATGATATAAAGTTTTCTAAAAAACATTTTTCTTAAAGTGAACGGTTTTTGAGATATCAGCTCTCAAAGTCGTAAAAAGTATGTCCCCCCCCCTCTATTTTTATAACTACGGGGTATAAAATTCTAAAAAAAATAGAGGTGATGCATGCTAATTAACTCTTTCAACGATTTTTGGTTTGATCAAAGTATCTCTTATAGTTTTTGAGATAGGTTGATTTAACTGTAATTTTGGTTAAGTTATTTTTGCTGTTTTATAGATACTAGTACGGAACCCTTCGTGCGCGAGTCCAACTCGCCCTTGGCCGGTTTTTTTTTTTTATTAGGTTATATGGTTATATCTGACCTAATTGGGAAGTTGTCGGCACAAAAAATCTGACCTACCTGGACGCCAGTATAGACAGTAAGCTGACATAACTGGAATCCAATTTATAGGCCGGGCCCAATAAAGCGATAGGAGTGCGCGGTTGGAGAGTTGCCTGGGGAAAATCCAGGGGAAAACCTCCGGCACGACCACGCGTGTGGTTTGGAACACTGGAATACTCTAAGAGTTTGCGCTCCAGTGAGATTGGTTGAGCGGTTTCAACCGAATCTGAGGTGTGAGTGGAATCGAGCTACTGGGAGTTTTGTCGCTGGTTCACTAAACCTAGCCTAGCTGAGAAGAGTCCAGCAAGAAACTCAGCTAGGCCCTACCCTAGACTGACTCTACCCGGTATGCGGCGGTACCGGGACTACCCGTTATGCGGCGGTACCGGGACTACCCGTTATGCGGCGGTACCGGGACTACCCGGTATGCGGCGGTACCGGGACGACAAATATCGCTGTTAGTTTAATCGTAAGTATCAACTTTGAAGTGGCCAGTCCATAGATAACCTCCTGGAGGTTATCTATGGGCCAGTCACTCTATAGAGCCGACCGCCATGAAAAAAATTATCAATATCTAAAGAGGTCCTCAACCTGCCTAATAAATTACATTTCATACAGTAAACATTATAAGTGATTTAAAACATAGATACGATTAACGTGCAAACATAATGGATGCTTAGCCTCAGCGATAAAATGGTATAGAAAATAATAAGCTTTAAGTTTTATCTATCTATACCAGTGGTGGGCAAAGTACGGCCCGCGGGCCAACTGCGGCCCGCGAAAGCATTTTATCCGGCCCGCCGCCGATACATCGAATTAATTAGTACATGGCCCGCGATGATTATATTTTGACGGTTCAGCTAAAAACCAGAGCAGCGGTTTTATACAAAAGTACAGTTTTCCTGCAATTATGGCCCTCCTCCGAAATTTCTCAAGCTTACTGGCCCGCCATGAAAAAAGTTTGCCCACCCCTGATCTATACGGTGACGACTTTATGTTGTCTAGTCAGCTATAAAATAAATAGAGGTGAAAAGTGGTAAACCACTTTCTTGACTGATTGTAAAAGTATAAAATGAATTGCTAATTATTAATCATACGGTACGTAACTGGAATAAAAATAAGTGTTCTATTTTATAGATAAAAGCAGTTGAACACTCACTTATAAAAAAAAAACTAAATAAAAAAAATGAATCACGAAAGTTTAAATTCAATGTGTCCTAACTGGAAACTGACATAAGTGGATTTTTTTTTGTCCTAACTGGATCTGACGAACTTGGCATTAAACATTACACTCAGTGGCGGATTTACACTTTTGCCGCCACTAGGCTATTCAAATTTTGCCGCCCCTATTGACCTCTACTACAATTCGATACCCTAGTTTTTGCCGCTTTGGAATCAAAGGGCCTACTCCGAACTTCGAAATCCGAACTTCGTAACGTGCCGTCCCTTTCATTCTCGTCCCTTTCACTATATGAGTGAAAGAGACGGCACGATACGAAGTTCAGATTTCGAAGTTCGGAGTAGGCCCTCAGGTCCCATTTTCAGTGAAAGCGGAACATCGCCCTGGTGTTGTGGATTTTGGCAGTAAGTGGCTGAATGAGGTGTCAAAAACTCGTCTCGACGAAGGCTTCAAAACAGAAAATAAATTGCAATCTCGAAAACATTTTTGAAAAATCAGTAATAAGTGAGCAATGCGGTCATCTGTCGCCCGATTTCAGTCAGAAAAAAAACATATTTCAAAAATGACTTATTTCCGATACCGAAAAAAAGGCCTAGAAATGACTGCGATATATTTAAAAAAAATATTGGAGGTGACATGCCGATCACTGATGGGTTATTCAGAATATGTACTTTTCTGCTCGACTAAAACTCTTTTTCGAAAGTCGATAAAATATGAAAAATGCGGTCATGTTTCGCCCGGTTTCGGGCAGAAGAAAAATAAAATTGAGATACTGAAAAAATAAAAAATAAACTGGTCAAATGCGTTTCGGATCACGGACAATGAAGGGTTCCGTACCAACACTTACTAGTCTACGTTTATAACCATTATCCAATACATTGAATCTCAAAAGGTCGTATCTTCCAAAATTAAAAATATTTTTTCGTAATTTCACATCATTTTTACACGACTACCCAAAAAAAGGAGTGTATTGTTTGCAGGGTTCATGTCTGTATGTATGTGAGATTCTTTGTTACATAGGATGTGACGTCGCAATAAAAACAATATGGCGGACTATTTATCTATATTTTGTGTGTTCTGACCAAAAATTTAAAATATGATTTTACGGCAACGATACTTTAAAACGAAAATCAAAAATTGCGAAATAAAATAATAATCAAAATTTAAAAACATGACTGCAGTGGATAAAAGAACTAAAAAGAAAAAAAAAATTCAAAATAAAGAATTTCCAAACTATGATGTTTAAAATACTGAAAAAAATTGAGGTGGTGTGCATTAATAAATACTTTCAAAGATTTTTGGTTTGAACAAAATAGGTTTTACGGTTTTGAGTTTTCACTTAAAAACTGACTTGCCCAAACTAAAGGTCGTAAGTGCCGTGAGTTCCCTATGAAGATACGATTTCTCTTAGGTTCAATGTATTGGATAGTGGTTTTAAATGTGGACTAGTAGGTGTTGGTACGAAACCCTTCATTGTGCGTGGTCCGACACACACTTGGCCGGTTTTTTCTTTTTAGTTCACCTACAATTACTCTTACATACTACTTATAAGGTGTGGTAATGTATGCCTAAATTACAGACACACTATGAAGATCGTAAAACGAGGCTTCTTTGCTCTAAACACGTCTTCAAAAATTTAAATTAAGTACCGAATTATTTTAAGATTTATCATAATGCGGTATGTAGATTTTTATAGGCATAGGTATTAAAAACTTGGTAGTAGAATGATCATATGGATCCTGTTATAACACTTACTAGGCATCAAAATAATGTTTTAGTCAATTTAAACACTTTGAAGCCTACCTACAACCTACAAGCGTAAGCCAATGTTTGGGTAACTGTGCTCCAGAATGAAAAATGTTTCAAAACTAGCCATTTTACCCCGTTGTCAAATATTCTGCTACATACAAATTTTGCGTATGTACTACAATTGCTGTTTTACAGAGTTAAGAACAGACAAAGTACATTTTAAACATATTTTCTATCAAATGGGAATATATTACTTTTGGTTATAACGCTATAAAACCAAATAAACAGTTGGGGCATAGTTATCCAATGGGGAGCAAAGGAACCTCAATTTACGGTATAAAACATATTTAAGTGGTGAAAGATATTACACATTGATTGAATTGTGTGAGCGGACATAGTAACATTTAGATTTTTTTTGTACGACAAAAAAAAATCGGCTAAAATTTGCCGCCCCCTAAAATCTGCCGCCCTAGGCTCCAGCCTACTCAGCCTATTGGTAAATCCGCCACTGATTACACTTAGGTACGTCACTTATAAAAAAATAAAAAACTAATATAAAAAAAAATGAATCACGAAAGTTTAAATTCAATGTGTCTTAACTGGAAACTGATATAAGTGGATTTTTTTTTGTCCTAACTGGATCTGACGAACTTGGCATTAAACATTACACTTGCGTCAGCCGTTTTGATTGTCTGTCCTACATGGAATTTCATAAATTTTAATGTATGAGAAAAAAAGATCCAAGTGGCAGTAGACGTAAGTGGAATAAGTCTTTATTATTGCTAATCGCTATCCAATAAATCAATCAATCAAATTGGTAAAGAACGTAGGTATACTACCTATTGACGTTTTCTAGTGGGTATAACCTACTTAATTTCATCGGCTTATGCATACTAATGGTGTTTACGTAAAATCATGCTAAAGTAAACATAAAACAGAAATGCGGGATAAATCGGACCAACGCTTCTCGAGTTACGGTTGATTTTTAAAACTCAATATCCGTCACCTTGAATTGGCTGCTATTTTTGTTAGCTAACATTTTGAGATGGCAATCATGGTTTTTTATCATCATAATAAACCTCTCTAACGGCTATGAAAAGGAATTTTGGTATCCCCAATTACCGATATCCGATATCTTGGCCGGCCCATAGACTACTGCCTTTATTTAGGTGCCCAGAGCTGCTACCGCGAACAGCATTCGAAAATTTCCCTCACTGTCGTACTTGCAAGTTTGCACATAAGTGCGACAGAGAGGGAAAACTTCGTTTGCGGTTCGCGGTAGCACTCCTGTTAGGGTGGTCTGGGTGGTCGTTATTTGAAGTTTTTTTTTATTTAAAATAAATAAAAAACTGATATAAACTATACAGTACCTAGTATTTTCTCAAGCCACTTAACGAAACGAACGAGTGTCTCGGTAGAAACAAACAAATAAGGACCACTCTAATTGCAGTGCATATTTTCGGAAACGAAACAGGTATTTTTTAGTTTTTTACCTAATAGACATACCTATCTATATTTTGCATGATATTTGTACGAAAAGTAGCAATTTACATTGTTAGAAAGTCTTAGTTTATTGAGCAATGTATTGTTATATTTAAAATTAATATATTATTATAGATATCCTAATAATAGAAAAAACTAAATTAAAATTAAAAGTAACCAAATTATATCTTCAAAGGGCCCCCGTGGCATCGTACCAAAGACGCTGGCAGCATTCCCTCGCTGTATAGCTATTGTGCGAGGAAGCTGCCATCTCTTTGGTCACCAGTTGTGTCCACGAGCCTTTTAACCGTGTTCTTTGTATAGTTGTGGAGCGCTCGGGCCCCACGGCTCAAGGGTCTCAACACCGAAAGCCATGAAATCGATGTTCTTCATGTCTAATAGGCCGCCTCCGCCGCCCCACCAGCCCTAGATGATGTTCTTGGAAGATGGGACGGTGCCAGTGTATCAACGCATGTAGCGTCCCACACCAGCACTCGCCCCATCTTCCAAGGGACCAGGGTCATCCCATCCGGCCTCTGCCATCGTCTCTTGACACGCCGTTGGGTTCGAGGATGGCTGTGCGTTCAGGGCGGCATGTCGGGAGAGGCGATGCGGCTGGCGCTCAAATATAAAAAAATATTAAACCAAGGCTCGGAACCGGTTTTTAATATACCGGTAAAAACCGGTTTATTTCCGTTTAGCTTCTAACTTTTCGTGGGAACGCGAACGTTTTAAGAACTTTATATTAACCGGTTTATTCGACGAGAGGCCCGGCGGGCGTACTATCTAGTGGGGCTCACATCTGTAGGTATTACGATAGGTCACATATATATATACGATAGATAGTAGAAAATCTTTTCGTTGGCCGAATTTCTATGAACATATTATTGGATTATGAACCTTATTGATTAAACAGTAAAATAGCTTTTTAAAGAAATTAAGTTGATGCAACTCGGCCAACTCAAATGATTTCAGTCATAATCGTGCGCCCGCATTAACCGGTTTAATATCGTCTAAACCGGTTAATCTGAACAAAACCTTTATATAAAGCTCGTCCGTAAACCGGTTTAAATAAACCGGTATATGTATCCAAAGCAAAATAAAAAGGTTTTGCGGCAAGTACATGATAACGGTTTGAAAAATTAACCGGTTTCCGAGCCCTTTATTAAACTAAATAGTTTTTTGAGGTGTACCTCAAGGTACAGGTTAAATAAACTTGGTAGGTACACCTAGTTAGTGAGCAGTAAAATACTGCTCCGAGCAGGTCGCTATTTTAGTTTTTGATTTCAACGCAGCTACGTTGTTTATAAAGTAAATTTTTGACATGTAACACTACATTCTTATTTTTGACATGTAACACTACATTTAATTAATGATACTTTGATTATTGTATTATTTTTATTTGATGTACCTAGATAGATTTTGACTTGTAAAAGTGCCCTTGAGGCCTATTTGCAGAATAAATGTTTTGATTTTGATTTTGATTTTGAAATATTGACTTAAATCTCCGCCTAGAGCCAACTAAACCAAAAGTTCAGTCGAATGATTCATAACGCCACCGACAATCATTTTAGGCGGGTTTTTACGTTAAAAGTATGATCTCATATTAATTAAACTTATCGGTCCTCCTATTAACAATTAACAGTCCTATGAAATGCTCATCTATTTTATTTCTCCTCGTTATTATCTAGTAGGTACACGACTATTACGGAAATGTATCATGTAGTTTTTGCGAACACACATTTTACGACTTTGACCGCTATTATCTCACGAACGGTTGACTTAAATGGAAATGTATTTAGTATTTATTTCCTGGGTTCTCAGCACGCTTCTGATTGTTCAGGATCCGATTCGCAAGCGTCCATAGGCTACGGTGTACTTATGCTTACTGCCAGTCAGCCCGCATGTTTATTTGTCGAACAAGGAGTTCGTCAACCTTCCAGAAATATCGCAGCCATAATAACAACCTGCTTGCTATCTAGGTGTGTGTTTTCGATTCCCGCAGTTAAAATTTAAAGAGAGTTATTATAGAACGTAGTGGTTATATTCTCTTTGGTTATTATCAGAAGGTGAAGGTGAGCCAAAACTGATGAATGCCGCCTCTGGAACAGTCTCCCCGTTTATATTAGACGATCTCCAAACAGGCCTGTTTTTAAAAAGATCTTATCTAAGTTTTTTGCTGGCAGAAATAAAGACTCTTAATGTATCTGACTCGTACGTTTCATCTATATTCGTATGTATGTAGTTGTATTTATTTATGTATAGCTTTGTATTATATGTGTTGTATAATATTGTATAATATCATATCGTATCATATATTACCTCCCCTATTATTTTACATACTTAAAATTTTTCCTATAAGTTGCACCGCCCACAATCTTTCTGCTTTGCCTTAAGGTTGACTGGTAGAGAATGCTTTTGGCATTAAGTTCGCCTTTTGTACTATAAGTTTTTCTTTTGTGCAATAAAGATTAAATAAATAAATAATGAACCAATGAATCGTATAGAAGTTATATTAATGTATCAAACTAGGCTAAAATAACAGAGCATGATTGCTTTGGTGTGGATAGGCAATAGCTATAGCTATAGGTTATATAACCAATGGCGGCACATAACGATAGCAGTTACCCAAAATTTGAATTAGTCATAAAGAAAAAAAAAGTGCGTGTCGGACTCGCACTTGGCATCATTATCTACATTTCAACTGTCTAACTATCACGGTTCAGCCTGGTGATGACAGACGGACAGACAGTGTACAGGTCGTACACCTGAGATGATTTTATTCTTGATGTTTGATTGTAGACTTGATAGAAACACTGATGTCGTTGTATGATTTTATTGATAACCAAGGCAAAGGTATAAGTACTAACTAGGAGCACGTATAAACGTAAACTAATTCATAAGTGGCGTAGTCGCCGATAAATCGTTTTATTATAACGTCATTCATTATTATTTAATGCTGACGCTGACGTGTGAAATGTGCGATGCTTGGATCATAGAGACAGACAGGCAGACTCTTAGTAATAGGGTCAATATCCCAGGCATGAATTTGAAATGGCACGGCTGATAACGGGGGTGCTCTTTGGTCATACATATTCATGATATTTTTTTTTAAATAGCAGGGTTGTTCTTCTATCTGGGGCAAATAATGCGATTGTATTAAAATTAATATTAATCACTTTAAAAAAATAATTAAGTGCCGATTTATCATCACAGTGACCTGTCCCCCGTACTATTTTTATGGAAAATTCCTTCATGACACAAATATGGATAGGTATTTACGTTAACTGAGACATTTATTATAATCTAGGATAGTTGCATTATCGATATGAGATATTTGGGATTACTAAAATACCCTGTATATGTTTTGGTCAGAGTATATGTATCTGTCCTGCACGACGACATCATATCGGTGAACAAAGTTTCGATGCGTGTAGTTGCTAAGAAACGCCTTGTGGATGCACTGCTTCAATCAAAGGTTATTCGGCCAGTCCCGTGCTAACGTCCGGCGCAAGCGCACGTGTTGAGACCAGCTGCGTATTCGAGTTATACACATAAGTTTATCAATTCGGTGATGTGGGGACAAAAAAGTTTTCATTTCGGTTACTGCTATATTTTGGTAACAGTGCATATGTTTTGTTTGTTATTCGGATATTATATGTAAGTCAACATTTTATTACATATTCTAGGTTTAATTTTTATATTCCTACGCGACATTTTCGATAATTCGAGTTAAACCTCAATGTTCTTCATTTCAGTGATCTCATTTCGGTTAATTCGGTGAACAATTTGCTCCTATCACCTCACCGAATTCAAAAATATCACCGAAGATGAAATATTTTTTATCTGGTTGAAGGGTTCCGTACATAATAAAAGTCTTAACTGATTAAAAGTTGTGAATTGTTTTTTTACAACTTTTTTGTTATGAAATATATAAAATAAAATATGTTTATTTCTATTATCATCATCTTGACATTACTGAGAAATTCTAATATGCTATGCAGGCTTCGTCAGGTGGGTACAACTATGAATCATCAATAGACGTCGTCACATATAGATATCCACACAACAATAAAACAATTCGCAACAGGCTTCGTCAATTAATATCAACTAAATAGGATAGCCCCGAACTGCACCACGCTGGCAAATGTTTCCATTACATTTGCAGCATTACTGCGCTGTGTAGCCAACGAAATCTGTTGAACCAGATACGATTCGCAGCGCAGATCACTTCCCTATCCCTAGGCCGGCGACCAAATTCCTTAATAAATGTTTTAGCCTCCACCTCCACCGCCCCAAAATCCCGCAGTCTCCACTGCAATCGGCACGAAATCGTACAACGGTTCCAGGGCAGTGTACCTGGAGTGTTTAAATATGGCTGCATACTCAGCGGCCGACCCCGCAGACCTGACCGTAAGGTGAAGGTGGGACGGGGCAAACGTACTGACGCACGTAGTGTCCCACAGGAGACACCGACCCTTTTGCCACGGAATCAGTGTGAGGCTATCTGGCTTTTTGCTATCCGTGCGATACAATCCTGAAAGCCTCCAGCCCCTAGACTTGGAGCCCAAGCCATAGGGGATGTTGGCTGACACGAAAGCCTGACAAACTGCATCATTGATTGCGTGATGTCTTGAAAACAGCTACGCGCACCTATGACAGCTAAGGCTGACCGTCCTCCTCAACCATGACCCCACAAATTCACCGATGCGGCTGACAAACCTTACAATCCAAACACAAACCACAAACGGTATTTCGGTATCATCGCCATTATAACACACGATGCGAGCGACGAATCCCAATGTCCCGTGAGCTGTGGCAAGAAACGCCACTACACCGACTTTCCGACAACGACGTATACCCAGTCTCCCATGGCGAACCGGAAAAGAAGCCTGGTACCACTGTGCCTTGTTTAGATGAACATTCAAAATGGTCTCAAAGACACTCGAAGCGTATCGTCCAACCTTAACACGTCTTCCCAAAAAAACCAGGTGGGGAAAGTTCTTAAAATATACAACATGCGAAGCATCGCTAAACAGGTTCTTAGCAGGGCAAGCGATGCATGTGCTGACAAATTTCTCAAATGTTCTTGAGCCCCAACTAACACCACCCTTTTTTCCTCAAGAGCAAAAGTAACCCCCTCCGGAAATATGGGAGCACCCAGCAAGCATAAGGACGACTCTTTCAGAAGTCGAACCCTGGCAACAACGACCTAAATGCCAACCGTAGCCATTATCATCCATGGGATCACAATAAAACAGCTCACATTTGCATGAGTTAACCTCCAGACCGATTGCCCTTAGACTTCGCAAAAGCTGTCTCAGATCCTGCAATACTACAGGCCTACCAGCTAACGTTCCATCGTCTAAATAGCACACATTTAGCCTATAATTCAGCGAAAAAATAACCTTTTGTATGTCCAAAAAAATATTAAGGGCTCTAAAGTATCACCCTGCTGAGCTCCGACTTGCGAAGTTATTGATATGTCGTTATAAAATAAATTGCTAGACGTGTTCGTGTGCCAACATTGACGGAGAAACGGATAAAGAGATGGCACTCGATCCAAAACTTCCTCGAGAATTGTCTCCTTCTCAACGCTATTGAAGGCATTTTTAATTTCAATCTTGAGAATACGGAACCCGTATCTCCATTCCCAAGAGCAAAAGCTCTTGAGGCGTGTATGGCCGCGTTACAACCTTGCACAATTCCGAAACCTATCTGAAGAGGTTGTAGGTAATCCGCCATTGCCTCTCTAACTACCCGGTAGCCCAGTTTAGCCGACAGGCGACGCAGAGTGTAGCCTATGGCGATCGGCCAAAACCCCCCGCCCTTTATTGAGAGGGCACAGAGTGAACCTCCGTACAAGTAGGGGCAAACCACGGGATTGAGAGAACCTTTTTAAAGGAAATTACAGAGTTTCTCTATACAATCGACTAACCGAGGACCATTGTTGCCAGCCGAGGGCGAGGTTAGCTCTTTGAGATGTTGTGGCCGCAAACCATCCAAACAAGAGTCGGACGATATATGCATATTTAAATACATGTTTTTAATAAAGATTGTATAATATTAATTCTAAATAATAGGTTCCTTTAAAGTTGTTGTTCTCTTATGATTTGAATAAATATAACGGACTTAAATATACCTATGTATAATTTATTATGGCGACTGACCCTTTTCTTAATTTTTCAAAATGCTTAAAAAAGTTTGTCAATGGTCGATTTATATAAATAATTTTACAAAATTTTATTTGCTGTATTTTTTATATATATTAAGAAATGAAAGGATAGGTAACATTCATTAGATATCAAGTAAAATCAGCAAACAGCTGACACATACAGCCATGCGTCATTCGCTTGTATTAGGGTTCCGTAGATGCCATTTGAACCATTTTTTATTTTGGTCTTCTATTTTCTGACTATTGTGAAACGTATAATTATTTTTTGATATCAAAGGAGCAATAAAACCATTATATTTATCTATAAAACCTTTTTATGTTAATTTTAGTTTCATTTCGATGACTGTTATATCACATCGGTGAGAATTTATATCATTTCGGTTATCTTAATATCATCACGGTGACTATTTATTTCATCTCGGTGACGTTATTATCACATCGGTGACTGCATGTATTTATTTCGGTGACAGTTATTCATTTCGATGAATTAAAAAAAGATTGTCTAATATCTCCGTAACTATTTATCGTATGACAGGGCCGTTAACATATATTAACTACAGTAGCTATATCTTTCGGTTGATGTTAAAAAATCGATGAAAGACTTCAATTTGAAGAAAATCACCGATGTGAAAAAAAATATTGGTTTGTTGAAATTGACCCAATTTAGGGTCATGTTTTACCCTTTCGGTACGGAACCCTAAAAACGGGCTTTAATATCTAATACTCTCGTGTAGGTAGGTACAAATAAAACTCTCTACGCGTAAAATGCGTTGCAAAAACTCGCTAAGTTAGTTCATGCATGTTTTGGCCTAAATGTTTACGAGTAGGCTTGTTTAGTGTATTGTTAAATGAAACTCCATATTTCCATACAATACCTGTATTATGAATTATCTCAATAGAATTTTTGTACAATCAGTATGCTTATTCTGCATTATATTGATTTACAACGTTATGACAACAATTTTAACAATCTATATATTTTTTTTATTTCCCATCTGCCAAGGCGACCGCGAAAAAGGCGGCAAACGGATTAGTTACCTGTATCGGCCTCCGCTCCGCGGCGCCACTGTCTACGTATCGACGTCATCGGTTTCGCAACTGTTTACGTTCAGAGATGCGATTTATTTGAAATACTTCTATTTAAAATGCAAATACAAAATGCAAAATACCTATTTTGTATTTTGCATTTAAATGCCTTTTAGTAAAAAGCATTTTGTATTTTATTTGAAATACCTTTTGAGATGTATTTTGCATTTTAATATTCATTACAAAATGCAAAATACTTTGTGATTAAGTTTAGCCAGATTACCAGTCAAACAAAATTAAATTAACGAATGACGCTTGTATTGCCGAATTTGACCGATAGAGGCGCCTGCTAGCCATGTGTGCCCTTTTTAGGGTTCCGTAGTAAACAAGGAACCCTTATAGCTTCGCCATGTCCGTCCGTCCCCCGCTTTTCTCAGTAACCGTTAGTACTAGAAAGCTGTAATTTGGCATGAGTATACATATCAATGACGCCGACAAAACGGTAGGAAAAAATCATTAAAACAAATTTTTTTAGGGTACCTCCCCTACATGTAAAGTGGTGGTGCAATTATTTTTTCTTCCAATCCCCATCGTGTGGGGTATCGTTGGATAGCTCTTTCAAAAATATTATTAAATAGGTTTCTAAAAGCATTTTTTGATTCAAGAATCGGTTGGCGTGATATTAAGCTTTGAAGTGATAATTTTTTCTATGGTCGTATCCCCCCCCTGCCGGCTAAACGGTAGCTACTAGGCATGTGAAAAAAATCATGGTAGTAGTATATACGATGAATTTATCTCAGCTAAGCAATATATTACCGTAAAGGGCAAAAATATGTATACAACACAACATCTCAAAAAAGTACAACATCAGTACTGAGATCAGTAAAAACCCTTTTACGGGTCCGTAATTCCGCATATGACCGGTGACGTGATGGACGGGCAACTACGGAACCCTACACTGTGCGTTTTTCTTCTTTGGTCAGAGTGCGCTCCTTATGTCTATATATGCCTATAAAAATGCAACACCGCTGACGCCGACGATTCGATTTCACGGATTTATTGTTTGCTGGTGCTGGTGCTGGTGAAGTGGTTACTGATTTGATTTGATTACCTACTTTTATGATATTGAAGTGTTGTTGTTATCCCTACAATACTGGAACGGCTATGTACTGTACTACAACAAGATAATTTAGATAATGTAAACAACTTATTAATAAAAGACAAGTGTAATAAAAATAAAATAAGAATTAGATGCACAATCAACCGAAATAAATGGCGACACAATTCACAAAATGAAGCCATGGCTATCTTTTCGTTAGTCTAGTTTTTTACATTATTTTAAGTGAGTATTATTATTATTAATAACATAACAGAATTTATTGATACGCGTACTGATAAATATGACCAAAATGTCATGCATAAGGTGGCATTCGGCTCGGCATTGTATCTCTATCTAAAACAAATAAAAATGTCATTCGATTTGGTCAAAAGGTATTTTATTTTGAGAAAGTATTTTGAAAATACCTATTTTGCATTTAGCATTTGAAATACAAAACGCAAAACTATTTGGTATTTTGCATTTGAAATAGTAAATCTGAAAAGTATTTTGCATTTTGTATTTAAATGCTTTTTTAAAACCATTTTGTACATCTCTGTTTACGTTTCCCGGCGAAAAAAAAACAATAACATTCTTTTGTAGATGACGGGTTTATGTTTTTAACAACTATGATATGATTTAAGGCTTCTGGCGATATCGATGTTTGAATCCCTTAATTTGTTCGTATACTGGGTAATACATAGAAAGATAGACAACCTTATTTAATATGGTTCTAACAGTATGTAGTAGGTATTGATGATACCAGGCGAATATGATTAACTGAGCACTTAATTCGACTTGCATTTACACTTTTACAGTAAAGGTCACAGCCCTGTGCGTGGCGTAACGTTTTGGTAATATAAATACCTAACACGCTATGTCCTATTAATGGTTACGTTACCCCATAAATAGCGCAGTAACTCAACGACCTCATTTGTTTGTTGCAGCGGAAATATGGAGCTGGGGCATAGCTTAACCGTCTGCCTGGCAGTGCTTTTATGTTGCATATCTACAGGTAAGAATATTTATACATTTTATATAGCAAAGGAGATATGGGCGCTAACGATGGGCCTCATAAGAAAGCTCAAGGTCAGCCAAAGAGCAATGGAAAGAGCTATGCTCGGGGTTTCTCTGCGTGATAGAATTAGGAATGAAGCTATCCGTAGCAGAACTGGGGTCACCGACATAGCCTTCAAAATTGCGAGACTTAAGTGGCAGTGGGCAGGGCACATTGCTCGCAGGACTGACGGTCGATGGGGCCAGAAACTGCTTGAGTGGCGTCCACGCACCGGAAGACGAGCTGTCGGCAGGCCTCCGACAAGGTGGAGTGATGACCTGGTGAAGGTCGCGGGAATCCGGTGGAAACGAACGGCACAGGACCGGTCTAAATGGCGAGCCTTGGGGGAGGCCTATGTTCAGCAGTGGACGTCTTTCGGCTGAAATGATGATGATGATGATAGCAAAGGCTCTATCCAGCGCGTGGGCCAGGCGCTAAAATCGTTAGTCATTTCCTCTTGCACGTACTGACGTACTGTGAAGGACTGTGGACGTCAGTTTGCGATCCGTTGGGAGGCTGCTGCTCCTCAACCTACCAACGGAGTCGCGGGTGACGTCCACAGTCCTTCATAATGCAACTATTTGTACAAGTTTTCACGTGAGACGTGAGTTTTGTAGCCCTCGGTCTATTTATAAGCCATCCCCAATTCCCCACGGACTAAATTAAGGTCATTCATCTCCCTATCTCGCTCTCTCTAGATATGTCTCTAGGTGTGTAGCATGCACTGGAATGCTAATCCTTGGGAATGGGCCTAATATACACTGCTTCAAGTAAATAAATAAATATTTGTGGACAATCTTACACAAATCAACCTGGTCTCAAACTAAGCAAAGCTTGTACTATGGGTACTAGGCGACGATATACATACTTATATAGATAAATAGATACTTAAATACATAGAAAACATCCAAGACTCAGGAACAAATATTCATGTCACTCACACAAATATATGCCCTGACCGGGATTCGAACCCGGGACCTCCAGCTTCGTAGGCAGTGTTACTACCAACTAGGCTAAAGCGGTGGTCCAAAAGAAGTAAAAGTGAAGTTAACCGTACCTACTTACAAATTCCATTGGCATTCCTACCCCAAGGCTTACGTTATGGCGCCGGCGGCTGTCATCCCATAGAAACTTGTCAAACTTTCCATACAATCAATCAACCCATCCTTAAAGGTCACTCTGGGTTCATCACTTTTATTCTACTACCCAAATAAAAAGTACCAGGCTATCATAACAGCAAGGCGTTGTTGCAGCGCAAGCCATCGACTGCTTCAAGTGTGTGTCGATGAACGGGCGCTTCTCCGCCTGCGACGATCCCTTCCACAACAACCACTCCCTGCAAATGCTGGAGTCCCCGTGCATGGGCGGGAGGAAGGGACGCGACGGGCTGTTCCCGGCTACGTCGTGCATCAAGATCGCTGGGGTGTTCGGTGAGTTTACATTCGAAAGCAGGTTAGAGAGAGGCAACTATCTGTTTCAAGGTGTAGTAGTCCTTGTCGCCTCTTCCACAAAACCGTTACCTGCAAATGTTGGAGTCCTGTTCTTCTGTTCGGTGAATTGTAACTTTCCGGGCACGGAAACAGGGGGGGGATAAGGGTCATTACGTCTCTTGAACTGAAGCAGGTCCCGTCAGCCTAGATAGCAGATAGCGTTTATTGTGGCCCTTACTAGCATTATGATAAGTGTGAGAGTTCTACTCACACCTCAGATTCGGTTGAAACCGCTCAACCAATCTCACTGGAGCGCAAACTCTTAGAGTATTCCAGTGATCCAAACCACACGCGTGGTCATACCGGAGGTTTTCCCCTGGATTTTCCCCAGGCTACTCTCCAACCGCGCACTCCTATCGCTTTATTGGGCTCGGCCTATAAAGCCACAGTCAGGTTCAAAAAAAAAGTGTGAGAGTGACAAATGTTACATCGACAAAGAAGGACCCTTTGCTAGACATATACACAAATTGTGCAAGTTATACTTACTAAGAAGTGGGTAACTTATGGTAATACAAATAAGAACCATTCCTAAACCAATAAGTATACAATTACCAAAGTTCCTTTACCTTACAATTACCTATAATTGGTTCGAATGCGGAACTGGTTAGTATCGATCACTGAGCCAGTTCCCAAATAAGAATACCTAGCAAGCGTTATTGTCCTTGACCCAAGATATCATTTTCGTTACCGTGGGAAAGCGCCTTAAGGAGGTGCTTCGCTTTGGCGGATATTCACCCTCACGCTCCAGCGCGGCGGATGGCATAGCGGTACGACGTTATAAGATAGAGCGAGATAGGGAATTGAAACTGAATGATCTTGGTTTTATATACCTATCTTGTTTTATCTTATAGCGTTGTATCGCTCTGCCGTCTGCCGTGTTGGAGCGTATGTGCCTCGAATCCGTCAGACTTGAGGCGTCTTCATTAGAGGGCCTATCGCGAACCGAAAATGAAGTATATCTCTCTGTCGCACTTACTTATTCGAGCGACAGGGAGTAAGAGATATTTGGGTCATACTTAGTTGAAAAAACAAAAGTCGTCCCTCCTGTGGTCAATAGTTAACGGCTTATGTGCATGTTATCGCTTTTTAGCGATAAGACCGCCTGTTGTTTGCATTATTGTCAGTGTTAAAATTTGTTTTTAACATTTCCATTTTGTATAGTGCACAATAAAGTATTTATTTATTTATTTATTTTATTTATTTATTTAAGGTTTGCCAACAGATATAACACCATATGACTTACAAAGTAAATTGTGTATACAAAAAAACAGAGCAGAGTGTTTATCCAATTACAGGCAAACACAACATGCAAAAGTAAAAAAAGTATATTAAAAAAAAAAAGTAAAAGTAAAAAAAGTAAGTAGTAAAAGTATATTATTATTATTATCTATGTTTTTATTACAGGGATTTATAGCAACGAAGACACTGTTTATGCGGGTTACTGGTCCAATCCAAAATTAAGCTTTGTAGCCCTTAACTTTTGGTATATATCCACAGAAAAAACGCGAACCTAAATCCGCCTATGACCCATTTCGTTTTCGGTTCGCGGTAGGCCCTTGTTGGGTTTTGATCGACGACGAGTTCTTTTTGACCAGTGCAGATCACGATCTTCCGTATCATTTCCGAATTTGGTTGTGAGACACACAGAGGAGTCGCTAATAATAGCAGCTGAGATTCGCTGTGACGACGTAGTGGTCTGGGTAGCTTAATGGTAAGGGCGCGGGCAAACCAGAGGTGCGCATTCGATTCCCTTCTTGGGCTGCGAGCGTGCATTTTTCTTAGTATTTGTTATCTATATGAAATAACTAGAAACCTAAGTAATAACTGAGGTCGTTTATTGGGTCATTGTCAGATTTATGTTCGCGTCTTTTCGGTGGACATATAAAAAGTTAAGGGCCACAAAGCTTAACTTTGGATTGGTCTATTAATCCGCATAAACGGTGTTTCCGTAACTATAAATCCATGTAATACTAACATAACTTATATGTACATAAGCCGTTAACAATTCACCAACGGGTGGACAACTTTTGTTTTTACAACTGACAATGACCCATTTCATTTTGCAGATGACACTGGCGAGAGAATCACGGTGCGCGGCTGCGGGTTAGACTCTGGCACCGTCACCACCGACACAGAGATCGTCCGCATGTCGCACTGCGGCCGCTTCTACTACAACGACAGGTGAGGTGACACGACAGATGACATATAATATCCGGCTGCGGGCTGGACTCACCGCCGCCGATACGGAGATCGTCCGCATCTCGCACTGCGGCCGCTTCTACTACAACGACAGGTGAGGCGACACGACAAATGACACGTAACGTCCGGCTGCGGGCTGGACTCACCGCCGCCGATACGGAGATCGTCCGCATGTCGCACTGCGGCCGCTTCTACTACAACGACAGGTGAGGTGACACGACAGATGACATATAATATCCGGCTGCGGGCTGGACTCACCGCCGCCGATACGGAGATCGTCCGCATCTCGCACTGCGGCCGCTTCTACTACAACGACAGGTGAGGCGACACGACAAATGACACGTAACGTCCGGCTGCGGGCTGGACTCACCGCCGCCGATACGGAGATCGTCCGCATGTCGCACTGCGGCCGCTTCTACTACAACGACAGGTGAGACGCAGGGCCGTAGCCAGAGTTAGATTTAAGATTGGGCAGCGGTAATCACAAGTAGGGCGCAACTGACTGGCTCAAGTCAAAATTGATTGATTGGATCTGGTGAATCGATTTTCGTCGAATGTACATGTTATATCAAACTTCCTCGTTATATCAAACGCAGAGTTCAAGTATTTGAGACAAGGAATGACGAGGCCGCTTAATAGCATCTAGTAAACAACCTCTGTCTTTTTTCTTTACTTACCCACATGCTAAATCAGTTAAATTAAATATTCCTTGCGGTTGCTTTTGTGTAATATAATATGTTAAAGTACATACATGTCGCTACGCTACCTACGCTAATAGTTTTTTTTTTATAATTATGTCAAACTATAAACAAACAATTTACTAGTATATATTATCATAGACGATTGGTTAAGGTAGGGCAATAGTATTTTAAGGTAGGGCACTGCCCCATAATGCCCCCTCCTAGCTACGGCCCTGGTGAGACGACACGACAGATGACACGTAACGTCCGGCTGCGGGCTGCATTCACCGTCACCACAACCACGGAGATAGTCCGTATGTCGCACTGCGGCCGCTTCTACTACAACGACAGGTGAGGTGACACGACAGATGACACGTAATGTCCGGCTGCGGGCTGGACTCACCGCCGCCGATACGGAGATCGTCCGCATATCGCACAGCGGCCGCTTCTACTACAACGACAGGTGAGGTGACACGACAGATGACACGTAATGTCCGGCTGCGGGCTGGACTCACCGCCGCCGATACGGAGATCGTCCGCATATCGCACAGCGGCCGCTTCTACTACAACGACAGGTGAGGTGACACGACAGATGACACGTAATGTCCGGCTGCGGGCTGGACTCACCGCCGCCGATACGGAGATCGTCCGCATATCGCACTGCGGCCGCTTCTACTACAACGACAGGTGAGGTGACACGACAGATGAGACGTAATGTCCGGCTGCGGGCTGGACTCACCGCCGCCGATACGGAGATTGTCCGCATGTCGCACTGCGGCCGCTTCTACTACAACGACAGGTGAGGTGACACGACAGATGACACGTAATGTTCGGCTGCGGGCTGGACTCACCGCCGCCGATACGGAGATTGTCCGCATGTCGCACTGCGGCCGCTTCTACTACAACGACAGGTGAGGTGACACGACAGATGACACGTAATGTTCGGCTGCGGGCTGGACTCACCGCCGCCGATACGGAGATTGTCCGCATGTCGCACTGCGGCCGCTTCTACTACAACGACAGGTGAGGTGACACGACAGATGACACGTAATGTTCGGCTGCGGGCTGGACTCACCGCCGCCGATACGGAGATCGTCCGCATGTAGCGGAAATGGTT
This sequence comes from Epiblema foenella, assembly GCA_963556455.1. Classification (NCBI taxonomy): domain Eukaryota; kingdom Metazoa; phylum Arthropoda; class Insecta; order Lepidoptera; family Tortricidae; genus Epiblema; species Epiblema foenella. The sequence continues at coordinate 6,930,396 of OY747119.1, read as the reverse complement.
CTAACGATTTCGAAGAAATTTATTACGTGGGGGGTTTTCGGGGTCGAACAATCGATTTATCGAGCTTAGCTAGGTCCTATTGTTAGTTTATGCAACAAAACTACTTACTTTTATTGATAATTTTGACGCTCAGAGACCATGTACATCTCTGGGATATTATATTAATTTCATTATACTCCTTGTGGAGTCCGGTCTGTTCATGCTTGCTAGGACATAGTGACTACGTTAATACTAGTGTCTTTTTATAGGGGATTGACGAGAGACATCACCCTGTTCTGGATTCGTTTTTATTATCAGTGACTTAGAGACCATATACATCTCTAACAATATTAAATTAATTTTAATTTTGACGCTCAGAGACCATGTACATCTCCGGGATATTATATTAATTTCATTATACTCCTTGTTTAATCTTGAGACCTTATACACCTCTAACTTTACTAATGTTGTAATATTTGTAATAGATAACTTTGCAATTCTATCTTCACTGTATGACATTAATTTTGTTATAATTATAAACTCGAAATTATTATTCCTTCTTGAACTGTAAATTAATATTTTGACACGAAAAATGTATTACTTATTATAGTCAGACTTTCTTAAATTGTAAATTAATATTTTGACATTTTACGTGTGCCCTTGCTCCTAATAGGCCACTATTTGCAGAATCTATTCGCAGAATAAATGTTTGATTTTGATTGGCTTTGGTTAAAGCAAGACAGTTTTAGAAACAAATGACTCACGGACAGTTTCCCAAGTTCTTTATTCTAATTTAGAACAGAACGATCCACTACAAACTGACCAAGTTCTTATAGCATGTCGAGGATCAAACCCGATAAGTCATGTAAAAGGTTTATTGAAAATAGAACTCTGCGTAATGGATGTTGAGTTCTTATTTCAAAAAACAATTATCTCGATTAGATTTTATTATTTTCATGTTGACGTGTTATAGATATAGCTCGAAATATTTTATTATGATTAGTGTACTTTATTACCTTTTATCTTGACGCTTAGAGATCTTATACATCTCTAACAAATCTCGATTGTTATTAGTTTCTTAGTCTTATTTTTGACATGTGACACTACATTTAATTAATGATACTTTGATTATTGTATTATTTTTATTTGATGTACCGAGATAGATTTTGACTTGTAAAAGTGCCCTTGAGGCCTATTTGCAGAATAAATGTTTTGAATTTTTGAATTTCGATTTATCGGGTTTGACCACTCATCCCTCGATGTAATCGATGTGTCGCCTTTGTACATATATGTCAACTGTTCTTGTAATTTGTAGAAATAATATAGTTTAGTCTATGGCTGGGAGTGTGTGTATGAAAAGAAAATAAAAAAAAGATTGTCTTTGATCTGCTCTGAACAATGGTGGTTTCATTTTCGTCTTCCCGATCCTTTAAAGAAAAATTAAATATAAAAGGCCATCGCGCCCCAGCCAGGTTAGCAACCAACGATAGATGGTGTCAGAAGAAAAGAAAAGAAGAAAAAGGAAGACAAGAAAATGACGGAAAATCAACAAAACGTGATACTTGCCAACGCGCTGCGACCGTTACGACTAGGCGTTCAAAATGGAGTCGGTACAGAAAGCTCAAATCCAGAAAATTGGAGAAAATGGAGGCAAAAGTTCGAAATATATAGCGAAGCGAATGATCTAGAGAAGCTCCCAAACAAAAAACAAATAGCAATATTACTCAACGCCATAGGAGATGAAGGTCTTGAAATCTACGATTCATTCAACATCGATAGATCAACCGAAACTCTGGAATCCATATTGGAAAAATTTGACAAAAAATTCAACGCGTGCAAGAATACCACTGTTGAAAGATATAATTTCTTCACAAGATATCAAAAAGATGAGTCTTTAGATGAGTACGTAACGTGTTTGAATAATTTAGCCGCCAGTTGTCAATTTGAAACTTTAAAAGAAACGTTAGTCAAAGACATGTTCATTATTGGCATCAGGAACGAGAACATCCGTGAAAAACTATTACAAAATGACAAAATTAAAGATGTCAACGAAGCTGTAACAATAGCCAAAACCATACAACTGTCACAAAAAAGATCCAAAATTATAGGAGAACATGAGACTAATGCACAAGTGCAATCAATTGCAAGGAACATAAAAGAAGACTCAAGACAAAGAAACTCATCGAGAACAAGAAGCACATCAAGATCGAGACCAAGACAGCAAGTTCATCGTCCAGTACCAGGTTCAACAGCGAAGACCAACACAACATGCAGGAGATGCGGACAGGTACACAGACACAGATGTCCAGCGCAGGGAAAAATCTGTGTCATCTGCAAGAGACCAAACCATTTTGCACAGTTTTGTTTTTACAAAAATAAAAATGTAAGTGCTTTAAATTCATCTAGTCATATTGCCAATACAGACCAAAATCAGGTAACAAAACGTACAGACAGTCTGTCAGATTTCATTATTGGAACCATTAGTCATAGTCATAACAATAAGTCCAGTCATAATAAATGGCAAATTAATCTGAAATGTCAAAATCAATCAATGATTTGTCAAATTGACACGGGTGCAGACATTAATGTTATTTCATTAAATACTTTAAAATCTTTAGAAAATACTAGTAATTGTAAATTCCCTATTGATAAATCGCATATTAAAATTTTTACTTTTTCAGGACAAATAATAGAAAACTTAGGTAGTGTGATGCTGACATGTACTTTTGAAAATGGAAAACAAGTGAACATACAATTTGCAGTTGTCAACTGTGAATGTTCGACTATACTGGGTTGGAAGACATGCGAAGACTATGGTATTGTCAAAAGGTTGCTTGAATTAAAGACGCAAGAACAAAGGTCAGTAAAATCAATAATAGACACTTACTCTGATACATTTGAAGGTTTAGGTTGTCTGCCACACAAGGCACATTTACACATTGATAAGAGTGTTCCGCCTAAGATATGTCCCGTCCGTAGAATCCCTTATGCTTTACATCCAAAACTTAAAACTGAGCTAGATAGGATGGAAAAGTTACAAGTCATAGAAAAAGTCACAGTTCCTACAGAATGGGTTAACGCTATAGTTCCAATAGAAAAGTCTAATGGTCAGTTACGTATCTGTCTAGACCCAAGACCCCTAAATAAAGCCATAAGGAGACCACATTTTCCTTACCCTACAATAGACGATTTACGTTCTAAAGTAGCAGGCGCATCAGTTTTCTCAAAATTAGATGCAAATTCAGGCTATTGGATGATCCCATTAGATGAGGAGAGTAGTCAGCTGTGTACGTTTAACACACAATTTGGTAGATATAAATTCCTTAGACTCCCATATGGTATTTCCAGCTCTGGAGAGATTTTTCATAAAGTGATGACAGATTCATTTGGAGACTTGCCAGGAGTACTAATTTTCGTGGATGACATTCTAGTATATGGGTCCAGTCAAGCCGAGCATAATCAAAGGTTAGAAAATGTCTTTAGGAGAGCTCGAGATGTCAACTTGAAGTTTAACAAGTCGAAATGTTTGTTTGACATGCCAGAAGTCAAATATGTAGGTCATGTTTTCAATAAGAATGGTATTTCAGCAGATATATCTAAAGTCGAGGCTATAGTTGACATGCCGAGACCAGAGAATATTAAAGACTTGCAAAGATTTTTAGGAATGATTAATTACCTAGGATCATACATACCCAACTTAGCCAATGAGACAAATTTACTGAGAAGCCTTCTCAAAAAACAAAACATTTGGCAATGGACTGAAAATCATGAAAAAGAATTCAATAAGCTAAAAAATCTCATAAGTCAATCACCAGTCTTAGTACATTATGATGTCAACAAACCAATTAGGATGTCGGTAGATTCGTCAAAATTTGCTGTAGGCGCAGTCATATTTCATGGAAAAAACCCAATTGCTTTTTCATCAAAGTCGCTAACCACCACTCAGCAAAACTATGCTCAAATAGAACGGGAACTTTATGCAATTTTATATGGGTGTAAAAAATTCCATCAATACATATATGGCAAAATAGTACAAGTAGAAACAGACCATCAACCATTAGTCACATTATTTAAAAAACCTCTGTCAGATGTCCCGGCTAGACTTCAAAGAATGATGATTGCATTACAGTCATATGACATTATTGTTTCATACACTAAAGGCACTGAAATGTATGTGTCTGACACTCTCTCAAGGGCTCCCATATCATCTAAAACTAATATAGAGAAATTTGATATGGAAGAATTAGATAGTAATATAGTTTGTCATGTAAAATCACTAACATCAAATCTAGCAATTACTCAAAATAAATTAGAAAAAATTAAAGAACAGACTAAGTCAGATAGCGCATTACAAAAGCTACAGGAATATTACCTCAATGGATGGCCTAATAGTAAATCTCAATGTGACCCTATTTCTCTACCATACTGGAACATTCGAGACGAAATACACGCCATTGACGATATAATACTAAAAAATCAGTCTGTTATTATTCCAAAGTCCATGCGATCAGAAATATTAGGTATCCTACATGAAGGTCATATGGGGCTAGAAAAAACAAAAAACCTAGCTCGTGGTTTAGTTTTTTGGCCGAACATTTACCATGACATTGAAATGACAATAAGACAGTGTGAAGCTTGTATGATGTATAGTCAAAATAAAACAAAAGAAACATTATTGTCACATGAACAGCCTTGCCTACCATGGCAAAGACTGGCAACAGATTTATTTGACTATAACAACAAGAAATATCTATTGGTAGTAGATTATTACTCTAATTTTATAGAAATAGCTCAATTGAATACTGATCATAGAAGCCAAACAGTCATTCAACATTTAAAGTCTATTTTTGCCCGACATGGAATCCCAATGCAACTTGTCAGTGATGGTGGTCCACCATACAATTCCCAGGAGTTCCAAAAATTCCTTACTGATTGGGACATTGAACACATCACGTCTAGTCCACACTTTCCAAGGTCCAATGGATTAGCGGAAATATCTGTAAAAATAGTAAAAAATATATTTAGAAAATGTCATGAGTCAGGTACTGATTTTCACCTAGGTTTACTTCAATACAGGACAGCACCAAGGGGAAATCTAAAGTCACCAGCAGAACTACTTATGTCTCGAAAGCTTAGGACTAGATTACCTATACATCTAGATAACTTAAAGCCTAAAGTCACATCATTCACTGAACATAGTAAAAATAAGTCGCATATTATTTCTAAAAGAGAGACATACTATAATAAAAGTGCTATTCCACCAGAGGAATTTAAGCCAAATGACATAGTATTTTTCAAGAAAAATCCTAATGATGTAACTTGGTCTAAAGGCACAATAGTGTCTAAAACTAAATACCCTAGATCTTACTTAGTCAAAAATATGGATGGAGCAGTCTATAGACGAAACACTCAACACATCAAGTTGTTCAAGTCATGTTTGTCAGAGTCAAAGTCTAGATCTAGCAACAGTCAGTCTAAAAATGTCAATATAACAGATAATCCTGGTCAAAGTATGTCTAAGTCACAGCCAACACAGTCTAGTCAAACATTTACAAACAAAAACTACAAGTCAAAGTCTCATGGCCAAGAGTCAAGTCAGAATCATAAGTATAAGTCGAATCAGTATTATAATGACTGTGAAAGGGAGAATAGTCGTACATATTATTTCATACCTGAGTATTTAAAAAAGTGTAATAATTCAAATAACATGTCAAGGGTCAGCATGAGTAGTGATGAGACAAATTCATTTAATGAAAGCTTTCAGTCAGTGATGTCTAATGAAAACAATGTGTCTAGTAATATGTCTAATAAGTCGTTGAGTCCTGTGTTAAACACAAGTAGTCATTCCAGTAAGCAGTCTTCTCCTATGATAAATAGTGAACACATACCTGTCGAAGTAGAAATGCCGACAGTGAATGAAAACATCTCAGAGGCACGCTATAGTTCTAGGGGAAGGTTGTTGAAAAAAACAAATAAACTGGATTTGTAAAATGTTTAATTTCATTTATAATATTGACATTGTACACAAATAATTTTAAGTAAGTTGACGAGCACATAATACTGTTATAATGTAATAATTAATGTATTTTCACAAATGACATAGCTGAATTCAAAGTAGTTGGAAATTATTGTAATTATTTTATAGACACACTAGCCGATGTTATTTAAAGAACTTATGACTTCAATATATATTATTGTTTGAATGTAAATTAACTTATAAGCTCAAAGCATGTTTGTTAAACAAGTGAAAGGTTAGCTGTCACTCATGTCAATTGTCAACAACGTCAAGTCTGCTGTCAGAAATTTATTTTTCTTTTTTAAAAAAGGGGCATGTAGAAATAATATAGTTTAGTCTATGGCTGGGAGTGTGTGTATGAAAAGAAAATAAAAAAAAGATTGTCTTTGATCTGCTCTGAACAATGGTGGTTTCATTTTCGTCTTCCCGATCCTTTAAAGAAAAATTAAATATAAAAGGCCATCGCGCCCCAGCCAGGTTAGCAACCAACGATAGATAATTTATGTTATGTTTTACTCATGTACAATAAAGAATTTTACATACATACATACATAATGTACCCGCAGATACGTGCACGGCTGCCTCCAGAGCTGCAACGACGCGGACGCCTGCAACGCTGCGCCGGCGCCGCCGCCGCTCGCCGCTCTCCCGCTCGCGGCGCTGTACACGCTGAGCGTGTTGCTGAGCTAACAGCAAACGGCTAGGTGGGGCATGCGGGATTGTTTCTATACATTTTAACCATTAGCATGGCGATGGAAATTTCCATCATAACATTCTCCTATGAATTAAATATACTAACCTCCTGAGACCCACCATACAAATAAAAATACAATCGAATTTGAACCTAACAGTTCCGATTACAAATTTGAATTTTATTTTATGTCAAATCAATCAAACCGTTTTGGTGCAACTCTATCACTTCAAAATTTAACTTATTTTCCGTTGACCATATTTTGTCCTTTATATAGGACGCGGGGTCTTAGGAGGCTAGAGGTGATTGATAAGTATTTATTTTTAAGATTGTCAACTTTCAACAACAGTACAGCGTGAAATGGAACGTTGCTGTGAAAAAAGTAAACAGAATTTTGACATTTCGAATTTGAATTCGCGGGTTCACCGTTACACGTCAATTGTATTCTGGAGGATTTTACTGCGAAGATATTGATTTAGGTACGCGGGATAATAAATGTGTATCAGATATGTAATTTGATACTATATTACTTTTTTGCGTACATTTTCAAAATTAGAACTAAAAAAAAATCTAAAGATGAAAATTTGCATCATTATGAAACGACTTCCCTCGTAAATTTTGGGGAATTTTTAAGTAAAAAAATGTTTAATTTATTTAATACTAATCCTAAGACCTCATTTTGCATAATGATGGATTAATCCATAATATTAAAAAAAATATTAGGTACCTATTACATTCTCTGCTTATTTTAGGTATCTAATATATTTTTATTATATTTATCCCTTAATCTAGAGGTCTACTAATCATCATGATTTATTTCACAATTAAAATAAAACACTCAAATTAGGGTTAAACCGAGAACGAATGAGTGTGTCGCGTGACCATAATCACCGTATAACCGGCCCCATTCGTTTCGCACGTTCCATTCGCGCCAGCTTGCGTTAATTCGCTTTTAGGAGCCAAATATTTTTTCCAATCGTGACATTTCAGTCATTTCTGTAAGCAACTACGAAACAATCCCAAATGTAACCCGAAATACTACACAGGGCACAATCTGGAGGGAATTATGTCCCTTAAAATATCAATAATATACTGAAATATTTAAAATATCGTTAGCCTAGTCGCATTTACGCTATACAACACATACATTACACCAATATTTACTCTATACAAAAGTTTACAATGACTTGAGGTATTTGAACATAATACTTCGCAATTGAGGTACGCTTTGAAGTAACAACTTCATTATATTCTAATTATTTGCTGAAATGGCACTATAAATGTAACTAATTAAATACTAATTGAATAGGGATGTTGACACCAAATAAGAAAATCAGTAAGTTCAAATTTTCTCGAAAAAGGATAAAATTCTTAATGAAATGGCGAAAAAAGTAACTCGAAAGAATAAATAATTATGTCTTAAAAGTTTTAAGAGAGAGCATATTTTGTAATTTTTCCGCAAAACGCACCTTTGTATTGGAGCATTGGAACGATCGTCATTTATTATGGCGCTGTTCTGTCGCGCTTTCTCTCTCTAACCAGCAACATTAAAACCGTTACAACCGTTATTTCTTGACATATTTGAATAGGATTTTCACCACTGGTCATATTTTTTTGCCTTGTTTATTTTGGAGTAGTCTAATTTTGAGTCAACAACCTTATTGTGGTTTTGCTAGGATAATTTGCGTCTGTTGCTGGCAAACTTCGATCAAGCTCGTTAACTCAATTGAGTTTTGAAAATAGAATGTATGAGAAGCTCCCTCTGTCTCTAGTTTGCCAGCGGTGTTGCCTTATTGCTGGAAATGTTGGCGGCAAACGCACACAATAGAGAATATGCATGCGCAATGAATAATAATAAGTTGTCAATATATGGATAGTAAACCATCAGAATGTTACAAGAAATTTAATTAATAAATATGGTATGGACCGCCACACACAAAGTGGAAATGGAAATCTAAATAATGTATGCGAAATCGGGAGCAATTTTTTTAAATCCGAATCAATACAAAATAATTTCTAAATTCTGTCTAAGAAGTATAGATGGTACAATTGTGAGTGAAAACGCCCTGTAACATAGTATGCAGACAGGTAGAGGAAACTGGCTCTAAAGACAGAATTACACACAGACAGAATTTAACACACACACGCTTTGACAGAATTTAGATTTTATTTTGTATTGATTCTGATTAAAAGGGGCTAACCCCTTTTCACTGAAAATCGAATATTGTGTAGGTATTTATACATGTAAATAGGTGTTTGTCAAGCGGACGATATCAGCGATTAATTCTCTCCCCAGAAAAGGACCTACAGGACAGGACAGGACGGAAGGAGGCGGAAAGGAAGGATTGTAACCCGCCGTCTATCGGTCCCTGGGATCCCGCTGTCCCGGGATCATAACAAAAGAATGCTATTGTTTATTATTTTCGCCGGGAGACCACGGCCTAAGCCTAATAGGGTCATACGCGGATTTAGGTTCGCGTCTTTCTTTCTTTCGGTTCTGTGGACATACCAAAAGTTAAGGGCTACAAAGCTTAATTTTGGATTGGACCAGTAACCCGCATAAACAGTGTCTTCGTTGCTATAAATCCCTGTAATAAAAACATAGCTAACATGCACATAAGCCCTTAACTATTGACCACAGGAGGGACGACTTTTGTTTTTTCAACTAAGTATGACCCAATAAGCTTAATAGATATCTCGAATAATTTGATCTGAATGAAACTTCGTTCAAACACCTCAAGTTGCATTAAAATGTACTTCACTCGCCTAAATATACGTGTGTAGGTTTTACATATCAAATTAAGTTGCAACCATAGGTTTGAAACACAATCACTGTATCACTTGTGCCGTGTTGGTTATCATGTGTGAATAGGTTGATCGAGAGCATATTCGTCTTAGGTTCAATTCGAGGAAACAGTATGACCTAATGTTGGAGTAAATTCTATACTTGTTTGGTTGCACATTGAACAGTGATATAATTTCACAGTTGATTTCCGAATTGCACTAGGTACGTCGTGTATGTATCGTCGTGAACTCAATTACTAGTATTAATGTTATTTAATAACTGTAAATCAATTATTTTGGCGCGTGGACCCTACCAAAGAGTTACTATTTCAAGTTTCTTTCCCTCGACTGTGATAAGTTTTCTACTGTATACAATACGCTTCTTACTGGCTACTTTCTTAGCTATAGTACTTTAAATTTAAAAACGCCTATTTCGCAGTAAGCCTTAGTACATAGATAAAATATCTGTCTCTGTCGCACACGCACTTACATATCTGTTAGAACAGGATGGATGTTTTATCCATAGTGATAATTGACATTATGCAGCGACTATTATCGCACTGAAAGATGTATTTCAATTTTTTTCGCTGGCGAGGTAGAGTCGAATAATCATATTGGCTAAAAATGAAATAGTTGTACTGCAAGCAATGAGAAAGCGAGTTAGACAACCGATCGATTTGGTTTAATCGTTCTCTTTTAGCTTGCAGGACTAAAATGTAAGACCGTCTGGATGCGGCTGTAGAGCACTCTTGTAAAAGTGTTCGGATTTTCAAAAGGCGTAGGTACGTACGCTCCCAAAGGTTCAAAAATATCTGAACAACCTTACATACCTACCTTTATGTAGCAATAAAGTTGCGTTCACATATTTTTTGATCATTTGGTCAGTGCATATATTTTCGAACTCTACTATCTGTACGTGCTGCTACGTATGTCCATGAATAAGGCTCTATAGATTGACGCTAATCAAAAATGAGGACAATATAAAATGTACACAACAATTTTATCGAAAATACTGCTCTTAGATAGCTATACTTATTTATTTTTCTTATTTTGTATTTTAACATGGAATGGATTCTACATACACCGTGGACGTTAATAACCCGAGATATTTAAATTTTAGAGCCTAATTAGAGTTTATAAAGTTATATAGCATATAGTAAAAACCCATAATTTAAGTGATATTAATTATTTAAAACAAATCACAAGTTAAAAAATCACTATTCTAACACACCCAATAAGCGTGACGTAGCCACCTACCACTTTTACACGCATACGCACTAACTGCATGGTTGTTAGCTAGTTTCAGTTAATTAAGTTTGGTTCTATCTTACAAAAACGTTTCACCCCCGAAAATTTTTCGTCGTATTTACCTTCAATGATAACTGGCTGATAGTTTGAAATTGACGTCACTAAAATGACAATGCTCACTCTATGTTTTTCAACTTGAGATTAATTAAACTCACACACTCTCTCAAGTAAAGGTATGTTCACAAAGAAGCGGTCAATAATATGATTTAATTTGTACTGAAATAGTAATTTAATTAAGACTTATAATTGGACCCATGTTGATATAGCATTATTTACTCGTACTGTCGTCAAAAATACGTGGTTTAAATCTTTCGGGTTATTGACGTCCACGCTGTATATAGTATTAACTACTGTACTGGCCAATAATATATCAACTTATGTTTGTGTACAATAATATATCAAATTATGAAAGTTCTTTGAAGGAACAGTTTTCAGTGATGAGATCATCAAGACGATCTTACAACTCTTAAAAGGAGTCTTAATCGCAAAAACCAACATTAAAACATGAAAGTTTCTCGATATATAAAAAAAAGTTAGTCAAATACATCATGAATGTGATTTACCGATATGTTATTGGCCGGTAATGTAGCATGAATAGAATCCAGGTAACTCGGTATTTTTTCGAATACGAGGACATTTCATAAATGCTAGAAATACATTTTGTAAACATGTAATATCGATTGAACATCATCATCAGACTAAATGAAGTTTACTTTAACTTTGAGCTAGACGTAACCTCAAATTTTGAGGTAATTCATTTTAATTTAAGTAGTAGGTATATGTTTCGCCGGTATACTAATTATAAAATAAGCTTTATTACGAGAGTACGCAACTTTTGCCTAAATATTACGAAGTTTTTATAGACGTGTATGGATTTTTATTTTATACCAATTGTCAGATGCCATGGTTTCGAACAATAAAATAACAATAAATAATAATTTGTTTATATTCACCCCTACCGCTTCGTAAGCTGTAATCCAAAGGCATAGCTAAGTAATGAGCGTTCGAGGGAAGGTAAAAGGTTGGGCGAAAAGAGAAAAGGTTCCGCGAAAAGAAAAAAAGGTTGCGCAAAAAGAAAAAAAGGTTGCGCGAAAAGAAAAAAGGTTGCGTGACAGGTTGGTTGACTCCTTGGATCGTAGACTCTTGGCACCCAAAAGACTGGGTTTTACAGTGGACTGTTTTTGTAGAATAACAAAAGGCCTGGTCTTGTATTGATTTTATTCTTTTATTTTTCACTAAAATAGGTTTGATGATTATAAAGGGGTAAATGTATAATTTCTATTTAACATTAAATACCTATGTTACACAAAATTTTAAATGCAATTTTGGCTGTGAATAAACAGACTAGAAAATATGCGTAATACAATGCATTTTGAAAATAAATAAATGTATCAATAAATAACATAGTGGCTAGATGCAACTATTTTTTCCGTTGAAAAGGTATAATATTTAAGAAACCTATTATATAAATTGTCATGTCATGACATGTCAAAATACATCACCACGCCATCACACCATGGTCGTTATTATTTTAGGAATAAGGCCTCTTATGTCGATATGATATATAATGTGTTCAGTCGTACTTAATGTCGGCGAGCTCCGAACTATCGAGGCCACTGCCCGGATTATCGGAGTCAACTTCATACCCTTCGTCTTCATTATCTGGCGTCACCACGGGCTCTGTAACAGAGAGAGGATTGGTTATTACCATATTAATAAGTACAAGCCAAAAATATATCATGCTCATGTTGTTTTTAACAAGTTACCACTACCGTTTAAGTCACGGCGAGTTACCTGGTAGGCGCGCGTGGCTGCTGGTCGCACTAGCAGCGCACCATGTCTCGCAGCCTCAGACAAGTACCAGGAGCGCATGTCACGGCAGGAGCTACCTGGTAGGCGCGCGTGGCTGCTGGTCGCACTAGCAGCGCACCATGTCTCGCAGCCTCAGACAAGTACCAGGAGCGCATGTCACGGCAGGAGTTACCTGGTAGGCGCGCGTGGCTGCTGGTCGCACTAGCAGCGCACCATGTCTCGCAGCCTCAGACAAGTACCAGGAGCGCATGTCACGGCAGGAGTTACCTGGTAGGCGCGCGTGGCTGCCGGTCGCAGTGGCTGCTGGTCGCACTAGCAGCGCACCATGTCTCGCAGCCTCAGACAAGTACCAGGAGCGCATGTCACGGCAGGAGCTACCTGGTAGGCGCGCGTGGCTGCTGGTCGCACTAGCAGCGCACCATGTCTCGCAGCCTCGGAAAAGTACCAGGAGCGCATGTCACGGCAGGAGCTACCTGGTAGGCGCGCGTGGCTGCTGGTCGCACTAGCAGCGCACCATGTCTCGCAGCCTCAGACAAGTACCAGGAGCGCATGTCACGGCAGGAGTTACCTGGTAGGCGCGCGTGGCTGCTGGTCGCACTAGCAGCGCACCATGTCTCGCAGCCTCAGACAAGTACCAGGAGCGCATGTCACGGCAGGAGTTACCTGGTAGGCGCGCGTGGCTGCTGGTCGCACTAGCAGCGCACCATGTCTCGCAGCCTCAGACAAGTACCAGGAGCGCATGTCACGGCAGGAGTTACCTGGTAGGCGCGCGTGGCTGCCGGTCGCAGTGGCTGCTGGTCGCACTAGCAGCGCACCATGTCTCGCAGCCTCAGACAAGTACCAGGAGCGCATGTCACGGCAGGAGCTACCTGGTAGGCGCGCGTGGCTGCTGGTCGCACTAGCAGCGCACCATGTCTCGCAGCCTCGGAAAAGTACCAGGAGCGCATGTCACGGCAGGAGCTACCTGGTAGGCGCGCGTGGCTGCTGGTCGCACTAGCAGCGCACCATGTCTCGCAGCCTCAGACAAGTACCAGGAGCGCATGTCACGGCAGGAGTTACCTGGTAGGCGCGCGTGGCTGCCGGTCGCAGTGGCTGCTGGTCGCACTAGCAGCGCACCATGTCTCGCAGCCTCAGACAAGTACCAGGAGCGCATGTCACGGCAGGAGCTACCTGGTAGGCGCGCGTGGCTGCTGGTCGCACTAGCAGCGCACCATGTCTCGCAGCCTCAGACAAGTACCAGGAGCGCATGTCACGGCAGGAGTTACCTGGTAGGCGCGCGTGGCTGCCGGTCGCAGTGGCTGCTGGTCGCACTAGCAGCGCACCATGTCTCGCAGCCTCGGAAAAGTACCAGGAGCGCATGTCACGGCAGGAGCTACCTGGTAGGCGCGCGTGGCTGCTGGTCGCACTAGCAGCGCACCATGTCTCGCAGCCTCGGAAAAGTACCAGGAGCGCATGTCACGGCAGGAGCTACCTGGTAGGCGCGCGTGGCTGCTGGTCGCACTAGCAGCGCACCATGTCTCGCAGCCTCAGACAAGTACCAGGAGCGCATGTCACGGCAGGAGCTACCTGGTAGGCGCGCGTGGCTGCTGGTCGCACTAGCAGCGCACCATGTCTCGCAGCCTCAGACAAGTACCAGGAGCGCATGTCACGGCAGGAGTTACCTGGTAGGTGCGCGTGGCTGCTGGTCGCACTAGCAGCGCACCATGTCTCGCAGCCTCAGACAAGTACCAGGAGCGCATGTCACGGCAGGAGTTACCTGGTAGGCGCGCGTGGCTGCCGGTCGCAGTGGCTGCTGGTCGCACTAGCAGCGCACCATGTCTCGCAGCCTCGGAAAAGTACCAGGAGCGCATGTCACGGCAGGAGCTACCTGGTAGGCGCGCGTGGCTGCTGGTCGCACTAGCAGCGCACCATGTCTCGCAGCCTCGGAAAAGTACCAGGAGCGCATGTCACGGCAGGAGCTACCTGGTAGGCGCGCGTGGCTGCTGGTCGCACTAGCAGCGCACCATGTCTCGCAGCCTCAGACAAGTACCAGGAGCGCATGTCACGGCAGGAGCTACCTGGTAGGCGCGCGTGGCTGCTGGTCGCACTAGCAGCGCACCATGTCTCGCAGCCTCAGACAAGTACTAGGAGCGCATGTCACGGCAGGAGTTACCTGATAGGCGCACGTGGCGGCTGGGTGTCGGCGTTGGCTGGTCGCACTTGCAGCGCATCATTTCTTGTAGCCGCCTCACCTCTGACGGCAGGAGCTTAGAGCTCTCTTTCTCCGCCATTTGCTCTGAAATTACACGATTAGGAAAATTATAATCTTTACAATTCCATATATCGCTCGAAAATGACCTATGAGTCATAATAAAAAAATCATAAGTATCATACTACACCTTTGTATAATAGTTGTGTTTTGCTCGTGTCCAATTCTTCGTCCTATTGTGCGGTTTTGCTACCTCATTAACGGGCGACATAAAAGATAAGCATACTTCGTAGATAAAAACTGCATGCATTAGCATTTTGTAGTGATAGACCACCCAAAGCGCCAGCTGATCAGCTGAGCTAAAATAATAAATGATTTTTTATTTTATAACTTCCGAGAACAGCGCCATTAACCTTGACATTCCAATACTGGATGGAAAATAATAACACTTTCCTTTGTTCACTATTGCGCAATACGCATTCCTTGCATTCCAATTTTTCCTATATAAGCAATGTATTTTTGTAATTTCACCGGATTACCAACTCTACTACCTTTGCCAAAAGTTTAAATTGCTTTAATAGAAATGTGACGTCGGACATTAGAGCCCTTCAAAAAAAAAATCAAAACATTTATTCTGCAAATAGGCCCCAAGGGCACTTTTACAAGTCAAAATCTATCTAGGTACATCAAATAAAAATAATACAATAATCAAAGTATCATTAATTAAATGTAGTGTTACATGTCAAAAATAAGACTAAGAAACTAATAACAATCGAAATTTGTTAGAGTCAAGATAAAAGGTAATAAAGTAGGTACACTAATCATAATAAAATATTTTGAGCTATATCTATAACACGTCAACATGAAAATAATAAAATCTAATAAATAAATATCCTCAGAGATGTATAAGGTCTCTGAGCGTCAGTCTAAAAAATAAAATCAAATGAGAACAGTGAAGCTTATCGCTTTAACGTCATGTTTCAACTGTCATACTAACATTACAAACGGGAAAAACGACAAAGTACCAAAGTGTTCAGCTACTTATGGGTTCGACTGAACAAGCCCACGACTACCTTGCACCTTGTAAATTTACGCTAACTTAAACCCTACGTTTTCCAAGTGATGCCCAGATAACCCATTATCGCTTATGACCGTCCCATTGTCTGATGCCACATGGATGAGAGAACGGGTACCCACACTCAGTGCCAGCGTAAGGAGGCGGTCCGGGTTCCAAGTACCAACGGGTGAGAAACGACGGTAAAAATCTGCTATGGGACGCGGAGAGCGGGAGAGAGACTTAAAAGTCAGGCGTTCGTTTCACTCGTACGTCTTGCTTGTGAAAGAGGGAGGGGGATGAGTAACTGATGGGACGCTTCGGGCTTTCGGCCCTCAGGGTTGCTCGTGAGACACTCGGGGATAGTGAGTCCACGCGGGCTCACCCGCTTGCGTAGTGAGCGCGCTTCGGGCCTTCGGTCCTACGTTTAGCGCAGGCGCGGATACAGGGGGGGGGGCAACAGGGGCAATTGCCCCCCCCTGAAGCCTGTGTCAGGGGAGGGCAATTGCCTATGTCCTGCCGTAGGAAATATGTTCTGACAATATAAACAGTTATGAAAAGTCAGTTTTATTTTCGGAAAGTTCGAAAGTGCCCCCCCCTGAACAAAATCCTGGATCCGCGCCTGGTTTAGCGCGGTTTTTCTCTCGCTTACCTTGTACTGGATCTGCCTGGGATATACAGGGCGTCCCACGGCCATGCCACATGCAGGGAAAGTACTTTGAATATTGTAGATGGAACATTTTACTGAATGAAGACATTATTTGAATGTAAAGAATAATTTAAACTGAATTCACAGATATTTAAATAATTTTGTGGTTGAACCGGGAATCGAACCCTTTACACGTGATCAATTGATTAATTTTGTATTAAAAATGTTAAAATTCATGGTCTTCCTTTTATTTCTGATACTATGTTATTTAGCAAAAAATAATCCATATGATGAAGCCTTTCGATTGGTATGATAAAGCTACAGGGTAATTATTTTTCTTGTGTAACGGGTTCGATTCCCGGTTCACGGTTTAATTATTATTTAAATATCTGTGAATGCAGTTTAAATTGTTTTTAAAATTAAAATAATGTCTTCTTTCAGTAAAATGGTCCATCTACAATATTATAGGTACTTTCCCTCCATGTGGCATAGCCGGGGGACATCCAGTATATGTTGGTATTCTAGGGTGCTCAGAACCTGGGTGCCAATCTACCCTACGCTACCTCTGCGCACACACCTCCAGTGCGGTTATATATTAGGTTTCTTTAAAGTGTTGAGCTATACATAAATACTAACTGACAGCGAACTTGACTGCTGATTTCTTCTCGACGCAGTAGCAGCACGGGTCCCGCCGCTGCACCTCCGCTATTTCCCGCGCGCGGATCTCCGATGGCAGCTCCTTCGGTCTCACTGTGACATACAACCATTATTGTAGTCGCATTGCCCATGTCAATAAGGGCGGTTTCTGATTGCGTATTAATGGAAATAGTGCCTTAATAACACCGTTAAGAGGGAGCTTTTATGGGGACATTATGTTATTTGGAACCGCAGCTAACGCTCAAGGAGCTTCATGATAGGTAAAAACTAAAGAGTTTAAGAGGCCTTATAAGTTTTAAATTAGTAAAGTGATTAATGGATACAATGATTTTATTAAAGTTTTAGATAGTAACATAGCCATTTTATGATTGTATTGTGTGTATTAGAATTTAAGCGGGAAAACACAGTTTCTAACTTGAAAATGGTCAATTTGGAGTGATGTTTGGAACGATATTTCTTAATGAAAAATCAAAAACATAAATTTGAAATTTTATACATTAGGTCGCAATACTCCCGTTATAGAGATACCTAGTAACATTGAGAAAATGTCAAGATATGTCTTAATTTATACAGAAAATGGTCTAAATAGATGAGCGTTGAGCATGAGAAAAATGACAGGGAAAAAAATCCTATTTTTGTACACTAATTCAATACATATCATAGATTTTTTATCTTGTAATAGAAAACTGGTCATGAAAAAGTAGACCGAGGCTCGAAATCCTCACCGGAAGGTCCCGGGAATGGTTCAGTGCGCTCCAAAGCATCAGGAATCTCTCGCTTCATTACGTAGCCGTAGTCGGGCCGCGGGCGGACCGGCACCATGATTACGCCCGTAGCCCGGTCGATTGCTGAGGGTAGTAAGGTAACAGTCATTAAATTATATAGGCGGTAAAGCCAGGGCCGTCTTTCCCACTGGGCACTAAGGGCACTTGCCCAGGGTCCCGCGATCGATAGGGGCCCACTATTTACTGCCAGATCACCAAACGATAACCAATATTTAGTCATCTGTCAAGGGCATAGGGGCCCCATTACCCTAGTGTGCCCAGGGCTTCCAATTGGTTAAAGTCGGCCTTGGGTAAAGCTTGTGTCAAACGGGCGGAGCATGCGATTTTTTATGTACTTGTAGTTCTTTTTCAGATTATCGTGAAAACTGGTGGGTAGTTTGAGTTACTTATTCTGATCAATATTTGCACAATCTCCTAGTGTCCTAGGGATTTTCGTAACTAAGTGGATAAAACTATGAAAAAAAAGAAATATGCGCCTTGTATCATGCATCTCATCAGTATCTGGGAGATCAAGCTTTGCTTGGAATTTTCCGGAGAAAACGAGTTTTCTTTGAAATGAGACCTAATAGCTAGATTGCGGCCGAAAACTCCCATATAGCAAACGATATAGCCGGGTAAGCATGGTTAAACTGCCCTTGGCAAAAAAATACTTTACTTTTACCGGATTATGAACCCTATTATATGTATTGCTTTTACTAAATTTTAACCCTTAAATGCTTGCGGGTTATGACGCAATCGCATGAAAAGGAAAATCATTTTTATTTTAGCCTAACTAAGGTCGGTAGGTGGGTTTACGGCCTGTTAATTTGGTGCGCCAGTTTGCGGCCATTTGGATGAGTTGATGATCTGAAAGGATATTTCCTTGCTTTTTTAATATATACCCATTCAATAGCTACTAATTAAAACTCACTATGTCCTTAGGGCATGCAAAAATGTATATATCTTTAATTAAAAATTTTTCGTTCTTCAGAAGGCCGCAAACTAACGCAGGCCGCGTAACTGGCCTAGCGACCCTACTGATCCCATTTCTTTGTCATTTGGATATGTTGTTTATATAAATATAAGGCAAATGGTAAAAAAATCTCTTGAATAAATGGATAATATTTCAGTTGAAAGTTTTTAATGTTCTTTTATTACTTTCGAGATGACGACAATTACTAACTTAGTTATTTTACGTATAATTTAATATTGCTTAATATATAAATATATAATTTTATAAAAAATTAATACTTGGATCAACAGTGTGAAAATATCTAATTTGTAACATTCCATTCATTCTCCCATTAAAGAAAATATTTTTTTTCTAAGGGCAGTTTGTCTATGCTTATCCGGCTATACCCTTTCATCAAAATAGGATGTCAACTCAAAATTTTACTGCTCCAAAAGAAACAAGACAAAAAAATATGCCAAATGGTGAAAATCCTATACAAATATCGCAAAAAATAACGAAGCTACAACCGTTTTAATGTTGCTGGTTAGAGAGAGAAAGCGCGACAGATCAGTGAAGTCATTGACCACGAGCGCCATAGTAAAATGACGATCGTTCCGATACAAAGGTGCGTTTTGTGGAAAAGGGACAGAGTATGCCCCCACTTAAAGCTTTGGAGACCTATAATAGGGATGTTGACACTAAGTAAGAAACTCAACTACTTCAAATTTTCTCGAAAAAGGATCAAATTCTCAACCAAATAGCGAAAAAAGTAACTCAAAAAAATAAATAATTACATAATTACAAGTCATCAAAGTTTTAAGTGGGGGCATGTTCTGTCCCTTTTTCGCAAAACGCACCTCTGTATGGAACGATCTTCATTTACTATGGCGCTTTAAGTCAGTGACGTCACTACAAATTAGTGCTTTCTCACTCTTATTAACAACATTCTAACGGTTGTAGCTTCGTTATTTTTTGAGATATTTTAATGGGATTTTCACCATTTGGCATAGTTTTATGTCTTCTTTCTTTTGGATAATAATTTAGATACCAATAAATTTTGAGTCAACATCCCTACTATGTAATTATTTGGGTGGATCAACTATTCTTTGTTGCTCGTTACCATGGTTACGTCTCCTGTGTCACTATTTAAAACTGTGATTTTATAGGGTTTAAATATACCAAACATGAGTTTTAGCGATGAGTATAAATCCATTTCGACATGGGTCAACTCTTGACCGTGTTTGAAGTTCATATTACAATCATTTTTCTAAGAAACTCGGTTACTGTTGTCTCCTCGCTGACGGGACAGAATAACAACAAGAAAAAGTTGATCGACCCATTTATTCTTTTGAGTAACTTTTTTCGCCACATGATTAAGAATTAGATATTTTTTTCGACAAAATTCGAATTTATTGATTTTATTGTTTGGTGTCAATCCCTATTGTTAGAGCCGTTACCGAGATCCCCGAAAAAAAAAATACAAGATTTGCTAGCTTAAAAATATTCGAACGCAATATTCTTTATCCTCCTGACGACTAGGTATCAAAATTTCGCAGAATAAATGTTACTCTGTCAAATTGACATAGAGTCAAAACTTTATTGGTGCCTATGTACTATGTATAGGATGCCGGTCGTCAGAAGGTTAGAGCGAAAACAAACCATGGTCGAGCAGGTCTCGCGCTTCCAGTTCCCCTTCAAGCTTCTCCCGCAGGTCCCCGGCCAGGCTGCGCACGAACTGCCGGTCGCCGAACCGTCTGCGAGCCTCCAGCACAGCTGTAAACACAAATACATGTTGCGTATCCGTCCACTGAATGGTCTAACGGTGGGTTGCACCAAACCGTCTGTAATCGTAAGCGGTGTTCGTTAAAATCTGACTGTATGGAAAGTTTGACAAGTTTCTATGGGGTGACAGCTGCCGGCGCCATATTTGACGATGACCGGCCTGTGATCGTATGTTGATGCACCAATCCGTCTGTAATCGTAAGCGGTGTTCGTTAAAATCTGACCGTATGGAAAGTTTGACAAGTTTATATGGGATGACAGCTGCCGGCGCCATATTTGACGATGACCGGCCTGTGATCGTATATTGGTGCAACCGACCCTTATTGTGCTTTAAGAAAGGTGCATTATACCGATGTGCTATGCTATGACGCTTGAATTATCTGCAATTTTCCTGTTTTAAAATGGTCTATATGCAAATGTTCCTACCATCGTCCACGATAGCGTTGAGCAGCCGCCGCGACTCGTGCGCAGGCGGGTAGCGCTGCCCTGTAGTTTTCTTAGGCACGGACGGGGCAGCTGCGACATAAAACACATCGTTATATGAAGTTCCACATGTGTATAGCGTTAGATGTCTTGCGGCTGATATACTTATATTGGGGCCTTGCTGCATGGGGCCATAGTTACTAACAAAATTTTATTTTTCCCTTTTTAATTTGAACTTGACTGTGGCTTTATAGGCAGGGTCCAATAAAGCGATAGGAGTGCGCGTCTGGAGAAAATCCAGGGGAAAACCTCCGAAACGACCGCGCGTGTGGTTTCGAACACTGGAAGACTAAGAGTTTGCGCTCTAGTGAAATTGGTTGGGCGGTTCAACCGAATCTGAGGTGTGAGTGGAATCGAGCTACTGGAAGTTTTGTCGCGGGAATTGGATATAAGTATATGACTTTTGGGATAAAAAGTATCCTACATGGTAATCCAGGCTATAAACTCGATGTTTCATTCATTCATCAAACCGCGTTCAGCTACTGTTTTTGCTTGATTGAATAAGAAACATCCAAATATCTAAACTTTTGCGTTTATTGACCGATTGAAAAAAAGGTCTCTGCTTCAGCTTCGACAAAAATGCTTTCGTATGTCCGGCAGATTTCCGGCTCTTCTCCTCTACAGGTCGCATTTCGCAACCGATTCTCGTGAAATTTTGTGAGCAGGGTCGATAATTATATAGAATTTTTATCTCGTTAGTTTCTGGAAATTAAAAAAAAAACCCCGCGAGATCCACAGCTCACAGAGCCACTATTAGTAGGATGTTAGTAGGTTGTAGTTACCAAACGCGCGTTTCCACCGCCAGTCTCGGCGGTGCACCGTCTCCGTCGGCGTCATGGTGATCTTGCAGGAGCGGCAGCGGCATTGCTCGTCCAGGTGTTGGCCGCAGTGGATACAGAACTCTGGAACAAAACAATGCAGTCACCTACAGTCGTCAGTGGCGTGCAGTCCATAAAGACAAAAAGACATTGCCTACCCTGTCATTGTGACAGTCATATATTTATCTGGGTATTATAATCAAAAGTTTAATAAGCAATCCACAATGGATAAATCACAAAACCATAAATTAACGTTAACGCCATCTATCGACTCCTCACAATAAAATTAGTTTCGATTATCCCAATTCCAACGGGATGCGACGGCAATGGAACCAATACAGTATCACGCTGCACTAGCGCCGCGGCCGACTGCGGTGAAGGCACAAACTATTCCTGCCTAGATTTATCTATGTGTGCGTGTGTAGCGACGCAGATACACTGTAGTGTGCACCCCTATAACACGAGGCATTCAACAACAAAACTCACGCACACAAACGCACAGGGTAGGCAGTGTCTAATTCCGAGCGCCTACGAAGCTTTACGAACTACCTACTACTCCGAGCCGAGCGAGTTAATTACACGGCTATTTGAAATAGTTACATTGCTCAAATAATTTGTGCAAAAAACGATAATTACGGTAACCATTTCTTTTTTTCCCGGATATATTTGAATGACAAAATTTATTTATTTTTTCTTCTTAGTCGCCATTGTTTGTTGTGTTGAGTATTAGTGTTCGGTTCGAGGTGTGAAGTGATAGATTTTAGTTAGAGAAATGGATAATTTTCACTGTGAAAGTGTCTGTAGTGGTGTTTGCGTGCTAAAAAGATAATGCGTTTGCAAAACTTTATTTCGTAGAAAAAAAACAGGATATAGAGAAAGGTGTACTCCGCACCGGAATTGGAATTAATACAAATTAAAGGAAAAGTGACACACATTTAAATTTAATAACAAACAATACGATACCTATCCATGGCTAACAGGTTGTGTAAATAACAATCGCCTGCTTTGCTTCCCGTGTGTGTTATTTACTAATAAAAAGCGCCACTTTGAATATCCACAAATTGATAATGTCTATAAAATCAATCGATATATGGATATTGGAGGTGGAAGATCTCACCCATCGATGATGACGCAATGCAACAATTTTGGTTAGTCAATACTCAATAGCTTTGAAATATTTGCCTACCCTGTCAAAAAACTCTGTGCACGCCACTGACAGTCGTCACATGTAATTTCGTAGCGTTTTTGACGCAAGTCAATCGCTGTTTTGCTGACAAACGGGCTTAGCGGTACCAGGACAACATGAACTTACACAGCTTACCCTCTGAAATCTCCGTGTCATCAATAAGCCCGAAAAAGAAGCCCAACCTCAGATAGAACCTCTGATAGACGACATGAACTACGCAGAACTCTCTTTAATCTCCGTGTCATCAATGAGCCCGAAGATAGTCTTCCTCGCAAGAAACCTCAGTTAAAAAGTACCAGGGCGACATGAGAGCCTAGAGATGGTCATTCTCGCAAGAAACCTTAGTTAATAAGTACCAGGGCGACATGAGAGCCTGAAGATGGTCTTCCTCGCAAGAAACCTCAGTTAAGAAATACCAGGGCGACATGAAAGCCTGAAGATGGTCTTCCTCGCAAGAAACCTCAGTTAAGAAATACCAGGGCGACATGAAAGCCTGAAGATGGTCTTCCTCGCAAGAAACCTCAGTTAAAAAGTACCAGGGCGACATGAAAGCCTGAAGATGGTCTTCCTCGCAAGGAACCTCAGTTAAAAAGTACCAGGGCGACATGAAAACCTGCAGATGGTCTTCCTCGCAAGAAACCTCAGTTAATAAGTACCAGGCCGACATGAAAACCTGCAGATGGTCTTCCTCGCAAGAAACCTCAGTTAAAAAGTGCCAGGGCGACATGAAAGCCTGAAGATGGTCTTCCTCGCAAGAAACCTCAGTTAATAAGTACTAGGGCGACATGAAAGCCTGAAGATGGTCTTCCTCGCAAGAAACCTCAGTTAATAAGTACCAGGGCGACATGAAAGCCTGAAGATGGTCTTCCTCGCAAGAAACCTCAGTTAATAAGTACTAGGGCGACATGAAAGCCTGAAGATGGTCTTCCTCGCAAGAAACCTCAGTTAATAAGTACCAGGGCGACATGAAAGCCTGAAGATGGTCTTCCTCGCAAGAAACCTCAGTTAATAAGTACTAGGGCGACATGAAAGCCTGAAGAGGGTCTTCCTCGCAAGAAACCTCAGTTAATAAGTACCAGGGCGACATGAAAGCCTGAAGATGGTCTTCCTCGCAAGAAACCTCAGTTAATAAGTACTAGGGCGACATGAAAGCCTGAAGATGGT
Source organism: Epiblema foenella (assembly GCA_963556455.1). Classification (NCBI taxonomy): domain Eukaryota; kingdom Metazoa; phylum Arthropoda; class Insecta; order Lepidoptera; family Tortricidae; genus Epiblema; species Epiblema foenella. The sequence goes on along the minus strand of OY747119.1, from coordinate 6,906,109 downwards.
CTTCCTCGCAAGAAACCTCAGTTAATAAGTACCAGGGCGACATGAAAGCCTGAAGATGGTCTTCCTCGCAAGAAACCTCAGTTAATAAGTACCAGGGCGACATGAAAGCCTGAAGATGGTCTTCCTCGCAAGAAACCTCAGTTAAAAAGTACCAGGGCGACATGAAAGCCTGAAGATGGTCTTCCTCGCAAGAAACCTCAGTTAATAAGTACCAGGGCGACATGAAAGCCTGAAGATGGTCTTCCTCGCAAGAAACCTCAGTTAAAAAGTACCAGGGCGACATGAAAGCCTGAAGATGGTCTTCCTCGCAAGAAACCTCAGTTAATAAGTACCAGGGCGACATGAAAGCCTGAAGATGGTCTTCCTCGCAAGGAACCTCAGTTAAAAAGTACCAGGGCGACATGAAAACCTGCAGATGGTCTTCCTCGCAAGAAACCTCAGTTAATAAGTACCAGGCCGACATGAAAACCTGCAGATGGTCTTCCTCGCAAGAAACCTCAGTTAATAAGTACCAGGCCGACATGAAAACTTGAAGATGGTCTTCCTCGCAAGGAACCTCAGTTAAAAAGTACCAGGGCGACATGAAAGCCTGAAGATGGTCTTCCTCGCAAGAAACCTCAGTTAATAAGTACTAGGGCGACATGAAAGCCTGAAGATGGTCTTCCTCGCAAGAAACCTCAGTTAATAAGTACCAGGGCGACATGAAAACCTGCAGATGGTCTTCCTCGCAAGAAACCTCAGTTAATAAGTACCAGGCCGACATGAAAACCTGCAGATGGTCTTCCTCGCAAGAAACCTCAGTTAATAAGTATCAGGCTGACATGAAAACCTGCAGATGGTCTTCCTCGCAAGAAACCTCAGTTAATAAGTACCAGGCCGACATGAAAACTTGAAGATGGTCTTCCTCGCAAGGAACCTCAGTTAAAAAGTACCAGGGCGACATGAAAGCCTGAAGATGATCTTCCTCCCAAGAAACCTCAGTTAAAAAGTGCCAGGGCGACATGAAAGCCTGAAGATGGTCTTCCTCGCAAGAAACCTCAGTTAATAAGTACCAGGGCGACATGAAAGCCTGAAGATGGTCTTCCTCGCAAGAAACCTCAGTTAATAAGTACTAGGGCGACATGAAAGCCTGAAGATGGTCTTCCTCGCAAGAAGCCTCAGTTAATAAGTACCAGGGCGACATGAAAGCCTGAAGATGGTCTTCCTCGCAAGAAACCTCAGTTAATAAGTACTAGGGCGACATGAAAGCCTGAAGATGGTCTTCCTCGCAAGGAACCTCAGTTAAAAAGTGCCAGGGCGACATGAAAGCCTGAAGATGGTCTTCCTCGCAAGAAACCTCAGTTAAGAAGTACCAGGGCGACATGAAAGCCTGAAGATGGTCTTCCTCGCAAGAAGCCTCAGTTAAAAAGTGCCAGGGCGACATGAAAGCCTGAAGATGGTCTTCCTCGCAAGAAGCCTCAGTTAATAAGTACCAGGGCGACATGAAAGCCTGAAGATGGTCTTCCTCGCAAGAAACCTCAGTTAATAAGTACTAGGGCGACATGAAAGCCTGAAGATGGTCTTCCTCGCAAGGAACCTCAGTTAAAAAGTGCCAGGGCGACATGAAAGCCTGAAGATGGTCTTCCTCGCAAGAAGCCTCAGTTAATAAGTACCAGGGCGACATGAAAGCCTGAAGATGGTCTTCCTCGCAAGGAACCTCAGTTAAAAAGTGCCAGGGCGACATGAAAGCCTGAAGATGGTCTTCCTCGCAAGGAACCTCAGTTAAGAAGTACCAGGGCGACATGAAAGCCTGAAGATGGTCTTCCTCGCGAGAAACCTCAGTTAATAAGCACCAGGGCGACATGAAAGCCTGAAGATGGTCTTCCTCGCAAGAAACCTTAGTTAAAAAGTACCAGGGCGATATGAAAGCCTGAAGAATCTGAAGATGGTCTTCCTCGCAAGAAACCTCAGTTATTAAGCACCAGGGCGACATGAAAGCCTGAAGATGGTCTTCCTCGCAAGAAACCTCAGTTAATAAGCACCAGGGCGACATGAAAGCCTGAAGATGGTCTTCCTCGCAAGAAACCTCAGTTAATAAGTACCAGGGCGACATGAAAGCCTGAAGATGGTCTTCCTCGCGAGAAACCTCAGTTAATAAGCACCAGGGCGACATGAAAGCCTGAAGATGGTCTTCCTCGCAAGAAACCTTAGTTAAAAAGTACCAGGGCGATATGAAAGCCTGAAGAATCTGAAGATGGTCTTCCTCGCAAGAAACCTCAGTTAATAAGCACCAGGGCGACATGAAAGCCTGAAGATGGTCTTCCTCGCAAGAAACCTCAGTTAATAAGCACCAGGGCGACATGAAAGCCTGAAGATGGTCTTCCTCGCAAGAAACCTTAGTTAAAAAGTACCAGGGCGATATGAAAGCCTGAAGATGGTCTTCCTCGCAAGAAACCTCAGTTAATAAGCACCAGGGCGACATGAAAGCCTGAAGATGGTCTTCCTCGCAAGAAACCTCAGTTAAAAAGTACCAGGGCGATATGAAAGCCTGAAGATGGTCTTCCTCGCAAGAAACCTCAGTTAAGAAATACCAGGGCGACATGAAAGCCTGAAGATGGTCTTCCTCGCAAGAAACCTCAGTTAAAAAGTACCAGGGCGACATGAAAGCCTGAAGATGGTCTTCCTCGCAAGAAACCTCAGTTAAAATGTACCAGAGCGACATGAGAGCCTGAAGATGGTCTTCCTCGCAAGGAACCTCAGTTAAAAAGTACCAGGGCGACATGAAAGCCTGAAGATGGTCTTCCTCGCAAGAAACCTCAGTTAAAAAGTACCAGGGCGACATGAAAGCCTGAAGATGGTCTTCCTCGCAAGAAACCTCAGTTAAAAAGTACCAGGGCGACATGAAAGCCTGAAGATGGTCTTCCTCGCAAGAAACCTCAGTTAAAAAGTACCAGGGCGACATGAGAGCCTGAAGATGGTCTTCCTCGCAAGAAACCTCAGTTAAAAAGTACCAGGGCGACATGAAAGCCTGAAGATGGTCTTCCTCGCAAGAAACCTCAGTTAATAAGCACCAGGGCGACATGAAAGCCTGAAGATGGTCTTCCTCGCAAGAAACCTCAGTTAAAAAGTACCAGGGCGATATGAAAGCCTGAAGATGGTCTTCCTCGCAAGAAACCTCAGTTAAGAAATACCAGGGCGACATGAAAGCCTGAAGATGGTCTTCCTCGCAAGAAACCTCAGTTAAAAAGTACCAGGGCGACATGAAAGCCTGAAGATGGTCTTCCTCGCAAGAAACCTCAGTTAAAAAGTACCAGGGCGACATGAAAGCCTGAAGATGGTCTTCCTCGCAAGAAACCTCAGTTAAAAAGTACCAGGGCGACATGAAAGCCTGAAGATGGTCTTCCTCGCAAGAAACCTCAGTTAAAAAGTACCAGGGCGACATGAAAGCCTGAAGATGGTCTTCCTCGCAAGAAACCTCAGTTAAAAAGTACCAGGGCGACATGAAAGCCTGAAGATGGTCTTCCTCGCAAGAAACCTCAGTTAAAAAGTACCAGGGCGATATGAAAGCCTGAAGATGGTCTTCCTCGCAAGAAACCTCAGTTAATAAGCACCAGGGCGACATGAAAGCCTGAAGATGGTCTTCCTCGCAAGAAACCTCAGTTAAAAAGTACCAGGGCGATATGAAAGCCTGAAGATGGTCTTCCTCGCAAGAAACCTCAGTTAAGAAATACCAGGGCGACATGAAAGCCTGAAGATGGTCTTCCTCGCAAGAAACCTCAGTTAAAAAGTACCAGGGCGATATGAAAGCCTGAAGATGGTCTTCCTCGCAAGAAACCTCAGTTAAGAAATACCAGGGCGACATGAAAGCCTGAAGATGGTCTTCCTCGCAAGAAACCTCAGTTAAAAAGTACCAGGGCGACATGAAAGCCTGAAGATGGTCTTCCTCGCAAGAAACCTCAGTTAAAAAGTACCAGGGCGACATGAAAGCCTGAAGATGGTCTTCCTCGCAAGAAACCTCAGTTAAAAAGTACCAGGGCGACATGAAAGCCTGAAGATGGTCTTCCTCGCAAGAAACCTCAGTTAAAAAGTACCAGGGCGACATGAAAGCCTGAAGATGGTCTTCCTCGCAAGAAACCTCAGTTAAAAAGTACCAGGGCGACATGAAAGCCTGAAGATGGTCTTCCTCGCAAGAAACCTCAGTTAAAAAGTACCAGGGCGATATGAAAGCCTGAAGATGGTCTTCCTCGCAAGAAACCTCAGTTAATAAGCACCAGGGCGACATGAAAGCCTGAAGATGGTCTTCCTCGCAAGAAACCTCAGTTAAAAAGTACCAGGGCGATATGAAAGCCTGAAGATGGTCTTCCTCGCAAGAAACCTCAGTTAAGAAATACCAGGGCGACATGAAAGCCTGAAGATGGTCTTCCTCGCAAGAAACCTCAGTTAAAAAGTACCAGGGCGACATGAAAGCCTGAAGATGGTCTTCCTCGCAAGAAACCTCAGTTAAAATGTACCAGAGCGACATGAGAGCCTGAAGATGGTCTTCCTCGCAAGAAACCTCAGTTAATAAGTACCAGGGCGACATGAAAGCCTGAAGATGGTCTTCCTCGCAAGGAACCTCAGTTAAAAAGTACCAGGGCGACATGAAAGCCTGAAGATGGTCTTCCTCGCAAGAAACCTCAGTTAAAAAGTACCAGGGCGACATGAAAGCCTGAAGATGGTCTTCCTCGCAAGAAACCTCAGTTAAAATGTACCAGAGCGACATGAGAGCCTGAAGATGGTCTTCCTCGCAAGAAACCTCAGTTAAAAAGTACCAGGGCGACATGAAAGCCTGAAGATGGTCTTCCTCGCAAGAAACCTCAGTTAAAAAGTACCAGGGCGACATGAAAGCCTGAAGATGGTCTTCCTCGCAAGAAACCTCAGTTAAAATGTACCAGAGCGACATGAGAGCCTGAAGATGGTCTTCCTCGCAAGAAACCTCAGTTAAAAAGTACCAGGGCGACATGAAAGCCTGAAGATGGTCTTCCTCGCAAGAAACCTCAGTTAAAATGTACCAGAGCGACATGAGAGCCTGAAGATGGTCTTCCTCGCAAGGAACCTCAGTTAAAAAGTACCAGGGTGACATATGAAAGCCTAAAGATGGTCTTCCTCGCGGCTTCAGTTTATACAGGCTCGGATAAAATGTACCAGGACGACATGACATGAACTACGCAGAGCTCACCATCTTTCACCTCCGCGTCATCTATTAGCCCAAAGAAGAAAACAACCTCAGATAAAAAGTACCAGGACGACATGAACTACGCAGAGCTCACCCTCTCTAATCTCCGCGTCATCAATGAGTCCGAAGATGGTCTTCCTGGCGGCCTCAGTCCGCGCGTGCTGCAGCGCGGCCACGCGGTGCCGGGACGCGCACTTGTGGGCCTCTGGCAGGAGGAACTGCTGCACCAGCTCGGCTACTAACTCGTTCTGCTCTGCTGTCGACCTGGTAACACACATTGCGTATTTCATATGGCCTTGGCATGCTCATTACCATCAGGGTACATATGTATCTAACTAACATCGCTGCTAATTCTGACTATTCTTGTCCATTCTATCTACAGTATAATAAAGAAAGAAAGAAAGAAAAAACATTTATTCATGGGATAGGGGTTAAACAAGCGGAGTAAGCAGAATTGCAGAAACAGCGTTGCAGTTTGCACGGCAAATAGCAACACATACTGAGTCTCAGCCTTTTCTTTATGGCACACATTGCTGGACTCATTGTGCACCTTCACTCACTGTGTATTATTAAATGGCTTTTCTTTCTTTTCTTTCTTTCAGTAATACACATAACAAGGATTAAAGTTGAAAAACAAATAAAATCAGTGTAAAAATAAAAAGAAAATAATCAAAAATGCCACGAAATGGTCCCAACTCAGCATGGTACCAACCTAGCTGGTCGACGCTGGTCTTCCGTCGGGGCCAATTGGTGAAATAGGTACTCGAATATAGAGGAAAGCGAAAGGGAGAGAAGAGGCCTCTGGCCAACTGTGCAGGGCCGGCTCTATCTATAGCTCCTGATTAGGGTAGAGCGATCCATTCCGCGCCACTCAAGAGGCACCTCGATCTTTTTTCTCAATCAGTATTTAGACGCTCCTAGACACCTGATGACGTGCCTAGGCACTTCGTTGCACTCACTCAAGAGTCGCTGCTCCATCATCTCTTGAGACCCAGAATATTTAGTGTTTTAGAATTTAGAACAGTCTGTTGCACGCAAAAAATACAATTGATTGTTTCCCAAGGGGCCAAAATAATATATTTGGGCGCGGGCGGTATATTGAATCCTGGCTAAAGCAAAAGATTATACAATAGAATCCTGAGCGTATCGAGGGATTCTAAAGTAGAATCTTGAGCGTAGCGAGGGATTCAAGTGTTTACGACCAAGACGGAAACAATTTCGCTAAAATGTGACACATACTGATTTTCACTGCTAAAAACATGAAACGTATTTCAACTAATTTTGCTACCGTGTGGCACATATTGCCTTTCAAACCTTCTATGGGGAAAAGAGTCATTGTTGCCAGAGCTCGGAACCGGTTTTTACTATTTTTGAAATATCTCCTAAAGTACTTTTCATATCCCCATTTTTATTTCAAAATTGGTTTTTGTTAGCCTTTATCTATGATATAAATGATTTAAAATACGAAAAAATATCGTAAGACGCAATTAACCGAAATTATTAACTGGTTAATTGTATGAAGACGAAACCGGTTTCCGAGCCCTGATTGTTGCCCTCAAATGAGGTAAGAAAAGTACGGCTTTGATCCCTCATTCGAGGGTAACAACGACTCTTCTGAATAGCAGGTGTGAAAAAGTTATAAATAAACTCGCATGGACTCGTTCTCCTTCATCTCCTTGTCTATCTCGTCCGCCCTCCGCTCCGCGCGGCGCACGGCGTCCTCCTCCACGCCCAGTTCTATCCCCTCCGCGATCACGTCGTGAAGATACGCGTCCACGGTCTCTTGGGTGACGCCTATGATCTGCAAACAATACACTATACTACATAGTGTTCCTTCAAAAAAAATTGTTTCTGAATGTCAAGCCAAGTCAAGCCCTTTCATATGACACTCCACATAGTCAGTAAGTAGACTTTCAAATTTTGAGCCACTATTTTGATATGTCATTTTTCCCAAAAAATAAAAAAAAATATTTAAATAAAAAATCATGTTATATGCATCTAGGTTACCCTTCTTTATAACTATTCCAAATTTCAAATCGATAGCATAAGTAGTTCTTGAGATAATTAGCGATCTGACAGACAGAAAGACAGACAAAGTGAAACCATAAGGGTTCCTTTTTTACCATTTTGGTACGGAACCCTAAAAAGGACGCCGTTTGCTCGTACCAATTCATGACGTCATTAACACATTATTTCCCTACAAACTTCATACTAATAAATCGTTTTTGACGTAAGCCGTCGTCTCCCGGCGAAAAAAATAAACAATAGCATTCTTTTGTTATGATACTTGGGACAATCAACTTTTTCTTGTTGTTATTCTGTCCCGTCAGCGAGGAGACAACAGTAACCGAGTTTCTTGGAAAAATGTTTATAATATGGACTTCAAGCATGCTCAAAAGATGACCCATGTCCAAATGGATTTATGATCATCGCTAAAACTCATGTTTGGTAGATTTAAACCCTATAAAATCACAGTTTTAAAGAGTGACTCAGGAGACGTAACCATGGTGACGAGCAACAAAAAATAGTTTATCCACCCATATACTCAAGCCCATGTTCCATATACTTCTTTCGGTCCTTACAAACTTCTTTACGGTCATACATTATTGTTGAAATAGGGGCATGAAGTTCGCTTGCTTCGCTCATTCGATGATTGATACTCTTTGTGATCGATTTCGTGACGCGACGCGATAGATATCGGTCTTCTCGCTCCATATTTTTTTTTCGTTTTTGTTTTTGAACCTGACTGTAGCTTTACAGGCTGGGCCCAATAAAGCGATAGGAGTGCGCGGTTGGAGAGTGGCCTGGGAAAAATCCCAGGGAAACCACCGACACGACCACGCGGGCGGTTTAAACACTGGAATAGGTACTCTAAGAGTTTGCCAGTTTTCCAGTGAGATTGGCTGAGTAGCTTCAACCGAATCTGAGCTGATGAGTCTCTCTCTATAATCATCTTCTGTATCTAGGACCGCAATACAAACCGAGGAACTTATCAATTGTTTTGTACAGTACCTACTAATAGAAACTCTTACGATGATATTCGGAAAACATCAATATTTAATTTATTTTAGCTATTTTAAAGATTTTATACGCATGATGATTAAAAAAACTGGTCAAGTGCGAGTCCGACTCGCGCACCGAGGGTTCCGTACACAGATGTGGTATGGTTTTTTAATGATAATTCTTTATCACGTGAACCGATTTCAATTTTTTTTCCTTTATTTGAAAGAAGGTACTTTCAGCACACATACATTGATATTAATGTTACGTACTAATTCCATATTTTCTCCTTCTTAAACTTCGGAAATAAGGGAGAAACGGTATTTTTTTTTAAATTTTCCGTCATAAATCAAAAATGACTCAACGTAAAAAAAATTGTTTCTGAATGTCCCTTTCATATGACACTCCACATAGTCAGTAAGTAGAGACTTTCAAATTTTGAACCACTATTTTGATATGTCATTTTTAACAAAAAATAAAAAATATATATTTAATAAAAAATCATGTTATATGCATCTAGGTTACCCTTCTTTATAACTACTCCAAATTACAAATCGATAGCATAAGTAGTTCTTGAGATAATTAGCGATCTGACAGACAGAAAGATAGACAAAGTGAAACCATAAGGGTTCCTTTTTTACCATTTTGGTACGGAACCCTAAAAAGGACGCCGTTTGCTCATAGCAATTCATGACGTCATTAACACATTATTTCCCTACAAACTTCATAGTATTAAATCGTTTTTGACGTAAGCCGTCGTCTCCCGGTGGAAAAAATAAACAATAACATTCTTTTGTTATGATACTTGCTGATTTGCTCATCACCATCAGTAAATTAATAGTAGTTTATGCAATCGTTACATAATGTATGCTTTGCGTTTGCTTAAAAAGCTAATTATATAACTATTGCATACACTACTTTTTCTACGAGTCAACGGAAATTAATTAAACAAACCGAAACTATCAAACAAACTAGTCCTGCGGCAATGAACATTAGGCACATGGGTCGGGCGCTCGTTGGTCTTTTGTTCTATGTCCGCGACGTCACGTGATTTGTCAATTTCATAAGAGTACTGTAATGGTGACACGTGATTGGTCAATTTCATAAGAGTACAGTAAAAGGCGACACGTGATTGGTCTATTTCATAAGAGTTCACTTGAAGGGAACCAATAGAGAAATGTATGTGATTTTAGTTTTGTCTACTATACGTAATTCAAATATTGAACTTCATTGAAGTCGACGAGTAGAAAAAGTATTTTTGACCGTCTGTTGTCGCCAAACCTCTCTGAACATCTCGTCGTGCTCGCGACGGCGGTGCTCCTCCTTCTGCCTCCTCCCGGCCTCGGCTGCCTCGCGCATAGTTTTATCGCGAACTAAAACCGATAGTAAACAAAATTCTGTTAGGGAACATAGCCATACCACGTGACCCATTTTGCCGCCCCTCCTCCGTAGTAATTTATATATTGTTTGAAAATGATATATGGTATATGGAAAAGGTTTTGTGACGTCGGAAACGGTGCTGTGAGTTTAAAAAGCGTTGAACGCTCCGTCATAATTTGAATATAGCTCGAAAACGCGCTAGATTTCCCCTGATGACTACGTGACGAAGACCTATTAAAACCCCCCCCTCGCCCCCGTGACCAAGCGTAGTACTTTGACCACTTTTGTCCCGCTTAACGAGCCTTTATGCATATCTCATAGATTACAATATTGGAATAAGTTTGGTACTACAATGTTATGCTTATCGATATATACCGTTACCATTTTTTTTACTCCTGGCAACATCTTATCTGTCAATTTACTTCGCATAGTGGGGATTTTAGCTTAACCTATTTCTTATTTCTTTCAAAGTGAAATAAAAGGCCTCCCGAATGTACCTGCAATAAGTAAGAATGCATGTTGTCTCCGTTCCTCCTTCAGTCTTCTCAGCTCTTTCTCCAGGAAGTCGAGTGCGGCAGACACGGTGCTTCCACACAACTCGTCCACGAGCGTCGCTATCGCCGTCTCCTATTTATTAGTCAAAAAATATTCGTATTTAGTCATGTATAACGAAAACAAGTAAACTCTTTGTCATCAAAACACGGGACAGGAGCGCTAGTGGCCCAGCGGCGCCCGCGTGCCGCGTGCGGTATGCGAGGTTAAGCATGAGATGCCGGGGTCAGTTCTTGTATGGGTGATCGCTTTGAATGGTTACTGAGCACTCACGTGCTTTGGAAGGCACCCGTGATCCCGGCTGCTGTCTACGATAGAACTCGTTAAGCCAAGTAAGAGGCCTTCGGAACTTCTAACAGTCAAGTTGCTCACTCACTTGACAAGGGGCTGTGGGGTTTCTGTATACTGTTGTTGTTTTGACTCTGTGCGTAGCTGATTCATTTGTGTGAGGTGTGCAATAAAGAGTATTTGTATTGTAAAGGGAGAAAGACACACTTTTATCTCATTCCACCGCATAGCTGCATCCTTAATCTGCGCCATCATGGCCCATTGTGTGTGAATCGGTCCTAACAGACAATTATACCTCTATTGGATTCGATGAGTTTTTAACAAAGCCTCAAATATACAACCGCTGTCAGTTCGCGCGGGAAACGGTAGATTTGACAGTTGTTGCTAAGATTGGGTAGGCGCGTATAATGTTGCTCTGTGTTCATAAATTGTTAATTTAATGCAGATTCTTTGTATATTTGTAGAAAAAGCGATTACATTTTGTTATTTATCGATTTTATGTCTTTCACTGCTAAAACCTCCTTATAAGTCTGAACTGTACTGATTTGGCATGGCTGTCGGCTGTACCCGTCGGTTGGTGGATTTTCCGATGACGTGTACAGCCCACTGCGGCGTTCACAAGGTTAAAGACAATTGTACCCCCTTGTTCTGTTGGAGAGATCGGAGATGCTGGACGCACTGAAAAGGACAATAGTTGGCCCAGTGTTCTACGAGGTACTAGTATCTTGCGAAGAGAACTTTGGAGCGCTGCGCAAGTTTGCGCACACATGGCACACCAAGCGGAGACAATTTGAAGAATGAGGACAGGAAGCATAACTTCGGACAGTGAGCGCTGAGTAACGTTGTGTGTTGTCGAGCCCCATTTGGGGAGAACGAAGCCATTGTGGAGCCTGCCCAGAAAGGGAGAAAGGCGGGGATAAAATAGAAATAAATGAAATGAACTTTATTCTGCAAGTAGGCCGCAAAGGCACTTTTACAAGTCAAAAACTACTAGCGTTTCTCAAGAGACCACTGCCGAGAAGAAACGCCGAAAGAAACTCGACAGTCAGTCATTTTCTCCAAAATATACTTATTACAATGATACTACTTAACCTACTTAAGTAAATGTAAATGGTACACAACAAAAGAGAATTGAAAGAAAAACGAGGAAAAAATAACAATAGGTATTTACAATGTGTAGTTACACAAGAAAACAAAACATGTCGAATCGTTTGATATGCTTTTCTGCAAGAAATGTGTCAACTAGATACAATGAAAATATTAGACTCTTTACGCTATTTAGGTATTTGGTTTGGGCCATGCATTTCTGTCTGTTAGATAGTCCTCAACTCTATAATAAGCCTTTGACATCAAAGTTTTTTTTATCTCCATCATCATAGAGAATTTGTAGGGCCTCGTGAGCAACTTGTGGCTTTGGTAATCGCCGAAGCGGCAGGGAGCAGAGCGTCGCCCGCGTTTCGGTCTGTACGCCGCGAGGCAGGGAAGACCATGAGGTGGTGGAGGGTTTGTACCTCCTTGTCCGCCTGCGTCTGTACCACGTGGTGGTCCCGCGCGCGCGCCTCCTCCTTGGCGATGTGGATCTTGTCCTCCTTCTGCAGCCCGTGTGTGGTCTTCAGCTCCTCGGTCAGTTCCGCCGCGCGGGTGCGCCCCTCGTACATCTGTCGACAAGCCAATCTTAAGTCATCATCATCATCATATCAGCCGAAAGACGTCCACTGCTGGAGATAGGCTCCCCCAAAGAGTGCCATAATGACCGGTCCTGCGCCACCCGCATCCAGCGGACTCCCGCGACCTTTACCAGGTCATCAGTCCACCTTGTGGGAGGCCTACCCACGCTGCGCCTTCCGGTCCGTGGTCGCCACTCGAGAACCTTCCGGCCCCAAGGGCCCCAACGGCCATCGGTTCTACGTGCAATGTGCCCCGCCCACTGCCACTTAAGTTTAGTGATTCGAAAGGCTATATCTTAAGTAAAGTAAAGGAACCTGTCGCTATTAAGGTATCTATCTAGGAATTGTAAAAGCGAAAGGATTTAATACAGTATTAAGCAATAGAACAAAAATAAGGGTGTTTACACCTTATAAGAGAATTAATAAGTTCGAATTGGGAACCTTAAGTATTTTGGAGTGGTCCTTATTATATTTTTTTTGATAGTAGATTTATTACAAAATTCAAAACTGTTGCCGGTTTTTGTTTATTAATTGAATATAGTCTTATGAAATGCTATCTATGACGTACCACACGTTTGGAGGGATTAATAGGGATAAATAGGAATTATTGTATTGATCGCGGCTTGGTCTGCCGCGAACACGCGAAACAAAAAGAAAACATCAACTTGACAGCTGACAGATGTCAAATATGGCAGTTACATCTATAATTTTGTACATTCATATATGTAACTGCCTCATTTACTATATATAGCGCTCGAGGTCAGTGACGTCACTGATCTGTCGGCCTTTTATAGTGTTTACGTAGTTAGCTTCATGTAAATCCTGTATTATAATGAACGATTTAGCTTGTATGTGCAGGTACAAAATATTATTCTGTATGGCTACACATTTCCCACATTGTCAATGTCATGTAGTATGTTAAGGACAGCTCTCTCTCATGTTTATTGTTTTGTAATTTCATGTTGTTTCCTGGTTGCCCTGAAAATCAGGGTCATGATTTTCATGACACTATGCTGAGCGGCACCCATTTTGGTGCTAAATAGGTACCTATTTACTATATCCTAGAATGTGTAAACAACTTATACCAAATAAATATTTCTTTCTTTCTTTCTCTCTCTCTAACCTGCAACAGTAGAAGGGTTGTAGCTTCTTATCACCATTTGGTATATATTTTGCCTTGTTTCTATTGGATCCATCCAGCACACGCAGCTTGACGCTACCGGGACAACATCACTCGCAGCTCACCAAACATTGCACGGCGCGCCCTCGAATGATCCTCTGCAGCGTCAGCGCCGCCTGGTGGCTGCGCTCGTCGCTGTCCTGCACGCCGTCCACCTCCGGGGTGGCGGGGCGCGGCGTGGCGCACAAGCGGCGCGGCTTGAGCACGCGCAGCGGCCCGGCCGAGCCGCAGTGGCCGGCGCCGAGCCGCGCCTCTGGAAGTTCAAGAAAGCAAGTGACTGCGCCGCTGAATGCTGCGAGCTGGTTGGATTGCCCGCCGATAAAGAGGAAATTATTGATTTTTCTGAACAGAAAATAGCAACTAAAAATAAACAAATACTTTATCTTATTAGCTCCTTCATGTATGCCATGGTATGCCATGGCATTTCCCGCGGTGATTCTCTACCACGGGCAATATTTACTTACTTTTATTATCTGAAAGGAGAGGACTATTAGCCAAGACGTCTCACTCACATAATTAAACTACCACTTATATAGTTTTTTTTAAGTGCTAGAGCCTTGTTAAAATGTGTTATTGCTTTGGAGCAGATGAAAACTTTCGTGGTATGAATTAATCAACAACGCGCATCCAAAATTTCAAAGCATTGAAGCCGAGAACATTGAATATTTAACTCAATTTCCAAGGATGGGTCACCAAACCGTCTGTAATCGTGAGCGGTGTTCGTTAAAATCTGATTGTATGGAAAGTTTGAAAAGTTTCTATGGGATGACAGCTGTCGGCGCCATATTTGACGATGAGCGGCCTGTGATCGTATGTTGGTGCAACCGACCCTTAATCTCAGCAATTTCACAAGAGGCAGGATACTAGGACAACATAACCAAGTGGTTAGGCACTCACTCTTCAGATCATTATGTAGTTGCTCCAAAAACTCCTCGCTCCATTTGGTCTCCCGCTCGCACAGCTGCATCGGGTCCCTCGGCAGGTGGTGGCCAGAGCAGGACTTCTTCAAGTTCTGCCCGCACTCGTCCAGCCACGCCGGCGGTTTTGAGAGCTGCTTGTGGTCTTCTAACGCTAAAATCGTTCAGATATTATGAGAACCTGGTGTTGTTACGGGTACCGAAATTAGTGGAGTGAAAGTTAACTCATGGACATTTCTTTAAAACGGAAACTCATGGACATGTGCATTCTTCCAATCCTTACCTATGGAGCACAGACTTGGTCTTTGACAAAGGTTCAGAAATCTGCCCTCAAGGTTTGCCAGAGAGCCATGGAACGCAGTATTTTGAGCGTGAAATTAACAGATCGCATTAAAAATACAATACTGCGTTCCAAAACCCAGATAGCTGACGTAGCTCACACCGCCGCCAAATTTAAATGGGACTGGGCTGGGCACGTCTGCCGCATGCCGGAAGACTTGTGGGCTAAAATCGTCACCAAGTGGGTCCCACAAAACCGAGCGCGGCGTCGCGACACCTCGTCGGAGATGGACACGAACTTGACGTCCCGGATCAGAAGTGGTGGGAGAATGCACAAGACAGGGACGCGTGGAAAAAAGAGGGAGGCCTTTGCCCAGCACTGGGACACTTGAGGCTCTTAATAATAATAAAGTTAACTCTGTAATTATTGTAAAAACTGTTTAACAATAAAATCACGCAAAACAGTAAGTACGAGTGAAGTACTTGTCACTCTAACGGACGACCAACTTAAAGCTTGAAATCTTTAGTGTTGTGGGTTAGGGTTTATCCAGAAATCACGCGTGGTTTTTTGGCCCACTTTTAGCCCCCCCCCCCTTTTGTGATCTTTGGTGAGGTTCTAGAAGACCAACCCTTCCCCCCCCCCAGGAACCTCACGTGTATTTTTCACTATTAAAAATTTAGACTGAAATGGTACTGTGTTAGTTGATATTGTGTTTATTTTCGTTTATGTGTTATGCAAAAAGCGCTCCAAAATTTCAAAACGGTAAATAGACTCGTTGTTTTGACGTGCGAAATGATGATTTATAATGTCCTACATGAGATATTATTTCTCGGTTTTATGTACGTATGTATGTAAATACTTTATTGTACACAAGACAAGTAAAATAAATTATACAGAAAAAAAACAGATCAATCATGTACAAAGGCGAACTTATCCCTGTAAGGGGGGGAAGGGGTTTTGTAGGCAAAGGAAAAAATACTCCCCTCCCTCAACGTGATCAGTCGTGAGGTTTTCAAGACCCCCTCCCCCCCCTTCGGAACCTCGCGTAATTTCTGGATAAACCCTTAATTGTGACTGCATTTATGTCGAACATATAGCATCCGTCCCTTACTAGCAAGTACTTACGTAAGTAAATGCGAGAGGGACGAATGCGATAGACTATATATAGTGTTAGCTTTTTGTTGTCTCTGGCACGTTATTTCCCCTTTTAACTGACTGCTGGTCAGATTGTTTTAAAAAAATACAAAAAATACAAACATTTATTCTGCAAATAGGTCACAAGGGCACTTTTACATGTCAAAATATTAATTTACAATTAAGAAAGTCTAACTATAATAAGTAATACATTTTTCATGTCAAAATATTAATTTACAGTTCAGGAAGGAATAATAATTTCGAGTTTACAATTATAACAAAATTAATGTCATACATCAGTAAAGTTAGAGATGTATAAGGTCTCAAGATTAAACAAGGAGTATAATGAAATTAATATTATATCCCAGAGATGTACATGGTCTCTGAGCGTCAAAATTAAAATTAATTTAATTTTGTTAGAGATGTATATGGTCTCTAAGTCACTGATAATAAAAACGAATCCACAACAGGATGATGTCTCTCGTCAATCCCCTATAAAAAGACACTAATGTTAACGTAGTCACTATGTCCTAGCAAGCATGAACAGACCGGACTCCACAAACAGCACCCGATCACGAGTATGACGCGTATCTCAGCCTAGAGAGTCTAGATAGTATTATTATTATTCAAGTTTATTTCAGGTTTGAACCCATATCTGTTAGTAAATCTTAAACTAGGTTAGTAATACATTCTTAAACTAGGTATATTAACTAAAGGTCGCTTGGACATGAAGCTGCGTCCACCGACGCATGAGCGCGGAGTCCCAGCGGTCCGCGAACGCGCTCAGGATCCTGTTGGTGCTGCTCTGCGCCCGCGCCCGGGCTAGCAGGGAAGCGCAACGTTTGCGCATTATAGCCGTGTAGAGTCTAGATCCTCTTACCTAACAATGAAGGGTCGTAGTATATCACCGCGTGTTTCCTGCGCGCCTGGTACCCGTGGCGCGCGAGCGGCGCGTGCATGTCGGAGGTGGGGTCCGCGGCGGTGTAAGTGACGGATCCCCCGCCGCGGACGCCGCGGAACCGCCCGACGAGGCCTTCCCGACCGTACTCGTGCGCCATGGTCAGTTTGCGGATCTCTAAAAAATCCAAGAGCATCGTCGCGCACAGAAAATTCGAGATGACTTCGTGCATATTTTCCTTATAAGTGTAGATATATTTGTGAAAACTTTACTGGCTTATGATCTACCTTAATTTATTAACTTTATGTGTGATTGATGCTGTTTGTTTTCCTTAATAAAGAATAAATAAATAAATAAATCAAAGTCGTATTTTTCTTCCCTCATTTGAGGACAACAATGACCCTTTTCCTCATAGAAGGTGTAAAAGGCAGTATGTGCCACACTGTAGCAAAATTATTTTCGTCTTGAGCAATATACCGCCCTCACCGTAAATATAACATTTTGTTCCCTTGAGATACTATCTACTATTTCTGATTTACATTCAAAATCCGTATAATTATATCAGTTGAAGGAAAACAACAGCGGTCAGTCTGTCACAGAAAAGTTCACAAGAAAAGTGACATCTCTCTCAAGAGCCCCGCCCGAATTGATTTGAAAATCGAAGTTATTTGTGCTGGCCACCACAAGAATGGAACACATTTTAAAGACAGAAGCCGCGAGTTTGGCAAGACGCTCAGATTACGGAGTAAAACTATGGATATAGAAGATAACATTTTAATAAAATGTCGAGTGATGAAAGTGGTTTGGCTTTAACTGAACCGGTTTCCTGTAAACTTGTTTTTTAGTAAGTTTCCGTAGCCAAAATGGCATAAGCGGAACCCTTATAGTGTCGTCATATCTGTCCGTCTGTCCATCCGTCCCTATGTCACAGCCGATTTACTCGGAGACTATAAGCACTACAATTATGAAATTTGGTAGGAAGGTCTATGAACCGCATCATAAAATTAAGTACTTAATGTGAAACTGTAAAAAATATTAAATTAGGGGAGCACTCCATACATGTAACCGGGCATATTAGTCGTGTGGGGTATCAATGGATACTTGGGTAGGCCTTTAAAAATGATATGGCGGTTTCTAAAAAACTTTTCCATTTAAGTCAACCGTTGGTGAGATATTAGTTGTGAAAATCATAAAAAGTGTGTTCCCTCTAATTTCCAAACCATGAAGTTATAATTCTGAACAAAAAAAGGAGGTGGTGTGCACTAATAAATACTTTCAACAATTTTTGGTTTGGACAAGGTAGGTTTTACGGTTTTTGAGTTTTCGCTTTAAAACATTTTTTTTTTTATATACAACGCCGGTGGCAAGCAAAATTTCGGTCCACCTGACAAACTGAAACTGTCTTGCCCAAACAAAAGGTCGTAAGTGCCGTGAGTTCCCTATGAAGATACGACTTTTTTCAATTCAATGTATTTGATAGTGGTTTTAAATGTGGACTGTGGTGTTGGTACGGAACTATTCATTGTGCGTGGCGACACTTGGCCGGTTTTTTGTTGCAGTTTCAAAGTCATCAGTAAGCTACCTCGGTCTCTGGTCTTCCGTATGGCATCGACCCGTCGTTCCACCTCCAGTTTCTTCCCCGCCCATAGGTTAGCCAGTTTCCTCCTGGTTCGCGTGGACTGCTTGCTCCGCTGCTGAATTTGCAGTTGGTGCAGCAGTTCCAAACGAATGTCTTGGAGCTCGTCGATTTCCTGTGAAGATATGACTTGATTATCGCGTATCGCTGGCGGTCAGTCATCGTCAGCACGGTATGTAGTAAGTATGGCCTCTCTGAAGTTGCTGTCCCTGGTCTCCAACATCACGCCGCTTACATCCAGCGCGGGCGTACTTATATGATAAGAGAGGTAGGGCACAGCAAAATGTCATCTTGCTCGAATTTTGAGCAGCCCAACTGGGGAAGTACCTCCGCCTTGCAGAAGACCACAGCCATAATAACATTATCTACTATACAAGTATGTAGTGTTGTGTTCCTGGAGGTGAGCAAGGTTGCCAGAGCTCCCGAGGATGCACTGTGTTTAGAGCGAGGGACCTAAATTTGTCCCTTCTGTTGTCAACACAGTGCATCCTCAAATTTTATAAAGGGTCGGAAACGCGTACGTGACTCCTTTGGAGTTGCGGGCGTCTATAGGCTGCGGTGGCCGCTTACCATCAGGTGGACCGTAAGCTTGTTTACCGGCGTTGTATAAAAAAAATGCTGGTGGCGCAGCCTAGACAATCAGCCATGGAAGAATAGAGTATATGCATGCGGAATGTATAATAATAAGATGTCACTATATGAATAGTGAACCATGAAATTATGACCTGAAAACAGTGAATTAACCGGTCGTCTACCGATCCCTGGGATCCCCGGGATCATAACAAAAGAATGCTATTGTTTATTTTTTTGGCGGGAGACGACGGCTTGCTCAAAATCTTATAAAGATGTGACACTTGACAAATTTCGTAAAATGCTGTAATTTAGTGACTAAACGAAAATTAAAAACCACCGTCAGGACTCTTATGTATAAACAAAAAATTGCATGACAATGAGAGCTATCGCGTATGAATTCGCCGCTAGAGGCGCTAGTGTAGCGTGGGGTCTCCGAAACATCAAATGTCACTCTTTGTGGTTGCGCTACGCGGGTTAATAGCTAATTGGAACAATATGGTGACTATTTTGCAATACCTGAGCTTGATTATGGCAAATATGAGTTACGGGTCAGTGACTGTCAGGGCTTTGAGACAGTTTTGTCTTTCGGAAACTTATTTCCTCCTTTTTTCCGAACAAAACGGAACCGCGCTACAATGCGGTATGTTCGATATTTTTACGGTTTTAAGGTATTGAATATGATTTAAATGTAAACTTCGTTCTCATGTCCATAATAACCAATAACAATTTTTGACAGCTGGACCTTAGTCGACAGTGGCGCCAACTAGTGAGCACAAAAACGATAGCCCCCATTGTACCTCAACGTAATATTGACCAAAACAGTAAATGTATCATATATGACGTCACATACTATGCTCAATTAGTATGGAACGTTTTCAGAGCTCTGTTATTATGCTGTACTTTGAAACCCATTTTCGTCTTTGTCTTGTTCTAATTGACCGAGTGAAACGAAGGTCTCTGCTTCAGCTTCGACAAAAATGCTATCGTATGTCCGGATTTCAGTTTGTTCTCGTCTACAGGTCGCAATTCTCAACCGATTCTCGTGAAATTTCGTGAGCAGGTGCGATAGTTATATAGTTTTTTTTTGTAGAGACGGTTTTTGGAAATTTCCAAAAACAATTTTTTTATCAATGATTTTGTAAGTTTCTGCGGGCGAATTTCGGTTTGTTCTCCTCTACAGGTTGCATTTCTCAACCGATTTTCGTGAAATTTTGTTAGCAGGTTCGATATTCATAATTGATCTTTTTTATAATGTCAGATTTTAGAAATGATAAAAAAACTCACTTACGATGTCTACAGTGCCCTTACCATGAGTTTGCATGTCCGTACTCGCTAGCGACTGCGTAAACGATTTAGTATGCCGATTCTTAGTTCTATTGCGTAACCGCCAGAGGCGCTGTTCTTTTGCCCATATAAATATTTACGCAGTCGTTAGCGAGTACGGTCATGTAAACTCATGGTAAAGGCACTGCTCACAGAGCCACTAGTTGTAGTTGTTACATATACATATTTGTGGTTCAAAACTGGTTCTAGTGGCGACATGAAAAAAGGTGCATATTCTCTATTACGTACGGCCTCTCTGAAGATCCAGTCCCTGGTCTCCACGTCGCCGATGATGTCATCGCGCCGCTTCATCCAGCGCGGGAACTGCGCGCTCTCCACCACGGACGTCCAGGTGCGGGCGTGACGCAGCCTGGACAAGCATTCAAGCTTAGAGTATCATCATCATCATCATTTCAGCCGAAAGACGTCCACTGCTGAACATAGGCCTTCTTGTGAAATTTCGTGAGCAGTTTCGATAGTTGGACAAGCATTCAAGCTTAGAGTATCATCATCATCATCATTTCAGCCGAAAGACGTCCACTGCTGAACATAGGCCTTCTTGTGAAATTTCGTGAGCAGTTTCGATAGTTATATAGATTTTTTTTTTGTAGAGACGGTTTTTGGAAATTTCCAAAAACAATTTTTTTATCAATGATTTTGTAAGTTTTTGCGGGCGAATTTCGGTTTGTTCTCCTCTACAGGTCGCATTTCTCAACCGATTCTTGTGAAATTTTGTGAGCAGGTTCGATATTCATAATTGATCTTTTTTTGATGACCGGTTTAGCCTAGTGGGTAGTCACGGAGGTCCAGGTGCGGGCGTGACGTAGCCTGAACAAGCATTCAAGCTTAGAGTATCATCATCATCATCATCATTTCAGCCGAAAGACGTCCACTGCTGAACATAGGCCTCCCCCAAGGCTCGCCATTTAGACCGGTCCTGTGCCGTTCGTTTCCACCGGATTCCCGCGACCTTCACCAGGTCATCACTCCACCTTGTCGGAGGCCTACCGACAGCTCGTCTTCCGGTGCGTGGACGCCACTCAAGCAGTAGCTTAGAGTATAAATATTTCTAAAGAGATCCTATACGCGGGCCACCAAGTGTGACGGAAAAGGTCTTATGAAGATAAATTGAGAAATGATTTAAAATGGCTGCCGGCTTACAATAAATTACTTCCTTAACTTGGGCGGGTAATCGCTTGTGTGACGTATTTGGGCACAACTGTCATATAAGTTGTGCTCGACAAAAAAAAGTGAAACTGTGACAGGGACAACAAATGATATGTAACTGTCTGTCGCTCTTATACAAAAATGTATACGACTGTCTCGCTCGGTTGTGGTATTATTATTTGCGTGTCGCGTCTAGTAAGTCTGTGCATTCAAGTTAACTAACTGCCTGCAGCTAAACTCGTGAACGAAGAATACGGTTAGAGTAATCCAGTGTTCCAAACCACACGCGTGGTCGTGTCGGAGGTTTTCCCCAGTCTACTCTCCAACCGCGCACTCCTATCGCTTTATTGGGCCCGGCCTACAGTCATGCAGGTTCAAAAAAAATACGGAACAGAATACTAATATAATTTCCTAAAATAGTGCAAGGTTCTACAGTTTTTTTTGTTTGTCATAGTCTTTATTTATTTAATTTTACATCTAAACTGCAAAAAAAAAACAATAAAAATTAGCATTTCCAGGTTTAAATCGGACTCGTAAAAAACCGTTAAAAACAACGTTAATGGAGCGAGACGAGCAAAAATCGTCACTTTTGTATATTGATATTTTTATGATAGTTTCCGGAAATTTCTATTATTGCTACAGTTGGATATTATGAAGAATAGAATGTAAATAAAGCTAATGTAAAATATATAAAAAAAAAACCTATTGCGGTTGTATTTAAGTTAGGATAGAATTTTTGACCTCGAGTGTATCTAAAAACGGTCTTCTTAAAGACCGAAGGAGGAAAAAACAAATAAGCGCTCCGCTACCCCCTAATCCTCCAGTTCTCCTGCCACCTCTGTGGGAGACAATGCCGCTCCCGTATATGCTTACATAGCCACACAAGAAAGTGCATTTGCAAGTCACTGCTTAAATCGTCAGACTAAGACGTAAAGGCCAATGGTGACAGCTATCTAAAGTTTTATTAGGTACGTTTTTCTTATTGTTATTCTGTCCCGTCAGCGAGGAGACAACAGTAACCGAGTTTCTAAGAAAAATGTGTATAACAAGGACTTCAAGCATGCTCAAGAGATGGCCCATGTCCAAATGGATTTATGCTCATCGCTAAAACTCATGTTTGGCAAATTTGAACCCTTTAAAATCACAGTTTTAAAGAGTGACTCAGGAGACGTAACCATGGTAACGAGCAACAAAGAATAGTTGATCCACGCACATACAGGCTGAATTAGGAGACCAATGTCGCCCGGCTGATTCCTCACGCAGATACTAAACCTAGCACACTACTATACACAGGCGGATTCGGCGGCGGGAATTTAGCCCGCCGAATTCAACCTGTGGCGTGGCGAAGCTTCAAACTGTACGTACTTGTTTATGATCTCCGTGGTGTGAAAATCTGCCGGCAAGTCGCCGATTCTGAATGGTTTCCCGGGACCTTAAAAAAAACATCGTATTACACACTCGTATCACAAGACATTGATATGTAGTTTTGTGTTCTTTGTCAGGCACTTGTCCCACCGCCGGCGAGTAACGAGTAATCTCATAGTAATTCCACTCGCTTGAGCGAGAAAACGAGTAGAATTACTATGAAAGTACTCGCTGCTCGCCGGCGGTGGGACAAGTGCCTCAAGCTGTCAATAAAATCCACAAGTCAATCGATCCCCGGCGCGTTTCACCGATTGGCTCCGACGGAAGACCAGCATCGACCAGTTAGGTTGGCACCATGCTGAGTCGGGACCATTTCGTGGCATTATTGATTGTTTTCTTTTTGTTTTACACCTTTTTTTACTGTTTCTACTCGTTTTTCAATTTTAATCCTTGGTATGTGTATCACTCCTGTGCCACGAATAAATGTTTTTTCTTTCTTTCTTTCTTTCTTTCGTTTGTGATTCTGGTGGAGTCACAAAGCGTCCATAGGACTCAATAGGACTGCTTACCATCGGGCGTTCCGTACTCTCTACCTCTCTAATAATATTCATAGTTCCTAGACTTCACTCACCCCATTCCAGTTTGTCTAAGTACATTACTTCGGGCGTCTCTTGACATTCGTCCGCTTTCTTGCCGTCCGGTTGCCACGGAACTGTCTGCGCTGATGACTCCCTGGTAGAAATAACTTCCAGTTAGCGATATGGAATGTAATATTTTAACAAAGCCTTAATAAACTAAGTTTCTACATTGTAAGTAGTCAATCAATTCAAAACGTAAGTTAAATTTAGACTGTCCAGCATTTCAGTCCTGCAAGCTATTAGAACACACAAGAACACACTTAAGTGGCAGTGGGCGGGGCACATTGCACGTAGAACCGATGGCCGTTGGGGCCGGAAGGTTCTCGAATGAACCTAGACTTAAGACGTATTCTAGTGCATATTGTATGTCAATGGAATAAATGTTTTTGACTTTGACTTTGACTTTTGATCACGGACCGGAAGCCGCAGCGTGGATAGGCTCCCCACAAGGTGGACTGATGACCTGGTAAAGGTCGCGGGAGTCCGCTGGACGCGGGTGGCGCAGGACCGGCCATTATAGTACTCTTTGGGGGAGGACTATGTCCAGCAGTGGACGACTTTTGGCTGATATGATGATGATGATGAAGCTATTAGAACGAGAAAACTATGTTTTTTTTCATACTATTAAAAAGACAAACTAGTACAAGGTTTTGCCAGACTGCGGAACTTCACTGTTTCTGTTGCTTCGTCTGTCTATCTCGCTTTATCTTAAAATTCCCCGCTGCGGACTGCAACTGCGAATGCAAACTGCCATCCTGTTGTTTGGATGGTAGTCAGTGCCTTTACCATGAGTTTACATGACCGTACTCGCTAGCGACTGCGTAAAAAATTGTATGGACAAAAGTACAGCGCCTCTGGCGGTTACGCAATAGAACTAAGAATCGGCATACTAAATCGTTTACGCAGTCGCTAGCGAGTACGGTCATGCAAACTCATGGTAAAGGCACTGGTAGTTTCGGCTCGAAATGAGGTGTTGTCGGTCTGATATTTTCAATTTTGCATAGCCAAGCTCTACACCCTAATACAGAGCACCAAGTAGGCGGGAAAGAAAAAAAAGAAGAGCTGTCTAGTTAGTTTCATCGGATCGAACTTTACCGGTCTGTAACAGTGTTGGGTACACTTATACTATCCATCGCGCGATCGCGACAACACTGACACATATAGTCCCTGTTCGTCCCGGTACCGCCGCACACCGGGTAGAGTCAGTCCTACCCAGGTCGGGCCTAGCCGAGTTTCTTGTTGGACTCTTCTCAGCTAGGCTAGGTTTAGTGGACCAACGACAAAAGTCCCAGTTCGATTCCACTCACACCTCAGATTCGATTGAAACCGCTCAAACAATCTCACTGGAGCGCAAACTCTTACGTCGTTATTCAAAAACGTCTATCAAACCTACATTAGGTGACTAGCCGATAAAGTTCGTTTCGCCTTCATCTCCTTATTTGTCACATTGACATTTACCTTTGTGAGAAAGGGACAAAGAACATTTTAGTTAGCAGAGGTTTGTTAAGTTTTATGAATAAGGCGGTTTGAGTATTCCAGTGTTCCAAATCACGTGGTCGTGTCGGAGGTTTCCCCTGGATTTTCCCCAGGCTACTCTCCAACCGCGCACTCCTATCGCTTTGGGCCCGGCCTATAAAGCCACAGTCGCTTTATAGGAGTGCGCGGTTGGAGAGTAGCCTGGGGAAAATCCAGGGGAAACCTCCGAGGTTCAAAAAAAAAAACACATACCTGTATTTGCTCTGCGTCCCCTTGTTCCTCGGTCGGCCGTCTCCAGCGACTACAACTACGGGCGAAGGGGGGTGGAACTGCGGGGTGACGCTGGTCATGTCTAGAAGCTTCTTCGGCCTGCACAGAACAACTTCATTTATAGCAAGATTGACTTTAAGAAATATTACCGGTAGCGACGGTTGGCCTAACAAAGATAAAGCCCACTTTACACCTTACGATATTTAGCTAGTTAAGAGCCCTTATGAGTTAAAAAAGGCTTTTCTATTTAGGCCATTTTCTGTATGATTTTACACTTATCTTGACATTTTATCAATGTTACTATCCAGAACAGGACTATTGCGACCTAATGGCATAAATTTTAAATTTAGTTTTTGAATCTTTCATTAAGAAATATCGTTACAAACATCACTCCAAAACTACAATTTTTAAGCTAATTAAAAACAGCTGTTTTCCGCCAAAATTCTACTACGCAAAATAAAATTAAAAAATAGCTATGTCACTATCTAAAACTTTTATATAATCATCGTATCCTTTAATGCCTTTATGAGTTATACTTAGTTGAAAAAACAAAAGCCGTTCCTCCTGTGGTCACGGCTTATGTGCATGTTAGCTATGTTTTTATTACAGGGATTTATAGAAACTGAGACACTGTTTATGCGGGTTACTGGTCCAATCCACAGTTAAGCTTTGTAGCCCTTAACCTTTGGTATGTCCACAGAAAAGACGCGAACTTAAATCCGCGTATGACCCTTATTGGTGTTATCAATACTTTTGTCGTAATTTGAAATCAAAACATTTCAAAACTTATAAGGCCTCTTAATCGCCTTCGCTCTAATGAGCAAGATGCTAACTCCCTTCCCGCAGCAGTTGGCGTGCTAATTTATAAAAGCGTAAGGTTTTAAGGCCGCTTCAACAGCTTGGTACCGTGTCGCTTTAAGGTCATGCTTACACTGTTATACAAAGTGTTCAACAAGTGGAAGCGACAAAATACCAAAGTTCCCAACTACATACTTAACTTGTGAGTTCGACCATTCGACTGTACATGTTAGCTTGTGGCCCGAGTGCCACAGTGTTGTTCCTGGTACCGCCGCACACCGGGTAGAGTCAGTCCGACCCAGGTCGGGCCTAGCTGAGTTTCTTGCTGGACTCGTCTCAGCTAGGCTAGGTTTAGTGAACCAGCGACAAAACTCCCAGTAGCTCGATTCCACTCACATTCGGTTGATACCGCTCAACCAATCTCACTGGAGCGCAAACTCTTAGAGTTCCCGTGTTCCAAACCACACGCGTGGTCGTGTCGGAGGTTTTCCCCAGGCTTCTCTCCAACTGCGCACTCCTATCGCTTTATTGGGCCAGGCCTATAGCCACAGTCAGGTTCAAAAAAAATGCTTACTTTGCTTCGAAGCGGTAGCGATCCTTGCCGGTGAGCTGCGGCGTCGGCGCGCTCCTGTCCAACTCGAGTCGAGCGACGTAGGCCGCGTACGAGCGGTCTATATGCTGCGGCAGACGGCAGTTTGGGTGGTACACTGTCGGTTCAAGACGAGGGGGGGTCATCCTTTTAATAAAGCAAGTGGTGACAGCTGTCAATCCGCAAAATTACTCAATTCGAGCGATATGAGAGCGCTATACCTACTTTCGGTTCGCTTTACAGGTTCTGATAAGAACAGCTGATTGCTCTGAAAAGAGCAGTTTCGTTTGTCCTGAAAAGGACAGTCTTAATATGAAGACGTCGTGCAGCAGCTATCAGCATCTTCAATCTTCGAGCACAGATCAAGCCAGGTGTCTTCGTGCAGCAGCTATCTATCTCTCTCTCGCTCGCGCGCATCTGTCCCGCTCTATTTATTCGGCGTGAAATGGCAACTAGATGTAAGCTTTTTTATTGTATATAGTTAAGCATTTTTGTAAATAAAATATTCCAATATGCTACAGTCTACGGAGTTTAATTCAAGAAGAAAGAAGTCTACTCTCCCTGCCTAAACCAGCTGCCCAAGACTAGCTAAACAGGTATAGGTTATTGCTTTGCTTTGCCCTATCTGAGGGGCTACCGCGAACCGAAAACGAACGAAGCTGGAATATCTCCATCTCTGTCGCACTTGCTAGTTCGTGGTCAGCCCCTCTGACAATCCGGATCGTGTTCGTGACACGACCTTGTTCACTGTCGACGACATACTTACACTTTTATCAAGAGCTAATAGTTAGAAATATTAATGTGCCGATTGAACCTCATCAATCACATTTCAATGTTATCAATAACGTACCTATTAGAGATGTACCGACTAGTCGGGAAAGCCGACTATCCGGCCACATTTAGGCTCGGTTTTATAAAGATCCGTTAGACCTTATGTTGGTTTGTTATGTCAAAAAATGTACTGAGTTACTGAAATTTTATCTGACATTTGGTCTCACGGATCTTTATAAAACCCGGCCTTATAGTCGGCGATTAGTCGGCGACTAGTCGGCAAAAGAGACCGACTATTCGGCACTTAATGATTTACTGCAAAATAATAAACTACCATTATTTAATTCCAGTTTCATATTTTTAAATACAACAAGAAATCATCTTAGAGATAAGAACTTTTTATTTTAAATAAATAAAATAATAAATAAATAAATATTAGAGGACAATCTTACACAATCGAACCGAATCGAATCGTTGATTTAAGTATCTATTAAATATATCGTCGTCTAGTACCCATAAAACAAGCCTTCTTGAGCTTACCTACTGTGGGTCTAGTTCGATTTGTGTAGGATTGTCCTCTAATATTTATTTATTTTATTTTGATCGTAGACTAATTAGATAATTTTGACTAGGAGATGTACCGACTAGTCGAGAAAGCCGACTATCCGGCCACATTTATAGCCGGCGACTAGTCGGCCACCTCGGCGCCTCCTAGTCGGCTAGTCGCTTAGTCGGCAAAATCCATATCTAGGTACGTTATGTATATACATTGACAGTTGCATTGATCGTGGCCGGGCTACTAGAGCTGAGGGGCTACCACGAACCGAAAACGAACGAAGTTCGAATATCTCCCTCTCTGTCACACGGATTAGCAAGTGCAACAGAGAAGGAGATATTCGAACTTCGTTCGTTTTCGTTTCCCGGTAGCCCCTCTGCGTCAATAGGTTGTTGTGACAAATTGCAAGGTGTATGCTTAACTTGAATGATTTCTTTCTACTCACCAATTTGTGCGCCGGGTGCATGCCTCAGCTCCGAAAACATCGTCTTGTACAGCGGTTGTATATTCTGCGAAAATGTTAATTTAATTAAAAAGTGTTATACACAGTTATCTTGGTAGTGAGCGGTTTTTAATGATTGCTTTATTTTTCCATCTTATAATTGCGTCGTTATACACACCAATCAATTTTTCACTAACAATTTAGTTAGTGACAAATTGTCAAGTGAGAAGTCTGGTAGAACGCTTCAAAGCATTAAATAAATAAATATTAGAGGACAATCTTACACAAATCGAACTAGCCCCACAGTAAGCTCAACAAGGCTTCTGTTATGGGTATTAGACGACGATATATTTAATAGATATAAATACTTAAATACATAGAAAACATCCAAGACTCAGAAACAAATATTCATGCTCATCACACAAATATTTGCCCTGACCGGGATTCGAACCCAGGACCGTCATCTTCACAGGCAGGTGCACTACCCACTAGGCTAAACCGGTCGTCAAAATTGTCAGCATTGAAATCCAAATCTTACTCAATAGCAATACATTTACCTGTTTTTTTATTTTACCTATCCTACAATATTCATTAGGGCTACATGCACTTACGATCTGCGCGGATGCCATAGCGGCTTTGAAGGCAGCACGCGCGTAGTCTCGCGCCCCCGACACGATGAAGGCCGAGTCTGTAGCAAGCAGCAAGTGTAGTAATTTAGATACTTATTAATGCGTCCCACAGGATATTTCAAGCCATAATATAACATACGAAAACCTCACGTCTGCTTACGTGGGGGGGTACAAGGTGACCTCACGTGTATTTTTTACTATACCTAAAAAACCGTGAAATAATATTTGCTCATGTAGGAAATTATAAATCTTCACTACGCACGTCAAAAACGGCAAGTATATTTTGCATAACGCATATATGAAAATAAACACAAGATGAACTAACACAATATCATTTACATTAAAATTTAAATAGTGCATAAATTTAAAAAAATACATGACAAGTTCCGTGGGGCGGGTGTGTCGCTTATTACCTCACCCAAGAACTCCAAGGGGGATTGTGGATTTCTGGACAAGTCCCTATAGCGTACTCATACCGCCCGACACGCAGGATATCATTTTAGAGAGGACTGCGAAATGTCATCTCATCAGGCACATCGGTGCAGCTCAACTGGAAGGCCCGCAGCTATAATACTCGTATTACCACTACTTGCTTGTGTAGGTGTTGTGAGCTGCGTGAGGTCGCCAGAGCTCCGGAGGACGCGCCTCGTTGAGACCAGATGTACTCCGAACTTCGCATCGTGCCGTCCCTTTCACTCTCGTATTATACACTATAGTAGCGTAAGGGACGGCACGATACGAAGTTCGAAGTTGTCCAAGCAACACAAGTCCTCAAATCAGTGAAAGGTTTACAATAGCACCACTGGAGACGTAAGGGTCGATGAGCTACGGTATTTGCTTACCAACGGACAGATGCTTGCTTGCCACAGTCGTAGTATAAAAAAAATGACTACTTATATCTGGCTTGAGAACAACAAGGGATCAAACAGAAAAACGCTCAAAATATTTTTTTTTTATACAACGCCGGTGGCAAACAAGCTTACGGTCCACATGATGGTAAGCGGCCACCGCAGCCTACAGACGCCCGCAACTCCAAAGGAGTCCCGTACGCGATGCCGACACTTTATAAAATTTGATGATGCACTGTGTAGACAACAGAAGGGACAAATTTAGGTCCCCCGCTCTCAACACAGTGCATCCTCAGGAGCTCTGGCACCCTTGCTCACCTCCAGGAACACAACACTACATAAATTATACAGAAAACTTACCGTACAAATAATCATGAACCCGCATAGTGTCCACGCCCGGTCCCCGCCGCACGAACAAGGTCTCACTCATCCTCTACAGCTTATTATCTCCTGGTACAGTGCGGATTATCAGAGCGTAGCTCGTATCAGTAATGATCAATACCAAATATAACAAGTATATTTATATCAATACACAAACATCGTGACAGCTATCAGTTGATTATTATGTCAATTTGGTTGCTTAGTTACCCACGAGAGAGGCGGTATATTTTACTTTGTAAAGCGGTGATAAATCGAATGCATACTAGGGTCGATTTTTCAATCGCCACATCAAACTATCCGTCAGTTAAAATTATCGCTGTCACTTTCTAATGTCATACGAAAGAAAAGGACAGATCTAACATTTATCTGACAGATACCTTTATCTGGGGATTGAAAAATCGCCGTTACTTTACTCTTTGGTCATTACTTTGAGTATGATACTGACATATTCCATTCGATAGTATACTTTAATACCAATGTAATAGAGTTTTGTTTAGGTACACCCGCCATCCTGACTCTCACGATAAATCGTAGGCACTATGCCTGGAAAAGGATTAGAAAAAAACAACATTGGAATAAGAACAATAGTATATTCCACATTTTGCTTCAGTTTACAAGCGTACATAATAACAGACATGCAGACATTCCTACTTACAAATACTTAGAGATAATCAAGTAAAATTTAAGTTTAACCTTTAAACGCTACGCGATATCTAAATGTAAGAGATCTCTTTTTATAAGAATGCTCTGGGCTAATAATCCACGTTGTTCCAGAGTTTATTTTCATCAAAGTAGGTTTTTTTTTTATGTTATAGGGGGCAAACGAGGAGACGGATCGCCTGATGGTAAGCAATTACCGTCGCCCATAAACACCTGCAACGCCAGAGGAGTCGCAAGTGCGTTGCCGGCCTTTCAGAAGGGAATACGCTCTTTTCTTGAAGGTTTGAAGGTTATATCGGTCCGGAAATACCGCAGGCGACAGTTCATTCCATAGTTTGGTTGTGCGAGGCAGGTTTCTTGAGAAACGCACAGTTTTGGACTGCCAACCATCTAAATGGTGATGATGGAAATGCTGACGCGTTTCTTTAAGGTATGGCAAGTTAATATTTAGATGCATATGAGCTTTTCAGAACCCCTTGGGCGCACGTATGTCGAGTCTGGCACAATGATTTAAAAAGTAAGTGTAGGCGGGAGAATCAACTTTTTAGTGCCACTCGTTGCCGTGGTTACGTCTAGTTGTCCAGCGGACAAAATTAGAATACAATCGTAATATTGCGCTATTTAAGTTTATCAAAACATACGTATTTGTGGTACTTATAATGGTCCATCTACTAAGCATGTTAGTATAACTTAATACATTTTATTGAACTAACTGCGCAACTAGTGTCCCTTGGAACGGGTCAAGATAACAACACAAAAAAAGTTGATTCACCCAGGGCGCTACCGCGAACAGCAAACGAGATTTTCCCTCTCTGTCGCACTTGCAAGTTTGCACATTAGTGAGACAGAGACGGAAAACTTCGTTTGTGGTTCGCGGTAGCCCCTCAGGCCTGTCCGAACATTTAGAATTGATGGCCGGTTTCGGCACGCAATCACTAGGGTCAAAGGAATGTGAACCTTCTACACAGTAGTTACATTACGTATTTAAATGACTTCTAGACCATTGTATATCTCAACACACAACCATGGCTCACTCGCTTTCGTGAGATAAAGGTATTGTACTGTATTTTGTCGTGCAATAAACGGTATGTATTTGTATTGTATTAAGGGGCTACCCTATCTGAATGGCCTTGAAACTGTATCTCTTCACTTTCCCGTGTTGTTTTTGTCTCATCGTATCAACAACAGACGTCCGTAACAACACACGGTCACTTTACCTCAACGAGTCGCTGAAACCAATATATACGCCATCAAACTTTGTAATTTTTACGTCATAAAACCAGTTTTTTGTACTTTTCTCGAAAAGTATAAAAAAAAGGCATATGCAAATACGGAGAAAGCGATGCTTAAATGCAAGTTGTAGTTATCCTTGTTGATAAGTACTTCCAAAAAATGTAGTTAGTATTTAATTTTTTTTGGGGCTTCTGGCGGATTTTTTTTGTGAAGTGTACAGGAATAATTTTTAAATTCTAGCAGAAAAAAGTGTTAATAAAATACCACTTATAATACAACATAATTTTTTTTGGTTACGAAAACTTAAAGACCCCTTGAACTAGTTATTATGCAAAATGCACTATACTATCCTCAAACCAAACTGAGGACTAGGGTATTAAACGCCGGCGACGGTACGGATGGCGGCATGTCGATACAGGTTTTACTTAAACGTCAAGCGGTCAAATCAGCAAACACATTATAAAATTCATACTTAAGACACGTATTTTATCTAATCACTTAATTCTATCGACATTCCTTGTTGCGGGTTTACTACCGCACTATGGGTCTCGGCCCGCTCCGTGAAAAACAATGCGATAGAGATAACGCATGCCTCAAGTCAAAACTCTTTGACCAGTGTGTGTTGCCAGTGATGACATATGGATCCGAGACATGGGCACTAACGATGGGCCTCATAAGAAAGCTCAAGGTCACCCAGAGAGCAATGGAAAGAGCTATGCTCGGGGTTTCTAATTAGGAATGAAGCTATCCATAGTAGAACTGGGGTTACCGACATAGCCTTCAAAATTGCGAGACTTAAGTGGCAGTGGGCAGGGCACATTGCTCGCAGGACTGACGGTCGATGGGGTCAGAAACCGCTTGAGTGGCGTCCACGCACCGGAAGACGAGCTGTCTGTAGGCCTCCGACAAGGTGGAGTGATGACCTGGTGAAGGTCGCGGGAATCCGGTGGAAACGAACGGCACAGGACCGGTCTAAATGGCGAGCCTTGGGGGAGGCCTATGTTCAGCAGTGGACGTCTTTCGGCTGAAATGATGATGATGATGATGATGAGAGATAACGCAAGCCTAATGGTTTTATTGCCCCAGTCCTCAGTTTGGTTTGAGGATAGTACAATATTGGATAATAATATAATATCTAACACAAATGGGCATAAAACAAAGTGCAGCATGCAGGTTCTGCCAAGAATCGGAGGAAACTGCCATCCATATCATCTGCTCCTGTGGACCACTTATGCGCAAAAGAAGTATCTACCTAGAGAGGCACATCATGCCCCCAGAGGAGATACAACAGATTGCGACCCAAAGAATCTGGAAATTCCTGGAAGCAACGGGTATAAGCAAAGAACTTTAAGGGCTGCCACAATAGATCAATACTGGTCGGGGCGGCAAAGAAGGCCCACAAAAAACAATAATAATAATAATATTGGATGATTTCGCCGGACAATCCCAGGGCTCATTATAAAAGAATGCTATTGTTTATATTTTACGCCGGGAGACGATGGCTTAATTAAACACGCCATTCCTCTACTACTGGAAATATTTAAAATACCTAATTAAAGACTTTCCCCCTTATTCATAAACGTGTATCAAACCTATATTAGTTAACTAGCCGCTAAAGTTTGTTTGTCCTTATCTGTCACTTTGACGTATGTGCTTGTGAGACAGTGTCAACAGATATTTTAGTTAGCAGAGGTTTGTTAAGTTTTATGAATACGGGGGTTTGCCTCTAAAAAGTCAAAAACGAGTACATATAAATCTTAGTTAATATTCTCAAGATAAAACACCGTCTTTGGCGATGTCAATACGACGATTTCTAATGGAAATTGCGCTTTATTGACACTATCAAAAGGTACAGTTTTGCTTGATAATGACATTCGATAACTTAGCCTATATAACCAGTTATACTTGAAATCATTGAGTTGGCCGAAACGCATAAAAAAATCGTTCGAAAAGCTATTTTACTGCTCATACAATAAGGTTCAAAATCGAACAAACATTTTTATTGAGATTCAGCCAACAGAAATAATTTCAACCTTATATTTAGTTATGAACATATTTTGAGGAAACCTGTACCCATTATGTGGCAGTGTTTGATGTTGTATATAGAAAAATCGCATATATATCGTTCGGCACGTACACAGCAATGAAAATTCAGTGCTAAACGTGCCGCTAGTTCGAGCGCTCATGATTAAAAACCGCGTACCGATTTAAAATATGTCGAGCGATATTCGACCTTGAATACATGAGTGACCCATTGTATTTCAATTTCATTTATGTTATTTCCAAATAACGTATAGTCGAGGAATAAAAATTTAAGTCAATTTTCGACTTTGTTTCAGTTACATTAAGGTCCACAAAGGGACCAACATTTCGCGTCTGTACATGTATAGTGAAAATACCTTTTCCACAAGCTGGCATAATCGCGTTTATGTCGGACACACAGCATTCGTCCCGCTCGCACTCACATTTTTGCCAGTAAGGGACACATTCTGTCTAGTATAAATAGGGTAGTTGACACAAATTGTATTACTGCTTCAAAAGAAATAAGACCGAAATAGAATGATGGGAACCCTATACTAATATCTCAAAAAAGCCAAGTGCGAGTCGTACTGGCGGACGAAGTTTTGTACCATTATCTATAAAAACGACAAAAATATCACGTTTGTTGTATGGGAGCCCCATTAAATATTTATATTCTGTTTTTTAGTATTTTTTGTTATAGCGGCAACAGAAATACATCATCTGTGAAAATTTCTGTCTTAGCAATATTTACTACTGTCTATCACAGTTCGTGAGATACAGCCCGGTGATAGACGGACAGCGAAGTCTTAGCAATAGGGTCCCGTTTTACCCTTCGGGTACGGAACTCTAGAAATGACAAAGTTCTAACTGTTTTAATGTTGTTAGTTAGAGAGGGAAAGCGCTGCAGATGTGACGTCAATACTCTAGCGTCATAGTAAATGAGGATCGATCAATACGAAGGTATGTTTTGCGCAAAAGAGATAGGAGATGCCCCTCCTAAAACTTTGTTATTACATATTTATTCTTTTAGACTGCCTTTTTCACCATTTGATTCTAATTTTCATACTCGCTTCAAGAAAATTTAACAATTCGCCCGAGGACAGTGACGTCATTGATCTGTCGCGCTTTCTCTCTCTAACCAGCAGAATTAAAACGGTTGTAAATTCGTTAATTATTGAGATATTTGAATAGGATTTTCGTCATTTGGCATATTTTTATGCCTTATTTTTTACGCACGGCGGAACGGGAATTAGAAGATTGTGTCTTGGGAGCAAAATGATATATTTACGGCGAGGGCGGTATATTGAATTCTGAGTGAAGCGAAAGATTCTAAAGTAGAATTTTGAGCGTAGCGAGGGATTCAAGTGGTTACACCCAAGAGGGAAATAATTTTCCTACCATGTGACACATACTGCTTTTCACACCTATGAGGAAAAGAGTCATTGTTGCCCTCAAATGAGGGAAGAAAAGTACATCTTTGATCCCTCAATCCGAAGGCAACAATAATTCTTTTCTAAACAGCAGGTTTGAAAAGGTATATGCGTTTAGGGTGAGAGGTTGTTTGTTTGTGCACATCAATATCTTCTAAACGGCTTGACCGATTTAGAAACGGTTTCCTGCAATAGGTTTGTAGTTTAGTCCGAACGAATTTTAGCTAAGCGTTACGATGATAACTCGCCAGGGGGCGCTGCAGTAAACATCTTTTTTTGGAATTGTCTTTTGGAGTAGTCAAAATTTGAGTCAACAAACCTATTGGTCTAGATCAGGGGTGGGCAAACTTTTTTCATGGCGGGCCAGTAAGCTTGAGAAATTTCGGAGGAGGGCCATAATTGCAGCAAAACTGCACTTTTGTATAAAACAGCTGCTCTGATTTTTGGCTGAACCGTCAAAATATAATCATCGCGGGCCATGTACTAATTAATTCGATGTATCGGCGGCGGGCCGGATAAAATGCTTTCGCGGGCCGCAGTTGGCCCGCGGGCCGTACTTTGCCCACCACTGGTCTAGATCATTTGGGTCACCTTTTTTTTTATCACAAAATTATGTTTTCAGACCATTGGGCGGGCGTCCGTCCGTCCGTCAAGAACAAAATTGAATTTTGTAAAGGGTCAAAGTACCAGGGCAGCATAAACTAGGCGGCGGCTAACATAGCGTCGAGTTCATGCAATGCGTCAGTGGCGACCTTAATCTGGTCGCTTTGAACGCGACCGCTGCTCTGTAGTGCTGTCACGCTCTGACGTAACGCGACCAGGCGAGACGACACCCGGTGTTTCTCTTCTGTCAGGAGTTTGTGCGCTTTGTCACCTGTAACAAGCAATATGGATAGGTTAAGGTATAATCCCGCAGGTATAAGGTCAAATTCTATCAAATGAACGCAAGTAAAAATCTACTTTATAGTCAGAGCTCTTATTCGCTTGGGTTCGTTTAACAGAATTTAACCTTGGAGTTTTGTACGAACCAGGCAAGTATTTAGTATTATTAGCACTTACTTATTCAGACTTTTGGTTCGGGTGGGGGGGGGGGGGGGGGGGGGGCAAACATTGAAACAACCATGTGAACTGTGTAAAAATCGCTGTAATCACTGTACTATAATTTATAATAACTAAAAGCGAAACGGCTAAACACATTTTCGGGGGGGGGGGATAAATACTAACTATACCCCCCTCTGGATACGTGCCTGGTACGAACTATAACTAGTACCAAGATGGACATTAGCACAGGTTCACTAGTGCGCTTGTTTAGGGATCGTACTCGTACTCTGTGACCCATTTTTCACCCCCCTTCCCCCATCGGTGAAACATAATATTTTGAGGACGCCCTCCCCCATGAACAGGTTACGTAGTATGAGTACGTTCTTAGAGCATTTAAAACAAGAGATGCCTTCAGCGCATCCTTTCGAACTGTTGTTCGAAAATTTCGCCAAATTCTGGGGGGACGAGGTAACACACATATAAAGAAACTACGTACACTAGCAAAACATTCTCCCATTACTAGGCACCTACACAAAAACAATCACGCACGCACACTCAAAACAGTAAATTTGTGCAATAAAATTCGACCTAACCAGCGTCTACACTAGGGCAATTATCGCATGGCTAAATTGGCCAATTTCACTAAGGAACACATTTCATAGAGATCTTTATAGACAGTAGTCCTTATATTCTGAAATACGGCGACGTTTGATGTCAAAATAGCGACCAAGCGTGATGGTCAAGTACGAATGTTTTTAAATCGACTTTGTAATCGAAGCTCGATTTACGATTTTAAGTAAGACTTTTACTATGCAGCAAATTATAATTAAAGCGAAAATATATGTGCACATGAAATATTAATCTTTTCGTAAATTTGATAAACCAAAACGTTTTTTACACATAAAGGCATATTGACGAAGCTCTTCACACGCCGAGAACGATTTCGAGACTGACGTATAATCGGTTAGAGAAATAGTTTTTTCACACCTGCTATTCAGAAAAGAGTTATTCTTGCCTTATTCAAAGATGTACTTTTCTTCCCTCATTTGAGGGCAAGAATAACTCTTTTCCTCAAAGAAGGTGGTGAAAAGCAGTATGTGACACTCTGTAGTAAAATAATTTGTAAGATATTTCATGTGTTTAGCAGCGGGCCTCATAGACGGTGTGAAAAGCAGTATGTGTCACACGGTAGCAAAATTATTTCCGTCTTGGGCGTAAACACTTGAATCCCTCGCTACGCTCAAGATTCTACTTTAGAATCCCTCGCTACGCTCAAGATTCTACTTTAGAATCCCTCGCTACGCTCAGGATTTTATTATAGAATCTTTCGCTTCACTCAGAATTCAATATACCGCCCTCGCCGTAAATATATCATTTTGCTCCCTTGAGACACAATCTACTATTAATAACTTGGCAGATTTTTCCCCTATATCTTTGGCAGAGGGATAAGTATATTAATGGCGTCTCCAGTCTTAAATGCTAAGGGTACGTTATATAATATAATGATTAATGTAGGATTCGCATCAAACGGCCAAAGTCACCACCAGTAACCAGGGTGGCATAAAACAAGTAGCGAGGAGCCAAGGCAGATAAGTCACCTCCTCGCTCGGCGCCGATGTCGAAGTCCGCAGAGTGAGATGGCATCATTTGTTGGTAGTGTTCAAAAGTACCAGGGTGGCATGTGACAAGAAGAGACTCACCGAGTCAAGGCAGCTAAGTCACCTGCTCGCTCGGCGCCGATGTCGAAGTCCGCAGAGTGAGATGGCATCATTTGTTGGTAGTGTTCAAAAGTACCAGGGTGGCATGTGACAAGAAGAGACTCACCGAGCCAAGGCAGCTAAGTCACCTGCTCGCTCGGCGCCAATGTCGAAGTCCGCAGAGTGAGATGGCATCATTTGTTGGTAGTGTTCAAAAGTACCAGGGTGGCATGTGACAAGAAGAGACTCACCGAGCCAAGGCAGCTAAGTCACCTCCTCGCTCGGCGCCAATGTCGAAGTCCGCAGAGTGAGATGGCATCATTTGTTGGTAGTGTTCAAAAGTACCAGGGTGGCATGTGACAAGAAGAGACTCACCGAGCCAAGGCAGCTAAGTCACCTGCTCGCTCGGCGCCAATGTCGAAGTCCGCAGAGTGAGATGGCATCATTTGTTGGTAGTGTTCAAAAGTACCAGGGTGGCATGTGACAAGAAGAGACTCACCGAGCCAAGGCAGCTAAGTCACCTGCTCGCTCGGCGCCAATGTCGAAGTCCGCAGAGTGAGATGGCATCATTTGTTGGTAGTGTTCAAAAGTACCAGGGTGGCATGTGACAAGAAGAGACTCACCGAGCCAAGGCAGCTAAGTCACCTGCTCGCTCGGCGCCAATGTCGAAGTCCGCAGAGTGAGATGGCATCATTTGTTGGTAGTGTTCAAAAGTACCAGGGTGGCATGTGACAAGAAGAGATTCACCGAGCCAAGGCAGCTAAGTCACCTGCTCGCTTGGCGCCAATGTCGAAGTCCGCAGAGTGAGATGGCATCATTTGTTGGTAGTGTTCAAAAGTACCAGGGTGGCATGTGACAAGAAGAGACTCACCGAGCCAAGGCAGCTAAGTCACCTGCTCGCTTGGCGCCAATGTCGAAGTCCGCAGAGTGAGATGGCATCATTTGTTGGTAGTGTTCAAAAGTACCAGGGTGGCATGTGACAAGAAGAGACTCACCGAGCCAAGGCAGGTAGTCGCCCGCTCGCTCGGCGCGGATATCCAGCTTGAACCAATCGTCCAGGTCCTCAGAATCGGAAGATGGCATCACCTAAGGCAATATGAAAATTTTATTAAGATAGATTGGGCAAAAATGCATTCCGGTCCGGTCCAAGTCAATTCCATAAATTTCCAGACTATCATTAGAGAATATGCAACATTTTATTTCATGGTGCCATTCGAACCAGTTTTTAGAGAGGAACAAATTTGTATATGGAACAAGTACAATAAGAACAACACAAAAGACAAAAATGGATTTCAAAGTACAAATCCGCTGGATGCGGGTGGCGCAGGACCGGTCATTATGGCACTCTTTGGGGGACGTCTTTCGGCTGATATGATGATGATGATGATATCAAAATGGGGGGAGAAAACATAAAAATCTAAATCTAAAGGTGCGTCTACGCTAGACGAACCGAGCACGAGCGAAGCACGAGCAGAGCCGTTCTCGGGTTCGTCGTTCGCGGTGTCAAGCCTGGACGTACAACGAACCTACAACGAGCATTTACCTCAATCGAAGCGAATCCCTTTGTGTTCGTCAAAAAACCGACAACTGGCGGAACGCAGCCGAGCACGAGCAAAACGTTCGGAGCGCGCTCGTTCGAGGCTCGTAAGTCGGTCCACTCTACACGAATTGTGTTCGGCTCGTGCTCTGCTCGTGCTTCGCTCGTGCTCGGTTCGTCTAGCGTAGACGCACCTTAACGTTCGTGAAGTGTAACAGTTCACAGAGCCACTAGTAATTAATAATAATATGTGTTCAATGACACGGCAACTCACATCATACAAGCTGTCGTCTTCAGAGCTGTAGTCGTCGCTGGGGACTTCCTCGTCCATGCGCTCGGGCCGCCGGATCGGCTGCGATTTGCTCCTCACAGGCTCATCGGCGATGTCCTGCATTTAAATAGTACATTACTTACCAAGGGCGGTGAAACAAAGAATGTCTCAGATCGCAGGTATTTGACGCCCGAGCCGAAGGCAAGGGCGATAATTATGCGATCTGAGGCTTTCTTAATTACCGCCCGAGGTAAGTACAAAATTTTATGTCACCCCCTGGCCAGGAAGTGGGATTTTCCGCGCGCGGAGCGTGCGGTAATTGCCACTTTATGGCCAGGTGTGACATAAAATAAGTTATTAAACTTCATAAGGATAAGGGCTTATCCAACACTTTTAGATCTACCCCCCTCCCTCTTGAGATGATGTTCCAGGAGACCCCTCCCCCACGAAATCTATTAGTGAATGACGTGTGAAATGATGATTTATAATGTCCTACATGAGTAGATATAATTTCTCGGTCTTGTAGGTACAGGAAAATAATACACGTGAGGTCTACGTTTTAACCCCCTCCAACGTGATAAGTCGTGAGGTTTTCATGACCCCCCCCCCCCCCCCCCCCTCTTAAATAAACCCTAACAAGTACGTAGACATGTTAACGTTGAAACGTTCGACCACACCGCAGCTCAAAATACGCTGACGTGCTACTCAAAGCACGGTGTAACGTGACGCATGACGTTTTTAACGCAAGCATATTTTGGAGAAAATGACTGACTGTCGAGTTTCTTTCGGCGTTTCTTCTCGGCAGTGGTCTCATGAGAAACGCTAGTAGTTTTTGACTTGTAAAAGTGCCTTTGCGGCCTACTTGCAGAATAAAGTTCATTTATTTCATTTATTTATTTCCATCCACACCACTGCTCAAAAAACGCTAATGCATCGCCACCGGTGTGGCCGAACCTTAATGTAATTCATAAAAATCAACAAGCCTCTATAAAGTAATAACAGTCTATGCGACTGCTACATAATCAGAGGCACTAAAAACGGATTGTGGTTTTATGAAACGACTAAA
Organism: Epiblema foenella; assembly: GCA_963556455.1. Lineage (NCBI taxonomy): Eukaryota > Metazoa > Arthropoda > Insecta > Lepidoptera > Tortricidae > Epiblema > Epiblema foenella. The sequence goes on along the minus strand of OY747119.1, from coordinate 6,865,200 downwards.
ACCGGAGTGTGGTTAAGATAAGATCGAGTGTTACTGTCTACATCCATATTATTGAAACGAGCCGGAGGCGAGTATCATAATAAGATCACACGAGTGTTTCAAGGACTAATTATGTACAGTTTATATACATCCATATATTAAATCCTTTTTAACGTGTTCAAAGACCGTAGATAAGGATCAGCCGCCCCTGAGATACAAGCAGACAGATAAAAGCATTTTAGGTAAAAGCGTATCGATTAGAAAAATATAATCTACACTTTATTTTATTTTAGTTTTTTCAAAAGAGCACCTACTTTTTGAATCCCAGCAGCTTGTACAGAGATTTTAGCTTGCGACCGTACCAGGATTACAGAAGTCCCAAGTAGTTACTTTAAGTTACTCACATCGTCCAGATCATAATCGTCGTCCTCCAAGAACTCTTCCTCGCCTATGTTCTCCTGGTGCTCTTTGGATCCTTGAGGCTTGAGCAAAGATTTAAGCTTGCGACCGTACCAGGATTACAGAAGTCCCAAGTAGTTACTTTAAATTACTCACATCGTCCAGATCATAATCGTCGTCCTCCAAGAACTCTTCCTCGCCTATGTTCTCCTGGTGCTCTTTGGATCCTTGCGGCTTAAGCAAAGATTTAAGCTTGCGATCATACCAGGATTACAGAACTCCCCAAGTAATTACTTTAAATTACTCACATCGTCCAGATCATAATCGTCGTCCTCCAAGAACTCTTCCTCGCCTATGTTCTCCTGGTGCTCTTTGGATCCTTGAGGCTTGAGCAAAGATTTAAGCTTGCTCGAGTTGGTGTACTGCTTCACGGGTGTGGGTTTAGGTTTCTCTGTGAATGGGACAACAGTATTACTACAACCGGGACGGCATGAGTTGCCTGCCGTGTTTTAGACGTCCGAGCGTAAACGAGGCCGTCTAGTAATATAAGGCAGGCAATCTCTATTCTGAGCAAGGTATGTAAGTGCTTTTGTCAAAAAATGCTGGAAAATTGAACATTATAAATAAAATCCAAACGAAATCCTAAACATGTATTCAACAATCGAGGTTTCACTATTATCGCGAACGTAAAACTTTTCCGAGCATGTCTAAGAAACATAAATTATTTACTAACGACCTGCCCCGACTTAGCGCTTATTGTCAGTTGTAAACACAAAAGTTGTCCACCCGGTGGTCAATAGTTAACGGCTTATGTACATATAAGTTATGATTTTATTACATAGATTTATAGTTATGGAAACACCGTTTATGCGGGTTAATAGACCAATACAAAATTAAGCTTTGTGGCCCTTAACTTTTGATATGTCCACCGAAACGACGCGAACCTAAATCTGACAATGACCCATTAACTGTGAGATTAGACAAGCAGTACGAGCCCCAATGCAAAATAGCTCGTCTAGTCGCAATTCTGCATGCGTATTTTTTTTCAAAAACTAGTATTTCTACCCGAATCGACTTTGATGATTAATGGAATACACTAGACGCAATGTCACTAAAGCTAGCTTAGTTTTGAGTTGTACAAAGTGTACATCTCGTTATTTATTTTAAAATAATTTAATTATAAATATTACATCTCACACGCAAATAATTACGTCTGCTTCATATTTAAGGCAAAATAGGTCGTCTATTTAAAATAAAACCTGTTTACCAGGGTTCGTAATATAAAATATTATTTTCAAATTGAATACGGAATATTCTCTGTCATGTAAAATGACAAACCACTATATAAAAGGGCAAATTCAGCCTAATTTTTTATTACTCCAAATCGTTTTTCTATCGAGATGGCACGAGGTAAGCCAGTGACTGAAGAAGTGCGGAAAATTATAATCTCCAGTAACAATAAAGGCAAATCTACGTACCAAATTGCCAAGGACCTTTCTATGCCAAGGTCTACAATCCAAACTATCATCGAGCATCATCGAAAACACGACAAAATTTCTTGTTTAAAGAAATCCGGCCGCCCACGAATTACTACTAAAGCAGAAAACAGGATTCTGAGGAAGATCATCAAGAAAAATCGTCGTGCAAGAGCTGGAGAACTTACGGTACTATGGCGTGACGCAATTAAAAAAAACATTTCAGTGGATACTTGCAAGAGAGTGATGAAGAGGATGGGCTACGGTTTTTACACTGCTAAAGAGAAACCGTTACTTACACAACGGCAGAAAACTAACAGGTTGAAATTCGCCAAAAAGTACAGAAATTGGACCGTCGATCAGTGGCGTAAAATTATATGGAGTGACGAATCTAAATTTGAAGTCACAGTAGGCGATGAACGAAGTAAAGTCATTCGCGAAAAAGGAGAGGCATTTCAAAAAGATTGTCTTAAGCGTAAGGTAAAGTTTCCAGCTTCCTTAATGATTTGGGGCTGCATGTCGGCACAGGGTGTCGGCTGTCTGCAATTTATAGATGGAACCGTCAATGCCGAAAAATACAAAAGCATCTTACAAGAGAGTTTGCTGCCGTCTATACGTAAGTTAAAGTATAAAAATGCGTATACTTTTCAACAAGATGGTGCCTCATGCCATACCGCTAAAGCAACGATGGCGTGGCTGAAAAAGAAAAAAATACCTACCATGTCGTGGCCATCCAGCAGCCCGGACTTGTCTCCCATAGAAACGTTGTGGTGGAAAATGAAGAAGAAGTTGCGAAAGGACCCGTCCAGATCAAAAGCTGATCTTAAAGAGAAACTTACCTGTGTTTGGAATGAAACAACCCCGGAAGAGTGTCGACAGCTGGTAGATACAATGCCGCTCAGAATTAAAGCCGTTTTAGATGCAAAAGGAGACGCCACCAAGTGGTAGACGTTCTAATCTGCGTCGGTAACACTAAAGACGAACTTTTTTGCATTTTAGTACAATTGGTGAAACAATGTTTTTTTTATTACCAAGGAAAGTTCGTTTTTTTTTTCATTGAATAAATAAAATACGATTTATAACTTATACTGTTTTTATATTGCTAATTCTTCCAAACACCTTCGTCCCCCAGAATTTTTAGGTTAACGTTAGTTTAGTACATTTTTTTCCTACCAGACGTACTCATTTGCATTGGGGCTCGTATACCAGCATTCTTTTATACATCTTTACTATTTGCTTAACATTTTCATTGTATGTAACATCATATGGGAGTCTATTCTAGTGTCTTTTTATAGGGGATTGACGAGAGACATCATCCTGTTGTGGATTCGTTTTTATTATCAGTGACTTAGAGACCATATACATCTCTAACAATATTAGATTAATTTTAATTTTGACGCTCAGGGACCATGTACATCTCTGGGATATTATATTAATTTCATTATACTCCTTGTTAAATATTGAGACCTTATACATCTCTAACTTTACTGATGTTGTAATATTTGTAATAGATAACTTTGCAAGTTTATCTTCACTGTATGACATTAATTTTGTTATAATTGTAAACTCGAAATTATTATTCCTTCTTGAACTGTAAATTAATATTTTGACATGAAAAATGTATTACTTATTATAGTCAGACTTTCTGAAATTGTAATTTAATATTTTGACATGTAAAAGTGCCCTTGTGGCCTATTTGCAGAATAAATGTTTGTATTTGTATTATTTGTATTCAAAGTGCGTGGTAGCGCGTTCGCCCACACTCTCCTGCCATAATCATTACTAAGAGATGAATTTTCAAAATCGCAGTCGTTTTTTCACTTCTCGACCGGTTCAAAAGATGTGGACCCATTTCTTGGCTTAACTACAATACATTACCAGTCTTAATGTTACTAATTAACGGCCGCGACTTCAGCGCTCGGCCGGCGGAAGACCGCGGCTTCGTAGTGAACATTCTCTTCACTGTGCTTCCGTCTTCGTCTGACTGAAATAATGACAAACAGCTCAAAAAAACAATCGAGAAATTAAAGTATTAAAGTCTTTGCTTTAAAAAAAAAAAAAAAAAAAAAAAAAAAAAAAAAAAAAAAAAAAAAAAAAAAAAAAAAAAGGAGAAATCTCACAGCAGCTGTACTCGCGCCGTCCACAATGTGAAATTTGAATCAAGACATTCAGAGAATAAGGTAGCAATTAATTTGTTCTAAAATTAAATGAAACGCTCAATATGAAGGAAATACATTGTATTGCACATTGGGCGATGCGAGGCTATAAATCGAACAAGCAAGAGAAGATTCTCTCTCATTTCTTAAACTTTGTGTTACGTTATTTCTATACCATATGTACGAATAGGACTTGTCTCGTGGATTGGACGATCTATAGAGTGAATGGATTGAATGAGTGAACGAAAGAAAACATCTGAATCTAGCCGCCCAAAGGCTTCAGGCAAGCTTTTCAATGGAAAATATTTCTTTCAAAATTGGAACAGAGTTGCATTTGTTTCGTTCGATTCCAAAACAAAATACACTCTACTCTTTTTCCTAATACAGTAGATTAAAATTTCATTGAGATATTCTTTCCGTTTGTAGACTAGAGATATGAGTTTGTAGGTGAGTAAAACCGTTTATATTTACAGGTCGTACTATCATCATTTGTAGACCTTATCTCGTTGCAATAAGGTTAACTGTGATGCTCATACAAGGTATCCACGCAATTATAAAAGTAATTCGAATCGTTCAATCCAGTCACGCCAGCGTTTGTGTATCGTATCGTATCTGATGTCATAACTATGTACACTCCGACAAAGAAAAAAAAATTCACACTTTTTCCTTGGTTTGAGTTTTTACAATGCATAATAAGTCAATTTAGTATAATAAAACTAATCTATGTTAAAGAGATATGTACAATATACACTTGGATTTTTTAGTAAACGTTCAGTATAGCGATAAAATAGTTTTGCGACAAACAATACAACACGTGGGAAATGTGAATAACGACTTTGCAAATAAATAATAGTTATTTGTTATACAAGGGTGCAAAGTTGTATTTTAACCGCGAGTGTGGAATTGAAACAAGAGCTAACGAATGGATTCTAGGGTTGAACTACGAGCTAGCGAATGGATTTTATGGTTCGAAAATAGAATCCTGAGCGAAGCGAGTGATTCAAAAATAGAATCCTGAGCGTAGCGAGTGTTGCAACACACGAGACGTAAAATAACTTTGCAGCCGTGTATAACAAAAATCTTTTCACGTCACTACAGCGACGAATTTTTTTTTCAGTACAGTTGCATCCTAAATATATTTGGATGCCCGGGGTCCACTACCTAATCCCAAGATTTGGAGTAGGTACTAGTTTTTTTAACACAACAGCACTTTATAAAAATATTGGTGCTTGACTGTCTGGACTGGCCTTTATATGTTATTATGTTTGAAAAAAGTTAAAAATAGTTACGTTCGGATTTCAAATATTCTTTGCACTCTTGTGGATAAAACGCAGTTTTGCTATCTGTTTTTAAATAATAAAAAAGGGCTTTCCGAGCTGGTGACGTGAAAATTACATTTCCTATGATACACGTGTTAGCGTCACAATTTAAGTACTTTTATATCACTAGAGAGGTTTTAAGAGAGGTAGGGCACAGCAAAATGTCTTCTTGCTCGAATTTGAAGCAGCCCAATTGAGGAAGTACCTCCGCCTTGCAGAAGACCTCAGCCATAATAACATTGTCTACTAAACAAGTATGTAGTGTTGTGTTCCTGGAGGTGAGCAAGGTTGCCAGAGCTCCCGAGGATGCACTGTGTTGAGCGAGGGACCTAAATTAGTCCCTTCTGTTGTCAACACAGTGCATCCTCAAATTTTATAAAGGGTCGGCAACGCGCACGTGACTCCTTTGGAGTTGCGGGCGTCTACAGGCTGCGGTGGTCGCTTACCATCAGGTGGACCGTACGCTAGTTTGCCACCGGCGTTGTATAAAAAAAAAAACGAGCGCGGATTAGCCGTAGTTGCAGTTGTGACACATACGAACACACAGACAACGTGAATTCATAGCTCCTACGCTTACACACACATAGATAATATGCATGTATATCTCGACACTCAACCATGCCCCGCGCGCGTGATATAAAAGTACCCGACCATTCGTAGATCTTATCACATTGCATTAAGGTTCAGGAATAGTCAGTTAAATTGTGATGCCGATGTTACATCAGACATTGAAAGTACTCGATAAATCCAAATGTATTAACCCGTCGTCTACCGGCCCCAGAGATCATAACAAAAGAATGCTATCGTTTTTTTTTCGCCGGGAGACGACGGCTACTTCTTAATAAAAGCAATATTATGAGTATAAATTCCCAAAAAGCGTAAAAAGAGTAGGTATAATTCCGTGCTCTGTTAGTAGTCTATACCAGGGATGTTGTGGATGCAATTTAAACGCTCACAGTTTTTTTTTAATGAACAGCGACTGGCCTTAGTCTCGCCTGATGGAAAACGATGAGAACGTGTTAAGGAATTACATCAATTTACCCTGGTAACATTATGCATTAACTTTTGACTCTATAATTCGTTCTAATATCCTTTATTAACTATTACATTCAGTCCTTTTTTTTGAACCTGACTGTGGCTTTATAGGCCGGGCCCAATAAAGCGATAGGAGTGCGCGGTTGGAGAGTAGCCTGGGGAAAATCCAGGGGAAAACCTCCGGCACGACCACGCGTGTGGTTTGGAACACTGAAATACTCTAAGAGTTTGCGCTCCAGTGAGATTGGTTGAGTGGTTTCAACCGAATCTGAGATGTGAGTGGAATCGAGGTACTGGGAGTTTTGGCGCTGTTTCACTAAACCTAGCCTAGCTGAGAAGAGTCCAGCAAGAAACTCAGCTAGGCCCGACCTGGGTCGGACTGAACCTGGGTCGGACTTACATTCAGTCACATTCGACTTTCATTCACTCACTTTTCCTAAAAAATATATGTCTGTCGTAAGGATCTCGTGCATCTGCGCTTGTTAATAATTTCTAATTTGGGTCTATGAATCCCGTCTGCCTTCAGCATTTCAATATATTAAACCCAGAACAAAGATACCTAGGTAGGTATCTTTGTTCTGGGTTTAATATATTAGGAACACCTTTCCTGTCTGTTTAGTCACAACTAGGTAGTTGTGACTAAACAGACAGGAAAGGTGTTCCTAACTTACCAAGAAAGCGGCGCCGCCAACGTGGGATACGTAAGTACTTTTTAATATGTACTTACACCTGACTGTCAAGGTATTGTTCAAACTTATAATTTCAAATGTATTTCCCTTCTGGTACAAACCACAAGGCCTAAGATGTAGCTCGATGGTTCAGTAATAGCCTATTCACTCTTGCCTTGAGAGGCTTAGATTATGATTGACTGGAAATACAGAAGACATCCGTCATACCAGATAGTAAATTGTAAACATTGTCTATGTCTACACATAGTGGCGTACTGTAGAACTCATAATTAGCTGGATAAAGTAAGTTGTCGCTTCCATCCATTGGAAATTTAGCGTGACAGTCTTAATATAACGTAAAAGCGACACGGCCAGGGATCGTTACCGGTATTCTTAATACCGGTTTTAAATAAGGTATAACCGGTTATAATTGCATTTCGCAATTTATATCGCTAAAGCTCTGATTAGCGATATAATCAAAACCGGTATTCAAACATATTAGGGGTTTCGCCAATTGACAACAATACCTCAATTTTTTTTTCATATATATTGTTGCATCCAGAGGCAAGAATTCTCCTTTTAAAGATAGACTATTCAATGAAAGGGCAAAATTTCTACTGATATTTTGAAATACTTGAAACAACAACATTATAGTATTTGTCTAACAATAATTTCCTCTATTTGACACTTTACCCATAAAAACCTTTACCGGTAATATCTGTCAGTGTCAACATACTCGATTATTTGTTTCTGCAAACTGGCGTATTGTAAAAAGTAGGTATTTACACCTATTTGTTGCGTTTTAGCAGTAATGTTTAATTGACATCTTACCTTTCAAGTGCAATGAATAGCGGTATTGAATACAGGTATTCAATATCGTAAATAGTCTACACATAGAGGTATAATATCTGACATGCAATTTTGACATTATGAATAAATGAATATGAATATGAATATATAGATAAAAGCGGAATGACAACAATACCTCTAATTACAATATAGGTATTATTGTATTAGCGGTAACTGTTTGTCAATTTCTATACAGGTATTATATAAAAGCGGTTTACAATCCCTGGACACGGCACGAAGGTGGTAAGCCGGTTGAAGGCTGACCGAACCTTGGCGTACCCACTTGGGCAAGATCTGGAAAGACAGGCGAATAACCAAAACAACTCACTTGCTGCAGAATAAAGTTAATGTCATAAATTCCCAAGAAATATCCCTCCTATTCACACTTGCATCTACAACATCCCTGTATTAGGGTGGGTTGCACCAAACCGTCTGTAATCGTAAGCGGCGTTCGTTAAAATCTGATTGTATCGAAAGTTTGACAGCTGCCGGCGCCATATTTGACGATGACCGGCCCGTGATCGTATGTTGGTGCAACCGACCCCTACTCTACACTAGATAACTGGGCCGTACTTCTCGCGGCCACGCAGCTCGGCGGAGGAGACTCGGCGGTCTCCACTGCCGCGCCCGGGAGCTGTTCGATACAATGCTTGTCAATTATTACCGAGTGTCCTGTAGCTTTATGGTAGCCTGGTACCGTGGCGCGACTTTTGATTGAGTTTCCAACAGTTAAAGCTTGTCAAGACAATTTTGGGCACCCTCGCATATTCAAAATGTGTGATGGCGATAATAATAATTAATTTTTCATCTCTCCTGTTCGGAAAGTTCATTTTCATAAGCAGATAGCCGGATTGAAAGTCGCTTTTCCGACCCTAGGGTGGAATGTAATTTTTTTTTAAGTTCTCTAGGCCGGGGCCGCGGCGGCGACAGCTGCTGGTTGCTGCAGCGCGTGTTTTTATTACTAAATCCTTAGAATATCATTTACTATTACTTTTATTTTCCTCATAATCGAAATGAAAAGTAGAGTGTTTAGCTCGGGTGAAAGCACCCATTTCACCCTTGAACTATTGGCTAAATATCTCGTGTGAAGGGGTCACTTTCAACCCTTGGTTAACAATCGACTATTGACGGCAGTTACATCATAATTTTCGTAACTTTAGAAACGCATAATCGGCGGAGGAGACTCGGCCGTCTCCACTGCCGTGCCCGGGAGTTGTTCGATAGAATGCTTGTCAAATTACTTTATCCTGTAGGTTTATGGTGGCCTGGTACCGTGGTGCGACTTTTAATGCGTTTAAAGCCGGTTTATACAGACTTTTATACAAACTATACTTATTCTCTTTGCTCTTGAATGTAGGTGCCCATATTGCAATGTGATAAATATTAATAATATTGCAATATGTATTGTATATTAAACTTAAACTACAGAATAGCTGGGAATCTACCAAATATTATGGAAAGAAATTAATGTGGATGAAATTGATACGATTCTTAGGACACTCTGTATAAATATAAAAGCGGATATAGTACTGTCTCGATCTAGTTCTATCGCTTACCATATCGCTGTCCCGGTCGCTCAGATCCTCGGGCTCGGCTTTGATCGGCTGTTTTCGTATAATGGCATTTTTCGCCACTTTCAACTTCGTCACTTTCGCCGCCTGAAATAACATATTTTATGTCACACCTGGCCATAAAGTGGCAATTACCGCACGCTCCGCGCGCGGAAAATCCCACTTCCTGGCCAGGGGGTGACATAAGATTTTGTACTTACCTCGGGCGGTAATTAAGAAAGCTTCAGATCGCATAATAATCACCCTTGCCTTCGGCTCGGGCGTCAAATACCTGCGATCTGAGACTTTCTTTGTTTTACCGCCCTTGATAAGTAATGTACTATTACAAAATAACGCATATCGTCGGGTTACAAGCAAAAGTCACTTAGTAACAAATACCTAGTTAAAATAAAGCTCGTATATCAGCATCGTTTCAGTACTGAGATACGAGGTTTCGAAGAGTAGTGACAGATTTGATAGTGATTTTTGCTTCTCACCAGACGATATTAGTACAATTAGAGGTTCGAAACCCCGACCTCCACATTGAAAACCAACAGTGGCTGTAATGGAATCGAAACTTAAGGCCCTAATACACACGTACGAGAGTCGCGTGCGAGTTTAACTACATTGCGCGACTTGATAAATCGATTGAAGTCTAATTAATGGTATCCCTGGTATAATTACCTGAGGGCCTACTCTGAACTCATATAGTGTATAACATGAGAGTGAAAGGGACGGCACGATACGAAGTTCGCATTTCGGAGTTGGCCCTCTGGGATGCCATCAATGTAATGAAATTAGCATGCGAATCTCGTACGCGTGTAAACATGGCTTTATGGTAATCCATACTAATATTATATTGGGGTGTCTCAAAAAATAACGTTCGTTCGACATATTTTATAGGTCGTATCTAATGATTTTAAGTGGGGATTTTAAGTATAGTGTCTTTCAAAAGTCCAAGTGAGACCGATAATCGTCGAGTGCTGGTACCTCAATCCTTTGTAGCCTCAATATCGATCGATCTTCAAGGGTCAAATCTCCACTATTAAAACGATTAAACCAACGCTGTAACATCCGTTCATTTGCCACATCTCCCCCTTCAACTTCACATGATTTTCTTGCTGCCGCGGCTGCTTTAAGTTTTTATTTCCAATAAAATCTCAACAATACACGAATTTCGTATTTGTCGCCTTCCATATATATAATATCAAAACGTGTTACGCCGTCAATTAACAAAGACAGTATGACTAAAATAAAGTACAACAATTGCATTCTTTATAGAACTAGACAATTGTCTTAACAGGTTACGACATGCATAAATAGTCGTGTAGTAAATTTTTAGTTACGAAACCTGACATTACTTATGAGACACCTTCAGTACCTGGGACACCAACCATGTAATGATATTCGCATGCGAATTTCGTCCGTGTGTAAATACGGCTTTATGGTAATCCATACTAATATTATTATTATTTTTTTGAACCTGACTGTGGCTTTATAGGCCGGGCCCAATAAAGCGATAGGAGTGCGCGGTTGGAGAGTAGCCTGGGGAAAATCCAGGGGAAAACCTCTGGCACGACCACGCTAATATTATAAATGTGAAAGTAACTAACACTGTCTGTTTCCTCCTCAAGCTTAAATAGCTGGATCGATTTTGGTGAAATTTGGTATGGAGATAGTTTGAGGCTCGGGGTAAGAAAAAGATAGATTTTATCCCAGTAATCATCCCCTTTGTATGGAGGTATGATATAATCAGAGCTGGGTATTAGCTCGTTAATCCGTTAATCGTTAATTAACGAAGTTAACCATCCATGTATCGGATTAACTTTTAAGTTAACTTGCAAAATTGTTAACGGACTCATTAACTTCTGCTAACTGTCCAAAGCTCCGTTAATCCGTTAACTAAGTACCTATTTTATCAAAGGAACACCGCGCCGCCGCGCCGCGAGTAACAGGTTCTGACAAGTCCGTTTGATCGTGGCGGCGTAGGCGAAAGTCATCTTGCTTTTCTTATTTTTTTCATTCCCTGCCTACTTTCCAAAGCGCATACCCGCATACGCAGGTGCTGTTTTACCAGGAGTTAACGATTAACGTTAACTTCCGTTCAATGGCCCGAAATGTAACGCTTTAACGTTTAGCGATGTTAAGTTTTTTTTAACGGATTAGCGATTAACGAAGTTAACTATTTGGTTAACGGGGCCCAGCTATGCATGTAATCGAGTCCCGCGTGGACGATATCGCGGGCAAAAGCTAGTAATGTTATAAAGTTTTATATACATCAAACATGAAATCATCTTCGCTGGAGCGCGCGGCGCGGCGCGCGTTCTTCTCGCGTATTGTCGTGAGCACTTTCTTTTTCTTGTTGTCGTCCTCTCCCAACATGCGCTGTAACGAAAGAGATAAAACATGACCTACTGTCAGCATTACAGGTCACTGACCATTGGTAGACCTTATTTCGTTGCAATAAGGTTCACGAATAGTCAATTAACTGTGCCCAATGGACACCAAAAATAGTACGACCAACAACAAAAAAGGTCAAAACAGCGTGAGCAGTTTTTCAGTTTTGATTATTTATTTATTTAGCCCCTTATTCGTAAACGTCTATCAAACTTATATTAGTTGATTAGCCTCTAAAGTTCGTTTGTCCTTATCTGTAACTTTGACATTTACGTTAGTGAGAATGGGACAAAGAACATTTTACTTAGCAGAGGTTTGTTAAGTTTTACGAATAAGGGAGTTTATCTTTTCTTGCACAAAAAGAAATCTTAAACAAACACAAAACGCGGACTTAAAGCCACGAGGCATTCTCTACCAGTCAACCTCCAGGCAAAGCAGAAAGATTGAAGGCAGTGCAACTGATACCAGATTATTCTCTTGGTCTGAATGTTGACGAGCAGAGAATGCCTTAAGGCATTAATTACGCCGTCCATTTTTCGTTCCGTACAAAGATTATTTCTCAAAATTGTACAATGTTCAATCTATAGTAAGTATGGGTATTAAAAATAAGACGTTGAAAAATCGGTGTGAGCACAGCGCTAAGCTGGTTTAGCCCACCCGTAGTCAGTGAGTTGGTTTCATTTATGAAATCACGTAACAGTTTTCAGTTTAAAATATTCAATTTATATATTCAATTTTCATTTTGTACTCAACTTTTTCAGCAAACTGTATCTTTTCATTAGTAAAGAAATTGACATTTTATATTTGCCTTGCTACCAGTTTAAACACATAGAAACTAAAAAGTTTAGGGAGCAGAAAGTTTTCTATGTCATAGAACATTTTATAAAACCTAGTATACTTAAGTACTTAACATAATTTGAGTCCATGAGTTGTGTCAAAGTAATATAAAAAGGCTGGCTAGCTCGATGAAAAGTTAAATGTACTAGGGCGACAGAGAAGATCAGATCGTGTGTAGTCTGTCATTGCTCTGATAGTCCGAGGCCTATCTCATTAGATCCATTCAGTAGATCCACTGTGTATCTAATGAGATTTTTTTTTACCGCTAGATACATTGCAATTCATAATGGATCTATTGGGATGTTTTCTTTCATTAGATACATTTTAGCCGGGGTCTGTGAGGAATGGATCTAGTGAGAGTTTATTTCTCATTAGATTGAAATATAGAATGGATCTAGTGAGAAGTTAACAAAAAATTTTTATTATTTATCATTGCATTAATATTTTTTTTGTTTTTATTTTTTATTATAATTCCTAATTTAATTCTACTAAATTAATAAATAAAATAATAAATTTATGAGAAAGATTGTATGTGTACACATTAATTCCTCAATCACACTAAACAGTCGATGTACCTACAGTTTAGATTAAAATATATGCAAACCTACCCAAATACCTACACTTTTTTTATTAATATTTTTTCTCTAAAATTATTTAAACTCAATTTTATATTGCATAAAAGATAAATGTAATGAAGTTTGATCACTTCGTACTCTCTACTTTTCTTTTTCATTTATGATTCTTACCTATAGTATAAATGTACACTGTAAAAAAAGGACCTCCCGTAGGTACTCGATCGAGAAAATGATAAAATCACAGATTTCACGTACTGAAATTAAGGCGTTTCCATTTATTTGGAATTTAGGAAGAATAAATTGAACAATCGGGTAGAATAGATCTTATGAGAAATACTTCTTGACAGATCCTTTATTAATAATAGGAATGGATCTAATGAGAAATAAATTGTCACTAGATCTATAATTTATCTCGGGAAATAGATCTAGTGGGAATAAATGCTTACTAGATCCACAGTCTTCAGAAGTAATAGATCTAATGAGAAATAACTCTCACTAGATCTATAATGTATCTTGGGAAATAGATCTAGTGGGAATAAATGCTTACTAGATCCACAGTCTTCAGAAATAATAGATCTAATGAGAAATAACTCTCACTAGATCCCTGATAAATTGTAATTCAATAGATCCAATGAGAAAAACACTGTCACTAGATCCATCATGTATGTCATAAAAAAGATCTAGTGAGAATAAACTCTTACTAGATCCTGTAATGAGAAACTAGATCCTAGATCTACAATTCTATAATAATATTTATAGAAAATCTCTAACACAAAGGGACAGCATAGAAATTACAAGTTTTATATGAATTTGGTCGAATGCTTCATAATTTCAATTAATTATAATAAGTTTTTTCGGTATTTGTTTGATCGGCTCACAAGGAAACGAGCCCGAGCGACGGACACAAATAGATGTCCTTGCCTTTTGCTTACTTCTGTTTAAATAATATACAATAAAGAATAATACACTTCTTTTTAATCCTAGCTAGTATAATGGCCGGATTTAGACCACCTAATTAATCAGGTAAGAAGGATTTCAAATATTGAATATAAAAGTCGATTAGAGTAGACCGACTGTAAATAGGATATGTATTTTTTTCTTAACTGCAAGTAACATTATGTCTACTAAAAGTACAATTCAAATAACTGTGGGATATTTTATACTAAAATAATAATCCAGTCAAGGGCTATACAGATTATTAAGTTATTTTCCTCTTTTCGCTTCTTAAAAAATGTTAACTTCTGTATACGCTCCTTAATCAATATTAACTTATTTATTCAACGGGTGTCAACCGAGCCGTATACTAAGAACCGATCATTTTTATATTATATAACTTGTATATTACATGAAAATTATACCATATTATGGTTATAATAAATATTTGAAAATTACATATACAAAATGTTTATTATATAAAATAAGTGACTAAATAGTTTGCAATAATATAAAGTGTTATTATACTGAATGCAAATATATAATTTATTTTTATACCCCACATTTTTTACACACCCTCGGGTTCAAACCTCGGCTGGGATTATTCCCAAAAAAAACTTACGTACGACCCTCTCGGTTTTAAAATAAACTTATATACGAAATATCATCTGATATTTAGCAGTAAAATTGTCACTAAATATTTAATGGATCTGGGAAAATAGATCTATTGGAAATAAAAATCTCGTAAGATCCATTGTCTTTGATCTAATGATAATAAATTCTCATAAGATCCACGCTTGGTCAGTAAATGTATCTAGAGAGGATAAATTTCTCATCTGATCTATTTTATATAATCTAATGAGAAACAAACTCTCACTAGATCCATTCCTCACAGCCCCCGGCTAAAATGTATCTAATGAAAGAAAACATCCCAATAGATCCATTATGAATTGCAATGTATCTAGCGGTAAAAAAAAAACTCATTAGATACACAGTGGATCTACGAATGGATCTAATGAGATAGATCCTAGCTCACTGTCTCTTTCAAGAGAAAAATCTTTCGTAGTACCAGGGCGACACACTCACCAAGAGATCGTCTGTGTTGTGTCCATCATCGCTCTGATGATCTGAGGGCTCCGCGTCACTGTTTTTTGACTCTTTCTTCAGGAGTTCATCAAACGCTTCCTCCTGTAGTCCAATTTATATTAATTGTTAATATTTGTTAAGTATATAAAAATACAAAGGTCAAGGTACAAAAATTTTAAACAACCACTCTAGCAGAGCAGACTCGGAAGAACCTGATATCTTTGCTTTGCCTCACTAATGCATTTGTATTCTGTCATATACTAATTAACCCAATCATTAAAGGGACTGATTATTTTCTTTAATTTTCATTTAATTAGTAGCTTTCCTCAAGTTCCAGCAAAAAACTTGATATTGGCAAATCCACCTTGCTAAAATCAGGAAGGATTAAAAGCCACAAAGGACTTAATATAAAAACCATAAAAACAAATAAAAAACTACTAAATTTGCCTTTGTTATGTTGTAGGCTACATCCTCTAGCCCCCACGCCCCAAACCCCCCAGAGGCAGCTTTAAGGATCAACAAAAACCGACAACGTCCGCCTCGGGCAAGGCAGCGCGTGCTTTCCTAACGCAAGGCATGTCCTGATCAACCGATTTGCCTCGCACTGCTCGCCTAGTCAGTATGTGGCTATTTCTTCTGTGCTTATCGTGGCATCGAAAAGGTTAAGGCCAGTAAAACCGTGTAGAAGTTCACCTTAGTTGTGGTCTCCATGTTGTTCAGTGTGTCCTCAATATTCTGCTCCATACTGCTGGTCTCGAGCTGCGAGTCCTGCTGAGGTTCCGGGTCCAGGCTCTGATCGGCTGTGGCGTTGGCGTCTGTGGCTGCTGGCTCCTGACTTGACTGAGGATTTAAGGAGTAAATAAATATTAAGGCAAGGTCAATTTTAGAAGTATAGTACCTGTTGTTTGTATATTAAAGTGGCGCCATCTATTGAGGCTCTTGTCTACATGTTACGGTTTTTATCCTAGATGTTCTATATTTGAGCATGATGTTTTTATATGTTTTGTCATGTAAGTACGTAGTGTCAAATATATATATCTTCGGTTAGCATCCAAGTTGGCGGTTTTATTAGAGGTTATGGGCTTATTTGTCCGATATAATTGTGGGCTAGTCGAGCATTAGATTGCTAGAACCAGTGAAAATATTTTCTGTAAATAGTTCACGAGTAATCTGTGACAGAAATCCGAAGATGTAAGTATATAAAACAGGGAACTCAGGTCAGTAGAAAATATTTATACTTAATTGAGTATTTGACAAATTTTAAAATTAATTCCGTACTGTGTATATAGATAGAAAACCATCAAATTATTACAATAAATAGTAAATTAGATAAATTAATCAAAATCTTAAAAAGATATGGGAATTGAAAGATTCGCAAAAATGTTGTTTTTTTTAAATAGTCCAAATGCAAATTGCTCTTTTGGAGTTATGGGCGTCTATAGGCTGCGGTGGCCGCTTACCATCAGGTGGATCGTAAGCTTGTTTGCCACCGGTGTTGTATTAAAAAAAAATTGAAATTCACCAATATAACTCATGTTTCAATAAAAAACAAATTGTATGGCAACAATGTCTTTAAACGCAATATTTCATGACTAAAATGGCAAATTACTTGTTTTTCCATATTATTTTAATTATTTTTGGTCAATTTTACACAAATCAACCTAGTCCCAAACTAAGCAAAGCTTGTACCAGGGCCGTAGCTAGGGGGGGGCATTATGGGGCAGTGCCCTACCTTAAAATACTATTGCCCTACCTTAACCCATCGTCTAAGATAATATATACTAGTAAATTGTTTGTTTATAGTTTGACATAATTATAAAAAACTATTAGCGTAGGTAGCGTAGCGACATGTATGTACTTTAACATATTATATTACACAAAAGCAACCTCAAGGAATATTTAATTTAACTGATTTAGGATGTGGGTAAGTAAAGAAAAAAGACAGAGGTTGTTTACTGGATGCTATTAAGCGGCCTCGTCATTCCTTGTCTCAAATACTTGACCTCTGCCTTTGATATAACGAGGAAGTTTGATATAACATGTACATTCGACGAAAATCGGTTCACCAGATCCAATCAATCAATTTTGACTTGAGCCAGTCAGTTGCGCCCTACTTGTTATTACCGCTGCCCTATCTTAAATCTAACTCTGGCTACGGCCCTGGCTTGTACTATGGGTACCAAGTGACGATATACATACTTATATAGATAAATACATACTTAAATACATAGACAACATCCAAGACTCAAGAACAAATATTCGTGTTCATCACACAAATTTATGCCCTGAACGGGATTCAAACCCAGGAACCTCCAGCTTCGTAGGCAGGGTCACTACCAACTAGGCTAAAGAGGTCGTCATATAACGGGATTATGAGGCATTTGCACTGTGACGTCACATTTCACTGTATAACAGTAAGGATTTTCGGTACTTGTCAGTTATGCTGTCATTTACCTCTCGTTTTCGTCTTTTGTGTTGCTCTAATTGTAGTTAGTCCCATACAAACATCTGATCATCTTTAAAAACTGATTCTAATAACACCATTTTTTTAGTGAAACAGCCAATTCAGTTTAATCCTTTACACATTCGCCAGCATTATTATGTCTGCTTACCAGGGTCAATCAACTTTTTCTTGTTGTTATTCTGTCCCGTCAGCGAGGAGACAACAGTAACCACGTTTCTTAGAAAAGTGTTTATAATATGGAATTCAAACATTCTCAGGAGATGACCCATGTCAAAATGGATTTATACTTATCGCAAAAACTCATGTTTGGTGTATATAAACCCTACAAAATCACAGTTTTAAAGAGTGACTCAGGAGACATAACCATGGTAACAACCAACAAAGAATAGTTGATCCACCCACCATCAAGTAGAATGTATACTCGATTGCCACTGTCATAGTGTAAAAAAATAATATTATGTACTTATTACAGCCAAATTCGCAACCATTTGAAATGCGTGAAGTTGAGATAATCATTAATCACTCACATTAGTAGCCATGTAGTCATCATCTGTGAGGACCCCCTCACTCAGCCACTCCTCCTGCCCCTCGTCTTGGCCCTCCATGGTGGAGTCAAGAGAAGATGGTGCCACCTGTAACAGATTCTCATTTTACTTGTGAAATGAGACAAAGAAACTCCTTCGATGGCAATAATATTATAAAAACACTTCTGCATATTTGAAATATCGTAATTGTACTAAAAATAACGATTTAGTTCGCTTTTGTGGGTCAAAATTACACTAGAATGGAAGAAAGAAAATGAAAATGAAATGAAATGAATGGAGAATGAAAATGTATACGAAGTATACAAAGCAGGAAGCTACCGCCCTAGTCGCCCTATCGGAAATGCCAGAACACTTACATCAGTTACATCCATTTTCGAAACTTTTGTCGGTGGTTCCTCCATATCCGACATAATCACTATTTTAATATGATTCTATTGGAAATACAGTTGCAGTTTTATGACAGGAATATCAATTTACAACACTCACAATCACAAAATTAAATCAATAACAAACATAACCTCAAACATTGAGTGACTGACGTTTTGTTTTTTTTTTCAATTGCGGTTGGATATTCGGATCTACTATCCACCTGTTCCGTAAGTTTAGTACATAGAATAGTAAACTCCTGGGGCGCTACCGCGACAGCAAACGAAGTTTTCCCTCTCTGTCGCACTTGCAAGTTTGCATATAAGTGAGACAGAGAGGGAAAACTTCGTTTGTGGTCGCGGTAGCCCATCTGTGTGCCTCCGTTTATTCAACCTTATGGACGTGATTGACTCTCTCATTATATATTAATATGTTCACTAAAATGTAGAATATTACATGTTTATGAAAATACTTCTTTTTTTACTATCAAACTAAGATTTACAAGCTGCTCCTTCGGGCCCGGCCACAACAGATATAGTTGAAGAGTTGTAGTTGGTACGTTGAATATAGACACAGAATCCGTAAGGTATGCATGTAGGTCATTAAATTACACGATACAATAAATAAAAATCGGACCATGTTGCGCCGTTCCACACACATACTCCTTTAACACTTCACTGCTTCCTAGCAGGCAGGTTCCTACCTGCCTAGCGGGCGCTTTGTAACTTCTTCGATGCCGGGCTATTGCTGCAGGGGCGCTACCGCGACGGCAAACGAAATTTTCGCTCTCTGTCGCACTTGTACGTTCGGACGTAAATGCGACAGAGAGGGAAAACTTCGTTTGCTGTCGCGGTAGCGCCCCCGGTAGGAAAGTCGCTACACAGAGTACCATATAGGTATTACATAGTCTCTACACCGGTTCCTCGGGTATAGTATTTGTGTTTTTCTCGTGTCGAATTCATTGTCCTATTGTGCGGTTCGCTACAATATTATCGTTCGTCATAAAAGATAAGCATACTTCGTAAATAAAGACTGCATGTGCATTAACATTTTACCGGATTATCAACTCTAGGGCCTTTGCCAAAGGTTTAAATTGCTTTAATAGAAATGTGACGGCGGCGTTTACCTGAAGACCTAAGAATGATACGAATAGAAGGCATCTGAATCGCGATTTTCTATTGGTGTACTATGGACACAGAGTCGATAATCAATTGAACATTCAAGGCGGTTGTTATGACTTTTCGCAACGCGGTCGATAGTGTTTTTGCGGTTATCCCAACAACAGCATTGTTTTCTTTAAATGGATCGGCCAAAATTAAAAAAACAAAGTCTATACATTCAAGATATAAGTCTGGCGGCTTCATATTATCTTCCACACCTATTTGTGTTTTATTTATTACATTAAAATAAAATCACCAGTATTTTAAACATGTTTTATTCTTGACTCTTCATTACAGTTAACTTCGCAGTATCTTAAAATAATTACAATTAGTACTTACATAAACTATATACACATCCACAGACCTGGCTAGCATGACTGCGTTTATTTCTGTCGTATGTTCTTATTCCATTGGACAGTCCACTTTAACGAGAACGTAATAGTTTCTATTAAAAATATACGATTTTTAAACAGTGTATGTAATATTGTAATAGAAACTCTATAAAATTAGCGTTAAAGTAGAATATTCATTGGTATTAGACCATATGTCATACTTTAAGTAATTTATCTGTGGCAAGGCAAATATACTGAGGGGCTACCGCGAACACAAACGAAGTTTTCTCTCTCTGTCTCACTTATGTGCAAACTTTCAAGTGCGACAGAGAGGGAAAACTTCGTTTGCTGTTCGCGGTAGCGCCCCTGAGGGGTTACCGCGACTGTAAACGAAGTTCGAATATCTCCCTCTCTGTCGCACTTGCTACTTCGTGCGACAGAGAGGGAGATCGGTTCGCGGTTGCCCCTCTGATCAAACTTCACCCATGATCAACATTGGTGGCTGATTTCACGAAGTTAAGTACAATAAAGTCAACTAGAATTTTACAAGTGTAACTTTTATCAGTTTTTTTAATTGATTCCACGAAGCATATACTGTGTTTCATGACGATAAATTGTCAGAGAGCATAAATAATATTCAATACAAATTAAAACAGGCTCTAGCATATAATAGTAGTTTATGCAACTGATACATAATGAGGTCTTAAAACACGCGTGTGGTTTTATGAAACGAGTGTCAGCGAGTTTCATAATAGGATCACACTCGTGTTTTAAGGCCTAATTATGTACAGTTGTATACACTACTTTATCTACATCCATACATTAAATCCTCTATCATGTGTTGAGGCACCATTGCGTTGAAAGTGCAGGAGTTCGAGTTCGTGAGCTCGTTGAAGTCTTTTTGAGCACGAGCCTGTATCGTAATGGGCGGAGATGGCCATAACGATACCGTTTTTTATGCTGTTATGGCCATCTCCGCCCCGGACCGGCGCGATATTGTAAAGTTGGTCCTTACCTACACTTTTCGAGCACATAAAAGAGGATTTACTGTATGGGTGTAGATAAATAAACTAAGAATTTAACATAATCAAAAATGAAATAATAACAGCCTCATTCACTTGACATTCAATCTTAATTCATGACAATAGAATGGCAATAATGGCATGTAAACTGTCAAGCACTAATACCTTATATTACCTCACTAACCTCCTAAGACCCCGCATCCTATATAAAGGACAAAATACGGTCAACGGAAAATAAGTTAAATTTTGAAGTGATAGAGTTGCATTTGTTTTGGTTTGATCGATTTGACATAAAATAAAATTCAAATTTGTAATCGGAACTGTTAGGTTCAAATTCGATTGCATTTTTATTTGTATGGTGGGTCTCAGGAGGCTAACACACAAGAACTTAAACCAATGTTCAGTTTTTCACCACATCAAGAACCAAGCAAGACGGAAATATACAATACATTCGATATACGCGTAGTAAAGAGAGAAGTCAGTCTTATATAACTTGAGGCGGACTCTAGGAGTAACAAGCGCGTTGCCGGACCTTTATTGATTTAAGTGTTAGTTGTCTCAACTAGGTGGGTCGGCATTTTGATAGGTAACATGCATATAGACTTTCCATGGACCCCTGGCGTTGATTACACGGACCCCTTAGGAGTTCATAGTTAAGCCGTCGTCTATTTATTTATTTATTTATTTATTTATAAATAAATAAATAAATAAATAGAGTGTCAACGCAACTAACCGCAGTGCGTTACGCATTTCGACCGTGCAATGGACAGATAAAATGCTTGCCGCGCCGCAATTTGCGTAAAGTCGTGGTCGAGCTGTTAGCCGTTGTTCAGACTTGCGGGAATCACGCGGTGCGGTTCCTTATTTACATGAAAATATTCCGAGATGTTCAGACAATATACAAATAAGGAACCGCGCGAGAATCGCACCGCCTATGAACTTATCGCCTAAAGTGGCCGTTCCGATCTCCCCTAGAACCAACTCTGACTCTAAACCGGAACGCGAAGTTATAAAAATAAGTTACTAAGCAGCAAAGAAACTAACCTTCGTGATTGCGACTATCAATTGTTTTTGAACAAAATAAGTTACTAAGCACGTAAGCAGCAAAGAAGCTAACCTTTGTGAACGTGACAACCAATTATTTTTGAACAAAATAAGTTACTAAGCAGTAGAGAAGCTAACCTTTGTTAATCTGACAATCAATTATTTTTGAACAGAAACACAGATTTGTCAACATTACTGTTAACTGTGTCAGCGACCACTTAACCATACTGTCCCAGGTGCCCCAAACTAAAGAATATAATACTCACTTGAGTCCCAAACCCAAGAAAACAATCTCTAACATACTACCTCTTTCTACACCAACGCTCTAAGTTAACTAAGTTAACAATTTTTCTACTTTGGGGCAGTGATTCACTCTTCGATGTACACATTCAATCATTAATTGTACACGTACTTTTATCTCACGTTTTGCTTGTTCCAAGTCATAGTGTATATTAATTCTATCATGTAAGTATATAATAGAAAGCGTATGGACCCGACCACAACTGTTAGCGACGATCGAAAAAAAAACCAACCACAGTTCACGTTACAGTACAAATCTTTATTTACAAAATAATAACATGAAAAACACAGTTAATAATTTTAAAATAAATGTAGACAACAGGCGGTCTTATCTCTAAAAAGCGATCCCTTTTAAGCGAGGTTCTTATTATAGTTAAGTGTTATACTTCAGTTACTACATCAAAGCTTAGCTTCTATAAAACTTGAATTCTAGAAAAAATACAACTAGACTTGTATATACAAAATGTAGAACTGAAGTACTCACTCCCGTCCATTTCTTAATGGGGTTAACTCACATCCCCGCGCGGCGGACGGCATGAGTGAAATGACGCTATAAGACAGAAAGAGAGGGAGGATGAATATTATTCTATAAACGTAACTTTTGACATTCACTCCCGAGGATGCACTGTGTTGAGAGCGTGGGATCTAAATTTGTCCCTTCTGCTATCCACACAGTGAATTTTCAAATTTCATAAAGGGTCGGCAACGCGTACGTGACTCCTTTGGAGTTGCGGGCGTCTATAGGCTGCGGTGGCCGCTTATCATCAGGTGGACCGTACGCTTGTTTGCCACCGGCGTTGTATAAAAAAAAATTCAAAAGTATTCTGTAAGAATCTATTTTGATCAATATTATTTTAACTGACTTGAAGCGAATGACCTCAGGGTAATATACCTATCTCGTTCTATGTTGTAGCGTTGTACCGCTCATGCGGTCCGCCGCGTTGGAGCGTGGGGATGCGGTTTTAGGCACTGGTCCCACCGTCGGCGAGTAGCGAGTACTCTCATAGTAATTCTACTCGCTTGAGCGAAAACGAGTAGAATTACTATGAGATTACTCGCTACTCGCCGGCGGTGGGACCAGTGCCTTAGGGCACATTATCATTATTAGATTGTTGTAGCCCGGCAACGATAAATTGCAATTGACAATATCGTTGCGGTCATTGAAGCGTTTATAAATCACATTTATTTACGTGATTGAAAATGATTGGGTTAGTTAGATTAATCGTGGAGGCGAATCATTGTCAATTGTTTTTCGTGCGGATTGAAGACGTTTCAATCGCGCTACAATATAGCCATCAATAACGTAGATACATTAACAAATGCAATTGATCGTTGTAGGCATACTTTACAGAGGGGCTGCCGTGGACCACAAACAAAGATTTCCCTCTCTGTCTCACTTATGTGCAAACTTGCAAGTGCGATAGAGAGGGAAAATTTCGAATGCCGTTAGCGGCAGCACTCTAGCTCCGCTTCCGCATGCGGTGAGCTCGCGTTATCCTTGTTTTTGTTTAAGAGTAAACGAGATATCACGATGTCTCGCATGTAAAAGCAGATTTGTAACCAACGAAATTGCGCCCTTAGAAGGAGACAGATGATCTGGCAAATTGAGATAAACTTAACATGAATTAGACTACATTCTCTTATAATTCATTATCAAACCACATATCGAACGCTAGTTGGCTCCTAATAAACGTAGGATTCGTATGAACTGCCGGAGTCTGCGCGCTTCTTAGAGTTAGGGGAATTTGAACTTTATATACAGAACTTGGAATTCATTTTTAAATCGATGCAGCAATGGTCACGAGCAGAGGGGCTACCGCGAACCACAAACGAAGTTTTTCCTCTCTGTCTCGCTAATATGCAAACTTGCAAGTGCGACAGAGAGGGAAAATTTCGTTTGCTGTCGCGGTAGCGCCCCAGAGCCTGTACTCCGAACTTCGAAATCCGAAAGACAGGTAGGGCACAGCAAAATGTCATCTTGCTCGAATTTGGAGCAGCCCAACTGGGAAAGTACCTCCGCCTTGCAGAAGACCACAGTCATAATAACATTATCTACTATACAAGTATGCAGTGTTGTGTTCCTGGAGGTGAGCAAAGTTGCCAGAGCTCCCGAGGATGCACTGTGTTGAGAGTGATGGACCTAAATTTGTCCCTTCTGTTGTCAATACAGTGAATCCTCAAATTTTATAAAGGGCAACGCGTACGTGATTCCTTTGGAGTTGTAGGCTGCGGGGGCCGCTTACCATCAGGTGGACCGTAAGCTTGTTTGCCACCGGCGTTGTGTAAAAAAAAACCGAACTTCGTATCGTGCCGTCCCTTTCACTCTCGTGTTATTCACTATATGAATGAGCGGGACGGCACGATACGAAGTTCGGATTTTGAAGTTCGCAGTGGCCCCTCACGGTACGTGGTACTGTGTAGAGTTCAATTCTTTCATTCTAGTAAACTTGAACACTAAGGAAACTTGACATTAAAATTGGAATTTATTAATAACAGAACTTGACATTGCGATTAGAATTTAAATATTTTTCGTATGCATTATGTTCTCTTAACACTAGTAAACATTATGTGCCCTATCTGGGTGTCATGTACCTACCAACTACCTGTAACATCTCCTGTAATGCACTTGACATAAATGTTGAATAAATGAATGAATAAATGAATAAGAGGCGCGCCGACTCTGGCTGTATGATGTGAATTCTACGTTTGTGTAACTCATAAGCTCATAACCTCAGTGAATTTAAGATGGCTTGTAGTTAACTTTGTCACTAAGCCAAGAAAAAAAATGGAGCATTACGCTCCACCTAGTGAAAACGGTTCTAAATAATCATCTGTGGACAATCTTACACAAATCGACCTAGTCCCAAACTAAGCAAAGCTTATATGGGCGACAATATAATTATACAATTAAATAAAAATAGAAAACATCCAAGACTCACAAATAAATAGGTTAAACCGTGTCCAATGAGTACACGCTTACGCACACATGTACAAACTAAACCATGCACAAAACTCTTCAGTACATGTCGCAAAGATCTCAAGATCGGACGTGAGATCTGAGCATGGTTTAGTTTGTATGTGCGCGTGAGCGTATTATGCTAACTTATTGGGCATGGTTTTAAATTCACTAGGTTTTTCTTAATATTCCGTTTTTATTTCTTGGTCTGTACCTCTAGTATATATTTTTTATCTTATCACTTTGCAATAACTGATATCATTGTTAGAGAAAAAATTAAAATCAAGAAAAATATTCTTATACTGAACCTGAGGGGCTACCGCGAACCACAAACGAAGTTTTCCCTCTCTGTCTCACTTATATGCAAACTTGCAAGTGCGACAAAGAGGGAAAACTTCGTTTGCTGTTCGCGGTAGCGCCCCTGTACAGTCAAAAGCATAAAAATATGAAGGTTCCAAAATCGACAAAAATATCTGTACGCTCTTATGGCGACCCTGTCACTAAAGTCCTGAGGGGCTACTCCGAAATTAGAAACCCGAAATTCTCATCCTGCCGTCCCTTTCACTCTCGTGTTATACACTATACGAGTGAAAGAGACGGCACAATATTATCAGCCTAACACGTCCCACTGGTGGGCACAGGCCTCACTTCACAGACTAGAGGGAACAGGCGCGACCCAGTGCTGGTTGAAGACTCCAAATACACCATTGAATTTCTATACAGAGGGGCTACCGCGAGCTGAAAACGAACGAAGTTCGAATATCTCCCTCTCTGCCGCACGAATTATCAAGTGCGACAGAGAGGGAGATATACGAACTTCGTACGTTTTCGGCTCGCGGTAGCCCCTCAGATGTATGTAAGGGTTTATCCAGAAGTCACGCGAGTTTTTTTGGGCCATGTTTAAATATCAGTTTTGTTACGACAAAAAACCTTTGTATATAAGTACTATTAATTGTGATAATCCACATCGAAAGGGACCTTATGGCGGCAAGCGCTTACGTTGCAGCTATTCACTATTGTATTGGAACAGCGGCAATAAAGGCGTAAGTGCCGGCCGCCATAAGGTCCCTTTCAAAATGGATTATCACAATTAATTATTTTGTGCTTCAACTGCACAAATTGTATCAAAATGACTGTTGCAAAGTGAAAAAGATAAAATGTACTTAAGTGCTTTTAACATAGCGTAGCTACAGAAGGGCTACTCCGACATTTGAACTTCGTATCGTGCCGTCCCTTTCACTCATATAGTATATAACACAAGAGTGGTAAGGACGGCACGATACGAAGTTCAAACTTCGGAGTACAGAGGGCCTACTTCGAACTTCTTATCGTGCCGTCTCTTTCACTCTCGTATTATACACTATATGAGAGAAAGGGACGGCACGATACGAAGTTCGGAGTAGGCCCTCTCAGGGGCGCTACCGCGAACAGCAAACGAAGTTTTCTCCCTCTGCCGCGCTTACGTCCGAACGTGCAAGTGTAACAAAGAGCGAAAACTTCGTTTGCTGTTCGCGGTAGCGCCCCAGGCTCAGTTAGCATCAGGGGTTGCTACTCGTATGAAATTATGAGTCTTTATTAAAAGGGAATAAGAGCTATTGACCTCCTCATTGCGTAGGTACTTCTGTCCGATGCGAGATCTTACCTAGCCGCGATTAGAATAGTACTGGTGAGTTTCTTCATATACTTACGTCAAAGTGTATATGAAATGACAGCTATTCCGAGTGTAAACTAATTCCGGCCTTGTAATAAAAATTGACATGTTTGATGTTTTAAGGTTATGTATTGTACTGGCATGACAGTTAAATGATAGGTTAGGTTAGGATAAGAAAATCAATAAGTTCTTATTTTCTGGAAAAAGGAACAAATTTTTAAGCAAATAGCGAATAAAGTAACTCAAAAGACTATTTTTTTTTTGTTGATGAATTTAGGACTGGGTAGCGATTGCACCTATAGCTTAGTTGGCTAGAGCGACTGGCCGCGAGTGCCGGGAGATCGCAGGTTCGAATCCTGCTCGGTGCCTAAATTTTTCAATTTTTCTAAATTCAAAAGAATGAATCCTAATCCTAATAATATTATAAACGTGAAAGTTTGTGCGGACGGATGTACGTTCCGCTTAATCTCAAAAACTACTGAACGGATCTCTATGAAACTTTCCAGTATTGTAGCTTAGACATCAGAATAGGACATAGGCTACCTTTTATCCGCGGGTAACACCGCAGGGCGCTGCTAGTAATTACATAATTATAAGTCCAAATTTTAAGACAAGGCATATTTTGTCCCTTTTCCGCAAAACGAACATTTGTATTGGAACGATCGTTTTTACTATGTCGCTTGAGGTCAGTGACGTCACTGATCTGTCGCGCTTTCTCTAACCAGCAACATTAAGGGTCGGTTGCACCAACATACGATCACAGGCCGGTCATCGTCAAATATGGCGCCGGCAGCTGTCATTCCATAGAAACTTGTCGAACTTTCCATACAATCAGATTTTGACGAACACCGTTTACGTTTACAGACGGTTTGGTGCAACCCACCCTAAAACCGTTGCAGCTTCGTTATTTTTGAGATATTTGAATAAATTTTCACTTTTTAGCATATTTTTTTGCATTGTTTCTTTTGGAGTAGTCAAATCTTCAGTCAACAACCCTATTCCCAAGCTATGTATGTTAAAAGCACTATAGGCGAGCGTAACTAGGATTATTTTGAGATCTAATACCGAGGAATAAGTGCGTTTATCAATGATCTAAATATTCGGTATGTGTAGCTCCATCCCTTTTCATACTATAACGGTGTCAAACAAGTTAAACGTTCTGGGGCGCTACCGCAAACGAAGTTTTCCCTCTCTGTCTCACTTATATGCAAACTTGCAAGTGCGTCAGAGAGGGAAAACTTCGTTTGGCGTTCGCGGTAGCGCCACTGGCCGGGTGTTAAGCCGATACCAAAGCTGATATGAACGCTTGAGACTTTAATTTGAGGGTACTCTCTCAGTGAGTTATGAAAAATGTAGCTACTAATACCGTAGTGTCTACAAAAACATCGACACCGCTAAAGCACCAATAATGTCTCATCATTGGACGCTTGTAATTAACATTTTAACCTTCAAAAAAATAACCCGCAATTTTCAACTCTGTCATAAATAAGATGTCATTTGCATTGTCATTTTGTCTTATATATGTGATAAGGCGATGGCAGTTAAATGGTTAAAAGGGTCCATGTTAAGATATTATTGAGGGTGACAGCAGAGAATATATTTTTGAAGCTCAAAATGTACCAGGTACCAGGAGCGCATAGCCAAAGAGGAGTTTCGATGCAGCCACTAACAGTTGAGATCGAGGTATATTATATAAAACTCTTATAACGATTACCTCTCTATACAAGCTTAAACGAATCAAATTTACACTTTGCGAAATCTACAAAATAATGTCACTCGGCTTACCAGGCACAGAATGCTGCTATCTCTGTCTGATAAAGATAGCAACATGCATGGTGTTACAGGTTAAAACGAGACAATTGGGAACCTTGAGATTTATGGAGTAGTCCATATTATATTTTTTATTGTTAGTAAACTTATTATAGAGTTCAAAACTGCTGCCGGTTTTTTTTTATTAAGTATCGTTTTAAAGAAATGTTTTTTTTAAATCATAGCTTTGACATACGACACGTTTGTCAAAGCTATGATTTAAATCACAATAGGATCGTGCCTTGGTCTGCAGTGAAACAAAGAAAAAAAACATCAACTTGACAGCTGACAGATGTCAAATGTGGCAGTTACATCTATGATTTTGCATATTCAATATAATATGGACAACTCCATAAAACTTAAGGTTCCCAATATAATGACGTCGAATGGTCTAAAAACCAACATTTGATTGATATACTGTCATCTGTCATTCTCAGTTCAACATGTGACTATGTCTCTAGCTTCTGAACTACCTACGTTAAATTTGGACTAAATGGAGTCAAAATGAGTAGTTTACAAATATACCTACTGCTTAAATCGATGGTGCCTGCGTGGTGCGCGACGCAAGAACGGACGGTGGGAACCTGCCCCCCTACAGATGTAGTGAATAATATTTTTCGATTGGAAAAATTCCGTATAGGAGTACACAATAATATGCCCGAAGTGTCGATCATATTCAGTGATTGAATTGTTTATGTGTAAAAATTGATCAGTAAATGTACAAAAATGTAATGTAGTTATATGTATTGTAACGTAATGTGTAAACGTAGGTATACTATAAGTGGCAGCTACTCCGGTTACCAGGCGCCACTGAAAATCAGCGCCACGACTTAATGCCTAATAGCTTATTTCGTGGCACCAAGCTGAGTGGCGACCATTTTAGCATATATTAGTTGTATTTTAATTTTCCTTTTTTTTATTATTATTTTAATATCGTATATGCTAAATAAACATGTTTTCATTCTTACTTTCTTTCTTTCTAATGTAGTAAAAAGTAATTGAATGTGTAATGAAGTAAATGGTAAAATGTGTAGTGAAGTATAGAATACTCCTAGTTTTAAATTTGAACATTGATTGCGTAATAAAGTTTCATAATTAATCTAAATAAACTTGTCAGTTATTTAATACGGTAATTGATTGACACGTCACGTCTAATCTAATCGTATTCCGAGTTTTGCCGATTGAAAATTATTCACTACATCTGTACCCTTCGACTCCCCCTCTAGCGCCGCGCGCCACACAGCAACCGACCGACTTAAACAGCAGTTCTATAGTTAACGTGCCTGTGCCTAACAGTTCTTGATTGATAATACTCATTTTGACAGCCCTATACAGCATTATCAAGGCCAATTATTAACAATTTTGGTTCTATACATATTATAATCAATATATCGATGTCCATTTTTCACGCTAGCGATCTCAGAAGTAAATTCGAAATCACACCGAATCCGTTGGCGGTAAGCACTTTTTTATATTTTCAGCGCGTCCACACAAAGGCATCAAATATGTTCCGAGACCTTCAAATATGTAGCGTCCTGCACTACGCCGCTGGTTAATACTCGTATGTAACGCAAATTCATCGTAGCGCCTTGAAAGATTTGACTCGAGTTGACCACTGACATCGCAAGCGCTTATATTACACAAGTTAGTTGGTAGACCAAATCAGTGACGTCACTGACAGACGATTAAGCTTTCTAAATTAGTGTCGAAGTATTTATAATAGTACAGTAGAATTCCAGATAAATTATACCTATACAATCGCTTTAAGAGATTAACTGATTGACTGTAAATCCATTCACAGAATTTCGTCTATCATTTACAAAGCACTTCATAATAATTTTCTTTATGGCATTTTTATCTTAATTGGCCTTATTAGTATCAGAAGTTGGAGAGTTATAATCAAATGATGAATTATGTTCTGTTGTACTATGCATGCTTCTTCTTTTTGGATCCAAATGTTTGGACAAAGAAGCGTTGCTGTCTCTGACTCTAATATTTTTTAACCCTTGGCCTCTTCACTTGACTGTTTACATCCTTAACAAAAATGGGGCCTCTTTTGTACAGGTTCTTGACTAGTGATTTATCATCGGATATATTTAACGAACTATTAGATTTTGAATATTTTCAAGCGTTCTCATGATTTTTACTGTATTTCTTCCGGTTCATGTCGTGTAACATTTGTATTCTAGATTTTTCCCTAGCAATCCGCTCTTCTTTAAATCTTTTTAAAAGATCTTCTTTTGACGACATTTTCTGTTTTTCTTTGTCACGGAATTGAAGTAATTATACACTTAAAAATTAACAAATCACGCAAAGTACAGTCATTATTTTAAAATATAAACAATACTTTAGTATAGATTTTTACGGACATGATGTCACGGTCCTCAGCATTGAGGGAACGCCTGATTATGATGATGCGCCGCATCCACGTTGTCCGGATAATGTAGCTAGCAGTCTACTATTAGGGTCGGTTTTGGTCCGGCATAATGTTATAGTGAAAAAGAACTGTCGACTTTCAAGACCCTTTTTTGTATGTTTTAATTGTTCCTAAAAGAGGCATAAATTACAAAAATGTATCTATATAGGTAGTTGTTCATTTTCTGAATAACTATCGGAATTTTTGTATTATAGCGGGGTTCCGACGCCGCTACGGGACTCCAGATTTTTATTAAGTGAAATGTACAATTTCTTTTGGAAAATAAAGATCTTTGAATAGAACTGTTGTAGCGTAGCCTTTACAAAGAATAATTTGTACTGTCAGTGACCTCACTAATAAGACAATGTGAGTGAGCCTTAGGGCGGATTGCACCAACTTAACGGTGGCGGTGGCTTATGGCGCCGGCAGCTGAAATTTCATAGAAACTTGTCAAAAACCATAAAGTCAGATTTTAACGAACACCGGTTACAATTAAATACGGTTTGATGCAACCCACCCTGATCAAGGTTCCATTAATATTTGAATTAAATCGGTTGTATTATTGCTTTGCAGTTTAAAAGCACCCCTATTGTTTATTGGTTAAAAAATAATGGAAACAGTATGAATGTGGCACTTAAAAATATATAGCACACGTTTTATTACAAAATAATGTTTACTTTGATGTGTCGCCATAATAAATCTGAGCGAATAAAACGCTCACAAATATCTAAACATGACTGCGAAACAATGTGTGTGGAGATATTATTGAGAACTACAGACATATTTGATGGAGACTGTACTGAAAACTGTAGACGACTTCATTTGTGACTTTCTCAAGCGAAGGATGCCTATTGGCGTTAATAACGCGCCATCTCCTTTCCAATGAATGGGAAATCGTCCTTTTGATATGGAAAAAGGGACCTTTTGCTTGTCAATGACAGATTTAAGTAACAATTTCCGCGTCCCAGGCTAAAATCAATGCCATAAACAATAAAAACAATAGCAAATAAGTAATTATGAATTATAAAGACTAGTTCCGATTTAAAGGGATGGTTTTCTGTGATGAATAATCAAAGGGACTGTTGCAATCAGCGGTGGAATAACACCTTAAGGTTTGGGTTTATAAGCCCCAACCTAAGCGTCACATCCATACTGCTCCATTATTTAAGGTAAACTATCCAATGGTTGGCAAATATATTCAATAGTTGACAAGTGTCCAGCACCGGGATGTTTACCCCAACTAACTCGTCTACACAATTTCATTTACTAGGGCACTAAGTCAATTGGTAACGCGGCGGACCAAGTTTTAAAATTAACATTTAATAGTATAATAATATTTAATAATAATTTATTTATAGTCCACGATTCGTTAAGATCTATCCGTTGCGAACACGACACTCGCACTGTTATATTATTAAAAATATAATAATGGTCTCCGTGTGGTCTCCTATGTTTACCTGGGAACAAATTTTATAGATTAGGTTAATGTAAATTACTGAGCCATTGTAGCCGTGCGTTTCAATCTGGCGAGTCACTCAACCAAATGATGTCACATTCATAAAATTTTCTATAATAGGACCCAAAACGTCCCACTCTTTTCGCAGATTATCCCATCTGCAAAATACTCATATAAAAGAAATATTAAATTACATAGACTCTATCCAATCACCCACCAGAAAATTGGGGAAATATTCTTAATTTACAAGGAAAAAGTACCAAGGCACCATGTAGGTAGAGGAGTATTCACCTGCGGCTAATCAGTCTCGGTGGTGGTCGGGCGACCTCGGGCGCGGGCGCCGCGGGGGACGTCCCGCCGTAGTGGAGAAAGTCCCACACTAGGATAGTGTCGTCGTGGGATCTAAGGCGGTATTAGTAACGGACGACAGAAGTATTGCATCCACACACCCACTTACCATCTGGTCCATATCTACCAGAAAATTGGGGGAATGTTCTTAGGGTGGGTTGCACCGAACCGTCTGTAATCGTAAGCGGTGTTCGTTAAAATCTGATTGTATGGAAAGTTTCTATGGGATGACAGCTGCCGGCGCCATATTTGACGATGGCCGGCCCGTGATCGTATGTTGGTGCAACCGACCCTTAGTCTACAATGAAAAAGTACCAGGGCGTCATAGAGGAAGAGGAGTAGCAGCGTCTGCTCTTCAGATTCCCAAACAGTTACAAATATAACACTACATTTAATGGGGGCTATCGCGTATGAATTCGCCGCTAGAGGCGCTAGTGTAGCGTGGGGTCCTCCGAAACGTCAAATGTCACTCTTTTTGGTTGCGCTACGCGGGTTAATATCTAATTGGAACAATATGGTCACTATTTTGCAATACCTGAGCTTGATTATGGCAAATATGAATTAAGGGTTAATGACTGTCAGGGCTTTGAGACAGATTTGTCTTTCGGAAAATTATTTCCTCCTTTTTTCCGAACAAAACGGGACCACGCTACAATGCGGTATATTCGATATTTTTACGGTACGGTTTTAAGGTATTGAATATGATTTAAATGTAAAGTTCGTTCTCATGTCCATAATAACCAATAACAATTTTTGACAGCTGGACCTTAGTCGACAGTGGCGCCAACTGGTGAGCACAAAAACGATAGCCCCCATTAATGATACTTTGATTATTGTATTATTTTTATTTGATATACTTAGATTGATTTTGACTTGTAAAGTGCCCTTGAGGCCTATTTGCAGAATAAATGTTTGATTTTGATTTTTGATTAACATTTTACTAGACGAAAGTACCAGGGCACCATGAAGGTAAAGGAGTATTCACCTGCGGCTAATCGTACAGGTCGCGGTCGTGGTCGGGCGACCTCGGGCGCGGCACGGGCGCGGGCGCCGCGGGGGAAGCCCCGCCGTAGTTAAGGAAGTCCCACACTAGGATCGTGTCGTCGTGGGATGACGAGACGATCTGGAACTCGTCGAATTGGAGCCGGAACACGCGGCCCGTATGCTCCTGGGGGCAAACAGGCTTCTATGCGACACTGTATTGGTGATTGCTAATTCTAGTAGTCTAGTTTGTCTGCCGAGGAGACGATACATCACTTTTTTGATTATACAAAACCAAATTGAACGCACTCAAAAAGCGCGAACAAATATTTAACCAAAATCAGCGGTGTCTTCTTAGGTCTTACCATCATGCAAGACGTAACATTGATTCCCAAAGTCGCTGTAGTCATACCAATCCATACTAATATTATAAAAGGAAAGTGTGTCTGTCTGTCTGTTACCTCTACGGTTAAACCGCTGATCCGATTTCGATGAAACCTGTATGAAGATAGTTTGAGTCCCGGGGAAGGACATAGGCTACTTTTTATCCCGGAAGTCATCCATTAAGGGTAAGTAAGTTCCTATGGAAAAGTGATGACTAGGTAATAAAATTCTATCGAGATGAAGGATTTCTACACAGACGAAGCCACGGCCAAAAGCTAGTATTCCATAATAATACCAATACTTGCTCTTTAGGTATTTGGTGTTGTGTTGCTGATGGTAAGTATGGCCGCCAGAACTCCCGTGATGAGAGTGAGAGGGCCTGCATATGTTTCTAGCCATCAACACAACGAATCCACAGGTCAAAAAGGTGATTTGTGATTGTTCTGAAGTCACTATCGTCATATGCTAAGTCGTCTTTCATTAGGCAGCTCGTAAGGTTGTGTTCCATCGACAGTGTATTAAAAAAACCACAGAGTAAAAACTCACCACTAATGTCCCTAAACATAGCTCCTGGTGCGGCGTGCGCACATCCAGCGCCGCGGGCAGGTCCCACACTTTAATTTTGCCGTCGTAGGCGCCACTCACTATCCGTTTGTTGTCGAACCTGCAACCAAAGGTAGTATTGACGTTTTCAAAGCTCAGTTTTCCAAGTTTTGGGGTCCAACTACAGGCCAATATCTCTAGCCACTATCTTGGCAAAGGTGCTGGACAGTGTACTTAACTCATATCTTAACAAACATATAAACCTTCATGACGCCCAGTTCGGCTTTCGCCCGGGACTATCAACAGAAGCGGCTATACTTTGCCTTAAGCACACTGTTCAGTATTACACTCATCGGAACACGCCGGTATTTGCATGTTTCCTGGACTTGTCGAAGGCATTTGACCAGGTATCATACAAAGTGTTGTGGGATAAATTAAGGAGTAGTACGAGTTTACCTACTGAAGTAGTAAATGTGTTTGAGTACTGGTATGAAAATCAAATAAATGTTGTTCGATGGGCCGAGGGGCACTCGGATCCCTACAAAATGGAGTGTGGTGTAAGGCAAGGGGGGTTGTCATCACCAACACTATTTAATTTTTATATAAATGGGTTGATTGAGGAGCTCAGCAGCACTGGTGTTGGATGTTCGGTGGATGGTTGTTTTGTAAATAACATCAGCTATGCTGACGACATGGTGCTGCTGAGCCCCTCAGTAAATGGATTAAAAGTAATGTTGTCAATGTGTGAAAAGTTTGCTGCGGCCCATGGGCTCAGGTATAATGTTAAGAAGAGTGAGGTTTTAGTCTTTAAATCTGGCGTTAAAACGTATTCCATCCCGCCCATAAGTCTAAATGGGTCTCCTCTTCAGACAGTTACTAAATTTAAATACCTGGGTCATTGGGTTACAGACACCCTCAGAGATGATGTTGATATGGAAAGGGAACGCAGAGCACTGTCGGTTAGAGGTAATATGCTGTCACGCAGGTTTGCGCGCTGTTCACGCGAGGTGAAGATAACTTTGTTCAAAACGTATTGCCAAAATCTATACACGTGCAACCTGTGGAGCAACTACACCAAAAAAACCCTCAGTGCTCTGCGTGTCCAGTACAATAACTCCTTCAGGGGGCTGTTGGGGCTGCCTTGGCGCTGCAGTGCCTCAGGTATGTTTACCGCGTGGAGCACTGACGGCTTCCATGCTGTACTGCGCAAGCGCGTGGCGTCCCTGTGGGGCCGCGTGCGGGGCAGCGCCAACACTCTCCTGAGGGTTGTCGCGGAAAGGATGGACAGCCCTATTATTACTCATTGGATGGCTGTGCATGTGCAATCCAATGAACATTTCGTGTTTTACTAACCTATTATTAATTAATTCATCTATATATCATTACTAACAATTTCTTGTAATGTGTATATTATCCTTATAATATGGATGCCCGTCGTCCGAAATAAATGATTTCATTTCATTTCATTTCATCATTTGTGATTTTGTAAGAGAAATATATGAAATAATTGAACTTTATTTTGCAAGTAGGCCGCAATGGCCCTTTATAAATCCAAATTCTACTAGCGTTACTAAAACGAAAATATGCGAGATTTTTGATATGAGAAAGTTTCAATATCAAACAGTACATTACCATTCCGTATTGTATAATTTGTACAGCAATAGAGATGTCCATTAACAACGTGACTATTCCAAAAGAAACAAGGCAAAGAATATGCCAAATACTGAAAATCCTATCGAAATATCTCAAAAAATAACGAAGGTACGACCGTAATGTTGCTGGTTAGAGGGAAAATGCGACAGATCAGTGACGTCATGGACCTCGAGCTCCATAGTCAATAACGATCGTTCCGAATTGCGGAAAAGGGACAGAATAATTTTAAGAGAGGCGGGGCACCGCAAAATGTCATCTTGCTCGAATTTGGAGAGGTCCAACTGGGGAAGTATCTCCGCCTTGCAGAAGACCACAGCCATAATAACATTTATCTACTATACAGGTATGTAGTGTTGTGTTCCTGGAGGTGAGCAAGGTTGCCAGAGCTCCCGAGGATGCACTGTGTTGAGAGCGAGGGACCTAAATTTGTCCTTTCTGCTGTCGACACAGTGCATTCTCAAATTTCATAAAGGGTCGACAACGCGTACGTGACTTCATTGGAGTTGCGGGCGTCTATAAAGCTGCGGTGGCCGCTTACCATCAGGTGGACCGTATGCTTGTTTGCAACCGGCGTTGTATAAAAAAAAAATGCCCCCTCTTAAAACTTTTAAGTCTTATAATTACACAATTATTTAATTTTTTGAGTCCATTTGTATAATAATCTGATTTTTTTTCGAGAAAATCCGAACTTATTCTATTTATTACTTGGTATCAACATCATTATGTTCTACAGCATTGTTCCTATTCCGAATTAAGCCATCTGGAAGATTATAAATAGAAGAAAACTTGGAGAAGTCAAGCAGTCACTCTGGCGGCCACGAAACGCTGTACCTCTCCTTCTATAAATCAAGTTTGCCATAGTGTTGTTATTTCTTCATCTGACCTATCATAGAACTATCCTTGACCCAGTGGCATTGTCTCAAGACAGCGAACCTCTGGACTCCTGGTACTCACTGTATACACCGCTCTAGCTCTTCATGTCCCTCCAACACACGGATGCACTGTCTACAATCGATGCCCTTCAGTCTGATGGTGTTGTCCCAAGACCCGGAGCCTGTACCCTCGTCTCTACGCACTTCTGGTACTTAATAATAATAATAATAATAAGACGTTTATTCAATGATTGTATACATTTACAGGTAACAAAGACAGGTACAATAAATTCCACCGTAAAAAAAAAAAAAAAATCCAATAAATTCCATTATTACTTACCGTATACACCGCACTAGCTCTTCATGTCCCTCCAACACACGGATGCACTGTCCGCACTCGATGTCCCACAGTCTGATGGTGTTGTCCGAAGACCCGGAGACAACTAGTCTGTCCCTGTATTGGAGGCACGCGATGCCCCGCTTGTGGCCGTTTAGCGTCCGGACGAATTCGCACGACGATGTGTTCCACACCTGGAACAATTCAGGGAAATTTATCAAACGGTTCGGTTCACTTTTATTAGCAGCGTGTTATAGAATATTCGTCCTTACATTCACTGTTTTCTTTTACTCTGTAATTTTGTACACGAATAGTTAAACTGCATATTATAGGTAAGAATGCATTGGTGTTGGGAAACGCAGAGGGAACTGCCGGTGGGAAGTATTCTTCAATCAAAATGCTTCATTATCTCGAGACTCACTTGTATTTCCATTTTTGGTTTTTAACACAGAATAACGACATGTTGATGGTCAAGCTAGCGAACGACGACAGCGAAAACATGGACAAACGTTTTCTTGTTTTTTTATGGTATGACCACTGCTCATAGTTACTCGCCACGGGCGTGTTCGGATTCACAACAATTGGAGTAAGTTGTGGTTACCTATAATAGGGAGGGATGTTGACTCAAAATTTGACTACTCCATAAGACTACACCGAAAGAAACAAGGCAAAAAAATATGCCAAATGGTGAAAATCCTATTGAAATAGGTAAAAAAATTACGAAACTACAAGCGTTTTAATGTTGCTGGTTAGAGAGCGGGACAGATCACCACGAGCGCTATAGGAAATGACGATCTTTCCAATACAAAGGTGCGTTTCGCGGAAAAGGGACAGAGTATGCCCCCTCTTAAAACTTTTGAAGACTTATCATTATGCAATTATTTTTTTCGCCATTTGATTAAGAATTTGATCCTTTTTCGAGAAAATTCGAACTTGTTGATTTTCTTATTTGGTGTCAACATCCGTATTAGACAAGCATTAGTCCCTAATGTAAATTAGACATCTGTTGGTAATCCTTAATAAATAAATAAATACATCGATGATCTCCGTATTCTATGTCATGCTTATACTGCTATGGAGTACTGTTAGTGAGACCTCCTCACGCCCCATGCGAACCTAGTACCCGTACGTAGCTGTTTAACCGTGTGCAATCGCTATCAAATACAAACGTAACATGCAAGGATGTCAAAAACATCTGAACACGCTTGACTATAGAGCTGAGGTGAATAGACACTTTCTCCATTCAGATATTTCACAGCCACTCATTTTATCCCATCACTGCTCACGCTACCGAATTTACACGCTTCACTATAAAGCTGTGCCGAGAATGTTGAGATGATTATGGACACCTTGTCCGCTTAGATATATTTCATAACCAACGCACCTTATCCGGAAAGCAACTAACCACTCCGCAACTCATGCGAGCCTGATTGCTGGGCCATTTCATACTATGTCACAGACTTCCATATTGATTTTCACTGTGACAAGGTACCAAGTGGCCCAGAAATGAAATTGGTTGACTGTACCTTAATGGTCCGATCGCCGCTCGCGCTGACGATGTACTTCTCGTCGAAGTCTACTACGTTGACGGCGGCGCGGTGCCCCACGAGCACCCGCCGCAGCATGATCTCTGTCGTCGACGTCATGTCCCATACAGCTATTGAACGGTCCTGGAACAATATAAAAAATACTTAGGGACAGTTCATATCCTGATAATGAGGTCTCGGGTATACGTATGAACAGACGTTTAGTGTAATCACTAAATAGTATAAAACAAAGTCGCTTTCTCTGTCCCTATATCCCTATGTATGCTTAAATCTTTAAAACTACGCAACGGATTTTGATGCGTTTTTTTAAATAGATAGAGTGATTGAAGAGGAAGGTTTATATGTATAATAACATCCATTAAATAGTGCACCCGTGCGAAGCCGGGGCGGATCGCTAGTAAGCTAATAAGAAACAACGTGTAATCTGAGTAGTGTGTTGAGAACTGACGTGAAATGTAAGTAATGTATTGAGTACTGACGTGTAATGTAAATAGTGTGTTGAGCACTAACGTGTAATGTAAGTAGTGCTTTGAGCACTGACGTGCTATGTAAGTAGTGTTTTGAGCACTGACGTGCTACGTAAGTAGTGTGTTGAGTACTGAAGTGTAATGTAAGCAGTGTGTTGAGCACTGACGTGTAATGTAAGTAGTGCGTTGAGTACTGACGTGTAATGTAAGTAGTGTGTTGAGCACTGACGTGTAATGTAAGTAGTGTGTTGAGCACTGACGTGTAATGTAAGTAGTGCGTTGAGTACTGACGTGTAATGTAAGTAGTGTGTTGAGCACTGACGTATAATGTAAATAGTGTGTTGAGCACTAACGTGTAATGTAAGTAGTGTTGAGTACTGACGTGTAATGCAAGTAGTGTGTTGAGCACTGATGTGTATGTAAGTGGGGTGGGGAGTACACTCACCTTGCTGCAAGTGACCATCATTCCGTTGCAGAACCTGAGGTGAAGTACGGCCTCGCAGTGGTGTATGAGCGTGTTGAGCATGGCGCCCGTGCTCACGTCCCACACGCGGACCGTACTGTCCGAGGAGCCCGAGATAATGGCCCGCTCATCGTATTGGAGGCAGAGGACGGAGCCTGTGTGCCCTTGTAGTTCCTGGAAAAAAAAAACAAGATTGTTTAAATACGGCGGAATTCTCACTGTCAGGGTTCTAAAGGATATTTTATCTTGATAATTATCGGGATTTTATTTGATAAAAACCTAAAATTTGACAATGCGGCATGCGTCATAAAAAAATATACGCGCGGGAATTCGAAAGATATGTGTGGTTGTGTTTGCAAAAGCGGTCGCTATTTTTGGTCAATGTCAACTGTTTACTGGAAAAATTATCTTGGTCATTTCGAATTCGAACCCTGGATACGGTCTAGTTTCCTCTCCGTTGGAAGGTTAGATGGCAGTCGCTTTTGTAAAACTAGTGCCCAAGCCAAATGTAACACATTAATTGAGATTGAGACATCCTAACTAATATTATAAATGCGAAAGTTAGGATGTTCGTATGTTTGTTACTCAATCACGTTAAAACGGCTGAACGGATTATGATGAAACTTGGTATATAACGAGTTTACAGCCATATAAGATACCTTTTATCCCAGAAATCATAGCTCGAAGGGATGAAATAGGGAGTGGAAGTTTACGCGGACGAAGTCGCGGGCAAAAGCTAGTTTATTATTAGTAATTTTTCACTTCTTATGCTCGAAAAGTGCATCATATTAGACTTGTCAAGCGGGGCTAAAGTAGTACATTTAACCCCTAGGGAAAATATGAATACATATTTATGATTTACAAGACATTCAATTTCAACAAATCATAATACTTCACCTATTAAATCCACCAATCACAAAACACTAATTTAACTCTTTAAAAAATATTTGGTATTGGGTATTAACAAACCAGAATACAGCTTTACTAAAATCGACCAATCAGAAAACAGAATTCATTTCTCTAAAGAGTCTAAAGATTAAGTTTGTAGTCCACCAATATTTATTTTATTTTTTATTTATATATATTACAAGTTCCTCACCTTTACACACTGTAATGTTTTTCTGTCCCATATTTTGATTGTGTTGTCTCTCAGTCCTGATACTATTTTGTTGTCGTCGTATTGTAAACAGTATACGCCTTTTGAATTTTCTGATCTGCAGTTTATCCTCTGTAAATAAAATACAATAGTCATTTAATACACTCCGGACCGTCGTCGGTCGCTTCTTGGTATTGCCTGTCAAAAAAAAATATTACTAACCTTCAGGTTTTCCAGTGAACATCTTTGAAACTTCTCAGTCCAGACGACGAATTTTTGGTCGAAAACGTACGACAATGATAATTACTTATAACTGACAGCGTTTATGTTAGGTTAATTTCTTGCCATATAACGTGACTCGCTGATCAGAGTCTAGTACCCATAACACAAGCCATATTGTGCTTACTATGGGGTTAGTTTAATTTGTGTAAAATCGTCCCCTTAATATTTATTTTATCTTAGATTGAAAATGACATGTTACCTGTAAGTTATGCCTGCCCATTCTCCAGTTGTCCTCTATGGAGCGTATGTCCTGGATGATTTTTGGGTACAGCTGTCTGTAGAACGAGTGTGACGGGTGCTGGCAGCCTGGTTTCGGTTTGAACAGGTACTGGATCCTGGAATTATATAGTTTGGTTACTACTGTAAATACATTCCAAGTAATAGGAGTCAATATCACTACATAGTATAAAACAAAGTCGCTTTCTCTGTCCCTATGTATGCTTAAATCTTTAAAACTACGCAACGGATTTTGATGAGGTTTTTTTTAATAGATAGAGTGACTCAAGGGGAAGGTTTATATATATAATACATGCATCAGCATTGCACCCGTGCAAAGCCGGGGCGGGTCGCTAGTATAACTATAAAAGGCAGGTCACATTCACTCTCATCGGCTTACGAGTACTAGGAACCCAT
Organism: Epiblema foenella; assembly: GCA_963556455.1. Taxonomy (NCBI): domain Eukaryota; kingdom Metazoa; phylum Arthropoda; class Insecta; order Lepidoptera; family Tortricidae; genus Epiblema; species Epiblema foenella. The sequence continues at coordinate 6,822,815 of OY747119.1, read as the reverse complement.
AAAAACAGAAGAGCAGACACCGATGTTTCATCTCAACCAGTCCCCGTCACAGAGAATCCCTCCGGACCTTTTCTCCACCAGTTTTCAAATTCACCTTCAAAATTACTAGGAACTCAGCGAAACTAAAGAGTATTCACCATTTACTCCTCTCCATGCCACTTTAATGTGCACTGACAAAGTAATCAAAAACACGTTAACACGACCTTATTCTTGTGGGCATAAAGCTGCTCAGATATTTTGGACCTATGGAAACGTACATTTATGAACTTAACAAAGTACCAGGGCCACATAGAACCCGAAGAGCACTCACCATCCTCTTCTCTCAGCCAGTCCCCGCCATAGCGAGTCTGTCCGGACCTTCCGTTCCACAAGTTTCTTCCACAGCATGCCTTCCGAGATTACCCGCTGCCACTCGCGACAGACCAGCTCGGCTGCGCACAGCGAACTGGCGTCGAGGTACGAGAGAATGTTCTCTGCTACGTGATCCAGGCCTTTTTCTGTGGAGTTAAAAGATATTTTTCTTAAATGTAACAGTCTAAACGTACATGAGAACACAGCGCTCAAAAGCGACATTAAGCGCTTGGTGCCGCTTCCGAAAACTCAGATCACAAAAACCGTGTCAGGAAACCTTTCTGAATTAAGAGGCGATGACGAGACTTACTGAATTTAATAAAATGGATCAAATTTGAAGAACACCTCATTGTGTTGTGGGTTCAAATCAATTCGCAAACTTTGTGGTTATCAAATTAAAAAGGTAAACCAACCAAAAATGATGTATGTTTGAAAAAATGAAGGAATTCAGTTTTATAAATCGTTTGATGCATAACGCAACCACAATATAAAATGTGCAAAATAAATTCAACAATTGTAGTTTTCCTCCTCTTAACATGTATGGCATATCAATTTGTTTACCCCAAGTATCACTTTAAATTTTAAATATAAGATTTGCGATTCAATGGAATCATGAAAGCGTTTTTGCACGAGGTTGAACAATCTGGTAGGGTAATTCGATCTGCGATGTTGAACGTAGCAACACGTTTCTGTAAACTTGGTAAACATTTGATGGAAAGTTGTGGAAAAATACGAAGTATGCTTTAACGTCAGATATTTACGCGCGTATTGTTGCGGCAGAAATTGATACTGGTGGCTGTACGATGATATGAAGACAGATTTCGATAAATATCTGAATTTGTAAAGTAACATTTGCTTGTTTTAAAATAAATAAAATAAATAAATAAATACATAAATAAATATTAGAGGACAATCTTACACAAATCGAACTAGCCCCACAGTAAGCTCAAGAAGGCTTGTGTTATAGGTGCTAGACGACGATATATTTAATAGATATAAATACTTAAATACATAGAAAACATCCAAGACTCAGAAACAAATATTCATGCTCATCACACAAATATTTGCCCTGACCGGGATTCGAACCCAGGACCGTCAGCTTCACAGGCAGATGCACTACCCACTAGGCTAAACCGGTCGTCACCGGGTGTTTTGATCTTTATATTACTTTTAACACCTTAAATCGTAATTTTAACTTGATTTTGTTTAATTTAATAAATAAATATTAGGGGGACAACTTTACACAAATAGAACTAGAACTTAATACATGAAAGTCAAACTTAATGGCCACGCGTCTCAGATGCTCTGGGTGTGCAGCGGTGATGATGCTGTGACCATAACCAAAACTCCTCGGCTTCCTCATTGACAGCGGACTATGGTGGGAGGCGCACATTGACCATTGTTTGTGGTCTGGGCAGCGTGTGTTATGCGTGAAGGCGCTTCGCCAGCACTGCGACGAGCGACTTCGCTAGGAGCTGCTACTTTGCCACAATACTTATTTCCTATATCAAGCTCTGGGCCAAAGCGGCGGACTGGCACGGGGCCGTTCTGGACTGTTGGCGGTTCTTTTTTTATTAAGTAACGTCATATAAAAAAACAATACCTAATAAAAAGAACCGGCAACAGTTTCAACTCTATGATAAGTCTACTATCAATAAAATATGGACCACGTTCTTGTAATCATTTTATTTGTGAGTTACAGTTTCGCCATTCGATTAAGAATTCGATAATTTTTCAAGAAAAATCGAACTTATTGATTTTCTTATTTGGAGTCAATATCCCTAATTAAAACAGGGATCGGATACCGGTATTTTCTCCATAGAAAAATACCGGTATTATTACGGTCACCGGTTCATTATTTCGTTTTTAATGGGACAATCTAATAATACGACGTTGTTACCTAAATATATGATTCAGCCCTACTTAAAGAGCAAAAAATAATCCAAAATATTGGGCTAATTCAGGGTTTTTTAAAAATACCGGTATCGGTCCCTGGATTAAAGTCGAGTATCTCTCGACTAGACATACAACCACCCCAGCGCTCGCGCCTAGAAATATCGAATTGTTTTCACAATTGCAGTTATTTTTATTTTACTAATTTATTTTTCTGCAACTGTATGGCTTCCATGATTCACCGATGGTACTGGCTGAAAATCAGCGCTGTAGGTGTCAATGACACCTCAGCATAATGCTGAGCCAGTGTCCGTTTCACTGCCGCAGGGACACACATGTTGTGTGGTTTCTGTGTATTTTTTCTTGTCATTTATGTGTGTCTACTGTGTCTGTGAATAAATGTTTCTTTCTTTCTTTCTTTGATGTGAAACATGCCGCGCGAGGAAACTCCGCCTAGGTAAATAGTAGGGGTACCAGTGGCGGCGCGTCTAAAATATTAATAGGGAAGCCGGAAATAATTTGCCTTTCTTATTCTTCACGAGCCGTAGTAAGGGAACAGGACTGGCTGAAAATTAGGTAAGCCGGTGGGAATCGAGTTGTATGGACGTGTCGCCACTGAGGGGTACTCACTGGGCAGCATACTGATGAAATCCCGCTGCAGCATCGGCTTGAGGTACGCGTTGATGTGACCGTGCTGGTAGTGGCACATGCGCGCCAGTAGCTGCTCCACAAACTCCACCTGCCAATACCACAGAATAAGTAATAGTAAATTTTTAGAATGAAGGAAAAATTGAAAAATTAGGCACCGCGCAGGATTCGAACCTGCGACGCTGCGACCTCCCGGCACTCGCGGCCAGACGCTCTAGCCAACTGAGCTATAGGTGCAATCACTAACCCAGTTCTAAATTCATCAACCGTTCCTTCGTATTAAGCAGTACCGCTGCTAACGTAAACTATTCTTTTTATACAAACGTCTTAAGGGAGGCGTACAGCGACATCTACCAGAAGACTCATGCTTCATTGACGGCACTAACATCTCAAATCATATTGAGAATCGTCAGCCTCCCTCCCTTAAGGCGTTTGTATAAAAAGAGTAAGTAATAGTACTACGTTCAGAAGGCCCACCGTTAACAAATCCCCGTTTAAGTATGCCAAACGTGCCTAAACGTGGCCATCTCTTTCTATTGCACGAACTTTACTCGCTACAGTCGCTACATCATTTTCTATCGCATGGACGCCCGACGGGTGCCGACCATTTACTTGTAGCGGCGCGACGCAATCACGGAGTGGGCCGCCCTTGCCGATACATACATTTTTAGATTTAGAATGAAGGAAAAATTGAAAAATTTAGGCACCGAGCAGGATTCGAATCTGCGACCTCCTGGCACTCGCGGCCAGTCGCTCTAGCCAACTGAGCTATAGGTGCAATCGCCACCCAGTCCCAAATTCATCAACCGTTCCTTCGTATTAGCTTCGCCGCTGTACGCCTCCCTTAAGGCGTTTGTATAAAAATACATTTTTAGAGTCTGATTATAGAGCCGTGGCACAACAAAAATGCTGCTAGCGGGCTGTCCGCCATCTGACAAAAGGGTGCGTTTCCAGACATCACTTTAAGACTCTTTTTTATAGCCTATTGACTGTCCCACTGCTGGGCAAAGGCCTCTCCCCATGTTTTCCAGGTATCCCTATTGAGCGCTTCTTCCTCGCAATTGCTGGCAAATGCATCCAGATCATCCCGCCATCCCCGTCTGCGACGACTTTACGACTTTAAGGTCAAATTTTATTAGTCAAATATCAGGGTGACCACTATTTACTACAACCAAAATTCCCTGACTTTTCCTGGTTTTCCAGGCGTTTTTTCAAGTTTTTCCCTGACCATAATCTTAAATGTAATAAATATAAAATATATAATTTGAATACGTTTCAGAATTATCTCCTACCAAATTACAATTTATAAATACAATGAAATAATACAAAAACGGAAATAATAAGAAGTAGTATCTGAATAGCTCAGTTGGTAAGAGCGAAAGCATTTTTAGACGGAAGTCGTGGGTTCACTCAATAATCATATTTTTGGAGAAAATGACTGACTAGAGTTTGACTTACAAAAGTGCCACTGCGCCCTACTTGCAGAATAAAGTTCATTTATTTCATTTACATAAAGAGACATTTTTATTCCCTGACCTCCAATAAATTTCCCTGACAATTCCCTGACTTTTCCATGACTAGCGAAATTCCCTGACTTTTCCCGGTTTTCCAGAAAGTGGCCACCCTGAAATATAGTGTTTTGAGTGTGTGTGCGTGATTGTTTTACAATACAATACAAATATTCTTTATTGCACACCTCACATAATAAAATAGCACATAAAAAACAAAAAACAAAGATACAAGGAGACAGAGGTAGAACAACAGGGTGTTTTAGTACTTTTAATGTAGGTGCTTAATAATGAGAGAATGTTTTGCAAGCGTGGGTAGTTTCTTTATGTGTTATCTCGTCCCCCCAAGAATTTGGCTAAATATTTTGTTCGGAAAAACTGTCTTAAATGCTCTAAGCACAGCACATCTCTAGTGGAAAGGCACCCTTAAGCAGCTCCCAATAGACGTGTCTCTGTTCCTGGCAGTGACAGTGTTAACTCTACGTATGCCAAAAACGCCGAAAGGCAACGACTATAGGTGTTATTATAGCGCACATTGTCATAGTCACCTTCGTGCTTTACACTAAGCTTCATAATTATTCAATCTTATGGAAAATGAGTTGGAATGTAGGTTTTTAGCTTAGCCGAATTGCATCTAAGGAATTCGTGTAAAAAAAAATTTTACCACTCAAGCAATAACGTTCAAAATTCAATAATCTCATCCTCACCTGATCTGTCTCGTTCCATCTCGCAAACAGGTTGAGACATGTGTCGCGCTCCGCTGTGTACGCGGGGCTGCTGGGCACCGGTCGCACGCCCGTGTCCAGGGACGTTAGCGATGTCACCTGTACCATGAAACATATATATAGTCCACATTTCTATCCGATTTCGAGAGCCGAAAGACGTCCATTGCCGGTCCTAGAGCCACCCACATCCAGTAAACTACGGATTTGCCACATTTATTTATTTGGGAATTGTGGCTTTTCATTATACCATTCCGACCATCCAGACCGTCAAGTCCTGCAAACTCAAAGAATTGCAGAATTTTGCTGTACTCGAGAAACTTGATCGCCCCAGGGCACACCGAGCGCCGTGCGAACCCTTAACCTAATTGCCGAGAACATTGACTTGTTTTCATGTTCTCTGAGTGAATTCACAAAGTGTGCATTATACAGGTTGTCCCACGGCTATGCCACTTGGAGGGAAAGTACCTTGAATATTGTAGATGGAACATTTTACTGAAAGAAGACATTATTTTAATTTTAAAAACAATTTAAACTGCATGCACAGATATTTAAATAATAATTAAACCGTGAACTGGGAATCGAACCCGTTACACAAGAAAAATAATTACCCTGTAGCTTTATCATACCAATCGAAAGGCTTCATCATATGGATTATTTTTTGCTAAATAACATAATATCAGAAATAAAAGGAAGACCATGAATTTTAACATTTTTAATACAAAATTAATCAATTGATCACGTGTAAAGGGTTCGATTCCCGGTTCAACCACAAAATTATTTAAATATCTGCGAATTCAATTTATTTAAATTGTTTTTTAAATACAAATAGTGTCTTCTTTCAGTAAAATGTTCCATCTACAATATTTAGGGTACTTTGCCTCCATGTGGCATAGCCGTGGGACGCCCTGTATATATTATGTTAGAGGCGTAATGATATAGTCTAGCTAATTACATTATAGTATGTACAAGTAGTTACACTATCGTATTAGGCTAAGAACCTGTAAAGATAGGTGTAAGTGTGGGATAATAAATAAATGATATGTTTACGATATGGATCAGGCAAGGGCAATTAGTTAGGATGTGTGCAGGCGTCTCTTCCGCTTTGAGGCAGAGTCTGCACCGCCTTGTTCACTCAGCCCTGTGTGCATGTGCTTATTTAGACAGCAATGAATATGCCCTATTGTAAGCTCTTATATGACTGGCTAGCCCAAACTTGCGTGAAAAACATGCAGACAATGAAGATAGAACCCAGTCTGTTGACATCATTTGATATTTAACAGTGTAGCTTTTCAGTGAAGGAAAACATCTTTAGGAAACCGGTGTAATCACTAATAAGGTCTAGTTATAATAATAATAATAAGACGTTTATTCAATGATTGTATACATTTACAGGTAACCAAGACAGGTACAATAAATCAAAGTATACAAAAACAATTGAAAGGTAGGTGGCTCAGCTTGTGTCTGTACCAAGAGACCAATAAAGACTCTTGTCTACAGACGCTGTTATTCTGCCACCCCCGTGGCTTAAAAACTATAGCATGTGAACTAAAATAAGCGTCACACGAAGCTAGGCAATTGACGATAGTTCTTCCTCTGGGTTAGGTCAGGTCGCCGTCACTTTCGTAAAACTAATGTGTAGGCCAAATCTTGGGATTAGATGTCAAAGCAGGGGCCAGGGATCAGGAAAGACGGTAGGATTTTTTAAAAATATAAAAATGGGATGTTCAGGCCAGCATCTAGCCAGGGGGCAAAGATGAGGCCGAGAGTGAAGAGGCTCACCCAGACAATGCCTATTCACTTGTGCCTAAAAAAGGTCTAGGTTATATGAACTCGGAATATAAGAGAAAAAACAAAGGTACAAGACGCACTAACTCAAGCCCTCAAATTAAAATGGGGATGGGCAGGACATATCGCAAGGTATAAAGACAATAGATGGACAATACTGGCAACGAAATGGAGAGGCCCTATTGGCAAAAGGAAAGTGGGAAAGCCATATAAACGATGGCTAGATGATATAAAAGAAACTGCAGGGAAAGACTGGCTAAACAAAGTAGAAGACAGACAAAAATGGAGAGAGTTGGAGGAGGCCTACACTCGAAGAGGGGTCCAAATTAAATAAATAAATAGTAAATAATATACATAAACTTAACACTAACTACTAGCTATAAGAAACTTACTAACGATTATGCAAAAGAATTCTAATGTAAAATAGGAATTTGCAAATAAAGGCTTTTTATTTTATTTTATTTTAAGGGTGGTAGCCAGCCGTACGTCTGGATATCCGATGGAAGAAGGGGGAAGGCGGTATGATGTCATGGAGCTCCTGAGCACACTCACCGAATATATCATGTAGAAGTTGCACAGATGATGATGTTTTGGAAGGAAAAACTATCATATGCCCTTCCTGGGCTCTAAAACTAATTCCATGCGAAATTTAACACAGACTCGCTAAGTCAGATAGTTCACTCTATTATCTAAGACCGGCTGTTTACAATCAACTACCCGATGTTATTAGAGATGCGGCTACTCCCGCTGGATTTAGAGGTAGATTGAAGAAATATCTTATGACAGAACTGTTCTACAGCTATGAAGAATTCTTCAACCTACCACTCACATTATGAAAGGACATATAATGCCTAAATTAATGTTATATTAATAAATATGAAATTAAATTAGATTAAAAGTTTTATACACAATATGATATGATTGGAATCTTCAATAATGCAGAATTTAAACTGTAAAATTGTAATTATTATTGCCGACATAACTACATTGTTAGTTGAGCACCTATTTGACATTTTATATTTAATTTGTATGACTTATAACAATTGTCACTAATAAATTTCATCTAAATAAAATATTAGAATGGATTATTCCCTCTATAAAAGGTTTTTCACTATACTTAATCAGTTCATTTGCCTTCAATACCAACTTTAGGTCAAAGGTTATTAATACAATGGCTTCAAATGAAGTCTATAAACTAATAGTATACTTATTACTTAATTGACGTAGCAGTGTGAGAATGTGAGTCATCTAAGTCATAATATAAACTGGTAAGATTTACAAATCATGATTCATATTATTTATTTATTTATGCGGGAAACAAACAGGCAAAAATATTACATCAAGTTAATCATAATAAACGTAACATAAGCCAAACAGTTTCCACTACTGACTGACTAATACAAAATCTGCTGCTCAGACCAAAAAACTAAACTTCAAAAAAATAACACAATATGCTAAGAATTGATAATTTTACACAATGTGACACCAGAGAAACATGCATGTATTTAAAGAGTTATGATACCTACAGTTCATCATTCAAGACATAACATTTAAATTGTTAGTTTTTTTTATTGCTTATTTTTTGTTTATGTTCAATAAAACCTTAAAAGACATACAGTAGAATCCGCTTATAACATTTTACCGCTTTTAACGACTTTGAAATCACCACACATTCGATTTGATATCAAACATTTTCAAAGTAAATTATTCCGTTTTGTGTGAAGTAATGTCACTGGTCCCTTGACTGACGCTGTATCGGGATTCCACTGTATAATAAATTAATCAGTCATTGTAAATGTTGTATCATTTTTATTGAACAATTAAATGTGATACCAATTTTAAATAATATGAATTAACATATTTAATATTCCAACCTATATTGACTCATCATCTTTCGGCGACCGGTTTAGCCTAGTGGGTAGTGCACCTGCTTGTGAAACTGACGGTCCTGGGTTCGAATCCCGGTCAGGGCAAATATTTGTGTGATGAGCACGAATATTTGTTTCTGAGTCTTGGATGTTTTCTATGTATTTAAGTATTTATATCTATTAAATATATCGTCGTCTAGTACCCACAACACACAAGCCTTCTTGAGCTTACTGTGGGGCTAGTTCGATTTGTGTAAGATTGTCCTCTAATATTTATTATTTTTATTTATTTTAATATTTATCTTGCTCTTAACATGTTCCCGATAAAACCAGAGTTTAAATGAAGAAGACAGAGTGATAACGTACCTATGTTTGAAAGAGGTGGTGTATAGTTTGATCAACTTGGACAGTCATTGGCTACTATTATTTAAAAAACACATAATACTCAAGTAAATGATAATATTATATTAAATGATGTTTCTCATAATGATTTATTACCAAACTTCATTTACAGATTGGACAGACCTAGTAAAAAATATTTTCTATGGCTATAAAATTGTATAACAAAATCCCCATTGACTTTAAAACCTTCAAACTAGTCAATTTGAAAGCAAACTGTTCAAATGTTTACTTGATAAGTGTTTTTATTCTACAGCTGATCTTTTAAATGCATTATTGTAAATTGTAATTTTAATTTGATGTGTTTACCTAAATATTTTTACACCACAGTTGCGGGCAGAATATGCGAAACCAACTCATATTATTCTACTAACCAAAATTGTACCATATTCTTTGAAATAGACTTATTATTATTATTAAAGTAGCGACCCGCCCCGGCTTCGCACGGGTGCACTATTTAATGGATGTTATTATACATATAAACCTTCCTCTTCAATCACTCTATCTATTAAAAAAAACCGCATCAAAAACCGTTGCGTAGTTTTAAAGATTTAAGCATACATAGGGATATAGGGACAGAGAAAGCGACTTTGTTCTATACTATGTAGTGATGGTAAATCATATTCAAAACACAATTTTCAAGTTATTGAAAAATATAAAAAATTAGAAAAGATGTTCAAATAAGTTTTTTATTAAAGTAAATGTCACATTTGCTTTCCATTGAAAGCAAATGAAATTAAACTCTATTACCTTACATTTCATTGACATTTTGTACCTATTGTGTGCCTTTGGAGCCCATTGTTGCATTGTCATGCATCAAAATACAATTGAATACAACTATAGGGTACAGTAGTGATTAGTATTTGTAATTATGCTAATATAAGTTTTATGACCTGATAAAAAGGGTTCAAGGCGCGCTTTACCCTGTTAAGAAACACAGGTGGGAACATATGTGAAATTACTTTTATGTTACAGACATAAGCTGTTCAACCTCATAAGGTTTCATCAGTGTCTGAAAGTTTTTTAGGCAATATGGCTAATTTGTATGAACACATTAGCTATAAAAGCACAAACCTAGTGTTGAAACTAAACTAGTATATTTTTCGTTTACTGCAAGAATCAAGGCAACCAGGGGCGTATTTACCCTAGGGCCATCCGGGCCATGGCCCGGGGCACCAATCCACCAGAGGCGGCATAGTCCCCCCATGAAACTTTTTTAAAAAATTTGTACAACCCCAAAAATTTAGACGTTAATATATTTTTTTTATTTATATCGTTCTTTCTTGACTTCTGGGGCGGCGAAACTTATTGGCCCGGGGCGTCATATTTCAAAATACGCTCCTGAAGGCAACCATTGCATTTGTCTGAAAAAGTCATGTGAGCATGGTATTTCAGTGCACACAGATAACCAGTGGTCATAACGCTTGCATGTAATCAACAGTGAAGCGGAACCCATCATTATGTCACGACAATCTTGGTAACATCACGAAATTGCGAAACCAACGGGAAAGTAGCACACCAGTTTTCTTCATGGTAAAATAGTTTTAAAGTAGCCAGAAATACTTGAGAATAGTAAATAATTGTATGAACTCTCTTGATATCATGAATTATTATAATTAGGTGATGATTTAAGGGATTTTTCAGCTAAATAACGGTATCTAAGCTACTTGAAAGTTACACGCTAAAAACAATGTTACTTGAAGTTATTTTCCGTTTATATACAGATCAATCTCGTTGCGAGGACGTCGAATTTGCTTTATGTTGCAAAAAAATAAAGTTTACTTAAGATTTGTTTAAAAAAGTACGATTCTGGGAAACGTCCGCAATGCAGGAAAAAGTTATTACATTCGTTTACCATGCACAATGTTTTTGAAAAATATAGTTCGTACGAGATTATAAAAAACATGTAAAATATGCTTATTACTGGTAAAATTTAATTCGTATTAGGCTGCCCTCAAAACACAAAATAATCGAAATCAAACCGAGTGCTGCCAAAGATGGCGGATCAGCCATGACAGAACGGTATTGCTCTAAATAATAATTTCGGCCGTACCTGAGGCGGCGTTGTATCTTCTATCATCCTTTCAGTCTCCATTTTTACTATATCACTGAAAACATTAAACAGTTTAATAAAATCACCACTAATAACTAAATCACATTCGCTCGGTTACAATGGTCATCACTCGCATGACGTCAAGCACAAGCACTAACTGTCACATTATGACTGACGGTATTTGAACTAGTTTCTGTACCCTTTATGTCAGTTAACATTTGCTGACGTTGGAAGTGTTTCACAAAAAAATATTTATCCACAATTAATCAGATTGCAATTAAAAATGTCCATCTTTCTTTTTATTTAGAAATACTAAATGCATATTCAGTAACTCGCATATAAGCTCTTCATCACTGAATTCTGCCAACCCTTTACCTTAAAAAAAGGCAAAATAAGTAAATTAGTCTCTATGCAACTTATAACACAGATCGGAAACAGTGTCCGAGGTTCCATATCAATGAATAAAATATGGAACCCTCAAGGGTTGGCAAAAATATATGAATCCAAAGTACAATTATCACCGGAAGTAGTAAAATATTTTCAATACTTTATTTTGGCCAGAAATTATTAATAATGTAAAAGTTATTCACAGCAAAATAAAAGATAATTACTGTTATAAAAAGTAAATTGCTATTAGATGTTAATCTTTTATGTTGTTATCATATCAGGTGATAATATACAAGCAGTCATTTCACTATTTGATCGGAAGAATTTGTTTTGCTACTCTGGCAATAACGCGTGGAACGTCACAAATCCAAACTCAAATTGTCTTGTCAGTGTCACTCATTTCGCTATACAGTATACAAGAAAGCAAAGTACACAGCTGTGTGGTGTAAACAATGTACCGTTCTTTGTTGATATTTTAATAAAAATTAGAGGATAATGACCCATGTATCGTGTATTTATTCTCTCATTTTGTGCGGCATTTATGAGTTCATACTCAGTCTTAACTGAGTTCTCTCCGATATCGTAGTAAACAAGCACAATTAATTGCATTATATTATTAAAAATGAAGATAAAAGTGAATAAGAATTTAGTCCCTATAAAGGCGCATTTCTTCTTCTTTTTCGCTGGTGAGTTCTTTTTTGTTATTATTGTATCTGATAATTAAGGCTAACTAATACAAAGATTTCGAATAAATTTTGTAGGTAATTAAAAGACCATTAGAATATAAAGCTTGTAATTCATTAAATAGTCATGTATCGTTACAATAATACAGTTGTCCTAATGTGTATTTCTTAATGCATATAAATGTTCTACTTTCACAACCAATCTACATAACTTGTTATCATGATTATGTATTATGTAAATACTCGAACCTGAACACATGAAATTCGTGTTGCTTTTAAACAGGTAGGATCGTAAACGCCGGTTACATTCCTACCTAACAACCTTATACATACTTAAAAATATAAATAAATAAGCATACCCCTTCAAAATCAGGCAATACAACTGTGCATTGCAGTTTGATAACAACTTATCATCAAATTAAAAACATTTTAATATACTTTATTTTACGTCAGTACACTGCTGTTTTTCTAGCCACAAAGATAATTGCCTTTTGGAACAACTCAACATCTATTATGCATAGTTCTAATTTCAAAACCTGTTACTTTTTCATTTATTAAGTTTTGGCTCTCAGCCCTGCCTAATATAATTGCGTTTTGAAACAACTGAACATTTGTTATGCATAGTTCTAATTTCAAAATCTGTTCTTTTTCATTTATTAAGTTTTGACTCTCAGCCCTGCCTAATATAATTTTGCCTTTTGAAACAACTCAACATCTGTTATTAAGTTTTGACTCTCAGCCCTGCCTAATTTAATTGCCTTTTGAAACAACTCATCATCTGTTATGCATAGTTCTAATTTTAAAACCTGTTACTTTTTCATTTATTAAGTTTTGACTCTCAGCCCTGCCTTACATAATTTTGGCTTTTGAAACAACTCAACATCTGTTATGCATAGTTTTAATTTCAAAACCTGTTCTTTTTCATTTATTAAGTTTTGACTCTCAGCCCTGCCTAATATAATTGCCTTTTGAAACAACTTATCATCTGTTATGCCTAGTTCTAATTTCAAAACCTGTTATTTTTTCATTTATTAAGTTTTGGCTCTCAGCCCTGCCTATATATGAATATGAGCACCCCCCAACTCCCTAAAATCTTCAAAAAGCGCAGGATTTTAGTATGATAATATTGGATAACAACAGTTTTTATTTAATTTTGCATTATATATATCTGTGTCTTTAAGTAATTATAGGGCTCGTGCTGTCGTTGGTGACAACAGTGTAAACAACCCCACTTTACTCCAATACGTATAATGTCAAACAACACAGAAGGTATATCTAAAGTCAGAAGATAGGTACACAGAAGAAAGTAGAACAGAAGGAAGAATTATTAACATCACAGTTCTAGCAATTAGACGTAAGCATATAGCGGTCGAGAGCGGCATGCACTTCGCGTCAGGATCTGAGATAAGACTGCCCGCGCATAGCGACCACCGGCCGGCCGGCGACGCGCTCGCGCTGCGTCACGGACCGTTATCGGTGCGCAGTCGCATTGCACCGAACTGTTGGCACGTCAAGCGTATTGACGGAAGTAATGTAAATATATGTGTGTAATAAATAGGATTAAAAGTAATATATTTTATTGCATGATTGTATGTGTAGATATATATAGTATATATATGTAAATATTTAGTAGTAAGTTACTGTTAGATGTAGATATGTGTAAGTAATATTAATAATAATAATAATAATAATAATAATCCCCCAGGGCAGCTTGTGGCGAGCTGAATGGGAAGTGGCGTCCCTTGGGTCCCTTGCCTCCGAGAGTCGGTCAGGCCCCTCTCTCCGCTTGCCTTTATTGGCCGGCGGAGTGGACCCCATCAGGGGCCGCAGGACTCTCACCTCTGGCTTGCCTTAACCGGCCGGTCAGAGTGGGGTGCCAGAGCTATATGCTCGCAGGGTGGAAGTGTATTGCACGTAATGGCGTAATAGCGAGGAAACCCGCTCACGGGGGTAAACCCCGCGATGGTGAAATCGGAGCCGCACCTCTCTACACCCTGAGCTGCTTACACCAGTGTTGCTACCCTCGCTGCCATCTGGTAGCTTCTAATAGGGCGGCCCACCTAGTGAGCGGCGAGTCACCGTCTGCCTCAAGTACAGTGATGAGACATTTTATATGGCAGGCGTCCCGTTGTCTCATCAATATCCCAGCAACCAGTCCCTCAAGTTCCTTCCCATAAAACCGGTGTAGTTTCCCTTCTTTCCGCAATAGCCCTTGCACGTAGCGGGTGCTGTCTCTGGCTGTATCTCTTCAATAGTGCAGGCAGAGATAGTATCCGCTAGGTGTACACATCCCAATACATTATTGTATCTCAAAGGGGCCTCTTCGTGTTGGATCTGTATCCCCATGAACGCCTTCCAAAAGGACCGGACATTGTGCCGTGATATCCCAAAGGAGAGATACAAATAATAATAATAATAGAGGTACATCTATATACGCATGTTTCTTGGACCTAAGCAGGGCCTTTGACTTAGTTAATTACGAACTACTGTGGAAGAAGCTGCTTGGGTCTGGGGTCGCACCGGATGTCGTGAGTCTGTTGAGATATTGAACGCCTTCCAAAAGGACCGGACATTGTGCCGTGATATCCCAAAGGAGAGATACAAATAATAATAATGTTTTATTGCAGGCATAAAAAATCCCATATAAGTCTTAAAAAACTAGCAAAACAAAAATATCTAAACTAAACTAAATTAACTACGTAAAGTCAAATTATTTCCGGTTCTCGTTGTGATGCACGGAAAGCCAGTGTCTAAAAATGTGACTGTCTGGGTTGTCAGTGATAGTCTTTAGAATTTGGTTCTTGGAGTTTCTAATAGTCTCCCAGAAACCGGCTACCCTTGCCCTGAGGATCGCGAAGAAATCAGGTACTCTGTCCGCCGCGAACATGTTCGAGGCACTGCAATAACGTGGCATCCTCATCAGGATGCGATATGCATCATTATATTGCACCCTAATGCTGCTATACGCACGCCTCGTATATCGCGTCCATAGTTGACACGTGTAGAGGCTCTGACAATACGCTTTGAATAACGTGATTTTCACGTCGTCAGAGCAACGGCCAAATTTACGTGCCAACATATTGCAGCGGACGGACAGAGCCCTTCTCTCCCGTTCTATATCCGCATTGTCATTTAGGTCCTCAGTTACAACGTGACCCAGGTACTTTACTGACTTTGCAACCCGAACTGGTTGCCTATTCAAAAATACTTGGGGCACCCTGTCCGGCCCTCTACCACACCTAAAGACCAGTAGTTCGGTTTTTGCGACATTGTATAGCAGTCCGTGCTCTGCTGCATACCGTTCACAGACTGCCAATAAGTCACTAATACCGTGTATCGAAGGGCTGAGAAGCACCATGTCATCAGCATAGCTCAGGTTGTTCAAACAAACATTCCCTATGTGACAACCTATTTTCGTGCTCCTCAGCTCCTCGATTAGGCCGTTTATGTAGATGTTGAAGAGGTCCGGAGAGGTAAGCCCGCCCTGACGTACGCCACATTCTAATCTGTAATCATTAGAACGTGCGTCGCCCCATCTCACACTGTTCAGCTGGTTACCGTACCAATATCTCAACAGACTCACGACATCCGGTGCGACCCCAGACCCAAGCAGCTTCTTCCACAGTAGTTCGTAATTAACTAAGTCAAAGGCCCTGCTTAGGTCCAAGAAACATGCGTATATAGATGTACCTCTATTAGTGTAGTAATTCACACAGTGTTTCAGTGAGAATATTGCAGAGTCTGTCGAGAGATGTGGCCGGAAACCAAACTGAGCGTCATCTATACATACGTTTTTCATAAGTTCGGGTTGCAAAAGTCTCTCCAGTATCTTGCCCGAGATGGTGCCAAGGGATATTGGTCTGTAATTGCTAAGGCTGGATAAGTCGCCAGTCTTGTTTTTAGGTACAGGAGTGACAACAGTACGCATGAGATTGCTGGGCAAATAACTATATTTCATGCAAAGGTTATAAAAGATGCTTAATACGTTGAAAATTTCGTCTCCAGCATAGATAAAGTGTTCCAAACTGAGGCCATCAAAGCCAGGCGACTTACCCCGCTTCATGGATCTCACAGTCTTCAGTATCTGCTTAGGGGTGAATAGAAGTTCTGACCGCCTTGGAGGATGGCCCTCAGTCTGCAGCACGCCACCCGACGTGGGCAGTGGATCAGTTTTAAAATGTTTCGCAAAATACAGTATAAGGGTAATTACTGTTAAAGGGCAAGTAGCCCACATCACTCCCCCCCAGAGACCTGGTTAGGGGTGATAATAATCTGGGAAACGTACTTGCCTCCCCGAATGAGTGGTTCGAAGTATGTTTGATTGTTGAGTATCTGAACGCTTTTCCTGACCTGTACGCACTAAGGTTGGTGGTGTGACTGGCGTGAAAGTATCCTGATCGTTATTTTGATCTAAATGCTCAGATAGGTAATATGCCGGTTTTAACCGATCGACGGTTACTGTAACCGGTTTGCCCTTGAAGACAAGCTTAAAAACTTTATCGGTTCTCTCCAACACTTTGTGTGGACCTGAATATGCAGGTGTTAGAGGAGCGCGTAAAGCGTCTTCACGTAGGAAGACGTATTCAGCGGTCGCTAGCTCTTTGAACACAAATATTTTGTCCTTGTTATGGCGTGAAGCAGGGACGGGCTTCAACTTCGAGGCGAATGAGCGTAACCGCGCGGTAAACTCGGTAACGTCTGTGGTACCGGGTAAACTGGGGTCAAAAAATTCGCCAGGAAGGCGCAGTGGCTCGCCGTAGAGTCATTCGGCAGAAGATGCTTGCAAGTCCTCTTTGAATGCACTGCGTATGCCCAGTAGGACTTGGGGTAATACCTCTGACCAATTCGCATCGGCGTGGCATGTAATGGCGGCTTTGAGCTGTCTGTGGAAGCGCTCCACAATTCCATTACAAGCCGGGTGGTAGGCTGTCGTGCGTTTGTGCTGGAATCCGATGGCTTTAGATAGATATTGAAACAGTGTGGACTCAAATTGTCGTCCACGGTCTGTGACAATATGTACTGGGCATCCGAACCTGGATATCCAGCCGGTCAGCAATGCTTTAGCTACCGTCTCCGCCGTGATGTCCGCTACTGGTATGACCTCTGGCCAGCGCGTAATGTGCACCTGTTGAAAACGAGCACGAGGCAGTGCGTACGTCCCTAAAGGTGCAGACACATGTCGGCTCACCTTCGCACGTTGACATGGCGCGCAAGCTCGTGCCCAGTCTCTGCAGTCCTTTCTCACGCCGGGCCATACAAAACGCTCTGCTACGATTTTAGCAGTTGCATTGGCGCCAGGGTGACTTAAGGAATGGAGTCTTTTAAAGATAGTTTTCCGGTACTGCTTGGTAACAAATGGTCGAGGTGTCGGCGTGCTGACGTTGTAGTACAACGGTTCACGACTTCCCGGGAATGACATCCTTACCAAGCGTAAAGAAGACGACGCCATGTACTCTGCAAGCTCGGGGTCAGACACTTGGGACCTAGCTAGGTCGGCGAGATCGAGCGTTATCTCCAGTTCCTCTATCCGAGATAAGGTGTCGGCCACAACGTTGTCTTTGCCGGATATATGCCTTATGTTGGTAGTGAACTGGGATATGTAGTCCAAGTGTCTATACTGCCTAGGCGAACAGTTATGTTTCCCTTCGTGGAAAGCAAAAGAGATAGGCTTGTGGTCTGTATAGACAGTGAAGTCTCTCGCCTCCAGCATGTGCCTAAAGTATTTGATGGCTTCATAGATCGCGAGGAATTCACGATCATATGGCGAGTACTTGGTCTGAGAGGGGCTCAGCTTCCGGGAAAAGAAAGCTAACGGCTGCCATACTTTGTCCTCCAGCTGTTGTTGTAGGACCGCGCCTATTGCGACGTCTGATGCGTCTGTGTGTGTGTTGTGATGTGTTTAATAATATAATATATTTTTTTATATTTTGCGGACAATCTTACACAAATCGACCTAGTCCCAAACTAAGCAAAGCTTGTACTATGGGTACTAAGCGATGATATATATACTTATATAGATAAATAGGTACTTAAATACATAGAAAACATCCAAGACTCATGAACAAATATTCATGTTCATTACACAAATGCTCACCACTACCAACTAGGCTAAGGTGGTGACAATAAAACAAACAAGGACAAGTATTGCTGTTTATTTGTATACCATTATTATATGTACACTTTTGCACTCTATTCCTTTGTAATAAGCTTCAAAGATATTAGTGAACTGGATTGTACCTGTGATGGACAAAAAACTGTTTAATTGATTATTGATTGATTAATGAGACAACTTTACCCCATCTATTTAACAATAATTGGTAGGCACATACGATGGTAGGGGTGCTTAAAATACTACGCTTGGTCACCAGGGGGGCGGGGGGGCGTTAGGTCTTTGTCACATAGTCACTAGAGTTTTAAAGAATTTCCTTTAAGGAAATCTCGCGCATTTTCGTTCTACATTCAAATTATATGCCTTGCAGAGTTCAGCGCCTTTCAAATTCACAGCAACCCTTCCGATGTCACAAAACGTTTTCCTTATACCAAAACCAGGGAGAAGTCGATGTATACCAATTTTTGTCTACAAAGCATGAAATACGTGAAAATTAGAAAGGGGGAAGGGTTATGGCGTATATTACGTGTGGTTACCAATGGGGGGATTTGGTAAAAAATGGTTCACGTATGATGGGTTCGTGTCATCTGTCAAATGAGTTACAAACAGAAACAAAACGGCAACATGTAGATAGTGGTAGACAACAGGAGGTCTTATCGCCAAAGATCGATCTCTTCCAGACAACCTTGGTGGCGGAAATTAAGAAAATCGATTATGCAGTCGGTGGTGCAGAAATAATTATGAAACAGAATACATGATAATTGTTAAGTCACACCTGGCCATAAAATAAAAACCGGCCAAATGCGTGTAGGACCAGGCACAATGAAGGGTTCCGTACCAACACCTACTAGTCCACATTTAAAATCACTATCCAATACATTGAATCTAAAAAAGTCGTATCTTCATAAGGAACTCACGGCACTTACTACCTTTTGTTTGGGCAAGACAGTTTTTAAGCGAAAACTTAAAAACCGTAAAACCTATATTGATCAAACCAAAAATCGTTGAAAGTATTTACTAATGTACACCAATTTTTTTCAGAATTTTAAACTTTATAGTTTGGAAATTAGAGGGGGGGGGGGGGGGGGGACACTTCCTATGACTTTGACAGCTAATATCTCACCAACGGTTGACTTAAATGGACAGGTTCTTTAGAAACCTCCATATCACTTATCGATACCCCACACGACTATGTACGTTGAAATTATTTTTTTTCATCCACCGGTTAAATGTATGGAGTGCCCCCCTAATTTAATATTTTTTTGTAATTTCACATCACTTTTATGTAAATAAATGAAATAATGAAATAAATGAAATAAATGAACTTTATTCTGCAAGTAGGCCGCAAAGGCACTTTTACAAGTGAAAAACTACTAGCGTTTCTCAAGAGACCACTGCCGAGAAGAAACGCCGAAAGAAACTCGACAGTCAGTCATTTTCTCCAAAATATGCTTATTACAATGATACTACTTAACCTACTTAAGTAAATGTAAATGGTACACAACAAACCTGTTGTTGTTTTAACCTGTTATTGTGTACAATAAAGTGCTTACATACATACATACATACATACAAAAGAGAATTGAAAGAAAAACGAGGAAAAAATAACAATAGGTATTTACAAAAAAAACATGTCGAATCGTTTGATATGCTTTCCTGCAAGAAATGAGATACAATGAAAATATTAGACTCTACGCTATTTAGGTATTTGGTTTGGGCCATGCATTTCTGTCTGTTAGATAGTCCTCAACCCTATAATAAGCCTTTGACATCAAAGTTTTTTTTAGGTAATTTTTAAGAGCTGGAAAGGGTAAATTCAAAATTTCATCGGGTAACTTATTATAAAAACGAACACATTGACCTACAAAAGACTTGTAAACTTTACGGACACGAAACTTGTGAGTGGCAATTTTATTTTTATTCCGGGTATTAAAGTTATGGATATCAGAATTTTTACAGAATGATTCTCGATTCTTTATGACATAAATAATATTCTCATAGATGTATTGGGATGCTACCGTTAAAATGTTAATTTCTTTAAAGAGATCTCTTAGAGTTTCACGTGAGCCCAGGTTATATATGGAGCGAATGGCTCTTTTTTGTAACACAAAAATTGTCTGTATGTCAGCTGCTTTACCCCAAACCAGAATACCATACGACATAACATTATGAAAATAGCTGTGATAAACTAAGCGAGCTGTTTCTACATTGGTCAGTTGTCTGATTTTCCTAATAGCATAAGCGGCTGAACTTAATTTACGTGCTATAATGGCTATATGGGGACTCCATTGTAGATTTTTGTCTAATGTTATACCTAAGAATATTGCTTTATCTACAATTTCTAAACACTCGTTATTTAAAAGAATATTAGTTTCAACCGGTCTAACATTAGGCAAAGAAAATCTGACACATTTAGTTTTCTTAGCATTAAGTAGGAGGTTGTTAACGGTAAACCAATCAAGTACTTTGACCAGTGTGCCATTAACGTTAGAACATTCTATTGTTTTTCGGTCAACCTTAAAGATTAATGATGTATCATCCGCGAATAATACTATGTCACAAAGATCACTTACTATAGACGGCAAGTCATTTATATAAACCAAAAATAAAAATGGACCTAGGATAGAGCCCTGAGGTACTCCTAACGTTACTACAGCTCCACTAGACTGGGTTCCATTTACAACAACTGTTTGAGTTCTATTGCTAAGATATGAGGACATAAGGCTTAACGCATTATCAGACAGACCATAATGTTTAAGTTTCAAAATGAGCGTTCCATGATCCACGCAATCGAATGCTTTAGAAAGGTCACAAAAAATACCAATCGCATCACAAGAATTCTGTAGCGGTTCATAGAATACACCTTCCTACCAAATTTCATAATTTTATTGCTTATAGTCTCCGAGTAAATCGGTTGTGACATACGGACGGACGGACAGACATGACGAATCTATAAGGGTTCCGTTTTTGCCATTTTGGCTACGGAACCCTAAAAAGTGGTAAAATACCCGTATAACATAGCAACTCTACTCTAGGCCAACCAATCACCCGAATCATAATTCACGGCCAAGGTCCCCTCGTGATATCCTGTGGCTAATATGACATCAATCACTTTCTAGACTGGGAGTGTCATGCGACACGGGTATAGGTCGTTATAGATAGATAGATAGATAGATAGATAGATAGATAGATAGATAGATAGATAGATAGATAGATAGATAGATAGCAGGGTTCGATATTATCAAGATAATTATGGTCTTTGATAATCATCCGATAATTATCGGATAATTATCCCTTTTATGGGTAGGGTAGTATACGTTATTTTATTAGTTAAATTTATTTTCCGATGTATGAGATGACCTGTAAAATGTATTTTTTACCAATAAAGACTGTACTCTGTACTAATATATAAAAGATTATGGTGTTTTAGGCTGCAAAATAAATAGTTGCTATACAATATTTTACTATTTTTTATTGACTATTAAAATATAATCAATTAATCATTACTACATCAATAAAACACATATACAGAGCGCAATTATTAACGTTCGAATTCACGCACGTATTTTTTTAAGACTCATGCCGAATTTACAACTTTAGGTTATTATCAAATCGATAATTATCAAAGCATAAAAATCACGATTATTGATAATTATCCTTTCAAACCCTGATAGATAGATAAATACTTTATTCATTTCCACAACATACAATGACATAAAAGACATGACATAAAAGTAACAAAAAGATGACAAAAAATAAGTAGCTGAACAAAATTGAACTAAATTTTACCACAATGAGGCATGCAACTGAAGACTAAAGTTAACCAACACACCAAAGAAAAGAACCATGTGTCGTGGCAGAGAATAGGCGCTGGCGCAGCACAATGATGTGGCAATAAGCCACATCGCGGATATTCTGCCAGAACCTTACAAAAATAAAACTAAAATGAATTTGAAAAAAAAAGCGAAAAAATGGACTACGCAATAAATGCCAGTTATATGTAAACAGGTGAGTGTGTGTATGGGGCGAATGTTTGTGTATGAAGAGCAATAACCTTATTTTAGTATGTGGTGCTCACAACACAATATCCTGACATCTGGATACTAGAACACGTGAAAACAGTTAGAGTATGATTTTATATATATATATTGGGTATATTGAATAATAATATGTAGTTTTATTTGCATCTGCTATTTAAAGCCTGCCATTATAGTATCTAATCTAAATAAACCACTCTTAAGCCCATCTTCCGCTGTCCGCTGGATGCGGTCATGCAAACTTATAGTAAAGGCGCTGGACGACAGCGGCGCCCCGCCGCTCACGCCGCTCGCAGCCCCGGCGTCGAGTCCGTGGCCTTAGACTTTTGTCGGGTGTACTTCTCTCCACCTGTCTCTATCTAGGGCCGCCTCCTTGACCTCCTTATACGACACGACTGCTATTTGTTTCACGTAGTTTATACTCGGTCTTCCTCTCGCTTTGCTTCAATTCTGCCTTCTACGATGTTCGTATATGAAATAAAAATTCTGCGTAACATATATTCGGTGAAACATTTGTCTGCAAAACATTGGTAAAGTCTACTATGGGCATTCATATTAAAACCGGCTAAAAGCGAGTCGGCCTGGCGCACGAAGGGTTCCGGACCATCTATAAAAACTGCAAAAAATCATGTTTGTTGTATGTAGCCCCCTTAAGTTTATTTTATCCTGTTTTTTAGTATGTATTGTTATAGCGGCATCAGAAATACATCATCTGTGAAAATTTCAACTGTCTAACTATCACGGTTCATGAGAGCTTGGTGACAGACTGACAGACAGACGGATGCTTGGACAGCGAAGTCTTAGTAATAGGGTCCCGTTTTACCCTTCGGTTACAGAACCCTAAAAAATAAATAAATAAATATTAGAGGACAATCTTACACAAATCGAACTAGCCCCACAGTAACCTCAAGAAGGCTTGTGTTATGGGTACTAGACGACGATATATTTAATAGATATAAATACTTAAATACATAGAAAACATCCAAGACTCAGAAACAAATATTCATGCTCATCACACAAATATTTGCCCTGACCGGGATTCGAACCCAAGACCGTCAGCTTCACAGGCAGGTGCACTGCACTACCCACTAGGCTGAACCGGTCGTCCAAAATGTCCAAAATGATTTTACTCCACTTTTCGTCAATATTTCTCAACGTCTAATATTTTAAATTCCACATGTAAATTGTAAACTCGTTATAAAGCGGGCAAATAGTAATAAAATATAATGCTCGAGAGAATACCTAAGTAAATGAACTGAAAAAGATAACAATATCAGTCTTAATCCTACCATATTCATTGTTTGATTACAAATGCGTTTTAACTGTAATGTTTGGAGATAGGATGTGTATTAATGCAATCGAATTGAAACGTGACACGTGTTTAAGATTATATCTACTACCAAATGGTTAAACTTGTGAATGCCACCGACGGATATATCCATGGTCTAAGAAACAAGGTCTGACAATCCGAATCGTGACACTAGATTACGTCACTGTCGACGACACACAATTACGTCCGCATACCATCGATAATGAAATGAAATCATTTATTCTTCAATTTAGGCACGTTACATGCACTTATGAATGCCAAAAAACTACCACCGGTTCATAAAATAAACCTCTGCCTCGAGAAGAACCAGCGCAAGAAACTCGGCGAGGTGCCATTTTTTCAAAACAATGTACAATGTATATAAAATAACAGTATCATAATACTACAGAATTCAAATGCTAGAATATATACATACATAAATATTTTTTAATATTAAGGACAAAATATTTCTGTGTTAGATTACTTGTGCAGGACGCTATCACTGCCAAACATCCCTATCCATGATATAATCGTTTATCTTATAATATGCTTTTGAAATAAGTGTCTGTTTCACGACAGACTTCAATTTAGTATCCGTAAGGTCAGTAATGTGTCTTGGAATTTTATTGTAGAATTTTATACAATTTCCCAAAAACGACTTTTTCGCCTTCACTAGTCTATAAAAAGTTATTTTGAGTTTCTCAGTGTTTCTTGTAGTCATTAACTTATCAGTATTCGTTGGGAAATTGTATAAATTCCTCCTAACATACATGATTATTTCAAATATGTACAGCGACGGCAGGGTTAGGATATCTATTTCCTTAAAGATTTCTCTCAATGACTCACGCGCCCCCAAGTTATAAATTGCTCGTATAGCCCTTTTTTGCAACATAAATACAGTTACCTAATAGTCTGATGCCGTAGGTCGTGTCACCCACACTACTAACCGATGTACCGGATTGCCATACCTGGCGCAATATATTATTGTATCATGGATATATCTGCACCATCGGTCCAGCGCGACGGATATATTCGTCACGGCGCGGCGTGTAGTGCGATATCAACCTCCATGCATTTCTATTACGGTTCATCTTCGCGTTCAAGTCACGCATTAACAGTCACTTCGGGCGACAAGTTTCGAGCTTTCGGGAGTTCACTGTTCAGAAACCACCCCTAGAACATTCATCATAAATTTAAGAGTTAGACTCTTGTCGGTGTAGCTCTCTCCGCCTGACTCTATCTAGGGCCGCCTCCTTGATCTCCTTATACGACACGACTGCTAGCTTTCCTTTTATTTGTTTCATGTAGCTTATCCTCGGTCTTCCTAAAACATTATTCGTAAAGAAATAAATTAAAATAATAATAACAGCCTTTATTACTGAAGTTTTTTTACATTAATAGTTTATCTACTTAAAAATACAGGCACCAGGTCTCTGCAGCATATGTGAATATTGGGAGCACCATAGCCTTGTATACAGAAAGCTTGGTACATTTATATCCAAATTCGGTTTTGCGAGCCATATCCGTGCTCATCAGAGAAAGTTGTAAGGGTCGCCGTCGTCGGATACGACAAGGAGGACTATATATACTTAAAAATATGCCTATTTTTTTTTATTTACATATATATATTACTATTTTCTATTTCCATCGACAATCAGCTTGTCCTCCGACATAGGCCTCTTCCAAGTCCTTCCAGGTGACGCGGTCTCGCTTTCCTGGGCCAGTCCACTCCGCCTATCCTTTTAAGGTCATCTGACCATCGAAAAGTAGGCCTTCCTCTCTTCCTTTTGTGTCCCCTTGGATATCACTCTATGAGGTCTTTTGTCCACTTTTTTAGTCCTACTCTGATGATGTGGCCAGTCCACCGCCACTTTTGTTGCTTCACCTTTTTGACCACTCTCCCACACTGATCTGGCTCTAATTGTGGATAATTTTACTCTATCCTTGGGCTTAATGTTTAACACGCTTCTTTCCATGTTGTTTTGCAGCAAGCCTCTTTTCTTTTCTTCGTTAAGTAATAGTGATGCAAAAATAATTAGTTGAATATAAATTGCAAGCGGTAAGGCACGCGAATCCAATCTGGAGGTCGCGGGTTCGGAGTTCATCCAGGTAGGCTAGCATAACTTGCTGCCATGTCGTATCTCGCGCGACTCAGCGATTCCTGTCTCACTCGAACTGTGCGAATTAGAAAGAGGAGGGTAGAATTTTCTCTACTCGCGTCGCGTCTCAGCGGCAGTTGTGCTAGCCCCGCTGGTTCGTGTTACTGGGTTTTTAGAAAACTAAGCGTCATTTCATATTTAGCAGTGGCTTTACGGTGAAGGAGAACTTCGCGAGAATACCGGTCTAACCCTAAATAAAGGCCAAGGCCTAGTTTTCCCTCTGGGTTCATTTCATTTGTTTACTCAACTTATAACATGACAGTAATACATGATATCACCAAATCGTTGTAAAATGCTATACAATAATATAGAATTTGCTTAAAATTTGTACCACTACCCATAGGTAAATCTAGTTCGTCATAAAAACATATCTAAGGATGCAATTAAACTTTTTAAAAAGTTATTTGCTTATCCGGTCCTCAGATGACCCTACGGCTGGCTCGTTCCTCGCTCAGCGAATCGGCATTGCCATTCAGCGACGCATCGCGGCCAGCCTATGGGAACTCTTAGATTTAAGTCTTTTGCAATGTAATTAATTATGTTGTTGTTGCAAAATAAAAATTTATTCTATTCTATTCAGTGGCAGCGACTTGGGCGACCCATGCCCATACAGTTTAGGCCTTTAGTTAGTAAGATCTTATTTTGTTTTTGTTCTATGTTATGGTACCTAATAAAAGTATCTAAGTAGCTAGCTCCATCATGCACTTGGGTAAAAAACATCAATGTCAAAAATGGGATCGAATTGGAAGGTCAGATGACAGTCATTTTCGTAAAACTAGTTCCTACGCCAAATTTTGGGACGACGTGTCAAAGCGAACCCCAGATCCTTGGCGCACAACCGGGGGATGATGATGATAAATTATGACCTAAGATTTTTCGTAAACTACCCTTAAGAGGATTGTGTAGCTGATTTTTTCCATACAAAAAGTGTCAGTTTTCAACCCCCTAATCCTGTTCTTTGGAAATGTTGTATATATCATTAAATACTAGGTTTATTCGTTTAGTACTTTGGAAAAATTGCATAAAAATGAAAATATGGACCCTTAAAGAAGTTTTTTCGACTAGAAAACTTCCTCCTGGTTTTTTGCAATTATTTCATAAACGATAATTACAAAAAAATCTAAACGTATAAACTTAGTTAAGGATGTAAGGAATCAATCAAGGCCTATATTACTTCATTTGATTAAGTTGGGTGGGGTATTTAATGGGTGGAAAACGTTGCCGCCCGAAGCACTAATTCTACCGGAAATTAGGCTCTAAACGGCCGACGGCGATAACTCCCTCTATCGCACGATGCGGGCGCATCACACCGACAGGTGAAACAGAGAATATTCCATTATGCCTCTCTCCTACGATATGTTCATAATAGTCTTATCCCAGTTTTAAGCGGTGGGACGTCCACCGCGCTATCGCGATAACACAGACACATATAGTCCCTATTCGTCCCGGTGCCGCCGCATACCGGGTAGAGTCAGTCCGACCCAGGTTGGGCCCAGCTAAGTTTCTTGCTGTGCCTTTACCATGAGTTTACATGACCGTACTCGCTAGCGACTGCGTAAAAATTGTACAGGCAAA
The DNA here is from genome assembly GCA_963556455.1 of Epiblema foenella. Lineage (NCBI taxonomy): Eukaryota > Metazoa > Arthropoda > Insecta > Lepidoptera > Tortricidae > Epiblema > Epiblema foenella. Next base: position 6,795,326 of record OY747119.1, on the reverse strand, counting down.
AGTACAGCGCCTCTTGCGGTTACCCAATAGAACTAAGAATCGGCATACTAAATCGTTTACGCAGTCGCTAGCGAGTACGGTCATGCAAACTCATGGTAAATGAACTCTACTCTTCTCAGCTAGGCTAGGTTTAGTTTACCAACGATAAAATTCCAAGTAGCTCGATTCCACTCACACCTCAAATTTGATTGAAGCCGTTCCACCAACCTAGCTGGAGCGCTAATTCTTAGAGTATTCCAGTGTTTAAACCGTCCGCGTGGTCGTGTCGGAGGTTTTTCCTGGATTTTACTTAGGCCACTCTCCAACCACGCACCCCTATCGCTTTATTGCACCCAGCCTATAAAAAAAGCTTATAAAAAACTATAAGCTATATAGGGCACAGCGGAATGGCATCTAGCTCATATTTGGAGCGGCCTAACTGGAGAAGTACACCAATACTTCCTGTGTTCCTGGTATCGAGTAAGGTTCCAGAGCTCCCGAGGACACGCAGTGGGGAATCTTACTTTGTCTCTAGCTGTCAACAGCGACAGCGAATCCTCGGATCGAAATAATAGTCGGCAGCGCCCTTGTGATTCTACAATCGCCAGCGTCCACACGCTACGACGTCTGCTTACCTAGTATTATAAAAAAAAGAAAATACTCCACTGCAATGTAATCAAAACAAAACACATTCTGTATTCTTACATAGTATGTCGCTATTCGCTATCTACCATTTAAAACCAAAAAGTTGTGTCTCACTACTATAGTCAAATACATACAGCTTTTTAAACACCGGAAACATTTAATTATAAAACACTATTGTTCTATAATTAAACGTTTATAAGCTGTGTTATCTCTGTAATATGTAAGTATAGAGGCTATTAATGTAAGTATGTCTAGAGATTAGTCAAGCTGTTTGGATGTCTCTGACTTGAATGATAATGAAGCTATAGATAATTCAGTATTTGACAATTGTTAAAATTCATTAACATAGTAAATGTATAACATAGAGTGCCTATATGGATAGAAAACCATCAAATGATCACAATTTATAAATAGTAAATTAGACATATTAATCGAAAATAAAAAGATATGCGACTGTTAAGATATTATATTCCAAATGTAAATTGTAATATGTAAATTGAAAGTTACCAATAGAATTCTCATGTTTCAATAAAAAAAGAAATTGTATGGCAATTATGTACTATGAACAAAATATTTGGGGGGAAGTTGGGCGTCCGCCTCGGGTACCAAGCACCCACGGGTGACAAACGTCGGTAAAAATCTGCTATGGGAAGCGGAAAGCCGGAGAGACGTTTTGCTTGTGAAAGAGGGAGGCGGGTGAGTAACTGATGGTACGCTGCGGGCCTTTGGCCCTCCGGGTTGCATGTGAGATGCTCGGGGATAGGAAGACTCTACAGAGCGCGATTTTGTCCTTAGGTCCTACGCTTAGCGCGGTTTTTCTCTCACTTGACCTTGCCGCTCACCTCGTAACACACTCTGGAAGGATCTCCTTGGGCTATAGCTGTTGGTGTTCTATTCTAAGTATGGGGGAAGGGTGGTGCTCAAAATCGCCCCGGGCGAAAGAAAAGCCACTGTTAAGTATCAAATAATATTTCGCACATGAGTTTTTTTGGGTAACCCAGTGGTCAAAGCCGGTTATCTTTTAACTCGCCATCTCCAGATTAAAAGTCGACCTTACCAGTCGGCCTCAGTGGCTTCGCCACCATCGTAGCATACTCGTAAATTAAAACAATCCGCACCCTAACAGCATCTGCTATTGTCCTCAGCCCTGGGCCCCCTCTTGCCTCAACTAAACGTCTTCGGGCGTCAGCTAGGCGTGTCTCCAGGAGCTATGGGTCTCGTGACGTCAGTGCTGCCCCTGCTGTGGGCCACGGCGAAGCCGCTCTTTGGCTACATCGTCGACTACTTTCCGGTAAGTTATTTAACCTGTTCGTGCGCTCTGCAACTCCATTCTGTCGCGGCGATCTCGAAACTGTGGTCTGATGTTAAACTGAGGATTCCGGAAGCGGAAACTGCTCCTCTGGTGGACCACTGCAAAGCCTTTTTGGTTACGTCGTAAATTACTGGCCAGTGAGTATAGGACCTACAAAGTCTACCCCAGTCATGTGAAATGCTCCTTCTCGCAAATGACCGTCTTTGGACGTCAACTAGGGGTGTCTCTAGGTGCCATGGGGCTGGTGACGTCAGTGCTGCCTCTGCTGTTCGCCACGGCGAAGCAGCTCTTTAGCTACATCGTTGACTACTGGTAGGTAAATTATTTAGTAAAGATGTTCCTGGCTTTTTCCATTATAGTCCTCATTCTGTTGTGCCGATCTCGGAACTGTGGTAACTGAAGATTCTGGGAACGGAACCGGAAACTTTCCAATAGACTACTCCCCTGGATTACGGTGCAGCTACACTTTAGCTACGTCTTCGTTGGCTGGCCAGTGAGTATAGGACCTACGAAATCTATTCTCGTAATATGAAATGGTTCGGTGGCGGTGTTGTGAGACTCCTCTGTTTTTCACGCCAGCTGTGTCATGGGGCTTATAATTACAGAGGTGTTATTTTTGGGCTAAAAGTTAGTAAGTTCCTTTTCATGTGAAATTGTAATTTTTTACACTTTATTGAGGCAAAATTTTCATACAAATTAAACGGTATTCAATTTTGGTAACTCGTTAATTATTCTGTTTTTGTAATGTAGCCGACTCTCATTTGTTAGCGTCAGTATGAAAATGAAATTATGTAATATCAAGAAACTTCTCGAAATGAGGATTTTGAATATCCCTCTCTGCCTGGTCCAATTTTATGTGGAGAATAAGAACGCTTATTTTTTTTACAGAACCAAAGAAAACTTGTCTTCATGCTTATAATAGCGACTATGACCGGCTCCTACTGTTGTCTATGGTTCCTACCCATGCCGGACCCGCCGCCACAGATATTAGAAAACGTGTATACGCTCAATGACACGGTCTATCTGAAAAAAGTAGACAATGATACCATACAAGAAGACTTGTTACAAAAATACAACTGTCATTGGACAGATTATAATAAGAATTTTGATGTTTATATGTCAAATTCAACTTACATTAATACTATTTATATAGATGGGGATGTGAGAAATACATCGTGCTCGCTCTTTGATATGGAGTTCGATGCTGACAGAGAAGGAGAAGTGATATGCGTGCCAAAAAACGATTGTAATTTAATTTGTTTGGATATCGATTTAAATGGTACTGATTTTAATGCGTCTTCGAATAGATCGAACGTGGAGAATTCGGCATCTGTGGATGTCACAGATAATTTATATGTAACGGCGACGTTTTGGGCATTTGTGGTGCTGATGTGTGTAGGAACCGTTGCCTTCAATGTTGCGAACTGTATTGGAGATGCTGTTTGCTTCGATGTGCTAGGTAAGTTATAGCTTGTTAACTGTACGGCCCGAGGGCCTACTCCAAACTTCGTATCGTGCCGTCCCTTTCGCTCTCGTTTTATACACTATATGAGTGAAAGGGACGGCACGACATGAAGTTCAGAGTAGGCCCTCTGTGAGCCCACCACACACTTCACTCTGCGCGGGTACTCAGGCCTTAGCCTAAAGACCTAGACAATCTAGACACATGGCAATATGTCGCACTATTTAGTAGATAATAAATCATTTTAACCAATTGAAGAACATTATGCGTGTCATACATCGTGATCTAAGGAACTATAAAAAAATGGTGTCCAGTACAAATATTTTGTCTTTTTAATAATTTGTTTATATAATATATGATTATCAATTGACGATGTCTTTGTCTCATCAGGGCAAGAAAAAGCCTCAAAATACGGCGCGCAACGCGCCTGGGGCACCGCCGGGTACGGTATCACAGCGCTGTTAGGGGGCGCCCTTATAGACCTTACCTCTGGGGCTTATAAGGACTTCACACCGGCCTTCGTTATAGCACTCGCGGCTACAGCGGTGGACTTATACAGCTGTAGGGCGCTTACTGTGAGTACAGTTGATTATAGAGACATCTTGTGTTTGATAAAGGAACTATATTTGGTAGCGCCATCTTCGATTACCGCACATTGACTAAAATTATTCTTGCTCTTTGTCGTCGGACTAAAATATAGGTTGACATTAAATTATTGACGCTCTGAGACCTTATACATATATGTGATATTAAATAAATTTCATAGATTCATGTGTGTGTGATTCATGCCGGAAGGCGCAACGTGGGTAGGCCGCCCACAAGGTAGACTGATGACCTGGTAAAGGTCGCGGGAGTCCGCTGGATGCGGGTGGCGCAGGACCGGTCATTATGGCACTCTTTGGGGAGGCCTATGTCCAGCAGTGGACGTCTTTCAGCTGATATGATGATGATGATGAGATTTATGTTACTTCTGACAGAACAGATCGTATACATCTTTATTTTCCTTGAATTTCTGACTTGTATTCTAGTTTTGTTTTCTTATAATATTTTGTAATATGTTATTTTTTTTATTGGGCAATAAATATGTCCCATTTGCAGATTTTTTTTAGATTTTAAAATTTATACTTTTTTGCAGCTACCCCCACTATCAAGTCCAGACGACTCGGGAAAAGCGTTGCGTGACGTGCTGCGCATGCCGCGGGTCCTCGTATTCATACTGTTCGCGGTTGTGGCCGGGACGTTTGATAGTTTTATCATTTACTACATGTTCTGGTACGTACCTGCTCCAGACTTACAGACTAACCAAACTCTACATCAATTATTATTTACCACTAGGTACCGAGCGAGATGGTCGTATACAACTTTCTATAAGAGCGACAGAGACATATCATTTGTTGTCCTTGTCATGGCACCTGTCACAAACTATTTGATATTACCATCGCATGTACGTGCAATGCTCGCCCACTGCCACTTAAGTTTAGCGATTTGCAGAGCTATATCGGTTACTTTGGTCCCGCTGCGGATAACCACATGTCATCTGATCACGCAGAGAAACTTGCCTAACTTTTACTTACTACGCTGGCTGAATCAGAGACAAAACTTCCAGTAACTCGATTCCAATCACACCTCAGATTCGGTTGAAACCGCTCAACCAATCTCACTGGAGCGCAAACTCTTAGAGTATTCCAGTGTTCCAAACCACACGCGTGGTCGTGCCGGAGGTTTTCCCCTGGATTTTCCCCAGGCTACTGTCCAACCGCGCACTCCTATCGCTTCATCCGGACCGGCCTATAAAGCCAAGATTAAAAAAAAGACCCAAAGAGGATCTTGGCTTAGCTTTCTGACACAAGAGAACGCCACTCTTCTATTCTGCACCACCTCACGTTGACTTTTAATCTTCTAGAATGATCCATTTTATATACCGAAGGGACCGGGAATCGAACGCACTCCGCAGGTTTACCGGCTATGTTCTATTTTTAGGTTCCTAGAAGAACTAGCGGAAAACACAGGATCTATGGCCAAAATTAAACTAATAGAGGGCGTTGTGGTGGCCGGACAGAGCTTTATAGGGGAGCTATTGTTCTTCTACTTCTCTGGTAAGGAAACGGCTAGCTTTTAGTTGTTCTATGCAAAATGCAATTTATAGAGTTCTGTTGTATCATTGTTCCATAGAATAAATCAGGGCTCGGACTCGGTATTTACTATTTTTGAAATATCTCTTAAAGTGTTTTGTCATATCTCCTATTTTATTGCATGATTCGTTTTTGTTAATCTTCATTTATGAAATAAATGATTTAAAGTACGAAATAATATCGTAAAACGCAATTAACCGAAATTTTTAATCGGTTAATTGTATGAAGACGAAACCGGTTTTCGAGCCCAGGAATTAACAAGGATGACCTAGCAAATTATATCTGATATTGAATAGATTGTATAGATAGTAGAAAGAAACTGCTTTCCTGACAGTTTTTTACATTGATATAAGATTAAATTTGACATTTGAATAAGGTTTTTTTGCTATACCCGTATCTCTTATTAGGCAGTTTTTAGGGTTCTGTACCCAAAGGGTAAAACGGGACCCTATTACTAAGACTCCTCTGTCCGTCTGTCAGCAGGCTGTATCTCACAACCGCGATAGCTAGACAGTTGAAATATTCACACATGATGTATTTCTGTTGCCGCTATAGGAACAAATATTAAAAAGCACTATATTAGACCGTTTTTATAGATAATGGTATGGAACCTTTCGTGCGCGAGTCCGACTCGAATTTGGCCGGTTTCCGTAATATAGAAAGAAGAAAGAAAGAAAGAAAGAAAAACATTTATTCGTGACGATACAAACATAAAATATTGATAAATAAACGTAATTAGAAAAAAACAATATGATTCGTATATAATCACCAAGGTGAACCACTCGGGTGATCTTAGTGGATGCCGTGGCAAAGTGTACTTTTGATCCCATATATATGGTTTGCAGGTAAAATAATAAAACGGTGGGGCTATGGCGCGACACTGACGTTGTCGCTATTCTGCTACGCGTTACGCCTCGCACTCATTTCTTTCATACAGCATCCGTGGCATCTGGTCTTCATAGAGGTTCGTATTTTGCAGTCAGTCGTGAATCAAAGATATCACATGCACCTATGAAAGAAAGAAAAGTATTTTTTTCGTGACGATACAAACATAATATATAGATAAACTAGCGACCCGCCCCGGCTTCGCACGGGTGCAATGCTGATGCACGTATTATACATATAAACCTTTCCCTTGAGTCACTCTATCTATTAAAAAAACCGCATCAAAATCCGTTGCGTAGTTTTAAAAATTTAAGCATACATAGGGACAGAGAAAGCGACTTTGTTTTATACTATGTAGTGATAATATTAATTAAAAGAACATGAAATTGTCACAAAAAGGTCTCGCTTCAGCATAAAGCCGACTCAGGGAGCTGGCGCTGATCTTCCAGCGAAACCTAGGTGGTGTGTGACGGTGTGTGTAGCACGCTCCACCTAAAAATTGAACGCGACCTATTACAACTTGACAGCGCTGTCTTGTCACTTCGGGCCGTCACATAAATGTCAAAAGGTGCGTGTGTCCAAAATGGCGGAGCCTACTACACACATTCACGACTACAATTGAAAATAAGATAGGATAGGAATTATAATTAATAATAAACGAGGTTGTACATGAAACACACAAAAGTTAATATTGAAGAAAAATAATAAAGTCGACAGTAAACAACGGCAGCAACTATGATTATAAATAAATAAAATAAATAGTTGTGGACAATCTTACACAAATCAACTTAGTCCGAAACTAAGTTTAAAGCTTGTACTATGGGTACTAAGTGACGATATACATACTTATATAGATAAATATATACTTCTATACATAGAAAACATCCAAGACTCAGGAACAAATATTATTGTTCGTCATTAAAACATCATCATCATTAAAACTACCACCGGTTCGGAAAATAAACCTCTGTCTTGAGAAGGATCGGCTTAAGAAATTCGGCAAACTATTTTTTTTTTCAAAACAATATAAAGCCCGACCAGATATATATGACCGTTGGCCATGTTGCGGAATTACATTGGAACTAATTTCTTACACTGGCAATAATTTGAATCGTAGGTTGTCACTGTTGTCAGTGTCACTGTGGTGGTTTAGGTTAAGTGTTGTATATAAATAATACATGACAAAAATGCCCAAAACGATCAACTGTCAAGAGCGGAACATTAAAAATAAAAAAAAAATTAAAAATCATTTATTTTCAGACCAATTGATCCATAGATTGTTAGTAACAGAGTATCTTAGAAACTATGTTAGTGAGACATGTATAAATAGCAAAACAAAACAATAAATAAAGAATGTATGGATAGCCATTGATAGGGGCAAGCAAGGCAAACAACATGCCCTATTTGACCCTACCAATAGCCACTTCCACCCAATATTTGGTGAGCGGGCAGTCGAGGCGCTCGGCCAACACCCTCAGAAGGCCGTTGCTGCTGCCGCGCACTCGTTTCAGCAGTGACCATACTCTTTTTCGCCTGATGGCAAAAAAGTCATCTGTTCGCGCCTCTGCGAACATTCCAGATGCACTGCAGTGCCTCGGCAGCCTCAACAACATTCTGAGGATGTTATTGTATTGCACACGAATTGCATTATAGGCTCTCTGTGTAAATCTCACCCACAGACTACACGTGTAGAACGTCTGACAGTAAAACGTAAACCGTAAAACGTCTGACATTAACAATGTATAGATATAATAAAATTCTGAAAAAAAAAACGCTCAGGAAATGGAACAATCTCCTAAGTATTTCAAAATGAACATCAGAACTGACAGGTAAACAAGTCAAAATGTCATTATTCCGACTATACTGACATTACTGACCTGTTGCCATATAAATAAGAATAATAGCGCCCTCTTGACAATGGTCACATATTTCTGCTCGGGTTTTACAATAAAAATGAAAGACAAATTGGCCAAATAGTTCGGCACACCATATATTTTGTATGGTGTACCGAACTGTTTAACTACTTTGGCTGCTACATACTATATGACGATGATTGTATAAGACATGCATTGCCACACAATATTATACCTTATCTCAAAATGACGTGCACATAGTCATAGTCATAGTCATAGTCATTTATTAATAATATTATCAATATTACATGTCATTGTTATCCGTGCTATGCACAATAACTGATTTAATCTGTAGATAAATACAGTTTTAGCAAATAATGAATATTTTATACACCATAACAGTAATTTGTAGCATACAAATCGCTTTGACACTTAGCCTCTTGGCTCCCAATGACCTTCGATCTGTAACTCTCCGTTTTCTCGTATTTTTTATTACCGAAATAGTATACCATATTGACTTCAAAACTCACTGTCTTCGAGATATATATTGCATCAAACTTTGGCAATTCTAGTCAAAAACCAATTTTTGGGACGTAACTTTTGTGCAGATGAGTTAAAAATAAAAATCTATCTTGCGAAGGAACAGTTACGTGTACATTTCATGTATATACTCGTAAGTGCTCGCCGAGTTTCTTACGCCGGTTCTTCTCGAGGCAGAGGTTTATGTTATGAACCGGTGGTAGTTTTTTGACATTCATAGGTGCATGTAATATGCTTAATTGAAAAAAAAAACATACTAATATCGAAATTAGAGCTTTTTTGGACCATGTTTGAATAAATCATAAAAAATAAGTGGTCAGTTTTTTCATATTTTGGCACTTGAAAATGTAGATAAAGGATTGAATAACCCCGATAACCATTTGTGCCATAAATATATGTATAGTTTTGACGGAGCAATATCAACTAAAACTCGTCGAAAATCGACGACTAGCGCGTAGAGCCCCGTAATCCCAAGATTTGGCGTAGGGACTAGTTATTACGGAAGCGACTGCCATTTTGACCTTCCGAATCAGAGGGAAAACTGAACCTTTTTGAAATTAGACCTGTTTCCTTGCGACGTTCCTTCACCGAAAAGCCACTGTTTGTTTTTAAAGTTTCGTACCCAAAGGCTTACCCTAATTACTAAGACTTTACTGTCCGGTTGTCTGTCTGTCTGTCCGTTTGTCACGAGGCTGTATCTCATGAACCGTGATAGTTAGACAGTTGAAATGTTCACAGATGATGTATATCTGTTGCCGCTATAATAACATACTAAAAAACGGAATAAAATAAATATTTAAGGGGGTCCCATACAACAAACGTGATTTTTTTGTTTTTATAGTTAATGGTACGGAACCTTCCGAGCGCGAGTCCGATTCGCACTTGGCCGGTTTTATTTCAAAAAGTCAGTGGCAAGAGCCATTGTTCCAAGTGTGGAACACTTGGAACACGCTACCTCAAGACTGAAAATCGCGTGCCTTTGTACTCGGCTCCAGTGGCTTTCCACTCAAACTAATCATATTATCATTGCTAATAGATACCCTCTAAACATTAATTTTATACTAGTGGCTCTGTGAACTGTAGGCCTCGTGAGTGATTTATTTTATCATTTCCAAAATCTGACATTATAAAAAAGATCAATTATGAATATCGAACCTGCTAACAAAATTTCACGAGAAGTGGTTGAAAAATGCGACCTGTAGAGGGAGAACAAACCGAAATTCGGACGCAGAAACTTAGAAAATCATTGATAAAAAAATTGTTTCTAGAAATTTCCAAAAACTGTCTCGACAAAAAAATTCTAAATAACTATCGAACCTGTTCACGAAATTTCACGAGAATCGATTGAGAATTGCGACCTGTAGACGAGAACAAACGGAAATCCGGACATACGAAAGCATTTTTGTCGAAGCTGAAGCAGAGACCTTCGTTTCACCCCAGTCAATTATTTTTAAGGTAGATGTTAGGTATATACGCCGATCTCTTTTTAGGTCTAGGTATAACTCGAAATTGGCAGACTGCGTTTTAGGTACAGATCGACTAATGGTATTAATTGGTCAAGAACATGATTGCATTACTCGCCAATAAACATTGTGTTTGACGAACTATTAGATAATGTAAAAAATGCTAATTTGTTTGCAGTCAATAATGCAGGGCCCGACATATGCGCTATGCTACTCATGTATAGTGGGGTACGCGGCCTGTGTGGCTCCTGAAGGCTACTCGGCGACAGTTCAGGGCGTCGTTGCTGGCATGGATGACGGCGTTGGTAAGTACTTTATATATAAGCTAATATTATATATTAGCGGGTTCATACCACTTAACTCAGCTTCCATTTACATTTACCTCAGAAAATCCATTAACATAAATCCAGAGCAGTGGCGTAGCAAAAGGGGGGCGGAGGGGGCGGGCCGCACCGGGTGTCACCATTTTTGGGGTGACACCCACCCGGTCTCTCAACTTTAAGAACAATGTACAAACAAAAAATAAATAAGCCGCTAGCACAAAAATTTCTTTTTCGGGGATTCCTCCACTAGCACTAGCTCAGGATCCATGTCCTTTATCATATAAAATTTATTGCTTTTTACTTTCGATGGGGTGACACCACCACCAACTTCCGCACCGGGTGCCACCCAAGGTAGCTACGCCACTGATCCAGAGTTGCTACCGCTAACCGAAAACGAAGTTCGAATATCTCCCTCTCTGTCGCACTTGCTAATTCGTGCGACAGAGAGAGAGATATTCGAACTTCGTTCGTTTTCGGTTTGCGGTAGCCCCTCAGATTGATGAAATAAGAATGTTAACATCGAATAAGAAAATCGGTATGTTCGAATTTCCTCGAAAAATAATCAGATTCTTTAACAAATCGCGAAAGTAACTCAAAAGAATAAATAATTACATAATTATAAGTCTTCAAAGTTTGAAGAGGGGGCATATTATGTCCATTTTTCGCAAAACGCAGCTTTGTATTGGAACGATCGTCATTTACTACGGCGCTCGAGGTCAGTGACGTCACGAATCTGTAGCGCTTTCTCTCTCTAACCAGCAAAATTAAAATGGTTGTAGCTTCGTTATTCTTTGAGATATTTGAGTAGGGTTTTCACCATTTGGCATATTTTGTGCCTTATTTCTTTTGGAGTAGTAAATTTTGTAAAAGTTGTTAAGTAAATTTTGAGTCAACAACACAACCCTATTCCATGAAAATTATTTATGAAAACAAAACGCCCGACGTGAGTGGAACATCTTAATGCCAACTTTGTCAGATTCTATTTCGGACATTTATGTGATTGCGAACGGAAGGTAGGTTTTGTTTTTTAGGTACCTTCAGATGCCCGAGCGGCAAACCGAATAGCTATATTCAAATTAGGAAAAAAAAATCGGCTTTAGTCTCATTAGTAGTAAAATTTGCACTCTAAATATACCCCAAAACATCTTCCCTTATCGCAATATAACATAAACATAACCAAAATACCTCTACAAATAAACACTTGACTTCAGGGTCATACTTAGTTGAAAAAACAAAAGTCGTCCCTCCTGTGGTCAATAATTAACGGCTTATGTGCATGTTAGCTATGTTTTTATTACAGGGATTTATAGAAACGGAGACACTGTTTATGCGGGTTACTGGTCGAATCCAAAATTAAGCTTTGTAGTCCTTAACTTTTGGTATGTCCACAGAAAAGACGCGAACTTAAATCTGCGTATGACCCTTCAGGTTTCGCCCTCGGCTCATTTATTTATTTATTAAATAAGTCTCACAAAACAAGTTACAGGCAAGATTGAACTATAGTAAAGGGTAAAGGTTAAAGAGCTATAATTTCTCATGTGTGCACAAAGATTTAAAACATTTACAGCCAATATTACCATACTTACTCTTTAGTGGCTGAGATACGAGTCATGCTCGTGAACGGGTGCTGTTAGTGGGGTGCGGTCTGTTCATGCTTGCAAGGACTAGTAACTTCGTACTAGTGTTCAGTGGAATTGACATGATGAGAGACTTCGCTCTGTTCTCATTTGATTTTATTTTTAGACTGACGCTCAGAGACCTTATACATCTCTGAGGATATTTATTTATTTATTTTCATGTTGACGCTTAGAGATAACATCTCACAATATTTTATTATGATTATTATTGTACTTTATTACTTTTTATCTTGACGCTTAGAGACCCTATATATCTCTTAAAAATCTAGATTGTTATTAGTTTCTTAGTTTTATTTTGACATGTAACACTACATTTAATTAATGATATTTTGATTATTGTACTATTTTTAATTGATATGAGTAGACAGATTTTGACTTGTAAAAGTGCCCTTGAAGCCTATTTGCAGAATAACCACCTTATTCATAAAACTTAACAAACCTCTGCTAACTAAAATGTCTGTTGTCACTGTCTCACAAGCACATACGTCAAAGTGACAAATAAGGACAAACAAACTTTAGCGGCTAGTTAACTAATATGGGTTTGATGGACGTTTATGAATAAGGGGGTAAATGTTTTGATTTTTTTGAGTGGTATAACGTGAACTTAACCAAAATACCTCTACCGTTCAGGTTTCGCCCTCGGCTCATTAGTGGGCGGGCAGCTATACAGTTGGGCGGGCGGGCGCGGTTCCTTCCGTATCATGGCAGTCGCTGCCGCAGTCGCCGCTACAGCGCACTTACTCATGTACAGATTCGTAAATAAGGATACAGGTGAGCTCCACCACACTCCTGACATCCTGGTACCTGTAGTTGGGCGGACGAGCGTGGGTCCTTCCGTATCGTGGCAGTCGCTGCCGCTATCGCCGCTACAGCGCACTCATTCATATACATACAGATTCGTCAATAAGGATACAGGTGAGCTCCACCGCACTTCTGACATCCTGGTACCTGTAGCTGGGCGGACGACCATGGGTCCTTCCGTATCATGACAGTCGCTGCCTCAGCCGCCGCTACAGCGCACTTACTCATGTAGAGATTCGTCAATAAGGATAAAGGTGAGCTCCACCACACTTCTGACATCCTGGTACCTGTAGCTGGGCGGACGAGCGTGGGTCCTTCCGTATCGTGGCAGTCGCTCCCGCTATCGCCGCTACAGCGCACTCACTCATGTACATACAGATTCGTCAATAAGGATACAGGTGAGCTCCACCACACTTCTGATATCCTGGTACCTGTAGCTGGGCGGACGAGCGTGGGTCCTTGCGTATCGTGGCAGTCGCTGCCGCTATCGCCGCTACAGTGCACTCACTCATGTACATATAGATTCGTGAATAAGGATACAGGTGAGCTTCTATACAATTGTTGGGCGAGCAGGCGTGGGTCTTTCTCTTAGTCGCTGCTGCAGTCGCCGCTACAACGCACTGATTCCATCATCGTCGTCAATAGTCAAAAGGGATACGGGTGAGCTCCACCACACTTCTATGATAGCAAATCGGCCATTAAGTTAAGTAAAACCTTACCGTCAAACTTATAATTCTAGCTGCGGCTGGTTATGACAATAGAGAATATGCATGCGGAATCAATAATAATATTTCACTATATGAATAGTAAACCATCAAATTATGATAAACAGTAAATTAATAAATATGCTCAAATTCTTAAAAAGATATGACACTTGAATGTTTCGAATGTTTTTTTTAATGACTAAAAGTGAATTAAAATCCACCATCATGATTCTTGTTTTAATAAACAAAAAATCTATGATAACAGTGTAAGTATACGCAATATGTCACTAAACTGTAAATTACTAGTTTTTTCATACAACGAAACGAGTATATGACATCACATTCGTGGTACTTTTCTGCTCTGGAGCAGAAATGTACCACGTTCAGCACGCCACCGAGATGAACAATGACCCGCTTTCAGAGTATGAGAAATGTAAACTCTATTAAATTAATGTTAAAGTAGAATATCCGATATAAGAGCATATATCAAATATATCAGTGTTAAACCATGGTTGTGTTGAGCTATACATGCACATTGCCTATGTGTGCGTTAGCGTAGGAGCTATGAGTTTACGTTGTCTATGTATTCGCATGTGCCACAACTACACCCGCGCTCGTGAGATAAAAGTACTCTCTATCTCTCTCTCTACCCTTTATTCTCGTATTCCAGTATCGTATTTAATTTCCACAGAACAAAAAGCAGAGGCTTCTACTCCGGAGGGCGAGAAGATGTTAGAAATCGCCTCTAACGCCATCTACCACCCAACAGTCATACCGCTAAGAGAGAAGGGCGACGACAGATAACATAAACGATAAGTGTTTACTACTCGACTATAGATGGCGTTCACACGTTCACAGTACCCGTACAAGATGTTTCAATTTTCTTGGACGTCCAAGCAAATTACTTCCATCACACGTCCGTGCTCCACGTTTGGGCCACTATGAAACGACCAGGTACGCACTCGGATTATTACAATATACAAGGTGATTTTTAAGTCGCTGAGCAACTTTTACTATGGTGCCAACCATGAAATCGTTAAAAAACACCAAATTAAGAGTTAATTGATAGCTAATGGATCGCTATCTATCCTAAATGTATGGTACAACTAATTTTTTTTCCATGATTTCGTCATTGGCCACGTAGTGAAAGTTGCTCAGTGTGATCATCCCCATCACCCCCTGGCACTTCACATCACGACTTAAAAATCACTACTTTTTTTCAAATTTCTCCTCCTTTCGGCGTTTTTTCTCGGCAATGGTCTCATGAGAAACGCTAGTAGTTTTTGACTTGTAAAAGTGCCATTGCCACCTTCAACAGAATAAAGTTCATTTATTTCATTTACCGTCAGCACCGCAACTTAGTTTTGTTCCGCAAGTTCGTTACATTTTGGTGCCGTGACCATGATGACAATAAATTCTGACTATTGTATAAAGACTTGTAACTTATAAGCGGAAGTCTTTTTCTAATGAAACGGGTTGAAAAGAGCACTTATAATATTCATTACATTATGCAATCAACTTCTACGAGCTATGCTCTTGTCGAATGTTGGTGGATTATTTTCTAATTTTATCATAAATATTTTCAAATTTCTTGATTTGAGTGCTACCAGCAGGCGAATCACGTAACATTATGTACTAACGGTAGATAGATTTTACTGTCAATTTTGAAGTATAAATGTATGGGCTGACAGTTGAAATTTGACATTAAAATCTATCTAACGGTAGTACAAAAGTTACGTGATTACCCCGCTGGTCGGCGATAGTGACCCATGTACGGGGCACGGACTTGTGGAGATAGTACGTCGTGACTCATGTATGGGACACAGGACTGTGAACGTGCTAATTATTGGGTATTTGCATACCAAATGAATCTAATGATACTTAAGATGCTCTTAGATGGGCCATATATTTACTGAAATGTAGGGTAAGTAGATATAATTTATTCACGAATTTGCCATGAGTTTATACGAAATGTTATCCAGCTGTTTTGTATTTTAGATATATTAGCCATTATGAAACGTTTAAAGGAGGCATTAATTAATACGTAAAATTATTTCACGGTATTTCCATTTATATGTTAACGAATGAAATATTTAGTTGATTCTTATTGTAAATTATAATTTGCTGTTTTTTTATTTAGGTATTTATTACCTACGTAAATAATATAACAGCATTATTTGCCGATTTTGCAATGTGTCATTAAATAATAACTATTATTTAGTTTAGTTATTATACTGAAGTCGTACATATTTATGTTTTAATTTTGGTTAGGGTCACTTTATTATCAATGAAAACGATCCTAAGAGATTTGTAGTAGAAATCTTATTTTTATTATTTATTATTATAAAAAGGTACAATTTTACAATTTCTGTCTGCCCATAAAACGGCTTACACAGTTTGACTGTGGGATCGGAGTCTCTTCGGTAACTAAATTCACATACATGACTACTATGTGCTTACTATCACTATTTACTAGTGTAGTAGACACTATTTACACATGCTATTTAAGAAATAATTAAATAATTTTCTTTTGTATGTTGCTCTATCCTCCTGACGACCGGCATCCTATACATAGTACATAGGCCCCAATTAAGTTTTGTCTCTATGTCAATTTGACAGAGTAACATTTATTCTGCCAAGTTTTGATACCTAGTCGTCAGGAGGCTATTGGCCTCCAGTCTGATATCTGTTGGCACGCAGTTTAAACTGTAGGGTATGCGTTTCCGCAGGCATCTATCGCCATAGTAGTTGGTTACCCTTGGTATATCGTACTTGCCCGCAACTTATTACAATTATGACCAGACTTCATAAGTATATAAAATATATTTTTAATATATTTGTAAGAATTGAAAGCTTAATACTGTTTTTGTACGAATTTATATATTGAAGACAAACTTTTATTATACGAACAAATATTAGTTTATAGGTAAATTCATGAAAGCTCGCGCAAATGGATTGTGTGAATGAATTATTTTATAATGAGACAAAACATGGCTAAACATGCTAGGAGTCTATATTATACTATTTTTTAAGAAACTGCGATTACTGTCTGGGTAGAATAACCAGAAGAAAAAGTCGAGTAGCCCTTTATTTTGCATCAAAAGGTGAAAACTACAAAGTATTCGGATTTGTTAATATTGTTTTTTGCATTTCATTGTTATTATATGACTGAATTTCACAATTGACTGATGGTTTACCAAATTGTTGATTTATTAAATGTTGAACGAACATATGTTTTGTTTTATTTGACGTATACATGAAATTGCATTAATTAATTTACCCGCAGATTGACTTTCACGTTTATTTATAGGTATGGGAAAATAGATTAAAAAATAAAGAATAGTTTTCATAAAATGTATTACAACAAGTTTCATATACGACGAGATAATTAATCATCTCTTTACACTCCAGTATCACATAGGTACTATGTCGCTTTAACCCGTAAAAATTTTGTATAGCAATTTAAAAGTCAAAAGACTAATTAAAATGCACCTACTGAAGTCTAGAGACTTCAGTTTCATTCTATAATAATAATCGTAACACAGTGTACCTATAGTAGTTAGTTTAAGAACTCCCCATCGGCATACAAACCTCCCCAAGGTTTTGCCTACGATGGGTATTAAATTAAGTTAAAATGTTCATTTTTGTTTTTTGATCAATAAAGGAAAAAAAAAAAGAGACGTTAAAGGGACAAAGTACAATGGTGTTAATCCCTTTGTTAGGCTAGTTTGCCGACTGACTGTCGAGCTTCTTTCGGCGTTTTTTCTCGGCAATGGCCTCATGAGAAACGCTGGTAATTTTTGACTTGTAAAAGTGCCATTGTGGCCTTCAACAGAATAAAGTTCATCTATTTCATTTACCGTGAGCACCGCAACTTGTTCTGTTACGCAAGTTCGTTACATTTTGGTGCCGTGACCATGATGAATAAAGTCATGGCTCTATTGTATAAAGACTTGTAACTAATAAGCGGAAGTATTTTTCTAATGAAACGGGTTGAAAAGAACTCTCATAATGTAAGTTACAAGTCATTACATTATGCAATCAACATTTACGAGCTATGCTCTTGTCCAATGTCGGTGGATTCTCTAATTTTATCATAAATATTTTTTATTTATTTAACCGTTATTGCACAAACCGAATCCATGCAAAATCATGGAATAAAATATTAATGGAGATCGAGCTTTGCTCGGCATCTTGCGTGGTTTTCCCGGGAAAGCGAGTTTTCCCCGAAATAAGTCCTAGCTAGATGTATTGTTCGCTCCGGTAAACTTCTATATAGTAAATGTCATTTAAATCATTAAAACCGTTTTCGAGAACTGTTACAAATAAATATCCAAATATTGTTCGTTTAATAATAGCATAGGCAGGTTTTTGATATAATGTCTGCCTCTGGCACGTGCGTGGCCTTTTGCTTTGCACAGACCGGCTCATATTATCAGCACAACAAGAAATACACGGAAATTGCACGTGAATACAGTGAACCAGTGACAAAACTGTAGCTCGATTCCACTCACACCCCAGATTCGGTTGAAGCCGCTCAACCAATCTCACTGGAGCGCAAACTCTGTAGGGTATTCCAGTGTTTAAACCGTTCGCGTGGTCGTGTCGGAAGTTTCCTCTGGATTTTCCTCAGGCTATTCCCAACCGCGCACTTCTATCGCTTTATTGAGCCCGGCCTTTAAAGCCACAATCAGTTGAAATCTTGGTTTACACGAATTTCGCAAGGAGCACAAAGTAGCTTCCCTATTTCTCACCATACGGATGATGTGTCTTCATATGCCCCTTCAAACTGCAATTCTGAACAAAAGCCTGCCCACAAAGAGCACAGGAGAACCTCCTATCATTATTGTGTATCCTCATATGTTCTGTTAGAGTTTTCTTTCTTGCATACGCCTTTTTGCAAACGGTACACTCAAAAATCCTAGCCCCATTATGCTTAACCATATGAGATTCCAAATCACGTCGAGCGAAGAATTTGTTAAAGCATATGTCACATTGAAAATATCGCTCTTCTAAATGATCTCGCTTCATATGCCGAGACAGCATATACCGCCTAGCATATACTTTATCACATACATTACATCTGTATTCCAACTCTGGTACTCCATGCGTTTGTACTAAATGTTGATGGCGCTTAAAATAGTCCGTAAACCGATCTGTGCATTTTGGACATTTAAACCTTTTTATCAACTTATGAACAGTATCAACGTGGCTTTTATGCTTCTGATGCGACGAGAATACTTTCTTGCATATTTCGCATTGAAACATCCCGCCAGCATGCATGGTTTTCGCATGCATCTTCATTCTATAACTGGTCACAAAACCTGTGCCACATTCATCGCATATGTAATTCCTATAATGTCCGTTCATATGTCTTTCTATCGACCCAAAAGTCTCATACTTAAAGCCACATATTTGACATATAAAGTTGTTATCCATAGGAATCTTAAAAGGTATTACTCTGTCTTCAAATTCGGTGTAAAACTTTTTGCTATGCGCTGAGACTAGGTGACTTTTCAAGTCTTTCAAACTACTTATACTAACATCACATAAGGTACACTTTAAATCTGTGATATCCACATTAATAATTAGGCAATATGGGCTATGGCATTTTAGAGATTTCTTTATGTCGCTTATCTTGTGTTCTTTTTGATGTGTTCTTAGTGTTTCGATGTTGTCTAGAACTTCTTTGCAGTAGAAGCATGGTAATCCAGTTCTGCTTTTTCCCTAGAAGAGAAAAAAGGCTTAAAATAAGTATGGTACAGCCTAGCAGCATGACTACAATAGTAAAGATATATATATTTCCAAAAAATACCCCCTAAAGAATTAATTAGGCTGAATGAATAAATAGGCCATAGGTATTAAATAGGCCAATCGCTTCTATTTACGTAAATAACTAAATTTATTTGGATGAAACCGAACTTTCAACTTACACTACGGAGATTCAAAATATTTCAAAAAATGACCTAAATATTAAAATACACATATTGTAGCATTTTATTTCTGTAGTATTATGATACTGTTATTTTATATACATTGTATATTGTTTTGAAAAAAATACACCTCACAGAGTTTTTTATGCCGGTCTTCTCGAGGCAGAGGTTTATTTTATAAACCGGTGGTAGTTTTTTGACATTCATAAGTGCATGTAATATGACTAAACTGAAGAATAAATGATTTCATTTAATTTTAGAGTACCTTAAAAGCTGTTACGTTTGAATTCTCCAAAATAAGCGCAGCGTTGTGAACATGGGCGTGTTTTTCTGTGACATAGCGTTGGGTGCATTTCGGATTGGATTCTGTATTAGAATCCGTGTTCAGTAACGCTTCTATGTCTTTTGTGCGAGTTTTCTTTCCTGTAAGAGAATAATTTGTTATTCAGACAACTTATATTGTATTAGCAGGATGCAATTAATATCCCCCCAAGGGTGCCTCAAGTTAGTAACAGTGGACTAGTAATTCACGGTAAAGCCAAGAGACGCTCCCAGCCTGCTTAGAATGCATTGTGGTGGGAGCGCAGAAGACTTAGGGTAGAGCGGACACAGCGTGCCTAGGGGCGCCTAAATGAGAAAAAATCAATGGAAAGATAATATTTTATAAGCGCCTTTTGAGAGGCGCTGAGTAAATCGCTTAACCCTGAACGGGTTAAAGCCGCTGATAGTCTCAAGAACAAATTTTATAAAATAGGTAGTTGAGTACACTTGTATTGAATTTTCCTACAAATTTGCATCCTGATGAATAACCGGGGTCCGCTTCCTAATCCCATCATTTGGCATAAGCACTAGTTTTTACAGAAGCAACTGCCATCTGACCTTCCGACCCAAGAGGAAACCAGAGCTTATTGGCATAAGGCTTGTCAAGTGAGTAGCAAATGCTATCGCGTATGAATTCGCCGCTAGAGGCGCTAGTGTAGCGTGAGGTCTCCGAAATGTCAAATGTCACTCTTTGTGATTGCGCTACGAGGGTTCATATCTAACTGGAACAATATGGTGAGTATTTTGCAATACCTGAGCTTGATTATGGCACATATGAGTTATGGGTCAGTGCTTTGAGACAGTTTTGGGTTTCGGATTTTTTTTCCGAACAAAGCGGGATTGCGCTACAATGAGGGATGTTCGATATTTTTACGGTACGGTTTTAAGGTATTAAATATGATTTAAATGTAAACTTCGTTCTCATGCCCATAATAACCAATGTCAATTTTTGACAGCAGGACCTTACTCAACAGTGGCGCCAACTGGTGAGCACAAAAACGATAGCCCTCATTGACTGTTACAAGTTCTCAAGCCCAAAGGCCTCTAACTTGGCTTAACGACTGCTATCATACACAGCAGCCGGGATCAACGGCTTAACGTACCTTCCAAAGCACGGGACCGCTCAGTTAATAACCACTCAAAGCGGTCATCCAAGAACTTACCTCGGCCGACGTTGCTCAACCTCGCATACCGCACGCGGCACGCGGGCGCCGCTGGGCCACGAGCGCTTTACAACATGACCCGTTTAGATTGCTTCAGAGTGTAGTTCATAGGCAAATGTCACCTCGCAACATATCCAGATGCATGACGTATTTGGGGCACAGGTCATACAAAGTGTCCCTTGTGGGCAGGGCGCGCAGTCGCGTCGGTGGGAAGCGAGCTAGCAGCCGCGCCTCGTCCCGCTCTAGCGAGGGCTCGGGACCTGACGAGATAGTTGATGATGATAATAGATGACTCATGTAACGTAAACTACAAATTTAGAAATAAAGGAAGCAGGATTTGAACCTGTGACCTCCCGGCACTCGCGGCCAGTCGCTCTGGCCAACTGAGCTATAGGTGCAATTGCCACCCGGCCCGGAATTCCTCAATCGTTCTTTCATTTATACAAACACCTTAAGTACAGCGTACAGCGACATCTATCAGAAGACTTAGGCTTCATTAAAGGCACTAACGTCTCAAATCCTGCTCGGTGCCTAAAATTTTCCATTTTCCCTTTATTCCTAAATTTATGTTTTTTTTTTGTTTATTGCCCAAATGTAATTTAAAGTATACCAATATAATTCTCATGTTTTAATAAAAAAGAAATTGTTGAAATGAGAGACAAAAACAGAAAATTTCCCTTTTTTCCTTACAGCGGTAGTACGAGTCTATGCAGGCGTGACGTCACACCTAGCTGTCAATCAGTATGGGGCGTTTTCAGTGCTCGTTAGCTATGCTGTGCTTGCCTCTCATTTTCGTCTTTTGTGTTGCTCTAATTGTAGTTGGTCCCATACAAACATTTAATCGTCTCTAAAAACTGGTTCGAATGGTAATTCATTTTTAGGGTTCCGTAGCCAAAATGGCAAAAACGGAACCCTTATTGTCATCTAGCCTTTGGGGCCATCCATAAAGTACGTCGCACGCTAAGGGGGAGGGAGGGGATCGACGTAGTGTAACATTAGTTTAAATACCACTTAAGTATTTTGGTGTAATACTATCAACTTATGTGCGAATAAATAAATAAATCATTGTGTGACAAGGGGTGGGAGGGTACAGTCGCGTCGGTAGGAAGTGAGCTAGCAGCCGAATCAGCACTCTTTAAACCTTTAGATTAAGGGTGGATTTCCCAAGCTTGCGATTATAGACCGATCAACTATAAACATGGCGCCAGCAATTGCATTACCATAGAAACTTGTCTATGTTGAGCCAAATAGGGACGTTGACTCAAAATTTTACTACTCCAAAAGAAACAAGGCAAAATAATATGCCATATGGTGAAAATCCTATTCAAATATCTATAAAGAGAGAAAGCGCGACAGACCAGTGACGTCACTGACCTCGAGCGCCATAGTAAATGACGATCGTTCCAATTGGGATGTTGACTCAAAATGTGACCACTCCAAAAGAAATAAGACAAAAAAATATGCCAAATGGTGAAAATACACCGTTTTAATGTTGCTGGTTAGAGAGCGCGACAGATCAGTGACGTCACTGACCTCGAGCGCCATAGAACTTAAATGACGATCGTTCCAATACAAAGGTGCGTTTTGCGGGAAAGAGACAGAGTATGCGCCCTCTTAAAACTTTGAACACTTATAATTATGTAATTACTTATTCTTTTGAGTTACTTTTTTCACCATTTGATTAAGAATTTGATCCTTTTTCTAGAAAATTCGAAGCTATTGACTTTCTTATTAGGCGTCGACATCCCTATTCTTATTTATTAAGAATATTCCCCAAAAATTACTTTGCAAAGTCTCCAGCGTCAACGTAAAATGTTTCTATGAGAGTTATTCCACGGCATTCAAACCGGTCGTTGAAGAAATGTTTTGATGCAATGGTAGACTCTGCTTTGAGATGTTGTTAGAATTAATCGAGTTTTTTGTTGTATCCTATCCTTTTTTATGCCAAGCTGGTGGCAAACAAGCGTGCGGCCCGCCTGAAGGCAAGCCGTCGCCGCAGACCATGGACGCATGCAACAACAGAAGTGTCACATGTGCGTTGCCGTTCTATTTCTTCAATATTCAGAACTAGGGACTGACATTTGAACACCCGTGGACGTGGAATGACCCATGAAAAGCGTATGAAACTCACCAAACTCTTTCTCTTTGCATTCAATCTCATAATCATGTAAATCATCGGGTTCTTGTTTCACTTCTAAAACATCTTCACACTTTATCTCGTGTAGATCCGGAGGGTCTTTCACTGTAAGCATACAAACAGTAATATATACATAAATAAACTTGACGCTTAGAGACCTTATACATCTCTAACAAATCTCGATTGTTATTAGTTTCTTAGTCTTATTTTTGACATGTAACACTACATTTAATTAATGATACTTTGATTATTGTATTATTTTTATTTGATGTACCTAGATAGATTTTGACTTGTAAAAGTGCCCTTGAGGCCTATTTGCAGTATAAATGTTTTAATTTTGATTTAAATAAATAAATAAATATTTGTGGACAATCTTACACAAATCGACTTATTGCCAAACTAAGCAAAGCTTGTATTATGGGTACTAGGCGACGATATACATACTTATATAAATAAATATATCCTTAATTACATAGAAAACATCCAAGACTCAGGAACAAATATTCGTGTTCATCACACAAATAAATGTCCTGACCGGGATTTGAACCCGGGACCTCCAGCTTCGTAGGCAGGGTCACTACCAACTAGGCTAAAGTGGTCGTCTACATATACATAATGTTATCCTTACACATTAACAGGACTTAATGGAAAAAAAGGCAGACTGGAGAGAAATAGCAATGGATAGAAAAATATACAAAGCGAATATTTAGAAGGAACAAATAATGGCTATCCAAAAGAGACCTAGGTCAATATGACCTTATGAATATCATGATTTTAGATAAATAATCATAAAGTAATTATGTAAAATATTGAGTTCAAATAATAAAAGTTTAAATAACTAAATAAGTTATAGAATAATATAATTAAATAACAAATAATAATATACAGATAAAAATAAAATAAAAAAGTTACTTATAGAATAAGTATTCTCTGTTTTTATCAACATCCTCCTAGCTAGGTTAACAGTGAGCAAACATTATTTGTTAATGATTTATGAATATTTTGTCAATAAATATCAGATCAATGCAATAAAACTTAATTTAACAGCTTACCGGACTGTAATTGCTCCTCAGCATTGACCACCATTTTGCGGAAGGCATTGGCTTCCCGCAGTTTCTGGATGCAGTCTGCACATATCAGGTTACTGGTGGCATCAAATGTTGACAGCTAAAACAAAATTATTTAATAATTAATTAAAGCAATAATGAATCCTGCACATCTATGTATACCTGCAGCCTCTGGGTGCAGTATTCGCAACGGGCCTTTAGGGCCCTTCGAGTACAATAGAATAACGCGTTCCGGGTGATAGTGGGGCTGCCTCGTTTCTGTAGCGCATCAGGGATGGTTGCCGAGGCGCGTGTTGCCTGTTTTTATGCGAGCATGCGCGGGCGAGCCGCATCCCTGGTGCGCCGGGTGCGGGACAGTCCCAATACCATTCTGAGAATGATAGCGGACAAGCCTGACTGTGCTATCATGTTACACTGTGCGGGGTTGCATTCTTCCGCAAGTGTAATCAATTGGTAGCACTATGTGTGCACTTAATATAGCTGCATTATGTATATAATTTCTATGTGTCAATTTCGTGTACGAAATAAATGATTTCAATTCAATTCAAAAATCTATAAAAGGTCAGTAACGTTATTGTGATTCTTCTACGGTTGTTTTTGAATGGGAATCCAAAAAAATGAGAAAATATCCTTCCAGTTGATCAACACAGTGGTTGTTAACTGATACATGGAATTAACTGCTCGTTAATGTATATTATCTACCCTATTTGGAATAAAACAGGCATTGTAATTATCAAAATCATACATTTATACTGCAAATGGGCCACAAGGGCACTTTTACATGTCAAAATATTAATTTACAATTTAAGGAAGTCTGACTTATAAGAATGTATTTTTCATGTCAGAATATTAACTTACAGTTCAAGAAAGAATAATTTCGAGATTACAAATATAACAAAGTTAATGTCATACAGTGAAAATAAACTTGCAGTTATCTATTACAAATATTACAACACCAGTAAAGTTAGAGATGTATAAGGTCTCAGACTGATTAACCCGTCGTCTACCGGTCCCTGGGATCCTCGGGCTCATTACAAAAAAGCGCTATTGTTTATTTTTTTTCGCCGAGAGACGACAGCTTACAAAGAGTATAACGAAATTCATATAATATTCCAAAGATCTATGTGGTCTGAGCATCTAAATACAATTAATAGTTACTATTCTAACGTCCTTAGAGATGTATATGGTATATGTATATGGTCTCAGAGCGTCAAAATAATGACTAATTTAATATTGTTAGAGATGTACATGGTCTCTAAGAGACTGATAACAAAAACAAATCCTAAACAATATGATGTTTCGTAAATCCCCTGTAAATCTGACTGAAGAGGCCGCAGAACTAAGTTTCCCAGCCACAGTGGAAATATGCGCATGCATTGAGGTTGTGCAATAAGGAGTATTGGTATTGTATTCATAGGTTATAAAATAAAAATATTTATAATATAAGAGGGTAGCCAAGTGAAGAAAAATTGTGGAGGAGGCTACAAAGGGTTGTAGCGCCACTAGAAGTAAGTAATAACTTTTATCATAGTCATGTTATGCCATGTACTTACAAAAACATTGAAACACTCCAGGAATATATCGAAATATACTTCGCGAGTCCCATCACAATAATACTCTTTTAGGACGTCCCGATGTTCGCCCTCTGTCAAGCAACATCGGCATTTACCGTATAGAGTTTGGATTGACTCCATATTACAGGAAAATTTAATGTTTTCATACAAATTCAATGGAAATTACAGTAAAGCTTAGTCCACACTTGTATCTTTTTACCATGGACTGCACTGAGGGGCGTAAGATAGTTGCCATGTTGAAGTTCAGAAAAATTGAGAACTAAGTTTCAACATGCAATTGCTGAGATGGCGAGACGATTTAACTACTTCTGTCTCAATATTCTTGGTGAAAACAATGAAATATCTTACAATAAAGCTAATGTAAAAGACTATACGGAGTTGACTTTCTAATTAACTAATACAATATTAAAGGATAATTCAAAGGATGGCAACCCATTCAATGACAGTTGTAGTGTTGCGCTGTCATTATGATAATGTTAAAGTATAATCGACCGATTTATACTCACTCGGTATTATATTATACTAGCTTTTCCCCGCTATTTCGTCCGCATAAACTTCCACTCCCTATTTCATCCCTTCGAGGGATAATTTTTGGGATAAAAAGCCTATATTTTAATCCGGGCTATAAAATCATTGTTTATCAAGTTTCATAATAATCGATTTAGCCGTTATGGGTGATTGAGTAGCAAACAACCAAACATCTAAACTTTCGCATTTATAATATTAGTAGGGTTTATACTATTTATATTTACATATACTGTTGCATTTAAATCAGGAACGATGCAATATCATATAACAATATTTGGTGTAGTTTGCATATTTTGCATGAATAGTTTGGTTGGAATGATTTACCATGTCTACACAATATTTATACTACTTAAAATCATTCGATTTATTGGTATAACAGTCTAAACGATATGCAGCGCTATTTGTCAATGTCATTTTGACATTTCATCAAGGTGACAACATATTATACATAAAAAAGGAAACGAAGCGAAGAAGCGATTGCTTTATTTAATTTAATTAGTATATTTAGTGATAACTTGAAACATGGAGACCACAGCATCGCTTAGTTACGGCGAATGTCGATGTTGTTTGTCCAAAGGCCACCACAAAGATATAATGAAGGAATACTTCAACAACGGCGTTCGGGAAGTGTATTTCAATATGTTCATGGAATGCTTTAATTTATACGTAAGTAGAAGCTGTTTGTGAAAGAAATTATAATCGAAAAGTTTTCATTGGCTGAATGAATACAAAGGTCGTCGCTCGTTGAATAAAAGGTCTTATAACAACTCACAGATGGTATACTATTTAAATAATGTAGAATCAGCGATGAGTATTAATTAATCTCATCACCATCATCGGCTCACTGTAGTTCACTGTTGAACATAGGCCTCGACCAAGGCGCGCCACAAATTCGCCTCCCGCCCTTCTACATATGTCGTCTCACAACCTGGCTGGCGAGTGACCCACACTATGCTTACCAAAACGCGGTCTCCACTCCAGAACACACAAACACCAGTGGCTGTCAGTTTTCCGGCTGATGTGGCCAGCCCACTGCCACTTCAGTTTGCTCATTTGATAAGCAATGTAAGGCCGACACGTTGGGAGGATTCATGGAAGCTCTACACCATCTCCTGTAATCCCTGCAGTGTTTCTGCCTTGACAACAATATTATCCGCAAAGCATAAGTGCGAAATGCATACTCCGTTTATGTTGATGCCATGTCCATTCCAGTTTAAAGTCATTCATAAGCAATTTCGAAGATATGAGGTCTCCTTTTCTCACACCTCCATGTGTTTGACTGTTCTGAGTTAAGCCATTGTCTTCCCATCGAGATCTCCTGGGACATAACAAAAGAATGCAATTGTTTATTTTTTTCGTCGTCAGGGGAGGGTCATGAATCAGATAATGCTTTAGATGGTAACCTATCGATGTTTCGAAAATTTATTTACCGAATTTCACTTGTCCGAAAACCATTCACCGAATCTTTACAATCCAAATGCTTTGTTTTGCAACTGTTTGAAATACCACAGATTCATTTTATCACAATATCATTTGTCCACAATTCATGTCATAAAAATAACTCAGCTGTGATAATACCTATATTTTGGTGATTACCATAAGTTTCTCCGCCCCATGACTTGGGTAAGGCGGTTTACGTCCTAGGATATTTCAATAACAGTTTTGACTTAGGCTTTTTTGTACTTCTATGTAACTGCTTTCAATTAAGGATGTTTTTTGCAAGCTTTTATTTAGTTTGCCCTGTTAATTTCACAATTACCATAAACACAAAACATATCATAGATTGATAAACATTTAAAATAAAAAAACGGACATTAAAATAAAAACAAGTGCAGTGATATACACGCATTAGTTTGTAGCTGCTAGTGTATAATAATAATAAATAATAAAAAATACATAAACGAGGAATGCACGCTTATAGGTACATATAAATTAAGTATTTAGGTAATGGTTACCAGTCTCAGCGTATGCTAGGCATGCAACCCAGCTTTCAGATTGGTCCCTATGACAGGATTGATCGCAACCGTATGAGTATATAGTAGTATTAGTATGTGGTATATGTGGGATAAATTTTGTAACTGAAAGTTAGATCAGTTATATTCAACCGATTTGAATGAAATCTGGCATACTTTTGTAAAGTCTGTGACAGTGCAATACTATGGTATTACCACATTGATCTGATGATGGAAACAGAAGGTGGCCATACCAATTCCTAAACTACACAAGGTTAATCCATCATGTGTTTATTGGCTTATTGGTAGTGTCTCTATTAGTCGTTGATTACTATAGAGATGTTGAGACCGAATAAGATAATCAATAAGTTCGATTTTCTCAAAATAGGATCAATATCTTAATCAAATGCGGTAAAAGGTAACTATAAAGAATAATTAATGACATAATTATAAGTCATCAAAATTTTAGAATAAAGCAAAAATTGAAAAATTTAGGCACCGAGCAGGATTCGAACCTGCGACCTCCCGGCACTCGCGGCCAGTCGCTCTAGCCAACTGAGCTATAGGTGCAATCGCCACCCAGTCCCAAATTCATCAACCGTTCCTTCGTATTAAGCAGTACCGCTGCTAACGTAAACTATTTTTATTTGTACGCCTCCCTTAAGGCGTTTGTATAAAAATAAGTCATCAAAGTTTTAAGAGGGGGCATACTCTCTTCCTTTTTCGCTATGGCGCTCATGGCCAATGACGTCACTGATCTGTCGCGCTTTCTTTCTAATCATAATCAGCAACATTAAAACGGTTGTAGCTTCGTTATTTTTTGAGATATTTGAATAGGACTTTCACCATTTACCATATTTTTTGCCTCGTGTCTTTTAGAGTAGTCTTATGTAGTAGTCAAATTTTGAGTCAATATCACTATTGAAGAAAAAGTATGTTGGTCATTATAAACACTTCAAAAATGAAATTATTGACAGAATCCGATTTGTACTTGTTTGGAACTGGTTTACCCGTCGCCTTCACCTGAGAGGGGGTTCTTGCTTCTCAACATGTAATGTAGTTCTTTAATCTTAAAATAATGTAAATTGACATGTAATATAGTAATATCATAAAATAAGACATTAATTTTGAAATTAACTTAGATTATATCAGTATATTACATTGACTAAATCAAATTTAAACTTACTAACAAGAATTGACATTGTAAAAGTATTAGCAAGAAATAAAAGGCTTTTTTATTTTATTTTATTTATTTTTATTACCCGTCGTCCACGGGCCTGGGATCCGAGGGCTCATTACAAAAGAATGTTATTATTTGACGACCGCTTTAGCCTATTTGGTAGTGACCCAGCCTTCGAAGCTGGAGGTCCCGGGTTCGAATCCCGGTCAGGGCATGCATTTGTGTGATGAACACGAATATTTGTTCCTGAGTCTTGGATGTTTTCTATGTATTTAAGTATCTATTTATCTATATAAGTATGTAGATCGTCACTTAGTACCCATAGTACAAGCTTTGCTTAGTTTGGGACTAGGTTGATTTGTGTAAGATTGTCCAAAAATGTTTATTATTATTTATTATTATTTATTTATTTTTTGCGCCGGGAGACGACGGCTAACTTCATTTTTACTTGTACATCCTCAGATATCAACCAATGACTCCATCAGCTCACTGATATGCTCGTCGTGCGTGTGCCAGCTCCGAGCTGCCACCAACTTCAGAGCCATGGTGCTGACCACTGAGAGGAAGCTCCAGCTTGCTCTGAGTCAGGAAATGGTGTTCG
This sequence comes from Epiblema foenella, assembly GCA_963556455.1. NCBI lineage: Eukaryota > Metazoa > Arthropoda > Insecta > Lepidoptera > Tortricidae > Epiblema > Epiblema foenella. The sequence continues at coordinate 6,765,134 of OY747119.1, read as the reverse complement.
TTAATGGTTAGTTTTTGATTCCTTTTTTTATACCATGTCGGTTGCAAACAAGCATGCGGCTCGCGTGATGGTAAGCAATCCTTTTTTGAAGACCCTTATACTGGACTTATATATATGTATAGGGTAGCCCTTCGGACCATATACCTCTGGAATATTAAACTATATATATTTCGAAGACACTTATTAAGACACACTAAATATGGTATCTTCGATATAAACGGTCAACTGCGAGTCCGACTCGCGCACCGAGGGTTCCGTGCACAGATGTGAAACCTATTAATTCAGGAAAATCGCAAACAACATGATGTAGAAATTGAACGCCATGGGTACAGCGCCATCTATCGGCGAAAATTGTTACAAATTTGACCGACTGAATAACTTAGTATGTATGATGATTTTTCAAGTATAATTTATTTATTTATTTATTGTAAACCAATTAATTAATTAATTATTATTGTGTTTAATTCTTTATTACGTGAACCGATTTCATTTCTTTTTCTTTATTTGTTAGAAGGTACTTTCAGCATAATCTCGAAGGAATTTATAAAACAAAAATAGATGCAAAGGTGATTAAATTACCAACGTAGTATGTAACTGTTTTTTGATGATTAAAAAAACAAAAACAATATAGAGCTATAGTTATATTTTTCCTGTAAAATATACATTGATATCAATGTTATGTAATAATATCATATTTTTTCCTTGGTAAAGTTCGGAGAAAAAGAAAAAAGGAGATTTCTTTTTATGTTTTCGAATGTGTAACTCAATATTCACACACTTTTTATTACTGACAGCGATTTGAAATATTTTTACAAATGATTGAAAAATGAATGAAATGGAAAACTTTTTTATAAACCTCCATATCATTTTTAAAGGTCTATCCATGGATACCCCATAAGTACCACTATGTTCGTTGAAATTTTCTTTTCATCCACCGATTACATGGATCCCCCCTAATATAATATTTTTTTACAATTTCACATTACTTTTATGTAGCGGTTCATAGAATACACCTTCCTACCAAATTTCATAATTGTAGTGCTTATAGAATCAGAGTAAATCGGCTGTGACATACGGACGGACGGATATAGACATGACGAAACTATAAAGGTTCCGTTTTCGCCATTTTGGCTATGGAACCCTAAACATTTAGGCGGGATTTGGCGCGTATGGCAGTCGCAAGTTAGATTCCTGCACCCTAGAGTTTTCAATTATTCCTTTAATATATTTTTTTAAATTGCAGTGGGTGAGGATCCCCAGACAGAGGATGTGAAGTTTGAGATAAAAGAAGAGATAAGCGACGATCGGGACTACGACTCTGATGTACCACTGGTTAACCACTCCAGCAACCACACAGGTAAAATACAAACTTAATATTATTAAAAAAAACCGGTCAAGTGCGTGTCGAACAATTAAGGGTTCCGTACCAACACCTACTAGTCCGCATTTAAAAATCACTATCCAATACATTGAATCTAAAAAAGTCGTATCTTCATAGGGAACTCACGGCGCTTACGACCTGTTGTTTGGGCAAGACAGTTTTTAAGCGAAAACTCAAAAACCGTAAAACCTATATTGTTCAAACCAAAAATCGTTGAAAGTATTTACTAATGCACACCACTTCAATTTTCATCAGAATTTTAAACTTTATAGTTTGGAAATTAGAGGGAGGGGGGAGGGGACACTTTCTATTTTAATATTTTCACCCCCCCCCCCGTAATTTCATATTTTTTGTAATTTCACATCACTTTTATGTAGCAGTTCATAGAATACACCTTCCTATCAAATTTCATAATTGTAGTGCTTATAGTCTCCGAGTAAATCGACTGTGACATACGGACAGACCGACGGACGGACGGATGGACAGACATGACGAATCTACAAGGGTTCCGTTTTTGCCATTTTGGCTACGGAACCCTAAAAAGAAAAAAAGGGACCTTTTTGCCTGATGCAAGTAAATAAATAAATTCGCAAGTATGTCTGTCTGTCTGATTGTGATAATCCACATCGAAAGGGACCTTATGGCGGCAGGCGCTTACGCCTTTATTGCCGCTGTTCCAATACAATAGTGAATAGGTGTAACGTAAGCGCGTGCCGCCATAAGGTGCCTTTCGATGTGGATTATCACAAATTTATCCCGGGGGTGGTTTAATTGGGGATAAGGGTATTTTGTTCGAGCAATAAAAAATCTATTGTTTTTGTAAAAAAAAAAACAAAACATATCACTGTCGTTCATAATTACGAAAACTGCAGCATTAATGTTTATTTTTACGATGATATATAGGCTTTTTTCATAGAGTTACCAAGGCATTTTTCAATATTTTCTTTTTAAGTCCACAGTAATTTTTGTATAGTGTAATGCTACATTACGTGTTCACACTGGAATCTCTGAACGTGTCTTGCCTATTTTGTACGCGTACAGGCAAAACATAATGTTTTTTTTTTATTAAAAATGGGATCGTTCTTGGCCAGCATCTAGCCAGGGGGCAAAGATGAGGCCGACGATGAAGCGAGCTCACCCAGAAGGTGCCTAGTCACTCGTGCCTTAAAAAAGTCTAGGTTATATGAGCTCGGAAACACAAACGCCGGCAGAGAATTCCAAACCTTAGAAATGCGCATTATAAAAGATAATGTAAAGCGCTTGGTTCGAATAAGAGGAATTTCGACCAAGTAAGGATGGTATCCAGCCGTACGCCTGGATGTCCGATGGAAGAAAGGGGAAGGCGGTATGAGCTCATGGAGCTCCTGAGCACACTCCGAAGTACAATTTGTAGAAGACGCACAGACATGCTACTTTGCGTCTATGTGCTAGGCTCTGTAGCTTGTTTCCTACTACCTGACCGTCGCCAATAAGCCTCCTGGCTCTGCGGTCCATCGAGTCGAGTGCGGCAAGTTGGTTGGTTACACAAACAACTATCTATCCACTAATGTACTATAATGATGATGATGAATATTTCAGACTCACGTGACACAGCGACGGATGAAGCGAAGTTGCTTGCGCGTTTCCCTCGAGGTTCCCTCCGCGCTTTACCTACACGGGAGAGCTTGTATAGCTCGCTCACAGCCTACGTCACCCACCTGGACCGTCTGCAAGGTGCGTGTACAGTTGTAGACTTATACGACCGAGCGCTGAGGCGAGGCTGATCTGTCATCGTCGAGCATGAATAGAATGATGAATGGATGCGATTAGGATTGCCAACTTATTTATTTATTTAAACTTTATTGCACAAAATACACAAATTGTACAAATGGCGGGCTTAATGCCAAATGGCATTCTCTATCAGCCAACCATTGGGCTAAACAGATATTTTATAAAATGTGCAAAGAAAAGAAAAAAAAGGTAAAGAGTATGAAAATGTATATCAGAATATCTAATAAAACATATATACAGGTATACAAGATACATACATACAGGATTAGATATACTACTACATATTCAATACATACTACAATTATGTGCCAACTTATGTGCTCAGATTTGCGGTACATTTGTGGCACAGTTACGGGACCTCACTAAAAAATGCGGGACTATCTTACCCAGATATCAACATTGTAAACGTATAGAAAATTGTGATATAGGGTACATTATATTTATTCCCGTGATATACATGAAATTAAATGAAATTTATTTCGGACGACGGGCATCTAAATTACACACACATACGTAGGGATATACATTGTACGTGATGACCGGTTTAGCCTAGTGGGTAGTGCACTAGCTGACGGTCCTGGGTTCGAATCCCGGTCAGGGCAAATATTTGTGTGATGAGCATGAATACTTCTTTAAGTATTTATATCTATTAAATATATCGTCGTCTAGTACCCATAACACAAGCTTCTTGAGCTTACTGTGGGGCTAGTTCGATTTGTGTAAGATTGTCCTCTAATATTTATTATTTATTTATTTATTGTACGTGTTTCGTGTTTGAAACACACACACATTATATATTTGTCTTCGAAGTGGATGAGCGGGACCCAAATTATTTAAATGCATCAAAGTTTGCAAAGATTCAAAACGCGCGATCTTTATCCAAATTAAAGAAATGCTCTCTCCGGTTTTTATAATTCTGATGAGACCTGAAAACGGGACAATCGGCGTCCCGCAAACATCCTTTGGACCCGTGTCCTCTAAGTTGCTGGAAACGGTACGTCCTGTCTGAGGCGGGACGGTTGGCAACCCTAGATGCGATATTCCATTTAAAAATGTAATAAATAATCTACGTCTCTTTGCAGGAAAACTGATACTCCCAAGAATGCTAACTAAACTACTCGACCAGCCCGAATACAGGAAGCCTAAAACACGCAAGACTTACGTCACGGAAAAATACGCTCACATCGTCAACGCTGCCACCATCTTGGAAAACTCTAACGTCACCCCTTTTAAGAGTAAAAGCAGATCTGGGTTTCCCTGCTTCTACTGTAGGAATATATTTGAGAATCTAGACCAATTGAAAGACCATCAGATTAAAGAACACAGGAAAAGCGAAGCGAAGAAAATTCTAAGCACATACGGAGCAGAAAGCTTGGTTGTTTATGTTGATGTGACGGATTTAAAATGCTCTATCTGCCAATCGAGTATTCCAAATTTGAACGAACTAAAGTCACATCTTACTAAAACTCATGGAAAGAACATGCACTTAGAATTCACTGATAGAATAATACCTTTCAAATTGTCGGTCGATAATGTATTTGAGTGCCAACTTTGTGGCTTCAGCTTCGAAACTTTTGGTTCTATAGAGAGACATATGAACACGCATTTTAGGAACTACGTTTGCAAAGATTGCGGTACTGGTTTTGTGACTAAATATAGATTGAAAGTGCATATAAAGAGTATGCATGTCGGTGGGAGTTTTCCGTGCGAGATATGTAAGAAAGTTTATACAACGCAGCAGAAATATAAGAACCATGTTGATACTGTGCATAACTTGGTTAAAAGGTTCAAATGTCCTAAATGTCCGGAGAGGTTCTCGGAATATTTCCGTCGTCAGAAACACTTAGTGCAGATACACAACGTTGCTCCACTTCAGTACAAGTGTAATGTGTGTGAAAAAAGTTTCGACAGGCGATATACTCTATCTAGACACATGAAGAGAGACCATTTGGAAGAGAGAGACTATCAATGCCAGTTATGTTCATACAAATGTTTTACTAATAACGAATTGACTGTACACATGATCAAACACAATGGAGAGAGAATTTTCGAATGTGCTGTGTGTAAAAAGTCTTATGCTCGAAAGAAAACTTTAAAAGAACATATGCGTATACATAATAATGATCGCAGGTTCGCCTGTGCCGTGTGTGGGCAGGCTTTCGTGCAGAAATGCAGCTTGAAAGGGCATATAAAGACTCATCACATTGAATATAGTTTGCAGTAGAGATGGGTCATACACGCTACAAAGCTTAATTTTGGATTGGACCAGTAACCCACATAAACAGTGCCTCCGTTTCTATAAATCGCTGTAATAAAAACATAGCTAACATGCACATAAGCCGTTAACTATTGACCACGGGAGGAACGACTTTTGTTTTTTCAACTAAGTATGACCCAGATGCGCCGAATATGGGTTTGACCGAATACGAACATTCGGCCGAATATTAGCTCCAGCTGTTGTCGAACCGAATATTTGGCCGAATTCGGTTCAACGTAATTCCTTCATCTATTGTTGTAAAGTAGTCTAATTGAGTGGTAAAAATTTTGTTCATTATCAAAGCGAAATGTTGACAAAAAATAAGTTAAATCACTGTTAATAATGGGTCAAGTATTAATTTCACGAAGCAGTAACTATAATAAACTCTTGTAACCTGTAACAAAACCCTCTCAAAATTGTTCGGTAAACATTCGGTAGCCGAAATGAATAATTCGACCGAATACCGAACATTCAAATACATGCCGAATATGCAGAATAACGAGTAATAACCGATATTTGGCGCATCCCTATTTTGCAGTAAGTTGTATGTGGTTATAGTGCCCGCACAAACTGACGACTCGGGTCATAAGAAATGTAAGACACACTTCGTATTATCATGCAAGTATGCAAGAGATAGCAATATCAATTCGGTCGTCAGTTTGATTTGCGGACATTATAGGAATAAAATTAATTTATTTAAAGAACGAAGTTTTATTCTGTGCAGTCACGAACTTTATTTGTATAGCCTTTAAAGCTCACTTTATACTGGACACTTCATAGCTTAATAATTAAAATAGGGATCTTGACTCAAAATTTGACTGTTTCATAACTACTCTAAAAGAAACAAGGCAAAAAAATATGCCATATGGTGAAAATCCTATTCAAATATGAAAACCAACGAAGCTACAATCGTTTTAATGTTGCTGGTTAGAGAGGGAAAGAGCGACAGATCAGTGACGTCATTGACCACGAGCGCCATAGTAAATGACGATCGTTCCAATACAAAGGTGCGTTTTGCGGAATAGGGATACGGTATGCCCCCTTTTAAAACTTATTCTTTTGAGTTACTTTTTTCGCCATACGATTAAGAATTTGATCCCTTTTCGAAAAAATTCGAACTTTTAGTTTCTTATTTAGTGGGAACATAGGGATGTTTAAAAAATAGTTTGACACATATATTCTACATATACCATGGTAACCATGGCAAACCTTTACGAGCTTAGATTTAGCATTGGGATACTTTTGATTCATTCCAGGGCAGTATCGTTATATGACTGCTTTTGACGACATTAAGAGTATACTGACAATATGAGACGAATATTATGATATTATGAGTATACTGGGATGCCATTTGGTCTGCTAAATGCTCCGCATACAAAAGTGAGCAGTTTGGTCATTCCGTATCTGGGTAATTTTTTGTCATTTTAATAATTACATCGCATTTTCACATAAATGAAAACCTGCCTTACAAAGACTCAATAATGCGAGGCAAGACCGTCGCCTGGTGTAACCGTAGTGTCAATCATTTTGGCTAAATAGTATGTATCATGGTAAGAAAAGTAGGTACTCTGTGATCATGGTGTGATTCAAGCTTAGAATATTTTCAATCCTATATGCTTGCCACCAACAGGAGCGGAAAAGGGCTCATGCAGATAAATTGAGAATTTCTTTAAAATGGTTGACGGTTTATCATAAATTAACTTTTTAATTTGGGCGGGTAATCGTTTGTCTGACGTAATTGGGCACAACTGTCATATGAGTCATATCAAATAGGTTTTCCTCGACAAAAAAAGTGAATGACAGGGACAACAAATGATATATAACTCTCTGTCACCCTTATACAAAAATGTATATGACCGTCTCGCTCGTTTGTGATATTATTATTTGCTTGTCGCGTCTGCGTCTGGTAAGTCTGCGGATTCAAGTTAATGGTTGTATAGTAAAACCTTGGTGGCGAGAAGAAACTATGGTGGTATTAGAAAATTTAATGTAAGTAGTTATTATAACAGTTTCACGAATAAATAGTTTTCAATTTATATTATGATTTTACCCACGACGGAACGGAGAAGGTATATGCGTTTAGAGTAAGAGGTTGTATGTTTGTGTGCACATCAATATCTTCGAAGCGGCTTGACCGATTTAGAACGGTTTTCTGCAATAGGTTTGTAGTTTAGTCGGGCCGAATTTTTATAATAACAAAACATAAACCTAAACCCCTCTTTTGCTACTAACACTTATTAGGTTGAACGGTGCCCGCCTATGCCTACGCGAATTTTTGACAGCGAAGAAAACTAAACGTCACTTTAACGTCAGTCAATAGTTCCATTGTCATCGTGTTCTGCCCACGGAATTAATCCTAATATTTAGTATTTTTAAGTTAAATTGTTCAAACTGGCATTGAGAAGAATACTATTTGTGGGCTACCACAGTTTCTCACCAACTGTGGCACATCGGGCCAGCTATAATAGGTTATGTTTCGTTCATTCTAACTAGACTTGATTCCCATCAATATTTACCCTTTTAAGAGTGCTAGTAATCGTTTTTAACCATATGCTGTCTGTTGTTGTTACTAAACAGACACTCTAAACACCTACGTGGCTTCTGTGTTGTTGCATTACGTTAGTTAGCGAATTTTCTTAATCTTAGTTTTAAGGTAAGTTTTTACCTTGTCAATAGAAATATTTTTAATAATCATAAACTTATTGATCTGTCCTTCAAATAAACTCAAATTTAGTCGTGTTGGTTGACGTCATAGTGACATAATGACCATGATTAGAATCATGTAGTGATGTTGATTCGGCCATTAATCATACCACCTACTAATTTTAGTGACTAAATCTTTGATTGATTGGTATGTTTATGTTTCCTCTATTGTCTGGTAAGTCTTAGACTTTTAGTGCATTTATTGTAAGTAATAAACACTATATCTCAATTGTCAACTTGATAAGCATAGATGAATATAGTATAAAGTTAATTTTAAAAAACTACGCCAAACAGCTAAGAACCACCAATAAGACTCAGGCATGTATCCAGACTTTTGGTTCGGGGGGACAAACATTGAAACAACCATGTGAACTGTGTACCTACTTATTGAAAGAATACACAAGCAAATAAATAAACAGACGGCTAAAAACGTTTTCGGGGGGGATAAATCCCAACTTTCCCCCCCTCTGGATATGTGCCTGATTAGACTTGATTTAAAAAAACACACTCAAATTGGTTCAGTTGTTAGACAGCTAAAATGCCACATACACATTAAGTCTAAGAGAACAAGGCCTGACAATCCACATTGTGACACCACAATACGTCACTGTAGATGACACACATTAGATTCAAATTAGAAAGAGATGTTCAGGCTCAGTAACTCTAATTAACTTTAAATAATCATCTCACCCAATTTCTCTAACTTGAACACTCAATAAAATATAGGTTAAAGCTTGAACAAGTAATAAAATATAAGTTCAAGCATGAACACGCTATAAAATATAGGTTCAAGCTTGAACATGCAATAAAATATAGGTTCAAGCTTGAACATACAATAAAATATAAGTTCAAGCATGAACACGCAATAAAATATAGGTTCAAGCTTGAACACGCAATAAAATATAGGTTCAAGCTTGAACACGCAATAAAATATAGTTTCAAGCTTGAACACACAATAAACTGCCACTGCCCCACAGCTCCGTCAACGTAACGCGGCGCATGCATTCCAACATGACGTCGGCCCAGTGCGCCCCGCGGCAGCCCCCGGGCCGCGGCCCCGGGAGCCCCGGGAGCCCGGGGCCCGCGGTGGTGAAGCGGTACGATGATATCATCAAATCGCAGGAAGACAAGAGGGAGTACAGGTAACTTTTTTTTAAATATCTGGCAGTATAATTACACTACTACATGCTCTATAATCTCGCGCAAGTAATTTAACACAGAAATATTTTGTTCTAAATATTTAAAAAAGTTTTCTATTGTAGCATTGTAATTCTGTAATAGGTATTATGATACTAAATTAATTTTTGTATTAAGCAGTAACACTGCTAACGGAAACTACAAATTTAGAAATAAAGGTAATATGAAAAATTTAGGCACACAGCAGGATTTGTACCTGCGAATTTCTGGCCCTCGCGATCAGTCGCTCTAGCCAACTGAGCCATAACTGCAACTACCACCCGGCCCCAAATTCTTCAACCATTCCTTCTTTTATACAAACGTCTTAAGGGAGGCATACAGCGACGTCTACCAGAATACTCAGGCTTTAGTAACGGCACTAACGTCTCGTCGGCTCGGTGCCTATATTTTTAAATTTTTCCTTTCTTTCTATATTTGTATTATCATACTGTTATTTCATATACATTGTATATTGTTTTGAAAAAATGACACCTCGCCGAGTCTCTTACGCCGGTTCTTCTCGAGGCAGAGGTTTATTTTATGAACAGTGGTAGGTTTTTGACATTGAGTGCATGTAATATGCCTAAATTTAAGAATAAAATAAAGTATGTGATGTTGAATTCCTGGTGGTTAGTAGGTTGTCTCAGACCGCATATTTGTCTCCCTTGCCTTTGGCTCGGGCGTGAAATCTCTGAGATCTGAAACATTCCTTGTTTTACCATCGGCAAGTAATGTATTGTAATGGTCATGCCAGTTATTCGTTTTAGTCAATATATCTTTGTTTCAGAGGTCTGGAGCTCTCAAATCGAATGAAAGTCCTCCTAGTCAGCGATCCCACCACCGACAAGTCTGCCGCGGCAATCGACGTCAACGTTGGTACGTCATAATGTCATAATAAAATAAAAAATAAAATAGCCTTTATATCCCAATTTCCAAATATTTTACAGAAAGCCATTCCATTATACTCGAAATGGATTGAGAAATCGTTGATTTTCAGGTTATCTGAGTGATCCAGAGGAACTGCCGGGCCTTGCTCACTTTTGCGAACATATGCTGTTTTTGGGCACAGAAAAATACCCTGAAGTAAGGAATGTTGCTATCACTTGTGTATTGGCATTTGTCTGTCGTGTTCTGTTGTGACGCTTCAGAACGGTATCGGTTTCATATATTTAATATGGTTGCGTTCACATTTCTCTGATGCCGTGTGCGTCAGAGACATGTGAACGCAACCATATTAAATGTATGATACCAATTCTGTTCTGATACGTCACAATACAACATGACAGACAAATATGAATGCGGCTTTAACCGACCATTCGTACAATTTATGTGCATTGTGTGCATAAGGGTCAAGGACGATCAGTTAACTGTGTTGGCATTTGTACAGAAAGTGCCAAAAATATGCGAACGTGGCCTTATAACAAGAGCGTACGGATATTTTTGTCGCTTTGGTTACGTTAAATTTATTTATGACTTACTGTACTAGAAGACCTCTTAAATATTTTCAGGAAAATGAGTACAGTAAGTTCCTATCGGAGCACGGCGGGTCATCTAACGCGTCCACGTCGTCAGACCATACGACGTACTATTTCGACGTGCTACCGGAACATTTGGCCCATTCTTTGGATATGTAAGTACTTCGCACCACTTTTGTATACCCGTTTGAACATGGAACAATAGTTAACTGCTCTGTTCAACTTTGAATGTAAGGCTCGACCCGAAATATACGACTGTGCGCCATGTTGCGGAATTTCATTGGAACTAATTTCTTACACTGGCAATAATTTTGATGATAGGTTGTCACTGTTGTCAGTGTCACAGTTGCGGTTCAATATTAGTAGTGTTGATAATTAAATGCAAAATCCAGATTAGTACTCTAGAATAGTTTTAAACATAATAATTAAAGTATCTTTAACTTTAGAAACGCTTAAAACCGTTCCGCTCAGACTTGAACTTTAAAAACACGCCTCGTTCAATTTTGAACACACATAAAACAACTTTGTTCAAGCTTGAACATTCAAAACACGTTTCGTTCAAACTTGAACATTCCCAAATACTCTTGTTCAACCATGAACAATCATCAAACCGCTTCGTTCAACCTTGAACTTAGATTCGCCCAGTTCTTCATCGCCCCGCTGTTCACCGAGGCGGCGACCGGCCGCGAGCTGAGCGCGGTGAACTCTGAACACGAGAAGAATACTTCGTCAGACACGTGGAGGCTCGATCAGTTGAACAAGAGCATTGCATTGCCGAATCATCCGTACCATAAGTTTGGCACTGGTAAGTGGCGCTTTTGTTAAAAGCTTTTATGAATAAATAAATAAAAATAAAAAAATAAATAAATATTAGTGGACAATCTTACACAAATCGAACTAGCCCCACAGTAAGCTCAAGAAGGCTTGTGTTATGGGTACTAGACGACGATATATTTAATAGATATAAATACATAGAAAATATCCAAGACTCAAGAACAAATATTCATGCTCATCACACAAATATTTGCCCTGACCGGGATATTAGCTAATACATAACTAAGGATGGGTTGCACTAACTACATCCCATGAACACATGTCAAACTTACCATATTTAGTGGCCCATTTCATGAAGCTATAACCAGCCAGGACCAGCGCTCATGATTAAGGACCACACACCGGTTAAAAACATGCCGAACGATATTCGACCCTTCTTTTCGTAGAGAAAACCTGCGATCCAGGTACCCAGACATCGGGGGATGGCTGGGTTATGTGGTATTTCTAGTTAAAACTCCACGGTGCCATCTGCGCTCTTATGCGGGGAACTCCAGGATTACGGCACTAGAGCACCCCTCGAGCGTTCCTAGCTTTAGCTTCTAGAGCGACCCTTTCCCTGGGGCTGATATGCAAGTGCTGCGGCCCTATATTCTACCCTAAAGACGTTCTCTGTTTACATAAGACTTAGTGTTAGATGCAGACTGTAGGCACCAAGTCTTGAGTTCGACCGTTACCAGGAAACCAGCATACTAGGATACCGCCAGGAGTTTAAGTAAAAACAACTATTTGTGATAATCCATATTGAAAGGAACCTTATGGCGGCCGGCACTTACGCCTTTATTGCCGCTGTTCCAATACAATAGTGAATAGGTGTAACGTAAGCGCCTGCCGCCATAAGGTCCCTTTCGATGTGGATTATCACATTTACAAAGTAATGTAGAGTAGGTGCTGCGCACTATGACCGCGCAGTATGGGTGCTAGTGATGGAATGAGATGAGGTGGCGGGGGGAGCCGCCATTTTATATTCTCATTCTGTCACGCACATAGTGGGAGTGTAAGTGCGTGTTTAGTAAAATACTTATCAGTAGAATACTCAAGCGAATATTTCCCATAACTAGCTATTACACATATATTCTTGAGCTGTGAAGTACTTAGGTGCGGGCTGAAAAACAGCGCTGTCCAGCCGTCCAGGCTCGCAGCATATGTTGAGCCCGAGCCTATTGTCGCAATTACTTTTAATTTATTTTAATGTACCTACCTCTATTATTAATTTCTGTTTCTGTTATTTGTTGCTTTTATTTTGTGTAACTTCTTTCTGGCGACAATAAATCTCTTTTTATTTTTTTTTATTTTTAGTGTTCTTTATTTAAAATATTTATATGTTCACATTTCAACGTATTAATTATAAACAAATAAAACAAATTAACCCGCTAGTAATAATTAAATAACAATTTAGAAATCTCTTACTCATACTCATACTCATACTTTATTGGTAATATAGATTACAAGTCAACGTATTACACACTTAACATCAAAATCAATTGTACACATTCATGTCACGAGCGAGAAATTACATTATTTCAAATTTAATAATTCTTCTATAGTATAGAAAGACTGCTCAACAAGCCAAGCTTTAAGTTTGTATTTGAAGTTCGAAATACTTACGCTAGAATCTTTATTTACAATGATTTGTTAACGACTTATTTTGTTAGTTATATACATTTTATAGCACAATGTAAACATCAATGTATACTGATTAATAAAAATGTATCTCCGCAACTCCTTAACTTAAAAAATCTTTTCTAATTTAAGATTAATAGTTAAGTAAGTGATTATAAAATTATGTAAAAAATTTCACTGAAATAAACAGCTTATATATTTTTTTTTAGCTATATGCGACACTTAGTTATCGGCAGAAGCCTATCTTAAACTTTTTTTTTTATCTGTGCAGGTAACCGGGAGACCCTAGAAACGATTCCTAAGGAGAAAGGGATAGACGTACGCAAAGAACTGCTCAAATTCCACGACACCTGGTACTCTTCCAACATCATGACTTTAGCTGTCATCGGGAAAGGTTAGTAAGTAGATAGAATTCAGAGAGAGGCCATATTTGAAGCATAGTAGCGATGCAGCAGCAGCAGCAGATACAAATACAAACATTTATTCTGCAAATAGGCCACAAGGGCACTTTTACATGTCAAAATATTAATTTACAATTTAAGAACGTCTGATTATATTAAGTAAAACATTTTTCATGTCAAAATATTAATTTACAGTTCAAGAAGGAATAATAATTTCGAGTTTAACAATTATAACAAAATTAATGTCATACATTGAAGATAAACTTGCAAAGTTATCTATTACAAATATTAAGTTAGAGATGTATAAGGTCTCAAGATTAAACAAGGAGTGAAATTAATATATTATCCCAGAGATGTACATGGTCTCTGAGCGTCAAAATTAAAATTAATTTAATATTGTTAGAGATGTATATGGTCTCTAAGTCACTGATAATAAAAACAAATCCACAACAGGATGATGTCTCTCGTCAATCCCGAAATCAAAGATGATGTTGTAAATGCGTCATCTACCGAGCCCGGTAATTACCGACCATTTTTTTTTTTGAACCTGACTGTGGCTTTATAGGCCGGGCCCAATAAAGCGATAGGAGTGCCCAGGCTATTCTGGGAAAAATCCAGGCGAAAACCTCTGACACGACCACGCGTGTGGTTTGGAACACTGGAATACTTAAGAGTTTGCGCTCCAGTGAGATTGGTTGAGCGGTTTCAACCGAATCTGAGGTGTGAGGGAATCGAGCTACTAGTTGTCGCTAGTAGTAAACCTAGCCTAACTGAGAAGAGTCCAGCAAGAAACTCAGCTAGGCCCGACCTGGGTCGGACTGACTCTACCCGGTGTGCGGCGTTACCGGGACGAGGGAGATTTCTTCGCGTCCCCACGCCTCTTAGTAGAGTTCCGACTATGTTCCAAATTTGTTCTTCAAACCCTGAAGATCTTGACGTCAATTTCCTTCTATTACGCTCGGAATCTGCTTTTGGTTTATTTGGTTTTTTTTTTCTGTGATTAATAATCATGTTGGTTTAAGGTGCATGTTTCTGTTTCTTCATGTAAATTGTGGCAATGAATAGATTTTATCTATCTATCTATCTTATCTAATAGGCATGACGACAGTATCAAAACATCGCCGATTTAATGATTTTAGGGGAAAATTCATAATAAAAATAATTGAAACACCGGTTTAATTTTATTTAAAAAATTAGTTTATTAAGATTTTCAATAAAATAAAACATGAAAATAATTCAATCGGCCATTTTGACTGAAACACCAATCACAGCATGACGTCACGCTTAGGTAAACTCCACTGTTAAGGCGCGTAATAGAGTGAAATGCCACATTTTGTTCGCGTTCAAAGGCCTAAAACTCAAAACTGGCCCGAAATATAGGTCTCGAAAAAATATACTTGAAGAATTGATATGTCCTCTTCAATCTGAGCTGCGGAAATTGCAACACGCCTAGATTGTCCTAACAAATTTTTTTTATCAAATAAGGCATTTTTCAACCTTTTAAATCGCTACTGCTCACTATCTAGACATGTTTTTTACACGGGATATTCAGAAAATAAAACTTAATTCAGTTTTTCATAATCTGAGCTACGGATATTGTAAAATAATCATTACTTTTGTCAAAAACCTGGAATAACTACTACACCGTCATAAAAGTTGGGGCGGATACGTGCGCGGGCGACGGGCGGCAGTCTGTCACCGGCTCTCGGACGGGAAGGCTGTGTCGCTTTGCGCGCGACGCTAAAATATAAGAGTTCGATTCTGAGACAATGTACCTACTTAACTATTTTATATATTTAATTACTTCAAACATTCCTATGTATTTAGAAAATAATAATATAAAAAATACATACACACATACACAAAACCTGTTACAGCGGGGGGGCGCGGGTAGTGCTGCGGGAAAGGCTACGCTACGCCCCAACGCGCAAGGTCGTTCGCGGTTATACGCGCCTTAATAGTCACTGTGTTATGTTGTGTTGAATACTAGCTACTGATTACGCAGTGATTATTTTACGTGTGATTTATATACTCTATCTACTATAACAATGGAACTAAGCTTTGTCAAGGCAAATAGC
The DNA here is from genome assembly GCA_963556455.1 of Epiblema foenella. Taxonomy (NCBI): domain Eukaryota; kingdom Metazoa; phylum Arthropoda; class Insecta; order Lepidoptera; family Tortricidae; genus Epiblema; species Epiblema foenella. The sequence goes on along the minus strand of OY747119.1, from coordinate 6,749,439 downwards.
TCAAATTTGCCAAGGATTGATGTATTAATGTTGGGCGATTTCCTCGCAACAAATTAGTAGTTTATGCAATCGTTATATAATGTATGCTTTTTTAGTCGAGAACTGCGTTTAGACCACGAGGCTTACCGAGTGGTCTAAGTAAGGTTCGAGACTTAAAAAGCTAATTATATAACTATTGTATACTTACACAATTTTTTTTACGAGTCAACGGAAATTAATTAAACAAACCGAAACAATTAAACAGACTAGTGTTGCGAAAATGAAGTTTAGTCACATGGGTCGGACGCTCGTTGATGTCTTCTGTTCTATGCCGCGGCGTCACGTGATTGGTCAATTTCATAAGAGTACTGTAATGGCGACACGTGATTAGCCAATTTCATAAAAGTACAGTAAAAGGTGACACGTGATTGGTATATTTCATAAGAGTTCACTTGAAGGGAAACAAAAGAGAAATGTATGTGATTTTAGTTTCGTCTACGATATCTTAATTCAAACATTGTAGTCGACGAGTAGAAAAAGTAATAAGAATAGCCAATAAATTGTCAGAAATAGTAGTTTATGCAACTGATACATAATGAGAGGTCTTAAAACACGAGTGTGGTTTTATGAAACGAGCGTCAGCGAGTTTCATAATAGGATCACACGAGTGTTTTAAGGCCTAATTATGTACAGTTGCATACACTACTTTATCTACATCCATACATTAAATCCTCTTTCATGTGTTGAGGCACCATTGCGTTGAAAGTGCAGGAGTTCGAGTTCGTGAGCTCGTTGAAGTCTTTGAGTACGAGCCTGTATCGTAATGGGCGGAGATGGCCATAACGATACCGTTTTTGATGCTGTTATGGCCATCTCCGCCCCGGACCGGCGCGATATTGTAAAGTTACAAATACAAATACAAAAAGGTTTATTTCTCAAAATTTTACAATGTTCAATCTATAGTAAGTATGGGTATTAAAAATAAGACGTTGAAAAATCGGTGTGAGCACAGCGCTAAGCTGGTTTTAAGCCCACCCGTAGTCGGTGAGTTGGTTTCACACTAAATAAGGGTTATAAAATTAAATTAATTACAATAACAATATAATTAATTTAAAGTAGGTTGTATGCTATATAGCATACCACGTTACGTGATTTCATAAATTTCAACTTACTTATGTTATATAACATAAGTAAGTTGAAATTTATGAAATCACGTAACAGTTTTCAGTTTAAAATTATATTTATATCTACTCTTTGTGGGGCATCGTATATTTTGTAATTCAGTTTGTATAGATAAGTAGAACTTTTTTAATTTAAAAAGTTGGTCCTTACCTACACTTTTTGAGCACATAAAAGAGGATTTACTGTATGGGTGTAGATAAAGGTATATAAAAAAGCCGATCATCTTCCAGAGTCTCTAGACGAGCTGGAGGAAATGGTGGCGGGGCTGTTCTCCGCGGTGAAGGACCTGTCGGTGGAGGCGCCCTCGTGGCCGGAGCACCCGTTCCCGCCGTCGCTGCGCCGCAAGCGCGCCTACTGTCTGCCCGTCAAGGATCTTAGGTCGCTGTCGATTGACTTCCCTATACCGGATACAAGGAAGCATTACAAGAGCGGGGTGAGTGTTTTAGAACTGACTCGTCTACCGGTCCGGGGGATTCCGGGGCTCATTACAAAAGAATGCTTTTTTTTCGCTGGGAGACCACGGCTTAAAATACAGTCAAACTTTCAAATTGACACAATAATCACGTCGGGGTCACCATGAAGGAAATTGCTTTCCTCTTTTATTAAAACATGAGAAATCTTCATGTAATCTTTTATTATTCATTTAAATTATTAACCCATCAAGGAGCCGTGTACATCGTTCGCCATTTTTCAAGAGAGAGAGCCAGAGATCGCCCTGCCTGTTCTAGGAACGCGGGTTCCTGTTGGTAAAGCAGAGCGATCGCAGCGCCGCCTAGCGGGTACGGCCCGAACCGCCGAATATAATTTTATCAATTCTCAATTGTATGGGTAATCTAAGCTTCTGTGGTTTCAGGCCGCGCCACTAGGTGTCGCTTGTGACAAGGGGCGACTTTAAAAATCCACTTTTTATCCCGTATGTTAGTTTCAATTTGGTTAGCATGAGATCAGTGAAATAGCTTCGTAAATTTCCTAACCTTACTAAACTGAATTATACTAGAAATACTTATTGATGATTGTATAAGTGTTCTAAATTTATCAAAGTGGCCCCGTTTTTTCCTAAAGTCACCCCAGTTTACGTTAATCTAGATTGTGTCAATAGATTACGTGCTATAAAATTGTAGGTATTGTAATAAATTCTAAACGAATGAAGTGTGAAATAACCTTCATCGCGGAATTTGGGAACACGGTATCGATTTCTGAACGATACAAAATTGACGTATAATAAAAATCGTATGACAAAAGTTACTCTAGATTCGTATCCAGTAATTAAATAAGGAATATGAAAAATATAAAATTGCAGTAAATTCGATTTCAATAATCATTCACAATTCATTAATAATCGCTACTTATGACAATCGATTCGTCTTAGCTTAATCACTACAAACGCCAATTCATGTAATGTACTACCTGTGCACACAAAATTTAATTACCAAATATTAAAAGAACAATATTTCAGAAGAGAAATCAAACATACACTTGAGCACCCAAAGATTACAAGACAGGTAACTAATTGCATGCTGAAGAAACCTCTATTCAACAACTTTTATGGTCGTGGAACGTCTGAATATATAATACCAAATTTGATAAATCAACTACCCAAAGAATGTAAGAATAATATAACACCCACAAATATTTGAAATATACTTAAGAAAGAAATGTTAAAGTTATTAAAAGACTAATAATTTAGAAATATTCAGATACAGTACAGATGTACAGTGGAATCCGGATAAAGCGACAGTCAAGGGACCGGTGATATTACGTCGCACTAACAGAACGTCGCATAAAACGGACTGATTTACTTTGAAAATGTTTGGTATCAAATCTAATGTGCGGTGTATTCGAAGTCGCTAAAAGCGGTAGTGTTATATGCGGAGTCGTTGTAAGCGGATTCTACTGTATAAGTATAGATAGTGATTTTGTATTTGTATAAACCTATATTAGAGTAGAATTAGGATCGTGCATCGAGACAAACCACCTGTGATTCAGATTCAGATTCATTTATTCACAATATAAGATTACAATATAAATTACATGTCAATTTACAGGAATCTCTATTGTGATCGTCAATAACATTAAATAAAACAAGATAAATTAAAAATCAATGAATAAAATAGCAGTTAAATAATACAATGAGTATGATAAAATTCACCTGAGAGAATCGTCATGAATATATTAATATTTGTGGTTTAACGATGCCGTTTAAATTATGTTACAACAATAAATTGTATTTAAACTTAATTAAATTAAAAAAAAAACTGTCAAAAAGGAAGTGGTAAAAAAATCCGATAGTACACATTATTGGTATTTGACTTTCATTTAGCCTGTCTACGTCTACACCCGTAGGGGTCACAAAACCGGTTTCACCGAAACCGAAAAAACCGGAAAAACCGGGTTTTTCGTCGATTGAGAAAACCGGCTTTCAAATTTGAACAAACCGGTTTTTCGAGTTTTTCGGTTTTACACTTAAATACTTAATAGTTGTAAGTATTACTTTGATTATCAGTTTATTACTACTTATAACTTCTTCTTCTATTTGTAATTTCTACTTTTTAGTTTATCAGTAAATATAGAACATATAATTGAATTAATAAAAATTAGCTAATTGCCCTACGTATAGTTTGTTTTTTCAATACAACATCTCTGGTCCTCGTTGGAAACTTGGAATCATTTCAGTGAAACCACAGCATGTAACATACACCAAATGAATACACGGTAAATAAAAATAAAGAACAATATCTGTAAGTTAATTAACATGACAAAAGATCATTTTAAAACAAAGTGTGTGCGGGTTTAAAATAAACATACCGAACGAGATATTTTTTAACTATTGCATTTGCGTTCCAGAAGTGCATGGAGGATATTATTTTAGTTATTTTGTTTTGAATTTTTGTTCCTAATAATTATAAGATATAAAAAAAGTTTTATATCCATTGTTAAATGACTGAATATTAAAGTTGAAATTCATAAAATGCAGTTTTTTTCACTTTTTATATGTAAAACCGAAAAATCACCGAAAAACCGGAAAACCCGGTTTTGTAATGTACAAAAACCGAAAAACCGGTTTTCAAAAATACTAGCGGTTTTGTGACCCCTATACACCCGTAATGTTTTTTTTTTGTTTAAATGGCTTTAACTTTATTATTGTGTTTGTAGCCAGGCCACTATCTGTCGCACTTGCTCGGCCACGAGGGGCCGGGGAGCTTGCTCGCCGAGCTTAAAGCGAGAGGATGGTGCAACAGGTTAGTCACCTATATTGCATGCAAACAACAGTGACGACCGGGGCCGTAAAGAATGTGAGACACACTGCGTAACACCGTGTAAGTGTGTAAGAGATAGAGCTATCGACTCAGTCGTCAGTTTGGTTTGCGGACACTATAGTCAGTCACTTGACCGACGCACTTTTTCTTCAAAATTATTGAATATATTCCAGATTATTGACGACCGGTTTAGCCCAGTGGGTAGTGCACCTGCCTGTGAAGCTGACGGTCCTGGGTTCGAATCCCGGTCAGGGCAAATATTTGTGTGATGAGCATGAATATTTGTTTCTGAGTCTTGGATGTTTTCTATGTATTTAAGTATTAGGTTTCGGGTAATTGTTCGGAATCAAAGACTACAATGTTATACTAAATCGGAGTCGCGTTGTAGATAATGACAATGTCTTTTTGATTTGTAAGCTATAATTTTTGACAAGTACTAAATGAAGGTGGCACGAATTAGGTGCACATTAGATCTGTTGTGTAACAAAACATTAGTTCTTATAAAGACATTAAATCGATAAAGTCGAAAGCGCAGACTAACTACACTCGACATCAAATAATAGTATCACTTCTGAGCGAGATGTTCAACTTTGTATAAGATCGACAGAGAGAGACATCATTTCTTGTCCTTGTCATAATTTCACTTTTTTGTATGCCACAAACTATTTGATATGACTTTGTGGCAGACAACCTATTACCCGCCCAAGTTAAGTAGGTTATTTTTGGTAAAGCCGTCAGCCATTTTAAACAAGTTCTCAATTTATCCGCAAGATATTTTAAGAGAGAGAGAGAGAGAGATTACTTGTTATATTATTTTATTATTTTCATGTTGACGCTTAGAGATATATCTCACAATATTTTATTATGATTAGTTTACCTACCTTATTACTTTTTATCTTGACGCTTAGAGACCTTATACATCTCTAACAAATCTCGATTGTTATTAGTTTCTTAGTCTTATTTTTGACATGTAACACTACATTTAGTTAATGATACTTTGATTATTGTATTATTTTTATTTGATAATAGCGACCCGCCCGGGCTTCGCACGGGTGCACTATTTAATTGATGTTATTATACATATAAACCTTCCTCTTCAATCACTCTAACTATTAAAAAAAACCGCATCAAAATCCGTTGCGTAGTTAAAGATTTTAGCATACATAGGGATATAGGGACAGAGAAAACGACTTTGTTTTATACTATGTAGTGTAGTGTAAGATGCTTAGCTGTTATTACTAGTAGTGTTGTATAAATACGTAACTATGAAATGTATTGTGGCTTTTGTATTGTAAATTGAGCCATGTGAATTGTATCGGAATTTGGAGTGTCGTATTCTATTCACAAACTGTAGTTCCTGCTTTCAGAATAACTGAATAGTTCCAACTTCTTAGCCAATATATATTGTTGGATCTGTTCGTAATATGTTGTTACTGTGGCATGGCTAGCATATATACTTATGACTTAATTGGTCTCTCTCGCACTTGAATACTTGTTAAAAAAAATTACAAAAGCACAATACATTTCATAGTTACGTATTTATACAACACTATTAGTAATAACAGCTAAGCATCTTACACTACAGTAGTGATAGATAGATTTTGACTTGTAAAAGTGCCCTTGAGGCCTATTTGCGGAATAAATGTTTTGATTTTTTTTTTTTTTTTGATATTGATAAGAGGTTTTCCATCTCTCTTTGTCGCACGCATATAGGATATCTGGATAATCTTTTGTGTGGTTACAGTTTGGTTGGCGGAACACGTATCGGCGCCCGCGGATTCGGCTTCTTCGGAGTGCAGGTCGATCTCACTGAAAACGGCGTGGAGCATATAGACGACATCGTAGCTTTGGTCTTCCAGGTAACCTATACATACATAAACTCACACCTGTATTCTCAAAAATCTTTTTTTTTTTATTTACATTAAAAAGAAAAATCTTATATTAGGTTTGACAGATAAGTGTTGTTAAACCCTATCGGGTTTGTATCGACACAACATTCGCGGACAATATGGTAGTGAGTTTATATGAAAATGAGCTAAAAGCTATGTATGACACATTGAACAAAGACACCAACATGGTAATTACATTGTGAGGTAGTATTAAATAGATAATCCCAATTCGGGTACCGAAGCAATACAATAAACGGCGTGCAATTAGTGACACATTAGGGCTCAATTTTCTACTACTCCAGTGTAAGTTAACGCGAAGAACATTACAACCATACTTAATCGGAGGTCTCTTTACACCGGTCAACTCACGTGAGTTGTCGTTACGCGTTGTGATAATCACTGCTTAGTAACATGGATGTTTGTTGCGCGGAATCAAGAAGGGCCCAAAAGGTAGGCAGAGCACATGAATTTTAGGTAACCTATCAGTTCTATTATCTCTTTATTTATTTTTTTCACTTAAGATAGGTTTTATAATAATTATATAAAAAGTAAAATATAAAACAATATTTACAAAATATAAAATCATTATAAAAACCTAACCTAGGGTGCCGCCGGCAGCGAGGCGGGGCCTAAGCTGCCGGTGGTGTCGGGCGACAGAGAGAGGAACCTCCTGACTATCCGCGCCGTGTCCAGGAGTACCGCCTTCTGTATCTGACCCTTGACCCAGCCATCTAGCGAGAGTCTCTTGAGATGTTGGTCGAGACTCTTCGTTATTAGACCGTTCGCAGAAACGACTATCGGGACAATAATCGTCGTATCAACATCCCACATGGCTGTCATCTCGTGTGCCAAGTCTAGGTTCATTATTATTATCTAGTTGTTATTAGGGTCAGAGTCACGGTCAGGCTTATAGTGTGATGAACATAAATATTTGTTAGGTTGGTCCTTATTTTACTATTTTTTAGGGTTCCGTACCCAAAGGGTAAACCGGGACCCTATTACTGAGACTTCGCTGTCCGTCCATCCGTCAGTCTGTCTGTCCGTCCATCCGTCTGTCTGTCAAATTTTCACAGATATATTTCTGTTGCCGCTATAACAAGAAATACTAAAAAACAGAGTAAAATAAATATTTAAGGGTGTTTTTTGTTTCTCCCGCTTGAGAAAAACATTACTGATTTTTTTTTTAATTTTTAGTCCAGTTTTAGAGGTCGCTAGAGTCCAAGAAAAATCTGAGATAAAATCAAATATATTCCTGTACATTTTTTTTATTGGCATCTGTATGTATGGAAAGTAACTAGCCTTAGAGTAATCAGCAGAGCTCGGAATAGGTAGTGCCTATTTACCTAAACTTCGCGGGAGGACGTAACTAAGAGTGGTTACAAACACCAAAAATAATTATTTTTCTTTAATGAATGCAGGATTTCCCGGGATTTACTGTATTATTCTAGAGGCTTAATACATTTCGCTTTACTTATAAATCTTGTTATATTGCATATTGTTTGTTTAATTACCTTGAAATAACAATCAGTCATTAAAAATATACTATGGATCAAATTGAATCAAAAGGATTCCGAAATTTGATAGTTTTTAGTTGACTTAGATAGAATTATACTCCTTTCTTCCATTAGAGGGGACCTGTGTCCAGCATTAGGGCGTATACAGATTGGTGATGAGACAGAACTATGATATGGCATAGAAGATATAATACATATGTATTCTAATTTATTTCTAATATGATGGTATACATGTACTTATATATTAAATAAAACTATTTTTCAACCAATTATATCGTGTATAATGAATTTAAAATACATTCCGTGACCACGAGTGCTGTAAAGGACTCGAAACGTCGGAATGAATGTCAGAATTTTCTATACGATAT